>OV815984.1:0-1436349 GCA_929112965.1 Mythimna albipuncta
CTAACCTAACCTAACCTAACCTAACCTAACCTAACCTAACCTAACCTAACCTAACCTAACCTAACCTAACCTAACCTAACCTAACCTAACCTAACCTAACCTAACCTAACCTAACCTAACCTAACCTAACCTAACCTAACCTAACCTAACCTAACCTAACCTAACCTAACCTAACCTAACCTAACCTAACCTAACCTAACCTAACCTAACCTAACCTAACCTAACCTAACCTAACCTAACCTAACCTAACCTAACCTAACCTAACCTAACCTAACCTAACCTAACCTAACCTAACCTAACCTAACCTAACCTAACCTAACCTAACCTAACCTAACCTAACCTAACCTAACCTAACCTAACCTAACCTAACCTAACCTAACCTAACCTAACCTAACCTAACCTAACCTAACCTAACCTAACCTAACCTAACCTAACCTAACCTAACCTAACCTAACCTAACCTAACCTAACCTAACCTAACCTAACCTAACCTAACCTAACCTAACCTAACCTAACCTAACCTAACCTAACCTAACCTAACCTAACCTAACCTAACCTAACCTAACCTAACCTAACCTAACCTAACCTAACCTAACCTAACCTAACCTAACCTAACCTAACCTAACCTAACCTAACCTAACCTAACCTAACCTAACCTAACCTAACCTAACCTAACCTAACCTAACCTAACCTAACCTAACCTAACCTAACCTAACCTAACCTAACCTAACCTAACCTAACCTAACCTAACCTAACCTAACCTAACCTAACCTAACCTAACCTAACCTAACCTAACCTAACCTAACCTAACCTAACCTAACCTAACCTAACCTAACCTAACCTAACCTAACCTAACCTAACCTAACCTAACCTAACCTAACCTAACCTAACCTAACCTAACCTAACCTAACCTAACCTAACCTAACCTAACCTAACCTAACCTAACCTAACCTAACCTAACCTAACCTAACCTAACCTAACCTAACCTAACCTAACCTAACCTAACCTAACCTAACCTAACCTAACCTAACCTAACCTAACCTAACCTAACCTAACCTAACCTAACCTAACCTAACCTAACCTAACCTAACCTAACCTAACCTAACCTAACCTAACCTAACCTAACCTAACCTAACCTAACCTAACCTAACCTAACCTAACCTAACCTAACCTAACCTAACCTAACCTAACCTAACCTAACCTAACCTAACCTAACCTAACCTAACCTAACCTAACCTAACCTAACCTAACCTAACCTAACCTAACCTAACCTAACCTAACCTAACCTAACCTAACCTAACCTAACCTAACCTAACCTAACCTAACCTAACCTAACCTAACCTAACCTAACCTAACCTAACCTAACCTAACCTAACCTAACCTAACCTAACCTAACCTAACCTAACCTAACCTAACCTAACCTAACCTAACCTAACCTAACCTAACCTAACCTAACCTAACCTAACCTAACCTAACCTAACCTAACCTAACCTAACCTAACCTAACCTAACCTAACCTAACCTAACCTAACCTAACCTAACCTAACCTAACCTAACCTAACCTAACCTAACCTAACCTAACCTAACCTAACCTAACCTAACCTAACCTAACCTAACCTAACCTAACCTAACCTAACCTAACCTAACCTAACCTAACCTAACCTAACCTAACCTAACCTAACCTAACCTAACCTAACCTAACCTAACCTAACCTAACCTAACCTAACCTAACCTAACCTAACCTAACCTAACCTAACCTAACCTAACCTAACCTAACCTAACCTAACCTAACCTAACCTAACCTAACCTAACCTAACCTAACCTAACCTAACCTAACCTAACCTAACCTAACCTAACCTAACCTAACCTAACCTAACCTAACCTAACCTAACCTAACCTAACCTAACCTAACCTAACCTAACCTAACCTAACCTAACCTAACCTAA
This sequence comes from Mythimna albipuncta, assembly GCA_929112965.1. Taxonomy (NCBI): domain Eukaryota; kingdom Metazoa; phylum Arthropoda; class Insecta; order Lepidoptera; family Noctuidae; genus Mythimna; species Mythimna albipuncta. The sequence continues at coordinate 1,945 of OV815984.1, forward strand.
CCTAACCTAACCTAACCTAACCTAACCTAACCTAACCTAACCTAACCTAACCTAACCTAACCTAACCTAACCTAACCTAACCTAACCTAACCTAACCTAACCTAACCTAACCTAACCTAACCTAACCTAACCTAACCTAACCTAACCTAACCTAACCTAACCTAACCTAACCTAACCTAACCTAACCTAACCTAACCTAACCTAACCTAACCTAACCTAACCTAACCTAACCTAACCTAACCTAACCTAACCTAACCTAACCTAACCTAACCTAACCTAACCTAACCTAACCTAACCTAACCTAACCTAACCTAACCTAACCTAACCTAACCTAACCTAACCTAACCTAACCTAACCTAACCTAACCTAACCTAACCTAACCTAACCTAACCTAACCTAACCTAACCTAACCTAACCTAACCTAACCTAACCTAACCTAACCTAACCTAACCTAACCTAACCTAACCTAACCTAACCTAACCTAACCTAACCTAACCTAACCTAACCTAACCTAACCTAACCTAACCTAACCTAACCTAACCTAACCTAACCTAACCTAACCTAACCTAACCTAACCTAACCTAACCTAACCTAACCTAACCTAACCTAACCTAACCTAACCTAACCTAACCTAACCTAACCTAACCTAACCTAACCTAACCTAACCTAACCTAACCTAACCTAACCTAACCTAACCTAACCTAACCTAACCTAACCTAACCTAACCTAACCTAACCTAACCTAACCTAACCTAACCTAACCTAACCTAACCTAACCTAACCTAACCTAACCTAACCTAACCTAACCTAACCTAACCTAACCTAACCTAACCTAACCTAACCTAACCTAACCTAACCTAACCTAACCTAACCTAACCTAACCTAACCTAACCTAACCTAACCTAACCTAACCTAACCTAACCTAACCTAACCTAACCTAACCTAACCTAACCTAACCTAACCTAACCTAACCTAACCTAACCTAACCTAACCTAACCTAACCTAACCTAACCTAACCTAACCTAACCTAACCTAACCTAACCTAACCTAACCTAACCTAACCTAACCTAACCTAACCTAACCTAACCTAACCTAACCTAACCTAACCTAACCTAACCTAACCTAACCTAACCTAACCTAACCTAACCTAACCTAACCTAACCTAACCTAACCTAACCTAACCTAACCTAACCTAACCTAACCTAACCTAACCTAACCTAACCTAACCTAACCTAACCTAACCTAACCTAACCTAACCTAACCTAACCTAACCTAACCTAACCTAACCTAACCTAACCTAACCTAACCTAACCTAACCTAACCTAACCTAACCTAACCTAACCTAACCTAACCTAACCTAACCTAACCTAACCTAACCTAACCTAACCTAACCTAACCTAACCTAACCTAACCTAACCTAACCTAACCTAACCTAACCTAACCTAACCTAACCTAACCTAACCTAACCTAACCTAACCTAACCTAACCTAACCTAACCTAACCTAACCTAACCTAACCTAACCTAACCTAACCTAACCTAACCTAACCTAACCTAACCTAACCTAACCTAACCTAACCTAACCTAACCTAACCTAACCTAACCTAACCTAACCTAACCTAACCTAACCTAACCTAACCTAACCTAACCTAACCTAACCTAACCTAACCTAACCTAACCTAACCTAACCTAACCTAACCTAACCTAACCTAACCTAACCTAACCTAACCTAACCTAACCTAACCTAACCTAACCTAACCTAACCTAACCTAACCTAACCTAACCTAACCTAACCTAACCTAACCTAACCTAACCTAACCTAACCTAACCTAACCTAACCTAAGCTAACCTAACCTAACCTAACCTAACCTAACCTAACCTAACCTAACCTAACCTAACCTAACCTAACCTAACCTAACCTAACCTAACCTAACCTAACCTAACCTAACCTAACCTAACCTAACCTAACCTAACCTAACCTAACCTAACCTAACCTAACCTAACCTAACCTAACCTAACCTAACCTAACCTAACCTAACCTAACCTAACCTAACCTAACCTAACCTAACCTAACCTAACCTAACCTAACCTAACCTAACCTAACCTAACCTAACCTAACCTAACCTAACCTAACCTAACCTAACCTAACCTAACCTAACCTAACCTAACCTAACCTAACCTAACCTAACCTAACCTAACCTAACCTAACCTAACCTAACCTAACCTAACCTAACCTAACCTAACCTAACCTAACCTAACCTAACCTAACCTAACCTAACCTAACCTAACCTAACCTAACCTAACCTAACCTAACCTAACCTAACCTAACCTAACCTAACCTAACCTAACCTAACCTAACCTAACCTAACCTAACCTAACCTAACCTAACCTAACCTAACCTAACCTAACCTAACCTAACCTAACCTAACCTAACCTAACCTAACCACATCGACAGCTACCTAAAGGACAGAAGGGTCAGGGTCAGGTATGCGGGTGAAGAGTACTCCAAAGAAACGACAAAAGGCTGCGTGCAGGGTTCTATTGGGGGCCCTAATTTCTGGAACCTGCTGTTGGATCCCCTCCTGAAAACTCTGATGGCAAAAGATCTTTACGTGCAGGCGTTCGCAGACGATGTAGTCCTTGTCTTCGACGGGGACACAGCAATAGAAATAGAACAGAAGGCAAATGTCGCCCTCGAACATGTTCAGGCGTGGGGCGCCGATAACAAGTTGAAATTTGCGCCGCAAAAGACAAATGCGATGACAATAACTAGGAAACTCAAGTACGACACCCCGCGACTGAGCATGGGCGGGGTCGAAATAGCCATGTCCAAAGAAATTAAGATCCTGGGTGTCACCGTCGACGACAAGTTGACCTTCAACACGCATGTCAGGAACGTCTGCAAGAAGGCGATCGGGGTACATAAGCAGCTGTGCAGAGCGGCAAGAATAAGTTGGGGACTTAATCCCGAAATTATCAGGATTATCTACGTGGCGACGATAGAACCGATCATCCTGTACGCTGCCAGTGTATGGGCGCCAGCGGCAGGAAAGCTGGGCATCCAAAAACAGTTGGGCGTCGTGCAACGCGGAATAACACAAAAAATGTGTAAAGCATACCGCACCGTCTCCCTTAACTCTGCAATCTTGTTGGCGGGGATGCTTCCCCTGGATCTCCGAGCTCGCGAGATGGCCTCATTGTATGAGGCCAAAAGGGGTGTATCGCTGCCAATATTGGGGGGCAGAGAAGTGGAGCGACCAGTGTCCGCGCTGAAGTCTCCGCACCCTGCCAGGCGTATCGACCTGGAATTTAAAAGTCTGGTAGACCGGGAGCAGGTTGACGCCAGCGCCAAACCAGAGGTAAGAATTTTTACTGATGGAAGCAGGATTGGGGGGCGTGTCGGTGCTGCGCTGTCCTTGTGGAACAGCGAGGCCGAAACACGTGCCCTCAAGCTGGCGTTACCAAATTACTGCACGGTCTACCAGGCGGAGCTCCTGGCGATATGCAGGGCAACCGAGGAGATCCGAAAATGTGCGGCGCCCACTTTTGGCATATATAGTGACTCAATGGCAGCCCTTATGACAGTGATAAACCACAGTTGCCTTCATCCCCTGGCAGTGGAAGCAAGAGAAAATTTGGCAGCAGCTTCTCTCCAGAACAAGATAGTAAACTTGTTCTGGATTAAAGCCCACGCAGGGATTGAGGGTAACGAGAGAGTGGATCAGCTGGCAAAAGAGGCTGCCATCTCGAGTAAAAAGAGGCCGGAGTACGATCTGTGTCCCGTATCATTCGTCAAGCGCTGCATTCGTACGGCAACGCTTGACGAATGGAACAATAGATATAGGACCGGCACAACGGCTTCTATTACCAAAATGTTTTTCCCGGATGCAGTGGCGGCGTACAGGGTAATCAGGAAGCTACAGATCAACGGGTATCTGACTCAAGTCATGACGGGACACGGTGGATTCTCCGAATACTTGCACCGATTCAAGTGTAAGGGGAGTCCATCGTGTATCTGCGACCCAAGCGTTGATGAGTCAGTACCACACTTGCTGCTAAGCTGTCCTGCGCATGCTTATGAAAGGAATAATATAGAACAGGAATTAGAAACCGATCTGAATATAAATAGTATAGGAGAAATAATGCTGGGGAAAAACAGAAACAAGTTCTTGAAATACTGTGTGAAAATAGTGCAGAGCGTAATAAAAAGAAATCAGAATAATCGGTAGAGTATGCAACCTCTATATAGTAAATATATACAAGTGAGCATATAAAAAACTAAATGAAGGAAAATAATAAATATTGTAAACAGTAGGAAAAATTGAGATATCAGAAATGTAAAAGTAGAAGATAATTAGAATAAGACAAAAATAAAACTAAGAGAAAAGATTGTACCCTAGTATGTAAGATCATGCCAATATGATGGTATCAATAGATTACAAAACCCTGTAAATTAACATAAGTATAAAGTCTTTAAAATTAGAATTATAGAAAAACAATGTAGAAAATAGTATGTTTAAGACCTAGAGCTGTAAAAATTGTAAACACAAATATGAAATTAGAGAATAAGAATAAAACGTGTAACAATGTACTTTAGTATGTAAGTGAAAACTAGAAAATAATTTAGATACTGTAAAACTAAATTTAAGATTGTAAAATTGATGGAAATAAAGAGATCGTTAGTGTATTATTAACCCTAAGAAGAAATAAAGCACAAATATGTGCAAAGAGATATAAAGAAGGAACATGATATTATATAGACTAGCCTTAGTAAAGTAAAGAATAACATGGGAGTCCCACCCATAAATGAGAATAAAAGAAGAAGGACAAAAGAAAGAAACAGTATGCGGGATAAAAGTGCGAGAGGAAAGAAAGCGAGAACTGGTATGAAAGAGGATTAGATAAGAGATAGGCCCAGATTTTGTCCGGGGTAGAGAACGCAAAAAAAAAAAAAAAAAAAAAAAAAAAAAAAAAAAAAAAAAAAAACCTAACCTAACCTAACCTAACCTAACCTAACCTAACCTAACCTAACCTAACCTAACCTAACCTAACCTAACCTAACCTAACCTAACCTAACCTAACCTAACCTAACCTAACCTAACCTAACCTAACCTAACCTAACCTAACCTAACCTAACCTAACCTAACCTAACCTAACCTAACCTAACCTAACCTAACCTAACCTAACCTAACCTAACCTAACCTAACCTAACCTAACCTAACCTAACCTAACCTAACCTAACCTAACCTAACCTAACCTAACCTAACCTAACCTAACCTAACCTAACCTAACCTAACCGTACCCCCCCAACCCTCGTGGTGGTCGGATCGTTTTTTTGAGTCGCTCCGCACCTAAAAATTCGAAAAACCGGTCAAAAGTGCTCCGATTTTAGCAAATCAAGTGTTGTTATGTAGAGGAAAGTTGTCTCCATAACCACAAATTAAAAGTGCAAACCGGATTGCAGTGCTGAAAGGTGCACAGTGAAAAAACCCCTAATTTAGAGGTTAAGTACTTTAAAACTACAACGTTTGCTGCATTTGCGGCGAATCTAAAGCGACGACCATATGTTTTTATTTGGAAAAACATAGTGGAAAGAAGACAGCTACGCTCCGGACCACTCCGGAACCACCTTCAATCAAAACCTCCTGAGGAAATTGGGAAAAACTAGAAAACACGTGGTCTGAAAAATCTAAACTAGACGTTGCAGCCACCTGAAACTTTGCAGCACGCAAGAAACAGTAAGGAAAGGAAGAAATCTGCAAGTATTAGATTTTTAAATTAAATACTTTTTGTGTTAGAAATTAATGAAAATCAGATTTTCGGACACTTGTATCTCCTGAAAACTTTACATTTTCAAAATTTTTCAACTGCTATCTGCTGCGCGCTGGCTTCAAGAACGTATCCTGAAAAATGCTGATTTTTTGCTCTTCTAGTTTTAATATATTAATTAAAAAACTGTGAAAATTGCGTAATTGTAAATTTCCACAGGTTAAAATTTTATTTTTTGTATTTTAGTTTTACTGTCGTATAGTGTACCATTTACCAATAATTTTAACATTTTTTACAAAATTTTCTGTTTACCGGTTCTAAAGTTATTTAATTTTTAGTCATTTATTCAAATAAATTCGAAATAAATAGAAATAATTTGTTTTTGATGTTGTAATTGAATTTTATATGTATATTGGAGGTGGTTTAAGCCCAAAGTTGAGCCTATTAGCTTGGTGATTGACGGAAATAGCTTTTTTCGGCCATTTTGTCTTTTATGGTTGCCGTGTAAATTCCCGAATATCTCCGGAGCAATTGGGCGCAGAGAACCCGGATTTCCGCAGTTCTCAGCGGCATACAAAGGGAAAACAATTGTGTACACTTTCAGGAGTTTTCAGGACCTGAAAATTTTCAGCCCTGAAACCATTCTTGGCGGATAGAGGAGGTGGAGCCAGGCACAGCATTCCAAACCGCGTTTCTCTGTGGCAAACGGTTGCGGAGTTATAGCCACCCAAAGTTGGCTTTTGACATTTATCCCCACTCTTTGGGAAACTTTGGCCTGGCATAGCTCCGGATCCGGGAGTCGCAGAGACTTGCCGTTTTCACAGTTGTGTTTGGGGAGACCACTTCTGTCCGATCCACTAGGTTTCAGGCGTTTTGGAGCCGGAAATTTTCAGGAGCCTGAAAACCAATTTACGCGTCGGAGCGGGACGAGCCAAGCAGAACAAGCCCAAGCTCGGGTACTCTGCGATCGCTGGGGAGGAAGTTATACCGGGGGGAAGATTGACTTTGACAGTTCTAGGACTGTCAAACCAATTTTCGGACTCGTGTAGCTCCCGAGTCGGGGGTCGTAGAGGGCTCGGGTTTTCTTTGGGGACATCGGCTGGCTCCTCCCTACCCGATAGGACAGTTTTCAGCGGTTTTCAGGACCCAAGATTTTTCAGGCCTGAAACCTGCTCAGCGGGGTGGATCTCTTCGAGCTGATTCAGGAAAGCCCAAGCACGTTGGTATTCGGCCGGACGGTTCCGGAGATAACCACCAGTAACCAAATTCCGGCCGCCATCTTGGATTAGCAACCGGAATTTCAAACTGCTTTGTCTCCGGAACCCTTTGGGATAGGGTAGCCGTGTTTGGGTTCATTGGATCGGGCTCGGCGAGCTCTATCTAGTGACTGCAACAAGGAGACTCTACATAGAGCCGCTCTACAAAAAATTTTGAAAACGGTTTTAACGACCAGCATTTGACTGTAGACCTTGTGTGGAGCCCCCTGAGGACTATTTGGTGTCTTGGGCTCTGATTAAAGTCTTTTAAAGACGGCTTTTTGACATTAATTTTATAATTAATTATTGTAGTTTTAAGACTCTTTAGCGGTTTTGTTTCTTTTGAACAGCGCTATAATTTTATTAAATTTTATATTTATTTTGATTCTCGTTCCTATTGACGATAAATTAACCGACGCATACCTCCAACATGTTCGGCTTTAGAACGCCATCAAATGCCAAAGATGGTGAAAAGTCACCGCCGAGACCTGGGGCAGTTGCCCCTCCGAATGTACGACGAAGTATAGGTGAGTGGGAAGCCACTAAGACCAGCCCCACAAACAATGACACCTTCAACATCGACAAGACGCTGCAGGCGGGCCCTGCGAATACAAAGACAAAGTCTACTTTGGCCCAGGAGAGCAAGGGGACAACTGCGACCTCACTTAGAAGGTCAGTCGACAAAAGTACCCCACCAAAGGCCAAATATATAGACCGGTACTCGGAGGCTAAAGCGTGCCTAACCAAAACCAAACTAAACCTAAGCAGCTCTCGAAATATAAAGACGGAGTTAAAAACAGCCATCTCCGAAGCTGCGGAGAGATTATTTCAATTGGTTAAGGAGGCTGAAGCCGAGCTGAAGGCTGTCAAACAAAAATCTACAAAAGAGGGGCCGGCAACAGCCGAACCTAAATCACTGCCCACAAGCCCATCTTCTCCGGAAGAGAAAGAAGCGAGCAACGTGTTGCTCAAAACACTAGAACAACACACGAAACTCCTTGCCGAGAGTAGTAGGCACATTGAGGAGCTTAAGGAGAGGATGGACCTCCAAAAGGCAATCCTGGAGAAGGCAAGCTACGCGAGTGTGGCCGCCACTGGAGCCGTAAAGTCACTGCCAGGGCGCAGTACCTTGCATTCAGTTGTGGTTACCTCAAAAAATGAGACAGAGTCGAGTGAGGAACCTAACCTAACCTAACCTAACCTAACCTAACCTAACCTAACCTAACCTAACCTAACCTAACCCAGTTCCCCCTCAACCCTCGTGGTGGTCGGATCATTTTCCAAGTCGCTCCGCACTTAAAAAATCAAAAAAGTGGTTTAAAGTTGTCCGATCTCGGCGAAACTTGTATCGTTCGACGCGGAATAAGTCGGTTCATGTGATAAAGTTATAGTGACAACCTTGGATTGCAGTGGAAAAGCGGAAAAAGAGAAAAACCGTGTATAGGTTATGTTTCTCAAATTGTTAAAACACAAAAACGCATATGCTACAAAATCTAAAGCGGCGACCCCAAAATTTTATGCAGCCATTGGATGCGGACTCAAAAAACCTACAGTTTGAGACCCCTTCTGGAATTTTCCACGGGAAAATTTAGAAGAAAACAGCCGAAAACTACAATACACATGTCCACGTGTTAGCAGAAGCAGGTGTCGCAGAGACTTGGTTTCTTCGCAGCTTCCTGCCTCTTCAGCGGAGAAGACCCCTGGAGTCAGAAGAAAAATTTTATGATAAGTAGTTTTATAGTTATTCAGTATAGAAAACCATAAATTCGACCTTGATTATCTTGGAAACCATAGCGTTTACATATACTTTTTTGACAGGATCCAGCTGCGCGCTTAAATCCTTAGCCTGAATTATTTTATTATTTTATTTTATCGCTTTTGGTTGCCGAGATATTCAAATAAAACTGAAAAAACCAGTTTTCGTTCGGAAAAACCATCTTATTTTCCGGTTTTTTGTAATTTTATTATATAGAAACAAAGAAGCTGATTTTACCTTTTTTATGCATATTTTATTAGAATTTTAAGTCTTTTGGTGGTGGAGATATGGATTTTTAAACAATTTTTGTGAAATAAACGGAAAATATCCATTTTTAAATAATTTTGACACCAACAGAGGGTCGAAACAGCCGTAGTCATCTAGTATAACGAAAATCTCGACCTTCTAGGTCGATTAGAGACAGACCTGCGCGAAAAAAGTTCGCTCTCGGCCATTTTCTTTAGTAGGGTAATTATTTTGGAATTCCATAGCTCCTCAACCAAACAAGATAGAAGTTCTGGGTTTTCGTAGGTATTGAGGGGGGACTATAGAGAATTAAATCAAAAGGTTTTCAGCCGTTTTCGGGACCTGAAGTTTTTCAGCGCTGAAACGCCTTGCAACGGTTAGACGAGGTCAGGGGACCCATTAAGATCGAAACCGCATCTCTCTCTGACGTATGGTTGCCGAGTTATAGCCACATTAAGTTGTCATTTGACAGTTCGGCGGCCATCTTGGGAAACTTTGACCGGGCATAGATCTGGCCCTGGTAGCCTTAGAGAGCAGCGGTTTGCAGATTCGGGCTCGAGAAGCCGTTCTCTAGCCCGTCAACATATTTTCAGGCGACTTGGCGCTGAAAATTTTCAGGATCCTGAAAACCACTTGGGAGGACGGGACGGGCCAAGCCGAGCCAGAAAAGTCCAAGCACGGGTGTTCTGCGGTCGCGGGGGGGGGAGTTATACCGGGTTGAAAGTGGACTTTGACAGTTCTAGAACTGTCAAACGAAACTTTAGGCTAGGATAGCTCCTGAACCAGGGGTCGTAGAGGCCTCCAGTTTTCTTTGGAAACATTGGCGGGCCCCTCTCTGTCTTCCTAGGGTGGTTACATTGAAATCCCTGCTGAAGGATTTTTTCAGGCTGAAACTTGCTCGAGGGGATAGAACTCGTTGAGCCAAATTCGGGGAGCCCAGGAACGGCGGTAATCGGTCGAATGGTTCCGGAGAAAACGTCATTTACCTATTTTCAGTCGCCATCTTGTGCATTTGACCCGAAATTTCAAGCTACGATATCTCCGGGACCCTTCATAGTAGACCCGTCGAGTTTGGGTTCATTTGGGAGGGCTCTGGGAGGACTTTCTTTTAGAGCGTAGAGTTCTGCTCTACATAGAGCTGGAAAAATATTTTGTCTAATTTGGAAATTTCTTTTATTACGATCATTAGACACGTTAAAAACCAGACCAAACTTGTGTCCTCAGACTTGACTGACCCAAATAATCAAGTTTAAGTAATAAATTAAACATTAATAATAAGTTTGTTTCTGCAATCTGTAGGATATAGGTATAGAGCTGCATATTCTGCTGATTGTGGTTACTCTGTTGACAATAGACGGCATCCCCCTTGTACAGGGATAGCAATTACGACTTTGACCTCTCATTATCCTCCATATACAGGGATAGTGTATCGTATTAAGCATATTCATAGTAGGTTATTTGACTTTGACCATCCCCCGTATACAGGGATAGGAAAAGCAGAACAATAGTTGGTTGTTTTTAAAATATATTTGACGATCTACCCAGCGACGTAATACCATGCCTCTCGAACACACACCTCGCAAGCGGGCTACCCCAAATACCAACTCCCCAGTTGACAAAGAGAAGGCCGGACCATCTCCCAAAAAGACCACACCCACTTCAAATGTTCGTAGGAGCATAGGGGAGTGGGAAAACAGCAAAACTAGGGATTCAAAGGCAGCAGCGTCTACTACGTACACAGTGTCGCCAAAAAACCAGGCGCAGATCCCGACAGCTCCTTCAAAGGTAGCACTTGGGGTCACGCTGCCTCAAACTGGCAAAGATACGAGGCGACGAAGCTCTATCGAGGTCTCGGGTGGTTCACAAAAGCCGATCTCTTCGACAGACAGAGTGACTGAAGGCCGGACCTGGCTTCAAAGAGCAAAGACCCAACTTGGGGAATCGCGCAATTTGAAGTCAGAAATTAAGGCGGGTATCACTCTGGCTGTCGAATCGATGTATAAGATAATCAAAGAGGCGGCAGCGGAGGTGGAAGCCCTCAAGCGTAAACCTGGTCACTTGGAAGTGGGGGAACCTGTGTCTCCCCTCCGCATTAAAACGCGGAGGGAAGATACGGGAGAAGCCACCGAAAAGAACAGGACAAATGAGACAGCTCTTCTCATGAACAAGATCGAGGCGCATTCCAAATTATTGGAAGAGAACAATAAGCGCATGGAGGATCTTAAGACAGCTCTGGAGGAGCAAAGGGTGCAGACCGAGACACCCTCATACGCAAAGGTGGCTGCGGCCCAGGGTCGGGGTGGGACGTCGGAAAGACGGAACACGCTGCACTCAGTGATAGTAGCCTCGAAAGACGAAACTGAGACTGGGGAGGAAGTTCTGGAAAGGGTGAGGAGGGCAGTCGAAGCAAAGGAAGGATGGGTGAAGGTTGAAAGGGTGAGAAAGGCGAAGAATAGGAAGGTAGTTATGGGTTTTGAGACAGAGTGTGAAAGGGATAAGGTGAAAGAGAGATTAGAGAGAAACAGCGTCAACCTCACCGTAGAGGCCGTAAAAAACAAGGACCCTATGCTGGTACTCAGAGATGTCTTAGCAATTAATACAGACGAAGATGTACAAAAGGCTCTGAGAAACCAGAATCGGGACGTTTTTCGTGGCCTCTGCGATGGGGAAGATAGAATGGAAGTGAGGTACAGAAGGAAAACCAGGAACCCGCACTCTGTACATATAGTGCTGAGCACGTCCCCGGAACTATGGCAGCGGGTGACTAAGAGGGGATATGTCCATGTGGACTTGCAGAGAGTTAGGGTCGAAGACCAGACCCCACTTATGCAGTGCACCCGCTGCCTGGCCTATGGGCACGGGCGAAGGCATTGTACAGAGAAGGCGGACCTGTGCAGCCACTGCGGCGGTCCTCACCTAAAAACTGAATGCTCTGACTGGATAGCCGGAGGCACAGCGATCTGCAGGAACTGTGACAGAGCGAATATGCTAAATAAGGAGCATAACGCATTCAGTTCCGAATGCCCTGTCCGCCGAAAATGGGACGCAATAGCGCGGTCAACCACTGCATACTGCTAAGGGCGCGCCGGGGGAAAAAACCGTTTATAAGTTCGCACAGGCTAACCTCCAACGGAAAAAACTGGCTACCAATGAGCTACTGTTGGAGGCAGAGAAGCGGGGGATTGCTGCGGCACTTCTGCAGGAGCCATACGTTGGCAGCTCAAGAGACATGAGGTGTCAGAGAGGAGTGCGGGTCTTCCAAGACGCTGGTGTTGGAAATGGGACGGTAAAGGCGGCAATCGTCGTCTTCGACAAAGGCATCAAAGTCAAACAGTACCCGGAACTCACCACGACAAACATAGTCGTGGTGGGAATCCAAACCAGTGCTTGGGAGATCACACTCGTCTCATTTTATTTTGAACCCGATAAGCCAATAGATCCTTACTTAAACCATCTAAGACAAATAGGTGTGGCAAATGGTTCAAAACCGCTACTAGTTGGAGGGGACGCCAATGCGAAGAGCACCTGGTGGGGGAGTGCAGTGGTTGACCACAGGGGTGAAGATGTGTGTGGGACTCTCGGTGGGCTCGGGCTGAATATCCTCAACACAGGGGAGACTCCAACTTTCGACACCATCAGGGGAGGACAGCGTATCAGCAGCTATGTTGATCTAACAGCATGCTCGGACGACATCCTTGACTTGGTAGAACAGTGGGAAGTTGACGAGGGCTTCACGAGCTCCGACCACAATGGCATACTCTTTGGTCTTAAACTAGAGAGAGCGAAAGGGGCTCAAGTAGACAGAACGACGCGCATTTTTAACACCAAGAAGGCAAATTGGGCCAAATTTCATGAGAAATTTACCCAATTAAAAACAGACTACAAATTTAATAAAAATGAGATAGATCAAATTCATAATACAGATTCATTAGACACCGTAACTGAAAACTACACTAGAATAGTACAAGAATCATGCCGCGCATCAATGCCTATTAAAAGGGCTAAAGAAAAACTTGGTGTGCCATGGTGGTCGGAGAAACTCGCGGAAATGAAAAAGAGCGTCGCTACCCACAAAAGGAGGATACAATGCGCTGCTCCAGTCCGGAGACAGAAGGTGGTCGAGGCATATCTAAAACGGAAGAAGGAGTACGAGGAGGAGGCAGCTCGGGCCCAGACAGAGAGCTGGAAAGAATTTTGCAGCAAACAGGATAGGGAAGGGGTTTGGGAGGGGATCTACCGGGTTATCGGGAGAACGACGCAAAGGGGAGAGGACTTGCCGATGATGAAAAATGGGAAGGCACTTGACGCAAAGGGTTCCGTAAAGTTAATAGCGGAAACTTTCTACCCAGAAGACCTCGCAAGCGCCGACAACACCCATCACCGCAAAATTAGAGAAAAGGCGAAAAAATTAAACGAACAGGACGAACCCAACTCCCAAGATCCACCATTTACATGGACCGAACTGAAAAGTGCATGCGAATCCTTTAATCCTAAAAAGGCTCCAGGAATAGACGGCCTCACGGCGGACATCTGCAGGCAAGCTATTGGAGGGGAACCCGATGCCTTTCTGGCCCTTCTGAACCAATGCCTAAAATACGGATATTTTCCAAAGTCTTGGAAGGAGGCCACGGTGGTGGTGCTAAGGAAACCGGGGAAGGCAGACTACACCACACCAAAGTCATACAGGCCCATTGGACTCCTACCGGTTTTGGGCAAGGTATTTGAAAAGATGTTGATGGCTCGCCTCAGGTTTTATATTACACCTAGGATGAGTACTCGCCAATACGGCTTTATGCCCCAGAGAAGCACCGAAGACTCCCTCTATGACCTAATGAACCATATAAAAGGAAAACTTACTTTGAAGAAAATAATTGTTCTAGTATCCTTGGACATAGAGGGAGCCTTTGACAGCGCCTGGTGGCCGGCAATAAAGATCCGATTGGCTGAGGAAAAGTGTCCTTTGAACCTGAGGAGAGTCATCGACAGCTACCTAAAGGACAGAAGGGTCAGGGTCAGGTATGCGGGTGAAGAGTACTCCAAAGAAACGACAAAAGGCTGCGTGCAGGGTTCTATTGGGGGCCCTAATTTCTGGAACCTGCTGTTGGATCCCCTCCTGAAAACTCTGATGGCAAAAGATCTTTACGTGCAGGCGTTCGCAGACGATGTAGTCCTTGTCTTCGACGGGGACACAGCAATAGAAATAGAACAGAAGGCAAATGTCGCCCTCGAACATGTTCAGGCGTGGGGCGCCGATAACAAGTTGAAATTTGCGCCGCAAAAGACAAATGCGATGACAATAACTAGGAAACTCAAGTACGACACCCCGCGACTGAGCATGGGCGGGGTCGAAATAGCCATGTCCAAAGAAATTAAGATCCTGGGTGTCACCGTCGACGACAAGTTGACCTTCAACACGCATGTCAGGAACGTCTGCAAGAAGGCGATCGGGGTACATAAGCAGCTGTGCAGAGCGGCAAGAATAAGTTGGGGACTTAATCCCGAAATTATCAGGATTATCTACGTGGCGACGATAGAACCGATCATCCTGTACGCTGCCAGTGTATGGGCGCCAGCGGCAGGAAAGCTGGGCATCCAAAAACAGTTGGGCGTCGTGCAACGCGGAATAACACAAAAAATGTGTAAAGCATACCGCACCGTCTCCCTTAACTCTGCAATCTTGTTGGCGGGGATGCTTCCCCTGGATCTCCGAGCTCGCGAGATGGCCTCATTGTATGAGGCCAAAAGGGGTGTATCGCTGCCAATATTGGGGGGCAGAGAAGTGGAGCGACCAGTGTCCGCGCTGAAGTCTCCGCACCCTGCCAGGCGTATCGACCTGGAATTTAAAAGTCTGGTAGACCGGGAGCAGGTTGACGCCAGCGCCAAACCAGAGGTAAGAATTTTTACTGATGGAAGCAGGATTGGGGGGCGTGTCGGTGCTGCGCTGTCCTTGTGGAACAGCGAGGCCGAAACACGTGCCCTCAAGCTGGCGTTACCAAATTACTGCACGGTCTACCAGGCGGAGCTCCTGGCGATATGCAGGGCAACCGAGGAGATCCGAAAATGTGCGGCGCCCACTTTTGGCATATATAGTGACTCAATGGCAGCCCTTATGACAGTGATAAACCACAGTTGCCTTCATCCCCTGGCAGTGGAAGCAAGAGAAAATTTGGCAGCAGCTTCTCTCCAGAACAAGATAGTAAACTTGTTCTGGATTAAAGCCCACGCAGGGATTGAGGGTAACGAGAGAGTGGATCAGCTGGCAAAAGAGGCTGCCATCTCGAGTAAAAAGAGGCCGGAGTACGATCTGTGTCCCGTATCATTCGTCAAGCGCTGCATTCGTACGGCAACGCTTGACGAATGGAACAATAGATATAGGACCGGCACAACGGCTTCTATTACCAAAATGTTTTTCCCGGATGCAGTGGCGGCGTACAGGGTAATCAGGAAGCTACAGATCAACGGGTATCTGACTCAAGTCATGACGGGACACGGTGGATTCTCCGAATACTTGCACCGATTCAAGTGTAAGGGGAGTCCATCGTGTATCTGCGACCCAAGCGTTGATGAGTCAGTACCACACTTGCTGCTAAGCTGTCCTGCGCATGCTTATGAAAGGAATAATATAGAACAGGAATTAGAAACCGATCTGAATATAAATAGTATAGGAGAAATAATGCTGGGGAAAAACAGAAACAAGTTCTTGAAATACTGTGTGAAAATAGTGCAGAGCGTAATAAAAAGAAATCAGAATAATCGGTAGAGTATGCAACCTCTATATAGTAAATATATACAAGTGAGCATATAAAAAACTAAATGAAGGAAAATAATAAATATTGTAAACAGTAGGAAAAATTGAGATATCAGAAATGTAAAAGTAGAAGATAATTAGAATAAGACAAAAATAAAACTAAGAGAAAAGATTGTACCCTAGTATGTAAGATCATGCCAATATGATGGTATCAATAGATTACAAAACCCTGTAAATTAACATAAGTATAAAGTCTTTAAAATTAGAATTATAGAAAAACAATGTAGAAAATAGTATGTTTAAGACCTAGAGCTGTAAAAATTGTAAACACAAATATGAAATTAGAGACTAAGAATAAAACGTGTAACAATGTACTTTAGTATGTAAGTGAAAACTAGAAAATAATTTAGATACTGTAAAACTAAATTTAAGATTGTAAAATTGATGGAAATAAAGAGATCGTTAGTGTATTATTAACCCTAAGAAGAAATAAAGCACAAATATGTGCAAAGAGATATAAAGAAGGAACATGATATTATATAGACTAGCCTTAGTAAAGTAAAGAATAACATGGGAGTCCCACCCATAAATGAGAATAAAAGAAGAAGGACAAAAGAAAGAAACAGTATGCGGGATAAAAGTGCGAGAGGAAAGAAAGCGAGAACTGGTATGAAAGAGGATTAGATAAGAGATAGGCCCAGATTTTGTCCGGGGTAGAGAACGCAAAAAAAAAAAAAAAAAAAAAAAAAAAAAAAAAAAAAAACCTAACCTAACCTAACCTAACCTAACCTAACCTAACCTAACCTAACCTAACCTAACCTAACCTAACCTAACCTAACCTAACCTAACCTAACCTAACCTAACCTAACCTAACCTAACCTAACCTAACCTAACCTAACCTAACCTAACCTAACCTAACCTAACCTAACCTAACCTAACCTAACCTAACCTAACCTAACCTAACCTAACCTAACCTAACCTAACCTAACCTAACCTAACCTAACCTAACCTAACCTAACCTAACCTAACCTAACCTAACCTAACCTAACCTAACCTAACCTAACCTAACCTAACCTAACCTAACCTAACCTAACCTAACCTAACCTAACCTAACCTAACCTAACCTAACCTAACCTAACCTAACCTAACCTAACCTAACCTAACCTAACCTAACCTAACCTAACCAGTACCCCCCTGACTCTCGTGGCGGTCGGATCGTTTTTGGTGACGCTCCGCACTTATAAAATGTAAAAAGTGGTAAAAAGTTGTCCGATTTTGACAAGTGATGTGTCTTTGTGCTGGGCTAAGAAAAACCCACTCGCCCCTGTGATTGTATTTATTCGGATTGCAGTGAAACAGTGTTAAATCCTGAAGAAACCTTAATTTTTGAGGTTAAGTTTATGGGAAAAAACTTATTTCGCAAACGCTGCAAAATCCAGATCGACGACCTACCTTTTTTATTGGAAAATTGGGAGGCGGTTCTTACCGCACAACGTCCTGAAAACCCAGGAGGCTGAAAAACTCAACACGCTTGAAGTTATTCAGCAAAATCGGAAACCACGTGGAGCTGAAAACACCGAACCTGCAGCGTCGGAAGCCTGAAAATTTGCAGTAGTGATCTTCAGTAACAGTCAAGACTAAAGCCGCAAGTAAATTTTTTATAACTTTGAAACCTGATTTTTGCCAGGGCTTTGAATTTCCAAAAATCAGACCCTTATATCTCCGGATACAAGAAATATTTAGAAGATCTACAACTGCAGTCCTTGGCGCTCTCATTAGAAGAATACAAATTGTTAATTTTAGATTTTTTAATTGATTAGTTTTTAAAATATAATTAATTTTATCAAAAATTCACTTTTTCAGAAAATTCTTATTGAATTTATTAAGTTTTTCAAAATTTCCACCTTTATTCGTATAGTGCCAGATTTAACATATTTTTTGTCATTTTTTTTCATAATTTTATGTACAGTGGATCCTGAGTTATCAAATTTTTACCTTTTTTGAGCATTTAATTTGAAATAAATGGAAAATAGCAAATTTTGACATCGGGACTGGACCAAATAAGTCTATTTCGACCTATTTGAGCCCAAACACTGACTATTTATCTTCGAATTTGAGAGTTTCATAAAATTTTATCATTTTGGTTTTTTAGGTTTAAAATTTTAGTCAGCCATAACTCAGGAACCACTGGGCCGATAACATTCGGGTTTTCGATTTTAGTTACTACATTTTATGGACTATGCCCATAGTTGAGTTTCAGGAATATTTAACCTGAAAAATTTTTCAGTGCTGGAACGGTTTTCAGGATATTCTCGGGGTGACGCCGAGCTGTGAATCCAAAACCCGAACTTTCTCCGACGTAGGGTTCCGAAGTTACGGGCATTTTAAATTGACTTTTGACAGTTCGGCGGCCATTTTGTTGAACTTTGAACCGCAACTACTCTTGAACCAGGAGTCGTACGAGTTTGCGATTTTCGAATTTAAGCTCTGTGGCTTCTTGTCTTTCCTATCCTACATTTTCAGGCGGTTCAGAGTGAAAATTTTTCGGGGTCCTGAAAACGGTTTCAGCAGATTGGTGAGCTCAAGCCGAGTCTGGAGAGCCCAAACTCGGTGGTTCTGCGACCGTCTGAAACGGAGATATAACCTGTCAAAATTTGACTTTGACAGTTGTGACGCCATTTTATCAGAATTTAAACACTCGTATCTCCGCAACGGAGGGTCGTAGAACGGCGGGGTTTCTTCTTCAAGGGTCAGCATAAACTTGCCTAGCAGGTGGACCGACTTTCAGGCGTTTTCAGGGGTCAGAAATTTTTCAGCCTGAAAAGTACACCATTGAGCAGATCTTGTCGAGCGCGTTAAGACGAGCCTAAGCACGGGGGTTTTCGGCCTATTGGTCGCGGAGATAACTGGTTTGGAGATTATTTGGGCAGCCATCTTGGAAAAAACCAAAAACTTTAAACTTAAATTGCTCCAGAACCACTGGGACTAGCTGCTTCGTGTTTGGGTACGTTGGGACGGGCTCGGCGAGCTTTGTTCAGTGAAGGCATTGAATTGACTCTACATAGAGCCGTTTTACAAAAAGCATCAAAAATAGGTTCTGATAGTAAAAATCGACTCTCAGGCTTACTCGAAGCCTCTGACAGCTGTCTACAACCGAGGAGCCTATGGTAGAGCTCAATTTGAGACATTTTTACAAGTACTGTTTGTAAAAATTATTTTAGTTATAAGTGTTTATGCGGTTTTATTTTGTTCTCTTGTGCGTTCTCTTTTTATTTTATACAAAATTTATTTTTAACAAATTGTCCCTATTGACAGTTTTATTTTATTTTACTTATATTTGACGCATACTCTCCAACATGTTCGGCCACAGAACACCGCTAAAAGCGGCCGGAGGAAAAAAGTCACCGCCTAAACCTGGAGCTGCCGCCTCATCAAATGTTAGACGTAGCATAGAGAACTGGGAAGCCCCAAACAGCAGCCCCGATTTCGCTACAACTGAGCAGACGTCGCAGGCCGGCCCTGCAAGAATAAAAACAAAACTCGCTTTTACGCAAGAGAGTGTAACTCAGACAAGGAAGTCTGCTGAAACACTCTCGCCGCCGAACATTAAATACTCAGACAAAACGGCGGAAGCAAAAGCCTGCCTCGTAAAGGCTAAGCTACACCTAAACAGCTCCAGGAATACAAAAACAGAGATTAAGAATGGAATCTCTGAGGCCATTGAACGACTTTACCAACTGGTAAAGGAAGTCGAATCGGAGCTTAAGCTGGCTAAGAGAGATATGACCAGGGAAGCTTATACTGCAGAGCCTCGATTGACTGACAGAATCTCACCCGAAAAAGTAGATACTGCCATAATAATGCAAAAAATTGAACTTCAGACAAACCTCCTTGTGGAAAACAATAAGAAGATGGATGAGCTGAAAATCGCAATAGAACACCAAAGGAAGTTCTTCGAAAATGGAGTTACCTACGCGAGTGTGGCCTCAGCCCAGGGAGTAAAGGAATTACCAAAGCGTAACACTTTGCACTCTGTGGTAGTGTCATCCAAGGACGAAGTAGAGACGGGTGATGCGATACTGGACAGAGTCAGAAAAGCAATAAATGCAAAGGATGGTTGGATCAAGGTGGAAAAAGTGAGGAAGGCTAAGGATAGGAAAGTGATAATAGGTCTACAAACCGAAGAAGAAAGGGGTAAGATAAAAGATCGACTTCAAAAAGAAGGTGTTGACCTCAATGTCGAGGAAGTCAAGAACAGGGACCCACTCCTGATCCTGAGGAACGTTTTGGTAATAAATACCGACGAAGACGTCCTTAAGGCGCTTCGAAATCAGAACCGGTGTGTCTTTGACGGCCTCGGCACTGAGGAAAACAGAGTAGAAATAAGATACCGTAGAAGGACAAGGAACCCTCATATAGGTCACATTATTATTAGCGTCTCGCCTGCCATCTGGCGACGAGTGGTGGACATTGGAACCGTTCACATAGATCTCCAGCGCATCAGGGTCGAGGATCAGACCCCGTTGGTTCAATGCACCCGCTGTTTGGGCTTTGGACACGGCAAGCGGTTCTGCAAAGAGCCTGCAGACTTGTGTGGTCACTGCGGCGGTCCACATATGAGATCTGAGTGTTCGGACTGGCTTTCGGGGTTACCACCCGTTTGCCGAAATTGTACCAGGGCAAAAGTCGAGCACGGTGCACAGCACAATGCTTTTAGTCATGACTGTCCTCTGCGCAAAAAATGGGATGAGATAGCTAGGTCGACCGTTGCTTATTGCTAAGGGCACCTCTATGGCAAACACTCCCTATGGAGTAATACAGGCAAACCTCCAACGCAAGAAACTAGCAACCAATGAGCTTCTCACAGAAGCCACGGAACGTGGGATAGCACTTGCGCTTCTACAGGAACCGTATGTAGGTGGGGCCAAAGTAATGAGGAGTCACAGGGGCGTTAGGGTCTTCCAGAGCACTGGAACAGGAGACGGGACTGTAAAGGCAGCAATAGCTGTCTTTAACAGTGACTTCACAGTCAAACAGTACCCAAAACTCACCACAAACAATATCGTTGTGGTGGGAATCCAGACCAGTGCTTGGGAAATCACGCTTGTCTCCTTTTACTTTGAGCCGGACCAGCAAATCGACCATTATTTGGAACACCTCAAACAAATAGAGCGTGCAGTCGGTTCCAAAAAACTGATCGTTGGAGGCGACGCCAACGCCAAGAGCATGTGGTGGGGCAGTCCAATGGGGGACCTTAGGGGGGAAGAGGTAGCAGGAACTCTCGGTGAGCTAAATCTGAACATATTGAACAGAGGGGAAATTCCGACCTTCGACACTATCCGGGGAGGTAAGCGGTACAGTAGTCATGTAGATATCACCGCTTGCTCCAATGATATCTTGGACATGATAGATGACTGGAAGGTTGACGAGGGACTCACGAGCTCGGACCACAACGGCATCACGTTCAAAATCACCTTACAAAAATCAAAGGGCGTCAAAGTTGAACGGACTACCCGTAAATACAACACCAGAAAAGCGAACTGGTCTGTTTTTCATGAGAAATTTAGACAGTTGAAAATAGATTTTAAATTCACGATAGCTGAAATAGAGAAAATTAATAATATAGAGCAAATAGACGTAGTAACAGAAAACCTAACTAGAGCAATTGATGAAGCATGCAAACAGACTATACCAACTAAAAAAGCAAAAGAAGAACTTACCTTGCCGTGGTGGTCCGAGAGACTCGTCGAGATGAAGAAGACCGTCGTCACTATGAAGCGTAGGATCCGCTGCGCCGCCCCAATCCGGAAGTCGAAGGTCATAGAAGAGTACCTGAAAAAGAAAGAGGAGTATGAGTCAGAAGTTGCCATAGCTCAAACCGAGAGCTGGAAGGAATTCTGTGGGAGACAGGATAGGGAGGGGGTCTGGGAGGGAATATATAGGGTAATAGGTAGGACACAGCGTAGAGAGGAGGACCTGCCTTTGGAAAGAAATGGTGATGTTCTAGATGCAAAGGGTTCCGTAAAACTGCTGGCGGAGACTTTTTATCCGGAAGACCAAATAGAATCCGATAACGCACATCACCGATCCATTCGAATTAAGGCTGAAACAGTAAACTCTGGCGAGCAAAATGATCCTTGCGACCCACCCTTTACGATGGCCGAGTTAAAAAATTCGATGGATTCTTTCAACCCGAAGAAGGCACCAGGATCGGACGGCTTTACCGCAGATATTTGTCGTCACGCTGTGGGTAATGATCCGGAATTGTTTTTGAGGTTCCTCAACAAGTGCCTGGAATTACACTGCTTCCCCACTGCCTGGAAAGAGGCAACTGTCGTGATCCTCAAAAAGCCTGGAAAAGAGACCTATTCCAGCCCCAAATCATATAGGCCGATTGGACTGTTGCCTATATTGGGGAAAATCTATGAAAAGATGCTGGTGGCCCGTCTAAGGTTTCACCTTCTGCCAAACATGAGTACCCGTCAGTATGGGTTTACGCCACAGAAAAGCACGGAAGATGCCCTCTACGACCTTATGCAACATGTCCAAAAGAAGCTTGACCAAAAACGGATTGTTACGCTCGTATCTTTGGACATAGAGGGGGCATTTGATAGTGCATGGTGGCCGGCAATAAGGACTCGACTGGCGGAAGAAAAGTGTCCTGTCAACCTTAGGCGGGTCATAGACAGTTATCTCAAAGACCGCAAGGTCGCAATCCGGTACGGTGGGGAAGTATATGTGAAGGGAACAAATAAAGGCTGCGTCCAGGGCTCGATTGGAGGCCCTATTTTTTGGAACTTGGTCCTAGACCCCCTCATAAAAGAGGCCGAAGCTCGGGGAACGTACATCCAGGCTTTTGCGGACGATGTCGTTCTAGTCTTTGACGGGGAGACGGCGAGAGACATAGAAGGACGTGCCAATGCTGCACTCAATCATGTTCTGGCGTGGGGTGTCGATAATAAACTAAAATTTGCACCGCACAAGACTGTGGCCATGGTCATAACCAAAAAGCTTAAATACGACACACCACGCCTGAGCATGGGGGGAACGGAAATTAAAATATCGAATGAAGTAAAGCTTCTGGGTGTAACAATCGACGAAAAATTGACCTTCAACAAACACATATCACTCGCTTGTAGCAAAGCAATCGCGATCTACAAGCAGCTGTGTAGAGCTGCTAGGGTTAGTTGGGGGTTACACCCAGAAGTGATACGGATAATGTATGTGGCGGTGATAGAGCCCATTATCCTTTACGCTGCAAGCGTTTGGGCGCCGGCAGCTGGAAGGCTGGGTACTAAAAAGAAACTCGGTTCCGTTCAGCGTGGAATTGCCCAAAAGATGTGCAAGTCATACCGCACGGTCTCCCTGAACTCAGCACTGGTGCTGTCTGGGTTGCTCCCCCTCGACATTAGAGTTCGTGAGGCGGCATCTTTGTATGAAGCCAAGAGGGGAATACCCCAGACATCACTGGGGGACAGGGAGATCGAGCGAATGACCGCTGCAATAGATGATTCCCATCCTGCGGCACGCAATATCTTAAAGTTTGATAGCCTGGTAAACCAAGAGCAGCTGGACAGGTGCAGCTTTGATGTCCGCATTTTCACGGACGGGAGCAAGATCGGAGGAGGGGTCGGCGCTTCTGTGTCCATATGGAATGGTGAGACCGAGACCAGAGCCCTCAAACTTGCTCTATCAAAACACTGCACGGTTTACTAGGCCGAACTCCTGGCAATTGCAAGGGCAACTAAGGAGGTAACCAAGCTCAAGGCGTCTTCTTTTGGAGTATTCAGCGATTCAATGGCGGCTCTTCAAACATTGGCAAATCCCGGATCACGCCATCCTCTTGCTGTAGAAGCTAGGGATAACATACGATCCGCATCCCGCCAGGACAAGGTAGTATCCTTGTTCTGGGTCAAAGCTCATGAGGGGCTACAGGGGAATGAAAGAGCTGACCAGTTAGCAAAGGAGGCCGCTGAAAACTCCAAAAGAAAGCCCGATTACGATCAGTGTCCGGTCTCATTCGTCAAGCGAAGCATACGTATGGCGTCGCTTGACGAATGGAACCAGAGATACGGATCTGGAGATACGGCCGCTGTTACTAAACTGTTTTTCCCGGATGTGCGGACAGCTTACGGAATAATCCGGAAGATAGGAACAAATAGCCTCAATACGCAGATAATGACGGGCCACGGTGGATTCTCCGAGTACCTGAACCGTTTCAAGCTCAAGGGGAGTCCATCGTGCATCTGTGACCCAAATGCAGACGAAACGGTCCCGCACATACTTTTCGACTGCCCTCAATTCGACAGGCACCGTTTCAATACCGAACATGAGATAGATATTAAAATAACACGCGATAACATGACAGACATAATGAAGAGTAAAAACAACCAAGTATTCCTAGAGTTTTGTAAACATATAGCGCAAATAGTTATAGATCGTAATAAAACCGCATAAGCAAATATGCTAACATAATATAGTATATTATATTAAGGACTAGCATAGAAATAAGTGATAAAATAGGAATAAATAATAAGTATGTAAATTAGACTAAGCTAGAAATAAATATGAATTTATGTAAGACTTCCGTCCCCAAAACTTGTTACTGTTAGAAAATATTGTTAGAAACTAAGGTAAAATAAGTGAGTAGTAATAAGAGAAAACTGTCTTCCCCATTTCTTCCGAAAATATAAGAACAAATACATGTAAGAACATTTGGATGTAACATAGAAATAAAATAGTAATAAAACAGCCACTGCAAAATAAAGGAAAAATTGTAAAGGATACTGTTGGAACAGTATCAAATGTTATCAAACTATATAGAAATAAAAAATGTCTTCCCAATTATTGAGAACCCGTAAACCCAATTGTGTAAATAAAGGAAACAAACAAAAGTAGTTAGACAGAATAGAATGACTAGTAGCAGTTGGGCATCCCACCCATACAAGGCATAATAGATGATGAATGAAAGAAAGATCCAGTATGAAGAATGAAAGTGCGAGAGGCATACAAGCGAGAACTGGAATGACCGAGAAATCAAATAGCTAGCATAGACTCCGACGAAAGTTGGAGGTAGAAGTTATAAAAAAAAAAAAAAAAAAAAAAAAAAAAAAAAAAAAAAAAAAAACCTAACCTAACCTAACCTAACCTAACCTAACCTAACCAGACGTTTTAAAAAATTCCTGACGACTTTTTGCTGACACCTCTTTTGAGGTCTTTTTATTATAAGACTTACCCCCTCTTTACAGGGATCAGAACACTTGTTTTAATCCTATATTGTATTTAAATTTTTGTAATTATTTAATTGACACCTCTTTTCAGGAATTATTCTGACTATTCTTCAATTGACATTTTGATCCCCCCTTTACAGGGATCAAAACATTGTTTTTAAAAAAATATTTATTTAATTGTTTTTATTTAATTTTAAATTTCACCCCCACCATGTTCCTCTCCAGAACCCCAGCTAAAAAAGCCTCCACAGGACCCCATGTCTCTCCGTCGAACGCGGCACTCTCCATCACCTTCGAGGGGGAGGTTTCCCCACCCAGTGTTTCAACTCAGGCCTCTAGTGTGAGGCGAAGCATTGGCGAGTGGGAAAACGGGAAAATGGCTGAATCTCAGCCTCTCCCGTCAGCAGCCGCGAACCCACCAAAGAAAGCTGCCCCGACCGTGACGGCTTCCCAGAAGGCCACAAAGCGCG
The DNA here is from genome assembly GCA_929112965.1 of Mythimna albipuncta. Taxonomy (NCBI): domain Eukaryota; kingdom Metazoa; phylum Arthropoda; class Insecta; order Lepidoptera; family Noctuidae; genus Mythimna; species Mythimna albipuncta. Next base: position 27,417 of record OV815984.1, read on the forward strand.
CCACTTCTCAACCAGACGGCAAAACTGTGGCACGCCGAACCTCAACGGAGACACAGGGAGCGTCACCGGAGACAAGCCAGCTGCAGCCGAGCAAACCCATCGATCGAGTGACCGAGGCTCGCAACTGCCTTCTGCGTGCGAAGTCGCACCTTGGCGACTCGCGCAACTTGAGGGCAGACCTGAAGGCTGGGATCACCCAATCGGTGGAACGGCTGTACCAGCTCGTGAAGGCGGAGGCGGCGGCTGCAGCACTATTAAAGGGGGCTGAGCTGGCAAGGGAGGAGGTCTCTAAGGCCATACTTCCGTCAGAGGCTCCCAAAATCCTCCCGGAGGTTAACTCGTTGCTCGCTTCACTAGCGGAGCATAGCGCGCTGGTGAAGGAGAGCAGCGAGAAAATGGAGAGTCTGCGGCGGGCGATGGAGACGCAAGGGGAACTGTTGGAAAAGACGGCCACCTACGCGAGTGTAGCGGCGGGTCCACCGAAAAGGCAGAGCCCAGGAAGGACCGCGCTGCACTCGATAGTGGTGACGTCTAAAGACGAAGATGACACAGGAGAGGTAATCATCTCGAAAATAAGAGAGGCTGTCAAAGCCAAAGATGGGGGAGTTGAAATAGAGCGTGTGCGAAAGGCAAAAGACAGGAAGATTGTTATGGGGTGTAGGTCGGTCGAAGAAAGAAATAAAGTAAGAGAAAGGCTAGAGAAGGCAGGAGAACACCTCGTTGTCGAGAACGTGAAAAACAAAGACCCACTTCTAGTTTTCCGTGGCGTCCTCCGCATCTACTCTGATGAGGAAGTGCTGGAGGCGCTACGCAATCAGAACCGGGATGTCTTTCGCGGCCTCGACAACGGGGAGGACAGACTCGTTATAAAATACAAGAGAAACTCCAGAAACCCTCAGACCCAGAACGTGGTAGTCAGCACGTCCCCAACTGTCTACAACAGGATGCTCGATAAGGGAAGAGCGCGTATCGATCTTCAGACCGTTTTCGTTGACGACCAGTCGCCACTGGTGCAGTGCACGAGGTGCCTAGGCTACGGGCATAGTCGGCGACTCTGTAAAGAATCCACCGATTTATGCAGCCATTGTGGAGGCCCTCACCTGCGTGCAGAGTGTGCCCAGTGGCTGAAGGCGGATTACCCAAAATGCCACAACTGCGTCAAGGCGAAGATGGAGAAGACGGATCACAACGCGTTCAACCCTGAGTGTCCTGTTCGAATCAGATGGGACAGGCTGGCACGTGCGTCCGTCGCCTACTGCTAAGGTGGTCCCAGTGGACACACTGCCGCACAAAATACTCCAGGTGAATCTTCAAAGGAAGAGACTGGCGACCCATGAGCTTATGATCGAGGCCGAGCAGCGCAAAGCCACCGCAGCGCTGATCCAGGAGCCCTACGTGGGCAATGCTAAAAGGATGAGCGGGATCAGAGGCGTCCGAATCTTCCAGAGCACCAGGCAAGGAGAAGGGACTGTCAAAGCGGCCATAGCCGTCTTTGACCCAAAGTTGGCCGTTCGACAGTACCCAGAACTCACCACGGAAAACATCGTCGTGGTGGGGATCCAAACTGGTGCCTGGAAAGTAACTCTGGTCTCGTTCTACTTTGAGCCAGATCAGCCCTTAGGGCCATACCTGGACAGCCTTAGGAAGGTGGAAAGCGAGACCGGCCCGCATAAGCTCATAATGGGAGGAGACACCAACGCCTGGAGTGTTTGGTGGGGCAGCAGTGAGACTAATAGCAGAGGCGACGAGATGCTGGGAGCTCTCAACCAGCTTGGACTGCAAATACTCAACCGAGGGGAAACTCCAACCTTCGACGTAGTTCGTGGTAACAGACGTTACACGAGCTGCGTCGACGTCACAGCCTGCACAGCGGATATGCTGACGGTGACCGACGGCTGGCGAGTCGTCGATGACCTGACGGGGTCGGACCACAACGGCATAGAGTTCTTCATTAACCTCGAAAAGTCTGTGGGCATCACGGTACACCGGACTACCAGGATCTACAATACAAAGAAAGCAAATTGGGGCCAGTTTCGTAAGAAACTGGCCCAAATTATGCAAAACAGCAACACGACTGTAAGCCTGCTCGATAGCATCGACAGCGTGCACCAATTAGACCTGGTAGTCGAGGAACTGACGACGGCGGTACAAGGCGCCTGTGCCAAAGTGATGCCCAAGAAGAAGACGGTCGAGAAGTTAACCGTGCCGTGGTGGTCTGACGAACTCGCCAGCCTGAAGAGGCAGGTTGCCACCAAAAAGCGGAGGATCCGTTGTGCAGCGCAAGTTCGTAGACCAAAGGTTGTTGAGGATTACCTGAAACAGAAAGAAGAGTACGAACAAGCAGTAACCAAAGCAAAGGTCGAGAGTTGGAAGAGTTTTTGTGAGAAACAAGACCGAGAAGGCCTGTGGGAGGGAATATACAGGGTAATCCGGAGGACAGAAAAGAGAGAGGAGGACATACCGATGGTGAGGGATGCAAAGACTTTAGGCCCCGAAGAATCAGCGAGGTTCTTAGCACAATCGTTCTACCCGGAAGACCGTCCGGAGGGGGATAACGAGGAGCACAAAAAAGTGCGGCAAAGAGCGGAAGAGGTGAACGGTGGAAACCAAGTTGAGACCTGGGATCCTCCGTTCACTCACGACGAGCTAAAGCGAGCAGTCTCCTCGTTTAACCCCAAAAAAGCCCCCGGTTCCGACGGTCTGACGGCAGACATTTGGGGCCACGCGATCCAGTTAGACCCAGACCTAGTTCTGCGCTTGATGAACAAGTGCCTGGCGCATGGACACTTTCCACGGTCCTGGAAAGAGGCAACAGTCGTTGTCCTCCGCAAACCCGCTAAGGAAGACTACACCACTCCGAAATCGTACAGGCCGATTGGGCTTTTGCCTGTACTCGGCAAGATATTCGAGAAAATGCTCGTGGCCCGACTCAAGTTTCATTTATTGCCCAGGATGAGTACTCGCCAGTACGGCTTTATGCCCCAGAAAAGCACTGAGGACTCCCTCTATACACTCATGGGGCACATTCGTGGCAGACTCAATGCAAAGAGGCTTGTCACGATTGTGTCCCTGGACATAGAGGGGGCCTTCGACAATGCATGGTGGCCGATCATACGAGTCCGTCTGGCTGAGGAAAAGTGTCCTGAGAACTTGAGAAGGGTCATGGACAGTTACTTGACCGAGAGAGTGGTGAGAGTCAGATATGCGGGAGCGGAGTACAAATCCAGGACCGAGAAGGGATGCGTCCAGGGGTCTATTAGTGGTCCCATATTATGGAACCTGGTGCTGGACCCGCTGATCAAGGAGCTGGAAAGCATGGGGGTCTACTATCAGGCGTTTGCGGACGATGTCGTTCTTGTGTTCGATGGGGAGACGGCACTTGAGATCCAAAGAGATGCCAATGTCGCCCTTGAGTACGTGCGCACATGGGGTATCTCGAACAAGCTTAAGTTTGCGCCACACAAGACCAAAGCAATGCTGGTAACGCGCAAACTTAAGCATGACACCCCATGTCTCAGAATGGGCGGGGTGGACATTGGCATGTCTGAGGAGATCAAACTGCTCGGTCTCACCATCGACCACAAGTTGACCTTTAACACCCACGTCGCAAACGTCTGCTCCCGAGCCATCGGAATCTACAAGCAGCTGTCGAGGGCCGCAAGGGCCAGCTGGGGTCTGCATCCTGAGGTCATCCGTTGTATTTATACAGCTGCAGTCGAACCCATCGTCCTGTACGCGGCGAGTGCGTGGTCGCCGGCCGCAACCAAAGTTGGAGTCCAGAAGAAGCTGAACGCCGTCCAGAGGAGCTTCGCGCAGAAGCTGTGCCGAGCCTATCGCACGGTCTCCCTACACTCAGCACTGGTGCTGGCTGGGATACTCCCTCTCGACCTCCGGATCCGAGAGGCGGCCTCACTTTATGAGGCCAAGAAGGGTCTACCCCATCCAGCGCTAGGAGACAGGGAGATCGAGCGTGTGGCATCGGCACTAGAGATGCCACATCCGGCTGAGCAGAGGACCATTGAACTGCAACGCTTGGTAGACGAGGAACAATATAATAACCACCGCGACTACGCGGTGAGAATCTTTACAGACGGCAGCAAGATTGAGGGCAAGGTCGGGGCCGCACTGTCGGTGTGGACCGACCAGACCGAGGTCAAGGCCCTCAAACTTGCGCTGCCGTCTTATAGTACCGTCTACCAGGCGGAGCTCCTCGCCCTCTGCGAAGCCACGAAGGAAGTCCTCAGAAGGACCGAGACGGCGTTCGCCATCTACAGTGACTCCATGGCAGCTCTCCAAACAGTCGCGAACCCCGCAGCCCTCCATGCCCTTGCAGTAGAAACGAGGGACGCCATTCGCCACAGCACTATCCAGAACAAGAGCGTCTCCTTGTTCTGGATCAAAGCTCATGCGGGGCTGGAGGGTAACGAGAGAGCCGACTCGCTCGCAAAGGAGGCTGCCCTTAGATGTAAGCGGCAACCCCACTATGATAAGTGCCCGGTTTCATTCGTCAAGCGTATGATCCGAATGGAAACGCTGGACGAATGGAACCGGAGGTATTGTACTGGGGAAACGGCGGCCACGACGAAGTTGTTCTTCCCGTGTGCGATCGCGGCGTACAGGACGGTGCGGAAGATAGGGATGACCCAGGAACTGACCCAGGCCCTAACAGGGCACGGTGGGTTCTCCGAGTACCTGACTCGCTTCAAGTGCAAGGAGAGCCCAGCGTGCGCCTGCGACCCCGACAAGCAGGAGACAGTCCTCCACCTGCTGACGGAGTGCCCTGTATATTCCTTCCATAGGCACGACATAGAAATGACAGTAGAAATGCGAGTTATAAAAGAAAACCTCGAAGCCTTAATAAAGAACAAAAAGACCAGGAAATCATTCATGGAATTTTTAATAAAAATTGTCAAATCCGTCAATAAACGGAATAAATAATTGACACTTATAAATATTTATTATATATTTTATCTATTACATTCATTCATGACATATTTATTGAGAAATTAACGGTAAATTGTAAGCTATTATTTTTAACAGTTATCTTATCGCCATATTTATTATTACACTACAAATTATTTATATTTACAGAATTTCCAAAAAGCCTACAGCCTTAAAAACAACCCCGCAATACTTGTGTGGCAGGGGCCTTTCGCATGGCAGGAGTGGTTTTTAGCCGGTAGGAGTCCGGCACTACCCAGACTGCCTTCCTGCAAGGTAGTCTGGGTGTCCATGATGGATTTCCCACTCCTGCCACAAAAAAAAAAAAAAAAAAAAAAAAAAAAACCTAACCTAACCTAACCTAACCTAACCTAACCTAACCTAACCTAACCTAACCTAACCTAACCTAACCTCACGCTTGTATCTTTAGACATAGAGGGAGCTTTCGATAACGCCTGGTGGCCAGCTGTTCGAGTCCGTCTGGCGGAGGAAAAATGTCCAGTAAATCTTAGGCGAGTCATCGATAGCTACCTCAGTGACCGAAAAGTCTCGATTAGGTACGGCGGGGAAGTATACACAAAGGGCACCAACAAGGGTTGCGTCCAGGGTTCAATTGGGGGACCCATCTTTTGGAACCTGCTCCTAGACCCCCTCCTTAAAGCACTGCAGAGTCTCGGGGTATATATCCAGGCTTTCGCGGACGATGTCCTCTTGGTCTTCGACGGGGAGACCGCGCTGGAGGTGGAGGCCTCCGCCAACGCCGCTCTCGATCATGTTCTGGCGTGGGGTGTCGAAAATAAGCTTAAGTTTGCACCCCATAAAACCACTGCGATGGTAATAACAAGAAAGCTGAAGTTCGACACACCACGCCTGAGCATGGGGGGGACAGACATCGCCTTAGCGAAGGAAATGAAGATACTGGGTGTCACTATAGATAGTGGGTTGACATTCAACACTCATGTCTCGCTCGTGTGCAGGAGGGCGATTGAGATCTACAAACGGCTGTGCAGAGCCGCAAGGGTCAGCTGGGGGCTAAACCCCGAGATCGTCAGAACCATCTATGTGGCGACCGTGGAGCCCATAATTCTTTATGCCGCTAGCGTCTGGGCTCCAGCAGTCAAAAAGCTGGGTATTCAGAGGCAACTTCGGAACGTCCAGCGCGGGATTGCCCAGAAAATGTGCAGGGCATACCGCACGGTCTCCCTAAACTCTGCCCTGGTGCTGACTGGGATACTCCCACTCGATCTTCGTGTTCGCGAAGCAGCAGCACTTTACGGAGCTAGGAGGGGAGTACCCCAGCCCATACTGGGAGGCAGGGAAGTGGAGCGGATGGCACCCGCGCTGGAGGCCCCGCACCCTGCGGAGCAAATGTGTCTGGAGTTCGGAAGCCTGGTAGATGAGGATCAGTACAATAACCACAGCAATCATGCTGTGCGTATATTCACCGACGGCAGCAAAATTGAGGGCAAAGTCGGGGCGGCGCTATCCTTGTGGAGTGGCGCCGTCGAGGCAAAAGCCCTCAAGTTTGCTTTGCCGTCCTATTGCACCGTCTACCAGGCTGAACTTCTGGCTCTGCAAAGAGCAGTGGGAGAAGTGCTCAAGCACAGTGCAACCACGTTCGGCATCTTCAGCGACTCTATGGCGGCCCTTCAGACGGTGACCAACTCAAGTTCCCCCCACCCTTTGGCAGTGGAAACCAGAGACGCCTTGCGCCGCTGTAAACTCCAGAACAAATGCGTCTCGCTGTTCTGGATAAAGGCCCACGCAGGGTTCGTGGGAAATGAGAGAGCCGACCAGCTTGCGAAGGATGCCGCTCTAAAGTCGAAGAAGAGGCCGGACTATGATCAGTGTCCCGTATCATTCGTTAAGCGAGTAATCCGCTCGGAGACGCTTGACGAGTGGAACGGGAGATATAGATCGGGTGACACAGCTTCGGGCACAAAAATCTTCTTCCCGGACGCTGTGGCGGCGTATAAAGTTGTACGCAAGATGACCCACGACAGCATGACCACGCAGATCCTGACGGGGCACGGTGGGTTCTCCGCATACTTGAAACGCTTCAAGTGTAAGGAGAACTCATCGTGCGCCTGCGAACCTGGCGTCGAGGAGACGGTTCTGCACATCCTTTTCAATTGCCCAATGACTGCAAGGCTACGATACGAGACTGAGCAACAACTTGGTGTGGAATTGAATGCTCAACAGGCACCGCATCTAATGATGGGAAAGCATAGGCAAGCATTTTTAAATTATTGCAGTCAAATAGCGTCCATAGTCGTAAAAAGAAACAAAACCGTTTAAGTAAATATGCTGTCACAATATACTGCGTTATATTAAGGAACAGCATAAATAAATTAGTTTTTAAATAGTTTAAGGATAAGATAATAAGAGAGAGAGGGAGAACTTATTTGAGTTAAGGTACACCCGTCCGAATTTGGTGGCTAGCATCGCCCAGGAGTTGCTCTGTACGCATCGGAACCCAATGGACATAGCCCTGACCCTGAGTGAGATATACCCCGGTATATACTCCTCCAAGACGTCGCTGTCGCAGGTCCACTCTCTGAAAGTGGAAAGGTTCACAGGAGCGCGCATACCGAAAACCGCCCACAACACCTTATTCTTGGTCCATACACAGGAAGAGAGAGCCTCTCTTGCTGACCAAGGCTATGGGTCTGGCGAAGGGTCGCGCATTCTCACCATCCACGCAGCTCAGGGGTTGACCTGCGACAGCGTTATTATAATTAACACCAAGTCAAGGAGGCTCCAGATACATGACAGTATCTCCCACGCAGTTGTCGCAGTGTCGAGACACACGGTCAGCTGTGTGTATTACACCGACGACGCCGACGATGCCACGGGCCGTTTAGCCCGGAAAGCGATGGATGCGCCGTCTAAAATGGTCGTCGAATACAACCTTAAGACGGCCATGCAGCATCGAGACACCGCAATCGTAAAAGGCCTGATGGAGTTAGTGAAGACTCTAGGTAGCAAATAAATAGAAACTTAATACTAATGTACAGTCATGTGTAACGTAAAGTGTAAAATGTACTTCTTTTATTTGTGTAGTAGTTTAGTATTATAAGCTTAAGGGATTTGTATAATTGTTAAAGTAGCCATTAAGAAACCTATAAGTAATACAAAAAATAAAAAAAAAAAAAAAGTACAATATAACAAAACAAAAAAAAAAAAAAAAAAATTATACATGTTCATACAAAAAAAAAAAAAAAATAAAAAAAAAATAAAAAAAAAAAAAAAAAAAAAAATAAAAAAAAAAAAAAAAAAAAATAATAATAATAAAATAAAAAAAAGAGTCTGAGGTGGACTCGCGTAGTTTTTAAGCTTAGTTTTTAAGTAATATTTGTCCAAGATGAGGGCACGACAATGTAAAAAGAATCTATAAACAAATTAAAAAATATAAACAATTGCGCCGACTACCATGTCTGCGGTAAAATATGTACGAAAAAAAAAAAAAAAAAAAAAAAAAAAAAAAAAAAAAAAACCTAACCTAACCTAACCTAACCTAACCTAACCACTCCCAACGATAAGTACTCGCCAATACGGCTTTATGCCTCAAAAGAGCACCGAAGACTCCCTCTATACTCTTGTGCAGCACATCCGCACAAAACTGGCACAAAAGAAAATAGTCACGCTTGTGTCGTTGGATATAGAGGGAGCATTCGATAGTGCGTGGTGGCCCATCATCAAAGTACGTTTGGCTGAGGAAAAGTGTCCTGTGAATTTGAGGCGAGTAGTCGACAGCTATCTCAGTGATAGGGTGGTCAGGGTGAGATATGCCGGGGAAGAGTTCAAGAAGTCAACCAGCAAAGGGTGTGTCCAGGGGTCGATCGGAGGGCCGATATTTTGGAATCTGGTCCTTGATCCACTCTTAAAGTTGCTGGAGAGTATGGGCATCTACTGCCAGGCATTTGCTGATGACGTTGTCATGGTTTTCGATGGCGAAGTGGCAGTGGAAATTGAGAGACAGGCCAATGCCGCTCTTGAACATGTTCGGACGTGGGGTGTCAAAAATAAGCTGAAATTTGCGCCTCACAAAACAAGTGCGATGGTGTTAACGCGGAAGCTAAAATACGACACACCACGTCTGATCATGGGTGGGATCGACATTGGAATGTCCCAAGATGTCAGGATATTGGGCCTCACAGTGGACTCGAAACTCACCTTTATGAAGCACATAGCAATGGTCTGTAAAAAAGCCATAGCTATCTATAAACAGCTAGCAAGGGTTGCCCGGGTGAGCTGGGGTCTACACCCAGGGGTGATTCGCACGATTTACCCCGCAGCAGTTGAGCCTACGCTTCTGTACGCTGCAAGCGCATGGGCACCGTCCACAAACAAACTAGGAGTCCAAAAGCAGCTAAACGTTGTCTAGCGAGGTTTTGCGCAGAAATTGTGTCGAGCCTACCGCACTGTCTCCCTCAACTCGGCCCTTGTACTGGCTGGAATACTCCCTCTCGACATCCGCATCCGTGAAGCGGCTGCGTTGTATGAAGCCAAGAGGGGGGTGCCCCAGCCCATGCTGGGAGACAGGGAGGTTGAGCGGATGGCTCCGGCGATTGAGGCTCCGCACCCTGCGGAGCAGGTCGATCTGGATTTCGGTAGCCTGATAGACGAGGACCAATACCGAAACCACAGCAGTTTTGCTGTGCGCATCTTTACGGACGGCAGCAAGATTGAGGGCAGAGTCGGGGCGGCGCTATCCTTGTGGAATAGTGCCACCGAAGTAAAGGCCCTCAAGCTTGCCTTGCCGTCCTACTGCACCGTCTATCAGGCCGAGCTGCTAGCCCTGCAAAGAGCGGCTGACGAAGCGCTAAAACGTAGAGAAGAAAGTTTCGGCATTTTCAGCGACTCCATGGCGGCTCTTCAGTCAGTCGTAAGTGTAAGCTCTCCCCATCCCCTAGCAGTGCAAACTAGAGACACTCTACGCCGCTGTAAGCTCCAGAACAAGAGGGTGTCCTTGTTTTGGATAAAGGCCCACGTAGGATTGGAGGGAAACGAACGAGCTGACCAGCTCGCCAAGGAGGCCGCCCTGGGGTCGAAGAAGAAGCCGGACTACGATCTGTGCCCCGTTTCATTCGTCAAACGCCATATTCGTATGATGTCCCTTGACGAATGGAATGGGAGATATAAGTCTGGGGAAACAGCCTCTGGGACAAAAATATTCTTCCCTGACGCAACTGCTGCATACAGTGTAGTGCGAAAAATAGAGCCCACCAGTCTGACTACCCAGATTCTGACGGGGCACGGTCGGTTCTCTTCATACTTGAAACGTTTCAAGTGTAAGGAGAGCGCATCGTGCGCCTGTGATCCCGAAACCGATGAGACGGTCCTGCATGTCTTGCTGGAGTGTCCAATCACTGCAAAAATGCGGTACGAGGCGGAGCAGGAACTAGGAGAAAAATTAATAATGGAAAACATGCCAAATCTACTTAAAAGTAAAAATAGAAATAAGTTTATAGAATATTGTTGTAAAATAGGAAAAATAGTAACAAATCGAAATAAAACTAGTATAAGCAATTAGGATACTTACTTATATCGTTAGCATATATAGTCTTAAGTATCTTAGACTTAAAAGAAAAAATGGAAAAAAAAAGAAGAAAAAAAAAATTATAATAATAATAATTGGAAAAAAAAAAAAAAAGAGGAAAAAAAAAAAAAAATTGAAAGTTTGTGTGCCTATATAGCCCGTCTAGCTTCTCGTCTGGGCCTCATCGTAATATGTAAGCTTTAATATTTTTTGTACGCTCTCATATAGCCTAAATAGATTTAACCCTGTCAAGATAGTATATTAAATTGTTTGTAAAATAGGTATAATATTATGTTAGTATTTAAGAATATTTATGTTAATCTCACTGTGTCCTGCCTGGTTCTTAACGGATGGTAAAGAATAAGACAAGATATAGTAGTAGGAAAATTTGTTAAAAAAAACACCAATATATTAAAATTGTAAAATAGACATAAAAGGCTTTGACTCTGTCAAAGGTATCATAGCCAGAGCAGGAGTGGTTTTTAGCCGGTAAGAGTCCGGCACTGCCGCGACTGTCCGGCGTCCATGAGGATATTCCACCCTGCTTCTAAAAAAAAAAAAAAAAAAAAACCTAACCTAACCTAACCTAACCAGTCTGAGTCCAACCGCGCTCGAAAACACCACGTTTTTGCGAAGCTCCGTAAATAAAAAATCATTTAAGTGGTATATTTTCGCGTTACGGTATCGTGCAATATACCAAAAGTTGTGATTTTGTTCCGTGCATACGTGTGGATGGATGGATGGATGGATGGATGAATGGATGGATGGATGGATGGATGGATGGATGGATGGATGGATGGATGGAGTGAGAGGTGATTCATTCATTCATTCATTCATTCATTCATTCATTCATTCATTCATTCATTCATTCATTCATTCATTCATTCATTCATTCATTCATTCATTCATTCATTGAGTGATTGATTGATTGATTGATTGATTGGTATTGTTATTTGATTTGTTATAAATTGAACAGGATGTTGCAATATTTAAAACATCATCGTTTAAAACGTCATCATCTATATATATAAAAGAAAGTCGTGTTAGTTACACTATTTATAACTCAAGAACGGCTGAACCGCTTTGGCTGAAAATTGGTGGGGAGGTAGCTTAAAACCAGGAGACGGACATAGGATACTTTTTTTAATATTTTTTTAATTTTTTTTTTTTAGGGTAGAGTAGAGTAGAGTAGGGTAGGGTAGAGTAGGATAGAGTAGGGTAGGGTAGAGTAGGGTATAGTAGGGTAGAGTAGGGTAGAGTAGAGTAGGGTAGGGTAGAGTAGGGTAGAGTAGGGTAGAGTAGAGTAGTGTGGTTGGGTAGAGTAGGGTAGAGTAGGGTAAAGTAGGGTAGAGTAGGATAGAGTAGGGTAGAGTAGAGTAGAGTAGGGTAGGGTAGAGTAGGGTAGGGTAGAGTAGGGTATAGTAGGGTAGAGTAGGGTATAGTAGGCTGAAGTAGGGAAGAGCGGGAGCGAAGCCGCGGGCAAAAGCTAGTCATTCTAATAAAATTCATCTCCGTAAGCATATCTCAGTATCGTTTATCCGAAGGTATTTTGCCAAGATTTCTGACAAAAGCAGTTATTACCCCAATTTTTAGGTTTCCGTAGTCAACTAGGAACCCTTATTTTATTTTAGTTTTATTTTTTTATTTATATATAAAAACAAAGGTTTTCCTTAAGTTTACAAAAAGGCACACAATTAGACCCCTGGGGTCTGTCTCAGCGTGCCACAACCTGACAATTAGTCAGTTAGTTATTAATTAGTTAGTTAGTATAAGTTAGTTTGTTATAGTTTCGTTATGTCTGTTTGTCTGTCCGTGTTTCTGTCTGTCCGTCCTTGCTTAATCTCTGTGACCGTTAGCACTAAAAGGCTGAAATTTGGTACCAATATGTATGTCAATCACGCCAACAAAGTGGTAAAATAAAAATTCGAAAAAAATGTTTTATTAGGGTAGCTCCCCTATGTGTTAAGTGAGAGGTGATTTTTTTTGAAGTGAAAACTTCTTTAGCGGCGTTGAGCACTTTTTCTGTAATGGGTATAAAATCTTAAACTCGCGTCAGGACACGTGACCTGATCGAAAAAGCGTAAGACGGATGGAGAGTAGACAGCTATCCCCTCTCTACGGCGCGGCGAAAATGTATGCTTGGGCCTACTGTTTCAAATATATACATATATTATATATACGTATATATATTTATATATATTTATATTTATATATATATATATATATATTTCAACGTTAATAATCAAGTTTTCACTTCTGCCGGCACTCCCGGAGTGAAACCCGTCTTTTTTTATTTCAACCCTTACGTGTGATACATTGTTGGATAGGTTTAAAATGAATAAGGGTTTACTGAAATAATTTTTTGATAATGTCAATAATTTCGGAAATAATCGCTTTAAAAGTGAAAAACAATGTGTCTCCACCCCCTCTCTCCCCTTTTGAACCATAAGTTTAGAAAATATGAAAAAAAATCTGAAAAGTAGAACTTTATAAGGACTTTCTAGGAAAATCATTTTGAACTTGATGGAAAGTACAGGTTTTGTACAAAAAAGACAAAAAGGTTGTACAAAATAATTTCTGGACTAAGTTTGTAGTATGATCGTATATGCAAGCATTTTTTTTAAACTCATAAGTGGGTACACTTATTGTGACGGACGGGAAACTACGAAACCCTACACTGAGCGTGGCCCGACACGCTCTTGGCCGATTTTTTTAAATCTAGAAAATAAGACTAAATAAAAAATTAAATTATAATAAGCCAATTTCTTCAAAACTTTCCTCAATATCTTAAATAAGGTATTTTTTTACCATTAAAACTATAGTAGCGTATTGTACGAATACGATCAATTATTTTCCAGATTTTTTCTGTCTTTATTTACGAAGATATGAAAAACTACGCGTATTTTCCATAAAAATTCATGAAAATGTAGTTTAAACGAATAACATGGTTTTAGATCTTTACGAAAACAATATAAAAGAAAGAAAGAAAGAAAATACGTTTATTTGGCACATAGGTACACACAATGACATAACAATTATTATATAGTATAGAAACTTAAACTTAAAGATATCTACATAGTATGTCTCACGGCTGCGCCAAATGGGTCCAGTTCAGCATGATGCCAGGCCACTACGTAGCAGTTGCCTGACGCTAGTTTTCAACTGAACTTTGCTATGAGTCTACGGATGTTAATCAGTTATTATTGTGAGATACATAAATATATGTATATTATATGTAGGTATAAATTAGTATGTAGTAAATGATGAATAATAGTAAGGTGTTTAGGGATAGATATATATGAAACAGGAAAAAAAACACATTCTAAGAATAAATAAGTCATCATCAAAACTATAGGTACTATACGTAAATTCAATCGCACAGTCCTTACGGCTAACAAAAAAAAACCGGTCGTAAGCGATTAAAAAATGTATTAACGCATCCTTTGCTCTATACAGGTCTCCAAAAAATACATGGGAACGCACGTGATATAGTAGACATATCAAAAATCCCTCGCAACAGGCGAAGAGACGAGGCAGCAGCAGGGGATAAACGGCACACAACCACCCACATTATAGTAACTATGTAAAATCTGTTTTTTATTATAGTGAAACATATTTATAATTAATATTATGACTGAAGACAATTTGAATTAAAAACTAGCACGTACATTATATCAATGAAATGTTTAAATTAGTCAGGTTTAATTTTCGCTGCGCATCGATCAAAAGCTGCCGTAAGCGTCTTCTAAACGTACTAATCGTGTTTATTGTTCTAAATATCAATATGATTTGACAGTAAACATTGTTACGATATTATTCGGGTAAATAGTTTTCTAACTTATTTAAGTAAGTGCTAGTACAGGCTTATATTACGATATTATTCGTGTAAGTTATAAAACACTAAATTTTGATCGTTTTAATCCCGTGGAGGGTCGATCCGGTACATGAATGAGACACTATCGATTTGTAAAGATAAAATTAAAAAATAAAATACCTTCTTTATCCAATCCAATTAAAAATAATATTCAGGAATCATATTGATTTATTTCCCAAAGTAGAATCGCTGTTGATGATGAAATATTTTATGTTAATTTATTTTAGTACCGACTTGCTCGATAGATGGTGTTAAGGTCGAGTTATAAGTCGATATGGTTTCGTTACCGGCGATAGTATAAGGGTAACAGATTTAATTCAAATAAAAGTTTTCAAAAGTTCAAAAGTTAGATCAAGACACAATAGTGGTTTTATTTTCAACCTTATTACTGTCCTCAACTAGTCCAAATTAGCTCAACGTTACCTACCAGTTCGGTAATAAACATTGGTCCTTCGAGCCGGATAAGACCCAGAACAGTATTTTTGAGTCAGTGCGGCCATCCTTTGGCCGAATCCGACGTACTCGCAGTGGATCGCTGCAGCAAGAGTACCGGACCCCCAGCAGAAGCCACGTCAAGTAAGGGTGACTGCTGAGGATTTTTAGTTCAAATAGACGCCACAGAAGACGCCACCAGTAGTACCTGCATCGCCGGTCAATACTTCGGGTCTCAGCGGCAGCTTCGTCGGCAAGGTTCGTGGTACAGAAGATTGGAGTGACGACACAAAGGACGTCACCAGATCAACTTGTGTTTGTGTGAGTGAAGTGAAAACGTGAGTACAATTATTTACATAAACATAGGAGCAGAAACATTTTGCCACGCAATTGTGAACTTTATTTAAATGAACACTTTAACTTCAATAATATTTTAGAAGTTACACAATTGTGAACTCTATTTTAATGATGATTTTAACTTAAACATTTTAGTTTTAAAATTGTATATTAGTTTAGGACTTAGAATAATTCTATAAAAAACGAGGGAACGTGGAATCTATGCCCGATTTCTGTCAGAGTCTATTTTGTTTCAAACACTTGTAAATTTTTTGCTTTTTTTTGAGACTTAGAATAATTACTTAATTAGGTACTGATTTTATTGGAGGCTATTGTATATTTAAGTTCGTTTCAAATTATTGTTTTGTTTATTGTTAAAGATGGAAGGTAAAGTTAATATATTGAAAGATCTTCAAAACGTGATTCAAAAGGCCTATACTAATTTTAAAAAGAGTCCGAAAGATAGACTTACTTTAGAATATTTAGAGACAAGGCTTGAATTATTGGAAAGAGATTGGTCGTTATTTAAAGATACTAATACGCAACTTTATGGCGCTTAAACGCTAGACATAAGTCAAAAAGTTGTTGACATGTACGATGCGACTGAAGATGTCTATATAAACTGTAAATGTGTAATAAAAGCAGCCCTAAATAAAATTTGTGTCAAAGCATCACCGCCACAGGATAGTGGAGCTAACAATAATCCCTCCAAGCCATATAATTGTTATGTAAAGTTGCCTAAAATTACGATTCCTACGTTCTCTGGCAAATATAGTGAATGGACAACTTTTTATAATCTGTTCACATCATTAGTTCATAATAATACATCTTTGGATAATGTGCAAAAGCTGCACTACCTCAAGAGTCATCTTACTGGGGAAGCTGAACAGCTAATAAGGCACACGCCAATCACAGATGCCAACTACAGTCTATGCTGGTCTCAATTAGAAAAGCGTTACGCAAATAAAAAATATTTAACTAGTTGCATTCTAAAAAGATTATTCAGCCAAAAACGCCTACATGTTGAATCAGCTTCCGCATTAAAAGACCTATTAGATACTACAAGTGATTGTCTTAACGCCCTAGCAAATTTGGGAATTGATGTGAGCACATGGGACGTTATGATCATTCATCTAGTCACGTTCAAGCTAGATAACGAAACGCGTAAGCAATGGGAGTTCAGCGTTTCTAATGACTCTAGTAACGATTAACCCACATTTGAAAAATTTAAATCATCTATTGAAAGTCGTTTCCGCGCCTTAGAATGTATAGAACCAAGGAAGGCAGTGACGTATCAGGGCAATGCTAGTTCACAGGCTCATAGTTCAAAAGCAATGTTAGCGACAAGTTCATCCAATATACAGTGCGAATACTGTACGGAATCCCACAAGCTCTGTTTCTGTAAACAATTTGCAAAACAATCTACAGAAAGAAGACGCGAGTTCGTCGCAAAAAATAAAATCTGTTTTAATTGTCTAGGCAGCAATCATACAGTACGTGATTGTAGAAAGCAGACCTCTTGTAGAGTTTGCAAAAAACGTCATCATTCGTTATTGCACCTCAACAATGAGTTGAACGGAGAGAGTCCAGGTCAAGAGGCTACAGCAAAGGCTGCTGTCGACAATACTAGTCCTTCGACTAGTAATGGTCAGATAATTGCGTGCTTGTCTACTGGCCACTCCGACCAGCCCACCAAACCCGGACAGGTTTTATTAGCCACAGCGCTAATAAAAGCAGAATCCAAGACGGGTGAATTTTATGCAATTCGAGCTTTGTTAGATCAAGGCTCCCAGGCGTGTTTCATCACAGAAGCCACAGTGCAATATCTTGGGTTGAAGAAAGTCCCAGTCCGAGGCCTTGTCTCCGGTTTAGGAGACAATAGATCAACCATGGCAAAGAACATGGTATATTTGACATTTAAGTCCACAGTTGAACCAGATTTTCAATTTAATATTAGTGCTTATGTCATAAGTAAAATAACATCATACTTACCTGAGAGAACTGTTAATACAAGTTTGTTGGATTGGGTTGATATTAAAGGTCTCTATCTCGCAGACCCTAACTTTAATACACCCAATAAGATAGAAATTCTCTTGGGTGCAGATGCTGTAATGTTATTAATACTTACGTTTACTTTACTTATCAATAATCACATCTCTTTATAATATTTCTTATATATTTAGTTTGTTTTATTTTCATTGATCACTGTCATCTGTCATGTCACTACTATTTTCTTCTACGGTTTTGATTAGGCATCAACAAAGAGTATTTTTATAGTCTTAGGTTTTATTCTTTTACTCATAATATTATTTATTTTGTAAACATATAATTTGCCATCAAATTATATGTTCTCTTATCTGAAATAATTCTTTAAAATTAAATTGTAATTTATATCTTTCTTGTGAAACAGCAATGCTGGCTGAAACCTGTTTTCAAATTTAAATTATGAATTGACAGCCAGCATAGCCGTCAAAATTGACTATAAAAACCAAAGACATTAAACTTATACTATCAATAGACAGGACATAGCGAACAAAAGTCCAAACCGATACTTGTTACTTGGTAGTAACAAGTCGCTCAGTCTAGCATGACACCCCTAAACGTCAAGTCGTGTTTGTATCCGCTTTAGGCACTAAAAGAAAATCATTTTCTAAGAAAATGTGCTGAGTTGCGCATTACGCTATTGCAAATCTTGTTATGGTAAAATTATTGGACCTAACTTCGGTTTATTTTCGTAAATATTCTTGGTATTTACGCAGTAATTAATTAAAATTCAACAATTTCCATGAATAGTTCTAGAACATTTGTTGATTTTATGATAGCGCCATCTATTGCTGAAAAGTTTAACCTTACCTAGCACACACCAGTGGCGTAGCGTGGGTTTTCGCCGCTTGGGGTCGACCAGAAATAAGCCGCCCTTTGTTGTTTATTATGTTTAAGAACACCACTATTAAGAACGACTGCAGGTATCCCGTCGGGGCCACTAGCTTTATTCTTACGTACGTCTTTCTGATGGATACGAACGACATACTCGTCACGTACCCATCAGGAGAAACAGGGGGCGATGCGTCACCGGAATTCAGACGCGAAGATTCCGCAATATGAGAGGCAATTAAGTTTGCTTTCTCCTCAGCGGTGTGAGCCAGGGACCCGTCGGGTTTCAGCCGTGGCGGAGGTGAGGGACGGCAGAAGTTCAATTCACTCGAGTTTGCCAGGGACCAAAACGCTTTATTACCAACGGGGTTTGTTCCCTATTCGGCCAATGTGGTCAAACTGAGACCTCCACAACACCTTAAGAGGTACGTCACTTGCCTTGCGCATACGAGTGTTGGCCCAAGGTCAGTATGCGCGTGTTTAATCGCGTCAGCGTGAACACACTCAGTGCCAAGTCATGGTTGAGCTTGGTCCGACATTGTTACGTCAGAGAATGAACTTGGATTAATAAAAAGCAAACCTTTCTGCGGCCATGGCCCCCACCGCCCTCCCCTCCCCAAGCTACGCCACTGGCACACACTGAAGCTTCTACCACGAGCTCATAACGTGATCTATTTTACGACCTAAACCGAACTGTTTGATCCTTTTTCGTTCGTACTACTGTCATTTTAACATTTCATGGTAAAGCTCCTGGCCACCTACCGAGCAATAGTTAAATTTATACAAATTTTGACAAATTTAATTCGCGTGATTACTATTCAAAGCTAGATGGCGTCACTGAGAGATAGGATGACAGTTTTTCTAAGACATTTCTCCTGATAGCCGCTCTATTGTATCTCTTTAAATCTCTTTGATAAAAACCATGTTTGTGAGTTTTCTTGGAGTTTTCGGTCAGACTCTTGGTTCAGCTACATGTGACAGTATCTTGGCACAGCGCCTGATGTCAGTTTTCCCAGATTGAGCTCCTTGGACCATGAAGACCTCCTCAGAGAAGGAACTGAGGACCTCCTCTCTGCCTCTGCCGGCCCTCACGGCAGAGGGCTGTTCTACATCTGGACCTGGCCTCTGAGGGCCTCCTCTACTGCTGCCGGCCCTTACGCTGGAGGGCTGTGACTACCACTATCTGTTGCTGCCTGCGGCTGCGTAGCCTTCGCCGTCCCTCGTACGGCTGAGGGCTGCACCTACTCCTGCTGCTGCACTCCACCTCTGACGCCGAGCCCGACTGAACTGTTTTTATATCTTTATATCTTTTTATATTTCTATTGTTTTTATATGCTTTTATTTGTAATATAACCTCACAAGGATTCATATCTATATATATTATTTCTCCCTCCATACTTTCCTCCCTCACACAACCTCTCACTTACTCACCACACGTGCCTTGCCAGGGCCACTCCCTGGAGGCACTTACACTTACACTTACTCCCCATACATGCCTTGCCAGGGCTACTCCCTGGAGGCACTTACTCACTACACTCCCTCTTGCACTCGCGTAACACTCTTCCTGTCCTCTTACTATACACTTACTCTTCTTACTCTCACTCTTCCTCTACACTCCTCACTCCCATACTCCTCCTCATCATGTCCTCCTTACCCTCTCATGTAACTGTTACACTCCTTTGTGTACACATTACGTTACAATGCTTACTGCAGTATAATAAAGGAAGGTGTAAAAAAGAATCCATCTGGTACTATGATCGCACAAAACACCACTTTAGGATGGGTCCTTTCAGGTGTAGTTAAATCAAGTAGTGAGACAAAATATGATACAAAAAAGATAAATGTACATTGTGCTCAGTTCAATGAAGATAACATTCTCAAGAAATTTTGGGAAATAGAAGAACAAATTAGTACAAAGAAAATATTGAGTCCAGAAGAGCAAAAAAGCGAAGAACTTTATATTAAAACGACTAAAAGAGATGATACAGGCAGATACATTGTGCGGCTACCATTCCGAGATGAAGATCCTATGTGTAAGGGCGGACATTCACGTGAGATAGCTGAAACAAGGTTTAAATCATTAGAAAAAAGGTTAAGTAAAGATATTGGTTTAAACGAAAAATATAAAGAGGTAATTAATGAGTACTTACATTTAGGACACATGAAACCTGTAAAAGAAGAGGATGATAAAAAGGATCAAGCTATATACTTACCACATCACGCAGTGATAAGAAATGACAAGACTACGACGAAAGTTCGTGTGGTATTCAATGCTTCTGAAAAAAATAAAAACGGAGTTTCACTGAACGACACCCTCATGGTAGGACCAACTCTGCAAGCGGATTTAAGACACACTGTGTTGAAGTGGAGAATACACTCTATTGGGATTGTGGCGGATATAGTAAAAATGTACCGTCAAATCAGAATAGCCGATGAGGATGCTGTCTTCCAGCGAATACTCTGGCGAGAAAGCCCTGAACAGCCAATCAAAGATTATGAGCTAGTAACAGTGACCTTCGGAACAGCCTCTCTGCACCATACCAGGCAGTCAGAACACTTCATCAGGTAGCATACGACGAAGGCGACAAATACCCCCTGGCATCAGATATGGTTCTAAACTGCTTTTATATGGATGATCTGATGACTGGGTGTAGTAACATAGTAGAAGGCGTAGAAATCTGCAAACAGATGTCACAATTATTAGCAAAGGGTGGATTTATGTTACAAAAATGGAACAGTAATGATCAGCAATTATTGAATAGAATAAGCTCACTGGATACAAATGAATTAATAGAGAAAACAGGTCAAATAAACTTGAAAAATGAGGACATTGAAAATGAAGAAAAACAGGACATGATAGAAAAGGAAAGTAAAACAGAAAATAAGGACATAGAAATTAAGGTAGATACTACCATAAAAATATTAGGACTTACCTGGAATCGCCACGAAGATGTCTTCCAGTACTCAGTACAGCTTCCACCGCCGACGACAGCACCTGTAACGAAGAGATCAATAATATCAGATATAGCTCGTTTGTTCGACCCATTAGGATGGTTAGCTCCGACTGTGGTTGTAGCGAAGATATTTATTCAAAAATTATGGCTTACCGGCGTCAGTTGGGATGAGGAATTAACTACAGAATTAATAACAGAATGGAGTACTTACCGTCAAGAATTGTCGTTACTCACCCAAGTTAGAATACCTCGTTGGCTTGGAACACATTCAACAGATCAACTAGAGTTGCATGGTTTTAGCGACGCGTCTAAAGCAGCATACTCAGCAGTGGTGTACTTGAGGATAATTGATTCCTCAGGCAAATTTCATTTGTCGTTAGTGATGGCAAAAACAAGAGTCGCTCCGATCAAACAATTAAGCATTCCTCGATTGGAGTTATGTGGCGCTGTTCTCTTAGCAAAGTTATTGCTAGAGGCAGCAGACGTCCTAAATATTCCGAAGCAAAGGATTCCAGCTTGGACCGATTCGACTGTGGTGCTTTCATGGCTCAACAGTCACCCGAGCAGGTGGAAAACATTCGTTGCGAATCGGACCTCTGAAATATTGTGTTCAATGAATTCATCTCAATGGTTCCATGTGTCAACCAAAGACAATCCAGCTGACTGTGCTTCAAGGGGAGTCTTACCTAGTTTGTTAATTAATAATGAGCTCTGGTTTTCAGGACCTTCATTCCTAAAAAACAAAATAATTGAGTACAAAAGGCCTAAGAATTTAAACATAGATTTAGAACAAAACACAATTAAGGCACACAATACAGCTATAGTTCCAGAACATATAGTTTTCGAAAATTATTCTAGTCTTAGTAGGCTAGTTAGAGTAATCGCATATTGTAGACGATTTTTGAAAAATGACAATTACGACAGTAAACATTTAAAACACAAGGAAATAGAAGCGGCATTAGAAAACTGTATAAAGAAGACGCAGAAAGACGCATTTGCAATAGAATATACACAATTAACAGAAACAGGCCATTTAACTCTAAAGTCAAGCAAACTGAAGTCACTCTGTCCTTTTATCGACAAAAAAGGGATTATGAGAGTTCAGGGACGGATTCAAAAATCAAATCTGGATGAAGAAGCCAAACATCCAATAATCCTCCCTCATGCAAACCATCTGACGCGTCTTATAGTTGCTGAGGCTCATGACAAAACTTTACATGGTCCTCAGTTGATGATGAATTTTTTACGGTCTGCTTATTGGATTATAGGTGTTAGATCACTAGTTCAACAACATGTTCGTAAGTGCGTAATTTGTGTCAAACAAAGAGCTATTGTTAAAACCCAATTGATGGGCGCTCTCCCATCAGTTAGATGTACACCGGCAAGACCATTTCTGCACAGTGGAGTGGACTATGCTGGACCCATAAATATAAGAACGTCAAAAGGTCGTGGCCATCGTTCATACAAAGGCTATATTTGCCTTTTTGTATGTATGGCCACACGCGCTATTCACCTAGAAGTCGTCAGTGATATGGGCACACAGGCATTCTTAGCTGCCTTTAGACGATTTGTCTCTAGAAGAGGTCATTGCGCAAAATTGTGGAGCGACAATGGCACCAATTTCGTGGGTGCTTCTAAAGAATTACAACAGCTGGCCTCTATACAGCCAGCAATAGCAGAACACCTTGAAGCGAATAGTACTGAATGGCATTTTATCCCGCCTCACGCTCCCCATTTCGGTGGTCTATGGGAAGCGGGTGTAAAATCTGTCAAGTTCCACCTTAAAAGGGTGATTGGCGAGTCTACACTTACGTTTGAGGAGATGACCACTCTCCTGAACCAGGTAGAGGCATGTTTAAATTCGCGTCCCATGAGCGTTATAAACTGTGTTAATCCTGATGAAACGCTGCCTTTAACCCCTGGACATTTTCTTATCGGAGAGCCGATAGTCAATGTGCCAGACAACAATCATGAAAATTGTAATGTAAATTATTTGACTCGGTGGCAATTTGTACAAAGGATGGTGCAGTCTTTTTGGAAAAGATGGTCACATGAATATCTGTCGAGTCTTATGAACAGATACAAATGGTCAGCCCAAGTTCCAGAACCAAACATTGGAGACATTGTTTTGATTAAGGAAGATCATTTACCACCCAGTCACTGGTTGTTGGCTCGTGTTGTGGAAAAACACCCAGGTGATGATGACGTAACCCGTGTGGTCACATTACGCACCAAAACGTCTATCATTAAGAGGCCAACCTTTAAGTTATGCATTTTACCAATTTCATGAATTGTTATTTTACATTAGTTTCATTTTTGTTTTTGCATTTGGTGTTTGTAATATTGCACAATTGTATTATATACCATTCTGTTTATTATTTTTTGAAGTTCACCATTTATTGTATGAGTTTTAGTATAAGCCGCCATTTAATAAGTTTGTCAAAGGTAATTGTTTTTAGTTAAAGTTCACGTTCTAGTATAAGGAACAATATAAGAAGGACATTCTGTCACTAAATGTCCTTGGCGGCCGGTATGTTGATGATGAAATATTTTATGTTAATTTATTTTAGTACCGACTTGCTCGATAGATGGTGTTAAGGTCGAGTTATAAGTCGATATGGTTTCGTTACCGGCGATAGTATAAGGGTAACAGATTTAATTCAAATAAAAGTTTTCAAAAGTTCAAAAGTTAGATCAAGACACAATAGTGGTTTTATTTTCAACCTTATTACTGTCCTCAACTAGTCCAAATTAGCTCAACGTTACCTACCAGTTCGGTAATAAACAATCGCATTACACGAGAAAAGTCTAAACGAGAATATTTGTCTGAATCTCTTAATTCATTAAACCCCAAGCGAACGCCGGCGCCGGCGTTCGCGCACCTATTGTCTTACTATTGTGTCTCTAATTACCACGATTGAAAGGTATTTTAAAAATGTACCGACTTTACAAGTCATCGTTTGCAAATCAGAACTATCCAGATATTGTTGAGTTTAATACTAACTACAACTATTCCTCTTTTAAGCCTAAAAAGGTTCAGTGTACTTTATGTTTACAATATCAGCAAGCTGACTCCGTTGAAAAGGCGTCTTTAGAAGAAAATTACAGGAAACATTTGAGTATGAAAGAAAGAGTTCGTGAAAATAAAAAGAAGAAAAAGAAACACTTAATAAAAATGACACCGTTGTGGCCATTTTTTACTTAGAAAAGGTTTTGAATTTACCAGTCTGAAGTGTCAATTTTCCAGTACAAACGTAAACACCCGATTTATTATTTTTTCCGAATTATATATTATTATAATTTTACGAATAATTTGTAAGTGATCGCAGACAAGTACTAGTTTATAACAGATAAAAAATAACTTGTTTCAATTTGTCAAGACCGTACATGAAAGAGGTATACGCAAAATTATATTTTACTCTGATGGTTGTTATGGCCAGAATAAAAACAGATACATTTTTGCATTGTATCTTTACATTGCAATGACTCTTCAAATTGTCATTACCCATCGGTTTTTTGTTGGTGGGCATAGCCAAAATGAAGGCGACTCTATGCACGCATGCATTGAAAGAGCTCTGAAAAATAAAGTTTTGTATACACCGAACCAAGTATATAGTGTCATCATGAACGCTAAAGTCTCCGGAGACAAATATATATCTTAAAAGAAATGCAACAATCTGAAATCCTCAACATAAAAGAACTTGTTGAATCCAAAAGATGACTTCAAGATAAGACAGAAGAAAAAGTATGATGGTCCGATGTGATGGAGGTTAGTGTATCATACAGTAAACCTAACTGTTTTCTTTCCAAATATGATTTTGATCAGAATTATATTGAATTGGATTACAATACAAGCAGAAATAGACAGCTTTGGTAGAAACAGGTGTCCAAAACAATAAATTCAAAGTATTAATTTAAAGCCAGCATAATTATTACAAGCCCCTCCCTATTAAAAAAGCTTTGTTTAATGATCTCCTAAGCCTGTGTAATTCCCCACCATTATCAACCATTTTATAGGAACTTTTTTTTTATAGAAGCTTTTGTGATACTGAATCAGGTTACTATGAGGTCCTATTAACTCTGATTAAGATTTTTAAATGTAATAGGACCTTATTTTAATTTCCATGATTGTGTAATCATGTATAATAGTCGTGTTTTCAGTCCAGTGTCTATTTTTTTATGATAATAATAACTATCGTGTTTTGTCAAACTAACCAAAGTTGTTTCATTTACTAGAATGTCCTATAATTCATAAAATATAATAATCATCAAATAATACTTAAGTAACCTATTCGAAAAAACAGTAACAGTCATAACAATAAAATGTAGGTACGTTAATGTTAAACAATCGAATAACCTAATAATTGCTTTTTACAAATGTTCAGTATACAAAATAAATTACACGAATAATAGCGCAACACGATTTTACCGTTGTCGTCGAAAATATAAATTCATACGAATAATATCGCAACAAGATTTTACTGTTGCCGTCGAAAATATAAATTTACACGAACAATATCGTAAGTGACATTACTGACCAGAACTTGACCTACACTAAGGGTCAACTCACACTGAAAGAGCGCGAAGGGTAGCGACCTGTTTACCGTTCATAGAATTCGCTGGAATTCCCGCGGCGCCGCGGGCATCCGCGCGACTCGTTCGAGTTTCTCATGCGATAATAAGAATTATAGGAATGAAAATAAAATTAAAACTCATATGACATTGAAATATAGTAAAATGCATCCAGCTAAATTATAACGAAGCCCTTGGGACTACTTAAATTTTGTTGAAAGATTGTCGAAAAAATTAGCTTCCATATGCGATATAAAAAATCTCTGATACTTGTTGTTTAATGGAGTTATTAAGGAAAAATGGTATTTTATTTTTCCTGAACATTTACACTTTTACGATTACCGGATTATTCGCGGGGGGCGCCGGATTTTAGTCTAGATTATTTTAATGCGTCCCGACTGTTGCTGAACTGTGGACTGAACTTGTTTATTTTTCTTTTCAGTTTTTATTTAAAGTAATTTTTTTACGCAGTCGGGTTTTTTTTTTATTGTGGCTCTAATTACGGCATACGAGAGGTTTTTGTTCAACATACAATCGAGAACTTTGTTCAGTTACAGATTTTAATATCGAGGGCTCGGTAATATTTTCTGGCCAATTTAATGTCTTGAGATCTGTTAATATAACAAACAACGAGTTTTCTGATGAAATAGCAGTTTCTTTTAGTAACTGGGTCAATTTTTTTTGTTAAATGTCTGGCTAACTCGATAAGCATAATTAAGTGTCGTGATTCATCTTTGCAGTTGGAGTGAGTTTTTATAGAACTAAATATCCTGTGTTCATACCGCAGCATAAACCCAACAATATACGCTACAAGAATAAGTCGATTTCTAAAGGCATTCTCTACTGAAACATACAGATGGAGAATCCTGTTGGTACGAGTTAGCCATCAAAAGTGGGGCACTTTATTAGGTGATTTGTTTACTAAATCATTATCAAATATGCCTGTTGAAACTATTTTGTACAAGTATTTCTAGTTTGTACTAATTTTCTCAGTAGATAGGTCCGGTAAGTTCGCCGGAATAGCTCGAAGGTGACGTTTTCACAAGTTCTTTGCCAATTTTTCCTGAAAATGTGTCGTCCAGACGTACTACCATCAATGAGTGGAAACAGATGTATACCTTGATATATAACCAGCAGTTCATTCAAGTGTAAATACCAACATTATGTTGTTTATGTAAATAAATAAATAAATTATACTGCAAAAATATTTTGGTTACTAAAAATAATGTTTTACCGATGAATTACCGACAGTACAAATCACGAATGATGGCGGCCGTGAAGTTTACGCAGAAGGCTGCGCAGTAACGTGTTTTAAGAGCCAAATGGTGACGTGCGTGTGCGAGAAGAGTGTAGTATGCGAGTATGCGCGAACGTTTCCAAAGACTAACTTCACGGCCGCCATCATTCGTGAATTGAACTGTACTTGTCTCGCCGAAAATCCCTTCCCTCACCCCGTCTCGACTATTTTTCCATGAATTTACCACATAACTATCTTATTCGTCGTTTTCAAGAACTATTACAAATTAAAACTAACGATTAAGATCAAAACTAGTAGTAACGTGATATCAAAAATTTACTTTTTTTTCAAAACTTTTTTCACCATCCGAAGGCAATAAATCTTAAAATAATTTGATAAAACTTAACGTATGAATGAACTACACCATTTGGCACCTTATTATCGCTGAGGCTATTAGGAAAACTAGTAGCCAGGTCGTTAAGCTTCCAAAAAAAAGAAACAACACTGTCACATAATTAATTTATTCAGTTCCTTAGTAAGTATAGTGCTTATGCTATGACTTATACTACACGCAGCCGCGCGGCCGCCCGCTCGCCTCTCGTCCCGCGCGACACACGCGCGCTTCCGGGACCATTCATTTATATACTAGCTGCGGCCTGCAGCTTCGTTCGCGTCCTACTTGAAATCATTCCAAGCGAACATACTTCCGAGACAAGAATCCTATATCCTAATACAGGGCACAGCTCAGGTTTCTATTTTTTAGTTAAGAACTTGTCAAACCCTAGTTTATGCCAAATGTTAACAGTTCTCCGGCTGAAGTAAAATCTAAGAAATACTCAAATTTTTAATTACTGAATATCATTTTCGATCAATTTAATTATGAAACTTTTTAGGCGTGATTACGTAAACAACTCTGTTATGTTCTCATGCCTAAACCGCTAAACTAATTTTGATGACATTCAGTTACATGAAAATAAATTGAAAAATAATAAAGATTGAAATGGGCAAAAGAGATAGACTGAAACTTGGCGAAGGCCATACAATACTTTTTATCTCGGAAGTACATTCCCTTGTTATAAATGGCAACCGCGAACCGGACAACGCAGTGTTGGCAGGCCACCCACGAGGAGGCTGACCTGGTGGATGTCCGACCCGCACAGGTGTCGATGGGGAGACGCTTCCAACAGTAGGTTGGCGGCCTTTCGTTTGAAATGTTGGTTGATGGTTTTTAATTTGTAAGCGGTCGATCGAAGCCGCTAACTGAAGCTAGTAGTCGTATCGGAATAGAGTATATAGCCTTGTTGCGGGGTGCCTGCAGAGCGGTCACAGCGCCATCTTGCGGCCCTCGATGGAGATCTCGACGGCGCGGCGCGAGCCTGACTTCATGCGCTTCTGGTCCATGAAGCGCTTCATCTGCTTCTCGTAGCGCGTCATCTTCTTCTTTGTGGTCTGCAATGGAGCAGAGTTCATAACGTTACAAGGACTGTTTCATACGAACGAACCTTGTGTAAAATGACCCTGGCACCACTGCCTGCACTTAGAGGCGAGGACGCGCAGAACAGATTTTTTTATCGTCAAACCCATACGTGTGGGGTATCTATGGATAGGTCTTCAAAAATGATATTGAGGTTTCTAATATCATTATTTTCTAAACTGAATAGTTTGCGCGAGAGACACTTCCAAAGTGGTATTATGTGTTGTCGTCGCGTCGCTGTCCCCCCCCCCCCCCCGTATCATCTGGTTTTTTAAATTGTAGAGAATTAATTTGAGCATGTTTTTTTTTTTTTTTTCAGAAAATGGAGCCAGTATAACGGTCGACATGATGCGCAAACCCCGAGTAGCATGGGTAGAGACCGTAAGATGATGAGTTCTGATGGCAATACACGGCGTGTGCTCACCCGTGACATGTCGGTCTCGCAGGTGGACTTGGGCCGGTACACGTAGTCCTTGTTGGACGGCAGCGGCACGCGCGCGCGCGCCACCCAGCCCTTCTCGCCCGGCCGCGCCACCCTGCCGGACACAACACACACTCATTAACAATACTCTTCCACCTGCATCAATAACAATACCACAAAAATATCTGCGTCGATCACCACAGTACGTACCTGCGCCATTAATGAACAATAACAGCAGTATTCAATAGTATCTAATAAACCTTTGGCGTAAAACAGGTACTTAACAAAATGTTGAAATGTTTATTTATTTAGTCTTTATGCAACAAAAAGTAAATAGGCGGACTTAATGCCTTAGGCATTCTCTACCAGTCAACCTAGGGTGGTGAAGAGACAATATGGTAGGCGCACAAAAAGAAAATTTTGGTATTAAAACAAGAGTAAAAATATACATAATTATAGATAAAATACACATACATATATATTTAATATAATATATATACTACATATATATATTTATATAAAGTAAGGACAGAAGTTTTGAGACGATTCTGCTATTGGTGTAGAAAATGATTCCGCAACTTCCACTTAAATGCATACCGACTTTCGGCCGTCCTGATATCGAGAGGAAGCGCATTCCACAGAAGGATGGACTGTATATAAAAAGAAGAATGAACAAAATCAGAAGTATGAGAAGGACAGAGCAGAAGGAGATTGTTTGAAGAACGCAGATTCCTTGCGTGTGAAGAACAAAGAAATTGAAAAAAAAAAAAATATTGAATTGTTTATTTTCGCTAATAATACTATACTTAAACTTTGTATGGTTATAAATTCTGTTATACTTAAAAAAAATATCATTTTATTTCCATTTCGTAGGAGACGTTCCCGTTGAATTACCCGCCATGGCCTCGTCACCTCCTGTCACAAAGCTAATGTACTCACTTGTCGGCGTCGGGCTCGGGCTCGGCGCGGCGCGCGTGCCCGCCATGGCCTCGTCACCTCCTGTCACAAAGCTAATGTACTCACTTGTCGGCGTCGGGCTCGGGCTCGGCGCGGCGCGCGTGCCCGCCATGGCCTCGTCACCTCCTGTCACAAAGCTAATGTACTCACTTGTCGGCGTCGGGCTCGGGCTCGGCGCGGCGCGCGTGCCCGCCATGGCCTCGTCACCTCCTGTCACAAAGCTAATGTACTCACTTGTCGGCGTCGGGCTCGGGCTCGGCGCGGCGCGCGTGCCCGCCATGGCCTCGTCACCTCCTGTCACAAAGCTAATGTACTCACTTGTCGGCGTCGGGCTCGGGCTCGGCGCGCGCGCGCTTGGCGGGCGGCGCGGCGGGCGCGGCGCGCGTGCCCGCCATGGCCTCGTCACCTCCTGTCACAAAGCTAATGTACTCACTTGTCGGCGTCGGGCTCGGGCTCGGCGCGCGCGCGCTTGGCGGGCGGCGCGGCGGGCGCGGCGCGCGTGCCCGCCATGGCCTCGTCACCTCCGGTCACAAAGCTAATGTACTCACTTGTCGGCGTCGGGCTCGGGCTCGGCGCGGCGCGCGTGCCCGCCATGGCCTCGTCACCTCCTGTCACAAAGCTAATGTACTCACTTGTCGGCGTCGGGCTCGGGCTCGGCGCGGCGCGCGTGCCCGCCATGGCCTCGTCACCTCCTGTCACAAAGCTAATGTACTCACTTGTCGGCGTCGGGCTCGGGCTCGGCGCGGCGCGCGTGCCCGCCATGGCCTCGTCACCTCCTGTCACAAAGCTAATGTACTCACTTGTCGGCGTCGGGCTCGGGCTCGGCGCGGCGCGCGTGCCCGCCATGGCCTCGTCACCTCCTGTCACAAAGCTAATGTACTCACTTGTCGGCGTCGGGCTCGGGCTCGGCGCGGCGCGCGTGCCCGCCATGGCCTCGTCACCTCCTGTCACAAAGCTAATGTACTCACTTGTCGGCGTCGGGCTCGGGCTCGGCGCGGCGCGCGTGCCCGCCATGGCCTCGTCACCTCCTGTCACAAAGCTAATGTACTCACTTGTCGGCGTCGGGCTCGGGCTCGGCGCGGCGCGCGTGCCCGCCATGGCCTCGTCACCTCCTGTCACAAAGCTAATGTACTCACTTGTCGGCGTCGGGCTCGGGCTCGGCGCGGCGCGCGTGCCCGCCATGGCCTCGTCACCTCCTGTCACAAAGCTAATGTACTCACTTGTCGGCGTCGGGCTCGGGCTCGGCGCGGCGCGCGTGCCCGCCATGGCCTCGTCACCTCCTGTCACAAAGCTAATGTACTCACTTGTCGGCGTCGGGCTCGGGCTCGGCGCGCGCGCGCTTGGCGGGCGGCGCGGCGGGCGCGGCGCGCGTGCCCGCCATGGCCTCGTCACCTCCTGTCACAAAGCTAATGTACTCACTTGTCGGCGTCGGGCTCGGGCTCGGCGCGGCGCGCGTGCCCGCCATGGCCTCGTCACCTCCTGTCACAAAGCTAATGTACTCACTTGTCGGCGTCGGGCTCGGGCTCGGCGCGGCGCGCGTGCCCGCCATGGCCTCGTCACCTCCTGTCACAAAGCTAATGTACTCACTTGTCGGCGTCGGGCTCGGGCTCGGCGCGGCGCGCGTGCCCGCCATGGCCTCGTCACCTCCTGTCACAAAGCTAATGTACTCACTTGTCGGCGTCGGGCTCGGGCTCGGCGCGGCGCGCGTGCCCGCCATGGCCTCGTCACCTCCTGTCACAAAGCTAATGTACTCACTTGTCGGCGTCGGGCTCGGGCTCGGCGCGGCGCGCGTGCCCGCCATGGCCTCGTCACCTCCTGTCACAAAGCTAATGTACTCACTTGTCGGCGTCGGGCTCGGGCTCGGCGCGGCGCGCGTGCCCGCCATGGCCTCGTCACCTCCTGTCACAAAGCTAATGTACTCACTTGTCGGCGTCGGGCTCGGGCTCGGCGCGGCGCGCGTGCCCGCCATGGCCTCGTCACCTCCTGTCACAAAGCTAATGTACTCACTTGTCGGCGTCGGGCTCGGGCTCGGCGCGGCGCGCGTGCCCGCCATGGCCTCGTCACCTCCTGTCACAAAGCTAATGTACTCACTTGTCGGCGTCGGGCTCGGGCTCGGCGCGGCGCGCGTGCCCGCCATGGCCTCGTCACCTCCTGTCACAAAGCTAATGTACTCACTTGTCGGCGTCGGGCTCGGGCTCGGCGCGCGCGCGCTTGGCGGGCGGCGCGGCGGGCGCGGCGCGCGTGCCCGCCATGGCCTCGTCACCTCCTGTCACAAAGCTAATGTACTCACTTGTCGGCGTCGGGCTCGGGCTCGGCGCGCGCGCGCTTGGCGGGCGGCGCGGCGGGCGCGGCGCGCGTGCCCGCCATGGCCTCGTCACCTCCTGTCACAAAGCTAATGTACTCACTTGTCGGCGTCGGGCTCGGGCTCGGCGCGCGCGCGCTTGGCGGGCGGCGCGGCGGGCGCGGCGCGCGTGCCCGCCATGGCCTCGTCACCTCCTGTCACAAAGCTAATGTACTCACTTGTCGGCGTCGGGCTCGGGCTCGGCGCGCGCGCGCTTGGCGGGCGGCGCGGCGGGCGCGGCGCGCGTGCCCGCCATGGCCTCGTCACCTCCTGTCACAAAGCTAATGTACTCACTTGTCGGCGTCGGGCTCGGGCTCGGCGCGGCGCGCGTGCCCGCCATGGCCTCGTCACCTCCTGTCACAAAGCTAATGTACTCACTTGTCGGCGTCGGGCTCGGGCTCGGCGCGCGCGCGCTTGGCGGGCGGCGCGGCGGGCGCGGCGCGCGTGCCCGCCATGGCCTCGTCACCTCCTGTCACAAAGCTAATGTACTCACTTGTCGGCGTCGGGCTCGGGCTCGGCGCGGCGCGCGTGCCCGCCATGGCCTCGTCACCTCCTGTCACAAAGCTAATGTACTCACTTGTCGGCGTCGGGCTCGGGCTCGGCGCGCGCGCGCTTGGCGGGCGGCGCGGCGGGCGCGGCGCGGGTGCCCGCCATGGCCTCGTCACGCGCCTGGCGCTCCTCGCGGGTCATCGCTGGAATGAAACGACCCTTAATTACGAAAACTTATTAATCACCGTTAATAAATAAATCGAAACAAGTTGACAAATGTAACATTCTTCATTATAAATAATAAAAATGAGCGCCGACTACGGAACACACTGCATTGATATCGTTAGAAGCGACAGATACCTTTGAAGTCCGTGGAGAGATTGAAGATGGGGCGCGCCCACTCGGAGATAAGGCGGCCGGCGCGCTCGCGGTTGCTCTTGGTCTCCTTGGGGTGCTTGTACAGGTACATCACCGCCTTGCCGATGCCCGACTGCTTCAGCAGCGACTTGTCGATCGACGGGAACTGTCACAACATACGTCGCATCTTTACTTCAGCGCAAGTTAAAAAGCGAAAATATTTAAGTAATTACTTACTTAATAAACATGTATCTCACTGAGACATCAGCAGCGGAGCAACCAATCTAATCAGCAACAAGGTATATTCAGCTCTGTAGAGGGTAGCTCGTCCGATGTCTGCTCGGTTGTGCAACACTGAATGTACTCAGTCAGCAAGAAGACTGGCCGCGCCACCGCTGCAGCCGCCTAGGACGGCAGTGGTGGTGGTGGCCGGGAACGATCTTTTACTGTGCTTCGCTCATACAATACTAATATTTACTTGACGACATGATTTGAGATCATTTCAATCCATCGCCATCACGTCTAGTATCGGCGATAGTTAAGCGATGTGTAGTTTAAGCTTGTGTAAAAGACCATTTGTATTAAAGCTTTGCAATGAAATTGAACTGTGTCAAGTGTGACACAGAGTTTGTCGTTGAGTAATGTGGAAATGTGAATGTATTAGCTGGAGCAGCCTTACGTCCATGAGCAGCTTGAGGATGCTCTCGCGGATGAGCAGGCACGGCAGCGCGCGGTTGGGCATGGGCGCGAGCCAGTCGCACAGCACGTTGAGCACGTTGTGCTCCAGGAAGGCCAGCTGCAGGTCCTTCTTGATCAGCTGCGACATGGCCGACTTCAGCATCGACACCTGCACAACAAGCCACACTTTATATTTTGTGTTATCAATGTTTAACATATCTTAAGACGCATATCACCTTTTGACATTTTTTATTTACCCGTTTTTCGCATGTATTTTGTATGTATGTAATATTCTTTATTAAGTACCCCATATCTTCCAAACCGCTGAACAGATAAAAAAAAAATATTCTGCAATATGGGTATCAAATTAAAGGGCTTTTCATGAGGATTTCAAAATGGTATGTCATGACCATATTAAAAAAAAAGTACAACAGGAAATCTATGTTATTTATGTTGTACTGAGGCGAATGCCTAGGTCGGTTTTTGAACTTTATAGTGATTTTACGTCTAAAATATAAGTAGGATGTTATTGGGCATTCTACCCCACTGATGCGACTTCGCTTCGCTTGTCGCGTGTGGCCGTCCTTCAATAAAAGATAGTGAGTATTTTATAAATTAGATTTTGAAAGTGGAATAGGCGCTGAACCAGTGTTTTTAACATATCATTCACAAAAATGTTATTGTGCATTCTACCACACGCGACAAGCGAAGCGAAGTCGCATCAGTGGGGTAGAATGCCCAATAACATCCTACTAATATAGTGAATAAATAGTGATTTTATAATCGTAACTAAAAGGCGTAAAATAAAAAATTAAAAAATCCCGACTGCGTAAAAAGTACTTTGAATAAAAACTGAAAAGAATAAATAAACAAGTTCAGTCCACAGTTCAGCAACAGTTGGGACGCATTAAAATAATCTAGACTAAAATCATTCTATCTAATGTGGGGTTTTTTAATATTTTTTTTTGTCACCTAATTGATTTTTTTTTTTGCTCAATTTTAATATTAGTATTTAACTAATGTTTATTCGACTGTGTGCTCCACCGTGTCCTCCGGGCGTTCCGCACAATGGCGACACCCGGGCGTCACTTCCGCTTTAATCCAAATCAGGAACCTCCCGAACTTAACATGTCCGGTGAGGACGTGTGTCATGCGGAAGGTAAGGACGCCGAGAGGTCTTTGCAGCCACACCTCAAAGAGGGGACTTACCGCCGTAATTGTGGCGTGCCCAGCACTGGGTTGCGAGTCGCTGACGCCATTTCACCATGAGATCCCGCCGGAGCTCTGTCGGCTATGCCGTGACCAGTCACGGTAGAGGACATTCACCCCGGCGTTGCATCTCTACGCGCATATCCTGCATGTGTGCAAAGACTGTTGCCTCGATATCATTCGCAAAGACCCTCAGGCAGGCGTTCAGAATGGCCGCCGATCGCTTTTTCAGCGACGGCGCCCACACCGGCGCCCCGTAGAGGGCCATGGACCGAACGATTCCCGCGTAGAGCTTCCGACAGGAGGTCGGCGTGTCGTCTGCGTAACAGACCACGCTGACCCCGTCTGGGAGGTCGCCCCGCTGCACGTAGTCGTACCCGATGTTCCACAAGGGTGGTCCTAGCACCGCCCCCTGCGGAACACCGCATGACATCTCTCGACGTTTCCAGTCTCCCTGGTGACCGGGGTAGACAATATACCTGTCCAACAGGTAGGCCTCGACTAATCGACAGAGGTATTCGGGCACTCGGTGGTACCGGAGTGCCCTCCGGATCGTACTCCAGGGCAGGGAGTTGAAAGCGTTGACAACGTCCAAGGACACTGGTACGACACACCTACCCTGGGACACCGCATCCCCCGTCGTGAGGGCTCGCACGCGCATGATGGCGTCCACCGTAGAGCGCATTCTGCGAAAGCCGAACTGTCCGTCTGAAAGGTCCGGCCCCACCCGTGTCAGACGCGCGACGAGGCGGCTCGCAATTACTCTTTCAAAGAGCATGACCACCTCGTCGAGCAGCACAATGGGCCGGTACGCACACGGCGCCCTGGCTTCGCGATGAGGACCAGTTTCCCCGTCTTCCAGTGAAGTGGGAACTGGCCCCTCTCCAAGCATGTGCTGAAGAGCCCTCTTAGTCGAGGCCCGAGAGCCTCCATGGCCAGGACTCAGGCTTTCCCAGGCAATCACACTAGTGTTTATCTCTTTCTTTTGTTAAGTGTTAGAGTGCAACATTGCATAATGCATGTCATAGGTATCGTATCTTATTAATTAATTTTAATTTCGCACCGAACACGAAGTTGCAACTTAGCGTAACTGCGTAGGCGCGCGAAGTTTAAAGTTTAGAGTTTAGATTATTGTTTTCTTTCATTGATTTGTTGTTCTATAATTTAGGTGTAGTTATAAATTATATTCTCCTTATTTCCCTCTCCTAGAGAGGAGGCTTGAGTCCCAACAGTGGGAACATTAAAAAGGCTGGTGATAATGATGATGATGATAAATTATATTAGCAAGCCTGGCTTTTTAACTTTTATTGCTCGCACGTCCCTGCTACATACCACCTACACCACCTAAGCACTACACCACATTCAATATTTTTTTTTATTTGAATTCATTTTCTCAGGTCGCACTTTCGATAGACCACTAGTTCCTGAGATTAGCGCGTTCGGCCAAACTAACAAGCTTTTCAGTTTTATGATATTAGTAATGATGAGGTCGTCGTTGTCGTTGATGATGTCGATGCAGTACGGGAGTGTTGTCTGTACAGTACGGGAGTGTTGTTGTGTGATACCTTGCGCACGGCGGGCTGGTTGCGCTTGTTGAGGTCGCGGTCCTCCTCGGCGGCGTGGCGCATCTGCTGCAGCAGCTGCGCGATGAGGTCGTCGTTGTCGTTGATGATGTCGATGCAGTACGGGAGTGTTGTCTGTACAGTACGGGAGTGTTGTTGTGTGATACCTTGCGCACGGCGGGCTGGTTGCGCTTGTTGAGGTCGCGGTCCTCCTCGGCGGCGTGGCGCATCTGCTGCAGCAGCTGCGCGATGAGGTCGTCGTTGTCGTTGATGATGTCGATGCAGTACGGGAGTGTTGTCTGTACAGTACGGGAGTGTTGTTGTGTGATACCTTGCGCACGGCGGGCTGGTTGCGCTTGTTGAGGTCGCGGTCCTCCTCGGCGGCGTGGCGCATCTGCTGCAGCAGCTGCGCGATGAGGTCGTCGTTGTCGTTGATGATGTCGATGCAGTACGGGAGTGTTGTCTGTACAGTACGGGAGTGTTGTTGTGTGATACCTTGCGCACGGCGGGCTGGTTGCGCTTGTTGAGGTCGCGGTCCTCCTCGGCGGCGTGGCGCATCTGCTGCAGCAGCTGCGCGATGAGGTCGTCGTTGTCGTTTATGATGTCGATGCAGTACGGGAGTGTTGTCTGTACAGTACGGGAGTGTTGTTGTGTGATACCTTGCGCACGGCGGGCTGGTTGCGCTTGTTGAGGTCGCGGTCCTCCTCGGCGGCGTGGCGCATCGGCTGCAGCAGCTGCGCGATGAGGTCGTCGTTGTCGTTGATGATGTCGATGCAGTACGGGAGTGTTGTCTGTACAGTACGGGAGTGTTGTTGTGTGATACCTTGCGCACGGCGGGCTGGTTGCGCTTGTTGAGGTCGCGGTCCTCCTCGGCGGCGTGGCGCATCTGCTGCAGCAGCTGCGCGATGAGGTCGTCGTTGTCGTTGATGATGTCGATGCAGTACGGGAGTGTTGTCTGTACAGTACGGGAGTGTTGTTGTGTGATACCTTGCGCACGGCGGGCTGGTTGCGCTTGTTGAGGTCGCGGTCCTCCTCGGCGGCGTGGCGCATCTGCTGCAGCAGCTGCGCGATGAGGTCGTCGTTGTCGTTGATGATGTCGATGTCGCGCCGCCGCCGCCGGCCGCGCCGCTCGTCTCGCTTGCGCGCCAACATGATCTCGAAGTCGGACATGCCGGCCGCCATCTCCGCCGACTTGGAGTCGGGCGCCAGCTCGTCGTCGGAGGACGAGTCCACGGCCGGCTTGTCGGCGCGCGGCGCGGCGGCGGGCGAGGCGGCCCGCTGCCCGGCGCCGCCCTCCCCGCCCGACCCGCCCCCTTCTCCCGCGCCCGAGTCGTCGGACTCCAGGCGCACGGCGCGCCGTTTCTTGCCTGCGCCGATTAATTAGATAATAGTCTAGTCAAATTAGGTCATTTTTTAATAAAGATTAGACTAAATTCTCTGGAGAGGCAAAAACGTTACTGATGGTATTGTATGAGTGAAAAATCGAGTATAAAAAAAAAAAACCGGCCAAGAGCGTGTCGAGCCACGCTCAGTGTAGGGTTCCGTAGTTTCCAGTCCGTCACAATAAGTGTTCCCACTTATGAGTTTAAAAAAAGGCTAATTGTTACGTTAACATACTAAGTACGGAACTCTAACAAATACGGAACCCTAAGAACGGGCCCACAAGGGACGGTGATAACTAAAACAGTATGCAAGTAGTAGAAATTTCAGCGATTACTCGTAAAATTACGAATATATTTAAGAAGCAACGATTTTTTACTATGGTAGGTCATGAAAGTCATTAAGCAACGCCATCTATCGAACCATTTATGAACTGGTTTTTATCTTAACATTTTGATAGATGGCGTTAAAAATGAATTTTCATTTTGTTCTAAATTGAAATATGCTAAGGCCTGATAGAAGTTTTATGTAGTTATAAGATAATACCGCCAATGCCAAAGAGAGACCAACCGAACAATTCGATAATACCCGACCTCATCAACTCAGGAAAAATCCTAACAGCGCGAACGCGAAATAGCCCAGCGCCATCTCTCGGGGAATTGGGTTATTAATTAATACATACGCACCAGAAGAAGTTTTCGGTGGTAATTTTGGATTGCGATTGTGCAAAAACTGTTCTTTCCATCAAGTTCAAAATGATTTTCCTAGAAAGTCCTTATAAAGTTCTACTTGTCAGATTTTTTCATATTTTCTCAACTTATGGTTCAAAAGTTAGAGGGAGGGGACACATTGTTTTTTACTTTTGGAGCGATTATTTCCGAAATCATTGACACAATCTTGAAAAATGATTTTAGTAAACTCCTATTCATTTTCAAATACCTATCGAACAATATATCACACGTCAGGGTTGAAATTAAAAAAAAAATCACTTCCCACTTTACATATAGGGGGGGCTACACTAATAAAACATTTTTTTCCAATTTTTATTTTACCACTTTTTGGCGTGATTGATATACATATTGGTACCAAATTTCAGCTTTCTAGTGCTAACGGTCACAGAGATTAAGCGAGGACGGACAGACGGACAGACAGACAGACAGACATGGCGAAACTATAAGGGTTTCTAGTTGATTACGGAACCCTAAAAACGAGAGTGTCCTGCAAGCATGTCCTTTATTTATCTTCAATACATACATATAAATAAAATTGGATGTCTGTTTGTAATATTGAAGTAACTGCTTTTTACTACATGCATATGAATGTAATTGCAAAAAATGATATTTTAGTGTATGTACCGTCATACATTTTTTTTTTTTAAACTATCACACAGCGCCGTGTAGTCCCATGCTAAGCAGAGCTTGTGTTATGGGTATTAGACAACTGATAAACATACTTATATATTTCAAAATATATACATGTTATAGATAAATTACACCCAGACACAGAACAAATGATCGTGCTCATCACACAAACATTTGTCCTGGGTGAGAATCGAACCCACGACCTCCGGCATAGCAGTCAGCATCACTAACCACTACACCAACAGGCCTGTCAATCACATCAGACACTAAAATATCATTTTTTGCAATTTTTGTCTGTCTGTTTGTCCGGGCTAATCTCTGATATGGCTGGACTGATTTTGACGGGACTTTTTTTGGCAAGTAGCTGATGTAATAAGGAGTAAAATAGGCTACTTTTATTTTAGAAAAAATAAATTCAAAATCCTGTAGTCCACGCGAACGAAGTCGCAGGCACAGCTAGTTTCAAATAAATTAGTTGTATTTCGGTTGTCTTTAGAACTATAAACCGTGTGACAGCACTGATTATCCTGATCGCTGATTAGCGTCATCAGGTAAGGCAGAAACAAAAAAAATTTTAGTATAAAAATGTGGAGTTTTAAGTATGTGCCTCAAGAAGAAACTGGCTAAGGGCGGGTCGGACTCGCACACTGAGGGTTCCGTATCAACTAACTTAAATAAAATAAATATCTAGCTTTTGCCAGCGGCAATTATTCCAATACTTATGCTATAAGACTTGCTTCATGCCAAATTTCAGGGTTCTAGGTGCCTTTATGATTCCCTTGAGTGTCGAAATATACATTTTTTTGCGACGTAAATGCCGGTGGTATCTTTTTTATTCGTTAACTTAGAAGTTTTTATTTTTACACAGCTTTAAGGGATCGCAATCTTGAGTATTCGGTTTAAATTTCAACTTCATACTTGCACTTGTTCCAAACTTGGCAACAAAGTGATACTCGTGAGATATGCCTTATAGTTGGGACAGTTGAAGAGAAGTATTATGTGACACATGCACTATGTGTAGAGGCAGGGTTAATTATACTAGTGTATGAACTCACCTCGACGCGACGGCGAGCCCGAGCCGGAGCGGGAGCTGGAGCGCGAGCGCGACCTGGACACATACACACATACATAATATGGAATAAACGGTGAAACTCAATAACGGAAATTCAACGTGCTAACTCCATCATGATCTTGCTGCGCATTCAAAGTACCATGGGACAGACCTTTATATGCTAAAGGCACAGGGTTGGAAAGACCGCCGAAATCGCAGAACAAGTACTCCGTTTTGGTTCTACTTAACTTCAGGCCAACACTTTCCAGTCTGTGCCACCACACCTCCAATCTGTTTTGGACATCTAGGCCACTCTCGGCAACCAGCACAATATCGTCGGCAAACAGCATACACGACGTCAGAGCGTCCATTATCATCAGGAAGAGGTAAAGGCTGAGAGCCGACCCCTGATGTAAGCCGACAGCCACATTAATATTTCCAGTGGTGCTCACTGTGGACCGAACTTGCGTACTACATTACTCGGATTAACTGCACATACTTTCCAGGCACACTTTTCCTTAAGCGCCCACCACAGAACCTCTCGAGCTACCCGGTCCTATGCCTTTTCGAAGTCAACGAATACCATGTGCAAGTTTTTATGCGCACTTCTGTATTTCTCGCACAGCTGGTGTATAGCAAAAATGGCATCCGTCGTACCCCGACCAGGCATAAAACCGAATTGGTTCTGTGAAATTTCACTCTCTTTTCTCAGTCGCCTTTCAATAATTTTCTCCCAGGCTTTCATAGTGTTACGTACGTGGGTAATCAAATGCCGAGTCGGAGAGTACCATTTCTCTTATCGGTAGATAAATACCTAACTACTACTTGTAGGTACTTTGTGGATGTTTCGAGATTTTTCTAAGCCTGGCTACGCACAACCATTCCAGATCTTTCGAACAGCAATGCGTTTTAATTATTAAGTGATACTCATTATTTTCTCGGATATATGGCGTGTTCACGTTTAATGGCGTAACAATAGTATGTGATAATGTAACATTAGCTTTATTCCTCTATAATTGTTTCAGTCAAGCACATCACCTTTGTTTTTAAAAATGGGCACCAAAGAGCTGCTGCACCACTCATCAGGTATGGCTTCTTCCCGCAACAACTTATTCATATCGTGAACTTTGGTTTTGAATGTTAATCTGCTTGTTGTCATCCTGATCGCCTGGGGAAGCTCATTCCACAAAGAAATTGCTTGAATAAAGAAGGAATAGTGAAGAAAGTCAGTACGATGAGTGGGACATGGAGAAGGCGGTTATGAAATGAGCGCAGATTTCTATTGTGGTTGGCGCAAATGTATTGAAAGTAAGGGGATAAATATCAATAATCAAAAAATGAAAATAAGGTGGTGAGCGCCCTTTGCTCTCTGCGCTGACGTAAGTGGGCAACCACTTTTGAAGCGATCGATCATATTTCCGAAGATTGAAAACAAATCGAATTCAGAAATTTAGAAGACGCAGTATCACTTCACTGTTGTGTTGTATAAATTCAATACCAGGTTTCAAGTTAAATAAAAGCTTGTAAAAATGAAACCTGCTATTGCCGAACCGTGGTTTACTATGACTTGTACAATAAAATGTTAAATAAATAAACAAAGTATTATAATAGGTTTACCTAGAGCGAGACTTGGCCGAACCGGAGCGCGATCGCGAGCCCGACTTGGAGCGCGACCGCGAGCGCGACTTGGAGCGCGAGCGAGACCGCGAGCCGGAGCGCGCTCGCGAGTTCGAGCGCGAGCGACTCCTACTCTTACGAGCTGAAACGTAAAGTAATAGTAAGTAAGTAATTTAGCTTCACTTTTCTTGGACTGACTGACATTTGACTATTCAAAAGTGCCTGTAAATGGTCTATTTGAAATAAATGCTTTGATTTGATTTGATTTGAAAAAATATTTAAAGAAAGCTGAGTAGAACCAATATGTTTATGTTTTCGTACTCCTCTCATCAAAACATTCACTGGATGCGGCGAATAAATTACACTACGTAATAAAAAAAAAATTAAACTCACTTGGTTCACAGTAAGTAATTTAAATATAATTGTTACATCATGCCAGGTTTTGTAGTGAAATGCATTTATTGATTTTACTTAAAACTAAATCAAGCGGGATCATTGATTAATTTGCCTTTGTCTTTTTTTGCCGCATTTAGCGTAGCAAGTTTGTGTTAGTTGTAAAACACATCATACAGCAAGTAATTTTTATCACCTTCCTAATTTTTTTTGAATATTAGGTTTCATTCAAATATTCCATTTTTTAAATAAAAATGGTAGGTAAAATTTAAAATAAATATGACATAACCATAATTTCAAATTTGCGTGGTTACCTAGCAAAACGCAGGTATTGAGCGAGCGAGCGAGGTGGTGCAGAAAGAGATAGAGACAGCAGCGCGCGCCGCACGCGCTGTTGCATCTGATTCGCTCTTTAGTTTACGATACACTGACTGGCCTGTTGGTCTAGTGGT
Organism: Mythimna albipuncta; assembly: GCA_929112965.1. NCBI lineage: Eukaryota > Metazoa > Arthropoda > Insecta > Lepidoptera > Noctuidae > Mythimna > Mythimna albipuncta. Next base: position 69,921 of record OV815984.1, read on the forward strand.
TAGTGACCCTGACTGCTATGCCGGAGGTCGTGGGTTCGATTCCCACCAAGGACAAATGTTTGTGTGATGAGCATAATTATTTGTTCTGTGTCTGGGTGTAATTTATCTATAATATAAGTATTTAGAAATATTTAAGTAAGTTTATCAGTTTTCTAGTACCCATAACACAAGCTCTGCTTAGCTTGGGACTAGACGGCGTTGTGTGATAATTGTGGAAAATTATTATTATTATTTTTTTTTTAATACATTTATTTATCTCAGGACCATGAGGTCCTGGACCTTTGGAAGGCATACGAGGAGCCGAAACCAACTCGCAGAGGCTCTTTTAGCTGCTTCTAATGGGACGTGGTACCAACCGGCGATTATCCCTGTATGCGCTATGCTAGTGCATCCAAGGACAAACCCCGGTTGAAGGGAAACTATTGCAACATGTGAAAAACTAATATGAGGCTATGGTTTTTAGGGTTCCGTAGCCAAATGGCAAAAAACGGAACCCTTATAGATTCGTCATGTCTGTCTGTCTGTCAGTCTGTCCGTCCGTCCGTCCGTATGTCACAGCCACGTTTTAGGGTTCCGTAGCCAAATGGCAAAAAACGGAACCCTTATAGATTCGTCATGTCTGTCTGTCTGTCTGTCTGTCTGTCTGTCTGTCTGTCCGTCCGTATGTCACAGCTACTTTTTTCCGAAACTATAAGAGCTATACTGTTGAAACTTTGTAAGTAGATGTATTCTGTGAACCGCATTAAGATTTTCACAGAAAAATAGAAAAAAAGCAATAAATTTTGGGGATCCCCATACATAGAACTGAAACTCAAAAATTTTTTTTTCATCAAACCCATGCGTGTGGGGTATCTATGAATAGGTCTTCAAAAATGATACTGAGGTTTCTAATATCATTTTTTTTCTAAACTGAACAGTTTGCGCGAGAGACACTTCCAAAGTGGTAAAATGTGTGTCCCCCGCCCTCTAACTTCTAAGATAAGAGAATGATAAAACTAAAAAAAATATATGATGTACATTACTATAAAAACTACCAACGAAAATTGGTTTGAACGAAATCTAGTAAGTAGTTTTTTTTTAATGCGTCATAAATCGAAAAAAATACACTATCATTAAAACATCGATCAAAGTTACAGCACATTACAAGAACTTTTATATTATGTTACTTGCTGCTACGGAACCCTTCATGGGCGAGTTCGACTCGCACTTGGCCGGTTTTTCCGAAACTATGAGAACTATACTGTTAGAACTTTGTAAGTAGATGTTTTCTGTGAATCGCATTAAGATTTTCACACAAAAATAGAAAAAAAGCAATAAATTTTGGGGGTGGGGATACTTAAAACTGAAACTCAAAATTTTTTTTTCATCAAACCTATGCTTGTGGGGTATCTATGGATAGGTCTTCAAAAATGATACTGAGGTTTCTAATATCATTTTTTTCTAAACTGAAAAGTTTGCGCGAGAGACACTTCCAAAGTGGTAAAATGTGTGTGTGTGTCCCTCTAACTTCTTAAATAAGAGAATGATAAAACTAAAAAAAATATATGATGTACATTACTATAAAAACTACCAACGAAAATTGGTTTGAACGAAATCTAGTAAGTAGTTTTTTTTAAATGCGTCATAAATCGAAAAAAATACACTATTATTAAAATATCGATCAAAGTTACAACACATTACAAGAACTTTTATATTATGTTACTTGCTGCTATGGAATCCTTCATGGGCGAGTCCGACTCGCACTTGGCCGGTTTTTGGAGTCTTAAGTGGACTGGTTATCAGGAACTATGTTGAGACTATAGCCCCTGCCTAAACAATGTTTTTAATTTCCATCGACAAAAAGGCAAGGGGTGACTTGCACACTCGGGCCCACAAAATGGTCGCTAGCACGAAGTGACGTAGCAACAAGAGGGCACCATATCCTGATGTGCTTGAGGAGTGGAAAGGTATACCACGGCTATCAGGACAATCCCGGAAGTACGGTCAAGATTCCTACCAGCACCTTACTGGATTATACATCCTTCTCCCGAGCGCATTTGCTCTTGCGAATCTCCACTCAAGCCAGCCAATAAAGGCAAGAGAGAGGTGGGAGCTCTGTTTCTCGTCAGTGTTCACTACGACCGGCCAATAAAGGCAAGCCGGAGATGAAGAACAAGAATTCTCCCGGGAGATCGGGTCCGTGGGATTGCTAATGCCCAACAGTTCGCCACAAAACTGCCCTGCGGATTGTATCTTTCTTCGTCTGGCCCCTCACCCTAGGCATGTTACGGCTAAGCAAGCGCTACCGACACAGACTTAGGGTTCATTGGAGCGCGCTAGCCCCACCACGACGTCAACGTAGAGATACGACGATGGGGGAGATATGGCGATGGGGTTATATTATTATTACACCATCGCATGTGGTGGACGTGCATGTTCCCGCGATCCCGTGCGCCGCTCTGCGTCCGCGAACCGTCGCGGCGCCGCCCGGCATCGATACCATGTACTCAAATCGCAAGTATTATGTAATGACGCGTAGTTAAGCTCATGGAAGTCCTGTTCCTTTGCTACTGCGGTCAGCCGAACTCGTGACCTCAACCTTGTGATGACTTTTATCTTTGGGAGCCAAATTAACGACTCCCGATGTGGCACCTACTAGTGCTAGTGTGTAATAGGTTTGTAATTCGATTTATGTAAATTGTTTTAACATTAGTTGATTCATGTTGGTCATTGACCTATCTACATTTGTTGACATTTTTAATTTCAAGAGGTTGTGTTTGGGCGTGGGTGTTTGTGTACGCAGCGCGCAGCGCATAATGTGTCTATAAGCATTGTCATTGTCTCTGACGCCTTATCTCAATTTTTGTGTGAAGTGATACTAAAAGAAAAATACAAATTTCATTACTTTTCTCAAAGATTATAATGTTTCAATTTGGAAGGTGATAAAAATTACTTGCTGTACAACCAAAATATAAAGTGAGTACCTTTGTCGACAGATTTGGACCTAGATCGCGATTTGGAACGCGACTTTGACTTTGACTTGGAACGCGACCGCGAGCGTGACTTTGACTTGGATCGCGAGCGCGAGCGTGACTTTGACTTGGAGCGGCGCGACGCCGAGCGAGAGCGCGAGCGGCTAGCGCGCTTCTCTACAACAACAGAAGGTTATGCTATAACCGGAGTCATGACAACAATAATTATTTTGAGCCCTTGCTGTCCCGCTGCCGAGCTATGCCTTCCTTCCATCCTTCCACTTTCCCTACTCTTAAATTAAAATTTGAGTTAAGGGGAGTGTCCTAGACACCTAAAAAGGCACTTACAGTTTGCAAAACCTATCCTATTTTGAGAAAAAAAAAATGTATGAAGATAGGTTTGCAAATATCTCGCGGTAAAATTATTGGAAAATCTATTTAGGTTCTTCGTTATTTTTTGTGTAATTCAGTGCGGTATATTTTTAGAAATATTGAAAACTGTAAGATGTGTTTCTTTAGGACAATCCTCTTAAGCACGTCTCAAATCCTATTATAATTTCAATTTTTGACATGAGGACGCCCTTTTTTTTTTTTTTTTTTCGATGGGAAAAATCATCTTATGACAACCCCCGCTCTTGGGCGGAGCGGGAGATAGTGTCAGACTCTTACTGACTAAAAAACCCATCCCGTTCCTTCAAGCCTTCATACCGGGGCTCGAGCGCCCTTTCGGATAACCCTGGCCCCAGTAGGCTTCGACCCGGCTGGGCCCCTGCTGTTGCTGACAACTCCTTGAGGCGCGCGGGAACAGCGCGCGCCGTCGACGACTTGGGCTTGGTCCGGACGGTTACCGGACGGCCGGACAGCGAGCTACCCATTGCTCACTGTCCGCAAGCCCGCGCCTACGGTGGCTGGAAATCGGGATCGGAATCCCGGCGGCGGCGGCGAGAGCGCCGTTGCCTGATGCGGTCGGCCTTCTCCTTAGCGAGCATTACTGCTTCGCAGAAGTCGGCGACCGCCTGCCACTCCTCCTCGCTCCGGACCATGGCCTCGACCAAGGTCCGGCGCGAGAGGTCTCCGCCGCCGATCACCCCCACGAGGGCACGGCGATGCTCCGTCCAAGCAGGGCACACTGCGATTGTGTGCTCCACCGTGTCCTCCGGGCGTTCCGCACAGTGGCGACACCCGGGCGTCACTTCCGCTTTGATTCTGAACAGGAACCTCCCGAACTTGCCATTTCCGGTGAGGACCTGTGTCATGCGGAAGGTAAGGACGCCGTGAGGTCTTTCCAGCCACGCCTCAAAGAGGGGACTTATCGCCATAATTGTGGCGTGCCCATGACGGGGTTGCGATAGTCGCTGACGCCATTCCACCATGAGATCCCGCCGAAGCTCTGTCCGCCATGTCGCGACCTGTCGCGGCAGAGGACTTTCACCCCGGCGTTGCATCTCCACGCGCATGTCGTGCATGTGTGCAAGGACTGTTGCCTCCAGATCCCACGGTGGTAGGCCAGCCAGAAGGCTCGCCGCTTCGCGGGAAATCGTGCGGTATCCCCGCACCATCCGAATTGCCATGACCCTCTGGCAGGCGTTCAGAATGGCCGCCGGTCGCTTTTGCAGCGACGGCGCCCACACCGGCGCCCCGTAGAGGGCCATGGACCGAACGATCCCCGCGTAGAGCCTCCGGCAGGAGGCGTCTGGACCACCAAGGTTGGGCAGGAGCCGCTTGAGAGCGGCCCCAGTCCGGTTGAGTTTGGGAGCCAGACGTCGGAAATGCTCCACGAAATTCCACCGGCTGTCGAGAACGAGTCCCAGGTACTTCATCGTCGACCCGACACCGATGTGAACTCCTCCTACCGTTAGTTGGGAACTCATTCAATCAACTTAATCTTGAAACAAGCTTAAGTTGAGTTTGAGGGTCAGCGCACACCTAGAGCAGAGCATTTTTTGAGACTACGGAAAAATTAATCTTATAACTATACATTGCAAAATGAACTACACAACACGCATCTTGCAAGCTCGAGCATCATGTTTTGACGTGTAAGTATTTCATTTTGCAATGTATGCTCTCATTATATTTATTTTTCCGTATTCTTAGAAAATACTCTGTTCTTGGTGTGCGCTGTCACTAAGACATACTCACTTCAAATGCTTAAATAAGAAATCGGGGGTATGACAAAGATTTAATTTAAATTAAATAGAATCCTTAAAAGACAATTTATATTATAATATACCTTGTGACTCGGAGAGCGCTGGTTCGCCGGCGGTGTCGGCGTCGACGTCCATCTTGCCGGGCGAACCCGACTTACTGCGCGACCTCGACTTCCGCGGCGACGGCGAGACACTCTTAGAACGCCTGACTGAACCACTGCGCGAGCGGGACTTGGCTGGAGAGCCGCTCTTAGATCTGGAACGGCTTTTGGAACGTGATCCGCCGCGGGTTGAGTTGGGGCGCGAACCGCTGCCAGAATGTGAGCGAGCTCGGGAGCCGGAACGAGATCGAGCACCAGACCCGGAGCGAGAGCGGGAGCGAGACTTAGCTGGCGACGAGCTACGGGAGCGCGCTGACTTACGTGACCCGCTGCGAGACCGCGAACTCGATTTAGACCGCGACCGCGATTTGGAACGAGATCGCGACTTCGACCTCGACTGTGACTTGGATCGTGACCGAGATTTAGACCGTGATTGAGACTTGGACCGCGAACGCGACTTGGATCGCGAACGTGACTTAGACCGCGAACGCGACTTTGAATGCGACCTTGACTTGGATCTTGAGCGTGATCGCGATTTTGAACGCGATGCAGATCTGGAGTTGCGTCTTGAATGTGTGGAGCCGTCTTGTGACATCTTGGATACAGAGCCCGCCTGCACAAAAACAATTACAATGTTAAACTTAGCTCACAAAACAGTCGATCGCACGTCTGTGGCAATTTGTGGCCGCATGTAATTTGCATCCTGTATACCTTACCTTTTAGTTAGTTTAAGCTATAAATTCTTCAAACTATAATACAATAAATCAATACGTAAAACTACAACTTACATGCGGCATAATGTACTCATAATGACAAAAGAAAAATTACGACATGAATCGCAATGTCTACTTTGATAGCTCTAATCTATCTAAAATCTAATATCTGCGATCTAAGGCCTAGCTACACTTGACGGAAATCCCGGATGACCGGGGACGGAACGCGAATACATGTTATTGCAATAAATTACAAATAGCGGGCACACTGACACTACGCGGAAGATCGGTTGCTTCGTAGTGTGCCCAAAATATGTCTTTGTAAAAAAGTTTTTCACATTTATATAGGCCCATTCCTGTACAATAGATAAAATAGAAAATTAGGTTTGTTTAAATTAGATTATAATAGCTGTAAAGAGATTACTATGCAATACTTACTCAGCATCTCTTACGGAGATACAGAAGATCTCCTTGTAGTTTGTCAATAAAATATGTTTTGCTCTTGTTAAAATAAATGTATGTTATTTAGTATAGTGAATTTAATGATTGTTAATTTATTATTTAAGGTTCTTTGTACTTTTTAGCCTGAAATACAGGTCCACCCTAGTTCAGGCAACAAATGCAATGTATGCGTTAAAATTGTTTTTGTATTTTAATTTAAATGTGCCACTTTTATTAAATAAACAATATTTTATTAAATTCTATTCTATATTCTATAAGCACGGTGACTATTTGTCAAAAGTCACGGTGACTTTAAAGTGTTTGTCATTGTCACGTCACGTGTCCAAAGTGGAGTGCGCTCACGAAGACAGTGACAATTTATTCCTATACTTGTGTAAGCTATAAGATCTTGCTTTATGCAGGATTCTGGGTCATCGGTAATTAATTATGCATTTTGATTTCCACGAGAAAGTCGTTATGTATGTTTTTTTGCCACATAAACTAAAGTATCAATTTTTCTCACTAACTTACAAGTTTGATTTTTTCACGACAGACGGACGGAAGGACCTTTTTTCTGTGGAGCGGACGAACAACAAAGTGATCCTATAAGGGTACCGTTTTATCCTTTTGAAGTACGGAACTAGGTTTAGGTCCCACGACGTCTCGTGTCTCGAAGTCCCAGGACTTTACGTAATTTGAGTTGTCTCGAGTCCCGGGACTTTCATGTCGAGACTCGAGACGACAAGATTGTCGAAATTGTAAGTTCATTTTATAACTTTTTTTTTATTATGATGATGGGAAGCGATAATGTGGCTGACGATGGAGCACGCTTGCCTAGAAGTAACTTATTCACTCTTGACCTTAGGAGCCCTGGCCTTAGGTTATAGCTGTCAGGAAACACTCCGGTAGGGAAGTCCACTCCTTAGCTGTATGCATAATGAACGTGTTCCCACGTACCAGCCATGTCAATCATCACGTTAGACGGTAAGTTTTTCGTCAATCAAAACTTTGATTGTGGGATACCTGACAGCAAAACCTACCGTGTAATGTTTGCCTTTGAAAAGCTAACAAGGGTGGTGACAGTTTGATAGACAATACTCACCGAGGAGCTGCGGCTGCGACTGCGCGAGCCGGAGCGAGCGCGCCCGCCTCCTGCACAGACAAGTTCCACTGTTGTTCAAAACTAAATCATTTATTTTAACAGAACCACTTTACAAGCACTTTTAATTGACCGCCCTTCTTGGCAGTCAGGTCAAACGATTAAGCTATTTGGAAGTTCGAGAGCATGGATCGCTCTTTCAACAGTTATGATGCTGAGGACCCAGCTTTTTTTAAAATATTATATGACACATGTGATAATGTGTCATATAATATTAAAAAAAAAACGTAAGGCTGCTACGTATAATTAGATTTCAACTGTCTAGTTCCTGGGCATGAACATGTGTGTAGACTAGCTATGTACGTATAACGACAACTCGGAGGCCAGTTGTGGGACACAAACTAATTATTGTATGTTCTTGGCACCAAAAGAATTAAATTGTTTAAAACTTACAAATTATTGCTTAAATCCATTTTGAAAATAGTAATTATGTTAGCTAATACTTAATAGGTTAAACTTATACAATGTGAAAATAACATGGAAAACAGTCTTGCAAACTTCAGCAGCTCCAATAACACAGGCCTGCAAGCTCATCATGTCCTCTCTAGAGTTTAATTTTTAAATATGCTGATTATGAAATTATATTTTTTTCTATCACCTGTTTGCTTATAAAAGCTACAAATAGAAAATGGAGCAAAAGCAGGAAAATAAAAGAAACAAATAGGTATATTTAAAAAAAACCGCCTTTACTCTAACTTTAAAAACTATCTACAACACACAAATAGAAGAATTATATACATATATGGGTGATTCCAAAAATGTTGGGCAACACTCTTTAGAACTTTAACAATAATGTTGATAGACATGAATAAGGATGTTTCTTAAATTAGACTGTATCTTGTTATACTATTAGCTTTCATCAGATTTTGATGTTTCATTTAAAACCGGTGGTGTAATCCGTATGATCGCCATAAATTGTAAAGATAGTTACAATGAAATATAAGTATAGTTAATAATATAATATAGTTAGTTGGTATATATAATATAGTTTCAATACAATGTATGATAAGAAGACCGTTATCCAACATCAATGTTTTGATTAAACATTCTTAAGATAATGAGATAATCTAACGTTAATTTAACGAGCTAAACGACAAGTTCTATACTGGACAACATGATCCTAGGTAGCCACCTCCATCACTATTTTTTTTCTGTCAATAATAATTACTTTTAAGATATTGAGGTTAGAAACACAAATCCAACGTACCAGTGTCTACGTCCATTGTCAATTCTAAATGGGGAATTCGAACACAAAAATGTGCTCTATAACACTAATTAAGCAGCATATATAACACAAAATCAAATGCCAGTAGTTTTAAAACACCAAAAAACAGGAAAATCGTGTGCAATTTCAACAACGATTTTTTATTTTTGACAACCCAAACCCAACTCTGTGTTTTTGACATTAACAAATTTGACAACACGAAAGCCCCGCGTTCCGGATTGCGTCAAAAGCGAGTCCGACTAACGCGCAACATCTTGTAGATGTATAATAGTACCTACTATTGTCTGTGCGATAAAAGAACCGTCGTGGCGTAAGTGAAAATAACATTAAAGATTTTAAGTAGCAACCCAATGCAGCCATCCGTCAAATTCAAATGCCAAACGTCATATCATATTGGTTTGTTTATTATGCTATTTTATTGTGATTTTTAATTGAAATCTTCAGAAATGTGATAAAAAATTTCACTGAGCTGCAAGGGAAATAATATTTAATATAATACAGTGTTGCCAAAGAAAACAAATGGCAAATCACACCATTATTGATCAAAACATAGTCACGAACTTGGGAAACATTGGTATGCTGTGTTTTTGGTACGTAACACTTTTATTTTAATGTTTTTAGACTTCCTAGGTGAACTCCTGTCCCTGTTATCTCCAAATATATATAAATTAAACGGAAATTCATTTAAACATGACGATATTTATTTATTTTGTTTTGGTCAATATTTTCAATGGCTTGTATAAAGAGTATTGATACTGTAAATTTATAATGCATTTCGACTAACTTAGAATATTTGTTTTCAGGCTTGAGTAAGAATACATTAACTAAAATAAAAAAGGGCAAGTGCAAGTCGGACTCGCGCACTGAAGATTCTGTACAAAACCTATGAAACCAATTCCCGAATTGAGTTACGAAGATTTTTCCGAATTGCAAGCAATTTTGTTTTTGTTGCGGGTCTACAAATTTACAATTTTCAGATTTTTCCCTGTACTTGTTCTATGAGACCTTGATTTATGCCAAATTTCAGGATTCTAGTTCAACGGGAGTCACCTGAACTTTGATTCCCTTGAGTATCGAAATATACGTTTTATTGCGACATAAACGGCCGTATCTTTTTTTTTCGTTAACTCAGAAGTCTGACTTTTTCACAACTTCAAAAGACCGCAGACTTGAGTTGAGTGTATGGTTCTAATTTTAACTCGATACCTCCAAGCGTTCTCGCCTGCTATAACGAAGTCATAGTACAAAAATGCCGGGTAGTTCAACTTCAGCCCTGCTATATGATGTCACGGTAAAAAAAAGCCCCCTTCCTGTCTAGTGCGGTAGGTAGTTATAATAGAGGTCAGTGGATGGAGTCGCTAGTCCGAAAGGCTTACACAAAATCCTTGGAGTCAATATGCTCAGTAAGTCCGTAGGCTGTACAAGATCCTTGGGCCGAATAATTATAATGACAAGAAGTCAAGCAATTTTTAGAACACTTACGTATAGTCTGTCTAATAAGTCAACCGACTTGGGAATTTTGTATAATATTTCATCATTTATAAAATAATTCGGTACTTTTTATAGGTATACCACCGTTTGCCCGAATTTTATTTACCCTAATATAATTTGCCATAATAGTCAACAGCCATAATATTATACGACGTAATATTGCATTACCAATCTCCATTCTGTTTTCCAAATCCTTATCTCAAGGTGTTGTCCCCAGAGTGTCGAAATCTGCGTTTATTACACCGGTCCATAAGAAGGGGTCTAGAACTGAAGTTACTAACTATAGGCCCATATCTAAACTGTGCATTATTGCTAAATTATTTGAACGTATTATCTATGATCAGTTATATCCTGCTCTTGCGCCCTCGCTTAGCTCCTTCCAACATGGTTTTTTGAGAGGACGGTCTACCACTTCTAATCTGATATTGTTCAACGATTTTATGACTAAGGCTATGATGGTAGCCAGGTCGATGTGATTTACACTGATTATAGCAAAGCATTCGATCGTATTGATCACTACACTTTGATCAGGAAGCTTAACTCTATAGGCATTCGTGGGGACCTCTTGAGATGGTTTTCCTTATATATTAATAACAGATCGCAAGCCGTAGTGATCAACAATTATATATCTAGTTGGGTCTCGGTGCCTAGCGGAGTGCCCCAAGGTTCGTTGCTTGGACCCTTCTTATTTGTGATCTATGTAAACGACATCGATCTGTGCCTGCAATCATCCAAATTATTATGATTCGCCGATGACATGAAAATCTTTGCCAAAATATCATCGATTGAAGATGGATTGGCACTTCAGGCTGACCTGTACCGTCTTGAAGACTATTATAAGGCTAACAAACTTGATCTGAATCCGTCAAAGTGTTCTGTGATTACTTACACGAGGAAACGTGCCGCTTTAGCCACCAACTATATTTTATCGGGCCAGTCTTTGCCAAGGTGTGATACCATCCGTGACTTAGGCGTTCATCAAGATAGCAAATTAGTTTTTGACACCCACATTGAAACCATTGTCAAAAAAGCCTCTAAACTGCTTGGGTTTATTATGCGTCTCTCTAAGTGCTTTAATAACGCTAAAACACTAAAAATTTTGTATTGCACCTTTGTTAGAAGTCAGCTTGAGTTTGCATCTCAGATATGGAACCCACGTTATCACAAGTACATCGATCGCATTGAAAACATCCAAAAGCGTTTCATTAAATAACTTTGTTTTCATCAGAAAATTCCTTATCACTGCGTCGATTATCTTCGACTCTGTAAGAAATACCATTTATTACCTATCAAAGATCGACGTGAGATTGCTGACTTTCTGTACGTTTTAAAAATCTTCAATAACAGTATTGACAGCCCCGAACTTCTATCCAAATTTCACTTCAATGTACCGCAAAAATTATTCCGCCATAATCTACCATTACGTGTGCCTCTAGCATCAACGAATTATAGACAGAATAGTTTTATTATACGAGCGAGTAGACAGTTCAATAAGATATGTATGCAGCATGACTTTGATCCCTTTATGACTAGCTAGGCCGACGCCAAGGCCAGACGACGCATAAGCCTCAGGTTTTTTAAGTAATTGTTTCGCTATTTTTTTTTTTGTAATGTTTTTGTCATTCTAATCGTTACCTACTTATTTTTTTGTTTTCTAGTTACTACTCGTCAACCCTTGCAATGTACTTGTTTATGTAGCTGTAAAATTTTGATAAGCTTTAATCATAGTGTAAAGGTTGATATGCTCATTTTTCAATTTTAAGTCTGACACTATACGTAAGGACTTGTAATTGGCTTTCTGTCGTTTATATTAATTTCTATTTTTAGTTTGTTAAGCTGTAAGTCCTCCAGGCCGTAATAAATAAATAAATAAATATTCATTTGCCCTACTCTTATTTGCTATATTAGTCACGTGCTAGGAGCTTTGTTTCCCATAAAGTCACTTACCATAACATAATTTGTCATAATCATTTTAAGCCCTAATTATCACATGTCCTAATTATCATATGCCATAATAATATTTGCCATCGACATTGGGTATGTAAGGGTTGTTATATTATATCAGGAGAAACTGGATGCAATCGGGACTTTAAGGCTCTCCGACTCGGATAGGTTAGGTTAGATCCCCTTCGTGGTTATTTTTTTATAAACCACACAGAAGTAGGTGCCCGCGAAGCGGGGCTCCGTCAACAAAGCCCACCATCAACCATGCATAGAATATTTTAAGGTTTGGCTAGGTCTATTCGGTCGCTTCGCTCGCTCAAACGACCCCGCCATCCCCTTCGTGGTTATTTTTTTATAAACCACCTAGAAATAGTTTGGTTAGGTTCCATTAGAGTTAGGTTAGAACTGTGACCATTAAACTTAATAAAGAAGAATAAATAAATTTATTCTATTTATACCAAACATTACACACCTATCGACATCGACAGCCAGAAAGCTAATAAGTAGGTAGGTATTAGAACTAAAAACAAGTTCAATAATCAAACTATATAATTATAATTAGTGCATATACAAATTTGATGCTAAAGCACGCAAAAATTCTTCTACACGCAGTTACGGTATTGTCAATAAAATATCGCTTACAAATGTTTTGTCTACCCACCAATGTATTTATAACAGGTTTCAAAATCATTTTAAAACTTCTGTAGAAATATCTTAAGCAAATGCCTACCTTGGAAAAATATTCGAAAACAATTTATTATGGCGCTTAAATATCATGTGTAGGTAATGATTATTTATTTATTTATTTATTATAATCTTTATTGTACACCAAATAAACAAAAATACAGGACAAACATTTAAAAGAATGAATATTACGAATGATTATTACGGCGTTTAAATATTTATCTAATAATTAATATGGCATTTGAATGTTATGTCTAATAATCATTATGACGTTTAAATATTATCTTTGATAATTATTATGGCACTTAAAAATATGAAAAACAATACGTACCTATGGCACTCGTATTAAGATGGTAACTAAGTTTCGGCCAATTAACAGTTTAACATAATGTCTTCTATGGCAAACAAAACATTCGGGCAAATGAAATTCGGGAATATGATGATTATGATATAAATCTTCGGGTAATCAATAGACAACACTTTTTATATAGTTCTTCTGTTAGTAAACAATGTCCTCTATCTCTTATTCAACCTTGATTATTGAACCCGTGTTGACTACAACAGATTTCGTTAAAGCCTAATAATTACCTAAGTCGTTTAACTTATAAGACAGACTTCTAAATCTCAAAGGCTTCCGAATAGATTTTTTGTTTAAAAAGTCTGTTTACTAAGTCAACCGACTTGAGAATTTGTTTTAATATTTAATTATTTAAAACATACAAATATTCGGTACTTTTTATAAGTTTTTCTGTTAGTAAACAATGATATCTCTTAATCAACCTTGATTATTGAACCCGTGTTGACTACATCAGATTTCATTAAATCCTAATAATTACCAAAGTCGTTTATTTGACAGACTCCTACACTAAGGAAAACTTTTAAAGTCTGTGGTTCTAGGGCCAGCCATTACCAGATGAAAAAAAATGTCATGTCATCGTTAATGTCAGAAATGTCATTATTGTCCAATGTTATTGAAATCGTAAAGGAAGTGGGAACAAGAGACTGATTTCAAAATAAACAAAAAACTTCATTATTTGATTTTTAATTTGTTCTTTTAAATGTATAATGGACGAAGACGGTAAACTGCCTTTGAAGCGAGTGGAATTCTCTTTGACAAAATTCAACGAGGTGGAAATTCCTCATCTTTTAGACTTGCTGCGACAACGTAAGGCGAATATTATCAAGGTAACGTCTTGCTCTATTTCTATACTCTTTGTTTAGCCGGAGTAGATGGGACTACGCCTCTGCGATATCTGTCTATCGTCTCACATGTTTGCATAACGCTTCAATTTGTGCGTAATAGATAAATCCGGGTATTACACAATTAAACATTTAGAAAATATACTTTTTTAAATTGGCTGCTGATCCTATTAATATTTTATGTGCAAAAGTTTAAATGTATGGATGCTTATTATTTTATTTTGCAAAAACTAGTGCTTGGATTTCAATGAAACTTAATACATGGGCTGACCCTATCCTGGAATGGCATATATGATACTTTTAATCCTGAGAGCCTGTTTCCTTGAGATGAATTTCAACTATCACACTTTTGCACTTCCAGAGATAACCTCCTGCAAACAAAAAAACAAACAACTTCACCTCTTTATTATACATATCTGTGTTGATTAAACCCCAAGCGAACGCGTTCACTCTGTCATTGTCTGTCTATTGTGTCTCTAATTGACGGTGTTGGAACTGGGTATTATTTGTGAAAAATTCATGATTTTATATTTCAAAGGCCCATCTCTTGTGTAAAAAATTGCCTTTGAATCATACTTCAAATGGAAACTCGTTACAATTTTGATAATAAACAAAAGTTTCAAATATTTTATAAACCTGTGGATGAAAAGTGAATCCTATTTTACTAATCCCAGTGAAGCTATCAAATACACAATGCTATAGTAGTGACAATTAATGTTGATTAATGATGACAAAAAAAATTATTTTTGGACTTTTATTTTTTGTTTTTTAAATAATTCTTCAACTTACGCTTAAATGCATACTGACTTTCGGCCATCTTGATATCGAGAGGAAGTGCATTCCACAGAAGGATAAACTGTATATAAAAGGAAGAATGAACAAAATTGGAAGTAAGAGAAGGACAGAGAAGTACGAGATTGTTGTACCTACCTCCTCTACCTTTTCGTAGTTATACTGTATTAGCTTTTACCCGCGCGGCTTCACTCCCGCTCTTCCCCACTCCACCCTACTTTACACTACCCTACTATACCCTACTCTACCCTACTATACCATACTATACCATACTATACCATACTCTACCCTACTCTATCCTACTCTACCCTACTCTACACTACTCTACACTACTCTACCCTACTCTACCCTACCAAACTTCACATAAACCATCTACTAAATAGTCCGAACAAAGCCTAAACATTTGGTTTGGATAGGTGAGCCCGTTCTTGAGTTATAAAATTACAACTAAACTGAAACTCAAAATTTTTTTTTTCATTAAGCCTACATATATGTGTGGTGTATTTATCTATAGATAGGTCTTAGAAAATGATATTGAGGTTTCTAATATAATTTTTTTTAGGGTTCCGTAGCCAAATGGCATAAAACGGAACCCTTATAGATTCGTCATGTCTGTCTGTCTGTCTGTCCGTCCGTCCGTCCGTATGTCACAGCCACTTTTTTCCTAAACTATAAGAGCTATACTGTTGAAACTTTGTAAGTAGATGTATTCTGTGAACCGCATTAAGATTTTCACACAAAAATAGAAAAAAAGCAATAAATTTTGGGGGTCCCCATACATAAAACTGAAACTCAATTATTTTTTTTTCATCAAACCTATGCTTGTGGGGTATCTATGGATAGGTCTTCAAAAATGATACTGAGGTTTCTAATATCATTTTTTTCTAAACTGAATAGTTTGCGCGAGAGACACTTCCAAAGTGGTAAAATGTGTGTCCCCCCCTCTAACTTCTTAAATAAAAGAATGATAAAACTAAAAAAAAATATATCATGTACATTACTATAAAAACTACCAACGAAAATTGGTTTGAACGAAATCTAGTAAGTAGTTTTTTTTAAATGCGTCATAAATAAAAAAAAATACACTTTTATTAAAACATCGATCAAAGTTACAACACATTACAAGAACTTTTATATTATGTTACTTGCTGCTACGGAACCCTTCATGGGCGAGTCCGACTCGCACTTGGCCGGTTTTTTTTCTAAATTGAATAGTTTGCGCGAGAGACACTTCCAAAGTCGTAAAATGTGTCTCCCCCCCCTGTAACTTCTAAAATAAGAGAATGATAAAACTAAAAAAAATATATGATGTACATTACCATGTAAACTACACCACCATTACCATGTAAATAAACTACCAACGAAAATTGGTTTGAACGAGATCTAGTAAGTAGTTTTTTTTAATACGTCATAAATCTAAAAAAATACACTATTATTAAAACATCGATCAAAGTTACAACGAACTACAAGAACTTTTATATTATGTTACTTGCTGCTACGGAACCCTCCATGGGCGAGTCCGACTCGCACTTGGCCGGTTTTTTTAAAACTTGTATTAATTTACGCATGTAAGAAATTAATTTCTTAAAGAAAACGTCAGCTGAGTGAGTCCAATGACCTGTTGGTAGTAAATGATAAATGATCTTTATTTTGCAAGTAGTAGGCAATGTGTATTAACTACCTTCTAATGCATGCATGTATATTAGGGTGGGTAAAAATTTTGAGTCTTCTCTTGGTCTGGTCTTCACCGGGCATGGCAAGATCGGAAGGTTCATCATCATCATCATCATCATCATCATCATCATTTCAGGCGATACACGTCCACTGTTGGACATAGGCCTCCCCCTCGCTATAATGACCTATGCCCACTATTGGGCATAAGACTCCCCAAGTGTCGCCATTTAGGCGCTATAATTATCGATGCCCAGTGTTGGCCATAAGTTTCCCCGAATTGACTGGCCTGTTGGTCTAGTGGTTAGTGGCCCTGATTGATATGCTGGAGGTCGTGGGTTGGATTCCCACCCAGGACAAATGTTTATGTGATGAGCATGATCATTTGTTCTGTGTCTGGGTGTAATTTATCTATAATATGTGTGTATTTAGAAATATATGTAATGAAATGACCTCCTTGGAAATGACGTTTCATTCATTTAATTTTAAGCTGTGGATACGGGGTGACGTATGATTGAATGGCAGATGATGTTTAGATTATTTTGTGCATTTTATGGTTATAAAACTTATAGAGAGATAAATAAAGGGATATCGCCTCCTCAAGAGGCGATATTAGTGAACTTTAAATGTCGTTTCTATGTTTTCAGGTGAGATAAAAGGGTAATTTTAGTTAAACGATAATTGTTTATACTGTAAAACGTGTTGAATGAAACAAAACTTTGTTTTCAGAGAAACTATTTGTGGTTTATTTCGAAAATCCTCAGTAATATATCTTATATGTATAAGTATGTTTATCAGTTGTCTAGTACCCATAACACAAGCTTTGCATAGCTTGGGACTAGAACGGCGTTGTGTGGTAGTTGTGGATTATATTATAAGTGTCACCACCTGGGCGTTATAATATTGATGCCCACTGTTGGACAAAGGCCTCCCCTCGCGATAATGACCTATGGCCACTGTTGGGCATAAGCCTCCCCATTGTTGGTCATAAGCCTCCCCCAAGTGTCACCATCTGGGCGTTATAATAATTGATGCCCACTGTTGGACATAGACCTCCCCTCGCGATAATGAGCTATGGCCACTGTTAGGCATAAGCCTCCCCATGTGTCACCACCTAGGCGCTATAATGATTGATGCCCACTGTTGGACATAGGCCTCCTCTCGCTATAATGACCTATAGAAATAGAAATAGAATATTGTTTATTTAATAAAAGTGGCACATTTAAATAAAAATACAAAAACAATTTTAACGCATACATTGCATTTGTTGCCTGAATTAGGTTGGACCTGTATTTCAGGCTAAAAAGTACAAATAACCTTAAATAATAAATTAACAATAATTAAATTAACTATACTAAATAACATACATTTAATTTAACTAAGAGCAAAACATCTTTTATTTACAAACTATTAGGATAATTATCTTCTGTCTCTCTATAAGAGATACACCACTACTATGGCCACTGTTGGGCATAAGACTCCCCAAGTGTCGCCATTTAGGCGCTACAAAGATCGCATTTGAAAAAATCAAACATGAAGTTTCATATTTTGCTATTTTTTTACGGTTTTATTGGAAAAATATATGAAAATAATTTATAAATTTCTTGAAAGTTTCGAATGTTACATTGAATAAAACAACAGTATTTGAAAGAAACGGGAATATTCCCTGCTTTTTAGGGTTCCGTAGTCAACTAGGAACCCTTATAGTTTCGCCATGTCTGTCTGTCCGTCTGTCTGTCTGTCTGTCTGTCCGTCCTCGCTTAATCTCTGTGACCGTTAGCACTAGAAAGCTGAAATTTGGTACCAATATGTATATCAATCACGCCGACAAAGTGGTAAAATAAAAATTGGAAAAAAATGTTTTATTAGGGTAGCCCCCCTATATGTAAAGTGGGAAGTGATTTTTTTTTTAAATTTCAACCCTAACGTGTGATATATCGTTGGATAGGTATTTAAAAATGAATAGGGGTTTACTAAAATCATTTTTTGATAATGTCAATAATTTCGGAAATAATCGCTCCAAAAGTAAAAAACATTGTTCCCCCCCCCCTTTAACTTTTGAACCATAAGTTTAGAAAATATGAAAAAAATCTGAGAAGTAGAACTTTATAAGGACTTTCTAGGAAAATTATTTTGAACTTGATGGAAAGAACAGTTTTTGTACAAAAAAGACAAAAGGGTTCTACAAAATAATTTCTGGACTAAGTTTGTAGTATAATCGTAGCAAGCATTTTTTTAAACTCATATGTGGGTACACTTTATTGTGACGGACGGGAAACTACGGAACCCTACACTGAGCGTGGCCCGACACGCTCTTGGCCGGTTTTTTTTTCAACGCTAATAACGACAGCTGATTACCATGAGTCATATAGATAGTGACTCTGTTCTACCTACTTTAAATTGTGAGTTTAATCGATACCAATCAGTTACGTCATCCTACACTGTAATCGTAGATATTGTAAACTAGCTGTGCCCCGCGGTTTCACCCGCGTTTTTCTCGTTTCCGTGGAAATACCAAGATAAAATATTGCCTATAATTGCCTCCCTCAATAAATGGACTATAGAATATTTAAACAGGTTTCATATAAGATCAGTATTTCCCAAGATTACCGCGTTCATATATGTATTTATTATACTCTTCAAAGATCTTATACTTACAATCATCACCAAATATATTTCGAAAATGATTATTACAGGATTTTATGTTGATCAAAAACTCTATGGCCCATAACTCATTAACCTTTCAATTGTGATAATTACAGACACAATTGAAAGACAATAGGTGCGCGAACGCCGGCGTTCGCTTGGGGTTTAATGAATGGTACCAAATCTTAACATCTTACACACGTGATAACTTTTAAACGAAATATCCGATTGAGATGAAACAAAAAGTATTTTACTTCTACATAAATACTCTTGATAACATAATGCTTAATTTCGATAAAGATTAATATTACGATACATATTTAACGTAGTTTTTTTTCTTCAGACGATTTAATAATTATTTTGAACACAAAATCGGTTATTGTGATTAAACCATGATAGCTAGATATATGTTCTCGCTGACTTTTTTGTAGGTCTTAATGGGATCTACAAACCCGTAGTACATCATTTTGTTCTATTGTCAATAGTTTTTGCAGCGCACGCAAAAATAGGTTTTCGATTTTACACCTTGTGTTACAAAATAGCAATTTTATTACGGATCCCTAAGTTTGAAAAAAAAAAAACATAGCCTATAGCCTTCCTCGATAAATGGACTACCCAACACTGAAAGAATCATTCAAATCGGACTAGTAGTTCCAGAGATTAGCGCGTTCAAACAAACAAACAAACTCTTCCGCTTTATAATATTATAATATATATATCAGCTTTATAATATTAGTATAGATAGTTTAGATTTAATTATTTTTCTCAGAGTCTGTTAAATCTATTTCACTGGAATGAAAATTTCTGATAATGTCTACAAAATGTAAACTGTTGCGATTGGACGAGAGCGACTGTAACAAAAACTTATAACGATAAAATGAACGATAGCATAGTCGTTTAACGTTACGTACGTTTAACGGTAAAATGTGCCAGATATAACGTTAAATATGGTAACGTTATTTATTAGATAACGATAAATATTTCAAGCCCTGATTTAGAGACCAAAATACACTTGAGAGCAAAAAAATCGCACATGGCTTGTAATTTTGTTTAATACTGTTTTTTTCTGAAATCTAAAGATATTGAGTGCAAATTATTAAGCAAAATTTAAGCATACAAAGTTATTTTTATAAAAACACAAAATTAAGATCATTGACCTTCACGTAACTCACAAAAACCAGCGGTATACCCAATTCCCCAAATTCACCCGTTTGCATTTTACTACTTGCACCTTTACTTGGAGCTACAAAAAGGGTTCTGTTTTGGAGTTTTAATCAGTTTCCGTTGACGTGATAAAGTCTCTATTAGAAACAGAAGGATTTACTGGAAAAATATGGGTACCATGCCTGCAGAAACTGTTCAAGTTATTGCTTTGCCCAAAGCAGGCCATAATCATAATGAAGTCGCTCGACAGCTAAATTTTAGCCGTTTCTCTGTTCGTCTGGTATACCAGTCGTTTCAAGAGACCCATGGGTTCATTCGGCGACCAGGATCTGGCCGGTGGCGCATAGGATCAGGGCGTGAATATCGCTTTCCTGTAAAAAGTACTTTGAGAAATCGGCTACTGAACACGATTGAACTGACACAAAATCTTCAAGAAGTTTGCAATGTCAATATAAATCAGTAGACAATTAAGAAAAGACTGGGTAGAGCAGGCCTGACTACACATCACTCAGCAAATGGTACCAAATTGACCACAGCTCACCCACAAGTCCGGCAATAATTTGCCACAAAACACTTAAATTGGGTGTATGCTTAAAGGCAGGCTGTTGTGTTTTCTGATAAATGCAGAATGACTTAGATGACCATGATGGATGCTGAAGGGTTTACAGAAGGTCATGAAGGCAATTTTAACAATGCTGCATAAGCGAACAAGTGGGTTTTGGAGGTGTTTTGCGGTGGCATAATGTTAGACACTAAAACTGACATTGTATTCATCACTGGCCTGATATCGAGAGGGTAGACTGGCTTTATGATACATCAAAAAAGTGCTCGAAGAATATGTGAAGCCACTTGTGTGGCTTATGGTAGATTTTTTTTCCTTAATGCAGAAAAACACCAGATCGCATGTCGCTAGAACAGTTTGCGACTACATGTAAGATGTTGGAATCATTGCGATAGAGAGGCCAGCTGGTAGTTATGATCTTATCCAATTGAGCATATCTAGAATGACCTTGAAAGAAGACTTAGTGTAAAAATTCTGGCGCTCCACGCCTCCTCCAGTGGGACTTTATACCTTAAGATTTCATGTTAAAATTAATATGGTTGATGCAAAATCGAGTAACAACTGTAAATAAGGCTAAGGGAGGAATGGAAAGGAATGAACAAAAATTCTAGATGTGGAAATGTTAATAGATAGATATAATATGGATATTGTTAGGTACGCGGATGCGCGGGAACGGGACACAAGTGAAACGCTCTGTAGCTCGTAACGCACTGTGTCACACGTGTCGGAACTCGCCGTAACGGCGGCTGGCGCGCATCCGTGTGCGCGCCCGTTCACATACACATCCATTCCTCCTCTTATTCTCAAAATCCTGAACACAAAGTATAGATACTCTTAAGGGCCAAGCGCTCGAAAAGTGCCATAAAACATTGACTTTCTGAGGTCCACTCCTCCGTAACGTCAAAGTCAATTGGTTTGAAAAAAAAAATGTTTATTTCATAAACAATAATATCAACATTTGATTTTTTCGTGCGATTAATACTTTTGTCTAAAAAAATTTTTACGAATTTTGCCACTTTTCCCTACTCCTTCAAAACGGCTTGGATCTTTAGAAATATTTGTACACAGAAAAATTGGTGGTTAAATATTCTTCAAAGTGAACATGGTGAGAAAGGGACACAGGATTTATCTCACTGTCTTGCTCGGGACCATTTTTCCCTTTTGTATGTCAATAACTCAGGTGAACTTAATGCTGATGAGAATAAAGAACACTTTAGAGAGTGTAATATTCCTTCGTAGTCAATCTAGTCTAGTAGGATATATATAAAATCTTTGCCACTGACACTCAATGACTTGTGTCAGTAGGCTTTGATGAATCTTTCTCGTATTGCCGAATATTATTATCTCCTTTATTTTCTTCAAAAACATATTTTTGATATTTTTAAATATTTTTTATAACAAATATATATTAAAAAAAAACATTTAAAAATATAAAAACAGTAGTCCACCGATGTCAGGAGCAGGGTCCAAGCTACCGGTGGTTAGGGCTCCAGAGACAGGAACTTACTCACAATGCGAGCCGTATCGAGGAGTACTGCCTTCTGTATCTGGCCCTTGATCCAACCGCGCAACGACAGCTTCGACAGATGGTCATCGAAGCTTTTGACAATACGACCATTGGCGGTTACGACAATCGGCACAATGACAGCCGAGTCCACATTCCACATGTCGACAACTTCGTGTGCTAAGTCGAGATATTTGATTTGTTTCTCTTTCTCAGCTTTCACGAGATTCTCGTCATGCGGAATGGTGATATCGACTATCATTGCACGGCGCGCTAATCGGTCTATCATATTCACCGACGCACACGTGTGAGACGTCTCAGACGTGTGCGGTAGGTGTGCACACTACACCGACGCAACGTGTAACACGTGTGATGCGCATTACAATCTTCGATTTCATCGGAGGATTAAAAACAGATCAAGCTCGCTTTTTCATTTACAATCGAAGACACTTCCGCTGGAACACCGCGATCAGACGCGTGGAAAGCCCCGCCCACCTTCCTCTAAAATTTCTGGGACCGACGTGTCGGCGTCGCGGACGTAGCGTCGCATGGCGTGGCGTGGATCAAGTGTAGCTCTAACAGTCTATTTTTGGCTTCCAGATCGGCGTGTGTAGCACACGTGTGAGCAGTGTAGTTCTACCTTTAACTATTGGTGGGTGTATGGTAAAGGTCAATAACATACAAAATGTTAGTTATTATTCCAAATTATTTTATTTTATCAGTTCTCTCAAATGTCGCTACATAATATTCAAATAATACTCTTTATTTTATTTACCTTCTGGCAAGAATACCAAGTGCACAACACCGCAATAGTCAACATGATTTCAATTTCATCATGTCTCGCCGACACTCATAATGTGTTTCAAGATTGTTGGATTGGAATCGATTCGTTTTAGCACAGAGAAAATTCAGATCTTTTGGGATTAGTCAAGCGGGAACATGTTTCATACTCCAGTGATTGTTTTAAATGATACGGATCGACTCGTGAGACACAGAAAGTTCAGCAGCTATCTCTTTCAAACTTAAACTAGGATTTCAGTCACTATTTCCTTCACTTTCGCGATTTTAACTTCAGTTGAAGACTTTGATGCACTACTAGACAGAGTGAGGCAAATCTTTCATTACATCCAACCGCTTTTGAACGCGTTCTACCACTCATTAGCATGTGTTTTTGATTAAGTCGATTCATCAAAAGCCTTCTTTGTTCGATGTTTTTGACAAATATGAAATTCGCAATATGCCAGATTATCTAAAAGTATAAGAAAAAAAAATCATTATATCGTAAATATAAATATTAGTCAACAAGGATCAAGATTATAACGTCATACTAACTTAAAAATTCAGAAATCGTATATTATAAACATTGTTGGTTTTTATTGAAAACACCTTTTTTCTCTTCTTGTTTTTGTTTGAATTTATTAACCATAGTGTGTAGCAGTTTTCGCATGTTACTGTTTATTGTTTTTCCCATAATTAAGCAATTATTTTGAAAAATAAATATCTGTTTCCAAAAACTGACAATATTGCAACCATAGACTTTGACGTGATTTTTTCTACAAAACAATGTTGCCAATTTAATTTAAAAAAAACTCCAGGTTACGCTTTCAGTAGACGCACTCTATTGCCTTTATTGCGATAGAATTTTACAATGTGACAACCAGAGAGTAAACAAATCGAATGAGGTCAGTTACATTAAAATAGTTCAAGTATTTATGTGTTAGGCCGCGAATATTTCGATCTACCCTCGTATCATCACAACTGAAATCTAAAAAGTCCTCATCGATCCGACACCTGCAAAAAAAATATACTAGTGGGTCAAAGGTCACAAAAACGATTTTCCGTAAAACGGTAAGTTTTATCATAAAACTGGCTTTTGCCCGAGGCTTCGCCTGCGTAATTAAAATATAGCCTGTGTCACTTAGCAATAAAGCGGCTTTCTGAAGGTGAAATTTTTTTAGCAATCGGACCAGTACTTCCAGAGATTACCTCCTGCAAACAAAAAAACAAACTTTACTTCTTTATAATATTAGTGTAGTGTAGGATTGACCTCAAAAGTGAAACACCGTATTTGCTTAAAATCACACTTTATTTCTTATTGTTGTATACAGTACAATTTACAATATAATATTTAGCACTTATTGCGTCCGCACTCTTGAAATGCTCATCTTCCAACAAACGCGAACGTTGTCGCCCCACCATCTATAGACAATCCCTACTACTCGTTTTCACGGCGAGGGCGCCACTGCGACTCAAATAACAAACTATACTCATGACCTATTACTTTTCTAGAGATAATTGAGCGACTTTAAATAATAACAATTACATAACGATCTATAATTAATATAAATAGGCTGCAATATTAAAAATATTACATATAATAATTAATAAGCTAATAGTAGATAGTGTAGATTAGCTCAGATAAAAATTGTAGATCAGATAATTATTTAGTGAGCAATGGGTAGCTCGCTGTCCGGCCTTCCGGTAACTGTCCGTACCAAGCCCAAGTCGTCGACGGCGCGCACTGTTCCCGCGCGCGTCAGGAGTTGGCAGCAACAGCAGGGACCCAGCCGAGTCGAAGCCTACTGGGGCCAGGGTTATCCGAAAGGGCGCTCGAGCCCCGCCCCGGTATGAAGGCTAGAAGGAACGGGCTGGGTCTTTTAGTCAGTAAGAGTCTGACATTATCTCCCGCTCCACCCAAGAGCGGGGGTTGTCATTGGATGATTTTTTCCCACCATAAAAAAAATATTATTTACAAAAATGTCTAAATATTTCCAAAGAGCCACCGTTTTTTAGATATACTGATTAAAAAGTTGAAAGAGATAAGTTGGGAGAGTAGATGCTTGTGCAGACTTTAATTTTCCCTATAATCGACTATGGTGACGTGTGCTACTTTGACCTGAATGCGGTGTTGCTGGACAAGCTTGACAGGCTCCTCAACAACTGAATCCGGTTCATATTTAACTTGAGAATTTTTTTTTTCCTTGTTATTAAGAATAAATTTCTTAATAATTGATTACAATCTAGCCTAAAAGACTAATAAGTAATTTAACTCTAACTTATTTTAATACGGTTTTGCTTAAACTAAGAATAGCGTCCTTTAGCACTTATAGAAGTCTGTAGCACTATCTCAGAGTCTGATATTGATAAAAACACTTTGTTCATGTGTAATATGCATAGCACAGCATTGATCACTATTATACACTAACTTTAAAAACTACACTAACTCAAAAGGTTAAGTTCTCTTTAGTCTACGCAATAGGTCCGTATTGTCTAACAGCTGTATAGCCTCAACATTCACGTGTCGGTGAAGTCTGTGTTCGTAGAAAATATGACCATATTTCGAGTTACAGAACTGAGCTCAAATGGATGCCCATTCGCCAGAGAAGGAGTTTGCGAGCACTGACCACACTTTTCTCTCTGCTCAACTCTCCCACCCCTCCTTCTTATTTTATTTCAAACTTTCAATATCTATGTTCTTATCTGCGTTCATCCAACAATCTTCTACTGCTTTGTCCTTCTCATACTTTTGATTTTGTCCATTCTTCCTTTCATATTCAGTCCATACTTCTGTGGAATACGCTTCCTCATGATATCGGAAGTTACGGTTTTATTTTCTACACAAATAGCGGAGTAGTCTCAATAATCCTTTCTTTTTCCTTCTAAATACAACGTGCCGTTTTGAAACTGCACAATATTTCAGGAGGTTGTAATAAAACTCATAAATAATGGAAATCGGGATCGGAATCCCGGCGACGGCGGCGAGAGCGCCGTTGCCTGATGCGGTCGGCCTCCTCCTTTGCGAGCATTGCCACTCCTCCTCGCTCCGGACCATGGCTTCAACCAAGGCCCGGCGCGAAAAGTCTCCGACACCGATCGCCCCCACGAGGGCACGGCGATGCTCCGCCCAAGCAGGGTACACCTCGACTGTGTGCTCCACCGTGTCCTCCGGGCATTTCGCACAATAGCGACACCCGGGCGTCACTTCCGCTTTAATCCGGAACAGGTACCTCTCGAACGTGCCATGTCCGGTAAGGACCTGCGTCATGCGTAAGGTAAGGACGCCGTGAGGTCTTTCCAGCCACGCCTCAAAGAGGTGCCATAATTGTGGCGTGCCCAGCACTGGGTTGCGATAGTCGCTGACGCCATTTCACCATGAGATCCTGCCGGAGCTCTGTCCGTCATTCCGTGATCTGTCGCGGCAGCAAACTTTAACCCCGGCGTTGCATCTCCACGCGCATATCGTACACGTGTGCAAGGACTGTTGCCTCCAGATCCTACGGTGGTAGGCCAGCAAGAAGGCTCGCCGCTTCGCGGGAAACCGTGCGGTATCCCCGCACCATCCGTATTGCTATGACCCTCTGGCAGGCGTTCAGTATGGCCGCCGGTCGCGTTTTCGGCGACGGCGCCCACTCTGGCCCCTGTAGAGGGCCATGGACCGAACGATTTCTGCACAGAGCCTCCGCCAGAAGGCATCTGGACCCCCAAGGTTGGGCAGGGGCCGCTTGAGTGCAGCCCCCGTCCGGTTGAGTTTGGGAACCAGATGTCGGAAATGCTCCCCGAAATTCCACCGGCTGTCGATGACGAGTCCCAGGTACTTCATCGTTGACCTGACGCCGATGTGAACTCCTCCTACCGTTAGTTGGGAACAAGATGGTGGCGCGTTCCGTGGGCCGTAAAAGCACGTAGGATTAGTGTAGCGCCACCTCGAGTCCCAACTCCTGGATCCTACCAACGACTATCGCAACCGCGCGTGTCACTAGAACTGTACAATTGGTGTAGCTATCACTATGGTACATAAATATTCATAAGCAAACCTACGACTGATATCAGCCGCAAGAGCGTTTAAAACTATGTTTCCTTAAAAATTGTGTCATTTGAAAGTAAATAAAAAATAACTAGAAAAAAACCGGTTTTTCGGTTTTCGGGTTAACCGGTTTGCATTCCCTATTCGGGAGGTTCCTGTACCGGATTCGTACGGAAGTGGCGTCCGAGTGTCGCCAGTGTGCGGAACGCCCGGAGGACACGGTGGGGCACGCAGTGGAGGTGTGCCTCGCTTGGGCGGAGCATCGCCGTACCCTCGTAGAGGTGATCGGCGGCGGCGATCTCTCGCGCCGGGCTTTGGTACAGGCCATGGTCCAGAGCAGGGAGGAGTGGCAGGCGGTCGCCTCCTTCTGCGAAGCAGTAATGCTAGCAAAGGAGGAGGCCGACCGTTTCAGGCAACGGCGCTCACAGCGCCCCAGCCGCTGCCTGGATTCCGATACCGATTTCCGGCCACCGTGGGCGCAGGCTTGCGGACGGCGAGCAATGGGTAGCTCACTGTCCGACCGTCCGGTAACTGTCCGGATCGAGCCCAACTCGTTGACGGCGCGCACTGTTCCCGTGCGCCTCAAGGAGTTGTCAACAACAGCAGCCGGGTCGAAGCCTACTGGGGCCGGGGTTAGCTCCGAAAGTTAGCTCAGGCCCGGTACGAAATGCAACGAAGGAACACTTTTACTGACTAAAAATCCACTCCGGATTTTAGGAACCTAGATAAATATTGTCTATAACCGAATATCATCATACTATGTTGGAAAAATGCTCCAACTGCAAATGAGCGTGGTATTACGTTTGTATGGAAATTCATCGGTCGCCGGCCCCCTAAGTATTTGTGCTGCTGCTATGACAACATATACCATTAAAAACCGTTTTTAGGGTTCAGTAGCCAAATGGCAGAAAACGGAACAAAAAACAACACGCATTTTTATTGAAAATTTCCTATTCAATTCACGAAATATTTTTTTTTATTTTGTATATAAAATAGTATATATTTACAATCACAAAACTAAATGGAAACACAAAGTAGTAAAATGCTGGAGGCGGGCAACCCTATCGCATGTTTACGTACCGCGTGGCTGTAGGAATTTAATTCAAAAATTCGTCGCGAGTTACAATACTGTAGGATATTATTACTGTGCCGAAATCATTAGCATATCAAGACCGGGGAAATCGGAAGTGTGTTGCCGAAATTCATAACTAGGTACTAGTGTCCGACTGAAACTGGTTTTTCAATCGAAACCGATTTTCGGCATCAGTCTCAGTTACGACCGAAACCGAAACTTTCTTACAAGGATCTTGTTTTGAGGAAAAAAAAAAGTTATTTTAATCAGTCAATTCTTACTTTTTTTCAATGCATTTTAAATTTAGGTATTTATATTCGTTGACCATCATGAATGTTACTGCACTCGATTTTAGTTTGGGAATAAGTAAAACGAACTGCAAACACAAGTCAGTCACGATATGATTAGGCACGTGGACACGAAAAAATGTCTTCGTTGCTTACTCGTTTGGAAGGAATTTAACGCGCTGAAATGACCGATCAGTTTCGGTTTCGGTCGTAGTTTCACTAAGTTTACTGCCGAAATCGAAACTAAACTGAAACTCGTTTTTTTGGCGAAACTCGACCGAAACCGAAACCGAACATTCGGTCGGACTCTACTAGGTACCCGCCTAATAGTTTAATTGATTGAACTTGCAGTACGAGGAGCAAGGCGAGCTGGTGCGTGCGCGCGCTGAACAGACACACGCGCGCCGCGTCGCGTCCCAACTGCGCGGCCTGCTGCACGAGCTGGACGCGCTGCGCCGGCAGGTACAGTGGGCTTGCATTCAAATTTGTAGATATATATACCGTTAAATGAGAATGGGCAAAAATGTATGAAACCTGGGACCATCCTTCAATAGCAATGACATATACAAGTTTACTTTTTAGTCGTTTTAATCCCGTGGAGGGTCGAACCGGTGCATGAAACACTATCGATTTGTAAAGATAAAGTTAAAAAATAAAATACTTTTTTTTTAATAACTCGAACCAATTCTCGCATAAATGAATAAATAATGCAAACCATTAGTACACACCATTCCACAATAACAATAATAATGCGTTCACCTAGTCAACGTAGACTCACTAAAAATAGCCAATCCTAGATCAAACACGCCTCCAGACCCTATTTGATTGGCCATGCGACGCGGCGCGCGACCCGTGCGCCCAGCCCTCCCTGCGCGCTAAGAGCATCGCGTGAGTGACACGTCATGGAATAATTCAGTTTCCCTCAAGACGTCTTAAGTGTGGTGTCGTCGCGCGAAAATAATGGCGTCTCGGAATTATGTGTATTCCAACCTGGAGTTGGTGACGAAGTCGCGAGTCTTCGCGAGAAGTTTTTACAGTGCCAAACCAGCTTTCTTTGTGTTAAACGTGCAAGATTATGTATCCAAAGGAATGCTATGCTCTTGTGAAGTCTATCTAACCAGTGACGATTCGGAGGTGATTAGTTATTAGGTTTATAACAGCCCCTAAGACGACCCATTGACCCAGAACTCTTAAAACTTTGAACAATTTAAGTGTTAAATAAATAAAAATACAAAGGCGATTTAGGTAAGTACCTAATAGGACTTTTTTTTTAATCATTGTAACAGAATTTTTTTAAAATCATTGTAATCAAAATGATTGATTCCACATTTTTAAATACGCCATAACTAGCAGGCCTGTAGAGATTTATTTTTACATGTAATGTAATTAATTACTTAACACTTTTAGCATAAGTAATTATTTTATTAGGTATGTCTTAGGCACAAAGCAGTTAAGTCCGCCCTAAGTCTGTAAAAGTATGAATGAAATTTGGAATCATTTTTTTTTTTTTACGCAAAGATCAGCTGAGCGAGTCAATGACCTTGCTTGAGCAGGCGAGCGAGAAGTAGGTACTATCTCGTGGCGTTACCAATTGTTTCATGTATTTTGCGAGTATTACCTTATCACTTGCTGATTTTTTTATTTTAAAAGTTACATTGCTCTACAAGCTTTGGATGAATAGTATTTTATAAGTGAAACCACCGGTTCAAAGGATTAAAACGATTAAAATTCAACAGTGTATATCGTTTTTAGGGTTCCGTAGCCAAATGGCAAAGAACGGAACCCTTATAGATTCGCCATGTCTGTCTGTCTGTCTGTCTGTCCGTCCGTATGTCACAGCCACTTTTTTCCGAAGCTATAAGAGCTATACTGTTGAAACTTTGTAAGTAGATGTATTCTGTGAACCGCATTAAGATTTTCACACAAAAATAGAAAAAAAGCAATAAATTTTGGGGGCCCCATACTTAGAACTGAAACTCAAAATTTTTTTTTTCATCAAACCCATGCGTGTGGGGTATCTATGGATAGGTCTTCAAAAATGATACTGAGGTTTCTAATATCATTTTTTTTCTAAACTGAATAGTTTGCGCGAGAGACACTTCCAAAGTGGCAAAATGTGTGTCACCCCCCCCCCCTCTAACTTCTAAAATAAGAGAATGATAAAACTAAAAAAAAATATATGATGTACATTACTAATTATACATTGATTAATTACGAAATTCCGGTGCCTATCTTCCGGCTCCTCATCATCATCAGATCAGTTCGGTAGTACCTTATAGCCATAGTGCATCTTATGACAATTCTAATAAGCCCAAACACGGCTAGGATACAATGATTAATACACACAATGACAGCAATACTGCTTTCAGAATTAAGCCCTTAATCCAAACGCCTAACGAGAGCCTTCTGTAGGTGTTGGTCGAGGCTCTTGGCTATTAGGCCATTGGCTGAAACAACTATCGGTAATTTAAAACTCGTAAAGATATAGGTACAATGATTTAAAAAAAGTTCTGTTTCATACCTAAATTGCTTTTGAATTTTTATTTTTCACTTAGCGACACAACTACCACACAACAACAACACCTAACACACGTTAAAATTGTTCATAAGTAGGTAGGTACCTCATCGAAATTATTTACAACGATTAATAAGAGTTCTGTTATAAACCTAATAACTCTGAATCATCAAAGTCAAAGCATTTATTTTAAATAGACCATTTACAGGCAGTTTTGAATAGTTAAATGTCGGTCAGTCCAAAAAAAGTGAAGCTAAATTGCACGTCCCAAAGCGTAGGTCTCTCTCTATGGAGAAGAACGTGCAAGAAACTCCATGGACACTCTTTTAAATCATATTATGTGTTACATATAATGCTTGGTTACATATTACTTGTTGCTTCTATCATGTGAGCACAATGCCGATAATGAAATAAAAATGTAAAATAATTAAAAGATAGAAACAGAATTAAGGCAACTAAGACCAACATCATTGGTTAGACTTCACAAGAAACATGACCTCATTTCCTTTTTTTTTCTTGCCCGTTTAATGCAAAGATTGCGAGTGTTTCGGCACTGTTAAAACGTCGAGTCACCTGCAACAAGACCCGCGATTGCGTAAAATTGTACATGACAACGAATTCCAGGTTGGTGTACACATAATTCCGAGATGCTATTATTTTCGCGCGACGACACCCAGTCCTGAATTATTCCATGACGTGTCCGTGTGACTCCTGCGCTACTTAGCGCGCGGGGTGCGTGGGGCGCGCGCCTTTCGCATTGCCTATCAAATAGGGTTTGGGGGCGGAGTTTGATCTAGCATGATTTTTGTGAGTCCACGTTGACTAGGCGAACGCATCATTATTGTTATTATGGCATGGTGCCTACTAATAGTTTGCATTATTTTTTCACTCATGCGAGAATTGGTTCGGGTTATTTAAAAAATTGTATTTGTTAGGGTTCCGTAGCCAAATGGCAAAAAACGGAACCCTTATAGATTCGTCATGTCTGTCTGTCTGTCTGTCTGTCTGTCCGTCCGTATGTCACAGCCACTTTTTTCCGAAACTATAAGAGCTATACTGTTGAAACTTTGTAAGTAGATGTATTCTGTGAACCGCATTAAGATTTTCATACAAAAACAGAAAAAAAGCAATAAATTTTGGGGGTCCCCATACATAGAACTGAAACTCAAAATTTTTTTTTTCATCAAACCCATGCGTGTGGGGTATCTATGGATAGGTCTTCAAAAATGATACCGAAGTTTCTAACATCATTTTTTTCTAAACTGAATAGTTTGCGCGAGAGACACTTCCAAAGTGGTAAAATGTGTGTCCCCCCCCCTCTAACTTCTAAAATAAGAGAATGATAAAACTAAAAAAAATATATGATGTACATTACTATAAAAACTACCAACGAAAATTGGTTTGAACGAAATCGAGTAAGTAGTTTTTTTTTATGCGTTATAAATCGAAAAAAATACACTATTATTAAAACATCGATCAAAGTTACAACACATTACAAGAACTTTTATATTATGTTACTTGCTGCTACGGAACCCTTCATGGGCGAGTCCGACTCGCACTTGGCCGGTTTTTTTTTCAATTTTATCTTTACAAATCGATAGTGCACCGGTTCGACGCTTAACGGGATTAAAACGATCAAAATTTAACGTTGTATATGTTACGCTTAAAGATCGAAAACGCTCAGTGAGCGGCAAAATGGCTCACAACGCGTTGTGGTCACAGTAAACATCCACATGACGAAATTCGTGGCTCTAATGAAAACGCGCACGACGTGTGCAATGAAGAAAAGCCATGACGCGTATGGAATATTATTTGATTACGACGCACACTACTTTCCGATATGGATCCTATTAGGCCTAGGCTGGAAACATTTTGGTAGAATGATATCCTTAGGAAATATTTTTTATTTTATAAAATCACTGCATAACGTGTTTGTCATTATTAAATATGTTATATAATTATATAAATTAAAATAAAACGATATTTGTTATTTATTGAAATCACTTTATTTGCAGTTGCATTTTATATTCTCGGAGCGACACTTGCACTTTTTATCAAAACAGTATCTTCTGCAGTGACACATTATAAACCCTTGCCTACTCCCAGGGCCTCAAGTCTGCTATTACAATAGTGTCACAATGGTCTATCATTGGTGTCATAATTGTCGATTTTGACAATTTTGGTAATCTACTAATATAATGGCGTCATTATGACTTTCCAATGGTCAACCACTGACACTCCATTGAAAGAAGTGACATAGAATGGCAATCTCGTACATATTGACAAATGAATATTTGAAGTTTACGGTAATCTACTACAACATGACTTAAAATTTTAATTGCCTACTAACATCTACCACGAAGTACAGTTCGACGGTTACCCCCAATGAGCCGTCTCAACGTGACACTGGCAGAATAGTCGCAGTCGACTCAATTGCCATAAAAAAAAAAGCTTTAACAGTTTATTTGATCATTGTTTTACCATTAGAACGTTATTGTGCAGTTATTGGTTTTAATATGCTCGAAATTATTATCATTCTACCACAATTCTATTACAAGATCATTGACCGATCAGTGATCGATCATTATGAATTAGCAGATTACAAACTTTTAGCAAAATGAAAATTGGATCGTGTTGGAATGACGAATTTATGAAAATAGCAGACTTGGGGCCCAGGTGATAACATAGATGCTGAGCGAATTGTTAACGACGAAGTTGACGGCACATCACAAATGTCACAAAATGTACAGCCTGTCCGTCGTGATATGGTTAAAACAATGAATGCTCAGAACGCGTCATGATTTTTCTTCATTGCCACAACCCGAATAGCATGTCAGCCACGACACGAATTTCGCTATTTGGTCTTTCTGCGATTGCCACAACGCGTCGTGCGTGTTTTCGTTAGAGCCATAACACGAATTTCGCCATGTGGATGTATTACTGTGACCACAACGCGTTGTGAGTTATTTTTCCGCTCACTAAGCGTTTTTGATCTTTGAGCGTAACATATACACCGTTAAGTTTTAATCGTTTTAATCCTTTGAACCGGTGGTTTCACTTATAAAATACTATTCATCCAAAGCTTGTAGAGCGATGTAACTTATAAAAAAAAACAGCAAGTGATAAGGTAATACTCGCAAAATACATGAAACAATTGGTAACGCCACAAGATAGTACATAAGTCTTGGTCGCCTGCTCAAGTAAGGTCATTGACTCGCTCAGCTGATCTTTGCGTAAAACAAATAAAATGATTCCAAATTTTCTTCATACTTTGACAGACTTAGGGCGGACTTAACTGCTTTGTGCCTAAGACATACCTAATAAAATAATTACTTATGCTAAAAGTGTTAGGTAATTAATTACATTACTTAGTTATTAATTAGTTCAAAGTTTTAAGAGTTCTGGGTCAATGGGTCGTCTTAGGGGCTGTTATAAACCTAATAACTAATCACCTCCGAATCGTCACTGGTTAGATAGACTTCACAAGAGCATAGCATTCCTTTGGATACATAATCTTGCACGTTTAACACAAAGAAAGCTGGTTTGGCACTGTAAAAACTTCTCGCGAAGACTCGCGACTTCGTCACCAACTCCAGGTTGGAATACACATAATTCCGAGACGCCATTATTTTCGCGCGACGACACCACACTTAAGACGTCTTGAGGGACACTGAATTATTCCATGACGTGTCACTCACGCGATGCACTTAGCGCGTGGGGAGGGCGGGGCGCACAGGTCGTGCGCCGCGTCGCATGGCCAATCAAATAGGGTTTCTCGCGCACTGAGGATTCCGTACAAAACAGCTTCCAGATTTTTCCCTATGAGACCTTGATTCTTAAATCATGCCAAATTTCAGGATTTTAAGTCAATCTTGAGTATCGAAATACACGTTTTTTGCGACTTAAACGGCCGTATATTTTTTCGTTATATCAGAAGTCTGAATTTTTCACAACTTCCGACCGCAGACCTGAGTATTTAGTTTTAAAGTTTTAATTTTAACTCGAAACCTCCAAGCGTTCTGGAGTTAAAGAGTCTTAACAGATAAACAGACGGACAACAAAGTAATCCCAAAGATCTTATTACGAGATGATCCCTTACAGGCTAATTAGATTGGTTACGAAGCAACATTACTAATTCTGAAGTGTACTTTATTTTGATAGCCAATGTGTTGATATTTTTCATTGATTAGCAACAGAGAAAAAATGTACCGAACAACACAACGAGAAAGTGGTAGTGTGTCCCATTTTTACCTCTATATTTAACTAGGGTAACCATAAATTTGCTATTCTTTAAGGGAACTGTTTAAAGATATTAACATAATGACGGTACCTTGGCAATATATCTATAAAAACATCATGTATGTTAGAAAAAATCTTCATCTTTTTAGCAAAAGAGGCGATAGACATAATTATGTTACAAGAAATGGGGATCAATTAGTTTAATCTGGTTTCAGACTGGCTAAAGTGTCCTCTTCTTTCATGGGGTCCTGTTTGAAATGTTATAATAAAATACCTCCCCAAACATTTGAAACCCAAGAAAAGAAAGAGAGGTGCCGTCACTCCTAACTCGACAGCGACTCTGCGATCACCAAGAATGATCACATCATCCACTCACATCTCTGACATGATCATTACAGACGTCAAGAAAATCAACGATCCGCAATACCTTAGCAAATTAGAAAAATAACTGCAGAGCATGGAGCAAGATACGCCATGGCTAGTAACAAAAGAACTGTCACGATCCGCGTATACACCACGGACATGGGAAAAATAATTATATAAGAATTGAGGAAACTTGACGATGGGCTCCGCTTCGTGGCACATGTCCCTAAAGCCCAGCAAATCCACCAAACGAAGGTTGTGCTTATCTCGAACATCTACGATGAAACGAATGAGGCATGCCTTGAGGAAATGGAGAGGTGCATCGGTGTGAGACCTATCAAAATGAGAACAATTAAAGGTAACTTACAATTATTTATCTTTGATGGTGCCCACTCATCGAAGAAATTGCGACGCTTATGAAGACAACAAAGCATGCGTACTTCGGGGCCTTCAGCATGAAGCCTCAGGAATACAAAGTTGACCCCAGGAGAGTAGTGTAATGTAAGAAATGTTTTCTCTTCACGCATGCAACATCAGCGTGTCACGGTAAGGAGAAACCACCCACCTCCATAATTCAAAACGACGAAGGCATAGATATCGAAATATGCACAGAATGCAAAAAACCGGGCCATGGGGCCAACCAAGCCAAATGTGAAAAGTTCCAGAAGGCAGTGGACCGTCAATTGGCACAACACGAAGAAAAAGAAAGGAAAAAAAGAGAAGCAGCTGAACGCAGACACGCAGCACTGAGATACCGTCGGGAAAACATCTCGTACGTGAACATAGCCTCCACTTCACAATTCCCACCGTTGCTGAAACAAAGGCCTCAATCACAATCACAACCCCAGCCTCCATTGCAACTAAATGAGCACGCAACAAACAAAGAACACAGCGCAGAGCCCCTAGGGCAAGGGCTACAAACAAGTTTGAAACAAATATTACACCAACTACAGCTACAACACGAAATCCTTATTAAAATTCTCAACAAATAACCCAATTTCTTTCTTTCTTTCTTTCTAAATTTCTCGAGCTAAAATCCTTAGCCGACCGTTACAAACCGCAAATAATCGTAGTCAACGAATGCCTCGTGGACTTTTCCAAAGGGCACTTCGACACCACAGCGCTTAGCGATGAGTTAGAAGACATTTTAACCGAAGCTCCAAACATCACCATTGGGGACCTTAACCTTAAGATGACAGCGCTCAATCAGACAAGAGACGAAGGGGCTGGACTACTTGTACGCGACTTCTGTAACTCTGACGTCTGCACCTTACACCACACGGGTCTACCCTCACGACCTAATAGTGCAGGCTATGGCATCCTCGATGCCGCCATCTTCTCGCATGATGCGCAAGCTTTCGACACCATAATATGCCGACAAATAACGTCTGTTGGCTCTGATCATATGCCCTGGCTACTAGACCTAAGCATAGTGGTGGACAGAGAGAAAACGCTGGTAAGGAATACCCGCGCTATTATAAACAACAATGAAATCAGACAACAATACCAACAAACCTTATATATCTATTACCAAAGGAAGTCACAACTAACGCAGAATATGAAGAATATATACTACAACTAGAAAAAGCTTGTACAGAAACCTTGGATAAGTACGCGCCACTACATGAACACAACAGAAGAGATCAACTCCCACAAGAGATTAATGAATTGATTGACAAAAGAAATCAAGCAAAAATTACTGCGTGGCGGCTACGTTTCAATGAGGACAGAATAATGGAACAAAGAAGAACTTACAATCGTCTGAAACGCCAGGTCCAACAAGCACTCGTGGAATATAGCAGCGAAAAATGGACCCGAATAATAAACGATCCACAAAACAATAGAGCTCAGATGTGGAGAATCCAACGCAACCTGAAGGCGCCAGTACAGAGACTCCCCCACATCGAGGGTTGTAATACTGAAAAAGAAACCATCGATGCCCTGGTTGACGCGGCGATAGTCACAGAAGCCGAGATAAACGACGAAGATAAATGCACAGAGAAGACTACACCGTTCCAGCCCCTTGACCCCACCTCAATAGAGGAAATCAAACAATCGCTGAGACGCTTTAAAAACAAGAAGGCGCCAGGCCCGGACAAAATTAAAGCAGACGCTCTCAAACTTGGAGGCGACC
Organism: Mythimna albipuncta; assembly: GCA_929112965.1. Taxonomy (NCBI): domain Eukaryota; kingdom Metazoa; phylum Arthropoda; class Insecta; order Lepidoptera; family Noctuidae; genus Mythimna; species Mythimna albipuncta. The sequence goes on from OV815984.1 coordinate 107,730, forward strand.
TCTTTCTGATCAGGTACAAAGTGATAGCTGACTATTTGTTACACAGACACTGACAGGTTATTATCCCAAGAGATGGAAAATCGGAGAGTGCATCTTCCTGTATAAAGCTGGTAGAATTACAAGGACCCTAAATCCTACCGACCCATCACGCTCCTAAACATCATGGGCAAACTACACGAACGCCTGCTCTTGTCACGCTTGCGACAAACGGTCGACAGACTTTTTTTTTTATGGTGGGAAAAATCATGCATTGACATCTCCCGCCCAACCAAGGCCCGGCGCGAGAGGTCTCTGCCGCCGATCGCCCCCACGAGGGCACGGCGATGCTCCGCCCAAGCAGGGCACACCTCGACTGTGTGCTCCACCGTGTCCTCCGGGCGTTCCGCACAGTGGCGACACCCGGGCGTCACTTCCGCATGAATCGAGTGCAGGAATCTCCCGAACGAACCATGTCCGGTGAGTACCTGCGTCATGCGGAAGGTAAGGACGCCGTCAGGTCTTTCCAGCCACGCCTCAAAGAGGGGACTTACCGCCATGATTGTGGCGTGCCCAGCACTGGGTTGCGATAGTCGTTGACGCCATTTCACCATGAGATCCCGCCGGAGCTCTGTCCGCCATGCCGTGACCTGTCGCGGCAGCGGACTTTCACCCCGGCGTTACATCTCCACGTGCATATCGCGCATGTGTGCAAGGACTGTTGCCTCCAGATCCCATGGTGGTAGGCCAGTCGGATTTGAAAAGCGCCACCTCGAGTCCCAACTCCTGCATCCGATCAATGACCATCGCAACCCCGCGTGTCGCTAGAGCGACCGCCGCCTGGTACGACTCTCCCTGCGCTAGAACCAGCGTGTCGTCTGCGTAGCAAACCACGCTGACCCCCGCCGCGCAGCAAGTAATCGTACCCGATGTTCCACAAGGGTGGCCTTAGTACCGACCCCTGCGGAACACCGCATGACATCTCTCGACGTTTCCAGTCTCCCTGTTGACCGGGCTAGTATATAAATCTATCCGACAGATAGGCCTCGACCACTCGACAGAGGTATTCGGGCACCCGGTGGTACCGGAGTGCCCTCCGGATCGTACTCCAGGGCAGGGAATTGAAGGCGTTGGCAATGTCCAAGGACACTGCCACGACACACCTGCCCTGGGACACCGCATCCCCCGTCGTGAGGGCTCGCACGCGCATGATGGCGTCCACCGTAGAGCGCATCCTGCTTTGGAGGCAGGCGGAACAGAGAGTAAAGTCCCGCAAACCTCCTTTGAAAAGGGAGGATCCTCCGGCCAGACAGGTATTATGTCTGGTGGGCGACTGCCCGATAGATGATTTCGGGTTGTCGTATATGTTCAAATCGCGCGGAGAACTTTGATTGCGCGATACAGGATTTCGTACTTTCTTCGTAGTTCTTATGTGGCGCCATAGATGTCGCTACATCACTCCCCTCCGGAGATCGGAGATCGATGGTTCTTGATGCGTGCCAGGCCAGCGTAGGTTGGTTCCAGTGGGTCGGAACCGATGCCGCATAGTTCTCGGTGAGTCGGAACTGTCTGCGGTGATGCCCCAGTGAGTCGGGGTGTTGGTATCCCAGTGAGTCGGGATGATGCCCCAGTGAGTCGGGGTGGTGCTGTCCCAGTGAGTCGGGATGATGCCCCAGTGAGTCGGGGTGGTGCTGTCCCAGTGAGTCGGGACGATGCTGCAGGCTCCAGTGAGTCGGAGTAATGCTGCTGGCTCCAGTGAGTCGGAGCGGAGCTTGTGCGACGTAGGGCTTGACTGTTGGCGTCGACCAGTAGAGGTTGTTCATGGCTCTTCATGTGACTGGCCGAAGGTGCGGTGTGCCAAGCCAAGGTCGCTGATGAGGCTGAAGGTGATGACCAGGTATGACCAGGTAGGCATGCTGGTGGTCAGGAGACCCTCTATAGCCGTGGGTGCTGGCTGTATGGCTCGCTGCTCGAAAGCTTGAGGAAGTGATGATGACGTCACGAAGTAGTAGCTGCACGAAGGCTGCGCTGACGTTCTTTGTCGAGGGTCACCAGTTTGGAGGCAGGCGGAACAGAGAGTAAAGTCCCGCAAACCTCCTTTGAAAAGGGAGGATCCTCCGGCCAGACAGGTATTATGTCTGGTGGGCGACTGCCCGATAGATGATTTCGGGTTATAATAATAATAATAATAAATAATAAATCGTTTATTTGCGTAAATAAGGTACAGAAGGTTGACTATATAAATAAAATTGATCTCTTATTCTGCCTTTAATTTCGGCGGGCGTTGTCGTATATGTTCAAATCGCGTGGAGAACTTTGATTGCGCGATACAGGATTTCGTACTTTCTTCGTAGTTCTTATGTGGCGCCATAGATGTCGCTACACTGCGAAAGCCGAACTGTCCGTCCGAAAGTTCCGGCCCCACCCGTGTTAGGCGCCCGACGAGGCGGTTTGCAATGACTCTCTCAAAGAGCTTGCCCACCTCGTCGAGCAGCACAATGGGCCGGTACGCGGACGGAGAGTCCGCAGGGCGCCCTGGCTACGCTATGAGGACTAGTTTCCCCGTCAACGGTCGACAGACTCCAACCGCCGTTCCAACATGGATTTACTAAGAACAGAGGAACAGGTACACAGATCCTTCGCACCGGCAAGTTCATCACGGATGCGCTGGAAGCAAAAGAAAGTGTCGCCATGGTCCTGACAGACTTATCGAAGGCCTTCGACTCAATAAACCATGAATGTCTGACGAAGAAACTCCAAACAGCTAACGTCTCAAACAACATCATAAAACTACTAGAGAACTACCTGAGTGGTCGTAAAACCTACGGACGCTTCAGAACCACCAACGGCGATGAAAAACCGGTGCCACGCGGGGTGCTCCAAGGTTCTATCCTGGGTCCGGTTATATTCAATCTGTACGTACACGACGTTTGGGACCAACGGGATCACATCCGAGGACTCAAGCTCTCCCAATATGCTGATGACCTGTGCATCCTTAACAGATCCCCTGACCCTAACTGTGCGACACACCGCGCGGGCTGGGCTGCCGATACCGTCATCGACTACTATCTTCGCTGGGGGCTAAAATGCAACGTCGACAAAACGGAGTGTGCTATGTTAACTCACAAGAGAAACTGCCGCAGAACCATCTGCATCAAAAACGAAGTAATTGAATATAAAGATAGCATAAAATATCTGGGCGTACATTTAGACAAGACTATGGCTATGGGTAAACAGACGGATTACGTCGTGCAGAAAGTGCGAAAAGCACGAGGCGCGTTTGCCCCCATCATAGGATGGCACGCCAAGACTGATATAATAGTGAAACTAGCCGTCATTCAGGCATGCCTACTACCTATATTAGATTATGGCGTGGTACAACTACTATCACGTTTCAGTAAGAGCAACCTGCTAAAAATTGAACGCCAATATCGAATGGCTCTCAACACCAGCGGACAATTCCCAAGATGCTTAGAAACGTCATTACTCTGGGATATGTTAGATTGGGTTCCATGGCATCTCCGTGCACAAGACCTAAACGAGGACATGCTACGCCGCCTCCGTGAAATGCACATCGAGGATTTAGAGACCCCTGGTGACGCCTACCTCGGATACGGACAGCACAACCCACTCTTAACTAATATTAGACTAGGTGAAATTGATTATGTACCAAGAAAAGATAGGAATCGGCTGCTCAGTAAGAGAACGACCGCTCCACGTCCCCATAGATTGTAATTAGCTGTAAATAGGATAGGGCAATATAGAACAACTTCATAAATTTATATAAATTTATTACTGTACACACTAACAAGCACACAGCACACACTACACGATACTTATACAGATCTCTTTTAGACAAACATAGGTAGACTGTAAGTAGCTAACACACCCACAGACCGAATACACCACCGGCCTGTGGACATATTGTTGTAACATATGAACTAGGGAAATAAACATCTTTCTATTCTATTCTATTCTATTAGAACTCAATGAAAAGAAATTTAAATCTTGTACCTTTCAATCGTGATAATGACAGACACAATTGAAAGACAATAGGTGCGCGAACGCCGGCGTTCGCTTGGGGTTTAATGAATTAAACGCACACTATGCAGGCAAGCATATTATAAGTTGGAGGATTATATTCAAGATAAAAACGCTTGGCTCAATGCTGGTCCAGCTCCACTACCACTAGGGCGTACTAATTAGTTAATTAGTTGGAAACTAATATTAATATTTTTTAATTTGAAAGACACAATAGCATTGTATAATGTGGAAGCACTTTTTTCAAGTTTGTGGATGTGAAGCACCATGGAGCATTTTTATTAGGTTACAACTTTTTTTTTTACATTATGAGCATGGCAATTGAGACTATTGAGAGTTTGTCATGCTCACTCAAATGTCTCGCCGTTGGTGGCACGTGTTATTGGGTCGTTCAGTTCCCTTCAAAATGGTTGAGCCGAGTGGGGCTGATGCACGCGTCATGCTCGTGAACGGGTGCTGTCAGATGGGACTGGTCATCTCTTAGCTGTCAGTGGCTTAATTCAGTTTCTATCATTTAATTATTTTACATTTTTATTTCATTATCGATATTGTGCTCACATGATAGAAGCAACAAGTAATATGTAACCAAGCATTATATGTAACACATAATATGATTTAAAAGAGTGTCCATGGAGTTTCTTGCACGTTCTTCTCCATAGAGAGAGACCTACGCTTTGGAACATGCAATTTAGCTTCACTTTTCTTGGACTGACCGACATTTGACTATCCAAAAGTGCCTGGAAATGGTCTATTTGAAATAAATGCTTCGATTTGATTTGCTATTAGCTACAATATTCCAGTCAGTGATGATGGTAGACCGATCCCAGTCAAAGTGATAGAAGCGTTTACTATGGAACTGAATTAGTGGTCGTTGGTGGAACGTACTTATATATAGGCAGTACAGCGGTTTTCTCACACCATTTTGCTTTACCGGTTCGTGTTTGCATTTAAATGTTCATCGTTATTTCAATCGAAAGACGTCCACTGTTGGACATAGGCCTCCCCCAGGTGTCGCCACAATTAACGGTTTGTTACTCATTCACGCAAAAACTTATAAACCGATGAATTTAATTTGATGATAAACGTTGCAATAATATAGCTCGTAACCTTTACTTTTGCTAAGTTTCATCACGTAAGCAAGTTCCACAAATAGGCTAATAATATTATAAATGCGAAAGTTTGTGAAGATGGATGGAGGTACTCGTATGTATGGATCTGTTGCGCCAAAACTACTAGACGGATGCACTTAATCATATACATTTGTTAAATTTACGAGCAGTTCGGCAGGTAGAAACTAGTGTGCTAATAAAAGGTAAAGAATTGTGTCCTGAAGACACTACAGTGTTCTTGGGTATAACTCTTGATGCTAAGCTTCAGTGGGGCCCACACATAGATAAGTTGTCGAAAAAACATAGCTGTTAGACAAATTCGAAATCTAACTGACTTAGAGACAGCCCGTTTAGTTTACTTCAGTTATTTTCATAGTGTCATGTCGTATGGTATTCTATTGTGGGGAAATATCGCCGATATCCAGACGATTTTTGTTTTGCAGAAAAGGGCGATTCGTTCAATTTATAAATTAAGTCCCAGATACTCCCTCAGAGATAAATTTAAAAATATTAAAATTTTGTTTGTGCCATCTCAGTATATTTATGAAAATACTAGCTTTACTCTACCCTACCCTACTCTACTCTACCCTACTCTACCCTACTCTACCCTACCCTACTCTACTCTACTCTACTCTACCCTACTCTACCCTACTCTACCCTACTCTACCCTACTCTACCCTACTCTACCCTCCTCTACCTTACTCTACCCTACACTACCCTACACTACCCTACACTACCCTACTCTACCCTACACTACCTTAATATTCATTTTTTTTTTCCATAAGAACCTTGTCCTCATAATAACGAACAAAACAAAAAAAAAATAGCGAAATCGGTCCAGGCGTTGTTGAGTTATGCGCTTACCAACACATTTTGCGATTCATTTTTATATTATAGATTTTGTATGTTCATAAAAATAAAAAAAATATTTAAAAAATACAGTGAAATTCATAACTTTAATAATAGGAACAAACACAAGTTAGTGGTTCCTGCCAACAGGCTCAAAAAAATTCGCCACTCATTTAGATGCCAAAGTATACATTTTTATAATAAGCTTCCCAGTCCTATTCAGGAACTTAGCATTAATAAATTCAAAACATTTGTTAAGCGAAAACTTTTTCAAAAGGCTTTTTATACTGTAAAAGAGTATCTCGAGAATAAAACGGCTTGAGATTGACCTGTTCCAGTACCTACTCACTATAATTGTTATCATGTGAATGTTTTTTTTTTTGTTTTAACGGCCTTTTTATTGACGATTGTTGTTGTTTTACAATTTTGATATTGTATATACAAGGTGTAAGGGACAGCCCTCCACAAACTTTAAGAGCTTGCTCAATAGACGAAACTGAACAACCTTCCACAAAATTTTTTGTCTGGAAACTAAAAAAATAATCAGCTTCACCATACAAAATTATAAACTTGATTGGACAGTTTGTATGGAGAGGCAGAATTTTTTATTCGTTTCCTGAAAAAAAAATTATTGACAGGTTGTTCAGTTTCATCTACTGAGCAAGCCCTTAAAGTTTGTGGAGGGCTGTCCCTTACACCTTGTATATATATATATTACAATTATGACGTGTTTATTGTTACTATTTGACTGTAAATTTTTTTATATACTTTTTTTTTACAATTTGCAATATTTACACTTTTGTAAATTTTATTATTGTGAATATGAGAACTATGTGGATTACTCTTTCCTTTTCTTTTATTTTCACATGATGTCTGGCAGTTTTGAGTATTTGATGCGGCCTACCCAAATGTCCTTTCTTTGGCATTGTTCGTCAAGTCGTTGAGCTCCTTAGTAGTCCTGAGTTGAGCTACACGCATACTGACAAATGCTTGCACTGACAGGATTGGTCCACTTAGAACTGTGTGGTTCTTTCTTCAAAAGACCATCTCAGGCTCAATCTGCATGGTTCTCATATGATTTGACGATTACCTACTTGAAATTTGACTTTAAAAAAGACTTTGACCCCTGAGTTGGTTTCGGTGTTTCTTGTCAGGGTAGTAAGCTAGGAAACACCGGCCTCATCTAGCTTTAATTGGTGAAAAAAAAAAACGGCCAAGAGCGTGTCGGGCCAAACTCAGTGTAGGGTTTCGTAGTTTCCCGTCCGTCACAATAAGTGTACCCACTTACGAGTTTAAAAAAATGCTTGCATATACGATTATACTACAAACTTAGTCCTGAAATTATTTTATAGAACCTTTATGTCTTTTTGTACAAAAACAGTTATTTTCATCAAGTTCAAAATAATTTTCCTAGAAAGTCCTTATAAAGTAATACTTTTCAGATTTTTTTTTTATTTTCTAAACTTATGGTTCAAAAGTTAGAGGGGGGGGGACATTGTTTTTTATTTTTGGAGCGATTATTTTCGAAATTATTGACTTTATCAAAAAATGATTTTAGTAAACCCCTATTTATTTTTAAATACCTATCCAACGATATATCATACGTTAGGGTTGAAATTAAAAAAAAAATCACTTCCCACTTTACATATAGGGGGGCTACCCTAATAAAACATTTTTTTCCAATTTTTATTTTACCACTTTGTCGGCGTGATTGATATACATATTGGTACCAAATTTCAGCTTTCTAGTGCTAACGGTCACAGAGATTAAGCGAGGACGGACAGACGGACAGACAAACATGGCGAAACTATAAGGGTTCCTAGTTGACTACGGAACCCTAAAAATTGACGTGTAAAAGTTTTTTTATAAAACCTAATACTTGCAAAATAAAGATCATTTATCATTGCAATAATATAGCGTACTAGCTTTTGCCCGCTCGGCTTCGTTCCCGCTCTTCCCTACTATACTCTACTCTACCCTACTCTACCTTACTCTTCCCTGCTCTATCCTACTCTACCCTACTCTACACTACCCTACTATACTCTACACTACCCTACTATACCCTCCTCTACCCTACCAAACTTCACATAAACCATCTACTAAATAGTCCGAACAAAACCTAAACATTTGGTTTGGATAGGTGAGCCCGTTCTTGAGTTATAAAATTACAACGAAAAGTGGCATTGATTTTTATATACAGGGTGTGGCGTAAATAATGGCTAACCCTGAAACTGTCGATTGACCAGATTATCATCTATCATTTACCCCACTTATATGGATGCCCCATGGATGTTCAAATTATTGATATTTTAAATAAAAATCGTATTTAATCGTATAAAATCAGCTGCTGCTGAAAAAGTTGGATTATTTTTATTACAGGGTGAAACCGCTGGAAGAAGCAGTCTAACATAGTTTCAAAATATCAAGATGTAACAATCGCTCTATAATTACGTCACAATGTTGCTCACATAACAAAAACGATACTTATCTACAGCAGCGCCCTCACCACGCCACGATTGTTTACTTTCCGAACAGACTATCTCCATAATGATGATATTATTATCAATGTTGCAGTCGAAGAAGGCGCGCCGAATTCAAAAATTTCGCTGTAACGCGGCTACCTTACGTTCAGTCGGATTGTGGCGATACGTTTTATAAAGCAGCGTCCAACGTTTACCTTCATTATCAGAGTAGAGTGAGTAGGAATTTCGAAGAACCGATCCAAAATTAGCTTGAGTCGGGTCGACGGAGGTCTCCCAGCGAAGGACTCCTATATCTGTTAGTGGGGTTTAAAAAACTAACACGAAAAGAAAATAACGGTGGATTCTGTCGCTCACTTTAATCGCTCTATCTAGTAGTTCCTTCTAACCTAACTCGTCCATGTTCCTACCTTAAAATTCTGAACTCGTACTCGTTCCGCTCGCTCTTCTATTAATTATTCAAATTAACTATAGTAATATTAATAGATTGAAATACTTCTAAAGGGATAGTAATATACCTATTTATTGCTCTGCGTGACTTACTATTTTGGCTTATTCACTAATTGTTTCACAACAAAGCAAACCTTTCCCCATCATGACGACATGTTTTTTTGTTATACAGCGCTACTTGACTATGCGATTGTTGGAACCAAAATTTTAAAAGCGGCGTATCGACGATGCGCCCGTTTGTTGGTGGGCTTGGCAACTAATTCACCGACTTTGATGACAGGTGCGAGAAGCAGACCGCGCGCGCTTCGACGCGCAGACGCAGCGCTCGCGAGACAACACGCTGCGTGCCATCGTCGACTACCTTGGTAATTTAATATGACATTATAATAATATAATCAACGTGCTATACATCTCTCCCTGCTTCTGGTGCTCATGGATATTGGATATGTCATGGCCTGTTCTTATTGATTACATCTTGGCATGACCGTGACCGACATTTTATGAAATGGTGGCATTTCGGAGTTAGCTTTAGATGGGGCCCCGGGATGAAAGAACATTTACTCACACCTTTATTTTAACGATCTAAACCAACGATCCCACCTTCGACCGATATAAACTGACTCACAACCGACCCATGAATCTTTGCTCCACAAATTTCCTCGCGAAGAAAATATAAATCTCCCACTAATTAAACCCGTTAACCCTTTGATGATTCACTTAAGCTGACCATGAAATGCGTGTTAACTAAACGCTAATTAATATCTCCTGGCATTGTCTTAGGGTTTTACCAAAAGCAGGTCCGAGCCGCTCCTAAGTGCGGCGCAAACAGGCGCCAAGGCATAAGGGGCGCCGGATGAGATACAGGCGCTAAATTTAGAATTGTTTTTTTGTTAAATAATAACAAATTCTTGTAAAGTGGCTGTTAGTTTATACCTAAGTACATCGTCGGTCGAATTCCCCTTACACAATATTTATGACCGTTGTTGTTAATTTTACACTAATAGAATAGACCCAATGTTTACGTGTCGGGTTTTACTTTACATTAATTACTAGCTCTGTATTAAAATCAAAAGAACCGCCGCAGTCGCTACAAAAACTGAATTTATGAAAGCAATTCGATGCGATATTGAATTATGTAGTATGTTTTAGTTTTATAATTATTTTAATTAATGTTTTTAGGGTTCCGTTGCTAAATGGCAAAAAACGGAACCCTTATAGATTCGTCATGTCTGTCTGTCTGTCTGTCTGTCTGTCCGTCCGTAAGTCACAGCCACTTTTTTCCGAAACTACGAGAGCTATACTGTTGAAACTTTGTAAGTAGATGTATTCTGTGGACCGCATTAAGATTTTCACACAAAAATAGAAAAAAAGCAATAAAACATCGATCAAAGTTACAACACATTACAAGAACTTTTATATTATGTTACTTGCTGCTACGGAACCCTTCATGGGCGAATCCGACTCGCACTTGGCCGGTTTTTTATATTTTTATTTATGCATTTCAAACACAATATAATTGTTATTGTAATATTAAATATCGATTTATCCTCATTCTCCATGATTGCTATGAAACAAAACGACTCAAAAACAATTAACATACTTATTTTTTTGGATTCTTTCTCGCCACTCCTAGAGAAATGTGATTGTTGCGACTTATTTTTATTTATTTAAGAAGTAATTTTCATATAATAAATAATTAATGTACCCTATAATTGGGCAAAAGAATTTTTTTTTGGCAGGATCCGGCCATGTCTTTTGTTCAGGAAAGTCTTGATTTTCTAATATGCAACCGTTTTATTGAATTATGTAGTAGGTATGACGTGTTACTTTATAATTATTTTAATTAATGTTTTTTTTTTATTTATTAATTTCAAACACAATGTAAATTATTCCTGAAATAAATTGATTTGATTGATTGATACGACGCGATCGGTTTGGGTTCACCAGTAATCCTTCGATTTTAACGAGCAAGAGGGCCAAAAATCTTCATAAAAATACTACTAAGTAAAATATGTAAATATATTAGGGCTCTACCATTAGCTATCTACATAAAATCATTTGAGTGGACCGATAAAGGTATTTAAACAGATTATTTTGTGTTCTATGCCCTTGGTAGACGAAAGATTTAATTTGTGAAATAATCGACGCGACTTGTCTAATTTGTGTGTGCTTGAACTTCCTTTCCGGCCTGCCACTATGGGATTCTGTAGGCAACGGTTCTTGCACGCAAGCACGACATGCGCATGGAGATACAATGCCAGGGCAAAGCTCTGCGTACAGAATTATGGGCACGCCATAATTATGGCGGTATGTTTTCTATTAGGAAGTGATATCACGCTGACGAGATTAAACACGCGCATACCGACCTCGGGCCAATGCTCGTATGCGCAAGGCAAGTGACGTGACTCTTAGGGTGTTGTGGAGGTCTCAGTTCGACCACATTGGCCGAATAGGGAACAAACCCCGTTGGTAGTAAAGCGTTTTGGTCCCCGGCAAACTCGACTGAATCGAACTTCTGCCGTCCCTCACCTCCACCACTGCTGAAACCCGACAGGTCCCTGGCTCACACTGCTGAGGAGAAAGCAAACTTAATTGCCTCTCTTATTGCGGAATCTTCGCGTCTGAATTCCGGTGACGCACCGCCCCCTGTTTCTCCTGATTGGTACGTGACGAGTATGTCGGATATTCGTATCCATCAGAAAGACGTACGTAAGAATAAAGGTAGTGGCTCCAACGGGATACCTGCAGTCGTTCTTCAAACTGGTGTTCTTAAACATAATAAACATCAAAGAGCGGCGTATTTCTGGTCGACCCCAAGCGGCGAAAACCCACGCTACGCCACTGGTGTGTGCTAGGTAAGGTTAAACTTTTCAGCAATAGATGGCGCTATCATAAAATCAGCAAATGTTCTAGAACTATTCATGCAAATTGTTGAATTTTAATTAATAACTGCGTAAATACCAAGAATATTTACGAAAATAAACCGAAGTTAGGTCCAACAATTTTACCATAACATGATTTGCAATAGCGTAATGCGCAACTCGGCATATTTTCTCAGAAAATCATTTTCTTTTAGTGCCTAAAACGGATACAAACAGGACTTTACGTCAAATCAAATCAAATCTAATCATTTATTTAGTCAGAATATGGTACATAATTATGGTCTTGAAATAAATTAATAGTCTCATCACATTCTGCCACGTGTGGCGTGCAAATATTTGGTAAGTAGATACATAATCATAAAAATGTTTAGGAGAAAAAAAAAATGTTAGCATTGAGTTAGTACGAATAAAATTTACAATATATGGCATGTCATCTAAAAATTTAGTGTGGATTACATTCAAAGTAATATTCAATGTCAAATTATTATTAGAGAGAGAATGTCAAAATCTATAAAATTATTAGAGAGAGATGTAAAAATGTATGAAATTACTAGAGAGAGATGTCAAAATTTATAAAATTACAATTTAATTATTATGTCAAACTATCATTCAAATAGTCGTTTAAATTATAATAACATTTTTTACACAATAAATCTTTAAGTTCCTTTTTAAACAAATTTAAATTTAAGTCTAATCGAATTTGGAATTTTGTTAAACACTTGTGGGGCTATGCAGAATATAATTTTTCTCATTAGTGCTGTTTTAGCTTTACGTCCGCGTAACATATTTTTTCGCCTATTACGTTTCACAGTATCTGATAAGTTAGGAAACAGGTGTGAGTTTAATTTGACAAATAAAGCAGTCTCATAAATATACAAAGACGGTAGTGTAAGAATTTTATATTTTTTTGAAAAATGGTTCACAGCTGTCTGTAACTTGAAGTTTGAACATGGCTCTGGTAGAACGCTTTTGCGCTTTAAAAGCAGTTTCTCTATTTGTTGAGTTGCCCCAGAAAATAATACCGTATCATAATACAGATGCTACAAGGCCACGATACGCTGTAAGTAGTGCATCTATGGAAACAGTAGGGGCAAGTTTATACAAGGCATAGGATGAACTACTAATTTTCTTACAAAGTGCTTCAACGTGATTCAAACAATTAAGTTGTCTGTCAATTACTAAACCTAGAAATTTTGCACTATCTACATCATGAATTTTGCTATTTTGATATTGCACATTCATTTTGAATCTAGGTTTTTTTATGGCCAAAACGCATACTTGTGTTTTGGCAAGATTAATTCTTAAATTATTATCATTAAGCCAAGAAATAATTGAATTAACCGCATTACTGACCTCAAGTTCATGACAGTGACCGTACTATCATCAGCAAAAAGTGATATCGGGAAGTCTATAGCTTTAGGCAGATCATTAATGTAAATTAAGAACAGTAAAGGGCCTAATACACTGCCCTGTGGCACACCGAAACATACTGTGCGTTCTTTAGAGAAGTATGTTACTTCTTGCTTAGTTTTAAAATTCAAGTTTGTAATAGCGTTAAATTGTTTTCTTTCTGATAGGTAAGTACTTAACAAGTCAAGAATGTTACCTCTTATACCGTAGGCGTTAATATATTGTGGTCAACGTAGTCAAAGGCTTGTGTCAAATCACAGTACACAGCACAAACAGGTTTAATTATAGGAGTGTAGGAGTGTCTTACTAGACTGAGCGACTTGTTACTCACAAGTAACAAGTTTCGCATTTTGGCTTTTGTTCGCTATGTCCTGTCTATTGGTCGTTTATATTTGTCCATGTTTTAGACTCTTGTTGCTGTTATTTGTAAATTACAGTATTATTAAGATTCAGTTAGGTGGGAACATCATCCAATGACATCCCCCGCTCTGAGGCGGAGCGGGAGATAGTGCCAAACTTTTACGGGCTAAAAACCCACCCCTGTTCCTTCGTTGCCTTTCGTACCGTAACCTTCCTATCAGAATCTAATCTTCGGTCCCAGAAGGCTCGACCTGCTACGTTTTGCTGACAAATACTTTGATGCACCGTCGACGTCTTGGGCTCGGTCCGGACGATTCCGTCCGTTCGTCGTCCGTCCGACTTAGGTTTCTTTTATTTTAGTAAAATACTTCGGCTGGCTGATCTTCCCGTCCTATTATAATTTGGGTGTTTTTAACGCTAGAGTGAATAGGCTCTTAATAAACTAGTACACCTCACCATCAACGATTGCATCACTGCTTATCATCAGATAGGATTGCAGTCAAATACTAGTTTATATTACTCTATATCAATTTAAAAAAAAAATTCTTGAAATAGTGACTAAATTAAAAGGTGTAACTATTGAAATTTAAATCCACAAAAAAGAGGCGCTCTATAGGTTTCGCACACAGGCGCTGGCTGGAGTCGGCTCGGCCCTGACCAAAAGTAGGCATGTTCAACCAGCAAGGACCATCAACCAGTAAGATAAACACCTATTACGATAAACCCTCACATTTCATCAATTCAAAACATTCATAGCGTTATTAACTTTGCTAAGTCAGACGAATTTTTCAAACACGTAAGATCCATCTGAGATTTTTTAGTAGCGTCCGGAACGTAGATATGTGCCCAATTGATAGCAGATGACTCGCTGCCCTCTACATGGGTTTTTTTACTGGACGACTTCAACTGGCGAAATTAGAGTGTATGCTATGATGTATACGGCAGATACAGGTCTCGAACCGTTCGGCTGATACCAGCGTAATGTGTATTGTAGGTTTGATAGAAGACAGCTGTAGGGCGCTGGTGTCGTCGGCAGGCCGCGGGCGACGGGCGGGTGAGCGCACCTGCATGTCGTGCCCTAACAAAATGTTTTGCTATAACGCTGTTAGCACATTGACGCATTCCTTTTCAGACTTCATTCATTTTTCTCATCTTTTACCTGCTTCTTACCGTGTTAGCTTCCAGTGCATTTTAAAGAACGCTTATTTATATTATTAATGATCACTCATTCACGGAGCGACCTGACGACCGACTCATGCGGCTGATGTTACAGCCGAGAGGCAATCCACGCATTTTGTTTTGTTTGCCGGCGTTGTTGTGTTAACGGCTTCACTACTTAAATGATATATATTATTTCGGTGGCACGCGGTGCATGATTCAACTGATCAGCAACCACTGATTAGTCGGCGTGTTCGACGCAACAACAACAACAAACGTTCGTGTTAGCAAAAGTAACGAAGTGTATTCATTGATTTGTCCATCTTTCTACACTAGCAAGTAGTTGTAAACAGTGTTTGTTGGTGTTCAGGGACATCTCCGCTGTCAATAAAGCGCGGCCTGCCTGAAGCGGCGCCAGCGGCGGCGAGTGCCGTGTCCACGGAGTCGGTGGGGCTGGTCGCGCACGGTGACGACGCCACGCCGCCCGAGTTCCCCACGCAGATACAACTCCATGTCGAAGACCAAGTAAGAATCAGTCGGTTATGCTATTCGTGTTCAAGTTCGATAGACTAGAAAGGAGGTGACTACTGAGACGTTGAATATAGGCGACCGGAAAAGAGTAAGCAATAATGATTATGATTCCGCATGACTTAATTCCGCCATCTTTTTTCTACCATCGGACAATTTGACGTACGGCGAGTATCCACCCTTAAGGTCAACGACTCTGCTCCCACCCGGCAAAAAGAATATCATTCAAATATGGGCTTTAATATTGCTATTTAGATATATTTTACATCGGCATCATAAATTAACAGACAGCTCGCTGTCAGCTTACCGCCGCCAGACTGCTCGGTAGTTAACGCTTCGCTGGCCGCACGTTGTAGGCGAGCGGTAGGCGCGGCTTCCGCGCGCTGGCTGCTAACAGTCGCCGCATCGGCGCCGCGCCGATCTGTCCGTCCGCTCAGTGACAGTCGGTCGCCGCGCGGGCTGCTGGGTGCCTGGTAGCTGTCGCCGCGTTGACTGCTGGGCGCCTGCTAGCTGCCGCCGCGTGGACTGCGAGCAGTCGTCTTAGTTTAAGGTGGTGTTGGAACATAGCCGTTTATGTGTGCTATGACCTTTACGGTGTTGAAACCTATACGGTCCGAAGTACAAATTTTTTGCGAAACGCTTATTTCGCAAAAAATTATCCTAGCAAAATCGGACTATCCCACACCACCCTACATACACCTACTAACACCACACCTTCGGTATACCGCCGTTTGCCCGAATTTTATTTACCCTAACATCATTTGCCATAAGAGTCATCAGCCATAATATTATACGACGTAATATTCACTTACCATAACATCATTTGTCATAATCATTGTCGTCGTCCTAATTATCACATGCCTTAATTATCACATGCCATAATTATCATATGCCATAACATCATTTGCCATCGACATTGGGTATGTAACGGTTGTTATATCAGGAGAAACTGGATGCAATCGGGACTTTAGGGCACTATGACTCGGATAGGTTAGGTTAGAAGGGGATGGCGGGGTCGTGTGAGCGAGCGAATAGACCCCGCCATCCCCTTCGTGGTTATTTTTTTTTAAACCACAAAGAAGTAGGAACCCCGCTAAGCGGGGCTCCGTCAACCAAGCCCACCATCAGCCATGCATAGAATATTTTAAGATTTTAGGTTTTTTAATTATTATGGCATTTAAATGTTATCTCTAATAATCATTATGGCGTTTAAATTTTATGTTTGATAATTATCATGGCACTTAAAAATATGAAAAACAATACATATGGCACTCGTATCTTATGGTATCTAAGTTTCGGGCAATTAACAGTATGTCATATGTCTTTTAGGGCAAACAAAACATTCGGGCAAATGAAATTCGGGAATATGATGATTATGGTATATAATCTTCGGTAAGTAAACAATAGACAACCCACACCTTCAAAAATTTCTTTTTTTTATGTAGCACATGTGGAAGTGAAATTTTGTATGATTTAGGTAAATATTTTAATATACAATTAAATTAACAATTACCATAAAAAGTGGATAGTTATTTTTATATTTAAAAAAGAACAAAAGAGGACGTAGAAGTTTCCTACGGTGCTCTTGGAGCTTTCAAATACATCTCACTTGTAGAATATTAGTCTCTATGTATGTTTAAGTTTTTGAACATAGTCTCTATATTTCTAAAAGCATATTTTTTATCTTCATCAGATAAAATGGTTATTTTAAGAAATATCAGTATTTTAATGTAGTCCTACGGAAATCATAGTACCGGAAAATTCCATTTCATCACGGTGAAATAAATACAAGAAAAATCTACTAATCTGCATTGTTTCTGCCTTCTTGGAAATATTATGATCGTATGAGGTTGTTTTATTTATGACTAGCTTTTGCCCGCCGCTTCGCCCGCGTACATAAAATATAACCTTTCACTCACAGAAATAAAGCAGCTTTCAATCGGTGAAAAAAAATCCTACAAACAAAAACACAAACTTTACCTATTTATTATATTAGTGTAGATTGATTATATTTTGTGGCGTACAGGAATATTTTGCATCATACGCTAACATAAAAACTTGAATATTTCTTAAAATTATGGTATAATTTTAATTTAAATAGCATATTCAGCTTATTAACAAAATATTCTATAATAACAGAGTAAATTTAGACGATTTCATGAAACACCAATACTACATTGTTTCACCCCGAGGTAAACACTGTGCTTTTCATTACGAATACGAGGAAACTAAAAATAAAATAAAAAGTTTGTAAAACCTGAGTCGTCGTACCTATGATTTTAAGTAGGTATCTTTCTTCTGATTTGGGCGGTAAAAGGTATTCCACTACTGCTTTAGCTTCTTCTCTTATGAAATTAGGCGTTAAATCACAATTTTAATCTGATAAACATAACGTGTTAATACAATCCCTGTTGTACGGAAATGTAAACGAAACTCGAAAAAACCAACGACTGATTGCCACTTTCCCGCCATTTTGTTTTTTTTTTTCTGCGGCCGGCCAGCTATTCAGCCTCATTAATGAAAAATTAGAAATTAATTGTAATCTTTTAAAAATAATAGTAGTTTATGTGACTAGGGGATAAAGCAGTGTCTTTAAGTTGCGGGCGGCATGTTGAATTCCGAACGAAACGAAGGTTGCTGATTTTAATCCCGAACGACAGTGAGGGATTTATAAAATTAACTCCCGAGCATTGCGAGGGAGTTAATAAAGAAACCTGAGTGAAGTGAGGAATTTAAGCCGCCCAAGACAAAGACAGCTTTATCCCCGTGTTGCATACTTTACACCATCTGTGAGATAATTAAAAGACAATTCGGTCGACCAAATCATATATCAGAGAAATATAAGTATTATATTTAAAAGTTCATCAAACAAACAAAATTCACTACTCCAAGATTCTATAGTTTAAATTTTCTGTAATGCTCCCGTGTCGTCAATACGTACGTTTTCTTCTATTTTCTTTTTTTTTTGTTAGTGGCCAGTTTGAATCATAGTGATTACATACTCTTTGGTTTGAATTTCGAGTCAACCTGTTCGATGCGCCTACATGGTAATTCACAATGTTGACGATTTTTGATGCTCCAAATTCAAATCTCATTATTCCCTAGGGATCGGCCATACTGCATTATCTCCCTAGGCATATAATGACTTGCTTTAAGTGACGTTTGTAAGACGTGTAAAACGACATTATCGAGCAGGTGGTGTAAAAAGTATTTTGAAGAAATAGTTAACAAATAAATCACTTAAAAATATAATATTATTTATTTAATACTTATGGCTGTATGGAAAATTGGAACGTGGTTCAATAGAAACGTGAAGATAGAACTAGTTTTTTTAGTTTATAATTTGACAGCTGTCAGTTGTAAAATAAAACTCTCTAGGGATGAAAAGTATCACTTTCAGCCCACTCCTCAGGCAACTTCAGACCCACTTTCAGAGTATGAGTAGTAAAAAATAATTTTTCCTGCCCGTCACAGGGTAAATGCTTCTGAAAACCACCCTTATACCGCGTACTTGGAGGGATCTGGAACAATTTGCTTGCTGCGGTCTTCCCTTCTGATAATAATTTACGTGTCTTCAAGGCTTAATAAACCAGGTGGGATCGCAAACAAGCACTAGGTTATATCAATAAAAAATAATAATAATTCGATAAGTATTTTGCAATAGTGTAACTCGTCGGGTTTGTCACAGACGCTACTGCTGAACATGAGGTTCTGGGTTCGAATCCTTTTTTTTTATGGTGGGAAAAAATCATGCATTGACATCCCCCGCCCTCTTACTGACTAAAAGACCCACCCCGTTCCTTCTAGCCTTCATACCGGGGCGGGGCTCGAGCGCCCTTTCGGATAACCCTGGCCCCAGTAGGCTTTGACCCGGCTAGGTCCCTGCTGTTGCTGACAACTCCTTGAGGCGCGCGGGAACAGTGCGCGCCGTCGACGACTTGGTCTTGGTCCGGACAGTTACCGGACGGCCGGACAGTGGCCAACCCATTGCTCACTGTCCGCAAGCCCGCGCCTACGTTGGCCGGAAATCGGGATCAGAATCCCGGCGGCGGCGGCGGCTATAACGCCGTTGCCTGATGCGTTCGGCCTCCTCCTTTGCGAGCATTACTGCTTCGCAGAAGTCGGCGACCGCCTGCCACTCCTCCTCGCTCCGGACCATGGCCTCAACCAAGGCCCGGTGCGAGAGGTCTCCGCCGCCGATCCACGAGGGCACACCTCGACTGTGTGCTCCACCGTGCCCTCCGAGTGTTCCGCACAGTGGCGACACCCGTGCGTCACTTCCGCATGAATCCAGTGCAGGAAACTCCCGAACGAACCATGTCCGGTGAGTACCTGCGTCATGCGGAAGGTAAGGACGCCGTGAGGTGCCATGATTGGGCGTGCCCAGCACTGGGGTGCGATAGTCGTTGACGCCATTTCACCATGAGATCCCGCCGGAGCTCTGTCCGCCATGCCGTGACCTGTCGCGGCAGCGGACTTTCACCCCGGCGTTGCATCTCCACGCGCATATCGTGCATGTGTGCAAGGACTGTTGCCTCCAGATCCCACGGTGGTAGACCAGCCAGAAGGCTCGCCGCTTTGCGGGAGACCGTGCAGTATCCCCGTACCATCCTTATTGCCATGACCCTCTGGCAGGCATTCAGCATGGCCGCCGGTTGCTTTTTCAGCGACGGCGCCCACACAGGCGCCCCGTAAAGGGCCATGGACCGAACGATCCCCGCGTAGAGCCTCCGGCAGGAGGCATCTGGACCCCCAAGGTTGGGCAGGAACCGCTTGAGCGCAGCCCCAGCCCGGTTGAGTTTGGGAGCCAGACGTCGGAAATGCTCCACGAAATTACACCGGCTGTCGAGGACGAGTTCCAGGTACTTCATCGTCGACCCGACACCAATGTGAACTCCTCCTACCGTTAGTTGGAAACTCAATGGCGGCGCGTTCCGAGAGCGGCGACCGTGGAAATACATAGTCTCGGATTTGTGAAGCGCCACCTCGAGTCCCAACTCCTGGATCCTATCAACGACCATCGCAACCCCGCGTGTCGCTAGAGTGACCGCCGCCTGGTACGACTCTCCCTGCGCTAGAACCAGCGTGGCGTCTGCGTAGCAATCCACGATGACCCCATCAGGGAAGTCGCCGCGCAGCACGTAGTCGTACCCGATGTTCCACAAGGGTGGCCCTAGTACTGACCCCTGCGGAACACCGCACGACATCTCTCGACGTTTTCAGTCTCCCTGGTGACCGGGGTAGACTATAAATCTTTCCAACAGATAGGCGTCGACCACTTGACAGAGGTATTCGGGCACCCGGTGGTACCGGAGTGCCCTCCGGATCGTACTCCAGGGCAGCGAATTGAACGCGATGGCAATGTCCAAGGACACTGCCACGACACCTGCCCGGGACACCGCATCCCCTGTAGTGAGGGCTCGCACGCGCATGATGGCTTCGACCGTAGAGCGCATCCTGCGAAAGCCGAACTGTCCGTCCGAAAGTTCCGCCCCCACCCGTGTTAGGCGCTCGACGAGGCGGTTTGCAATGACTCTCTCAAAGAGCTTGCCCACCTCGTCGAGCAGCACAATGGGCCGGTACGCGGTCGGAGAGTCCACAGGGCGCCCTGGCTTCGCTATGAGGACTAGTTTCCCCGTCTTCCAGCAAAGTGGGAACTGGCCCCTCTCCAGGCATGCGCTAAAGAGCCCTCTCAGTCGAGGCCCGAGAGCCTCCATGGCCAGGACCCAGGCCTTTCCAGGCAAGCCGTCGAGTCCTGGGGCGGTGTTTTTGGCACTCAGCCTTCGCACAGCCACTCTCATCTTTACCTTGGTCACCTCTGGAGCATCGTCGTCGTCGTCGCTGTTGCGGTTCGCGTCAGACACCGCTGGTGGAGGCGGAGCCATAGGCGGGGAGGAGTGTTCACCGCACCCTCTACGATCTGGGGCCGGAGACTCTGAGTCAGCGGGGGAGCCCAGGGGTGGAGCTTTTCCCGTACCATATTGTCCGGGCATCCCCACGGGTCCGCGTTCATAGACCCCAGCCACACGTTGTTGGCCTCCAGTTAGGCCCGTTTGATCTCCGTTCGGAGGGTGCGTTTTGCCGCTCTGAATCTCTCATACAGCACTCCGCCTCGAGGTCTATGTCGACAGGACTGTCCGGTGCTTGCACCCAGGCCTGTACCGTCGCGGCTTCCAGGAGGAGCTCCCGGTCCATCTGCTTAAGCGCCCACCGCGGACCGCAAGGGCTCTGTCGGACCGGTGCGGCCGAGGTTTCGGCGGAGACGTTCAACCGGATGTACCGGTGGTCGGAGTACGTCTCCACCTCCTCCATAACGCGCCAGTCGACGACAGAGCGGGGCTGGCGAACGAGATGTCCACCACTGATTCACCCCGCATCCGCACCAACGTGGGGTCAGAACCCCGGTTCTGGACTACCAGGCCCAGCTTCAAACCCAGTCCTCCACCATCTAACCCCGTGAGTTCGTGTACCGGGAACCCCAAGCCGTATTCCAGGCATTGAAGTGCCCGCAAACGACCTCGGGGAGGGTACCAAACCCAGCGACGACGACATTTAGCTCCATAAGGGAGACTTGGAGTTCGTTGAGAGATCTATTCGGGGACAGGTAGACGCCTACTACTGCAATGTCCCCGAACCATGCTGCCACGCAACCCCGTCCCCTCGTTGCAGCCTCGAGGGGCGGGGTACCGGCGGCGGCCGACGAAATTAACGTCACTGAGCCGTCTAGGTCCTGAAACAGTCTCCACGGGGATGGACGTAGCACGGCTCGGAGACGACGGCGACATTTATCGACCACTGCGCCATGCTCTGGAACAACAGATCCTGAGCGGGGGCGCAGTGATTGATATTCGCCTGGAGGAGACGGAATGGGGCCGTTATTGGCAGTCCATCGTCTCCTCCCGAGCCCTTCTAGGGGGCACTGCCGCGGCGGGTGCGGCGGCGACTGCGGCGGGTGCGGCGGCGACTGCGGCGGGTGCGGCGGCGACTGCGGCGGGTGCGGCGGCGAGAGCGGCGGCGGCCAAGGAGGCGGCTGCGGCGGTGAGGACGTCGGCGGGGATGGGCCTACGGGATTTGGCCTTGGCTTGGGTCGCAGGCCCCAGCCCGGTGGTTGGCCGGCTTACCTGCCGCCGCACATGTGCAGTGCGGCGGAGCACGGCATTCTGCGGCCTTGTGCCCGGGCTGGCCAGACTGGTGGCAGCGATCGCTGCGATCCACCTCCGCGGCGCAGTGGTGCTCCACTTGGCACCGGAAGCACCGCAGAGGTCTGGGCTCCAGCAGTTTAACCTGCGCGGAGACCCAGCCCACCAAAAGCCGTCGGCCCTCCCCGGTGATGGTCCTGGCCGCCGCAACGGGGCAGCTAACTGTCACCGCTCGCATGCCATCAGCGCGGATAGTGCCCGCCCGAACCTGATCGGTCGTGCACACGCCCGCCCTGACGATGGCGGCCACCACCTCGTCCACCCTGACGGAGTCGTCCAAGCCCAAGATGCGCATATCTATTCACTTTGTGGGCCTGGACACTCGGGCCACCTCCGCATCGAGGGACGCTCTGCGTTGCACGCCGCGGCCCCGCGCCCTGCTTGCCCCGACGGGCCCGCTTTAGGCACAGAAGCCATAGCCGCAGTAGTGGCGTAAGACGTCGCCTTTCGCTGGCCGGAGGCCACGAACGGGGGGTGCAGCACGATCCCCTCCAGATCGGACAGCTGCTGCTGCATCCGTAGCTGGAACTGCTCCTGCTTCTGCTGCTGCTGCTGCTGCTGCTCCTGCTGCTGCTGCTGCTCCTGCTGCTGCTGCTGCTGCTGCTGCTGCTCCTCCTGCTGCTGCTGCTGCTGCTGCTGCTGCTGCTGCTGCTGCCGAAAGGCAGCCAGCTCCTGCCGCACCAATGTCAGCAGCTGACTCTCTGGCTCGTGTTGGGCCTGAGGCCGGCTTTGTCCGAGCCCCTGCTTGCGCCCCCTCTCCGTAGGCTCCTGGTGGACTGCTCTTGCGAGCTCCGCCCGGATCTCAGACCGGACCTCGGTCTGGAGCTGGCTCCGGAGCTTTTCCATCCTCTTTTTGAGAGAGGCGTCAAAGGCCTCCTTGAGGGACGCGGCATGGCGCTGCACCGTCCTCTCTTTGGACGTCTTTTCCCTTTTGCGGCTCATGTCCCGCAAAAGGGTGACGGCCAGCTTTTGTAGGGACTCCCCGTCCGAGTCCTCCTTCGCCTGCCTCTCGATGCCGGATGCCTCCACCGCGGTCTCCCACAGCCTCTACCTCTTCGAGCCCTCCGAGCTCTTTCCGGATGCCGCGTCAGACTCCGACCGCGCATCACTCTCCGTTGGTTTTTTTGTAGAATTTTGACTTTAGATTATCCATGCTGTTACCACGAGTATTAAACTTTGTTCACCTGCTCAAATTTAGTGGTTCGCACAAGAGACTAATTTAGCTACCCATTAGTCAAGCTAACAACCTCCCTCACGGTGCGCCGCCGCTTGGAGGTTTGGGGCAATTTTTTACAGAGGTTGTCTTCCTCGCGGCCCGGGCGGTTAAGCCAGGACCCTCATCCCCCATTAAAAGTCAGAAACATGACCTTGGACAATCTCTGGGGCTACGAGACTGACGGTAGCAGAAGGAGGAGCAAGCCTTACTCCTGCCTGCCCGGCGGCAGTGTGAGTGCACACCAGGCCCACTCTTACTTCGCCACTGTGACCTCTGCTATAGCAGAGGGACACGCGTTGAAGCGTTCCGACAGACAAAACATAAGCAGACGGCCATCGAGGCCCCTTAGGCAGCAATACCCAAGGGGGTCATTGGCCGCCTCCCAGGGTGCACCGTCCCGCAGACTGGCCTTCGCTCCGGACGTATCCGCAAGGGAACTACAGCCTGCGGGCACTCGTGGAGGTTTTCTGTCGTGGCACCCCTGGGTTCGATTTCTGGATTGAGTAAAGTGATATAATAATTATTATCCATCAGTAGTTTCTCGACACCGCGCACCGGTTGATTGCAGGCTTAGACAGACTTGTATACGACACCGCAAACTTGTCTGCGACAAGACTGTTTTCTCCACGACAAAACTGTTTGGTACGCCTAGTGTTGCCAACAGTTACACTAACTTACCACTGGAGTCATCTTTTAAAACTACCAGAAAACTACTAACAACAAATTATCTCACACACAAAATTGCATTTTCCACCAAAGAAAAATGTGTGTTGTACGAAATAAAATACTTACGATTCCGTCTAATGAAAGCGTGACCTAAGAAAACGAGGTTACAAACAAAAATTTTGAATATGGTATTATTGAAATAGTAGGAGAAAAAAGTTTTGATACTACCTAGAGTATTTTTTGTATTTATTACAATTGTATAATAGTTGTATAAGAACTTAAATCCTATTCAAAAACAAGTGTGTAGACTTAATTATTTGGTGGGTGTATGGTAAAGGTCAATAACAAACAAAATGTTAGTTATTATTCCAAATTATTTTATTTTATCTGATCTCCCAAATGTCTCTCGCGCCGGGCCTTGGTCGAGGCCATGGTCCGGAGCGAGGAGGAGTGGCAGGCGGTCGCCGACTTCTGCGAAGCAGTAATGCTCGCTAAGGAGGAGGCCGACCGCATCAGGCAACGGCGCTCTCGCCGCCGCCGCCGGGATTCCGATCCCGATTTCCAGCCACCGTAGGCGCAGGCTTGCGGACAGTGAGCAATGGGTAGCTTGCTGTCCGGCCGTCCGGTAACAGTCCGGACCAAGCCCAAATCGTCGACGGCGCGCGCTGTTCCCGCGCGCCTCAAGAAGTTGTCAGCAACAGCAGGGGCCCAGCCGGGTTGAAGCCTACTCGGGCCAGGGTTATCCGAAAGGGCGCTCGAGCCCCGGTATGAAGGCTTGAAGGAACGGGATGGGTTTTTTAGTCAGTAAGAGTCTGACACTATCTCACGCTCCGCCCAAGAGCGGGGGTTGTCATAAGATGATTTTTCCCATCGAAAAAAAAAAAACAATATATCTCCCAAATGTCGCTATATAATATTCAAATAATATTCTTCATATACCATTTGGCCTTCTGGCAAGAATAACAAGTGCACATCACCGCGATAGTCAAATTAAACAGTCAACATGATTTCAACTTCATCACATCTCGCCAACATTAATGTGTTTCAAGATTGTTGGGTTGAAATCGATTCGTTTTAGCATAGAGAAAATTCAGATCTTTTGGGATTAGTCAAGTGGGAACATGTTATATACTCCAGTGATTGTTTCATGTAATACGGATCGATTCGTGAGACACAAAAAGTTCAGCAGCTATCTCTCTCAAACTTGAACTAGGATTTCTGTCACTATTTCCTTCACTTTCGCGATTTTAACTTCAGTTGAAGACTTTGATGCACTACCAGACAGAGTGAGGCAAATCTTTCGCACGCATTCTACCACTCACTAGCATGTGTTGATTAAGTCGATTCACCAAAAGCCTTCTTTGTTCGATGTTTTTGTCCATTATGAAAACAATGTGTCAGATTAAAAATATAAGAAAAAAAATATCATTATGTCTTAAATATAACCATATAATATTAGTCGACAAAGATCAAGATTATAACGTCATACTAACTTAAAAATTTAGAAATCGTATTTAACATTGTTGGTTTCCATTGAAAACACCTTCCTTCTCTTTTGTTTTTATTTTAATTTATTAACCATAGTGTGTAGCAGTTTTTGCACGTTACTGTTTATTGTTTTTCCCATAATTAAGCAATTATTTTTGAAAAATAAATATCTGTTTCCAAAAACTGAGAACTGCAACCATAGACTGACAAGATTTTTTCGGCAAAACAATGTTGCCAATTTAATTTTAAAAAAACTCCTGGTTACGCTGTCAGTAGACGCACTCTAAATATTTTTATTAACCGACTTTGAAAAGGAGGAGGTTCTATGTTCAGCTGCATTCAGTCAAAAAAGTATCGGGAATGGATGATTTGTTTATGGTTCCAAATTCTAAAAAATGCTAGATTGGCACTACTGTCACAGTATAAATATGTACTACTGTTTTCCATTTTGACGCGGAGTTTGAGTTGCATCTGTTATGTATATTAAATACAGAGCTGTTTTTAGTTATCATATCTATCATATCTAGTGTGTATTGCGAATTTCATAATGGACAAAAACATCGAACAAAGAGTTTGCCTTACATGTTGCATCTCAAAAAGAAAATTTTTGGATTTTTCACCACGATAATGCACCTTCGCACAAGGCCATCATTGTGAACGAATTTTTGACCAAACACTCAACAAATACCATCGAGCAGCCACCATATTCGCCAGATATGGCTCCAGCCGACTTCTATCTTTTTCCTAAACTCAAATTACCACTTCTTGGCACCCGTTTTAGACATAAAGGAGAATTCGCGGCGAGAATTGAACTCAATTTCGGAAACAGCGTTTAAAAAATCTTTGGATGCTTAAATTATTCGTTGACGTAAGTCATTGAATTATAAGCGTAAGTGTATCGTTTCCAAATTTATTTTATCACCTTCAAAGTGGTCATACTTTGAAGGTGATAAAATAAATTTGGATGAATAACAAAAAAATTGTGTATTATTGACCTTTTCCCGGTACTTTCTTGACAGAGTAGTATGTTTTTTTATGTATATTCACCGAAATCTCGGTGGATCTATCTGATGATGAAGCCAGAAGGTAAATTAAATTAATCTAACCGTGTTTGGGATTATTAGAATCGTTATGAGACGCACTGTGGCTATAAGTTGTTTAAGTTTGTCTGAGAGGTATTTTTTAGTGGTGGTACCATAACTAAAAAGTGTAAAATAAAAAACTTTCTACAAAAAAAAAAATCCGACTTCAATGTTCTGGGCCAGGCAAGGAATTTAACTAATTTTTCCATTGATACAATAAGAAGAAGAATGTTAAAAAACACTGAAAGGTATTAAAATAACTTTAATTTCAGAAGTCGGTGTTAAATAACTAAACTAAGAGACAAAACTATTATACTCGTAGAAACACCGACTTCCAAAATTAAAATCCACACTTGTCTATGCCACCCGCCCGCGCTTTCTCAGTAAGTTAAGTAGGTTGTACGCACGGTTGAGTTATTCCCGAAAAACGAGACGTCCACACATGTATATGCCACCCGCCCGCGCTTTCTCAGTACGCTGCACGCACGGTCGATTTATTCCCGAAAAGCGGGACTGATGCGCGCATGATGCGCGGGATATATTTAATTTAGATTTAATAATCAGGACGTCTGGCAACGCTGTATTGGAGTTACATTTCGTCTGTTATGTATGTTTAAGTGCCATTCATACGATAAATTCCCGGTTGACAGGCGGTGTACCTACAGCAGCGGGAGGAGCTGCAGCGCGGGTTCAGCGAGCTGCAGGCGGAGCTGCACGCGCTGCACGACGCGTGGCAGTGCATGCAGGCCGCCGCGCTCGCGCAGCGCCACCAGGTGCGAACATTTCTGTACATAGTCCGAGTGTCGGGGTATCTTTGTCATGGCTCTGTGTTGACGAATATTGCTAGTTGTTAGAGTAAGTTGTGATAATGTGTAAGATGTGCAGGTGGCGGCGGCCGCCGAGAGCGTGGACGTGGCTGCCGAGAACGTGAGCGCGGCGCGCGAACATCTCGCCGCCGGGGAGAGGTGTGTATCTATGGGAAAAATATTTGTTACTAGCTTTTGCCCGCAGCTTCGCCTGCGTACATAAATAAAATATAGTATGTCACTCAGGAATAAAGCTTTCTATCGGTGAAAAATTTTTAGCAATCGGTCCAGTACATCCTGTGTTTACCTCCTACAAACAAAAAAACAAACTTTACCTTTTTATTATATTAGTGTAGATTATTTATTATCTTCGTCCTTGTGAAATTCCATTGAATTCTATGGTGAGCGATATTGTTTCTTAAGATAAAATATTATAGTATCTAAGCCGTGTGCAGCGCCCCTTAGTGAACTCCAATGCGGGTGACGTAACCTACGACAAACTTATTATTTGCGGTTGGCACAGTAATCGGGTCTAGGGATCGAGCCGTAAAATTAAGTTTGTTTTTTATTTTATATACTTTTCCGGGATAAAAAGTATCCAGCGTGGTGCCCAGGATATTAAAGAATAATTATGCAAAGTTTCATCGTAATCGAACCGGTAGTTTTTGCGTGATGCTGGAACAAACAGACAGACAGACAGCAATAGTCTATCGTGTCAAAAGCGGAACTAAGGTCAACAAATAGTCCGGCTACTTTCATTTTATCATTTAATTTTTTAACCATGTCATTTATTAATGTATTCATTGCATCCGAGGTGCCGACTCCTTTTTGATATCCAAATTGCCTCAAATTAATGATTTTGTTAATACCTAAATGTAGCATTAGTCTAGTTTTAAATGTTTTCAAAGAGTTTAGATAAGGTTGGTAGTAGAGATACGGGGCGGTATTTTTTTTAAATCAGTCTTAGTGCTCTTTTTATGTATCAGTATCGCCTTGTTTTAATTGGTCAGGAAAGATTGACTCTTCGATGAGAGAGAGAGATGAGATGTTCAAAGTAAACGCACACGTTTATTGAATAGTTCAGAAAGAGGTGAAACTAATACATCAATATTCTCCTTTATAATAGATATAGGTACGTCATCAAAGCCACAAGACTGTTTGTTAGCCATTTTTCTAACTAACTTAGCTATTTCATGTGGTGTGGTCGGCTTGAAAGTTATATCACTTTCAACTCTCTTCGTTGCTTCCATTAAGAAAGACACTGCTCTATCTTTGTCCTTATTGGCCAGTGGTGATTTTAAGACAAAACTCTCAATAAATATATTTGCCTCATCCTGAGGGTCAGTAATTATTTTATTATCTACATTTAGGATAAGATTTCTACGTCGCTTGTTTTTCTTCTTTTTAGTATGTTCGTTTACTATTTTCCATGTTTCTTTCGCTATATTCTTTGCACTTTTTAAATACCTCGATATAGCTTGCTTTTTGGCTTGCTTATTAACTTTTCTGAGAATTTGAACGTACTTGGTTTTATAATTTTTGATGCTGACATTATTTAATGTTCCAGAGCTCAGGACTCTATTCATTTTACATGATACTTTAATACCTTTTGTAATCCACTTTATTAATAATAATAATAATAAGGCGGGCATAGTGAGGCGGGCATTTTCGGGGACTGACATCAGCCCCCGAGACTATATGTCCTGAGTCACAGAGCGCATCGACTTCCTGAAGCAGAAGGTGTATGCATGGGCAAACCGTATCCGCAGGTATAAGCGGCGGGTTGAGCGATACACCCAGAATCGCACATTTCGGAGTAATGAAAGGTGGGTTTATAGGGCTTGGGAGCGACCGGACCAAGGTGTGACTGACGCGCGCCTCCCGGATGATGACGCCATGAGTTCATTCTGGCGCAGCATCTGGTCGGTGCCTGTCAGTCACACCGAGGGTGACTGGATTCGGGGGGTCGAGCGAGCGTGCGATCCAATACCACAAATGGGGGCAATCGACATCAGCCCCCAAGATGTAGCTCGTGCAGTCCGTCTGTTGCCTAACTGGAAATCTCCAGGGCCGGACGGGCAGATCGCATGCTCGCTTGGCATATCAGTTTCAGTCTGCCTTAGAGTCAGGGTCGCTGCCCCAGTTCCTAACAACAGGAATAACCCACCTGCTCCATAAATCAGGTAGTAGGTACTGCGGTGCCTAAAAATTATAGACCGATCACGTGTTTGCCGACGGTCTATAAAGATCTATAATAAAATAAGATCTATAAGAAGATAAGTAAAATCACACAGATGATCAGTCACATTGATGAAAATTCGATCATGTCGCATTCTCAGAATGGATGTAGGAACGGGTCCCGCGGTACTAAGGAGCTACTCCTCGTTGATATTACTATTAGCCAGCAGGTTCGAAGTTCCCGAAAGGATCTGTCGACATGTTGGATAGACTATAAAAAGGCCTATGACTCTGTTCCCTGTTTTTCAGTTTCATCGTAAGTTTTAGATGTTAGCCAATCAGTTAATTTAATTTTAAGTACATGCCTCGTTAGAGGGGATACCTACGTCAGTGCGAAAGCCGTATCATCGAAGTTTGTTTCTTCGAAAACTTTTCAACGATATCTCTATACTGCGACGCCTTGTTAAGTCGACTTTTTGTTACTGCGATGGTTCGTTACACCGAAAAACTTTACTGCGAACGATTTTAAAGCGAAAACATCATACTGCGAAGCCTTGTTCAATGGATGTCTTGTTACTACGATAATAATTCCGCATGACACAGGTCCTCACCGGAAATGGCAAGTTCGGGAGGTTCCTGTTCCGAATTAAAGTGGAAGAGACGCCCGGGTGTCGCCACTGTGCGGAACGCCCGGAGGACACGGTGGAGCACACAGTCGAGGTGTGCCCTGCTTGGGCGGAGCATCGCCGTGCCCTCGTGGGGGCGGCGGAGACCTCTTGCGCCGGGCCTTGGTTGAGGCCATGGTCCGGAGCGAGGAGGAGTGGCAGGCGGTCGCCGACTTCTGCGAAGCAGTAATGCTCGCTAAGGAGGAGGCCGACCGCATATGGCAACGGCGCTCTCGCCGTCGCCGGGATTCCGATCCCGATTTCCAGCCACCGTAGGCACTGGCTTGCGGACAGTGAGCAATGGGTAGCTCGCTGTCCAGCCGTCCGGACCAAGCCCATGTCGTCGACGGCACGCACTGTTCCCGCGCACCTCAAGGTGGTGTCAGCAACACCAGGGGCCCAGCCGTGTCGAAGCCTACTGGGGCCAGGATTATCCGAAAGGGCGCTCGAGCCCCGGTATGAAGGCTTGAAGGAACGGGATGGGTTTTTTAGTCAGTAAGAATCTGACACTATCTCCCACTCCGCTCAAGAGCGGGGGTTGTCATTGGATGATTTTTCCCAAAAAAAAAAAAAAATGTAAACAAATATGTAAAATATTCTAAAAACAAACGTTAGGTGTTGAAAATCGTAACGAAATTAAAAGTTAAGTATTCCTGTGTGTAGTAACAAGACTTCCATTGAACAAGGCTTCGCAGTATGATGTTTTCGCTTTAAAATCGTTCGCAGTAAAGTTTTTCGATGTAACGAACCATCGCAGTAACAAAAAGTCGACTTAACAAGGCGTCGCAGTATAGAGATATCGTTGAAAAGTTTTCGAAGAAACAAACTTCGATGATACGGCTTTCGCACTGACGTAGGTATCCCATTTTATGCTTTGGTGGCAATTCTTGTGATAGTCGTGGACGGACGGACATTGTCGCTAACGTTTAGTTTAGGAGTACCTAGATAGTGGTAAAATTTTGCTTGTTTCCTGTTTTTCCCTGTCCGTCAATGTATACATCTCCCCCTTTTCTTGTTCCTCAACGTTGGTTGTGACTTGTGGGAGAGTTATGGACAAAACTCACTTGCAGTTCTTTGAAGCTGTTAGTAGGTGACAAGTTTTTGTCCCCAGTGACATAAGACGTACATAAATTGTATTTTATTGGCGAGTTGTGAATGAGCATTGCCGACTTATTTTCAATTCGGTTTATTGATGCTATGGCATGCGTAGTAAATTCTCTCGAAGAAGTTCTGGGTAATCCTGTTTTCATAGTAATTGTCCTAAGTCGTCGTTAATATTGAGATGAATAAAACCTTATTGGTGTTGACGCTGCTGTATCCGAAGAGGTAGAATACTGTATTCCTATGGATTTAAAAATCTTTGTTTTGGTTTTTTTTTTAAGAAATATTTCTTAATTTGTCCTTTAGTGAAAGATTTTCTATGTTTAAATTATCTATTTCTGAGTTCGCAGACTGTAGTTCCGATTTAAGTTTGTTTATTTCTTCATCCTTAGCGATCATATCAACATTTCCAGATGTTTTGTTGGGTAAGCTTTGATAAGAAATATCCATGTCAAATTCAAACTCGCTTACGTTTAGGTTTTGTTGTAATTTTGTTCTTTGCGTTATATTATCATCCATGTTTTAAAATCATATTTACAAAAAGAAAATGATAACCCCAGTTCCGAACTAGCGACTCACTGCTTGCCAGTCCACACAGCTCTTAACACGTCAACTGTATTCTTATATGTTACGACGAAATAGTAGCATAGCTTCCACTTGCAGACTTCAATTACTGTTTTATCGATTTTTAGTTTCGATTTTTTTAAACTAGATGTCGCTATTTTCTATTATGTTTGGCACATATCTTTGAATAAGATTTTTTCGTAACGGATTCGTAAGTTGAAATGTTAAGAAAACTCACAATTTCCGCCGAGTCACTGGTTTGTTTGGTCCTAGCACGTATACATTTGAATGTTTTGGTAATACACATCACAATCTTAGTTTATAATTTTGGAGAAACTGAGTAAATCAGCAAAGTAAACACTGAGATCAGTCAATAAAGTAACTTTTTGTTACCACAAAGTTTTTTAGTGGTTAACACTGTCACTGATAGTTTATAGTATAATCACTTCGTCAAGTAGACCTTATTAAAGATGATCAAAAAACTTATCTTACTGTTTTTAAACAATTGAAAACTACAGAGCAGGTGGTAACTCGTGACGGCAGCGCCATCAAATACATTCGACACACCCAAATACTCTCAGGTTTCGGTTGAAGAGAGGGATCTCAGGTTTATGGAATCCGTGAGTTGAGTGCCCATGGATTCCACAACCTCTCCTCGCTTTACATGCATGACTGCACATTTGTCCACACCAAACACCATCCTGATGGCACTAAAGAAGGTTTCACTACGGCCGGCCAATAAAGGCTAGCTGCAGATGAGGAACAAGATTTCTCCCAGGAAATCGGGTCCGTGGAGTCGCTAATACTCATCAGTTCGCCACAAAACTGCCTTGCGGATTGTAGGTATCTCTCTTAGTCTGGCCCCTCACCCTAGGCTTGATACTGTAATGTTGCTCAGCTCACGGTTAACTTCGTGTAGGGATTTTCCTATAAATGAAAGACTGGCCTGCAGACTATTATATTTTCTTAGTTGAACGCACAAGCTTTTCTTACAAAGATTACTTCAACACTGAAAAAACAACACATTCTTTTTTTCTACAAATTTTCAAATCTATTCTAGAGTACCTACATAATCCTTAGAAGTATATTTTACAAGCCAGGAGTGTTGGCTTTATTAAAAATTAACTTATGCGATCTACTTGCGATATCACATTACGACAAATCAAACTTTAATAATAATAATATTTTTTTTATTATTTATTTAATAATTTTTGATGAAGGCTTCGCGCGGGCGCGTGGGGAGTGAGCGGCGCGGCGCTGGGGCTGCTGGCGGGCGGGCCGGTGGGGCTGGCCGTGGGCGCCAAGGCGGGCGCGCTGGCGGCGGCGGCCGGCTCGCTGCTGGGCTTCCTGGGCGCAAGAGTGCTGGGCCGCCGCGCGCGCCTGGCCGCGCCGCCCCCGCGCGACCTCAAGGAGGGGAAGGCCGACTAGCCAAACTCTCCGGTACACGCACCGGCGAAACTATTTTTTCAATACTAATAGATAATTTATATTAAGTTTTAATAGGAACAATAATAAATACACTCAGGTTAGGTTAGGCTAAATAGGTGTCCTACAAAGAAAGGAGAAACCCATTTTCTCTATACCTCTGGGCCCCTATGTTACAGTAATGAAATTGGAATTCAATTTTGTAGAGAAATAACCTAGGTGTAACCTCACTTAATTTCAATGAAATTGATAATTATATTTCTGATAATTTTTATTTGAATTTGTAGATAAGTTAGTTTAGAAAATGCTTACGTGACAAGAAACGGTACAATTAAATTATAGATAATTCTTATAAACTGGTTACAGGCATTGTGTTTTACTCACAACCTCATATTTACTGTAGTATCAACCTAGATAATGCTCGTAAGTACTCACCGGACCCGGGAAGTACCTGCATCGAATTCGTGCGCCCGGATGACACGGTGGAGGACACGGTAGAGGTGAGCCCCGCTTGGGCAGAGCATCTCCGTGTTCTTGTGAGGGCGATCGGTGGCGGCAATCTCTCGCGCCGGCCTTAGTACAGGCCATGGTCGGGAGCAAGGAAGAGTAACAGGCGGTCGCCTCCTGCGAAGCAGTAATGCTAATAAAGGAGGAGGCCGACTGCTTCAGGCAACAGCGCTCACGCCCCAGGCACAGCCGGAATTCCGATCCCAATTTCTGGCCACCGTAGGCGAGGGCTTGCGGACGGCGAGCTATGGGTAACTCGCTGCCCGACCGTCCGGACCGAGCCCAAGTCTTCGATGGTGCGTACTGTTTCCGCGCGCCTCAATGAGTTGTCAGCAACCGTAGGGGCCCAGCAGAGTCGTAGTCTACTGGGGCCAAGAGTCTGTTTCCGAAAGGGAGGCTCGGCCCCGGTATGAAAGGCAACGAAGGAACGGGGTGGGTTTTTTAGTCAGTAAGAGTCTGATACTACCAGGCAGGGGATGTCATCTGGATGATTTCGACCCACCGAAAAAAAAAATCTAGATCATGATATCAATGATATGAAATACTCAATACTCAATACTCAATTTTTGATATAACAATGTCAAATATGTAATGTGTAATGCATTTGAAGTCAGAGTCTTTGGTAAAATCTCAGAAAATATGTATGATTATTACAATACAAACAAAGTGAGTGATTTTACGTCATGTTTGACAACTTTGACAAATGTTACTGGTCATCATTTGTCAAAGTTGTCAAATCATTCATTTTGTTGTATTACAAAACCTGACACAATGTCTTTTTAGCCATATATCTATACTTAAACAGTGAGAGATATTGATAAATGAAGAAAATTCATTTTTCTGTTTTCTGATTGTCAATTGGATTTTTCTTCGTTTTTAAATTTTATGGTAGAATAACAATTTTGGACGTAAGCAGTTGGCTGTAACGCGTAGGCCCAGAAGTGGGCATTCTCCTTTTAAAACTTCAGTTTTGGCAGTGTGACTACACTTTTGACTTGCAGTTGTAAATATTTGTATAAGAACTAACAGCTATTGAATTACGTTGGTTTCTGACGCACGGCTGCTCATGACATTGGAGACTGCTCCTCCGAGGTGTGATCATGAAATTGCCTGTTGTACGTGCCGACCGAGTGGTCCTGTGCAACTCGACTGTCAAATGTATTGTTTATCATAGGATGACGTTATTTCCCTGATTAGGAAAAGTGTTTCGATATAATATTGTGACGTAAAGCCATGCATTCACTAGTGGAGCTTTTATTTTTACTTTGATGCTCATTTATATAATTATATTTTGTAAAGCACTCCTTGTTTAGCTGCATCCGGTTGGACTACTAGCGTACCCCAAGCTAGTTGGCAAAAGGCTAAGGAGGTGATGCTCATTTTTCTCCTTTTATGTAATTATTTTGTTTTTGTTACTATTTTGGTGTACAATAAAGTTTATTCTATTCTATTAATGCTATACAGGGTGCAGTTTTAAAACTGAACAATATTTCAGGAGGTAGTAATAAAACTCATAAATAATCATGTAAAAATACGATACCTGGTCAATAATCCGTAATACTTGTAATTTTTTATTTTTATTTTAGCCGTTTTTCAGAATAACCCTCTAAATAAACTTTATAAAGAAACAGACGGGAAACTACGGAAGCCTACACTGAGCGTGGCCCGACACGCTCTTGGCCGGTTTTTTTAAGCATCATTACAATGCGAAAACCTTTTTAAAGCTTACGTTGACATCGCGTCGTTAGTTAGGTACCTACTTATCAGCTGATGAACAAAATGTTGGGCCGAGATCAATAAACCTGGTGGTAAAGCTTACGAAATTGAAATTTCCCTTCCTCTTCTTTAATGGACTAAGGATCGACAAACATACTTCAAGATAATTTGTGATAGATAAGTAGATAGGGGTTTTATGTGATTTATCTTGCTAGGTAGGTATTTTTAGCGTAGTTAAATATTTTAAATCAAGTTATTTACACTAATCAAATTGATTCGGCTAACAACGTATTTACAAATGATTTTTTATGTACTTACTAATAAAATTAAAAAAAAAAACCTAAGTAGGTACTTATGTAACCTGGAGGTAGGTATTGTTCAAAGTGTCCACCTTTACATTCCAGCCACAGCCTTTTATTTTACGTAGCACAAACACATTCGTTTTTAGAATGTCGAAAGCACTGATCACCTTTTCACATAATTTTGTTCGGAACGCCGAATTGTCAAAACTCGCGGAGTCTTTGTGTGGCAATCAGCATTACCCTTTGAGATGGACGTTACGCTGTCTATACTGATAGCATACAAGCGGACCATCTCCACCAACTCCACATTGGAGTGTTGGTCTTTAGAGATTAACTAAATACCGCAACCGTTAATGACCGAAGGCGCACCTAAGCGCGAATTTGCAAGCATATGGACACGCCGGCGACATCAAATAAACTAAACTAAATCGATTGATCGACGGCCGCGGGGGCGTGGCTAGGGTGTGCCGTGCGGGATGATGATGGGATGATACATGATTTATGAAACTATCGTTGCGAGTTAGTGTGTGTGAAAGCGCCGTTTATTGTTCCGTGTTTGTGTATGTGAAAGAAAGCGCGGTTATAAGGCAGGTATCAGACTGGCTGCTTTTTAAGAAACGTAGTTCACACATACCGATTACCATAAATAAGAAAAAAAAATACCTACTCATTTTATTATTGATTCGGGTCGAGAATCACTAACATAATTACCTCCTGAAATATTTTGCAGCTTCAAAATGACACTTGTGTCTGCCCTGTATGGTATAATCATTGAAACCTCAAAAGCTTTTGTAGATTATTTTCAATTGATAATAAAAAAAATAACTATCCTGGGGCCTTACTGTGAATCTTTATGTGATTGTAGTGACATAATTCCGTCTCGAAAAAGGGACAGGGTTATACTACGCGTTCCAAATGAGAATAGGAGCGCCGGCCATGTTGTGACGTTACGTCTTACTGTCAAATCGAAGAAATTGAGTAGGGTGAGCAAAAAAAGAAATTAGTTAAATTTTACTTTAACCTTTCAATCGTCGAAATTACAGACACAATTGAAAGACAATAGGTGCGCGAACGCCGGCGTTCGCTTGGGGTTTAATGAATTTTATTTACGAATCATGAACGAAAAATCTCTGATCAAAATCCAGATCTTCAATTTTGCTGATCTTTACGTAACTGTGTGAAGTGTCTGAGTAGTGGCGTCATCACCGTCATCATTACTGCTGCTTTCCCATAAAAAATAAAACATGGATAATCGAGGTTTTTAATATTTATATCACAACTGTTGTTTTAAATCAAAATAGGCATTGTTACCTGTATTTATAACAAAATTCAATCTGGATTCTCAGTCGCACGAAGAAACACCAACAACAACGATAAAATGGCAGCTGGCAATTTGAATTTAAAATGAAGCCAATAATGAAACTAAAAAGAAAGTATGTAGTATAATTTGTTAAATAATTGTTATGAATAATTTTTTTTAATCTATTTCTTAATATGACTTGACAAAGGGTCAGTAACAAAATCATTAAAACGCAAATAAGCTTTTTTTGCAAACCGTACTTTTCAATCAAAATTTGACAGATCGAGTTTATTGACTTTCCTATTCTCATTTGGAACGCATCCTGCATTGCTCCGTCTTTTTTTCATTAGAAACTCAATGGCTTTAAAACGTCGTTTTGTAGATAGTATGATCCCGGTGTCTTCTCAGGCTATTTGTAGAATGTTGCCAGTAAAATTTTTAAACGTGTTTGTTTTGGTCGTGGTGTATTTTGTAAATAGATTGCAGCTCGCGTTACGAATAACATATCAAAATATTACTGTAAATAGTTGTAGGAATATAAATCATTATATAAAATATAATAATATATTTTTTTATTACCTGACAAGCTTTATTATTTTGTGTGAATGAGACCAACATTAAGCCTGGCTCCACTGCCATCCGGGAGACCCGTACGGGCTGTCCGTGCGCAGGGTCACGCCCGCAGTGCTCTGAAACGTGGGTTCACTACACGGAACAGTAAAAAGTTCACTACAATGGTTCACTACGAATGTCCGTTTGGATTGAGGAGCCACTTCATGATTTTAAAAGGAAACTCACCCCTTATTTAGTAGGAAAGAAAATAATTTTGTAGGCCAAACCCCGAAATTTGTAGTAAAACATATCCAAAGTTATATCAATTTTAAAGTGGCTCCTCAATCCAAACGTCTGAACTGAGGAGCCAGCTGGAACACCGAAAGTACTCAATGTATATTATTGAAAATTTTGTATCATTTAGTAGTAGTTGTGTATAGTACCTACTAAAAATTTGAGTCTAATACTGTTGATATTCAAGAACATACAATACTTTTAATGTGGCTCCTCAATCTATACACAAGAGCGTGAATTTACATGAGTGTAATTGGTCAATTTTCAATTCCACTGCAAAAAACATTTAGTAGTAAGTATGTTTGAATTTGTAGCATACAGAGAAAGTAGTAAAACTGATTAAATTTAGTAAATAAATGCATTTTATTTGGCTCCTCAGTCCTGACGTTTTACATAATAAATAATTGATTGTATGTGCCTGATATCACAATGAAATCAAAAACAAAAAACACTAACATTTAGTATAAATGTCTACTAAATACATATGTACAAATCAAAATTGTACATATTCGGTATTTGATAAAAAAATACTTCTCAATATTCATTTAGAATTTGCTATTATGGGTGACCATGTTGTGATTGTACCTGGGACAAACGGTCAAACTAGGTAAGTCCATTTTTGTTAAATTAGGGAAGGCATGCCATCTTCTTTTCCAAAAACCCGCAGTATCACGAAACAAAATTCTTTGACCAGTGAGTGTAGCCAGTTATGACTCACTCACAATGAATCGTTACGTTTTACTATAGGCCTCATAAGAAAACTCAAAACACCCAAAGGCCAATGAAGAAGGCTGTGCTTGGAGATTCTCAGTAGCAAATCGAGTTAAGAATAATGTCGGAACTTAAGGGGAGGTCCAACAGTGGATCTCTTTCGGCTGAAATAAAATAAAAAATAAATGATCTTAAATGAAATCACGATAAATATTTTTGAAATTTAATTTTTAACAACTCGTCACAGTAGGTAGTTACAGAGATTCTTCATATGTTTTGGGTTTAAAGGTATTCAGAACAGGGTGTAAAGTCCTATAAACGGTCCAATCAAGTTCATAATTTTGTATGGAGAGGCTGATTTTTAGGGTTCCGTAGCCAAATGGCAAACAACGGAACGAACGGGTACCTACGGTTTTGTTGACATCTCATTGAGGTTCGCATGGAAAACTATGCACCGTCGATGACTTGGGCTCGGTCTGGAAGATTACCGGACGTTTGCTAGCATTACTGTTAAGCAGAAAGAGGCGGCCGCTTACCACTCATCCTTTCTCCGGAAAATTGTTTGTACCAAGCCTGGAACCTTCCGAACTTACAATGTCCGGTAAAGACCTACGTCATGCGCAAGGTAAGGACGCCGTGTTGTCTTTCTCAACGTTTCGCTTTACTGCCAATCCTGTGTAACACTGACAAAATAGTGGATACCTTTACCCAAAAAAACAATGTTTATGCAGCACAAATCCATACATATTATTTCTATGGTTACAGGAAAATAGTGTAATTAACACATACAGCCATGGTTTTCGAACAAACGATAATCCAAATCACAAAGAACATCTGTCCAGTAAACACAAGCGGTAGGTCGATTACCGCACGGTTTCCCGCGAAGCGGCAAGCCTCCTTGCTAGCCTGCCACCATGGGATCTGGAGGCAACAGTCCTTGCACACATGCACGACTTGTACGTGAGTGAAAGTCATACGTGAAAAAATAATGTATTCATGGTCACCCTTCAAAACCATTTCTTAGGAAATGAAAGAATAGCTAATAACCTCGTAGATATGTATTTTTTTAAGGCGGGGATTATACGTACATTTAGTAGGATTTTATACTAAATATAGGTGTTTTTTGTTCCAAATTTCATCACAAGTACCGTAAAACGGGGTGAATAGATAGGTTTTCGATCTTCGGTAACGATTTACGTAATGTTTTAGAATTGATACCCATTTTTTTAAGGATGCAATTGTTGAGTCTTAGGCCAAACTATTGAAATATATTCATTTCTATTCGGATATGTTTATAGTTAATAAAAAAAACTACAAAATATACGTGATTTCTATTTACCTCCCATCAGGGGACAATAGATACACCTGAGGGGTGATTAGAAAAAAATCGTAGGGCTGCCTCATTGTAGTTTGCCTGAATATTGTTTAAGATAAAGGCAAGCAAATGAAACTCGAGTATCTATACAAAATCATATAGGTACAAGGTGCAGTTTTAAAACTGCACAATATTTTAGGAGGTTGTAATAAAACTCATAAATAATCATGTGAAAAAACGATACCTAATAATCAGTAATACATATTTCATATTTTAATTATACTAAACTAATTCGATTGATCGATGGCAGCGGGGGCGTGGCTAGGGTGTAGCGTGCGGGATGATGATTGGATGATACATTATTTATGAAACTATCGTTGCGAGTTAGTGTGTGTGAAAACGCCCTTTATTTTTCCGTGTTTGTGTGTGTGAAAGAAAGCGCAGTTATAAGGCAGGTATCAGACTGGCTGCTGCTTTTTAAGAAACGTAGTTCACACATACCGATTTCCAAAAATAAGAAAATAAAAATACCTACTCATTTTATTATTGATTCGGGTCGAGAATCACTAACATAATTACCTCCTGAAATATTTTGCAGCTTCAAAACGACACCTTGTATTTAAAATCAACAAAACAAAACAAATTTAGAGTGTAACTCGAAAACAAACCTAAAAAATAGTGTACCTTAAAAATTAATAAAGATATAATCAATATCAATCAAAATCAATAATTATTAATAATGACTAAATCAACAAATTCTAAAAAAACTTAAACTTCTAACTCGAATTAAAACAAAAAATGCACTTTGCCTTTAAAATAATATAATTTGAAATTTGAACCGTAGGTAACCACTACCAACGGTGCTTTAAACTTAGTGGCAGCCCTGACATAATCATGTTTAATCACCCCTCTTTCGTAACTAATCACCCCTTTGCTGTGTCTATTAACCATATTCGCATGTCCATTAACCCCTCAGGCGTGTCTATTCACCCCTTTCGTGTGTCTAATCACCTCGAAAAATTAAAGAAAATAAGGCTTATGAAATAAGAACAATTTAATATAATAATGTATATTCTTTTCTCA
This sequence comes from Mythimna albipuncta, assembly GCA_929112965.1. Classification (NCBI taxonomy): domain Eukaryota; kingdom Metazoa; phylum Arthropoda; class Insecta; order Lepidoptera; family Noctuidae; genus Mythimna; species Mythimna albipuncta. The sequence goes on from OV815984.1 coordinate 149,143, forward strand.
ATAATTATAGCCCAATATATTTATAATTGCACTGGCCGTAATTTGAAGAAATTTTAAACTAATAACACCAAAATTCACCGAAATATGGAGATTCAAACTCACGTATACTTTACCATTTGTTTTGTTGTCAACTTTGACATTCAGTTTTGATGTTTTTTAGCGATGTTGCCACAAATAAAACATTGCCAGACTAAGAAAAATAATACCACCAAATTGCTTAAGATGCGGTTTTTCTACTGGGAGCACCGATTTTGCCATATAAAACGTTTGAAATTTTCCCAAGATTTTTTTCTATTCACCCCGCGAGTTCTATTCACCCCGTTTTACGGTATAGTAGATTAGAGGCCAATTTATTTATCGAAGCATTTGAATTGAGGAGCCACATTAAATGTGCTATATTTCCTGATCCACTCATGTTGGATATCCGGTTTTTGTTCTACAAATCTAATATACTTACTACTAAATGATAACGAAATTGCGTATCGATTGAAGTAATGCTTTTCTGAAAAATGACGGGTCATGTGTATAGATTGAGGAGCCACATTAAAAGTATTGTATGTTCTTGAATATCAACAGTATTAGACTCAAATTTTTAGTAGGTACTATACACAACTACTACTAAATGATACAAAATTTTCAATAATATTCATTGAGTACTTTCGGTGTTCCAGCTGGCTCCTCAGTTCAGACGTTTGGATTGAGGAGCCACTTTAAAGTTGATATAACTTTGGATATGTTTTACTACAAATTTCGGGGTTTGGCCTACAAAATTATTTTCTTTCCTACTAAATAAGGGGTGAGTTTCCTTTTAAAATCATGAAGTGGCTCCTCAATCCAAACGGACACCACTACGATACGGTTGCTGCGGGGGTTATAAAATGAATGCATATACATAATAAATACATTTAAAAAATTATTGGTGTATATTTAATTTATAAGAGACGACGACGGCAGATAAAAAGACTGGGTACATCCGATCCTCGAAAACAAAGTGCCTCTACCCGTGCAAATTTTTCAATTACCCAGTTTTGATGAATTACTAGCAAGGTTGGAGAATGGAATTAAACATCAAGATATGTTTCGTGCCCGTTGGGGCTGAAAGGTTCTGGTGAAGGTTGCGGGAAACCGATAGATGCGAGACGCCCAGGAACTTTCGTCTAGGCGACGCTTGGGGGATGCCTATGTCCAACAGTGGACGCATACCTATCGGCTGAAATGATAATGATTATGATGATAATTCGTGCTGCCATACCTTTACCTCCAGTAATTATATTTCATTTACACCTTCAAACATCTCATCACAAATATCCTGCCACGCCCGAGCCCGAGCATCTTTGTTTTTGTAATTTACATTTGAGTGTAATCCCTTAAACAGGGTTTACATTGTACCTACTGCGACTCATATTGACTGTATTCCCGGAGCACGGGCGTTCTGTGTCGCTGTGAAACGATGAATGTGTGTGTAAAGTGTTGTGTTGTATTTTTAATGGTTCCAAAATAAATAATCGTCATCATTATACTGAAAGAAAATATCGGGCATATGGTACCATTTTTCAAAGTTAGACCCATTTGTCAAATAAGTTTTTAGGTGACCATATCAATAAAGTTCCCCTTCGTATCCGTACCCGAGCGGTGCTTGGCAGGAAAACGGGTGTGTCTCATGTGATATAAACTTATTGGGTATATTTTCATTTCAATAACGTTCACAAGATATTAAACGTGAGATATACAAACTGTTGATATATTTTCTTTACATATAACATTTAAGTAAATTTTCTAAAACTTATTTATAACTCCGTCCCGACGAATATTCGAGATTTTATTAAATATTAGGAATTTACCAGAGTTCACCGGGTGTAGTGTGGTGCCTGCGTTCGGTGAAGTTTCCAGTCGAGAAACATGCACGATATATGGGCCTTTATCCATTGCAGAGTACTTTGTACGACCTATTTGGCTCCTAATTTGTTTGCTTGGTTTAGTAGGAGTGGGAGTCACTTCTTCGTTGGCGCGTTTCCGTGAAATCTGTGACACCTCCATGTCTGTAATGCTACAGACTACATCGGCAAACTGCGACAATGGGTTTTGGGATAAGACATTTGGGGAGGATTGGGTGTCAGGGGGGTCAGGATCTGGAGGTTTGTTTTTATCCATCGTGGATAAAATCTAACCTGGACCTTAAAGGATAAGAACAACAACACAACAAACAAATAAACCTGTTTACGAACACAAGGAAAGCACAATTATATAGAAACAAGTCACAAGAGTTACAGCAATCACTCGGAAAACGTTAAATTTCTCAAAACACACGTGCTAACCAAGACACTCGTGGCGAGAATCGGTGTCATTCTATTTGGGACATTTGCTGATCAGTGTTGGGATTTTATCTGATTAAATACTCAAAATGAATAAATACTCGTTTTTAATCGAGTATTTATCCAATAAAAATGAGTATTTATTGAATTTTTAATCATTTTGAGTATTTAATCGGATAAAATCCCAACACTATTGCTGATTGATGGCCTTTATTGCTCATTTCTGAACGAATTAAAAAACGACAATATTTAAACCACAGACTAAAACATTATTTAGTAAAAAACAATATGGCGGTCAAAGTAACCATGTTGGTGATAAAAGTGGATCTAGTGAATTGTGGTTTATAGTGAGATTTTTAGTTGATTTTCTAGTAAATCCTAGTTATTAAAGTATATATTTTTTTATTTCTTGTGAGTAGTAGTTTCTACTCACTTCGTGAAATTATTGTAAAAAGTGTATGCGTCACCGGTGGTGGTTTTGTGCTGAAACCTCAGAAATCTGGCGATCTACAGTGGAGCAAAGAGTCGTAAGCACAGGTGTTAAGCGGTAAGATGTCGTTCCCGCCCCGGCCGCCGCTGGTGCCGTACGGAATCGCGCCGGGCGTCGTTACAATGCAGATGCCTACACACGTAAGTCCCGCAAGAAGTAACCTCGCCAGCAGTAACGCTGACGGCTGATGCCGAAGGGAACCATGCTATTACTTGTCGGTTCTATGCAGGGCTGTTGTTTTTTTTAAGATTCATCAAATAGATTTCATCTAAAACATTCAACAGAGTAGAGGGAATATCACAAAAGTAATGAATACGGATTTTGAGTACTTAGCCGCATTGCATTGAATCAGCTTATGATTATTATGTAGTAGTTTAATGTGTGTATGTTAGTTCACCATGAGTATACTGATGTACATAGCATGTTTTGCAAATGAACAGAATGCCAACTGCCTTACTTCCACCTGTTTTTCATTATATAAATCAATTGAAACACATGACTTACTAGAAAACCAGGCCAAGAGTTTAACTTTAATATTTTACAATGATGCATGTTCTCAACTATTTTAGATGTCTGATCTGACACCTAAACTCACAATCCATTTAAAACTAGATGTTACCAAGAATGCTAAGTAGGTAATTCAGTTTAAAGCAAATTAGCTCCACTAGCTACAATATAGTAATAGTAGTATTTGTGTATATCATATCAAATTTATCATTAAATTAATCAAAATAATATCCATAGTTAGTTGAATTGCTTATTATACCTTTTTTGGCCCATGATGAGTTCCCTGACAGTTCTTTTTTTTCTGTGGCTATGCGTGCCACTTTAGATTACTAAAATTTATACTGGCAAAAAAATTAAAAATTAAATGAAAAAAAAATATTGTCTTTCGTAAATTACTAAGTCAATTATTGTATAGAACTTAAAAATGTGTAATGCGTTAAATGGAACTTCTGCCAATAGTGATTGACTCTGACTACTCGACGACACACTAATCGACAAAATCGGAGCGGCCATCTTGTAATCGCATGTAACAGTAGAAAATTGGAAAAAAGTAGTAAAAAAACTTAAAAAACTATAACAGAGGATTGAAATAAATATATCCGGATCGACCAAATTAGGGACCAATACTTAATCGTCGCGGTTGTTGGAGAAGATTCCGATTCCGATATGGATATAAGTTCAAATCAAGAGTCTAATTCTGACAGTGACTAATAAATAAATTATTATTTTGGTCAGTGGGTAGCCTTAGGGGCGGATTTTTAGGGGTTGGAGTATATCCTTAGGGGCTTAGTCAGTGGGTCGTTTTAGTGTGTGTTTAAAAATGTTTGGAATTTGGAATTTACCTTTAAATGATAAATAATATTTATTTTAAAATAGGTTTTTTTTTTTAAACTTTTACACATCAATTTGGTTTTCAGTCAGTTTAAACTAGATGAGGCCAGCTGATAAGGGAAGCTTTATCTTTGTATGTCTTTTATACAATTAATTTTAAATAAAAAGACTTATCAAGATTTTTTATGTTTAGTTAAACACCTAAACAGATGGAGTATTGGCATATTAATAATCTGTTAGGCCTGGTCTACACTTGACGTTAAGGCAACTAATTTTTATTTTGTTTTTCTTTTACTAATTATTGGCAGAATAAACATGTTTTCTTTCTTTCTTTTTATATTTACTGGCAGAAGCTAGTTTTAAATAAAGCAAAAGGAATATGTAAGGCTTGTTGCAGGATCTACAGATTCTACCGATTCTTATGGAAAAGGGTGTAAGTGTTTTGTGTATGCATAATATTTAACCTCTCAAATGCTGTAATTAGAGACACAATTAAAAAGCCATTGTGTCACACATAGATCTGCGTTCCGGCAGTCAATAGGTTAAGTCTGTATGTATGGTTTATGGTGGCAAGGTTGGTGTCTTTATGTATGTACACTATCATTCAAAGGTTTGAAAGCAGCTATGTCAAAAAAAAAACAATTTATATAAATTGTAAAATTTTGTTCAATTTTCATAATTGACCAAAATTTTACTTCATCAAAGTTGGTCCAGTTACCTTTTTTTTTATTTTTATGAAAATTCTAGGCTTTCTGTTAGTTAATTTCGTAATATAACTTTTTTTTATATTGTGGATAGATCCAACACACATCTTAGCATACATCCAATTTTCTGCTTTACGCGGATGACCTTAAAATCTTCAGACCTATCAAAACAATGTATGACTGTGAACTACTTCAACAAGACCTCAATCGTCTTTCTGATTATTGCACAAAAAACAAACTTCAACTAAGTATTTCGAAATGTTGTTGTATTAGTTTCACTAAAAATTTAAATATATTCAGATATCCCTATGCAATACACAGTGAAACTCTAAAGAGGGAGAGTTTGATTCGTGATCTGGGCATATTACTAGACGATAAACTGCATTTGGAGGCACATGTTAGTAAAATTGTCAATAGTGCTTATCGTATGTATGGCTTTGTGCTGAGATCAGCCACAGAATTCAAGCACCCTAGTACTTATTTATATCTCAACTAAAATATGCAGTACCCACGTGGAACCCCTACTACAGCAAATATATTGAGTCTATTGAAAGTGTACAAAAAAAATTTTTGAAGTCTGTGCATTATCGTTGTTCTAAAAGTTGTTATCTCTCTTAAAGTGAACTGCTTAAAAAATTTAATCTGCTCTCTCTTTAAATACAAGGCATACTTTTCTTGAAACTACATTTCTGTATGACTTATGCAATAACTGGTATGATTGTTTAAATATTAGTAACAAGTTGTGCTATGTAGTGCCCAGAACATGCCAGGGACGCGAGGTGCGCGCACCGCCTGTATTTGCCACTAGTATAAGTCGAACAAATGCTGGCTTGCCTGCCCCTCTTCATTGCCTTACGAGCAATTTTAATAAACATTTCAGTGATCTAGATCTGTTTTCTGAGCCTAAAAGGAAATTTAAAATAATGTTACTCAACATGTTAAAAAATCAACATAATTAAGCCGGCTCTATTTTTTGTAAACCACAATTTTATTGTAATTTATAGTAACTTTTCGCATTACTTTAAAAAAAAAAAATAACAGCACTATTGTCAAACCAAATGTCTCATGTTTATATGTGGAGAATGTTGTTGATATCAATAATTGACGTGTAAAAGGGTTTTTATAAAACCTACTTGCAAAATAAAGATCATTTATCACATGTGTAAAATTATTGTTAAGTCTTTTTTAGGGTTCCGTAGCCAAATGGCAAAAAACGGAACCCTTATAGATTCGTCATGTCTGTCTGTCTGTCTGTCTGCTGTCTGTCCGTCGGTATGTCACAGCCACTTTTTTCCGAAACTATAAGAGCTATACTGCTGAAACTTAGTAAGTAGATGTATTCTGTGAACCGCTTTAAGATTTTCACACAAAAATAGAAAAAGAGCAATAAATTTTGGGGGTCCCCATACTTAGAACTGAAACCCAAAAATTTTTTTTTCATCAAACCCATAATTATGGGGTATCTATGGATAGGTCTTCAAAAATGATATTGAGGTTTCTAATATCATTTTTTTCTAAGTTGAATAGTTTACGCGAGAGACACTTCCAAAGTGGTAAAATGTGTGTACCCCCTCTCTAACTTCTAAAATAAGAGAATGATAAAACTAAAAAAAATATATGATGCACATTACTATGTAAACTACCAACGAAAATTGGTTTGAACGAGATCTAGCAAGTAGTTTTTTTTAATACGTCATAAATCTAAAAAAATACACTATTATTAAAACATCGATCAAAGTTACAACGAACTACAAGAACTTTTATATTATGTTACTTGCTGCTACGGAACCCTCCATGGGCGAGTCCGACTCGCACTTGGCCGGTTTTTTTTATGTAATTCCCTAAGTGTTATTGTTTGTTTTTCCTAATAAATAAAATAAAATAGAATAAAATAAAATAGATTCTTATGATAATAAAGTTTATTAAAAATGACCTCCGCGATTTTGAGTACAGGCCTTCAATCTGCATGGCCAGTCGTCTATCGCAGCACAAACGAGGTCCATGTCAATATCGGTGGCTGCCTTAATCAAGGATGCCTTAACTCCAAATCCTCCAAGTGTTGCCTTATCTTGTAATCTAACGGACTCAAATCTGGACCGGAGGAGGGCCAGTCTTCGTGCCGGATGAAGTAGATTTCACGCGCCGCCAGCCAGTCTTGTGTGCTCTTCGCTCTATGAGCTGGCGCCGAATCTTGCTGGAATACTAAGAAACTCCCAACCATACCATGAGCTAGGATGACAAATGACCTCGTTGGACACGCGGAATACGGTCGCTCGCTTCTTCCTGCGCGTACACCTTATCATTTTGTTTGTTGTAGCTCTCTACGGTAAAAAATTTTTCATCCAAAAAATAATTTCCCGATTTTTTCCCGCGTACTGCTTAAACAAAGCGCGGCATCTCTTTAGTCTCAGGTCCATTAAACGAGCGTTCAAACGATGTCCTGTTTTTCTTTGATATGCCCAAAACCCTAAGACTTCATTTAACACTCTTTTCACCGTGGTTCTGCTTAACCCCATCTGAAGGGCCAACAGTTTCTGTAAATGTTTGGGATTTCTTTGAATTCGCACCTTTACAGCTTTTATCATTGCTGGAGTCCTAACAGAGCGAGGGCGACCACTTCTTGACCTGTCATCTACAGTAGAGTCTTCATTGTATCGTTTGATGGTATGATTAACAAATCTTTTGGTTGTATTCAAATTTTTCAATTTTTTTTTTATTATTGATAGGCTCGCGTCTTCTAGTATGTCAAAAATTTGAATTGGCATGTAACCGCAACGATGCAACGCAATAACTGCAACACGGTCTTCTTTAAGCATCAAAGCAGTACACATTTTTATTTTCATGAACAATTCGAAATTCGAATTCAAAGAGAATTATAGCAAAAGAGGACATAGTGTTATGAAAAATATATTGGGACCCAGGCAGCTATCTGAGAATACTCCATCTGTTCTCACTAATAGTTTTTGTGTACCCATTTGCAACAAGCCCAATACACACAATTAAATGCTTTCAAGAAGTCAACAAAGCAAATGAAAGCTGATGAGGTTTAAGGGGGAGATGTGGCTATAAAACTTGTGCCTGCCCAAACGTCAATGTCACCTGCATGCGCTAACATACAGCCTATGGCGACGGCCTTATGCTGTGGTGCTCCCGGCTAGATAACAGACGAGACTCTGGGGACCGAAAAAGGTTGATGTAGATGGCAAGAGGAAACCATGTCCACCACTATGATCCCAAGAAAGTTATTTAAATTATCTACTAGTTCAAAATCATTACCATCGCTCTTGATAGCATAAAATTATGTAATGGCATATGCTGCACTGTGGCTCAATTGCCCTCCCATACACTGCATATTTTATGCTAATGTTGCTCAACACCCACATAAAAGTTAATTTTTCTGACCTCACTAACCATGTATAAGCCAATAAAGGCTTTTGTGGTTTTTAGTATAAAAATGAAATGTAGACTGTGTTTTAGAACACAAATAAAAAAAAACAATAATTAGCTTACTTTTGGTATTAATGGGTAATTTATTGTGTTAGGTGATGGTGGGCGCGTACAGCGCGAGCGGCGCGGGCGGCGGGCGCGGCGCGCTGCTGCCCGCGCCGCCGCCCGGCAAGGCCGTGATCGCGCGCGGCCCCACGCGCAACGCCAACGGTGCCAAGGAGCCTGAAGGGCCTCCCGTCACAGTCTTCATAGGTAACACTCATATCTCTCTACTATATTATATTTGTGTTTCAGGCTGTTGTCTGCTACTCCATGTCTAAAGTGCTAAAGGTCCGGCATGACTTGGGCTAGCAGCTCTTGAATGTAATAGACACAGCACAATGGTTATAAACACAAAGTAAACAAGAACAAAAGTACAAAGTTCGCCGAGCGGATGTCTGAAGCAGACTGAATTTTATCTATATACATATATTTTATATAAAATTGGTGTGTCTGTTTGTAATATTGAAATAACCGCTTTTTACTACATGCATATGAATATATTACGGTACACACACCAAAATAACATTTTTTGTCTGTCTGTCTGCCTGTCCGTCCGTCTGTCCGTTTATTCCGGCTAATTTCTGAAATGACTGGACCGATTTTCACGGGACTTTTTTGGCAGGTAGCTGATGTAATAAGGAGTAACTTAGGCTAAATTCAAAATCCTGTAGTCCACGCGAACGAAGTCGCGGGCACAGCTTGTCAAAAATAAATTTAAGCTTACATGAAATCGGTCAATAAGTCCTGACCATGTGTTGCCTATATTGCGACCATTGCACGGTTATGTAAGCGTCATGTCAATCAATTCAATCAAACATGAATGATGGATTTCGTCAATTAGTACTCAAAACCGTCAATCATCGCATTAGACAGTAGGTTTTTCGTCAATCAAAGCTTTGACTGTGGCAAAACTGACAGCAAAACCTACCGTGTAATGTTCGCCAATCGCCATAGAGCTCTGTGACTAGAGGCACTACGGACACATTTTAGGGTTCCGTAGTCAACTAGGAACCCTTATAGTTTCGCCATGTCTGTCTGTCTGCCCATTGAAACTTGAGTTTGGCGATTCTTCGATTGCTATGTCGGCAACCTTGGATATCTTCAAGGTTACGGAAATTGATGGATGCGGGAAGCACAGGATCGATCATTGTGGCGACACTTGGGGGAGACATATGTCCAACAGTGGACGTCTATCGGCTGAAATGATGAAGAGGGCCCGTTGGTCGAATTTGCTACAGACCCCGCGCCGGTTTAATTCGGCACTGACGGCGTTTCAAACCAGGACAGCATCGAATGTTACATAAAGCACAGGTCCAATGATTTGTGGAGCCACATGTGGGCCGTGGGTCTTTCAATAGGCTCTTCCCTGGAATCTTTAAATTTGAATAAAATAAATTGTGTGTTATCGATTTTTTTTATTAATTTAGATGGCCGATTGATGTCATTATCTATGGAATATAATACTTATCGTTCAAATGTCCGCTGCAACTTTGCTGGATAGCGCGCATACGAAACATACAACTTTCTATGTCCATTACCGTTTTCTTTATTAGGAGTTTCGTCTCCTCATTTCCGAAACCTCCTGAAGAGTATAATTCACCGTGTGATTAATATTGCAATTGTTAGTAGTCAAAAAGTATCAAGTTTTTATAATAAAAATAAAAAAACTAACCTAGAAATGATATTATTGTATCCAACCGTCGCATTTTCTCTGCCTGTTTCTAATTTAGTTCAATTTTTTCGTCTTTAAATTTGTCCATCATATTAAATAGTAGCCTCTCCATCGAACTAGTGATTTATTTTCGGCATGATTTTAAGCAAAATGAGTATAATAAGATGCACGTATGTAAACAAATGAGTTATGTAAGAAACGTCAAAAATACAATTTACAATTCTTAATTTTTTTAAATACACAAAGTGTGATAAATAATTCGTTGTCATCTTTCGATGGCCAAACTCTAGTAAGAATATGTGGTATAGTGGGAAACTGGAATTGTGTTTAAGTAACTTAAGTCTCTCTTATTGTAACGGTCAGGAAACTGCAGAACCCTATACCCGACCCGCTGGGTTTTTATGGCCCGACACGCTCTTGGCTGGTTTTCATTTTTTTTTCATTGCTTTCTGTCTCTAGCAAACCTCCAGCTGGGACCGGTTGTTGATCTTAATCCACAATAGACGCTGTAATATTAAAATATTTCAGTAAAACTATTCAATCACATAATGTCTAACCTTACTGTGGTTATCTCTAAGTCGCACTTCTTCTGAAACAACATTCGAGCAAGATAAGTGTCAACTAAAAAGTGCATGTTGGGGTCGGGTTGGATTTTAGAATGATATAGTTAAAAAACCAATATTTGACACGGCCTCGAGAAATGCTGCCACATGTTCGTGATGAATACACATGGCTGTAAGTTGTAACAGCAACAACAAGTTTTTATTGGTGTATGTGAGTAGGGCATGCAAGCTACGTTTTGTTGTATTAAAAAGCTTTGTATATTGGTTATAGGTAACATATCGTCGCGCGCCCCGGACGCGATGATCCGGTCGCTGCTGGGCGCGTGCGGGCCGGTGCTGTCATGGAAGCGCGTGTCCACATTCGGCTTCAGCGAGTTCGCGTCGCCTGAGGCGGCGCTGCGCTGCGTGCGCCTGCTCAACAGCCGCGCCGTGGCCGACAAGCAGCTGCTGGCGAAGACCGACGGCAAGATGCAGGCGCTCGTTGACACCTACAAGAGTTAGTACCTTGTTAGCCAGAACGGACATTTGAAATATACATCCATGTTAATACGATGTATTGACAAATACTTCCAAGTGTCCGAAACATCTATTGTTTTTTGACAAATCAAATCAAAATCATTTATTTCAAATAGACCATTTGCAGGCACTTTTGAATAGTCAAATGTCGGTCAGTCCAAGGAAAGTGAAGCTGTAAATTGCATGTTCCAAAGAGTAGGTCTCTATGGAGAAGAACGTGCAAGAAACTCCATGGACACTCTTTTAAATCATATTATGTGTTACATAATTATAATGCTTAGTTACAAATTTTCATGTTGCTTCTATTGTTTAAGCACAATGTAGATAATAAAAAAAAGATACAAACTGAATTAAGCCACTGGCAGCAAGAACAAGCGATGACCAGTCTCAACTGACGGCACCCGTTCACGAGCATGACGCGTGCATCAGCCCCATTCAGCTCAACCATTTTTAAGGGAACCGAATGACCCAATAACACGTGCCACCAACAGCGAGACATTAGACTGAGCATGACAAACTCTCAACTGGCATGCTCAAATGTCAAAAAAAAAAAGATTTAACCTAATAAAAATGCTCCATGGTACTTCACATTTACAAATTGATAAAAAAAATGCTGCTACATTAAACAATGCTATGGTTTCCATAAACAAAAGTAATAAATGATCACAAGCTTCAATTATGTTTTCAAATTCTAAAATTATAATAAAAATAAGGGTTTCCAAACTAATCAATACACCCAAGTGGTAGTGGAGCTGGACCAGCATTGAGCCAAGCATTTTAATCTTGAATATAATCCTCCAACTTATAATATGCCTGCCTGCATAGTGTGCGTTTAATACAAGATTTAAATTTCGTTTCATTGAGTTCTAATATTTGGGGAGGTATTTGATTATAGCATTTTAAACAGTACCCCATGAAAGAAGAGGCCACTTTAGCCAATCTGAAGCCTGGTTAAACTAATTGGTCCCTATGTCTTGTAACATAGTTATGTCTATCGCCTTTTTTGATAAAAAGATGAAGATTTTTTCTAACGCACATGATGTTTTCATATATATATTGACAAGACACTGTCATGATGTTAATATCCTTAAACATTTCCCTTAGAGAATCGCACCGGCGGAGATTGTAAATAGCTCTGATGGCTCTTTTCTGTAGTATAAATATTGATTCGATGTCTGCAGCCCGTCCCCACAGTAAAATACCGTATGACATGAAACTATGGAAATAACTAAAATAGACTAGCCTAGCAGTATCAACATCCGTAAATTGGCGGATTTTTCTAACAGCATATTCAGCCTAGCTAAGCCGTCCTGCAAGAGATGTTAAGTGAGGACCCCATTGTAGCCTAGAGTCAAGCGTAATCCCCAAGAAAACTGTTTTATCAACAAATTCTAGTTTCTCATTGTTCGTACTATGTCGCAATCACTATTTTTGACTTTTGGTAAGGAAAGCTGATGCATTTAGTTTTTTCCCATTTAGAACTAGACTATTAGCAGTGAACCAGTTCTGGACCTGCAATAGGGCGTTATTTTCATCGTCAAGATTATTAGTCCTTTTATTTATCTTAAAAATCAAAGAAGTGTCGTCGGCAAACAACACCTTATTAAGTTTATTTTTCAACAAATAGGGTAAATCATTAATATAAACAAAAAATAAAAAAGGATCTAAAATTGAACCTTGGGGTACTTGGGTTTATTTGAACTAGTTGCTGTCTGTCATTCAAATACGATTTTAATAAGCTTAACGCTGTTTTGCCTAGTCCATTATGCTCCAGTTTCAGGAGTAATGTTTCATGAACCACACAATCAAACGCCTTAGACAGGTCGCAGAAGATACCTATAGCATCTTGTACCTCCTCCCAAGCATTAAAAATGTGTTTTAGTAAGGAGACACCAGCGTCAGTTTTACAACTAGTAGAGGATACAGTTAAGGACGACCTTCACCGGTTTGTTTAATGGATGAAACGTATTTTTTGATAAATTTAGTATATTAAAGAATATAACGCGGATGGGTTGCCTGAGAAATTCCTGGCCAGACAATTTTTTTTTTTTTTAAACATGCACCGGTGTGTTTAACGAATAAATTTAATACTAACCGAAAGAGTGAAGCCTTTAGAACATAAAAATGTTGGGTTGCCTATTGGTTTCCTGGCATAACTATGGGTTGCCAGGTATAAACAGGTATGTATAAACAGGTGTGTTTATTTTGATATACAACAAATTCTATATCAAAATAAACGCTGTTTCATTACGAATACGATGTTATAGTGTTGTCTGCAAAACAATCTGGTATGAATAACGGTTGTGCATTTTTCTATAAAAAAAATAAATTTTCAATTTTTTATTAATATAATTAATAAATATTTTAATAGTCTGGCCAGGAATTTCTTAGGCAACCCACCCGCGTTATATTATTTAATACACTAAATTTATCATAAAATAAGTTTCATCCATTAAACAGACCGGTGAAGGTCGTTCTTAATCGGATCTTAGACTAAACGTCCTTTGGTGAAACCACACTGTTTATCGTGTAAGATGTTATTGGTGTTAAAATGATTAAGCATTTGATTTAACATCACCTTTTCAAATATCTTGCTAAAAACCGGCAAAACGGATTCCGGCCTATAATTATTAGTGTCTTTACTGTCTCCGGATTTAAAAAGTGGCATCACTTTACTATATTTCATTAGATCCGGAAACACTTCTTGATCTATACACAAATTAAATATTAACGCTAAGTACGGCGCTACAGTCTCAATAATTGAAGTACAAACTTTGATAGACATACTCCATAGATCTTCTGTCAATTTAACCTTGATTTGTTTAAAAGCTTTTATTACTGTTATGGGGTTTATATGCTTAAAATTAAATTCAGTCGAGCAGGCATGCGATGGGGACGAATTCAGGGCTTCAGTAGTTTTAATTGGTAAAGAAATTTACAAATTCTTCTGCAACTGTACTGGTAAAGAAATTTACAAATTCTTCTGCAACTAATTTATTATCACTAATAAGACCATGATGTGTCTCCAATGTATAATCATTATTATGTATTTTTTTCCTGTTAGTTTCATTATTTATAATTTTCCAAACCGTTTTTATTTTATTATTAGCTCATTTAACTTTGTTGTTAATGTATAAGGCCTTAGCTGCCTTACAAGTATTTTTTAACATTTTTGAATATGTAGCACCATACTTATTGTTTCAGTGTTAATAATAGGCTTAAGGCCATACAGCTCAAAAAGTTTTTCCCTACTTATTCTGATTCCTTTAGTTGCCCAGTTACTGAATCTAAAATTAGGGTAGATACTTTTAGATTTCTTTTCAAAAGTGTTATTAAATTCGGTTTGAACTATTGAAAAAAAATTGTTATACAAAACATTACCATTGTTCACTGCAAGGTTCCAATCACTCAACTTGCAAGTTAAAGTGCTGTTAAATTTATTTAGCTTACCGGATGTTATTGGTCTGGATTGTATCTGCACTTGTTCTATTGGTAAGTTGGGTCAAAAGTTACCATTAAGCCGCTATGCCTATGATCAGACGGCAGATAATTTACAAAACATGACATGTTCTGTGCCTATCCTGAATCGGAAGATGGAATGGCTTGGAATTAGGGGGGTCCAGTTAAAACTTTTTGAGAGCTACCTGAGTGAACGTAAACAGAGCGTAAAAATAGGCGAGTATATCAGTAACGAGCGTCTAGTCAATTACGACGTGCCACAAGGCAGCGTCCTGGATCCTACCCTCTTTCTAATATACCTGAATGATCTAGGAATGCTCACTCTCCTTAAAGGCAAAATTGTATCCTTCGCGGACGATACTGCCCTACTATTAAGCGCGGATTCGTGGAGTGAAGTCTACAGGCATGCTCAGTTGGGTTTTGACATGGTATCAGAATGGTTACGAAATAATATTCTCACCCTAAATGCTACAAAAACGAATAATGTTACATTCGCTATAAAACAAAATAGGAAAACTTCGTTAGGTTCTCCACTCTCCACTATCCATCATAGCTCACACATGTGGGACGCCGTGCTGGACAACCTGTACTTGCGCTCACATCCAAAAAACTGATAATGTGAAATACTTGGGCATTATCATAGGGGTGGGCAGTACACTAAAATTTCATGAGCACATTAACGTATTAAGTAACAGGCTGCGAAAATTAATAATTATACGTTTTAAAGACTCTTAGGCAGGTGGCTGGAGAGAAGCTGAAGCGATCGGTGTATTTTGCTCTTGCTCAATCTTTGCTGACTTACTGCATCACCTCTTGGGGTGGTGCCCCTTAATGCGCTATTCTCGAACTGGAAAGAGCTCAGAGAGCCATTCTGAAAGTGCTATATTGTCATCCTTTTCGATACCCTACTACTCTAAGAAGTGAAAGTTCTGACAGTGCGCCAGCTATTTATTCTACATAGAGTTATGAAGCAACATAACCTCCTAACATATACGCCCTCTCTATCTCAAGGCAAAAGGCGATCAATCCCGTTTCCGATTCCCGAAACCGGCTTCTGACTAAGTTTTCTCGACGTTTCTTCTGCCACCTTGGTAAATACCTCTACAACAAAATTAAAACGATATTACCTATTTATGACCTTAACAAGATTAAATGCAAAATGAAACTGACCAAGTGGATTCAACAATTAAACTACCTGGAGACTGAAAAAATCCTAGATGTCCCGGTGTAGTTAAGGTTATAAGTAGAGTAAATTACACATACTACTTAAGTTCCACATGCTCAATCACTATGGACAACACACTCTTACAGACACACACTCCATACACTCAAATATTCCCACACAATACTAACCGTACTAACACTATATAGAATTTATAACATAAAAATTGTTAATAATCGCGACAACTGTTTCTCAGAGCATAAGGCAATATAAACATGTTAACTAAACCTAAGGGTGGAGTCCTGGTGTCCTGAAATACAGGCCCTAAGCTTAGTTTAGGCACCAGTCTCCCACAATATGTTTATTGTACCTACTTTTACCCTAGAAACTGTAATCATTGTGTATTGTGGTGAGAAAAAAAAAATCTTATTATTAAAATCTTATTATGTGAGTACTTTAAGTAAAAGAAAAAAT
The DNA here is from genome assembly GCA_929112965.1 of Mythimna albipuncta. Lineage (NCBI taxonomy): Eukaryota > Metazoa > Arthropoda > Insecta > Lepidoptera > Noctuidae > Mythimna > Mythimna albipuncta. Next base: position 165,322 of record OV815984.1, read on the forward strand.
AAAATACACAATCACACAGCACTCCTTCAGTTTGATTACAAATTCAAGGTAAAATCAAAAGTTCGCTCAATCTTTTTCCAATCGATCGGTTTTTTGCTCAGTCAGAACTAGCCTCGTCAGTGGAAAGAATATTTCAGATGGGACAGATGAGCCAACTATTGTTAAATACTTAAAAGCTATTTTATACAGTCTAGATTCTATAGAAGGTATGTTCAGTATTCCAATAAGTTGTCAGATAAACTGAAAGTTATCATACGAAATAGCTTTTGAAATCAGATTGTTAATTTTTTAGTTATGACTCAAATAGTTAGCGTATTTGATGCATCGACCCTGATTTCCAGCAACCGTAGGCGTATGCTCGCGGATGGAGGGCAATAGGTAGCTCGTCGCTAGCAAAACTGTAGGGGCACAGCAGGACCGAAGTCTGGGTTCTTTTCTGAAAGGAAAACCCGAGGTCCAAAAACATAAAATGTCTAAATAATGTAACGAGAAGAATTAATAAACCGGAGCTTTAAGTAGTTTGCCGTATTATTAGGTGTTAATTCTGTTACGATTTCGTAGCAAAGGGTATTGATCGTGTATAGTTCCCTTGAATACGCACTGGAATCAAGATGACATTTAACCTTTCAATCGTGGAAATTACAGACACAATAGAAAGACAATAGGTGCGCGAACACCGGCGTTCGCTTGGGGTTTAATGAACTGAATATCATGATATAGTAATGCGTACAGAAGTCATTTTTACTTTAACGTACAATACCGTGATCACGTGATCACTGTATTGCACTATTCTAATACCGGTATTGAAAAAATCCGGTATTTGAAATCCTTAGACATAACACTCCGTTAACGCTGGCGGACCACCTAGTTTGTATCAATGTGATCAATTATGAACGTTTCTGAACTTTTGTGGAACATTGTTACTCGCAAGGTGACACGCCAGCGTTAACGGAGTGTTATGTCTAAGGATTTCAAATACCGGATTTTTTCAATACCGGTATTAGAATAGTTCAATACAGTGACCACGTGATCACGGTATTGTACGTTAAAGTAAAAATGACATTAATCAAAGTGGAAAATGCCACAATTTTGTGTGAATTCGTGATTTGTCATCAGTTTTTAAAATAATAAAAAACTATTTACAAAAAAAAAATACGTACTTAGTGAAGTACTAATTAGTAGTAATTTTTTTATTGTAAGTGTATTTTTTTAGTGAAAAAATAAACTTACATTAAAAAAATATACGTACATTTGTTCCTTATTTAACACCGACTTCTGAAATTAAAATTATTTTGATGGTTCTAGTGTATTTTTTTTTAGTGAAGTCGATTTTTTTTTGTAAGTGTTTATTTTACACTTTTTAGATGCAATAAACTTACAGCCAGAGTACGTTTTTCTCATAACAATTCCAATTAACTCAAACCCTGCTAGCAATCATTGTTTTATTATGAAGTGGCCGTGCCTACCTTCTGGCTCCATCATCATCATCAGGTCACTTCGATGATGCCATTTTCAACATACCTATTCAGAACCATTCATTTATTTGTATTATCGTAGTCGTATAACTCAAATTCAAAATTCAAATTCAAATTCAAATTCAAAGCATTTATTTCAAATAGACCATTTACAGGCACTTTTGAATAGTCAAATGTCGGTCAGTCCAAGAAAAGTGAAGCTAAATTGCACGTTCCAAAGAGTAGGTCTCTATGGAGAAGAACGTGCAAGAAACTCCATGGACACTCTTTTAAATCATATATGTGTTACATATAATGCTTGGTTACATATTACTTGTTGCTTCTATCATGTGAGCACAATGTCGATAGAGAAATAAAAATGTAAAATAATTAAAAGATAGAAACTGAATTAAGCCACTGGCAGCTAAGAGATGACCAGTCCCATCTGACGGCACCCGTTCACGAGCATGACGCGTGCATCAGCCCCACTCAGCTCAACCATTTTGAAGGGAACTGAACGACCCAATAACACGTGCCACCAACAGCGAGACATTTGAGTGAGCATGACAAACTCTCAACTGCCATGCTCGTAATGTCAAAAAAAATAAAAAAATTGTAACCTAATAAAAATGCTCCATGGTGCTTCACATTCACAAACTTGGAAAAAGTGCTTCTACATTATACAATGCAATTGTGTCTTTCAAATTAAAAAATAATAATATTAGTTTCCAACTAATCAACTAATTAGTACGCCCTAGTGGTAGTGGAGCTGGACCAGCATTGAGCCAAGCATTTTTATCTTGAATATAATCCTCCAACTTATAATATGCTTGTCTGCATAGTGTGCGTTTAATACAAGATTTAAATTTCGTTTCATTGAGTTCTAATATGTGGGGAGGTATTTTATTATAACATTTCAAACAGTACCCCATGAAAGAAGAGGCCACTTTAGCCAGTCTGAAACCTGGTTGAACTAATTGATCCCTATTTCTTGTAACATAATTATGTCTATCGCCTCTTTTGCTAAAAAGATGAAGATTTTTTCTAACATACATTATGTTTTCATAGATATATTGACATGGTACTGTCATTATGTTAATATCTTTAAACAGTTCCCTTAAAGAATCGCACCGGCGGAGATTGTAAATCGCTCTGATGGCTCTTTTCTGTAATATAAAGATTGACTCGATGTCAGCAGCCCGTCCCCATAGTAAGATACCGTACGACATGACACTATGAAAATAACTAAAATAGACTAGTCTAGCGGTATCAACATCCGTAAATTGGCGGATTTTTCTAACAGCATATGCAGCTGAGCTAAGCCGACCTGCAAGAGAAGTTAAGTGAGGACCCCATTGTAGCCTTGAATCAAGCGTAATCCCCAGGAAAATCGTTTTATCAACAAATTCTAGTTTTTCATTATTCAATACAATGTCACAATCACTACTTTTGACATTCGGTAAGGAAAATCTTATGCATTTAGTTTTTTTCCCATTTAGAACCAGATTATTAGCAGTGAACCAGTTTTGAACCTGCAATAGGGCGCTATTTTCGTTGTCAAGATTGTTAGTTTTTCTATTTATCTTAAAAATCAAAGAAGTGTCGTCAGCAAACAACACCATATTAAGTTTATTTTGCAACAAATTGGGTAAATCATTAATATAAACTAAAAACAAAAAAGGACCTAAAATTTAACCTTGGGGCACCCCCATTTCAACATTCAATCCCGACGAATTGACACCGTTTATTTGCACTAATTGCTGTCTATTATTCAAATAAGATTTTAATAAGCTTAAAGCTGCATTGCCTAGTCTGTAATGCTTGAGTTTCCGAAGCAATGTTTCATGAACTACACAATCAAACGCCTTAGATAGGTCGCAGAAGATGCCTATAGCATCTTGTGCCTCTTCCCACGCATTAAAAATGTGTTTTAGTAAGGAAACACCCGCGTCAGTTGTACAACGTCCTTTGGTGAAGCCATACTGTTTATCATGTAGGATGTTATTGGAGTTAAAATGACTAAGCATTTGATTTAACATTACCTTTTCAAATATCTTGCTAAGAACCGGCAAAACGGACACCGGCCTATAATTATTAGTGTCTTTACTATTCCCGGATTTAAAGAGCGGTATCACTTTACTATATTTCATTAGATCTGGAAAGACTCCTTGATCTATACACAAATTAAATATTAAAGCCAAGTACGGCGCTATAGTCTCAATAATTGAGGTACAAACTTTTATAGACATACCCCACAGATCTTCTGTCAATTTAATCTTGATTTCTTTAAAAGCTTTTATTACTGTTATGGGGTTTATATGTTTAAAGTTAAATTCAGTTGAACAGGCTGCAACGTTCGCCTGTAATAAATCAAAAGCATGCGATGGCGACGAATTTAGGGCTTCAGTAGTTTTAATTGGTATACTGGTAAAGAAATTTACAAATTCTTCTGCAACTAGTTTGTTATCGCTAATGAGACCATGATGAGTCTCCAATGTGTAATCATTATTATTTCTTTTGTTTCTGTTGGTTTCATTATTTATAATATTCCAAACTGTTTTTATTTTATTATCTGCTGTTTTAACTTTGTTGCTAATGTATAAGGCCTTAGCTGCCTTACAAGTATTTTTAAACATTTTAGAATTCTAGAACTATAACTATATTCATTGTGATATCTGTGTGAGTTTGAACTTCCGTTGGCAATTTCCGGTCTTCTTCACCAGTTCCACTTCATCAAATGTCATTTTTTGACTGTAATAAATGCTTAAGTTTTTGAAGAAAATACCAAAGGAACTATATGGTTGCCTATAATATTTGAGGAGTTCCCTCAATTTCACCAAAATTCCATCATCAGATCTCAACTTGGGTGACTATGGGACCATTTAGGAAGTATACCTTTTCCAACAAAAAAATAATTTTTCAAATCGGTTGGCAAGCGACGAAGCTATGCGCGAACATACATAAAATAAGATACAAACATCCGAATTGAGAACCTCCTCCTTTTTTAGAAGTCGGTTAAAAAATATACGATCGCGTGATCCGTTGAAAATTAAGAGAAACCCCAGAAAATACAAGTGTTAATAGGTGTACCATGTTGCTCGTCAAGATACAAAAAAACTTATCAAAAATACATAATGACCAAGTTCACATGCACATGTTACCCGGGCACCTTTGCGATACTAACAAAACAATAACGTCGTACAGGGCCTATTACACTACGCGGTATTCAGATCGTTTTAGTCTATGGTTTGACCCATTGCGTAGTGCAATAAGGGTCAGACTCTCGACTCGGAAAGAAAACAAAGACGAGTCTGAATATCGTGTGCTAAATAACGCGTAGTGTAAGAGGCCCTTCAGCCTCGCTCAACTAAGAAACCGGTTTAGGAAGACGCGGGCACCCTGATTTGGAGACAAGAGTTGGCGAATAATACAAGTGTGAGAATAATATTACATCGTATTTTATAATATAACTTCCTGCTACTTATTACAACAAAATGCAATAATATATATTAATGATTGTAATACTGTAATCACGCTATTGGCTCGTCAATACCGTGATTGAATAATTCCCAAATTTATCCGTGATCACGGTATTAGGGGATCCCGTATTACCGGCATTGAAAGCCCTAGTTATGCCCAATAAAACACCGTATTTTAGTAAATGAACGTGAACTGAGAAAAGTCATGTAACTACTTAGTCAATCATGTCAATAAGATTTGACAAGTACATTAAGTATATAACACGAAGCAACCTGTCTCTGCTCTTAAACGTAACCCTCTCTAAGAGAGGTCACGGGCCTTACCTACTCCACCACACGGGCCCGGTGCGGCGGCAGCAATATCACATGTTTTCGAAATTATGATTTTAGGACATTCAATTGATGGCATTAATCGGCCGCAATTAGTTGTAAAAGTTTGACAGAAACAGAACGCTAATGATCGTAATGGTCGGGTACAGCGGAGCAGCGGTCCCGGCTGGGCTTCGAGGAGCGCGCGCCCGGCACGGAGGGCGAGGCCTCGTACCTGGACGCGCGCCAGCGGGCGCTCGACGACGCGGCCGAGCGGCGCCTGGCGCAGATCATGCAGGACTACCAGGACGACATCAACAACTACGAGCTGCTGCAGAAAGGTACGAACCCACCGCTGCTTCTGACGCAGATCATGCAGGACTACCAGGACGACATCAACAACTACGAGCTGCTGCAGAAAGGTACGAACCCACCGCTGCTTCTGACGCAGATCATGCAGGACTACCAGGACGACATCAACAACTACGAGCTGCTGCAGAAAGGTACGAACCCACCGCTGCTTCTGACGTCGTGACGCGTGTTCAGCTTGAGCATGTGTGGTTCGGGAGGCACGTATAAATTGACCGTCGTACGCGTCAGGTTGAGGCAAGCCTGACGAACCATTCTCGGCGCACGCCTTGCGATGTCTGTACGCGGATTAATAAAAATATTTTATCCATAGAAGTTACTTTTTTTTTAAACTTTCTCAAAACTTTCTGAGTGTTCTACGTAGGTATGACGGACTCCCAAAGATAGCAGACCAAGCTGTTTATTTGCTCCTCCATGACATACAGCAATACGAAACGTATAATGACGCAAGCCAAGGATTTTTGCTGTATCCTACTTAACTAAGATGCGCAGCTTTTTGTTTTTGTGCTAACACCATATTTAATGTATACTATAATGTCTACACGTGAGGACTTGTATTTGGCTTTCTAGTGATTATGGATTCCTTTTTTTTGTCTGGATTTATTAGCTGTAAGTCCTCCATGTACTAAATAAATAAATAAAAAGGTGTACTGGTTTAACAAGAGTTTTTATTTCAAATGAAAACATTTATAAGATGCCAAGTGTTTGGATATGTACAGAGGAGGCGATCTCGAAGACGGCGCGCGTGCTGGAGGAGGCCGACATCTCGGAGGAGAAGCGCGACGTCATCCATCGCGAGATCGGCAAGTTCCGTGAGAGCATGAAGGTAAGCCGCCGCGCTGTCTCGCCTCTCCCTCTCCCTCTCCCTCCCGACACCCGCCCAACCGAGTACGACTGTCTACTACTAATCTATATCCAACGGTTTCGTATAGCACCGCTTTATTACACGACTAGCTTTCGGCCGGGCCTTTGCTCCCCTGTCCACGGGAAACTGAGACACTCGGCGATAAGTGTTTTCGTTGTCGAATCACTACTTCTGGAGATTACCTATTACGAGCATAAACTTAGAGACTAACAATTTACGCTGGCAAAAAGGATATTCGTTTAAACGGAAATCCTCTACGAACCGATCGATAATACGACCCCATCAGGCTGGGCTTATATTGTTATCAAAGTAATGATGTAGTTCGATCGTCTTCTGCTTGTGCTATAAATTGAACGGCGTTTTTGAGCAAGTACATTAGTTCAGACTGTCAAAGTTCAGAGAATGCAACTAATAAAGAAATAATGCTATTATAGTAGTCATTTCTAGCACTATTATATGTATAATTATTGGTTACAAAGTCTAATTTTACTAGTGAAATAGTCGATTTCTGTTTTATAATTTTCACTGTCAATGATTGCATCACTGTTTTCCACCAGGTGGGATCGCAGTCATGCACTACCTTATATTACTCTTATAACGCAATATTGTACTGATCACGAATTTATGAAGGCGCATTAACACAAGATTCATTACCTCAATTTAGTTCTCTAGCATTATCTCTTTGAATGTCGTAATTAGAAACACAATAGAAAGACAATTACCTTATGTCGGACAGTGTAACTTAAGACATTCGAATGGTTATTCAGCCTTGTCCCGAGTTAGGCTCTTGCCCGCCAATGACCAATGGCTAGAATGTTACCAATGCCAGTACCAGTACAGAGGCCACCGCCCTGTTAGAGAGTGTGGCTGTAGTCCACCTTGCGGGCACAGTGCGTATGTTCTCGGACATGCAGGTTTCCTCATGATATTTTCTTTAATCTATTTGAGACCTTTTTGATAATTGATTACGTGTATTGCGCCATTAACTCGTGAAAATGCAATGGTAGGTATGAAATCAGGGCCATTTTATGATGTGTTAAAGCCATAATTGTTACAGAGTGAGAGAGTGAGACGGAATTATACAGGTTGAATAACAGTAACGTTTTCCCACAGCGAACTCGTGATGGCATTGATACGCCATAAATGGCCATAGATTTATAATTATAAACATTGAGTTGATTGTCTGAAGTGTTGACGTAGTAGCGACCGCGCGTAGGTAGCGCGGCTGTAGTGTGTAGGTGTAATAAAGCGGTGCAGTGTGTGTTGTCGCGGTAGGTGCCGCGCAGCCGCCGCGCCGCCACGGACCGAGGTGAGTCGTCACACTTGTCTCCGACAAACTCCTGCTACATGCCATTACCGGCCTTTCTGTGACTACACGCCCCCAGACAAAAACCTACACACACTAACAAATTTTGTTACTGCTTTGGTGTACAATAAAGTTTATTCAATTCTATTCTACACACGTCCCAGTAAACACTTCCCAGCAAATACTTACACACCTCCTGGCAAACACCTATACATCTCCCGGCAAACATCTACACACCTCCCGGCAAACATCTACATACCTCCCGGCAAACATCTACACACCTCCCGGCAAACATCTACACACCTCCCGGCAAACACTTACACATCTCTCGGCAAACACCCTCACATCTCCCGGCAAACATCTACACACCTCCCGGCAAACATCTACACACCTCCCGGCAAACATCTACACACCTCCCGGCAAACATCTACACACCTCCCGACAAACACTTACACATCTCTCGGCAAACACCCTCACATCTCCCAGCAAACACCTACACACCTCCCGGCAAACACCTACACATCTTTCGGCAAACATCTACACACCTCCCGGCAAATACCTATCCACCTCCCGGCAAATATCTGTACACCTCCCGACAAATAGCTGCAAACCTTGCGAAAAATATCTGCTCTCTCGGGTTATTCGTCTTCTCGAACGAATTTAAAAAAAATATATATTTACCTGCATACACCCTGACAAATACCTAAAGAAAAGAAACCCTAAAAGAAAATAAAGTTCAAGGAATGGCAGCTTGTAGAAGCGGGAAATGGTAGTTTAAAAGCTAAGAAAAAGAATGAGTATGATGTTTTGAAGAAGAAAGCTAAGAAAGCCGTGGCATTAGCAAAAGCAATTTTGCCCAGAACAAACTGTACGAAACACTAGACAGTTCTGTAGGTCAAAAAGACCTGTACCGGTTTCCTAAAACAAGAGAGAAAATGACGAGGGATGTTTGTCAGGGAAGATGTGTAAGGAATGAAGCTGGAATGGTCCTATTAGACGATGAAAAAATCAAAGAGAGAAGAAATATTTTGAAAGACTAATGAATGAGGAAAATCATTGGAATGGAATTTTAGAGAGTAAACCAGTGAATGTAGGGTTAATGAGAATGGTCACTGTTATTCTGACTTCATCCATACTTATATGGATGGATAAACATAAGTATGCATATAAGCACATAAGTATACATATGAGTATGGATGAAGTCAGAATAACAGTGAATGGAATAAAAAAAGGTACCAGTTGAAGTGTGGAAGTTATTGCGACTGGATGGTTGGACGTGGTTAGCTTTGTTCTTCAATAAGTTGTTGCAGGGAGAAGTCATACATGATGATTGTTGCAGCAGTTCCTTGATGCCCATCTTTAAAAACAAAGTTGATGTGCTTGAGTGCAACAATTATAGAGGAATAAAGCTGTCACATACTATGAAAGCCTGGGAGAAAGTTATTGAAAGGCGTCTGAGAGAAGAGATTGAAATTTCGGTTTTATTCGGGTCGGGGTACAACGGATGCCATTTTTGCTATACGCAAGCTGTGCGAGAAATGCAGACGTGCGCATTTTTATGCGCACCTCTGTATACTTCTGTGTACCTCGTGAGGTACTGTGGTGGGCCCTTAAAGAGAAAGATGTGCCTGGGAAATATGTGCAGTTGATCCGAGCGATGTTCAGTTGATGTAATACCCTAGTCCGGTCTACAGTTGGCACCACTGGCAGCTTCAATGTGGCTGTCGGCTTACATTAAGGGTCGGCTCTCAGCCCATACCTCTTCCTGATGATAATGGACGCTAGGACGTCGGAAAAAAATATTCAATAATTCAAAATCATTTATTTCAAATAGACCATTTGCAGGCACTTTTGAATAGTCAAATGTCGGTCAGCCCAAGAAAAGTGAAGCTAAATTGCATGTTCCAAAGAGTAGATCTCTATGGAGAAGAACGTGCAAGAAATTCCATGCACATTATTTTAAATAATATTATGTGTTACATATAATTATTGGTTACAAATTTTCATGTTGCTTCTATTGTGTAAGCACAATGTATATAATAAAATAAATACTAATAATAATTAAAAGATACAACCTGAATGAAGCCACTGGCAGCTAAGAGATGACCAGTCTCAACTAACGGCACCCGTTCACGAGCATGACGCGTGCATGAGCCCCACTCAGCAGGGGCCCAGCCGGGTCGAAGCCTACTGGGGCCAGGGTTATCCGAAAGGGCGCTCGAGCCCCGGTATGAAGGCTTGAAGGAACGGGATGGGTTTTTTAGTCAGTAAGAGTCTGACACTATCTCCCGCTCCGCCCAAGAGCGGGGGTTGTCATAAGATGATTTTTCCCATCGAAAAAAAAAAAAAAAAAAAAAAAAAACAAAAAAAAAAGCCCCACTCAGCTCAACCATTTTTAAGGGAACCGAATGACCTAATAACACGTGCCACAAACAGCGAGACATTTGAGTGAGCATGACAAACTCAACTGCCATGCTCGTAAAGTCAAAAAAAAAAGTAACATTCAGGAAGAGGCTCCCTGGTGTATACTGTTTGCCGATGACATTGTGCTGGCTGGTTGCCGAGAGTGGCCTAGAGGTCCAGATCAGATTGGAGGTGTGGTGGCACAGACTGGAGAGTGTTGGCCTGAAATTGAGTAGAACCAAAACGGAGTACTTGTTCTGCGATTTCGGTGGTGTCTCCAATCCAGTCCCTTTAGCTCTCGCCGGAACGCCCATACCGATCTGTTCCGACTTTCGGTACCTCGGGTCGCTCGTCCAAGGGGATGGTAAGGCGGACCGGGATGTAACATGTCGGATCAACGCAGGATGGATGAAATGGCGACAGGTAACGGGAACCACTTGTGACCCACGGACGCCCCTCAAGTTGAAGGGTAAAATCTACAAGTCCGTGATAAGGCCTGTCATACCTACAGTATGGATCAGAATGTTGGGCTGTGAAAACGACGGATGAAAAAAGATTGCTCGTAGCGGAGATGAGAATGTTAAGATGGATGTGTGGTGTGATGAGAATGGATAACGTGAGAAATGAGTATATTAAGAGGAAGTTTAAAAGTGGCGCCAGTGGCTGAAAAGTTGAAAGGGAATCCTTTGTCTTGGTGTGTTCATGTGAAAAGGAGGGATGAAACGCATGTTGCTAAAAATTTATGAGGTTACACGTGGATAGAGGGAGGGAGGCCAAAGAAAAGATGGATGAAAGAAAAAGGAGTTAGTGAGAGCGTGAAGAGTGACAGGACAGAATGGAAGTAAATAACGTGTTGCGCCGACCCCAAATAAAACGGGACAATGGAAGATGATGATGATGACACCCTGACAAATACCTGTCAACCTCCTGAAAAAATAACCAAGTACCTCCTGTTGGAGATAAAACCTTCTTGCAAGCTTCCTAAATTATATGAAAAAATATGACACTTCTATTTGTCACTTGTCTTCACTTGTTTTTTGTAAAATATGTTGTTCACACCGAAAATTATTAAAAAACTAATTTGCATTGAGCATCCAGTCATTGATTTTCATCAGAATACCCATAATTCTCGCACATGGTCCATAACGAGCCGGATGAAATATAATTAAGAAGATCAGCGATTATTTTCAAGAAAAAGAATAGAGACTGACTTCCACGCTGAATGGAGGTTCATGAGTTCACTGCTGGAGAACTGGATTGATTTCAAGCAAGTTAGTTAGTGGTGTACAGTTATAATTACGCTAATATCGTCACCCAACACTCAGGTAGTATATATAAGTAGTCATACTAAGGTCAGTACTATTTTATTAAATTACCAATTATATTGTGTTTGAGTAAAATCATTAGGTACTTTGTTGCATTGTGATTAGTATTTTATTCAACAGCAATGTTAAGTTTAAACTCATACTTTTAACAGTATAGTTAGCTATTTTGCTACATTATTAAACTTACATTATATTAAGCTGTAACTAATTACATAACTACTTAACAGTGGTATTAATTTTTAACAAGTATCTTGACATAATAAAAATATTTGAGTGTTAGATATTAGTACAAGTCATTGTTATAAATTATAGTTAGCAGTCAGAAAGGGCATAGACTACAGCTAGGCGTATAATTATTGAAATTATATTGTTGTTTTAATTTTTATATTCCTGTATCAATGCCAGGTTGACAACACTCGTCTCCCAGAATGTCTGAGGAAAAGGATTTAATTAAGAAGCGAGGCAGCTTCAAAGGTCGCTTGACTAGTTTCCTCAATTTTCTGGACTCATTCAAGGACAAGGAGCTATCTAGCTGTGATGTGTCCGAGTTGCAGTTGCGCATGGGCAAGATAGAGGCGTTGTATGAGCAGTATGATGAGGTACAGTTACGTCTAGAATGCATTGTTGACGACATCAACTTACAATATTCTCAGCGTTCCGAGTTTGAGTCTATTTATTATAAAACCTTATCTAGAGCCCAGAATATTCTGACTGACTACAATAAAGATAATAAATCGATGGAAAGTTGTAAAAGTACTCGTGTTAGCATAAAGCAGCCGGTTAAATTGCCAACGATTCAGTTACCAAAGTTTAGCGGATTATATTGTAATTGGCTTGAATTCCGCGACACCTTTACTAGCCTAATTCATTGTAATGATGACATAGACGCAATCAATAAGTTTCACTACTTGCGAGCATCACTTGAGGGAACAGCTGCTATAGTTATCAAATCCATTGAGTTTTCTTCAAGTAATTACTCTGTGGCATGGTCATTGTTATGTGATCGGTTTGACAACAAAAGATTACTGGTTCAGAATCATATAAGTTCATTATTTACTATTGAATCAATTACAAAAGAATCTTCTGTTGCCATTAAGAATTTGATCGATCAGTTAAATAAAGACTTGCGAGCTTTAGAGTCATTAGGGGAGCCTGTGAAACACTGGGATACACTTTTAATCTACATTGTCACACGAAAACTTGATCAAAAAACCTATCGTGAGTGGGAGGAGTGCAAAGGTAGGATAGACAAGGATGGCTTAATCACGTTTAACGCATTTATGCAATTCTTACGCAATCGAGCCGACCTCATCGAGACCCTGGAACTCCCCCGCAATCATTATTCGCAATCACCAGGTAAATCAGGTCCTAAGATCAAGTCAATGGTAGCACAATCTCCTATCAATTCTAGCACTGACTCAGCTTCTAAACCTTGTCCTAAATGTAATAACAACGATCACACATTAAATAATTGTCCACAGTTTCTCGCATTGAGTAACGATGACCGTCTCAAATCATTACCTAGTTATAAGGTATGTTTTAACTGTTTTCGTTCCGGACACTATGCTAACAAATGTAAAAAACCAGGCTGCAAACTATGCAAACGTAGGCACAACACATTAGTTCACGTACATTCTAATGGCACTGTATCGAATACACCTAGTGGTAATTCGATGAATAACTTGTCTGCTACGACTGAAACGAATAACGTAGCTTTATCCGCAAACATTGCATCTCCGTGTGGTCATACGCAACGAGATGTGTTGTTATCAACCGCTTTGATCAAATTAAGAGACCACAATGGGTGTGTGCATCTCGCTCGCGCGGTGCTCGATAGTGGTAGCACGTCTTCACTCATAACAGATAGGTTGTGCAATAAACTTAACTTAAAAACTAGCCAGGTAGATAGATCAATCCTTGGAATCAATAACGTCACTTCGCACGTAGGTAAAATATGTCGGGTTAAGGGTACGCCATTAGATGATAGCTTTGTATTCGAACTAAATTGTTTTGTTCTTCCGTTCATTACGAGTAGTGTTCCGTGTCGTCAGATAAATATTTCTGATTTCGACTTACCCTCGAATATTACTTTAGCTGATCCTACTTTTTATAACCCTGCCGATGTTGATATTTTAATCGGCGCTGATCTTTTTTGGGATTTGTTAGGATCTCAAAGACTAAAGTTAGGTACCGGGAAACCAATATTATGTGAAACCCGTCTAGGATGGATAGTTTCCGGTCCAATTACTCAGAATACTATCTCACTGCTGACGAATGACGTAAAGTGCAATATGTCTAAAATGGTTGCCGACAGCGATGGTGACTGGGAAAACCTCAAGTCAGAATTGACAAAGTTTTGGCAATTAGAGGAGGTGAATGCGAAGTCTTCCAATTCTTATATGCCTGAAGAGAAATTGTGTGAAGACAATTTCGTTACAAATACGACACGATTGTCTGATGGTCGTTTTTGTGTTCGCATCCCCCTTAAGAAAGATCCTTCAATTTTAGGAAATTCTTTTAATAAAGCCACACATTGTTTACATTCTTTAGAGCGTAAATTAAAGGTTAAGACGAACTTTAGTAGAATGTATCATGACTTTTTGTCAGAATACGAGTTACTTGGTCATATGACAAAAATTAATAAACCTAATTTATGTTTGGGTTATTTTATTCCACATATGGGAGTTTTACGCGAGTCGAGTACCACGACCAAACTTCGTGTTGTTTTCAACGCTAGTGCTTCTACTTCGACGGGAGTGTCCTCTAATGACCTACAGATGGTTGGGCCAACCGTACAGGACGGTCTATTGTCTATACTTCTTCGCTTTAGAGTCCACAAGTATGTTTTATCTGCGGATGTGGAGAAGATGTATAGACAAATAGTCGTCCACCCGTCGGACAGATATTTACAACAGATTGTTTGGCGTGATAATGTTAGTGATCCTATTAATGTTTATCAATTAAACACCGTCACGTACGGTACGGCCAGTGCGCCATTCCTTGCGACACGATGCCTTAAACAAGTAGGACTCGACTGTAGGAACCCTAAGATATCGGAAATCATCCAACATGACTTCTATGTCGACGACTTGCTGACCGGAGGGGATGACTTAGATGAAGTAAAGTTCATTCGCACTGAAGTCACCAAAGCGCTTGCGTCGGCATGTATGCCATTGAGAAAGTGGAAGTCAAATGATTCTCAATTATTGTCGAATGCTGTCCCTGCGTCATACGATTTGAACATTGGACAAAATGAGCCAGAAAAGTTGCTTGGTCTCTGTTGGCATATCGGCACTGATGAGATAGGGTTTCCTATAGGTCTGACTAAATCTTCGACTAGGTACACAAAGCGTGACTTGTTATCCGTTATTGCGCGAATCTTTGATCCCTTAGGTCTGTTAGGTCCTATTGTTATTACTATGAAGATCTTGCTACAGAAAATGTGGTTAGATAAATTATCATGGGATCAACCATTACCTAATGAGATTTGTAAACAATGGGAGATTATTATTAAATCTTTACCTCTTTTAAATCATGTTCGCATTCCGCGACTTGTAGTCTGCAATTCATTTACGGAGTTAGAACTCCATATTTTCACAGACGCGTCTGAGTCCGCGTACGGTGCTTGCGTCTACATTCGCAGTGTTAATGCTAAGGGTGAGTACATGGCTCGCTTGTTAATGGCAAAGAGTCGAGTTGCTCCCATCAAGCCTACGACAATTCCGCGACTGGAGTTATGTGGTGCGGTAGTCGGTTCTCGTCTTCACGAGAAGGTGATGAGCTCACTTCGAGTGAAGATCAGTCGGGTTTATTGTTGGACTGATTCAACCATTGTCTTGGGATGGTTACAGATGATGCCTACCAGACTTCAGCCCTTTGTGCGCAACCGCGTTGCTGAGGTTTTGGATAAGTCGGGTAACTGTACTTGGAGGCACGTCCCAACAGATCAAAATCCAGCAGACCTAATATCTCGTGGCATGGATATTAGTGATCTGCAGGAGTCAGATCTGTGGTGGAAAGGACCAGATTTTTTAAAACTAGATTCGTCTGAATGGCCTTCTCAAATTACGAGCCCAGGACTACAATCGTTACCGGAGACTCGACCTAAAATCATATTACATGTTGTAAACGATTCGAAACCTGAAGTTTTAATTGATTTTAGGCGTTATTCCAATTACACACGGCTCGTACGATCTGTTGCCTACGTATTACGATTTATTAAGTCATGTAGAAAGCATTACCCTAAAACCAAATACTTGTCACATGATGAGGTACAAGATGCACTAACTCTTGTCATTATTAAGAGTCAGATTCAGTCATTTTCTGAATACCAATTATTTTTGAACAAAAAGAGTTTACCTAAAAAGAGCGCCCTTCTAAAGTTTAATGTTTATTTAGACGATAATAATGTAATGCGAGTAGGAGGACGTCTCGATAACTCTAATTTTGCTTATAGTAAGAAACACCCTATTTTATTACAGTCCACTCATGATTTCACTAAACTATTATTTAATTTTGAGCATAAAAGGCTGATGCATGCTGGCCCACAATTATTATTAGCTTCCATTAGGGAAACTTATTGGCCAATAGGAGGTCGCAAGTTGGCGAAAGCCTGTTATCATAAGTGTGTTTTGTGTCACCGTATGAAGGGTAAGGTTGTAGCTCCCTTAATGGGTAACTTACCACGAGAACGCCTTCGTCCAGGTTATCCCTTTGAAAGCACAGGCGTTGATTACGCTGGCCCTATTATGTGTGCTAGTCGCCAGGGCCGTGGATGTAGGTTAGTAAAGGTGTATGTCGCTATTTTTATTTGTTTCACAACCAAGGCCATTCATTTGGAGCTCGTTGGTGATTTAACTAGCAATAGTTATTTACTGGCTTTGTATCGGTTTATTTCTCGGAGAGGTAAACCTGCTGATATTTTTTCCGATAACGGTACCTCATTTGTCGGTGCATACAACGACCTTTCCAAATTTTTAAAATTAAATAGTTTGTCCTTGGGTGAAAGTGCAGCAAACGACTGAATAAGGTTCCATTTTATTCCCGCCTACACCCCACATTTCGGTGGACTCTGGGAGGCGGGTGTCAAGTCAGCAAAGTATCACCTTCAGAGAGTGTTGGGAAATTGTAACTTGACTTTTGAGGAGCTGTACACCACACTAACCAAGATTGAAGCCATCTTGAACTCTCGTCCATTGACGCCGTTGTCTTCAGATCCTGCAGATTATACTCCGCTCACGCCAGGACATTTTCTTGTGGGACGGCCACTTACTTCTTTGCCGCAACCTGATTACCAGGATAGCTCTGCCAATTATCTGTCTCGTTACCAGAGGATCGAGCAGCTTCGCCAGCATTTCTGGAGCAGATGGAGCAAGGAGTATGTTGCAGAATTGCAACAACGCTCCAAATGGCGTTCCTGCAAGGATGGCTTGATGCTGAACTCCTTGGTGGTGATCAAGGAAGACGATCTTCCTCCGTTGAAGTGGAGACTTGGACGGATCGTGGCTGTTCATCCAGGAACGGATGGTATCGCCCGTGTAGCTGACATTCGGACGTCTACTGGAGTCGTTCGACGGGCATTCAACCGAATCTGCCCTTTGCCTGTGTCTTCAGAATCTGGTTGAAACCATTGGTTTCAACGCCCGGGGAAATGTTGGAGATAAAACCTTCTTGCAAGCTTCCTAAATTATATGAAAAAATATGACACTTCTATTTGTCACTTGTCTTCACTTGTTTTTTGTAAAATATGTTGTTCACACCGAAAATTATTAAAAAACTAATTTGCATTGAGCATCCAGTCATTGATTTTCATCAGAATACCCATAATTCTCGCACACCTCCCGACAAATAACTACAAACCTCCCGACAAATACCTACGCATCTTCTGGCAAATACCTGCAAACATCCCGACAGAAACAAATATGTACTCAAAATTTCTGTTAAATTCGTATTTGTACACCACCAACACATAAACACTACAACCTCCTCCCCTACACGGTACACACCCACAGAAGTACGTAACCAACACACACCTAAGTGTTTGATGTATTGGGCCAGTGTGCGTCCTTTTTGTGTTATCGCGTCTCCTTCGCCCCTCGGCGGGCTCTCGTCTCTATTACATCGTTATAAAGTCGATATTTGCATGCATATCGGACTCGTGTCATCAGACGGACGGCACAACGGCCCCTTAGTGCAGTGTTATGGTTTAATATTATGTAGCGTGTAAGCGGCGGTCGGTCCGCTCGGAGTGGCAATCGTGACGTCAATTTTCAAGAGACACAACACACGTTGCGATTTTTGCTCTGCGGTTCAGAAGACAAAAACAAAACTCACTTGCACCTGGCGTGTCTGGACAGGGACTCCTGTTGTCACCAGGCGCCAATAGGTTTTGATTTTGACGCAAGGGTATTTGTTGATGCAGAACTTGTGAGGCGTGTAGCAAAGAGACGCTGTAAGCTAAAGCTAGTGTGGTGTGTGTCGCGCCGCTCCGAAACGACGCGCCGCCGGCCGCGCGGCCGCATTCGTGAGTTGCGGCCGCGCGGCCCGCCTCGCCGGACACACACTCGCGCCCGCTCTACTTCATGTCTTAGCTAGCTGTAAATGGAATCTTGCTCTCCGATGATTTATGTATACAAAGTTTAGTATACCATGCGACAGAAAGCCACTTGCGATTTTTCCTTGACAAAACTCAAGGATCAGTAGGTGTCATGTTTTGCGCTAAGAAGATAAATATTTTAAAAATAAAACCCACAATTTTCACAGTAAAATAAAGTATCAAGTAAATTAGTTGAATTTGACACTGAGGTCGTGTGTCGTGAGTTTCGTGTTTATATGAATCATCCGAGTTGAGGAGTGGGAGATGTAATATCGTTGGGGCTGGTGTGTGTCCGGCGCTTGCGCAGCCGCAGCCGTGCGACGCGGGAGGGCGCCGGGGGCCGCGGGAGCGCCGGGGACTCGGTAAGTATGCGAGGCGAGTGGCCGGCCACACGCCACTGCACGAGCCGCGACTACTGCCACGCACGACACGGCTCTCTACTTTATGTACTAAAACAAAATGTTATGGACACTTTTTGTAATGTTGTGTTTCTTCACTGCGCGGTGTAGTGATTAATTTTTCGGAAGATTTTTTTTCAAATTTTAATGTTGGTTGTGGGTACGAGTCTGTAAGATCAACGAAAAATAAAACATGTCCTAATATAAATCTAAGATCATAATTAAATAAATCAAAAGGAAATCAGGAAATAAAATTATTCACACTCAGTCGTTTTTTCGTAAAGTCGATGACAAATAATGCCTAAGAGTCACCAAACCGCGCAATGAAAAGATAATAATTATCAAATGGTTTTGAAACATTCGTCCATCGACTATTCGGCTTCTAGACATCTGTTACAATAGTTGCTCTTCAAATCAGTCAAATAGCCGCGGTATGTTTTTACCGCGTTAGGCGCCGATTTTGAATGACAGGACTAGACAGACTCCTAATTTGACTATATTGACATCAGATTTTACAGTTAGTCGAGTTGACACAAAAATCATTTTCTGTTATGTTTTTTCTACAGGTTGAATAGTCGGTGCGTTAGTTGTTCTCGTACATAGCGGGAACTCCTGCTAGGGGCTAGGAACACAGCGGGAGGTGGGACTAGTTGCACTCTCGTAGAGTCACTTGGGCGACGCGGAGCGTGCAGTGGCGTGGAATGCGAGGGGTGTGCGTGCGATTGTGCGACGTAGGGCGAGTCAGTGCGAGTGGTCAGTAGGTGGCGATTTTCAGATGCTGCGGAGCGGCCTCGGCGGGGAGCGGCCGGTCGCGTTCTTACGTGCTAGCGACGACCACCCTCAATCGTATGAAACTGAACTTGATCGACTTTTCTTTCGCTTTGGGGACGCTCACACGACTGTACCGCACACGCTTTAGTACTTGTACGTTGTAACTGCATGTGTGTCGTGTGAGAGTCCCCTCGCATTGTGTTTATATTGGTTCGTGTGCGAACTGTGGCTCGTGTGTCTCGGGGCTCGCGCGCACTCAGTGAGCTCGTTTGGGCACAGGAGGAGGCCGAGGTGGTGGTGCGGCGCAAGCGCGACGCCAAGGAGGACACGGAGCGGCCCCGCGAGCGCGAGCGCGATGAGCGCCGCGAGCGCACCGAGCGACCCGAGCGCAACGAGCGCAACGAGCGCAACGAGCGCAACGAGCGCAACGAGCGCCCACAAGAGCGCGAGCGCGACAAGGACAGGGAACGCGACCGAGACCGCGAGCGCGACCGCGAGCGAGAGAGGGAGCGAGATAAGGAGAGGGAACGAGAAGGGAGGGAAAAGGATCGACGCCGCCGGAGTACTTCAAGGTAGCCGTCCAATTATGAATTTGTCATGGTTATAGGCATTATTCATTTAGTAAATTAATTACTAATTATGACGAAGTAACGTCATAATCACAACTGTTCTAACAATGTTGTATGTTTTAGGAGTAAGGATCGACGCGAAGAGCGCGACAAGGAGCGAGAACGTGAACGTGAGGAGAGGGAACGAGACAGAGAACGTGAGCGAGAGCGAGAGCGGGAAAGAGAAAGGTAAGTTACTAAACATTTACACTACATGGCATCTGAATGCCTGAAGAAATACACCCTGTTGGATTTTCAACGCTTGGGTCAACGCCGAGAGTTGAAAATCCAATAGTGCACTAAGTGGCGTAAACGTCGGCGGCTCGTCTCACGTGTGACTTGGCAGAACGTGGGAGTAACGCGTCCAAAGAATCGTTACAACCGAATGATGAACAATTGTGATGAATCTAAGCTGTAAGTAAATCATTGTTGCAGAGAGCAGAGGGAGCGCGAGCGCGAGAGGGAGATCCGCGAGCGAGAGAGGGAGCGAGAAAGAGAACGGTAAGTAGTACTACTCGTTATGTATGTTGTTGTCTTTGTGTTCAATAAAGAATTAAGGATTTTTAAAATAGTGACTATTATTTAGGCCCGTTACCGGCGCGGCCCTGGCTGCGCCGACGTTGCTGCCCTGGTCAGATAATAGCTCTTATTATATCCTAGTTTAATGCGACACGCGACTTGGACGTCATCCATGATTCCGTGGTCAGTCACTTTACTGCAAATTATTCTGTTAGGAATCAAAAAACATTGACCGTGTATATCGTCTGTAAATACTTTTCATTTACAAAATAAGTTCTGTTAACTGAGGTTGTTAATATCCGCGCTTGCGGCGCCGGCAGCAACCCTTTAACATACAGGTAACGCACTCACGTCTCTCAGATGTTTGTTTCATTGTTTTCTAGTTTGTACTTGCGCCGATTCCCAATCAGTACGGCACGAGCCATCGGACAGTGTCGCCAGTGTTCTAATAGTTGTCACGCTTGCGAAAAGCTTTTAATGCACGTTCCGCCGTCATGCTCGTGAACGGGCGCCGCCCGTCAGTTGAGACTGGACATCTCTTAGCTGCCAGTGGCTTAATTAAATTTCCATCTTTTAATTATTTTTATTTTATCTACGTTGTGCTCACATAATAGAAGCAACAAAAAATATGTTACTAAGATTATTATGTAACTCAGAATATGATTTAAGAGTGTCCATTTTTGGAGGCACATCACCTTCTTGCACGTTCACGCCACATTCTTGCACGTTCTTCTCCATAAAGATCAACGCTTTGGAATGCAATTTAGCTTAACTTTTTTGGACTGGCCAACATTTGATTATTCAAAAGTGCCTGCAAATGGTCTATTTGAAATAAATGCCTTGATTTTTTTATTTTGCCGTGTTCAAACAGGCACTCAATTAATAAGCCGTTTATCTAGTAGTATCGTAGCTCGCCGAGCCAGCCATCTTTTCCATTGTCTTCCTCTGTAAAGTATACCGTCTCTGGGGTACCAGTCAGTTACTCTAGCCTTTCTCGTCACACCACACCGTATTGCTATAATAATGACTAACGCCGTATCGACCCATGGTTGGGTAAAGGCCTCCATCTCATTCATCGATCACGATTGTTCGCTTCTTCTTTAAAATAGTTAAGGAGCACATCTAGGTCGTGCCGCTATCTCCTTCGCGGCTGGTCGCGTCCCCGCGTCCCTGTCGGGCCCGCAACCCGTCGGCAGCAGACTGGACATACCGCGGGCCGTTTAAGTTGGGCCGCCTTTTGAGCCGCGTCAACGATTAGCGTTGCGCAGCGCAGCATTTGGATAGTGCACTGCTAATTTAAAACAAAGAATGTTGCGTTTCATCGTAATAGAGTAAATAAAAAACATGCGAGTTGGTGCAGCAGTCATAACAATATTTAGGTCATAACAGCACGCGTCGCCTAGCAACAATCACTGAGCTACTGTTTGTTGGATTGCGCGACTGTATAATAAACTGTGACCAGCGGCCTCCAACGTTGTCGTGAGCAAGCGCCACATCTACCTCACGCAAGTCTGGCAACTTTTAAAATATGAGTTAAACTTAAAATTATCACTTACGAACAATCGGTTTATAATTGAATAGAATTTGAAACAACTATAGTAATTATGGGTTATTTAATGTTTATTTTTTGATACTGATTAGATGATAAATTATAAGAAACTAAATGTGTTTAGAAGGCGACAAGGTTAAATCGATTTAAGCTAAAAGATGATACACTCGGTTTTGGTCCGGTTTGAGTAACTAGAATAACGGTGGAACACGCATTGACCGTACCTAATGTTACGTTAGTTATTTTATGAAAGTGCACGAAGTCGAAAGAGTGCAGAACTCATCGGTTGTACTGCTTCGAGCACGGGAGAAAATAATTTAGTTGGAGAAACTCGGCAGACTTGATTTATACCGATATATATATACTGTGAAATATTAATAGTAGAGGATATGGTTAAGAACGACCTTCACCGGTCTGTTTAATGGATGAAACGTACATATTTTATGACAAATCTAGTATATTAAATATTATAACAATTGCCCACAGAACCCACCCATTGCCTAAGAAATTTCTGGCCAAAATATTTTTAGTAAAAATTGTTTTTTTTTTTTTTTTTTAAATGCACTACCCCTATTAATGCCAGATTTTTTGCAGACAACCCTATAGCATTGTATTTGTAATGAAACAGATTTATTTTGATATCTTCTATTTACAATATGTAACAAAAACCCTGTTGTTCCTTTCAGGGACATATCCATTTATCTACAAGCACATCATTAATGAAATTGTATTTAAAAAAAAAAAACATTGGCTAGTCGAGGGGTCAAAATCCCATCTATATATATAAAAGAAAGTCGTGTTAGTTACACTATTTATAACTCAAGAACGACTGAACCGATTTGGCTGAAAATTGGTAGGGAGGTAGCTAAGAACCAGGAGAAGGACATAGGATATCCCGATTTTTATTCCGTTCCCGTCGTTCCCGTGGGACGTGACATAAAACGTGGTATAACAAAACGCAACTTGGAGTAGGGTAATAGAGTAGGGTCGAGTAGGATAGGGTAGAGTAGGGTAGGGTAGAGTAGGGTAGAGTAGGATAGAGTAGGGTAGAGTAGGTAGAGTTGACAGCTTAGCTAAAAGGTAACTATTGGGCGGTACGAAGTTCGCCGGGTCAGCTAGTATCTATTAAAATCTACATATTCGAAAAAATGTTTACAATATTTGATTTTACAAGTTAGTAGGTACATTTTTATTTTGCTAAATAGCCTATGAGCTCGGCGGCTTTCTTTGAAACGACAGAAGATGCCGCCAAACGTTACCGCGGCGCACGTTCCTACCCCCGCAGCCCGCCTCCCGCCTCGGCCGCCCCTCGGCGCCCCGTGAATCACTTCCTACTTCCCGTTACTTCCTTAGTCTCCCGCGCAACTTACTTTCGATCGGATGTAATTTTTGACCTACGGATTGACGTGTGTTTTGTTTACGTAAATGTTCACCATGTCTTATTCTAACGTAGAATATTTCAATATGTTGATGTGTCTTGGGAAATGCGACTGCAATTATGTAGAAGCACGCAGACTCTACCAAGAACGTTTTCCAAACCTACCATTACCGTCAGCGATGGTATTCTAACGTTTGTACATACGTACGTTCAATACTGGCAGTGTGCATGGACGAAACCAACATCGAGCTAACGCAGGCAGACCGAGGACTCGAGACATCGACATCGACATCGAGGAGCAAGTCTTGGACTTGTTTGAGCACGATCCAACGGGAAGTACGCGCTCAGCGGGACACGAACTTGGAATAAACCATATGCGCGTTTGAAGAGTACTCAAAGAAGATGGTCAGCACCTGTTTCACTATCGTCGCGTCCAATCTTTGCTTCCTTCCGACTATCAGGCAAGATTAGAATTTAGTAGGTGGATACTCGAAAAAACCGAGCAAGATAGTGATTTCTTAAATTGGATACTGTTCATCGACGAGTGCTCATTTGTTAGAACTGGTGTTTTTAATTTGCACAATGAGCACGTGTGGTCGAAGTGGAGGCATCTGAGTAGGAAGGCGAACCCCGGGTACCGAAGTGCATAAAAATTGTGTCAATTAACATTTTCAAAGATTCGTTCGTTAGTGTTAAAGAACAGCTGACAAGGTCATGAACTTGTTTAGAAAAATAGGTAGAAATGCGCGCAGTGCGGGCACCGGTCAAAGAGATTGGCGGGAACGTTCTACTTATGTTATGTATGTCTAGTCTTCATGCAGTATTGCAGAGGTAAGAAATCATTTAAACATTACAAACATTAATAATTAAATATTTAATTTAATTATTTTTGTTGAACAATTTTTATAAATGACTTCCTTTATTACGTCCATATGCCGATTCTTAAAACGTAGGTAGAAGGAATAACAGGGTTTTTGTTACTTATTATTATTATTATTAAAAATCAATGCCACTTTTCGTTGTAATTTTATAACTCAAGAACGGGCTCACCTATCCAAACCAAATGTTTAGGCTTTATTCGGACTATTTAGTAGATGGTTTATGTGAAGTTTGGTAGGGTAGAGTAGTAGGGAAGAGCGGGAGCGAAGCTGCGGGGGTAAAAGCTAGTACAATTGATTAATGAAACAGTGGGTAGTACTACTATTGACATATCTGTTGTGTTTATATGTACCTGGCAACTCAAAGTTATGCCAGGAAACAAATAGGCAACCCAACGTTTTTATGTTCTAAAGGCTTCATAATTTCGGTTAATGTTAAATTTATTCGTTAAACACACCGGTGCACATTTCAAAAAAAAAAAAAAAAAAAATTTGACCTGGAATTTCTTTGGCAACCCAATCGCCTTATATTGTTTATTATACTAAATTTGTCATAAAATACGTTTCATCCATTAAACAGACCGGTGAAGTTCATTCTTAATCGGATCTTAGACTATAAAACCGTCGTTGTCATATCAAGATATTTTTGGAAGTGAAGTTCCCGGCGATTTATTGCTTTGAAGAAAAACTGAAATGTCGATGGGATGATTACAACAAATTTACGACAAATTGGTACATTGCACTTGTGAACTTTTCGCCGAGCAAACATGCTCTTGGTGTACGAATATACACTATTTGAGAACCGATGGCCTGCATCACTTGTAGCTATATGTAACGTTTTACGCGTTCGCGCGATAAGACGCATTCGCTCGCGGGCTGTGTGCGCGACATGCTGGCGTTGCACCCGTACATCCGCACGCGCTACGAGATCAGACGCGAGTACGTATCAGCAGCATGGATACCGGCTAATATCTCTTCGAATACTAGCCCGACCCAGGCGACGATGACGACCCAAAACCGAGATGAATAGATCTTCTAAGAAAGAGAGGCGTTTGCCCTGCAGCGGTACAGGACAGGCTGCACCTGCAGGAATACCTAATAATAATAACCGACTGTGAATGTCAGTCGTTAGATACTTCAAAATAGCATGTATTACTTGAGATAAAGTGCGTGGTTTAATATTAAAACTGTATTTATTTATTACAGATTGTAAATAAACCTATAGGTTTATATAGTATTATCATACTATTTGTCACTACTTGATCTGTATGTGAAAAGTACGTATTGGTAGAGTAACGTTTGTTCGTTTTTGTCATTCATACTTACATCTTATTCTGCCACAGTCTTCACAGATATACAGTACAGATACAGTGGTATGCGAGGATTCACCGACCAGACGGGTATTGTGTCTGGTTGCCCGATGTTTGTTTATCGGACTGTTGTATATGTTCTAATAGCGTGGAAAACTGTGATACCACCATGAAGGAACTAAAAGACAAAATTGTTGCTACAAGTTTAACAATAGACCACGAAGGAGATGGCGCGACGAACTTGATAGATTCCACCAGAATTGGTAAGAAGGAGCCCGGGCGCGCGAAGGATGGAAGAAGTGGAGGGAGGCCTTTGCCCAGGAGTGAAACAGAACAGGCTAAAAAAAAAAATTTTGAGCAAGATTGACGTACTAAGCTTAAGTGTTTAAAAACATTGATATTAACACCTGCATTCTTTTTCACAGCGAACGCGAGCGCGAGCGTGAACGCGAACGCGAACGATCCCGTGAGCGCGAACGCGAACGTGAGCGGTCGCGCGGCCGCTCGCGCAGTGAGGCAGACGCGCGGCGCGACAAGGAGGTGGAGGACGAGGCGCGAGAGAAGAAACGACTTGAGAAGAAGGCGAGGGAGAAGGAAGCTGCCTACCAGGAGAGGTGCGCGCCACTCACTTATTTCATTTCTAACTTTCACACAACGTATCTGTACACGTTCAAGCAATCATAACAAAAAATACTAAATATATTACTTGTTCGGATCGGGTCTAAGTTCTCATCATACAAATAAGGCTCTCGGATCCTACTCTCGAGCTCACGACAAAGAGACGTGAGATAATTCTGCAGTCTTCAGACGATGCGTGCATATGGCTCCTCAGACGGATCTCCCAAGTCCTTGAAACGCAATGTTCGCCGTTTTAATTCCGAAAGTATGACTGTATATTTAAAAAAAATCTCCCTTTTTAATTTAATATGCATAGAATCGTTATTACAATCTCAATTACATATTTAATTATATTTTAATAATCTGTAGGTTGCGAAATTGGGAGAGTCGCGAACGGCGCAAGCAGAAAGAGTACGAGAAGGAACGAGAAAGAGAGCGATGCCGCGAAGAGGAGAGGGAGCGAGAGGCGAAGAGACTCAAGGAGTTCCTAGAAGACTACGACGATGAGCGGGACGACCACAAGTACTACAAGTGAGTGCACCACACGCGGGTACTGCCGCGCCGCCGCTACCAATTATTGCACATTAGTTTCTTTTCCTCGGGAATAATCGTGGTTTTTTTAGCACCCTTACCTTAAGTAAATAAATAGATCAAAACAAAAAATGCGTTCCCTGTGCTTGCGGCATGTATTTAACAACGACGATTATTAGTTCGCTAATGTATGGCATGCGCAAAGCGATCCCCACTCTGACGCCGAGCGCTTTAGATTCGTGCCAGTACCTATATTAGGTTTTTTCCTAGAGTCCGTGTAGTCAAAGTGAGTCTGCTGATCCAGTTTTAATGCCAGTACATGAACTATAAATGGATCCCACGATTTTACGTCAACTCCTAGGTTTTTTACCGCATTCAAACACTCATTAGTGGTGTCATACATCTTCTTGATTTGTGACGCTGACTGCTGTTGCATAGTTGGCAATGATAAAAGAATATTGAGATGAGAACTGAATAATAAATTGGTGTTATTGTATCTGTGGTTTAATATGTCCCAACAGACCTTATAATTCTCGGTGCTAATATGCAAGTGCTGAATAAGTCTCTCCGGTTCCCCCCTGACCTTGGCCTTCAAGAACTGCATTTTTTGCGCATAGGAGATAGAACGATTGCTATGTATTGATTCCGTGAATAGGTCTTTAAATGCTATCCATTGATGATAATTTCCGTTAAACGTTGGGATTTCCATCGTTGGGGTGCTTTTCTCACGGTGAGAGACAGACCACAGCTTGCCGTTTATGGATTTCTTGATGTCCAGGTAAAGTTTTTCGTATTTGCCGAACGACTCTTCGTATGCTTCGTTCTCTTCTAACAACTCGCTGTCAATCTCCCAATGTAACGAGTCTATTGTTGACCATCTTGATTGAACAGTCTGCAAAATATCTTCGAACTCCCATTTTTCAGATATTTCATCTAAATCAATGAGAGCAATGGTACGAGAGAATGCCTTAAAATTGCTTTTCTGTTTACGCAGCATCTCTTCAAGTTTACTGCAGTTACCTTGTGAAGTGTAGAGAGTCGGAGACTTGACCCTACACTTACTGGTTGATTGCTGTTGATCGTCGGCTGCATCCTGATCTGTTGATCCAGTACCGTATGCTTGACTCATCTCCGCGCCAGCTGCTTGTGATGGTAGCGGAGTAGTCGGTGCTTCAACAATCTGGTGTTCGATCTTGGAGACCTTGTACTGCTGAATGTACGCACGTGCCTCGGTGTAGAGCTGCCTAGTTTTCTGATAACTATTTTCTACAAAGTAGCTGTGGTTACGCTCCTCTGATTTTAACAATTGTATATGATTTGCCTGGAACTCTTCCCAATATTTATCGAGAATCTCTAAACGCTTTTTGATGTACGTAGAAGATTTTCTTTCAGGCCCATCCTTTTTAAAATTGCGTATTACCTGATCTATGCCCTGCATAAGCTGATTCTGATTTTCGAGTAGGTTCTCCATTCTAGAGACGCTGATGTATCTTCAGTGATAAAAGCTTGGTAAATGATAAAGGAAAATGATATTTCTAGAATTCTACTCGATTCTGTATTCCTTGCTTTGTCGACTAAGCGTGGAAAACGATAAGTAGGTACCTTATATTGATAAAATGATTTTATGCAAGACTTGCACGAGAGCAGACTCCCTTTTTCTTTAGATGCTTTATGATAGCCGATAGTAGTCTACTCGAAGTGCTGATAGTGCAGTATGCTGTTGTGGTTGTAAGGTGCAACAACCACGTTACACGTGCTTAACCTCGCGGGCGAGTCCACTCGTAGAAATTAGACTAGACGCTCCGCTATTGCGATGATAATGAATGCTCACTCACCGGTATCTGCTGCTTGTTACCTGGTGGTTGATACTGATAATGATGGGTACATCCAGTCTCTGGTTCGGCGGAATGCACAAATACGCGAGGTCCGCCAATACGATGGCTCGAAGGACCATAAAGTTGTACGGGACAACTTGAAATGATATAATAATGATAGTTGTATTAATGCTTTTATTAGTGAGCACACGCGGTGAAGCCCGAGCGCGAACTGAAGTAAATTGCGCACGCGGTACAAAATGCTTATTAAGCTCATTATAACATATTCGAATTGTACTAGTGAACCGTACACATATGTATGTGTGAGTACGAATGCTGTGCGAACTATTATTTCAAGCCAGTCGCAAATAAATCGGCGTCCTAAAACTCATAGGGACGTTTTTTGAATAACCTTGACGTCTGTAAATTGGCGGGTGTATTCGTGTGAAGTAATGTTTATTTATGTCGTATCCCAGAGGCAAGGAGCTGCAGCGGCGCCTGGGGCTGCGCGTGCGGGAGGCGTCCGGGGACGCGCGCGAGCGCAGCCGCGAGCAGGCCGAGCTCGCCGCGCTGCGCCGGCAGGTACCCAGCCCATACTCTACTACTTCACATATACAACGAATTTGCTATTTCCATCTAATACGAGTTTATATATTTTTTTTATTTGTATTGTTACGCCACTAAACGTGAACACGCCATATCTCCGAGAAAATAACGAGTGGCACGTAATAATTAAAACGCATTGCTGTTCGAAAGGTCTAGAGTAGTTGTGCTTAGACAGACTTGGAAAAATCTCGAAACATCCACAACATACCTACAAGTAGTAGTAGGCATATATCTAACCGATAAGGGAAATTGTACTCTCCGACGTTAACAATAGAGTCGAAATTCGCATGAACGTGACTCTTATTATTACGAGAAATAAAAATGATTTATGACTTCGAGAAGCGATTCAATTGTTCTGGAATTCTGGATAGATCCGGGACGTCGGTATCTAGAATTTTCTTGGCTCCGCATATAAATACGGGCCCCCGGCCGGAAGCGAGTCAGTTGTGATTTCGACTGCGATCAAGAGCGAACTACCCTAGTACTCGAAGTGATTTTTATCAACGACTAAAGCGATAGTGTAACGGTACTCTAGTGTTAATTGTGATTCGGATTATTGTTGACTGGACTAATTTGTTATTGTTTGTGGCGAATAAAGTTCTCTCGTCAGTAAATCGGCATTTGATTACCTACGTACGTAACAGTATTATTAAAAATAGTGTGTACTAGGTGTGGGGAGCACGGCCGGCTGACGACCCCGCCGCGCTGGCGGCGTACGAGCGCGCGCGCGCCGAGCACGACGCGCAGTACGCGCCGCGCCTGCTCATCGACGTCAGTCTGCAGCTGGAGCAGCAGCGCGAGCGCGAGCTGCAGCGCGCCGAGCAGCGCGAGGAGGCGCGCAGGGAGGTACGTGCCACGTCACAGGTGTGGGGAGCGCGGCCGGCTGACGCGGCGTACGAGCGCGCGCGCGCCGAGCACGACGCGCAGTACGCGCCGCGCCTGCTCATCGACGTCAGTCTGCAGCTGGAGCAGCAGCGCGAGCGCGAGCTGCAGCGCGCCGAGCAGCGCGAGGAGGCGCGCAGGGAGGTACGTGCCACGTCACAGGTGTGGGGAGCGCGGCCGGCTGACGCGGCGTACGAGCGCGCGCGCGCCGAGCACGACGCGCAGTACGCGCCGCGCCTGCTCATCGACGTCAGTCTGCAGCTGGAGCAGCAGCGCGAGCGCGAGCTGCAGCGCGCCGAGCAGCGCGAGGAGGCGCGCAGGGAGGTACGTGCCACGTCACACAAGAATGTCATTTAGCAGGAGTTGGTCAACAGGTCTAGAAATTAGCATTTTCTGTTTGGTGCATTTAAAGTAAATGTAATGTATGTGTGTTTCAGGCTCGCGAGCGTGCGGCGCGAGAGCGCGAGCGCTACCTGCGGCTGGCGGCGGTGCGGCAGCTGCCCACTGAGGCCGAGCCCATCGACTCCGACAGCTCGGCCGCATCCCCGCCCTCCCCCGCGCCGCCCGCCACCCCGCCGCGCCGCCACCACCGCCGCGCCTCCTCGTCCGAGCCCGCCACGCCGCCGCGCCCTCCCTCGCCGCAGCACCCGCCCGACCCCCGACAGGTAGGCACACTCCCTCTCCACACGCTCGAGCGCACCCTCCCTCGCCGCAGCACCCGCCCGACCCCCGACAGGTAGGCACACTCCCTCTCCACACGCTCGAGCGCACCCTCCCTCGCCGCAGCACCCGCCCGACCCCCGACAGGTAGGCACACTCCCTCTCCACAGGCTCGAGCGCACCCTCCCTCGCCGCAGCACCCGCCCGACCCCCGACAGGTAGGCACACTCCCACTCCACACGCTCGAGCGCACCCTCCCTCGCCGCAGCACCCGCCCGACCCCCGACAGGTAGGCACACTCCCTCTCCACACGCTCGAGCGCACCCTCCCTCGCCGCAGCAACCGCCCGACCCCCGACAGGTAGGCACACTCCCTCTCCACAGGCTCGAGCGCACCCTCCCTCGCCGCAGCACCCGCCCGACCCCCGACAGGTAGGCACACTCCCTCTCCACAGGCTCGAGCGCACCCTCCCTCGCCGCAGCACCCGCCCGACCCCCGACAGGTAGGCACACTCCCTCTCCACAGGCTCGAGCGCACCCTCCCTCGCCGCAGCACCCCACACGCTCGAGCGCACCCTCCCTCGCCGCAGCACCCGCCCGACCCCCGACAGGTAGGCACACTCCCTCTCCACAGGCTCGAGCGTACCCTCCCTCGCCGCAGCACCCGCCCGACCCCCGACAGGTAGGCACACTCCCTCTCCACAGGCTCGAGCGCACCCTCCCTCGCCGCAGCACCCGCCCGACCCCCGACAGGTAGGCACACTCCCTCTCCACAGGCACGAGCGCACCCTCCCTCGCCGCAGCACCCGCCCGACCCCCGACAGGTAGGCACACTCCCTCTCCACAGGCTCGAGCGCACCCTCCCTCGCCGCAGCACCCGCCCGACCCCCGACAGGTAGGCACACTCCCTCTCCACACGCTCGAGCGCACCCTCCCTCGCCGCAGCACCCGCCCGACCCCCGACAGGTAGGCACACTCCCTCTCCACACGCTCGAGCGCACCCTCCCTCGCCGCAGCACCCGCCCGACCCCCGACAGGTAGGCACACTCCCACTCCACACACATAAATGTCTTTATTTTCATAAAAAAATTCCTTATCATTCCATCGATCATCTCTGTACAATTTTGTATATTCATCTATAAAACTGTGTGTGTGTAGTATTATTTTTGGTCACTAGATGGCGTTGTTAAATTACGTCACATTTCTACATCTCGCTATGGTTTCGTTACCGAGCTTTTATAGGGTCACAAACAAATTTCTATTAAATGTCTTCGTCTCAGTAACATTGGTTTTATTCATGGTCCTTCGAGCCGGATAGTATACGGAACAGTGAGCAAATTTGCAAAGTGCGACAGTGGCGCTCCCTATCGATAAAAAGTTGCGAGTAAAGTTGTGAGTAAAGTGATTACGTGTAGTTGTGTGCCGGAAAACTGTAAGTACTCTTTGACTTGTGTAACTTGTGAATTTCAAAGACGTAAAAATTCTAAGTCTTTGAAGTTACCAAGACTTGTAAAATTTCAAAAAGCGACCAGACGGGGAATCCATGCCCGATTTCGGCTAAGTGTGAAGAAGTTCAAACACTTAGAATAATTTTGATAAATCTGGACTTAGAAAATTTTTGGAAATTGAACTTGGAGATTTTCAAACTTATTGCTGCAATACCAACTTCAACATGGATTCGCTTATCAGATTGCAAGTCGACATAAGCAAACAAATAGAGAGAGCATTTACTAATTATAAAAAATCTCCTAAAGAGAGAATCACTGAAAGCTACTTGGAAACAAAACTTGAAAGTTTAGAAAAACATTGGTTGATGTTTGATGAGACCCATACGAAACTTATAACACAGTGCAATAGAGTAGAGTTCGAAAAGTCGGATTACCATTATAATGATATGTACGGCCAAACGGAAGATTTATACTCTGAATATAAAATAGCATTGAAAGATCGTTTGAAAACCTATGCTTCAAATAAAAGCTTTGTGTCCGAGGACTGTGGCCAAGGGTCTATAGGCAACCAAATGATCCAGAAAGGCATAAAGCTACCTAGAATAACAATACCAACGTTTTCTGGTCACTACTCGCAGTGGACATCGTTTCGGGATCTCTTTGTATCATTGATTCACAATAATCATTCTTTAGACAACGTGCAAAAATTACATTACCTAAAAGGCTATTTAACCGGTGAAGCTGAACAACTTTTACGACATCTACAGATTACAAGTGATAACTATACTATTTGTTGGAACATTTTAGAAAATAGATTTAACAACAAAAAATTTCTAACAGATTGTATTTTGAAAAGATTCTTTAGTCAAAAAAACCTTACTAATGAGTCATCTAGCTGTTTAAAAGAAATGTTTGACACCACCAACGAATGTTTAAATGCTTTAAAAAATGAAGGTGTTGATATAACAAATTGGGATCTCATTGTTATTTATATTTTATGTTCTAAATTAGATAATGAGTCTCGTAAGCAGTGGGAAGCTAAGATTTGTCATAACAATGACGAATTACCAACCTTAAAGAGTTTTTTAGAGTTTATTGAACACAGATTTAGGTCACTTGAATTTTTATGTCCAAAAGTCGTTAAAAGCACCACAACCAAGTCACATCATGTTCATCAGATTAAACCATCTGAATGTTCCTTTTGTTCGAACAATAGCCATAAAATAGGGAATTGTAAAGAATTTGCTAAACAAGAATTGTCATCGCGTCGTAATTTTGTCCAAAGTTCCGGATTGTGTTTCAATTGTTTAGGCGCAAACCATTCGGTAACATCTTGTCGTTTGCCCACTAGATGTCGAATTTGCAAGAAGAAACACCATTCATTGCTGCACTCAACCAATAATAACCAACCAACTGATAATGAGGAACAAAATAAGCAATCGGTTGATAGTACCAGTGTTGTTGTAAACGCAACAACATCAAAAGACGAGACCACCTTGAGCAACATAATTAGTTGCTTTTCTAACACAAACTGTCAAGTTGTATTGGCAACTGCCTTGGTAAAAGCAGAAACGAACACTGGGTGTACCATAACACTGAGGTCTTTAGTGGACCAGGGATCACAGGCTTCTTTTATAACGGAGTCTGCAGTCCAATTACTTGGGCTAAAACGAAACAAATGCAACAGTGTTATAGTTGGAGTGGGGGGTAATAACACCGCCTCACTAAACTGTAAGAATGTAGTTTATATCAAACTGCAATCTCTCCAGGATCCTACATTTACCATACAAGTCAAGGCATATGTACTTACCAAGTTAACTTCATTTCTACCTGAAAGAAAAATTGTGGTCCAGCTGTGGCCTAACTTACCAGTTTTGAAGTTAGCAGATCCGAAGTTTAACATACCTAACAAAATAGATTTACTGCTGGGTGCAGAAGTCTATAGTCAAATTATAAGCGAAGGATTGATTCGAGGACCACCAGGAACACCAATAGCGCAAAACACCAAGTTGGGTTGGGTTTTGTCTGGCAAGGTGGGGGGTGATAGTGAGACCAACACTGTCAGTTGCAACAGTACTATCATCACTTTGCATACCAACATTTGCAATGAAGATTTTAACCTGAAACAATTCTGGGAACTCGAATCAGACAACTTTACTCTGGGTAAAAAACAATTTACTCCAGATGAAAAACGTTGTGAAGAGATTTTTACCAAAACAACCAAACGCGACAGTTTCGGTCGGTATATTGTAAAGTTACCGTTTAGAGAAGAAGATCCGAGCTGTAAATATGGAAATTCGCGAGATATTGCTATTAAAAGATTGTTATCTTTAGAAAAGCGTTTTACAAAAGTACCAGATTTAAAAACTAAATATTCCGAAGTTATTAACGAATATTTAAAACTCGGTCATATGGAAATAGTACCTAAAAATGAAATTGATAACACTGAAGCTGTATACTTACCTTATCATGAAGTTGTTAGAAACGATAAAACAACTACCAAATTCCGAGTCGTATTTAATGCTTCCAGTCGGGATAGTAACGGTGCTTCTCTTAATAACAACCTTCTTGTTGGGCCAACCTTACAGGCCAATCTTAGGCACATTATTATGAAGTGGAGACTTCACCCTATCTGTTTGGTAGCTGATATCGTCAAGATGTATCGTCAGGTAAAAGTGACTGACCAAGATGCAGACTATCAACGGTTGGTGTGGAGAGCTGACTGTAAAGAAGACATACAACATTTACGATTAGGAAGAGTAACTTTTGGAACGGCCTCTGCTCCATACTTAGCAGTAAGAACGCTTCACCAAGTCGCTTATGACGAAGGAAACCTATTCCCGTTAGCATCTGAAAAAATATTAAATGACTTTTACGTTGATGATTTGCTCACTGGATGTCAAACTGTATCTGAAGGAAAACAAATATTTACAGAAATTACGAACATACTAAGCAAGGGAGGCTTCGAACTGCAGAAGTGGTCAAGTAATGATAAGCAATTGTCTAGAGCAATTAATGAAAACCAAACAGCTTTAGAAAGCAACCTAGAACTTAAAGAAAATGAAATCATGAAGATACTGGGACTCACGTGGAACCGAAGAACCGATGATTTTGAATACTCTGTTCAATTACCACCGATTAGCGAACCTGTAACAAAAAGAAAAGTTATTTCTGATATCGGAAAGCTGTTCGATCCGATGGGATGGATTTCGCCAGCAATCATAAAAGCTAAAATAATGATTCAAAAGCTTTGGCTTGCAGGGATAGAATGGGATGATAAACTACCATCTAATCTCTTAAACGAGTGGATTACTTACCGTACGGAACTGAATGAACTTACCAAATTTAGACTTCCACGATGGATTAACTCAAGGAAGAACAGTACCATCGAACTCCATGGATTTAGCGACGCATCCAATGAAGCTTATGCTGCTGCAGTCTATATGCGTGTTGTAGATAATACAGGAAACGTTTACATCAATCTAGTGACTTCCAAGACAAGAGTAGCACCAATTAAGCAAGTTTCAATTCCGAGGCTTGAGTTATGTGGCGCAGTTTTGTTATCTAAGCTTTTACAAGAAGTCTCGACAGTTTTGAACATTTCAAAGGGTAACATACATGCGTGGACAGACTCCACAGTTGTGCTGTCTTGGCTAAGCAGTCACCCAACTCGCTGGAAAACGTTTGTAGCCAACCGAACGTCGGAGATACTCAACATTTTAGATAGAGACCAGTGGTCACATGTGTCATCTTCTGACAATCCAGCAGATTGTGCGTCTCGCGGAATAAATCCATCAGAATTACCCAATTTTGAATTATGGAAAACAGGGCCGTCATGGTTGAAAAATGCTATTATTAACTATGATAGAAAAGAAATACCAGACAGTGATCTAGAAGAAAAAACAAAGAAAGTTTATCATGTTAAGCATAGTGATAATATCGAGCTATGGACCAAGTTTTCGTCTCTTCGTAAGTTAATTAGGGTTTTAGCTTACTGCAGGAGATTTATCAAAAAATTAAAAAGTGTAGGTAATCATAACTTACCTGCATGGTTGACTAGCATTGAATTAAATGAAGCTCTTCATATATGTATTAAAGAATGTCAAGCAACAAATTTTCAGCAAGAAATAAAAGATATCGAAGAAAATAAAAAAGTAAATAAAAAAAGCAAACTTACATCATTAAACCCGTTTGTAGATAACTCTGGCATATTAAGGGTTGGTGGTCGTCTGGAAAAAGCTGAAATTAAAACCGATTCTAGACACCCAATAATCTTACCATCAAAAGCTCATTTCACTGATTTAGTCCTCGCTGAAACTCATCACGTCACATTGCATGGAGGACCACAACTAATGCTGAACTATCTGCGGACTAAATA
This sequence comes from Mythimna albipuncta, assembly GCA_929112965.1. Taxonomy (NCBI): domain Eukaryota; kingdom Metazoa; phylum Arthropoda; class Insecta; order Lepidoptera; family Noctuidae; genus Mythimna; species Mythimna albipuncta. The sequence goes on from OV815984.1 coordinate 201,774, forward strand.
TTGGGTTATCAATGCTAAAAATCGAGCAAAAATGGTTGTTCGAAGATGTGTTGTCTGTGTACGACATGCTGCACAGACTAGAGATCAACTGATGGGACAACTGCCTCCAGCTCGGGTTACACCAATTCGAGCGTTTTATCGGAGCGGTGTTGATTATGCAGGTCCCATACAGATTCGTACCTCTAAAGGAAGAGGTCATGTTTATTTATATGTATGGCTACAAGAGCTATACATTTGGAGGCTGTGAGTGATCTAACGTCACAAGGCTTTCTTGCAGCCTTTAAACGGTTTGTTGCCAGACGTGGACATTGCGCTGAGTTATTTAGTGACAACGGAACCAACTTCGTAGGTGCCGCCCGTGAACTTCGAAACTTGTTCGCACAAGAAAAATCGAGTATGCTGGTAGAAATCGCTGAATATTTAGCAAACAACGGCACTACGTGGCATTTTATTCCACCACATGCTCCACATTTCGGCGGATTATGGGAGGCTGGGATAAAATCCACTAAGCATCATCTAAAGCGCATAATTGGCAATGCAACTCTCACTTTTGAAGAGATATCAACAGTATTGTATCAAGTGGAGGCTTGCCTGAACTCCCGTCCTTTGTCCCAAATCAGTATCAATTCTCAAGATTCTACGCCCCTCACTCCAGGACATTTTTTGATAGGTGAACCATTAGTATTGGTACCGGAGAACAATTATGAAACATCACCTATCTCATCATTGAAACGTTGGCAATTAACGCAACAAATGTTGCAACATTTTTGGCGGAGGTGGTCTAGTGAATACTTAACTCAATTTTTACACCGATACAAGTGGGCAAACAAAACACCAGAACCAGAAATTGGTGACTTAGTTTTAATTAAGGAAGATAATCTTCCTCCAGCCAAATGGCTTTTAGGCAAAATAACCGCGAAACACCCGGGTTCGGACAACGTAACGAGGGTAGTGACTCTGAAATGTAAAGATGGCTTATTTAAACGACCAGTGACTAAACTTTGCATACTACCTGTCGCTCATTAATATTTTTTTAACTTGTTATATTAGAATTGTAAAGTTTTGTTGTTATCATAGTTACTGTTGTTATTATCTAACTGTTTTTTTATCGATGTGTATTTGTTTTTTAACCACCATAATTTACTTATCATAATTTTAAATGTTATACAGTCCATTTTGTCGAATTTCATAGGTTCATGGTGGTCGGAAATAATGAACAATCTCCGACTCTGTAAAACGTGACGTGAGATAGCTGAATTTTTCTACGTAATATTGACAGCTTCTGTCTAAATTTTATTTTAACGTGCCGCAAAAATGATTCCGCCCTTACGTGTGCCTCTCGCATCAACAAATTATAGAAAGAAAAGTTTTATTTTACGTTCAAGTAGACAGTTCAGTAATATGTATATGTAAGCAGGATGGCTTGGATCCCTTTATGACTAGTGTGACGTCAGCCAGAAGACGCATAAGCCTCAAATTTTTCAAGTAACCTAATTATTTCCCCATTTTTAGGGTTCCGTAGCCAAATGGCAAAAAACGGAACCCTTATAGATTCGACCGTCCGTCCGTCCGTCCGTCCGTCCGTCCGTCCGTCCGTCCGTCCGTCCGTCCGTCCGTCCGTCCGTCCGTCCGTCCGTATGTCACAGCCACTTTTTTTCCGAAACTATAAGAGCTATACAGTTGAAACTTTGTAAGTAGATGTATTCTGTAAACCGCATTAAGATTTTCACACAAAAATAGAAAAAAAGCAATAAATTTTGGAGGTCCCCATACTTAGAACTGAAACTCAAAATTTTTTTTTTTCTTCATACCCATGCGTGTGGGGTATCTATGGATAGGTTTTCAAAAATGATACTGAGGTTTCTAACATCATTTTTTTCTAAACTGAATAGTTTGCGCGAGAGACACTTCCAAAGTGGTAAAATGTGTCCCCCCCCCCTGTAACTTCTAAAATAAGAGAATGATAAAACTAAAAAAAATATATGATATACATTACTATAAAAACTACCAACGAAAATTGGTTTGAACGAAATCTAGTTAGTAGTTTTTTTTTAATGCGTCATAAATCGTAAAAAATACAATATTATTAAAACATCGATCAAAGTTACAACACATTACAAGAACTTTTATATTATGTTATTTGCTGCTACGGAACCCTTCATGGGCGAGTCCGACTCGCACTTAGCCGGTTTTTCTGTATTGTTGAACCCTTGAATGTGACTTTGTGTATCTTACTGTAACCTCATGATGAGCCCTTTAATTTGATACCCATATTGCGATATTATTATTATTTTATTTACTCTAAAGTATAGCGTCTCACATTCGTGGTTTTTAGGGTTCCGTAGCCAAATGGCAAAAAACGGAACCCTTATAGTTTCGTCCGTATGTCACAGCCACTTTTTTCCGAAACTATAAGAGCTATACGGTTAGAAAACTTAGTAAGTAGATGTATTCTGTGAACTGCTTTAAGATTTTCACACAAAAATAGAAAAAGAGCAATAAACTTTGGGGGTCCCCATACATAGAACTGAAACTCAAAATTTTTTTTTCATCAAACGCATTCGTGTGGAGTATCTAGGTGTGGAGTTTATAGGTCTTTAAAAATGATATTGAGGTTTCTAATATCATTTTTTTTCTAAATTGAATAGTTTACGCGAGAGACACTTTCAATGTGGTAAAATGTGCCCCCCCCCCTCCTGTAACTTCTAAAATAAGGGAATGATAAAACTAAAAAAAATATATGATGTGCATTCTCATGTAAACTACCAAAGAAAATTGGTTTGAACGAGATCTAGTTAGTAGTTTTTTTTTAATACGTCATAAATATAAAAAATACACTATTATTAAAACATCGATCAAAGTTACAACGAACTACAAGAACTTTTATATTATGTTAATTGCTGCTACGGAACCCTCCATGGGCGAGTATGACTCGCACTTGGCCGGTTTTTGTAACTGTCACCTTTTTAAGGACACTTGGGTTATCAAGCTAAAACAATGGTATCTTAATTATATGTTGTAAAGCTCAGGGTTCCAGATGTATGACTAAATAAAAGATGAATAAGGTCGGTTTAACAATTTATGCATAGATTACCAGGTTAATCAACAAAATAACAGCAACTTATCAACCAAACAGAATCCTTAAAACGATAAGAAATATAGTCTACTCATACGGGTATGTCGGGATCGAACCCGTGGTAAGGGAATGCCAGTCCGCAGGCTCGGCCTCCAAGCTGATCGTTCCTTATCAACTGCGGCGGATATGATGATCTCTAGTGTTACAGCAAGTCAACGAGTCCGTTGTAGTTTGTGTAAGGTCGAAGCCCTGGATCAGTGTCCGGGTAACAGGGGCGTTTGCGCAAGCTGAGAAAAATAATGAATGCGTCAGCATTGTGGAACCGCGCCCGATCACAAAACCTCCATTTTTTTTTAAATAGACGCCATTTCACTTGTCAAACAAAAAAATTAATTAGTTACGTTCCATACGAAGTGGCGAGCCTAGTGACGTCATCTATTTTGAAACTATGGCACTAGATCCTCGATCATTACAATTTATAAATCCGTTAAAGAGGTTTGGAAGATATGAGGTAATAAAGAATATTACATACAAATATACAAGATACGTGCGAAAAACATAACCCTTCTTGCAGTCAGGTAATAAATGCATTCGAAGTTAAAGAAGTTTATTATTAAACAAAGTATTTAGTTAGAATATGCCGTCATCGTCGTAAAACCCCTGGCGTCAAATCAATATTAGTAGTTGAGCCAATGGAAGAAGGTGGCTCCTCGTACTCAATAGCACTCTCTTCAGCTCTTTATTCGTTATACTTTACACACACACACACACAGTTTCTTATCACAAACTGATCAAAAGAATCTATCATTTATTATTGGCAATTTTTCACTATTTTCCCAGTGTCCTAAAGTCAGTACCAAGTTCAGAATTTCGACCATTCTTGACTATACATCTACCTACATAAATGCCCATTTTGAGATTTTACTCTTATTTTCAGTTTTCGATTGTTTTTCCATGTCAGGTAGGGTGTTGTGTCGGGAGCGCACTTGGTCGAGTGCGCTTCCGTCGCGCGCCCGGACTCATGTTACGTTGTTCCCCGCGTCCCGCTTCATCACATCTAAATAACCGACACTAGTCCATACTTGTAGTTTTAAGTATTCACTAACAATTACTATTCACCTTGAGTGTTTTCGCGATCATCGCCTAGTGTTGCTCGTCAAAAGTACAAGTCCGCTCACGGCCGTCCTTACTGTTGCAGAGCGCGGCGTCGACGGGCAGCTCGCCCATCACCATCAGCTTCAAGAACCACCACAAGCTCAGCCCCAACAGCACCGACACTCCTAACGGTGAGTGCCACCACCACTAACCACTACCATGACCAACCACCCTCCATCACATTCAATAGCTACAATTGCTCGGGAGATTACAATCACTGTCGAAAGCCGAACTTTCCTAGTTGAATTACTTGTATTGTTTCGTTCGGACTCTTCATGACCGTCTACCCCACTGTACTCCGCAGCTCTTTCAACGTGAAACAAACGCTTTACTAATACTGTTGTTGTTGTTTACTTGCCGATGTGTAACGCCATCTCTCGGGAAACTCGTAAGTCAGACGGATTGTACACTAGCACCGTATTTTAATCTGCAAGGAGCCATCACAAACTCATCGACAGTCAGTTATTGTACTTCATTTGGACTTTACTCCAACTGGCTCATAGCTGTTCATACAAAAACTGACTGTGGATCCTGTATTGATAATTTTATATTAAGAACTGTAAAGGTATTATTCCGAACCGCGCTGCACGCAGCAGTGCTGCCGCAGCAGTGCCGCCACTAAGGTGCTGCCCAGCAGTGCTGCCTGCCGCGCTGATTCCGAGCAACGCGGCAGTGTCGCTCTGTTCGTGGTGATGCGTTGTTGTGTATTCGTTAGTTTACTTTGAGTTGACAAGATGTCGATTGATGACCAACTTTTATTTATACTATCGTAAAGGGCTGGATATAAAGTCACATAGTTAATTAACTGTTCCGCTTCTGAGTCAGAGAAATTCATCCTTTTGTTGTCAATTTACGTGTCAACATTCAAGTAGGTACTCTTGCTGCGGCGGCATACGCGTCACTACTGGTCTGTCGCGGCGGTAGGGCGACACTGACGCGCAGCAGTGCTGCCGCTACATTGCTGCCGCGACATTACTGCCTAGCTCGGAATGTAATCTCATATAAGCCAATAGAAATTGTACGGGGACCAGTAGTGTCGCGGCAGCACTGCTGCGGCAGCACTGCTGCGTGCAGCGTGGTTCGGAATCGTACCTTAATACTTTCAGAATAATGTTGAAATTACAATAACTAACTTGAACGTTTGGGGTTAGACTAGAGCAAAGCCTCGTTTTATTTCGTATTATAATTGAAAGTTTACAGTTTATTTTATAAGACTAGTACTAACCATGTCCTTGTGCCTTACTGTTTGTGCTGCTCTCGGCCAGCGTGGCGGGCGGCGCCGACCTACATGGCGAGAGGTAATCACCACCTACACAACGTACTTAAGCTATAGGGCTGTTTCTTAGCTGACTATGTGCAAATTCTTTTTATAATAAACTCAAAAAGCCAATGTTTCATAAGTTTTCATTTTAAGTGGGGGTTCGATTAATCCAATTTTTAGTAGATTTGTCTCATTTCTTTTTAATATTTTGGAGTATTATAGATATGAATGAAAAATATAACTTGGATTTTTTAATTGAAAACAGAATGAAAAATTTCAAGTCTTTTAAAAATTATGCAAGTTATATGCTTTCAAAATCTAGCAGAAGGAGAAACTGTCATGTACCTGAAAAAGGATGCACACGCTGAACTATGACGTCACCTCTATAAGGACTGTTATATGAAGCAGTAAGAACCATTTGAAATGTTTATTGATGCTACATTTTATAACCAACTTAATGTTTTCAGATAAAACAAAAATACTAACAAAAAAAAAACTTAAGGCCCAAGCGCCCGAAAAGTGCCATAAAAAGTGACTTTCTGAAGCCGACTCCTCGGTAACGGCCAGGTTAATAGGTTTGAAAAAAATATATGTTTATTATAGATTCATGAATAACATTACCTACTTTTGATTTTTTTATGCTATTAACACTTTTGTCTAAAAAAAAATATTTAGCAATTTCGTAACTTTTCGCAACTTTTCCCTACTCCTTCGAAACAGCTTGGATCTTCAGAAAAAATTTTAAACATAAAAATTGGTGGTTAAATATTCTTCAAAGTGAACATTGCATATGTAAATCAATCAATATCTCGCAAAGAAAATGGATTTAAAGGTCAGCAGCAGAGCTGTTGACCGCAAATAAATGCACAGATTTGCGTACTGCCGCCTAGGCGGGTGCGAGAGGTGCGTCTACATAATTTTGGCCAAATAGTTCAAGGGCTTATAAGCCTCAATAAAGGTAAAGTTGCCCTATAGATTTCAGCTTTAGGCCACCTCAACACATTGTACCCTAATGTTGCGACTCAGCAAAATGTTTAGAGTTTAATGGATTTAATTGTTTTATAATAATTCAGTTGTGTCGTGTCGCAGCGGACGCGTGTCGGGTGAGGCGCGTGCACGCGGCCTTCGCGGGAGACGACGACGACCTGCCGCCCGCACACCCGCCGCACGCACACCCCACCGACCACTCCAGACGTAAGTCAGCATCATACTCGTCCCGACACAATATGTTGTGTCGTGTCGCAGCGGACGCGTGTCGGGTGCGGCGCGTGCACGCGGCGACGACGACGACCTGCCGCCCGCACACCCGCCGCACGCACACCCCACCGACCACTCCAGACGTAAGTCAGCATCATACTCGTCCCGACACAATATGTTGTGTCGTGTCGCAGCGGACGCGTGTCGGGTGCGGCGCGTGCACGCGGCGACGACGACGACCTGCCGCCCGCACACCCGCCGCACGCACACCCCACCGACCACTCCAGACGTAAGTCAGCATCATACTCGTCCCGACACAATATGTTGTGTCGTGTCGCAGCGGACGCGTGTCGGGTGCGGCGCGTGCACGCGGCGACGACGACGACCTGCCGCCCGCACACCCGCCGCACGCACACCCCACCGACCACTCCAGACGTAAGTCAGCATCATACTCGTCCCGACACAATATGTTGTGTCGTGTCGCAGCGGACGCGTGTCGGGTGCGGCGCGTGCACGCGGCGACGACGACGACCTGCCGCCCGCACACCCGCCGCACGCACACCCCACCGACCACTCCAGACGTAAGTCAGCATCATACTCGTCCCGACACAATATGTTGTGTCGTGTCGCAGCGGACGCGTGTCGGGTGCGGCGCGTGCACGCGGCGACGACGACGACCTGCCGCCCGCACACCCGCCGCACGCACACCCCACCGACCACTCCAGACGTAAGTCAGCATCATACTCGTCCCGACACAATATGTTGTGTCGTGTCGCAGCGGACGCGTGTCGGGTGCGGCGCGTGCACGCGGCGACGACGACGACCTGCCGCCCGCACACCCGCCGCACGCACACCCCACCGACCACTCCAGACGTAAGTCAGCATCATACTCGTCCCGACACAATATGTTGTGTCGTGTCGCAGCGGACGCGTGTCGGGTGCGGCGCGTGCACGCGGCGACGACGACGACCTGCCGCCCGCACACCCGCCGCACGCACACCCCACCGACCACTCCAGACGTAAGTCAGCATCATACTCGTCCCGACACAATATGTTGTGTCGTGTCGCAGCGGACGCGTGTCGGGTGCGGCGCGTGCACGCGGCGACGACGACGACCTGCCGCCCGCACACCCGCCGCACGCACACCCCACCGACCACTCCAGACGTAAGTCAGCATCATACTCGTCCCGACACAATATGTTGTGTCGTGTCGCAGCGGACGCGTGTCGGGTGCGGCGCGTGCACGCGGCGACGACGACGACCTGCCGCCCGCACACCCGCCGCACGCACACCCCACCGACCACTCCAGACGTAAGTCAGCATCATACTCGTCCCGACACAATATGTTGTGTCGTGTCGCAGCGGACGCGTGTCGGGTGCGGCGCGTGCACGCGGCGACGACGACGACCTGCCGCCCGCACACCCGCCGCACGCACACCCCACCGACCACTCCAGACGTAAGTCAGCATCATACTCGTCCCGACACAATATGTTGTGTCGTGTCGCAGCGGACGCGTGTCGGGTGCGGCGCGTGCACGCGGCGACGACGACGACCTGCCGCCCGCACACCCGCCGCACGCACACCCCACCGACCACTCCAGACGTAAGTCAGCATCATACTCGTCCCGACACAATATGTTGTGTCGTGTCGCAGCGGACGCGTGTCGGGTGCGGCGCGTGCACGCGGCGACGACGACGACCTGCCGCCCGCACACCCGCCGCACGCACACCCCACCGACCACTCCAGACGTAAGTCAGCATCATACTCGTCCCGACACAATATGTAGTGTCGGGCCTTTTGACACGGCCGCTCGCTGCTACGATCACCGCTAGACTGTCGACTCTGACAAGGTAATAATATCTACGGTATTCCAACTTCATACAAACGGATGAAACGCGAGCTATACCTGCGCACCTCGATCTCGTGGTGCAGACAGTCGCGACTATGCCGCAGTGACGATCGGACCGTGTGTTGTTTTTTTAACAATAACCGCGCGATTTCTTTTCTAAATATAAGTTCAAATACATATTTACATATTTAATATGACGAGTAGAGTCTGACTAAAAAGTCAAACGACTTGGGTAATTATTAGGGTAAAATGAAATCTGATGTAGTCAACGTTGGCGTTGGTTCAATAATCAAGGTTAATTAAGAGATCCTGATCATTGTTTACTAATAGAACCTTATAAAAAGTATCAAATATAAGTGTTTTTTAATTGATTAAATATTATACAAAATTCCCAAGTCGTTTGACTGTTTAGACAGACTATAGAATATATTGTGCTGTTTTTGGTTGCATGAATTCGTCAAGAACGCATCCAAAGATAAATTTTTTAGATCACCTGGAAACTCTGAATGGTACTCACAAATAGGTAGGTACATAATGTATGTCTTTTTAATGGATAACTATTTCCTTTTATCTCCCGAATAAAAAAGATTTCTGGATTAAGAGCGCACGAAAAGTGCCATAAAACTGTGATTTTCTGAAGCCTCCTCGGTAACGGCCAGGTTAATAGGTTTGAAAAAAATATATGTTTATTTATGAACAACAATATCAACATTTGATTTTGTCGTGCTATTAATACTTTTGTCTAAAAAATAGCAATTTGGCAACTTTTCGCAACTTTTCCCTACTCCTTCGAAACGGCTTGGACCTTTACAAACATTTTTACACATAAAATTAGTGGTTAAATATTCTTCAAAGTGAACATTGCATATGTAAATGAATCAATATTTCGCAAAGAAAATAGATTAAAAGCGCTTTCCGGGCGCTGCTGGCCGCAAATAAATGCACAGATTTGCGTACTGCCGCCTAGGCCAGTGCGAGAGTTGCGTCCACATAATAAATGCACAGATTTGCGTACTGCCGCCTAGGCCAGTGCGAGAGTTGCGTCCACATAATAAATGCACAGATTTGCGTACTGCCGCCTAGGCCAGTGCGAGAGTTGCGTCCACATAATAAATGCACAGATTTGCGTACTGCCGCCTAGGCCAGTGCGAGAGTTGCGTCCACATAATAAATGCACAGATTTGCGTACGGCCGCCTAGGCCAGTGCGAGAGTTGCGTCCACATAATTTCGGTCAGATGGTTCAAGGGACTATAAGCCTTAATAAATAAAAAGAAAAGAGTAAGGAAAGTGATTGTCACGAGTAAAATAGGTAGGTAGTTATAGGCGGTTCATGAACCGTGATACGGTAGGTACGCTTGTGTTAAAACCTCGGGCATGTGTGTTTTATTAGTTTGTATAATTCAAAGTAAAGTGGTTTTATATTATTAATAATAGTTGTTTATTTTACTGTGTGTATGAATAATACTAGAAAAAATAAACTTGACCGTCTGTCTGTCACTAGATAGTTGCAATTTTTTCAAATGAAGTATTTACATACATAACACTAAAACCGTTTTTAGGGTTCTGTAGTCAAATGGCAAAAAACGGAACAAAAAACAACACTTCCTCTTCAATTCACAAAGTATTTTATTTGTTTATATAAAAAAGTAAGTAAAAAAATCAATGCCAGTTTTCGTTGTAATTTTATAACTACGAACAAGAACGGGGTCACCTATCCAAATCAAATGTTTAAGCTTTGTTCAGACTTTTTAGTAGATGGTTTATGTGAAGTTTGGCAGGGTAGAGTAGTGTAGAGTAGGATAGGGTAGGGTAGAGTAGGATAGGGTAGGGTAGAGTAGGATAGGGTAGGGTAGAGTAGTGTAGAGTAGGATAGGGTAGGGTAGAGTAGGATAGGGTAGGGTAGAGTAGGATAGGATAGGGTAGAGAAGGGTAGAGTAGGATAGGGTAGGGTGGAGTAGGGAAGAGCGGGAGCGAAGCCGCGTGGGAAAAAGCTAGTAAAAAAGTATATTTACAATCACAAAACTAAATGGAAACACAAAGTAGGCAAATATAATTAGAATGCTGGAGGCGGGGAGCCCTATCGCATTTTTACGTACCGCGCGGTTGTAGGCATTTATTTGAAAGATGCGGCCGAGTAGTACTGTATGATATTATTACCGTGACTTTGACGAGCAGTGCGCCGAAACGACAGTATTTTAATTATTTTTTTCTCACATGTAATGTGTCCACCACTAAATGCGCGGTGGTTGGAGAGAGTCGCGCGGCCGACGCCACGAGCCGAGTCGTTACGTTTGTAATAGCGTGGCGGCACAGCTCGTGCAGTAGTCAAATCAAATCAAATCAAAGCATTTATTTCAAATAGACCATTTACAGGCACTTTTGAATAGTCAAATGTCGGTCAGTCCAAGAAAAGTGAAGCTAAATTGCACGTTCCAAAGAGTAGGTCTCTATGGAGAAGAACGTGCAAGAAACTCCATGGACACTCTTTTAAATCATGTATGTGTTACATATAATGCTTGGTTACATATTACTTGTTGCTTCTATCATGTGAGCACAATGTCGATACAGCTCGTGCAGTAGTGTGGCGGCACAGCTCGTGCAGTAGTGTGGCGGCACAGCTCGTGCAGTAGTGTGGCGGCACAGCTCGTGCAGTAGTGTGGCGGCACAGCTCGTGCAGTAGTGTGGCGGCACAGCTCGTGCAGTAGTGTGGCGGCACAGCTCGTGCAGTAGTGTGGCGGCCCAGCTCGTGCAGTAGTGTGGCGGCACAGCTCGTGCAGTAGTGTGGCGGCACAGCTCGTGCAGTAGTGTGGCGGCCCAGCTCGTGCAGTAGTGTGGCGGCCCAGCTCGTGCAGTAGTGTGGCGGCCCAGCTCGTGCAGTAGTGTGGCGGCCCAGCTCGTGCAGTAGTGTGGCGGCCCAGCTCGTGCAGTAGTGTGGCGGCCCAGCTCGTGCAGTAGTGTGGCGGCCCAGCTCGTGCAGTAGTGTGGCGGCCCAGCTCGTGCAGTAGTGTGGCGGCCCAGCTCGTGCAGTAGTGTGGCGGCACAGCTCGTGCAGTGACCGAGGGTCGCGCTACAGCACGTATTTGATTCAGCAGTATTTGTTGAACAACAAACCTGACTTGAGGAAATTATTACATATATCTTAATGTGATGTTGACGCTAGTTTGAGCCGTTATTTGTCTTATTACAGCTAAAGAGAAGAAAGATAAAAGCAAGAAGGGCGGCGGTGGCGGTGGAGGGGGTGGCGGTGGCGGCGGGGGAGGTGGCGGGGGCGGTGCGGGGGGCGCGGGCGCCGACGGCGACAAGGAGAGCCGCAGCGCGGAGGAGAAGCGCAAGCACATCAAGAGCCTCATCGACAAGATCCCCACGCAGAAGGACCAGCTGTTCCAGTACAAGCTCGACACGCAACAGGTCTGCACAACTATATTCTAACTTGTCTAAGGGCCGGCTCCCACGGGGTTCAAACTTAGCTGAGAACAGTTTTGAGTTTAAGAAGAATTAAATTGCAATTGCATTGACAATCTTAGACAGAGTCGGTTATGTGTCGGTTATGTCGGTTGGCGATAGTATACCATGCCAGAAGTAAAGTTCGTCGTATTTATTGCGTCGTTGTGTGGGCGTGCACTTGCATGATGAATAGTTTTAACATTTTTGTTTTTCATTAGATAATAAAATGTTTGAATAAGAAGTAAATGAAAAGTTAATAAATAGGGGTATTTTTTAAATTAATTTATTAGAATTTTAGTAGTACAAAGATTTATTTTACCCGGCAATCTAAATCGAGAGACATAAAAGATGTACAATAAAAGAGTAATTATGATAAATAAATGATAAATGATATAAATAAATAAATTATTTTGCAAATAGGTTTAAAAAACTATACACGTCAATTTTTTTTTTCGTCCTTTTATGCAAGATGAGGCCGGTGTTTTCTGGCTGACTATCCTGAGAAGAAACACCGTAACAATCTCAGGAGTCAGTCTCTTTTAAGGTCCATACAGTTAATATGTAATGGTCAAATCACATGAGAACCATGCAGATTAGTCTGAGATGGACCCGTCCAGTCAGTGCAAGCATTTGTCAGTTTCGCAAAGCTCAACTCAGGAGCTCAACGACTTGACGAACAATACCAAGGAAAGGACATTTGGGTAGGCCGCAGAAAATACTCAAATTGCCAGACATACATACGGTTACGAGAGAAAAAAGTAATCGACATAGTCCTCACATTTACAATAATAAAAGGAAATTATAGTTTACGAAATGTAAAACGCACCAAAAAAAAAAATATGTCAAAAAATAAATAAATAAAAAAACATGTCAAACTGTAAAATAAAAATAATTTACAATGTCAAATTGTAAAAACTAAGTTAATAAAAATAATAAAAAGCAGAATCGAAAATTGTGCGAATTATAAAAGTATGTGGTTCATATGATTGAAGTAAATAAATTCGTGTGTATTAAATATTTTATTATATATACAACGTTAAATTTTAATCGTTTTAATCCTTTGAACCGGTGGTTTTACTTATAAAATACTATTCATCCAAAGCTTGTAGAGCAATGTAACTTTTTAAAAAAAAAAACAGTAAGTGCTAAGGTAATACTCGCAAAATACATGAAACAATTGGTAACGCCACGAGATAGTACCTACGTCGGTCGTTGCGGCTTTGTAGACCTACACTGCCCGATCAAGTAAGGTCATTGACTCGCTCAGCTGATCTTCGCGTAAAACAAATAAAATGATTCCAAATTTCCTTCATAATTTAACAGACTTAGGGCGGACTTAACTGCTTTGTGCCTAAGACATAGCTTATAAAATAATTACTTATGCTAAAAGTGTTAGGTAATTAATTACATTACATGTAAAAATAAATCTCTACAGGCCTGCTAGATAAGGCGTAATTAAAAATGTGGAATCGATAATTGTGATTACAATGATTAAAAAAAAGTTCTGTTACAATGATTTAAAAAAAAGTTCAATTACTTAACTAAATCGCCTTTGTATTTTTATTTATTTAACACTTAAATTGTTCACTTAAACGACACGTTAAATTGTTCAAAGTTTTAAGAGTTCTGGGTCAATGGGTCGTCTTAGGGGCTGTTATAAACCTAATAACTAATCACCTCCGAATCGTCACTGGTTAGATAGACTTCACAAGAGCATAGCATTCCTTTGGATACATAATCTTGCACGTTTAACACAAAGAAAGCTGGTTTGGCACTGTACAAACGTGGAGTCGCCTGCGCAACAAGACTCGCGATTTCGTCACCAACTCCAGGTTGGAATACACATAATTCCGAGACGCCATTATTTTCGCGCGACGAAACCATACCTATGACGTCTTCAGGGAAACTGAATTATTCCATGACGAGTGAGTCACGCGATACACTTCGCGCGCGGGGAGGGCGCACGGCTCGCGTGGCCAATCTTTTGTGAGTCCACGTTGACTAAGTGAACGCATTATTATTGTTATTGTGGAATGGAGCCTACTAATTGTTTGCATTATTTATTCATTCATGCGAGAATTGGTTCAAGTTATTAAAAAAAAGGTATTTTATTTTTTAATTTCATCTTTACAAATAATGTAAATAAAGGTGTATATATAGATGCAAGTGAGAAAAGTTTGTTATCGTAGTTGAGATTGGAATATATTCGAGGTTGAAAGGTTTTATGAGTCGAAAGTTTGGTTACGTGTATCGAAAACATTTTTTTTTACTGTTATAAGTTTAGTGGCAATGTCAGTGCGTTTGCAAGAAATATTTTTATTTTAACTTTTGTGTTTTTTAATATTAATGTTAGTACTTGCTGAATATTGGCGTATTTTATTAGTGTTGGATGGTTTACTTATAGTTTGTACGTAGTATTTGGTAAAACTGTGGTGTCTTTTTTACAAAAGTACGAGTGAAGAGTCGAAGTAGAAGAATTAGTGTGTAAGAAGAAGTGTTAGTTCATAAAGATGATATTGAAAATCAATTGTAGGAAGTGATGTGTCGCGGATTGTATGTCTCGCGCAGACCGCGGGGAGAGCGCGCGGGGACGCCTATTTACAATATGTACGTGGCTGGAACGCAAGGCGGTAAAACGTTAGTTTTTTGTCCTATGATGAGTTCCCTGACAGTTCTTGTCTGACAATGATAGTGATGTGACCTAACGAAATTTAATCGATTTTTTATAATAACGAATCAGTTGGCAAATAAAATGGAATCGGATTACCGATTTTAGATTTATAGATGATAAATGTGAAAGTTTGTATGTGTGTGTGGATGTTCGTTACTCTTTCACGCAAGAACTAGTCTACGGATTTTGATTAAATTTTACGGTAAACCAAAAAACCTGACAAAAACTAAAAACCTGAAATAACGCGGGTGAAATCGCGGGGGACGCCTAGTGGTAAATTGGTCTTATCTATATTTTTATACCATCTATATGTACATATGGAATGCAATAAAGTATTGAGTATTGAGTAAATAAAATGCAGTCTGTTTAAAATAATAATTTATTTATTATTCACTGTCAGAACTTGACTCATGATTTGAACTCATATCCATATCGGAATCGGAATATTTTCCAACCGCGATATACAGTTACAAACCATGGCTCCTAAGAAAAGTTTATCTTGGGATCATTTTGTGGACAAGGTTTAAAATAAAGCTGAATGTAAAATGTGCAAAGTAATAATAACATATAACATATATTTAATTAGTCTAAGATCCGATACAGAACGACCTTCACCGGTTTGTTTAATGGATGAAATGTATTTTATTATAAATTTAGTGTATTAAATAATATAACGCGGGTGGGTGGCCTAAGAAATTCCTGGCCTAGGGTTGCCAGGTCCAGTCGTCGACGGTTAAACGTTCCCGCCCGGTGATTCTTAGTACCCCTGACCCCAGAGCTGCGCCCGCGCCCGTCCACGTCCACACAACCAGGAGTTGCCGGGCATTTGGGGCCAGTGTGTATTGTTATGTTGCATTACGGGGGTTCGGACCATAGCCCGCCACGCTGCTCCAGTGCGTGTTGGTTGGGACCTCGTATACACCCCCAAGCACTAGTTTATATCAATTAAAAAAAAATCATAGGGTACTTCCCGTTGACCTAAAATCGTGAAAAGCATGAAGCAAGGTCTCATAGCATAATTATAGGAATAAAAACTGAAAAATACGTAACAAAAACACTTTTTTTACACATATAAGGGACACCCTAATCTATACTCACAGTAGCCGCCCTCGTATCCACTACGAACGACGCGACACTCCATCACGAACGCTCTTTTACTGCATTCCGAAACATATTTTGACACTCACAAAGAAACAGAAACCTATACGACACTCCCCTTACCTAAAACTCGGTAACAAGCAAACTCTCATAATACAAGAAAAACTATAAAAAAACTTAAAAAAATATATATAACCGACTTCAAAAATGTACAAATTAACTTTAATTTCGAAAATCGATGTTTCTATAATAGTTTTGTCCCTTCGTTATTTAACACCAACTTCCGAAATTCATTCAGCCGAACATGGAACCTCCTATTTTCGAAGTCGGTTAAAAATAAATTCATCAACCTGAAAAATCCTGAAATCTAAAGCCCTGATAAATGAATAGAATTGTTCAAACACAATCCCACAAACTTTTATGTCTCCTGGGAATTTATTATTTAATCGTATTGCACAATCCATTAAACCAATCTTTTCAAAGAATTCTGATATAAAATTGAGTGCAACATTACTGTGCCCTGCTTGGGCGGAGCATCGCCGTGCCCTCGTGGGGGTGATCGGCGGCGGAGACCTCTCGCGCCGGGCCTTGGTCGAGGCCATGGTCCGGAGCGAGGAGGAGTGGCAGGCGGTCGCCGACTTCTGCGAAGCAGTAATGCTCGCTAAGGAGGTGGCCGACCGCATCAGACAACGGCGCTCTCGCCGCCGCCGCCGGGATTCCGATCCCGATTTTCAGCCACCGTAGGCGCGGGCTTGCGGACAGTGAGCAATGGGTAGCTCGCTGTCCGGCCGTCCGGTAACCGTCTGGACCAAGCCCAAGTCGTCGACGGCGCGCACTGTTCCCGCGCGCCTCAAGGAGTTGTCAGCAACAGCAGGGACCCAGCCGGGTCAAAGCCTACTGGGGCCAGGGTTATCCGAAAGGGCGCTCGAGCCCCGGTACGAAGGCTAGAAGGAACGGGATGGGTTTTTTAGTCAGTAAGAGTCTGACACTATCTCCCGCTCCGCCCAAGGGCGGGGGATGTCAATGCATGATTTTTCCCATCGAAAAAAAAAAAAAAAAAGTGCAACAAATTACCTGAAGGGTCTTCGAGCAGTACAACAGAGTGCTTAACTTATAATCTCACATCCACAGATTGATAACGTCCTAATGGAGAAAAAGATCCGACCGTGGATCAACAAGAAGATCATCGAATACATCGGCGAGCCTGAACCCACGCTCGTGGACTTCATCTGCAGCAAAGTGGTGGCGGGCTCCGCGCCGCAGGGCATCCTCGACGACGTGCAGATGGTGAGTGTGTGACGCCTAAACCAAAATTGTGCTAGACAATAAAGAACAACGGCAAGGAAATTGTTGATCAAATTATTAAGTGTCTACATTTATGTCTTAATAATATATACCGACGTAATAATTTACTAAGTTTTATGAAATCAAGCTAATTGCCATTTTAAATCGCAAAAAAGAAACGTCATATCTGGAAACTGAATAGACTATTTTTTACGTTTTACGATAGTAAATAATTAGGGCTTATTTTGTTTTTTTTTTTTGTGTACACACAAAAAACAGAAAAAGGTAGATGATAGCAGTACGAAGATACTGCTTATTTTTAAAGTCATTTCTACCAGCAGACCTGCGAAAGAAAAAATCCAAATGTAGACAATAGTGTGTAGGAAGCAAAAGAGGAATGTGTAGTCTTAATCTGAAGTATCAAATAAAACGTACTTAAATATAAAACAATAATAACAATATGACTTAGTTTTTTTTGCGGGCTTGACTTCATGACTTGGCTAAACTGAACTTTTATTTTTTATTTTAAATATAATTTAAAAAAAATCTGAATTTATTTACCGACAAGATAAATTACAAGCAAAAACTAGTGTTATTATAAGTTATGTTACAAAGGTTCAAACATACGAAATTAAAAATAAAATCCTAACACACTAAGAATTTCTGTGCGCAATTGAACACATGCGCCGATTGCCCCCACTACTTTCACCGAGCGATCTTAATTCACCGCGCGACTTGTATAAATGTTAGTGAAGTAACATAATGTGCTTTGCTTTATGTATTTCATTAAGATAATTAGTCCGCCTCTGAACTCTTGTGTGCATAAAGTATAAATAAATAAATAAAATTAGGAAATACATTTGAGTATTAAATAATAAACATAAAAAAGGTGGACCGATGACCTGGTGAGGGTCGCGGGAAGCCGCTGGACGCACACGACAGGTCATTTTACTATGTCCATCAGAGGACGTCTTTCGGTTGAAATGATGACTAGTTATAAAATAGTGACAGCGATAGTGAGATCAAAAACTGGCCAAGTGTGGGTTGGACACGCGCACGAAGGGTTCTGTACCGTTCTTAGGACAATTCGGCAAACAAATCGAATTTTTTGTATGAGAGTCTCCATCAAATATTTATTTTGTTTTTAGTATTTGTTTTTATAGCAGCAACAAAAATACATAATCTGTGAATATTTCAACTGTCTAGCTATCGCGGATCTTGAGGCTGTATCTCTCTCTGGTGACAGACAGACGGACAGACAGCGAAGTCTTAGTAATAGGGTCCCGATTTTACCCTTTGGGTACGAACCCAACATGATATTATGATATGACAACTTGTCGTTTGTTTAAAAATGCATCACTTGATTTTTAAAATGAATAAGAATGTACGTATATAGGTATTATTGACATAATCACCAACTTTAAACTGGATCATTAAAAAAAAAAATACATACAGAGGTTACATAAAAATATAACCTCCTTTTTGAGGTCTGTTAGAAAACATGGTGAACATATAGGTTTAAAGAATTTATTCTCATAAGAACAATTACAGTTCACTTAAAATGAGATACAAATAGCTTATAAGTATTGAAATGTTCACATCCGGTGTGTTGGTGACATCATAGGTTGTATACATGTTTTTTTTTTTAATTTAGCTTTAAATATATTAATATTTCACATTTCTTTAATTCTTCGGGTGAATCATTAAACAGCCGTGCTCCCTCAAACAGTATTGTTTTTTTTTGCCGTAATTAGTTCAAGATATAAGATCCAGTATTGAAATGGGATGTGTTTGGTTCCTTAGGTGTTGGACGAGGAGGCGGAGGTGTTCGTGGTGAAGATGTGGCGTCTGCTGATCTACGAGCTCGAGGCCAAGCGCGCCGGCCTGCACAAGTGAACCCGCGAGTACCTCCTAGTCTAGACATTCATATTAATTAAATAATAAATATAAAATTATATCAATTGTAAGGAGTTTTCATTTATTTTTGTAGAAACATCTATACGTCACCTGCGCACTCGGAATAGACCTGACGTCGCACAAATCCAGTCCTCGGCCGTGTCCAACACTCGCCCGTCGCACTCGTCGGCAAGCATCGCGCAGTTGCCGACAAGGATCCTCCCATAGCAATGCGAGCAAAACTCACTTGTGCCCCAATGAATTAGATAGGTAAGGGCCATGGATGATGAGACTCCCCTCTGTGTGTCTGAAACCGTTGCTCACACCCAAACGATGTTGAAGCACATTTAACAGCTTTGAATTGTACGAACAAACTTGCAATGCGATTCAAATAAGTATAGGCATCGTTCTCACCAAACGCATAGTCCGCCGCCACCTGTGAGTATGCTCACGGTCAGGCCCGGAGAACGTGATCTCAGTTTGCAGTATGCGTTCTCACCAGGCCGACAATACGCTATAGCGTACAAAATACGTTACTTGTGTGATCAAGAGTAGGTTTGCTACGCGTAGTATAACTAACCAACCACCGTGAGTCGGCGACCACGCACTACGTAATCTGTATAATGTATATAAAAAAGGCGAAACTGACATATCAATGCACAGCCGAAACTACAGGGCCAAGGAATGTAACATTTTGTACAAGGTTTATGTTGTAGGCGAGCACTAAGAGAGGATTTCCCAAAACTCACCTCCTGAGGGGATGGAACGGGAATCCAGAATGTGTACAGAGAAACATATTTTTACGCGGGCAAAGCCGCTGGCAGAAGCTAGTAGCTCATAGTTAGTTCGGTGCGAACGAGAAGTTAATACATAAATATGGAAAAGCGATAAATTGCGTAATGTCCGCTCACAGGCAGCGGCCGACAATACGTTTGGTCTGAACAATGCCATAGGAACGTCAATGACCCCGTATATGTCAAATGTTACTTGAAAAAGTACAGTTTGCAAAGATTGGCGTATCAATAACGGTTTTTTTACTTTGTTTAACAAAGTATTTTTTAAGTCTAAGTAAAAAAAAATGTAATTGTTTATAAGTAAATTTGCTGAATATATTATATTATTCT
Organism: Mythimna albipuncta; assembly: GCA_929112965.1. Lineage (NCBI taxonomy): Eukaryota > Metazoa > Arthropoda > Insecta > Lepidoptera > Noctuidae > Mythimna > Mythimna albipuncta. The sequence continues at coordinate 221,831 of OV815984.1, forward strand.
TAATTGGTTAAAAAAAAAACTTTCCTATTTTCGTTGTTTGCAACAATTTGCCTTTTGCCATTCTCTAGTACTCGGGACACCTCACATAGTGATGTAGCGATGAGAAGAATTGAACAACTAGATTCGGATTAAACTTTTCTATTCTTTTATGATTCGTAAATAAATTTAATTTAAAAATGGTATTGTTTTACTCTCCTTACCTGATTCTATTGGCAGCTGTGATGCCACAACATGGCGCAAGTCGATCCTATTCTTATTTGAATGGCATTGTACAGTCCACGTCTAATTAGAGTAAGCATGTGCGTGTGGATTGAGTGCCCCTTTATAAAATCTCTCAATCCTCATGTACATGGAAGTAGCCGCCGCCGACGTATTCGATACAAACGATTGTATAGTTGCCAATAAATACCATCAGCCTTGTTTACCTGAGTCAACTACCTATCTACTCCCCATTACAAATTCAACAAATCGAATCGAATGAATTTATTTAAAAAAACTTATTATATTAAAAAAAAATACTACTCTGTCAAGAAAGTACCGGGAAAAGATCAATAATACACAAAATTTTTGTTATTCATCCAAATTTATTTTATCACCTTCAAAGTATGCCCCTTCAGAAACGATACACTTACGCCAACGAATAATCCAATCATCAAAACATTTTTTAAACGCTGTTTCCGAAATTGAGTTCAGTTCTCGCCGCGAATTCTTCTTTATGTCTTCTACAGATTGAAAACGGGTGCCACGAAGTGGTTATTTGAGTTTAGGAAAAAGATAGAAGTCGGCTGGAGCCATTTCTGGTGAATATGGTAGCTGCTCGATGGTATTTGTTGAGTGTTTGGTTAAAAAATCGTTCACAATGATGGCCTTGTGCGAAGGCGCATTAATCGTGGTGCAAAATCCAAGAATTTTCTTTCCACAAATCTGGCCTTTTTCGTCGAATTTGCTCTCTTAAATGCCGCATAACGCTCAAATAATATTCTTTATTAACCGTTTGACCTTCCGGTAAGAATTCCGAGTGCACAACACCGCGATAGTCAAAGAAAACAGTCAACATGACTTTGACTTTTGATCGATTTTGGCGTTATTTTTTCGGTTTTGGTTCAGTTGGAAGGTGCCACTCCTAAGCTTGTTGACTTGTTTGCATGTCAAACTCGTAAACCCACGTCTCGTCGCCAGTAGCAATTCGTTTCATGAATGTTGGGTCGGAATTGACTCGTTCTAGCATGTCCTCAGCGACTCTCATGCGATTGAGTTTTTGGAGAAAATTCAGGTCTTTTGGGACTAGCCGAACGGCAACATGTTTCATACCCAAATGATTAGTTAAAATGGTACGGATCGACTCGGCTATCTCTGTGATATGAATAGTGAAAGAATTTCGTGTGCCATAGGCACAATTTGACACATATTTTTGGCATAATCAGTAACTTCCCATTATTGATATTTTATCAGATCTGGTTGTGGTCGGGTCAGGAACCGTGATCCCCAGCCCGGCCACAATCGTTCTCTTATTACTCAAAAACCGGCCAAGAGTGTGTCGGGCCACGCTCAGTGTAGGGTTCCGTAGTTTCCCGTCCGTCACAATAAGTGTACCCACTTGAGTTTGAAAAAATGCTTGCATAAACGATTATACTACAAATTTAGTCCAGAAATCATTTTGTAGAACCTTTTTGTCTTTTTTGTACAAAAACTGTTCTTTCCATCAAGTTCAAAATGATTTTCCTAGAAAATCCTTATAAAGTTCTACTTTTCAGATTTTTTTTTCATATTTTCTAAACTTATGGTTCAAAAGTTAGAGCCTCCCCCCCCCCTCTAACTTTCACATTGTTTTTTACTTTTGGAGGGATTATTTCCCAAATTATTGACATTTAAAAAAATGTTTTTAGTAAACCCCTATTCATTTTTAAATACCTATCCAAGAATATATCACACGTTAGGGTTGAAATTAAAAAAAAAAAATAACTTCCCACTTTACATATAGGAGGGCTACCCTTATAAAACATTTTTTTCCAATTTTTATTTTATTTATTTATTTAAACTTCATGTACAATAGTGGTACGTAGGCGGACTTAATGCCACAAGGTATTCTCTACCAGTCAACCTTTGGGTTAAAAAAGACAGCACTGTGGTAGGTTTGCACAATAAACAAATACATAACAAATATTTCAAATGGAAAAATATAAAATAAGTTACCACCACCACCAAAAGAAGGTACCACTTTGTCGGCGTGATTGATATACATATTGGTACCTTTCAGCTTTCTAGTACTAACGGTCACAGAGATTAAGCGAGGACGGACAGACGGACAGACAGACATGGCGAAACTATAAGGGTTCCTAGTTGACTACGGAACCCTAAAAAGAGACAACCGTTATGTCGAATAAAAAAAACGTAGGTATATTTCACAAATTCCTGGGACAAGTGGCACAATAAAACACAATTAAAATAATCATTTTGTGCCACAGTAAAATCTCCGTTCCATGTCGTAGGAAATCGATGGATGCAAGATGCACGGGACTGGTCCTTAGAGGCCTATGTCCAGTTGAGGAAGTCTTTCGGTTGACACGGTGATGCGATGCTGTTAGATAGGTACCGGTACATTCGCCGGCGCCGGTACGTTACTTGGCAAGGTTTACGCCGCGTAGGTCACACTTAGTGCATCAATAGATTTATACGTAATTTTTTATGGTAGGTAATTGCCATAATTTATTTTTAAACAATCGGTTCTGAAGATAGTTAATAAAAGAAAAAAGGCGTTGAAAATAAAATATGTACCTACAGCTAAAGGTTCTGATGTAAATTGGAAACTTAACATTTTATTTATTTAACAATTTAGTACACACAATAATAAAAGAACAGAAGGAAACAGAAGAATAGTACAAAGGTGATGCTTATTTCTAACGGAATAAATGCGACCTGTTTCATTCGCACGTGTCTTCATACTTTAGGCGCTGCGCGAACGGAGACACTTGTTTCAATTACCGGTAATACCTACCCCTGTTGGCATAATATTATAAAAGGCATAATATTGTTTGGCATAACGTTTTCGCATAACTTTTAAGAGCATAATAATACTTTTGCATAATGCAAATGTTAGCAAAACTATCATTTAGTCTAATATGTTTTGGCTTAAGTTGGAGTTGCATAAATTATAAACGCATAATCGAGGAATCTCGCTCGCGCACCCACATGTAACGGGTGCGTGTTGTCGGATTGGAGCGTTTATTCGCGTAAAATGGCGAATCTAGTGAAGTGTCCTAGTTGCAATCTTATCATAGATGAATTGCTGTTATGTGCAGCAGAAAATATCAATCGCCGACGAGGTATCTTTAGTTAGGATACGTGCGTCGGCGTTAACCAGTGACGAAATAAAAAAGTCCAAGGCGCTGTTAAATGAAGCTTTACCAAAGGACAAACGAAAAATAATGCGGAAGAATAGAGGCAAGGAGGAGCGTGACCTGATAAGTTACCTCCAATACTGTGAGATCATTTAGACTGTTCAAAGGTGTTAAAAGGCATGTTAATTATGAAAACAGAAATTGAGAAAATAAAGAACGAGTAGGTATGCAACCAAAGACAGTGTACAAGATGTAAGGGCCGAAGTTATGTGAATCAGAAACGATTCCCTACCACCGACGTCCGCTTTTAAAGTAAACAAAATGCCTGGAACATGGTTAGATAGTGGACCGGTGGGATTGTCGTATGAGTACAACAACAATCGCTCCATAAACGACTTATCGAATAACAATCCTCATCTTTTACAATATAGAGAAATGGGGGTAGACGAAGAAATACGGCGCGATGACGAGTTTGAGCGGCAACGGCCACCGGCTACGGAAAGTGAGCATGCGAGAGCAGGTGTAGCGGGAGGGGAAAGCCCACTGCGTGTGAGTCAACTGAGTAGCGCACGAGTAGATACAGCGAATATTACGGTGACGTTATCACTACTCAGCTGTGCGGCTACGGGTACGGTCGCACTTCGGGTACCTATATATATAAATAACTTAAATAATGGATAGTCGGTCTTATCGTTTAGCAAGCTATAATTGTGAAAATGTGAAGCGAGCTATCCATGACATCAGAGATCTGTGCAGTACGTGTGACGCGATATGCTTGCAGGAAATCTGGTTGCTCCCACATGACATCCCTTTTGTTGGTACGAGTGGTAGCAGTTTTGGTTACACAGCGACGTCGGCTGTGGATACGTCGGCGGGCATTTTACGCGGGCGCCCCCACGGTGGCGTCGCGGTGCTGTGGCGCTACAGCGCCTTCCAGGAAGTGTCGGTGGTTCAGTGTAGTGAGCGTATTTGTGCTATTAAAATAGCGGAAGGCAATAGATCAGTGCTTGTTGTAAGTGTGTATTTGCCAACGAACTCTATAAACAATTTGCCGGATTTTATTGATTGTATGGGTGCAATAAGTGCGATTATTGATGAAAGTAACATCGAGTCAGTTTTTATGTTGGGTGCGCGGGAGCGGACGGGAGGACGTGGTACACGCAGCATGTGGGTGAGGCTCACAGGGTGGCTTGGGCGAGGTTTAACGAATGGCTGCTGTGTGGTACACCCAAATCCGGTTGTGTGTATGAGGAGATGCGTGAGAGTAGGAAGGTCTTTAAGTCCAGGTTAAAGTGGTGCCAGAATAACCAGGACAGGATTAGGATGGACGCCCTAGCTAAGCAACACTCGAAAGGTGACTTCCGTGGCTTCTGACGGAATACGAGAAAAGTTAACTCTCGGCCTGGCCTTCCCGGTAGCGTCGATGGTCTAAGTGATCCGAAGAGAATTGCGGACGTGTTCAGAGAGCAGTTTTCGGTTCGGTCACCACTGGGGCGTGGGGTGCTGAAAGCTGACTTGGACAATAAAATAATAGGAGTGACGTTCCTTGCGAAAGATGTTGCGAAAGCCATTAGACAGATTGAGCGGGGAAAGTCTCCTGGCCACGACGCACTCAGCATTGAGCACCTACAACACGCTGGCCCGCACCTGGTGAGAGTCCTAGCAATGTACTTCTCGCTGTGTGTGTGCCACTCCTACCTGCCTGATGAACTTATTAGGACAGTTGTAGTGCCTGTGGTTAAAAATAAAACAGGCGATTTATCCGATAAAAATAACTACAGGCCTATATCACTTGTAACTGTAGTAGCGAAGGTATTTGACGCTGTGATAAATGCGCAGTTAAATATATGTTATCTGTATGTGTTATCTTTAGAGAAAGATTGACTAAGAAAGTTATTTAGTGTACCTACGGGGTTTGTTATCAGGTTATTTAAATAAAACGACCAAAACGGGTACCACACCCTTTGTACTTTTGCTTTGATAGCATACACATAATACAAGTATACAATAATTATAACAGTACAATAACAGTAGGAATAAATAAATTATATACTAGCACTTACTGAGTTGTTGCTTGCTCCGAAAACCGATACGGAAAGAGAGACTTGACAGCGCGCAATACCTTTTTATAAACTCTTGTAACTGTCAAATGCACCGCGCTGTCAAGACGCAGCCCGTTCGAGTTGTCAGTGCAAAAAATACATTTTAATGTTGCTAATACAGAAAATAATCTCTATCTATCTAACATTATCATAAGAATCGCTAACAGTCGGCCATCCATTATATACCAAATACGACCTCGTATGTGACAAAATAAATAAGAAATTGGTTTTACATACAAAATAATGAGTAAAGAACGAATATAACATTACATTTAACATATTATCTACAGGTACTTGTACATAGATATCTATTACAGAAGTGAATAAAGATTTAGATTATTCATACGATGTTCGCTGTACCTAGGAACGACACTAAACTTATATTAATTGTACACGTCATGTAGAAACAAAACTGAACAATTGCCAATTTATCAATTATTGTCTATACAAAACTTTAAAAAGAAATACATTTTAATCGAATGTAGAAATTAAAACCTTAGATCAGTCGTGCATCGCTGGTTATATCTGGGAACAATACTTTATTAATTGTACACAAATTGTTACACGTAGGTAGCAACAAAACTAAAGAATTGTCATTCTGTCAATTACAATTTTTCTATCAACACGTCTCTTAAAAATATGAGCAATGGCACCTGAGAAATAAATAACGTTAATATTACCTTTGACATTTTTACCCATAACTAAACACTGGTATTAAAATGAATGTAGCAAATAAAACAGCAATCGTACATTGGTACAAAACAAAACTTATATAATTGTATGCAATTGTTACACAAAAACAAAACTAAACAATAGTCAATCTATCAATTATGATTTGTTTAATAAAACATGTTTCATAAAATATAAACAATGGCACCTGAAAGTGCAGATGTATCAGTGACAGCTCATTCTTAGAAATCGTTATCTTATTTACTATACATTCTTTCAAAAACAGGTCCCTAAAATGTCCTGTCTCTAATCAAAAACATAAAGGCCTTCTAATGTCCTGTCTCTAATCAAAACATACAGGCCTAATGTCCTGTCTCTAATCAAAACATACAGGCCTTCTAATGTCCTGTCTCTAATCAAAAACATACAGGCCTTCTAATGTCCTGCCTCTAATCAAAAACATACAGACCTTCTAATGTCCTGCCTCTAATCAAAAGCATACAGACCCCTCAAATGTCCTGTCTCTAATTAAAAGCATACAGGCCCCTCAATTGTCCTGTCTCTAATTAAAACATACAGGCCCCTCAAATGTCCTGTCTGTAATGAAAAATAAACATTAGTAACACAGGCCCTTAAAATGTCCTGTCTCTAAATAAAAAAAACAAACAGGCTCCTCAAATTTCCTGTCTGTAATGAAAAATAAACATTAGTAACACACAGGCCCTTAACATGTCCTGTCTCTAATAAAAAACATACAGGCCCCTCAAATGTCCTGTCTAATTAAAAGCATACAGGCCCCTCTAATGTCCTGTCTAATTAAAAGCATACAGGCCCCTCTAATGTCCTGTCTAATTAAAAGCATACAGGCCCCTCTAATGTCCTGTCTCTAATTAAAAGCATACAGGCCCCTCAATTGTCCTGTCTCTAATAAAAAACAAACAGGCCCCTCAAATGTCCTGTCTGTAATGAAAAATAAACATTAATAACACACAGGCCCTTAAAATGTCCCGTCTCTAAATAAAAAAAACAAACAGGCTCCTCAAATTTCCTGTCTGTAATGAAAAATAAACATTAGTAACACACAGGCCCTTAACATGTCCTGTCTCTAATAAAAAACATACAGGCCCCTCAAATGTCCTGTCTAATTAAAAGCATAGAGGCCCCTCTAATGTCCTGTCTAATTAAAAGCATACAGGCCCCTCTAATGTCCTGTCTCTAATTAAAAGCATACAGGCCCCTCAATTGTCCTGTCTCTAATAAAAAACAAACAGGCCCCTCAAATGTCCTGTCTGTAATGAAAAATAAACATTAGTAACACACAGGCCCCTAAAGTGTCCTGTCTCTAATAAAAAACAAACAGGCTCCTCAAATGTCCTGTCTGCAATGAAAAATAAACATTAGTTAGACACAGGCACCTAAAGTGTCCTGTCTCTAAAGTAAATAGACAGGTTCCTCAAATGTCCTGCTGTAAATAGAAACAAACATTAGTAAATAAACAATTGCCTGCTAAAGCCAATATGTTCCTGGTTTGTCCTGAACAGGCTCCTTAATTGTCCTGAACAGGCGATCAATTATTCTGTACAATTTTCGGTCAATACCCGGCCACTCAGGCTAGGTACATAATAAGTTTCAAGTGAGTGTCACAAACAATGACATCAATGATTACTTTTCACCTATGTTTATGACATCTAAATTGAAATTCGTTCAATGACTGACCAACAATGACTTATAATCACTGCCCCGACTAAAACGTAAGGGTACATATTATTTAACTTACTCTTTCGGCTCGTAATTACTTTTTATTGAAACTCCAAACGATACAATAAATAATCAAAATACATGATCACGAACTATGAAGTAGCTTCGTCTCCATTTTATTTTATTCATTAAAAATTACCAACTATGAACTATGCCGTAAATACCACCACTTCTAAAATATTCAAGGCAAATACAGTAGAGACTGGTTTCTCTTAACACAAGAATAGGTTACACGTCAATCACTTATTTCATTAAGATTTTTAGATGTGGGAAGGTACACTTTTCTAAAAATACCCTTTGGTAATCAAAATATTCATGGACATACTGTCTTAAATAAATATTCTAATGACCTCATCATTCATGAGATAGTTTAATAGTATCACTACTAATTATGAAGATGTTATCTTTCCATATCCTTAGTGAACAAGTTCTTGCTATATATTTATGCACAATAACTCCTAACCACCCCTCATAATAAGAAATTTATATAAAAAAAAACAATGCCTATAATGGCTTACCAACTTTAACAACACTGTGCTGCACCTGTGCGTTTGGTTTTTCCATGAAAATACCAACTTCCTATAGGAAATCGAATTATAATTCGACCAATACTTATATCATGCAACGATAGCTTGAAGATCCATTAAAAATCATGACCTCTAAGTTGGTACATTAAATTGAGTAATTCAATAATATTATATCCTACAACTTTAACACAACGCCATCTAGTCCCAAACCAGTAGAGTTTGTGGTAATGGGTATTACGCAATTGATAAACAATTTGACATTGCTCTCTGAAAGTCATTAAATAGAATTTACATTACATTTCTTGCATATTCTGCAGGACTAAAGCCCAAGTCAGACCATTGATTCTTGGCAATCGTGTCCTCAGATGCCTCTGCACGAATTGCAACCTCATTCGAATATTTATTACGCGGAAGGTACTATTAAAAATTAATTTCAAAAGTAATATTCAAAGCCAGTCCCATTCATTTGGTCTTATAAAGTTCAGAAGCTATAACAGTTATGGAATTTCAAACTCTAAGCTCAAAAACAAGTATTCAAGTTGGGTAAAATGCATGAAACGTTTGTTTGACAGATATTTGCATCCGAATCATTGAAATGCTCCGAAACAGTGATATGCATCATTTGGAACATCGGCTCAGAAGATAGAAACGGAACACCCGAAACATCGGTTTACAAGAAACAAACGGAACATTTGAAGCATCGACAAGTCACAAACGTTATGAATCGTGATCTGTCAATTTGCGTGACACAAGTTTTATTTAACTTTGATTTAAGAACAATCCAAAGCAGATGTTTCCAGTTCAGGTCGCTAATTATATTAAGTACACTATTTACGTTTTAAGTTGAATTTCATAAAGGCTGCCACCCAATGTTTGTGTTTCAGTGTTCCAAACGATGCCTTTAAAACTTCACTGATGTTCAATCCTTCGGAACACCAAAACGCCTCGGAACTGAGTCGGCTCAGCAAAGAGCTACATACGCCTACAGTAATACGACACTTATGTCACCGCTTGTAGGTTAAGGCCAAGTTTTCATCTCAAAGACTCAAACTTTATCAGACTTGTAGGCACAACTTTTCACCAGTGTAGGTATATTTAAAAATAAAAAATAAATTGTGTGTGTCACTTCCCTTGAAAGTACACATAGTGTGTATTTTTAAACCAAGAGCAAATACAAATTTTAAACTAGTTCCCTAGTTGGACTAGAACTAAAATAATGGGATTCAGCTAATCCTTGGTACCCACATCACTTCAAAAAATATAAAACATTATAAAACATAACATTTAATCAACAGCAAAGATGCATTAGGGTAATATTTGGACTCGACAGTTCCGACAGTTGCCAACCATATTTTGATAAATATGTTTTTATTCTACCTTGCTTATTTAACCATCAGTACTATTTATTATTTGTTTCAACTAGAGCCAATACAGCGTTGATGCTTATAAGTACTATATGCAAGGCACGTATAATAGTAAACAAAATTGGTTCCTACTAAAACTTTCTACACATTCTTTAGTGTACTCAAAGTAATATTTCATTTGGATAGTGATTATATTGATTTCGTTGATTTCCTCTTGTGTAATTTCTCGAAAACCATTTCAATTATTTCAATATATTAAACTATGTATTTGGCAACTACTTGTGTTAAAATGGATAATATGTAATTTTATATTCTTCACATTTGTTACCCATGGCAAATCATATAGGCGATCACCTAAACAATGTTTTACACATTTCCAATTTGTACTAAAATAAGTTGATGTAGATAACTTTATATATTAAAATTGTGTACAACCTGATATTGACATATTACTTAGGCCCTGCCCCACTACAACTAGTTGACTATATCGAATGATATACCACACATTAATTATTCGCTGGGTCAGCTGGCTCACTATGTTTACTCAGTACCTACCTACTTCTTCCAATGCTTCTTTTAATTAAAAGCCGTTTCGCGGAAACAAGATAAATGTTCATCTATTAACATTTCCACATCCAGAATTTTGCCAGCAAAGTAATTTATACTCTGGCGATGAAATAAAATATTATTATTAGGCTTACTATATACTACTGATTCGCCATTTAACCTGGTTTCAGTTAAATTGACAATGATGGTAGACATGTAAAATCACTTTAATTCATTAAACCCCAAGCGAACGCCGGTGTTCGTGCACCTATTGTCTTTCTATTGTGTCTGTAATTTCCATGATTGAAAGGTTAAACAGTAACGCCATACACAACACCAGTTCCTGCATATGCGAAATGTAACGAATCAATGTACTAAATTTCACAACTATCATGTAAAATTACAAAGTCATAAGCTTGTTATGGTTCCTGGTTGTCTGCTAGAATTGCATGGTCACCGGACCATCTTGGTGACTAAGGGGCTATTTTGCTCCCGCACCCAGCTGTGTGCTGATAGGCTAACGCCCACTATGATCTGCCGTGACCTTTGTTGTACTTAGGGTCGGTGGTGTCCAACTTGTGAATTTTTAAAATATTTTTGGGAAGAAATAACAATGTAAAACATGTTGGAATTTGATTCCGTTACCAACTCTGAACTATTATAATATGCAATGCTAAGACAACCTCCAGAGAATACCCCTTTCGCGACCAAAAGTTCCCAAGTGCCATGAATGTATTGGCTCCTACGTGCTTCGCTCAACACAGCGTAATTTGTTTATCTATTTATTTATCATAATGATCAAGGTGTACAATATACAGTATACATCACACCTGAATCGACTGAAGCTAGTGCTCGACACGCCCAATCTAGCGAGTAGCACTTACATAAAATATAATATGCTAGCACCGATTTACTGGCGCAGTGGCTCGGTATGTACCAAATAATAATTTACAAGGGATACGAAAAATGGACAATCAGATAATCTAGTCAAAGTACATGAAACTTACTGTAACTTACTCATTATTTATTATAAAATAATAATAATGATCTCTGCCGTTGAAAGTACTCTGTGGTTTGAAATGTAAATCTAAACATTTTGGCACAACGTATGATTTTCTAGTAATGGAAAAATAATATAAGTTATTGCGAGATACACACAGAAAATCTAAAACGCAAATGGCTATAGTATAGCGAGAAAAAGCTGAGCGAGCGCAGTACTATGAAATCACGGTTATTGAACGAGGAAAGATCGTCGCACGCTCTCTTTAAAATAATATACATATATTAAGGTTTTAGAAGTTAATCTCTGAAAACACTGGTCCGATTGCCTCCCCTTTTTATTGTTTCCACAGAAACCCGCTTCAATCTTGAGCGATACAGGCCACATCCTATGCACGCGGGCGAAACCGCGGGGAAAAGCTAGCAGGCAATAAATGTCCTGCTATCTGTCAAGAGGCAATCCATATAATATAAACTTTATTACCGAACTGATAGGTAATGTTGGACTAATTTGAACTCTAACGGAGACACTTATAAGGTTGAAAATAAAGCCACTATTGTGTCTTGATCTAAGTGGAAACTGTAGAACTTTTGAACTTTGGAACTTTTATTCAAATTAAATCTGTTACCCATAAACTATCGCCGGTAACGAAACCATATCGACTTATAACTCGACCTTAACGCCATCTATCGAGCAAGCCGGTACTAAAATAAAATAACATGCAATGTTTCATCATCAACAATTAATTTGCCCAATTTTAATTTCAGTTAACGTCAATAACATAGGTTGTTCCTTTTAGTCTCATTTAGATTATTTCCAAATAAAAGTATCACTGGTCTGCTCATTAACTCAATAAGTAAACTCAGAATGCAGGTTCTGGGCAACTCCTAATTTGATAGATTTGTTTGCTACGGTTACTCAACAATGACCCAAAACCTGTCCATAATCCACCTGAACACAGCTCGAGTTATCCTCTAACAACTCCAGGGCACAGCCCAGGCTAGGCACGTGTGATGTGGCAATGCAAGGCACGTGTGGTGTGGCAGTACCTCCAGGGTGTAGCCCTGGCAAGGCACGTGTGGTGTGGTGGTACCTCCAGAGTGTAGCCCTGGCGAGGCACGTGTGGTGTGGTGGTACCTCCAGAGTGTAGCCCTGGCGAGGCACGTGTGGTGTGGCAGTACCTCCAGGGTGTAGCCCTGGCAAGGTACGTGTGGTGTGGTGGTACCTCCAGGGTGGGGCCCTGGCAAGGTACGTGTGGTACCACCAGAGTGTCAGAAGAAACTCATATTGAATAAGCTGAGCACACCATTTCAAACTACACATCACTTTGCCCGCTTATATAAAATAGTATAGTCATTATCCCAAAAAAAATTGTATCAGTGCCTACATAGGTTACGTAGGTACTTTCAAAGCAAAAGTAGAAGATGCAAAGTTAGGAAAAAAAATCACTTGTGGGCGGGATAAACGAATGCATTTAAATAAACGACTCGTTTATCCCACTTCTGAATTGTTATCTGTATGTGTTATCTTTAGAGAAAGATTGACTAAGAAAGTTATTTAGTGTACCTACGGGGTTTGTTATCAGGTTATTTAAATAAAACGACCAAAACGGGTACCACACCCTTTGTACTTTTGCTTTGATAGCATACACATAATACAAGTATACAATAATTATAACAGTACAATAACAGTAGGAATAAATAAATTATATACTAGCACTTACTGAGTTGTTGCTTGCTCCGAAAACCGATACGGAAAGAGAGACTTGACAGCGCGCAATACCTTTTTATAAACTCTTGTAACTGTCAAATGCACCGCGCTGTCAAGACGCAGCCCGTTCGAGTTGTCAGTGCAAAAAATACATTTTAATGTTGCTAATACAGAAAATAATCTCTATCTATCTAACATTATCATAAGAATCGCTAACATATACATGTATCGCTTCACAGTAACCAGTTTGGGTTTCGACCTAAACTGTCCACAGAGAGTGCAATACTGTGTTTAAAGCATACCGGCAACTACTACATGGCGAGAAAGACTCCGGTATACGCGTGCTTCCTTGATTTATCCAGGGCATTTGACCTTGTCTCATATGATATCCTGTGGGAAAAGTTGAGGAGCACGGGGTTACCTCGGGAACTCATTAGCATACTTCGATATTGGTATGGGCACCAGGTCAATAGCGTCAGATGGGTGGGGGCGATGTCGGATACTTATAACATCGAGTGCGGCTTAAGGCAGGGCGGCCTGACCTCGCCCACATTGTTTAATCTCTACATGAACGAGCTGATCGTCTCGCTCAGCAGTCAGCATGTCGGGTGCTTTGTGGACGGAGTATGCGTTAACAATGTGAATTATGCGGACGACATGGTGCTGTTGAGCGCGTCAATCTGTGGATTGAGGGGGCTACGCAGAGCATGTACGGATTACGCACGTGGTCATCGGTTAATATATAATGGTAAAAAAGAGCCAATACATGGTCTTTCGGGCCGTCGGTGGGTCGAGTCCTATGAACTTACCAACAGTTTACATATTGATGGTGTTCCAATACAGCGAGTGAATCAGTTTAAATATTTAGGGCATCTACTCACCGAGGACCTTAAGAATCAGGCTGACATGGACAGGGAGCGGAGCGCACTGTCAGTGCGAGCCAATATGATAGCCCGCCGGTTTGCGCAAGGTTCTAGGGCGGTGAAGATCACGCTTTTCAGAGCGTACTGCACATCCCTGTACTCGTGCAGCCTGTGGGTTGACTATACTGAAAGGGCATACAGTGCCCTCCGTGTCCAGTACAATAACGCGTTCCGGGCTGTAGTGGGGCTGCCCCGCTTCTGTAGCGCATCAGGAATGTTCACGGAGGCGCGTACTGATTGTTTTCACACTACTATACGCAAGCGGTGCGCATCCCTGGTGCGTCGGGTGTGGGCCAGCCCCAATGCCATCCTGGCAATGATCGCTGACCGGCTGGACTGTCCCTATATGGCTGTGCCAGACATGTTACTATTCCAATGCCTGTTAGGAAATTGTAGTGGTTTTTGGATTAAAGGTATTTTATTTTATTTTAATATAATAGTGACATGTAATTAAAATTTAATTTTATACAATTATTCCATTTTATTTTGATTTTTAATGCAATTGTTTTAATATTTGACTGCCTGACTATATAATTACTAGCTGACCCGGCAAACGTTGTTTTGCCATTAAAGAAAAATGTTAAGGGTGGACAATCCTTATCACTAAGGGGTATGAAAAATAGATGTTGGCTGATTCTCAGACCTACTCAATATGCTCACAAAATTTCATGACAATCGGTCAAGCCGTTTTGGAGGAGTACGGGAATGAACATTGTGACACGAGAATTTTATATATGAGATAAAATGAATTTAATTTAATGATAATCATCGGATCAATGCAAAATAATGATAATGCAATCTAAATGATAAAAATAATCTAATGCAATTTAAATTAATTTAATTTTGTTATTGACCTTTAAATTTTATGTAATTTTGTATTACCTGTATACGTATGATTTTGTAACTAAAATGAGTCTTTGGCACTTGAAATAAATAAATAAATAAAATGATGTTTATTCGTCTAATAATCATCTATCTATATCTATCTATACTTATAATAAAACTGTAGAGAGGTCAATTCTGTACATTGAATATATATTAAAAATTAATATTAGAGGATGACTGGTGATCGATACTAATGCCAAATATGCAATCAGTAAATTTTTTGTCTGTCTGTCTGTCTGTCTGTCTGTATGTGCACGCATGGGTCAAAAACTACTGAAGGGATTTTAACCAAACTTAGTACGATTGTGGTCCACACTTCTGGGCAGGTTATATATAACATAACGATATGATACATAGGGACTGAGAAATGACGATAAATTTGAAGCAAGTCGGATGAAAATGCGCTTTCGAGCTCCTATCCTCGCATACGTTGATCATACAATAAAAGTATGTATTACAAAGATGATGGTCTCCAATAGATCTACAAAAAAGTTCTCAATGGTATATATCTATCTTTTATAAATTAGCCACAATATCGTGTTTAATCATTAGGCATTACTTCAAAGTGTATTAAATCTTCTATACATATAATAAAATCGTACGAAAGTCAAAACTGTACATTGAATATTTTTTAAAAAGAATATTTGGGGCGTAATCTACAATTGATACCGAAGCCAAAAATATAGTTTTTAGAATTTTTGTCTGTTTGTCTGTATATATGTCCGGGCTAAACTTAAAAAGTACTGCATGGATTTACTTCAAATTTTACGTGAATATTACTAAGAGGTCAGGTCAACATATAGGCTACATATTATCACGCTATCACCTACGGAGGAGGAGCTGTGAATCTTTATTTTTCTCACGCATTCTGTGACAGCGTGTAATCTAACGATGCATATTTAAATGTTGTTTTTGAGTAAGCCATCCTATTATCTAGCTTTACACTATAAAAATTACGCCATTTCAGTAACTTGGGCAGAGAAATATAGTTTAATGAATGTTAGTAGTATAAAGACAATTTTGAAGCAGCGCCATCTATGAGATTTCATAAAAATCAAATCAAGTAACATGTTAACACTTTTTGGAAATTAATAATTTAAATTTGATCATGTTGGCGAGGTTAGTAGTTAGTTATTCTTAAAATTCATAGATGGTGGTGTGATGTGATGTGCATTTTATTCATAAAAGTTGTATCGTATAGTTCGTTTTGGCAGAGTTGAGGAAGACAATTTAAAAAAATGCGGTGTTAACATGGTGACATTTTTCCAGCTCTGTGAAGTCGACCAGTTTTGCGAGATCCCTTACGTAAGACCAGGTGCCTTCATATTACACGTACGACAAGCAAAGGGGTGTATTTAACCGACGTCGATGAGGAGGTGCTGTGGAAGGTTTTCCGGGAACTTTCAAGGACACCGCATTGGATACCTACCGTGCATCCGAATAATGGCGAATCCTATTTTCTGCGGTTGATACTTCCCACTGTCCGAGGCCCGACGTCTTTCGCCATCCAGAGGACATTTGATGGCGTGGAGTATCCCACTTATCGCGCAGCCTGCGTAGCACGTCACCTTCTCGACGGTGAAAAAAATTGGGATCGGTTGGTGTTTTGTTGAGTCGCGAACTCGGTAGCTTTGTGGGAAAAGTATCGCCATCATTTATTTATTTATTTATTTATTTAAACTTCATGTACAGTAGTGGTACATAGGCGGACTTAATGCAACAAGGCATTCTCTCCCAGTCAACCTTTGGGTTAAAAAGAGATCACTGTGGTAGGTTTGCACAATAAACAAATAACAAATTATGAAAACGAAAAAAAAAAACAAAATAAGTTATTTATATATAATATATAATAAAATACATAAATATGCTAAAATAATAAACTAATAAATAATATAAAAAATATCAAATCTTAAAGAGAACTTAATAACAATTCTGACGAAGAACAAACTAAGGTTGAGAAGACTTCAAGTAGTAGTTCCGAATTTTACGTTTGAAGGAAAATTTACTTTCGGCTTTTTTGATGTCTAGGGGAAGTAAATTCCAGAGTTTTATGGTGGAAACAGCGTAAGAATTGGACATAAAACCAGTACGGTGAGAAGGAATCTGAAGAAGCATGTTTTTGGATGCACGAAGGTTAAGATTATGAGAACTGCCCAACACTTTAAAATATTGTTTTAAATAATCAGGAGCACAAGGATCGTTCATTACGGTGAAGAGCATGCAGAGGGATCTGAGGGATCTCCTGAGACGGATAGGCAGCCATTTAAGCTGAGAACGGAAGGAAGAAATGTGGTCATATTTACGAAGCCCGAATATAAAACGAATGCAGTTATTGAGAAGTCGATCCAATTTGTTTAGAAGTTCTTGGGAAAGATCAGAGTAACAAACATCAGCATAATCAATTATAGGTAACACAAGCGACTGGACCAAAGTAGTTTTAGTGCTCGACGGGAGGAAATTTTTGAATTTATAGAGAGACCGCAGAGTAAA
Organism: Mythimna albipuncta; assembly: GCA_929112965.1. NCBI lineage: Eukaryota > Metazoa > Arthropoda > Insecta > Lepidoptera > Noctuidae > Mythimna > Mythimna albipuncta. The sequence goes on from OV815984.1 coordinate 239,143, forward strand.
GGTGACTCTCTGGCTAACCTGTGCAATCTGCTTATTCCAGCTTAACCTATCGTCAATATATAAACCTAGATCTTTAACGTGAGGTAAGAGAGGGATGACTGTAGTGCCGAAAATAAGCTGCGGTAGTCGGCTAGTGTCCAAACTCCGTAAAAAGTAAGGACTACCAATGAGGATAGCCTGGCATTTACTGACATTGACAGTAACCCCAAATCTGCTCGACCAATCAGCAATAGCCAGAAGGTCAGCATTTAGTAGCTTCTTTTAGTAGTAGTTTTCTACGAGCTTTGAGGCATGCTACTGGAGACGAAGTAACTGATGAACGCGTGCTGAACACCTGTCTCAGTTCACTTCAAGATGTGGTCATTTCTATCGGCGTCAAACCGCTGTTTGTATATTGTATATTATAGTTGTGGAGTATATTAATATGGGTTACCAGCTCCCCAATCACCACCGCATCAAGGCCGTGGAAATCGGAAATATAACGCTGGGATAAATTACGATTCGGGCGAAATGACTACCATACGAAATGACCTTTTCACTTTGTTCTCTTCAGAGTAAAAACAAATTTATGACACCGTCCTTGCAAGCGTTGGGTAAAACCAGGGTAACATGTTTTTCTTGGATGCTCCTGGTAGAACAGGAAAAACATTTGTTAGCTCTGACATATTTGCAGAGGTCAGGAGGCAAGGCAAAATCGCTATTGCTGTAGCGTCATCGAGAATCGCTGTCATACAGCTTCTGGGTGGCAAGACAGCACATGCCGTGTTTAAAATTCCCATCGATTTAGAGAGCGCCGAAACGCCTGTTTGTGGTGTGTCACGTAACAGCGATAAGGGACACGTGCTTAAGGATTACTCTCTGATCGTATGGGATGAGTGTACGATGGCCAATAGGAAGGCAGTTGAGGCCGTGGACAGAACCCTGCAGGACATCCGCAGGAACGAACATTTGATGTGTGGTGTCACAGCTCTGTTCAGTGGCGATTTCCAGCAAACACTTCCCGTGGTGACGCGGGTATCGACGGCTGATGAGGTTAATGCTTTGTTGAAACGATTTTTGTTGTGGTCACGAGTTTGTTAGCTGCGCTTGACCATTAATATGAGAGCACGGCTCGGCGGCAATGCACGAGCATTGCAAGAATTTATTCTCCGATGTCCTTTTAAGTCTTGGCGAAAGCACTCTGACAGTTGGTGCTTCCAGAGTCTCTCAGTAGAGTGGTATCCAGCTTAGAAGAACTCATTCGCTGTGTGTACGGGGACATCAGTCGTATACCGCACCAGCTTCTTGGGTGTGTGAGCGATAACGCCGACGCCTAAAAATGATCAGGCTGCTACAAATAACGAATGCATTCTCTCGGAAATTGAGGGGAATGAAGTGGTTTACAACTCGATAAACACTGTTGTCGAGCAAGATGACGCCACACATTATCCCGTGGAATTCTGAACTCCCTGTCAGCAAGTGGACTTCCAGCGTATACCATCAAGTTGATGGTCGGTGTCCCGATTATGCTTCTTCGGAACCTTTCTCCTCCGAAATTGTGTAACGGGACCTGCCTTAAAGTCATCTCTCTCCACAGACACACCATTGAGGCGGAAATTCTTACGGGTTGTGGCGTAGGCGAGGCAGTATTTATACCACGCATTCCCTTCATACCTCACTGTGGTGTTCACTAAAATCACTTGTTAGGGATTTAGGTTTATAGTAAATGAAACAACGATATTGTCAGTAAGCAGGCAAATACCCAAAGAGTGACGTCTGGTCTCGAGCACGGTGGAAGTGCAACTAGCGTGACGTCAGTCGTCAATCTCTTGGCTTGACCTACATTTAATGTGTATACCACATCTCTTCCTTTTTGTAAAATGATTTACATTTCAAGCATAGTTACAATATTTAGCACTTATAATTTACAAAAATCGCTAGTTTGGTTTTTGAAGTACAATAATTATATTACAATATTTATCACACTTAGATTATAATTTACGAAAATCGCTAGTTTGTTTTTTTTTGAAGTACAATTATATATTTAGGATTTTTAATGTGTATCCCACATGTCTACCTTTTTATAAATTTATTTAGATTTTAAGTGCAATTATAATATTTAGATTTAGAAATGAATTGCGTTTAACACATTTTACTATGTTTTGTAGCGCAATTTGAGAAGTTTTAAAACAGACCCAAATTATTAATTTCAAAATGAAGACATTTATTTTGCATTTTTTTTTTTTCTTTTACTCGATTTTATTTTTTTATTTTGTTAGTTTTCTAGATGAGGCCTGTGTTTCCTAGCTGACTGCTCTGAGAAGAAACACAGAAACAAACTCAGAGGTCAAAGTCTCTTTCAAAATCCACTGTAATGTAATGATCTAATCATTAGATTTGTGTATCTTCACAATTTTGTAGTGTCTGAGATGATCTTTTGAATAAAGAACCACACAGATTTGAGTACCCTTAACTCTTTTGTATTAAGCTTACAAATAAGCCTTTAATAATGTAATAGTATTATTTAATTTTTTGAAGAAGCGTATCCAATGCTTCCTACTTTCTATGTGCTTTAAATTGATTTAGATTGATTTAAATTGAAGGTGATGCTTCATACTCGGTGGTCTTATGGTGGTCTCTATTAGTCTGATGTTCCTCATGTTCTTTTGTCCAGTTCCAAAGGGGTGAGGCGTATCGTTGTTTTATTTTTATGTTTTGATTATTATTATTTATTTTTTTGTGCCTAAACGCTTATTTTGGAAGTATGGTACAAAGGTAACATAAATCGATTAATTTTCTTGTAGGCTTCTTTAATATCTCGACTTGGATATTGATGTCCATCTATTTTTGCTTTGACTGTTTTTTAATTCCGGATTCGGAATTCAGTAGGTACTTATTAAAACGCTATTATTTCTTGTTTAATACTGTATACCTTGATTACAGATTGACTACCGTTATCAGATGTTCTTTTTTCTTTGCTCCACATTATGAGTTACTCTTGTATTGTGTTTACAGAAATGTAAATTTTCATGCATATGACACTCAGACTCAGAACAACATCTGTAAGCCAATTTAAGATTTGCGCCTTCGAAATACAATACATTTTAACTCTATTAGGTATTTTGTTCTATCTAGAAGTTTTACGATTCCACTTGTGAGTTATAAGAATCAGCTATTGGTTTCTTTTACCTTAATATGACGCAATTATGTTATTTGGTATCGATTTTAGCCTAAATTTAATATTCAATGAACTTATGTTAGTGCCTATTTTTTTTTTTTATTTTTTTTTTTTTTTTAGTTCTTAGGTTTTTGTTCCTGTGGCTAAGGAATCATTATATGACCTAAGCTTTATTAGTTTTTTTCTTTTATTAGTTAGTTGAATTTCGAAATAAGTGAGTACTAGGTACATCAATTAGTATGGCTGGCCTTTGACTTGGATGTGATCTGGCAGTTAAAATCTTGGATGTCTCTGGCAGTTAGAATGTCATGCATGCTCACATATTTTGCTGATGATGACTCGGTTTCTTTCAGAAGAGTTGAGCTGAATTGTGCTAGTACACGAGTCATAGTTAGGACAGGTCATCTCGAAATTAGGCTTGTCATTTTGTGATTGCCATGATTGGTTTTCATTATTTGTATTTGTATTTTTAATACGGATATTTTAAATGTATGCATTATCGGTATAAGTAATTATTTATTGATCCAAGTGTCCGTAGAGCTTCTTGTTTGTTCAAAATGCTAATTTGTATTGAATTCAAATCAATTCATAAATTCAATTAGATACACGAACTATACTTTGTTTTAGTCTCTAACAGTTTCATTTTTTTACATCTGTCAGATTCAATCTGTCTCTAAAGTTAACAGAACTATAGTTAGTTCTAGTTGGGTACGAATGTACGATCTCTTGTCATTATAGCCAAGGGATATTTTTTTTAAACCCATTGATTTTTAGGGTTGAAAGTTGGAGTTAAATTATTCAATGAAATTGATCCAGAAAACATTGAATTTCATCAACATTTCCATGTGAAAGTCAGACTGACTTATTATTAACTAGTTTGAAACCTGATGACACTGAAGTTTCAATTGATATAAAATATTTCATTTTTGTTTATTGTATCTTTATAGTTGTTTAAATACTTACGGGTTTCTGGAAATTATTTAACAACGCATCACAAATTAACTTAAAAGTGCTGCGAGTGTTTATTTCTAATTCTTCCAGTCTTTTTTTTTATGTTATATCACTATTGTTGGAGATAAAACCTTCTTGCAAGCTTCCTAAATTATATGAAAAAATATGACACTTCTATTTGTCACTTGTCTTCACTTGTTTTCTGTAAAATATATTGTTGACACCGAAAATTATTAAAACTAATTTGCATTGAGCATCCAGTCATTGATTTTCATCAGAATACCCATAATTCTCGCACATGGTCCATAACGAGCCGGATGAAATATAATTAAGAAGATCAGCGATTATTTTCAAGAAAAAGAATAGAGACTGACTTCCACGCTGAATGGAGGTTCATGAGTTCACTGCTGGAGAACTGGATTGATTTCAAGCAAGTTAGTTAGTGGTGTACAGTTATAATTACGCTAATATCGTCACCCAACACTCAGGTAGTATATATAAGTAGTCATACTAAGGTCAGTACTATTTTATTAAATTACCAATTATATTGTGTTTGAGTAAAATCATTAGGTACTTTGTTGCATTGTGATTAGTATTTTATTCAACAGCAATGTTAAGTTTAAACTCATACTTTTAACAGTATAGTTAGCTATTTTGCTACATTATTAAACTTACATTATATTAAGCTGTAACTAATTACATAACTACTTAACAGTGGTATTAATTTTTAACAAGTATCTTGACATAATAAAAATATTTGAGTGTTAGATATTAGTACAAGTCATTGTTATAAATTATAGTTAGCAGTCAGAAAGGGCATAGACTACAGCTAGGCGTATAATTATTGAAATTATATTGTTGTTTTAATTTTTATATTCCTGTATCAATGCCAGGTTGACAACACTCGTCTCCCAGAATGTCTGAGGAAAAGGATTTAATTAAGAAGCGAGGCAGCTTCAAAGGTCGCTTGACTAGTTTCCTCAATTTTCTGGACTCATTCAAGGACAAGGAGCTATCTAGCTGTGATGTGTCCGAGTTGCAGTTGCGCATGGGCAAGATAGAGGCGTTGTATGAGCAGTATGATGAGGTACAGTTACGTCTAGAATGCATTGTTGACGACATCAACTTACAATATTCTCAGCGTTCCGAGTTTGAGTCTATTTATTATAAAACCTTATCTAGAGCCCAGAATATTCTGACTGACTACAATAAAGATAATAAATCGATGGAAAGTTGTAAAAGTACTCGTGTTAGCATAAAGCAGCCGGTTAAATTGCCAACGATTCAGTTACCAAAGTTTAGCGGATTATATTGTAATTGGCTTGAATTCCGCGACACCTTTACTAGCCTAATTCATTGTAATGATGACATAGACGCAATCAATAAGTTTCACTACTTGCGAGCATCACTTGAGGGAACAGCTGCTATAGTTATCAAATCCATTGAGTTTTCTTCAAGTAATTACTCTGTGGCATGGTCATTGTTATGTGATCGGTTTGACAACAAAAGATTACTGGTTCAGAATCATATAAGTTCATTATTTACTATTGAATCAATTACAAAAGAATCTTCTGTTGCCATTAAGAATTTGATCGATCAGTTAAATAAAGACTTGCGAGCTTTAGAGTCATTAGGGGAGCCTGTGAAACACTGGGATACACTTTTAATCTACATTGTCACACGAAAACTTGATCAAAAAACCTATCGTGAGTGGGAGGAGTGCAAAGGTAGGATAGACAAGGATGGCTTAATCACGTTTAACGCATTTATGCAATTCTTACGCAATCGAGCCGACCTCATCGAGACCCTGGAACTCCCCCGCAATCATTATTCGCAATCACCAGGTAAATCAGGTCCTAAGATCAAGTCAATGGTAGCACAATCTCCTATCAATTCTAGCACTGACTCAGCTTCTAAACCTTGTCCTAAATGTAATAACAACGATCACACATTAAATAATTGTCCACAGTTTCTCGCATTGAGTAACGATGACCGTCTCAAATCATTACCTAGTTATAAGGTATGTTTTAACTGTTTTCGTTCCGGACACTATGCTAACAAATGTAAAAAACCAGGCTGCAAACTATGCAAACGTAGGCACAACACATTAGTTCACGTACATTCTAATGGCACTGTATCGAATACACCTAGTGGTAATTCGATGAATAACTTGTCTGCTACGACTGAAACGAATAACGTAGCTTTATCCGCAAACATTGCATCTCCGTGTGGTCATACGCAACGAGATGTGTTGTTATCAACCGCTTTGATCAAATTAAGAGACCACAATGGGTGTGTGCATCTCGCTCGCGCGGTGCTCGATAGTGGTAGCACGTCTTCACTCATAACAGATAGGTTGTGCAATAAACTTAACTTAAAAACTAGCCAGGTAGATAGATCAATCCTTGGAATCAATAACGTCACTTCGCACGTAGGTAAAATATGTCGGGTTAAGGGTACGCCATTAGATGATAGCTTTGTATTCGAACTAAATTGTTTTGTTCTTCCGTTCATTACGAGTAGTGTTCCGTGTCGTCAGATAAATATTTCTGATTTCGACTTACCCTCGAATATTACTTTAGCTGATCCTACTTTTTATAACCCTGCCGATGTTGATATTTTAATCGGCGCTGATCTTTTTTGGGATTTGTTAGGATCTCAAAGACTAAAGTTAGGTACCGGGAAACCAATATTATGTGAAACCCGTCTAGGATGGATAGTTTCCGGTCCAATTACTCAGAATACTATCTCACTGCTGACGAATGACGTAAAGTGCAATATGTCTAAAATGGTTGCCGACAGCGATGGTGACCAGGAAAACCTCAAGTCAGAATTGACAAAGTTTTGGCAATTAGAGGAGGTGAATGCGAAGTCTTCCAATTCTTATATGCCTGAAGAGAAATTGTGTGAAGACAATTTCGTTACAAATACGACACGATTGTCTGATGGTCGTTTTTGTGTTCGCATCCCCCTTAAGAAAGATCCTTCAATTTTAGGAAATTCTTTTAATAAAGCCACACATTGTTTACATTCTTTAGAGCGTAAATTAAAGGTTAAGACGAACTTTAGTAGAATGTATCATGACTTTTTGTCAGAATACGAGTTACTTGGTCATATGACAAAAATTAATAAACCTAATTTATGTTTGGGTTATTTTATTCCACATATGGGAGTTTTACGCGAGTCGAGTACCACGACCAAACTTCGTGTTGTTTTCAACGCTAGTGCTTCTACTTCGACGGGAGTGTCCTCTAATGACCTACAGATGGTTGGGCCAACCGTACAGGACGGTCTATTGTCTATACTTCTTCGCTTTAGAGTCCACAAGTATGTTTTATCTGCGGATGTGGAGAAGATGTATAGACAAATAGTCGTCCACCCGTCGGACAGATATTTACAACAGATTGTTTGGCGTGATAATGTTAGTGATCCTATTAATGTTTATCAATTAAACACCGTCACGTACGGTACGGCCAGTGCGCCATTCCTTGCGACACGATGCCTTAAACAAGTAGGACTCGACTGTAGGAACCCTAAGATATCGGAAATCATCCAACATGACTTCTATGTCGACGACTTGCTGACCGGAGGGGATGACTTAGATGAAGTAAAGTTCATTCGCACTGAAGTCACCAAAGCGCTTGCGTCGGCATGTATGCCATTGAGAAAGTGGAAGTCAAATGATTCTCAATTATTGTCGAATGCTGTCCCTGCGTCATACGATTTGAACATTGGACAAAATGAGCCAGAAAAGTTGCTTGGTCTCTGTTGGCATATCGGCACTGATGAGATAGGGTTTCCTATAGGTCTGACTAAATCTTCGACTAGGTACACAAAGCGTGACTTGTTATCCGTTATTGCGCGAATCTTTGATCCCTTAGGTCTGTTAGGTCCTATTGTTATTACTATGAAGATCTTGCTACAGAAAATGTGGTTAGATAAATTATCATGGGATCAACCATTACCTAATGAGATTTGTAAACAATGGGAGATTATTATTAAATCTTTACCTCTTTTAAATCATGTTCGCATTCCGCGACTTGTAGTCTGCAATTCATTTACGGAGTTAGAACTCCATATTTTCACAGACGCGTCTGAGTCCGCGTACGGTGCTTGCGTCTACATTCGCAGTGTTAATGCTAAGGGTGAGTACATGGCTCGCTTGTTAATGGCAAAGAGTCGAGTTGCTCCCATCAAGCCTACGACAATTCCGCGACTGGAGTTATGTGGTGCGGTAGTCGGTTCTCGTCTTCACGAGAAGGTGATGAGCTCACTTCGAGTGAAGATCAGTCGGGTTTATTGTTGGACTGATTCAACCATTGTCTTGGGATGGTTACAGATGATGCCTACCAGACTTCAGCCTTTTGTGCGCAACCGCGTTGCTGAGGTTTTGGATAAGTCGGGTAACTGTACTTGGAGGCACGTCCCAACAGATCAAAATCCAGCAGACCTAATATCTCGTGGCATGGATATTAGTGATCTGCAGGAGTCAGATCTGTGGTGGAAAGGACCAGATTTTTTAAAACTAGATTCGTCTGAATGGCCTTCTCAAATTACGAGCCCAGGACTACAATCGTTACCGGAGACTCGACCTAAAATCATATTACATGTTGTAAACGATTCGAAACCTGAAGTTTTAATTGATTTTAGGCGTTATTCCAATTACACACGGCTCGTACGATCTGTTGCCTACGTATTACGATTTATTAAGTCATGTAGAAAGCATTACCCTAAAACCAAATACTTGTCACATGATGAGGTACAAGATGCACTAACTCTTGTCATTATTAAGAGTCAGATTCAGTCATTTTCTGAATACCAATTATTTTTGAACAAAAAGAGTTTACCTAAAAAGAGCGCCCTTCTAAAGTTTAATGTTTATTTAGACGATAATAATGTAATGCGAGTAGGAGGACGTCTCGATAACTCTAATTTTGCTTATAGTAAGAAACACCCTATTTTATTACAGTCCACTCATTATTTCACTAAACTATTATTTAATTTTGAGCATAAAAGGCTGATGCATGCTGGCCCACAATTATTATTAGCTTCCATTAGGGAAACTTATTGGCCAATAGGAGGTCGCAAGTTGGCGAAAGCCTGTTATCATAAGTGTGTTTTGTGTCACCGTATGAAGGGTAAGGTTGTAGCTCCCTTAATGGGTAACTTACCACGAGAACGCCTTCGTCCAGGTTATCCCTTTGAAAGCACAGGCGTTGATTACGCTGGCCCTATTATGTGTGCTAGTCGCCAGGGCCGTGGATGTAGGTTAGTAAAGGTGTATGTCGCTATTTTTATTTGTTTCACAACCAAGGCCATTCATTTGGAGCTCGTTGGTGATTTAACTAGCAATAGTTATTTACTGGCTTTGTATCGGTTTATTTCTCGGAGAGGTAAACCTGCTGATATTTTTTCCGATAACGGTACCTCATTTGTCGGTGCATACAACGACCTTTCCAAATTTTTAAAATTAAATAGTTTGTCCTTGGGTGAAAGTGCAGCAAGCGACGGAATAAGGTTCCATTTTATTCCTGCCTACACCCCACATTTCGGTGGACTCTGGGAGGCGGGTGTCAAGTCAGCAAAGTATCACCTTCAGAGAGTGTTGGGAAATTGTAACTTGACTTTTGAGGAGCTGTACACCACACTAACCAAGATTGAAGCCATCTTGAACTCTCGTCCATTGACGCCGTTGTCTTCAGATCCTGCAGATTATACTCCGCTCACGCCAGGACATTTTCTTGTGGGACGGCCACTTACTTCTTTGCCGCAACCTGATTACCAGGATAGCTCTGCCAATTATCTGTCTCGTTACCAGAGGATCGAGCAGCTTCGCCAGCATTTCTGGAGCAGATGGAGCAAGGAGTATGTTGCAGAATTGCAACAACGCTCCAAATGGCGTTCCTGCAAGGATGGCTTGATGCTGAACTCCTTGGTGGTGATCAAGGAAGACGATCTTCCTCCGTTGAAGTGGAGACTTGGACGGATCGTGGCTGTTCATCCAGGAACGGATGGTATCGCCCGTGTAGCTGACATTCGGACGTCTACTGGAGTCGTTCGACGGGCATTCAACCGAATCTGCCCTTTGCCTGTGTCTTCAGAATCTGGTTGAAACCATTGGTTTCAACGCCCGGGGAAATGTTGGAGATAAAACCTTCTTGCAAGCTTCCTAAATTATATGAAAAAATATGACACTTCTATTTGTCACTTGTCTTCACTTGTTTTTTGTAAAATATATTGTTGACACCGAAAATTATTAAAACTAATTTGCATTGAGCATCCAGTCATTGATTTTCATCAGAATACCCATAATTCTCGCACAACTATATTGTAAGTAAAGTCACAATTCCTTTGCTATGGCACTATATCTTTTTCAACGTTTTTTATTTTTTTATTATTATTTGTTGGATGTACCTATAGCATTTACTGATAGACTTCTTAAGTATTTATGAACTTTGATTTGAAACATGTACATAGAGTTTCTTCCCTATGGTACTATAGATATCTTTTTCGTACTATAGATATCTTTTTCGACTTTTTTTTTTTTTGTATGTATAGCATTTACTGATTGACTTCTTAACTATTCATGAACTTTGAATTAATTCATGTACATAGCGTTTTAAATAATACTACGCTAGTACTTATTATATTTATCTAGGTCTCACGTATCTACAGATAAATACGTATACCATCATCAGCATTGATATTTTAGTATAATATTATTGACCATCAGGCATCCGGAATTACCAGAGGTACCCAAAAAGATGAAATATTGTTTTATTTTCAAGCCAGGACCTATACAGTTTGACTAGCTCGTCTTTTTGCTATTATTTTTTTTAAGCTATTAGGAATCAAATAGTCGTTGGACTTTTTTTTTCCAATAAAGATCTTTAAGTTCGCAATTGAATTCAGATCAGAGCCTTTTTTAAATTTTATAATAGATTTCTTAAAACATTTTTGTGACCATAGGCTTTGCTAGTAATACTTTAGAGCTATTTTTTTTCTGTATATCAAATAACCCTTGCACTTTATTATTGTATAGCACGTGACCAATTGTTAAATTTTCATCGACGCAACGTGGCAAATTAGTTAAATAGGTTTGAACCTACCAGTAAATAAGTGCTAGATGTTTTGTTTAGTACTTTGTTTTTTTTTTTTTATTTTTACTTTATTGTTATCATTTGACGAGAGGCAGACTTATTATTTTCTCTTTTATTGACTCTCGTTTCGCGTTATTCTGCAAATAATACTCAAAAAACCTATTTATGCCATTTGCATTAATTATAGGGCATTAACTGAATTTTCATCAATTGCTCGAACTTATAATCATTTCTGGATTGCAACAATTTACATAATTTGCATGATAGCAACCAAATTCATTGTTGTTATGTGACAAGAGGTTGGTACGAGTCTCTTTATGCCATTTGCGTTAATTATAGGGCGGGCATAACTGAATTTTCATTAATTGCTCGAACTTTAAGTAATCACTTTTGTGATTACCAATTTTCATGACGTGCGTGATAGCATACAACTCATTGTTATTATTTGACACGAAGTTAGTGCCATTTTTTCTTATTTGTCCTTGTTTTGCAGTGTTTCTGGAAATATAATTTGAAAACACGTTAGCAATAGATTTACAGGAAAGGTACTTTTATCACGTTGGTGATTTTAGTTGCCGCATGGGCAACAGTTTTTTGTTCAGTGTCAACTCCATTATGGCAAGTACTTATTGCACTTTGACTCTGGCTATCGTGGATTAGCTCAATGGCGGGATTGCTGTTTTTAAAGGGTTATGATTTTTCATTGTGATAATCTTCCATATTCTTTATGGAATTGAATTCAGAACTAAATCTACAATTCAAAATCATTTTTGAACTAGAATCAAGAATTATACCCACAATTCAAATAAGTTTTTTTTTTTATCTTATTCTTGTTTTCAACTAAAATGCAAGAATAATATAGGTACACAACACATCATTAATTTATTTATAACCCTGAATTGATTGTAGCCAGCTAAGATAAGAGCTCTATGGGCACTGTTCCTATAACATTTAAATAAACACTTTAGCTAGCAAGTCGCACAAGGGTCCATTAATAGGTACCTGCGCCGGAGTGCCGCGCCATGCTACTCAGCAAAACGGCCACTTGAAATAGAGATTGAAGAACCAACCACATCGGGCGTTATAACGCGTGTGACAAATTCTTTGTTTGGTGGATAAAGCCAGTGCAAAATGAATTTTATTTAATTAGCCTTAAGGATTTTAGGACACTTTAGTTTTAACTATAAAGTGATACCTAGCCAGGCATCATATTGCTTCGAAATATCGAAGTGGTAATTGGCGTTAAAACTGGTACTTGACGATAATCACGTTGGCACATTTCATTTTTGGATCTAATAATATCTTTCGATAAGATTAGCATCTATAAGTAAACGTGTTATCGCTGGAAATTTAGATCGAATATTTTTATTTTGTTTCGATCATTTAACGAACACTCGTTGGTACTGATCATTTAACGACTCTCGTTGGCACTTTTATTTCGATATTATGTAGCCACAAACGAATTTGGTCAACAAACATTGTATTTGGAATTTTTATTTATTTTCGAAATGTAGGGACATTTTGTATGCCCTAATCACATTCCGATAAAGTATACGGTACCGTTTATGTATTAAATGACGAAATGATTTCATCGATTTATATTGCGCATCTCTCAACTAATCACTGACGCAGATCGCTCATACATAGCTAAGTAACGACCAAAATATGGACATTTTATGAAACTAAGATTTACTGAATTTCAATTTAATGTAGAAAACGGTCACTTATTTTTATTTTTTCTTTCAAAACACTTTGTGCTGTAAAATTTTACTTTTCTTGCTGACCAATATATGAAATATTTGCAGAATTTCACTCAGGTATCGGTCACTTATTATTATTTTTTATTTTTTTTTAACACTGCTGTATAAAATTAATGTTGTTGCTGACCAATGTCCGTAAGTAGTACATTATTTGGGTAAGATCACTTTACTTACTGCGCTTTTACTCGTCGCCAATGTGGTGTTCACTAAAATCACTTGTTAGGGATTTAGGTTTATAGTAAATGAAACAACGATATTGTCAGTAAGCAGGCAAATACCCAAAGAGTGACGTCTGGTCTCGAGCACGGTGGAAGTGCAACTAGCGTGACGTCAGTCGTCAATCTCTTGGCTTGACCTACATTTAATGTGTATACCACACTCACCATTTCCCGTTTCATTCCAAGCGCGTACAGTTCCCCGTGAGTGTTTGCTTCGCGATGACCATCAATTAGTCGCAGGGGCAGACACTGAGGGCAGCGGGTGTCGACCTTAGGAAGAGTTGCTTCTCACACGGGCAACTGTACGTCGCTTGCTCCCGCGTCACCAGTCCTGACTCTCTTTACATTTTGGCTCCTGGCAGCATAACTACCAACGTAGTTTATAGGGAAGTGTTGTACGTAGTTTTACTCTTTTGTGTCCTGGAATGTATGACTGCATTATTTTCTCTGTTTCCTTCAGTCACATCTTATGACTGAACTCAGCAGGATTCCCATATAAGTCTCTTCACTTGCTTCGCTTGCAAAAAAAAAAACTTATTTTTTAATGCTATTTCAAAAGTTGTTTACTTATAATACTATAGCGACACTGACATCTTAGGTATTTTTGGTACTGTAGAGCCTTCACGCAGACGACGTCGCGGGCAGCAGCTAGTTAGCCATAAATATGAAAAGTCCTAATTGGGTGAATGTAGCCAGTAATTTTAAATTGATCTGTAGGCGATGTTTTTGTGGCAACGTATTATCGGCTATTGGGTTAGGTTAGGGTTTTTTATTTTTTTGTGGCAGGAGTGGGAAATTCATCATGGACGCGGATGCCTAATAATAATATAATCATATTCCATAAATCTGAGATCCCTCTCTCCAACCGAAACCTATAACTATTTGGGTATGTCGGAAGCTCTAGGCATCAGTATCACTGACATGAAGCAATCGTTGAGGGAGCGTTTTTTTGGACGCCTGAAAAAGGTATTCAATAGCCTTCTTTCAGGCGGAAACAAGGTGCGTGCCTTCAACGGTTGGGTCATGCCGGTATTGATGTACTCTTTCGGCGTACTCAAATGGACTCAAACAGAACTTGACGCCCTGGATAGGCGGGTCCGTACACTGCTGACTGCACACCGAATGCATCACCCACGATCGTCGGTGATGAGGCTGTATATCCCGCGGAAGTGTGGGGGTCGTGGCTTCTTAAATGCTAAGACCCTACACAACCGCGAGGTATGCAGTCTCAGGGAATATTTCCTAGCTCCTGACGTGGGTATGCATCGAGATGTAGTGGCAGTAGACAAAGGACTCACCTAGCTAACGAGAACTGGCGCAAACCGATAGTGCTTGGCACTAACGATCGCAGGGAAGTATGGCAGAGCAAGGAGCTTCACGGACGCTTTTTCCGGGCCCTTCATGGACCCGATGGAGACCAATTGGCGTCCGTAGCCTGGCTGCGTTTCGGTGACCTCTTTGGGGAAACCGAAGGTTTTGTCTGTGGAGAAGAACCGGCAAGAAATCCCATGGTTACTCTTTTTAAAAAAATGGTTGTACTTACAATATTTCCATATAACAGTATTAAAAGGTATTATTAAAGGTATTATTTTATTTTTTGGTTTGTCCTGTATTTTTGTTTATTTGGTGTACAATAAAGATTATATTATTGTACACTAAATATAATAAATAAATAAATATTTAAGAACAGTGTAAACTGGTCTATATTGAACTCAAAAGCACAATAAAATAATCATTTAAAAAAAGTGAGTCAAAATATGCAGTAATCTAAGAATTCGTGGAGTCTACAGTGTTCTTCCATTTACATTATAAAAAGAGGCTATATAAAAAAAAAAAACCGGCCAAGAGCGTGTCGGGCCACGCTCAGTGTAGGGTTCCGTAGTTTCCCGTCCGTCACAATAAGTGTACACACTTATGAGTTTAAAAAAATGCTTGCATATACGATTATACTACAAACTTAGTCCAGAAATTATTTTGTAGAACCCTTTTGTCTATTTTGTATAAAAACTGTTCTTTCCATCGAGTTCAAAATAATTTTCCTGGAAAGTCCTTATAAAGTTCAACTTTACAGATTTTTTTTCATATTTTCTAAACTTATGGTTAAAAAGTTAGAGGGGGGACACACATTGTTTTTTACTTTTGGAGCGATTATTTCCGAAATTATTGACATTATCAAAAAATGATTTTAGTAAACCCCTATTCATTTTTAAATACCTATCCAACAATATATCACACGCTAGGTTTGAAATTAAAAAAAAAATCACTTCCCACTTTACATATAGGGGGGATACCCTAATAAAACATTTTTTTCCAATTTTTATTTTACCGCTTTGTCGGCGTGATTGATATACATATTGGTACCAAATTTCAGCTTTCTAGTGCTAACGGTCACAGAGATTAAGCGAGGACGGATAGACAGACATGGTGAAACTATAAGGGTTCCTAGTTGACTACGGAACCCTAAAAAACCGGCCAAGTGCGAGTCGGACTCGCCCATGAAGGGTTCCGTAGCAGCAAGTAACATAATATTAAAGTTCTTGTAATGTGTTGTAACTTTGATCGATGTTTTAATAATAGTGTATTTTTTTCGATTCATGACGCATTAAAAAAAAAACTACTTACTAGATTTCGTTCAAACCAATTTTCGTTGGTAGTTTTTATAGTAATGTACATCATATATTTTTTTTAGTTTTATCATTCTCTTATTTTAGAAGTTAGAGGGGGGGGGACACACATTTTACCACTTTGGAAGTGTCTCTCGCGCAAACTATTCAGTTTAGAAAAAAATGATATTAGAAACCTCAGTATCATTTTTGAAGACCTATCTATAGATACCTTACACGCATGGGTTTGATGAAAAAAAAATTTTTGAGTTTCAGTTCTATGTATGGGGACCCCCAAAATTTATTGCTTTTTTTCTATTTTTGTGTGAAAATCTTAATGCGGTTCACAGAATACATCTACTTACAAAGTTTCAATAGTATAGCTCTTACAGTTTCAGAAAAAAGTGGCTGTGACATACGGACGGACAGACAGACAGACAGACAGACAGACAGACAGACAGACATGACGAATCTATAAGGGTTCCGTTTTTTGCCATTTGGCTACGGAACCCTAAAAAGGTAAAAAAAATTAATAAATATTACAACTGTCAGTAAATGAACCGTTAACAACCAAAAAAAGAAAAACTAACGAATTTAATGTGGTTGAAGTCAGATAATATAAAAAAAAAATTGTTAGAGAAAAAAAAATGTTACAACAAAGATGGAGCAGTTAATAGATACATTCGCACAATATTATGAGTTACCAGGGGACCACAAGTGCAGAGGCAGTCATTACCAAACAAGCGTGTCTTCGACATAGTCTTTAACCTTGTAATATGCTTTTTTTGTTAAGACAAGCTTAATATGGGTTTTGAACTTTCCTTCGCTAAGTTCAGTCACCGCTTTGGTAGCTTGTTATAAAAGTGTATGCTATTTACTAAAAATGACTTACTGGTCTTGGCTAATCTCCATTAATATAATTTCGTGTTTACTACGAGTATTTATGTTATGGAAATCGCTTCTAATTTTGAAAAGTCCTAGGTTTTTACGGACATACAAAAGGACATATAGGTACCATTATGCGTTGATAACATTACCTATGCTTTATAAAATTATGCTTCATTATTTTTATGCCAGTAGTATTTATGGCAACAAGCATTATGGCAAAACATTTACATAGGCCTAATAATATTATGCGTAATGATCATTATGCTGCTCATCTTTTTAGCAAAAGAGGCGATAGACATAATTATGTTACAAGAAATAGGGATCAATTAGTTCAACCAGGTTTCAGACTGGCTAAAGTGGCCTCTTCTTTCATGGGGTACTGTTTGAAATGTTATAATAAAATACCTCCCCACATATTAGAACTCAATGAAACGAAATTTAAATCTTGTATTAAACGCACACTATGCAGACAAGCATATTATAAGTTGGAGGATTATATTCAAGATAAAAATGCTTGGCTCAATGCTGGTCCAGCTCCACTACCACTAGGGCGTACTAATTAGTTGATTAGTTGGAAACTAATATTACTATTTTTTAATTTGAAAGACACAATTGCATTGTATAATGTAGAAGCACTTTTTCCAAGTTTGTGAATGTGAAGCACCATGGAGCATTTTATTAGGTTACAACTTTTTTGTTTTTTGACATTACGAGCATGGCAGTTAAGAGTTTGTCATGCTCACTCAAATGTCTCGCTGTTGGTGGCACGTGTTATTGGGTCGTTCAGTTCCCTTCAAAATGGTTGAGCTGAGTGGGGCTGATGCACGCGTCATGCTCGTGAACGGGTGCCGTCAGATGGGACTGGTCATCTCTTAGCTGCCAGTGGCTTAATTCAGTTTCTATCTTTTAATTATTTTACATTTTTATTTCACTATCGACATTGTGCTCACATGATAGAAGCAACAAGTAATATATAACCAAGCATTATATGTAACACATATATGAATTAAAAGAGTGTCCATGGAGTTTCTTGCACGTTCTTCTCCATAGAGACCTACTCTTTGGAACGTGCAATTTAGCTTCACTTTTCTTGGACTGACCGACATTTGACTATTCAAAAGTGCCTGTAAATGGTCTATTTGAAATAAATGCTTTGATTTGATTTGATTGATTTGCTGAATTTCGTTATGCCAATGTAAATTATGACAATGTATTTTATGCCAATTACCGACATCGATCACTTTTTATCGTCATGAGTTTGCAACTGGACACAAAAAATGTTTACGTATGCGCAGGGAGTGGATGATTTCATAGTGGTTATATAAAAATTAAATATTCATCGGTAGCTTGTATCTGATACAAGTGCCCACTGGCGACGAGCGAACCAAGCCGCATTGTAAAAATTTAAAATGGTGGCCACGTATTTCGAGATACTCATTAGAACAAGATTGTGTGTAGTTCAAAAATCGCATGCAACAATGGTTTATTGCAAACGATTTGGTAGCTGCAGATAAGTCGAAAAACGACCCGTAACCACCACCGCTACCATGTTATATGTATGTTATATGTCATATTTATTTCAATTTCAATTATGATGATTTGCATGTCCCTGGCAGAATACGGCGAACTTTTTACCTTAGGACGATATCTATGTATGAATGTTTGCAAATAAATGATAAAGGGAAAGATAGGTACGAGTACCGATAGACTATAAATCATTATCTTGGCAGTGTGCAAGTTAATAAAGGCAATAGCAGGTATGCGATCTCACATGAGCTACACCCCTTCTCGAACAAACCAGGCTGTTGCGAAAATCATGGAAAGGATCCAGCAGTTGGTTACACAAGTCCGAGGCCATGTGTGCTTCCACGGCCCTTGGAACGCACCATCCCCGGATTCCTAAATAACGGTAAGCTGCTTAAAGCAATAGTTACGTCAGTACTCAAAGCGGGAGATAAACACTGTGTTAACAACTATAGACCCATTTCAGTACTAACAGGACTTTTAAAAATTTTAGACAAAAATTATAAATAGCAGATTAATAGATTATCTTGAAGTTAACAGGTTGCTTTCCAATGATCAATTTGGGTTTAGACCGAAAAGATGAACTAACCAAGCAGTTCATAAGCTGTCTGAATACATTAGTACGAGACTAGATAGAGGCATGCACACCATTGGAATCTTTCTGGACCTTGACAAAGCCTTTGACACAATTTCTGGTTCTATATTACTGCACAAGCTTGAAATACTTGGGATAAGAGGTGTGCAACTTCTATTATTCTCGAACTATCTTAGAGACCGTCATCAATGTGTTAAAATAGGGCAATATACAAGTTCTGAGATAGAAAATAGTTGTTTCGGAATACCACAAGGTAGTATTTTGGGCCCTACGTTATTTTTAATTTACATTATGACCTATGTAGTTTAGTCCTTCGTAATGGGCTAATATTATCATATGCGGATGACACGGCTCTATTGTTTTCTGCTAAATCTCGAGGTGGCATATGAACGTGCTCGAAACGGTTTTAATATTGTATCTAACTGGCTTCATCAAAATCTTCTAACATTAAATATAGAACAAACAAAATACATTTTATTCTCAATGAGAAACAATAATCTTCCGCTTACTAACCTAAACATATTCGCACATAATTGCAATCGTGCTGACATTGCTTGCACTTGCCCTACTTTAGTTAAAGCTGACCACATTAAATATCTAGGTGTTACGATTGACACAAAACTAAATTTCCGTAAGCATATCGATTTACTGTGCATAAGAATGCGTAAATTAATGTATATTTTTTAGAACCTACTTTACATAGTCGACTTTCAGTTAATCAAACAGGCTTATTTGGCTCTGTGTCAATCTGTGCTTATCTACTGTGTGGTGTGTGCCTAGTGGGGTGGTGCTGCGAAAACTATCTTGCTTCCTCTAGAACGTGCTCAAAGAGCAATTGTAAAGGTTGCAACTTTCCGACCTTTTAGGTTTCCCACACACGAGTTATATACAGCATGTAAAACGCTAACAGTGCGTCAACTATTTATACTGCACACCATAATTTATCAGCAATCTGAGCTTCCTTTTGACCCAGTACCTACCTTCAACCAGGAGGAGGAAAGATTTGGTTTGCGCAAAACCACAACCGAGACATGCATTGTCTCATAGATTTTATGTATTTTTAGGACCTTTTTTGTACAACAAGCTAAACAAATTATTAGATATATAGCGTTAATTATATTAAATGTAGTACATTGATATCGGAATATCTATTAAAACTCAATTACACAGACACAGAAAAACTATTGGAAGTTTTAGTATGATTGTAAGGTTTAGTTCTTAAGTTGTTATTCTATAATATTCTGCATACATGCTCCCGTAAGTGATGACCTGAAACACAGGTTTTATATGTAAACCTAGCTCAGGAAAGTCGCTAATTATACATAATTCTAGGTTTAAAAATATTTTTCCATGAGTCCTGAAATATCGATAATTTAGTTATACACATAGTTATTGGTTGGGTACTAGCATATTGTGCAGTTTTAAAACTGCACCTTGTAAATTAGTCATTAAACCAAAAGTACTGATCGTCAAGGTTTATAAAAACAATATTAGAATAACCATACCTTGCTTAGCAGTCATGGTGCACTTCAATTAAATGTGACGATTACTTGCAAAATTTTTTTTAAAATATTCTCTACAAACTCGCGAACGCTATCGGATATACGAATAATATATGGGTCTATAGTAAAAATTGAGCTGATGCTCTGGACAGCAGACAGCAGTAACTGATTTAGTATTTGTAGAAATGATGTAAGACATTCTCATTCTCTCATTTAAAAAAAAAAACTATGTAAGGGTAGACCTTACATAGTTTTTTTTTTTAAATATCCCCATTTTGAAAATCGAGTTTTGAGCATTGCGTGCATTGTATGGACGGGTTCCAGTGTGCGCCGGGGCGATACTGCGCTGCCACGCCAAGTAGCGGCATGGCGAACAGAGTTCCGGCGGATCTCATGGTGAATTTCGTTTGTGATTCATAGGTCTATGAATCAAAGATAGCCTGTAATGTGAGTAGGTAGGTAAGAACAAAAAAGTCATCTATCTACGGGACAGCGTCTCCAATGCGTTACAGCGTGACTATTGCAGGAGCGTGGCCAACTCGCTAACGAGACGATTCTCTTCGCGCGCCGGTATATAGCGCGCGAGCTGGTTCCACGCGCACACTGCAGCGCACGCCGCCGCCACGCCACCATGAGGAGCGGCGCCCCGCTGGTGCTCATCGCGGTGAGCACTTCACGATTCTGTAACCTGTAGGCCTGGTGTCTAATTGTTGCCAGCGGCTTCGCCCGACTGAATGTGAACATTTTGCCACGGGGGTGTGCCTGGGATAAAAAGTAAGCTATTTCCAATTCCAGGCTAAGGTCTACCTTTGTGTCCCGCGCCCAAATCCGTTCAGTTGTTTGTATTTGATTTACAAACATTCAGAATTTCGTTTTTCGTGTGAGCCAAGCCCCTGCTATAGAAGAATGATTTCGCATATTTTGTACTCAATATTGAGATGGTACAGAATATGCGAGACGAGGATATATTCGTAAGCTTAAATTCAGTAACAAACGCACAGCCCCACCCTCCAGTTCCTGATCTAGGAGCATAACGCACTAAGCAATAATTTAGAGATGTAGATTTGTTTGGAAGTTCGTCGCTATTAGCGACCAACTGCCAAATAAATCTCGCTATACGATAAGCAAGTGACTACCCGTGTGCTCCGCAGTTGCAACTGATGCTGACCGCGTCCATCCGAGCGACGCACCGCTATAGCGATAACGTGAGTAACAGATCTTTTAACCCTTTTCCTGACAGATTTTGCTACAGTAATCGTGCCCCCAGGGCCAGACGTGTTTAGGTATAATTTCGAACAGTGTTGGGAAATCTGAATAATTGTTATCGATATTATATAAGTACTAGCTCTTGCTTGCGACATCGTGTTTAAAACCTTAAGATAGAGCCCTAGGTATATAGATTGATGCAAAATAAAACACTCATGTGGTGTTGACAAGCAATCTTTAATAATAGGCAATTATAATTAACACACTTGAAATCATTTTTTCACTCATAATCTAATCAGCCATAATTTATTAATTCAATATTCCGGAGATGAGCACGGTCGGATTTCTTCTTGAACTTCTGTTCAATCTCCACGGGTGTGGTATATTAGATTAATAATTTTCATATATAATACCGATCGCATATCTGGTCGAACAGTCTCCATTTCAAATGCTACTAGAGAAGCAAAATATTCATTACGAGGGTCTTTCGGTCTTTGCACTAGCTTCTGACGTTTTATAAGTGCCCATGTAGGCCTATGTGAAATAAAAAACATTTGACTTTGACTTTGACTTTAGTTAAAAAAATTGGCATCAGGCAAGTTAACAACAGCCGTAAAATCATATTCACTTTCTCCTGGTTTTATAAAGTGCACGAAGTTTGGCTCTGTCTGCGTAGATTTATCAGTTTTAAGTATTCTTCTCCTTTTCTTTGGATAGAGAAGAGATGGAGATAGTGGCTGTGATTCGTCGTCTTTCAACATACGTTATGTTCTCAACACTAGGCATCCGAAGCGTACTTGTTAACACGACCTACGGCCTCGGCGACCTGCGGCTTCTGATGTTTACCAACAAATATGGCGTCCGTGTCGCTTGCGCCGCACGGAAAATCACGGTGATGGCGGCTAGTGTCCGTCAGGCTGTAACTGAATTAGTGACGCCCCAAAATAATATTGACAGCAAGAATATTTTTTTTTGATTTCGTAATTTTTTACGGATTCTCTTCAATTGTTGTCCATTATTCAAATGACATTTTTTTTAAAAGGCCATGAAAGTTTTAATTTATAGTCTAGACATGGTTTAACAAGATAATTAATCATATAAAACCGTCGCTTTTTGATTACTTATTTAGATTCTACTAGCGCATCACTAGCCCACTTAAAATTATGGGTTCGGCGCAGTGTGTCATGGTTGTAAAAGCACCTCATTTGATTAATGCATTTAGATTTCATTGTTATGTATCAAACTGATGAGCCTGAGTTTTCAAAGTTTTATTGTTGTAAAGTACACATCCTGAAGTATTATAAATAATATCAAATTTCTTCAGTTTTTTCTTAATGTAGTTAAGAATTGGACATCGAAAAAATAGAACTTAATATTACGGGATTAGCGCCACGGGCATCAGCACCAAAACACTGAATATTACAGTGACGGTAGGGAAAGGGAAGACTAAAACTTGATCCGAGTTAACTACGAGAGCTTTTTTTCATTTCTGTTCTGATACAGCATACGTCCATGGTCTGTGTTGTCTCATTTATTTATTTATTTACAATTTACTTATACAACATTACAGTCTAACTAAACTAATGCGTTGTACAGAAACAAGAAAAAAAAACCGGCCAAGAGCGTGTCGGGCCACGCTCAGTGTAGGGTTCCGTAGTTTCCCGTCCGTAACAATAAGTGTTCCCAGTTATGATTTAAAAAAAAGGCTTTTTGTTACCTACGTTGACATACTAAGTACGGAACTCTAATAAATACGGAACCCTAAAAACGGGCCCACAAAAGACGGTGATAACTAAAGCAGAATGCAAGTAGTAGATATTTCAGCGATTGAGCACTAAAAAATCAACGAAAAAACAACGAAAAAAAACGATACAAAGCAACGATTTTTTACCATGGATTTTTTACATTTAAAATTTTAACATCGACTTTAAAAAAGATGACGTCATTACGCAACGCCATCCATCGAACCATTTAAGAACTGTTTTTTAACTTAACATTTTGATAGATTGCGTTAAAAAATGAATTTTAGTTTTGTTCTATATTACCTTAGCATGTTCCTGACAGAAGTTTTATGTAGTTATAAAATAATACCGCCAATGCCAAGGAGAGACCAACCGAACAATTCGATAATACCCGACCCCATCAACTTAGGAAAAATCCTAAAAGTACAGCGCAGCGTCATCTCTCGGGGAATTGGGTTACTAATTGATACATAGGTACCAGAAGAAGTTTTCGGTGGCAATTTTATATTGCGAGATCCGATTTTAATAATTCTTTTTTCGTTTGAAAGAAGATACGTTCAGGATAATAAAATATGTAAACGAAGTTGAAAAAAATGCTTGCATATACGATTATACTACAAACTTAGTCCAGAAATTATTTTGTTCAACCTTTTTGTCTTTTTTGTACAAAAACTGTTCTTTCTATCAAGTTCAAAATGATTTTCCTAGAAAGTCCTTATAAAGTTCTACTTTTCAGAATTTTTACAGACTACGAAACCCTAAAAAAAAAAGAAAACATATACATTACCACTAACATAAAATAAAATAAAATATCTCACAAAATCAAAAAAAACGTTTACTTATTTCTCATTCATCCTCTCACAAAACCTCATGGAGATCATCTCGTTCGCAGCCACGTTCTTTGTCAAACATAGAGCTGCTGGTCCCCCTGATGGTGAGCGATGGCGAGGCGAGCGGCGAGAGCGACACGAGTGCAGCGGGCGAGCGCTACGAGCGCGCGCGCATCGACAAAGACATGCCTTTCAGCAACATTCCGGCGAGCGCATTCGTTCTCGACGAGAGTGCAGCCCCCGTCGCACAAAAAAAGAAACGCGGGCACAAGCACAGTCGTAAGCAGGATCTTGCGTACCGACCGCGGTCCGTTTACCTAGAGAGCGCGGGAAGTGAGGCGAGCGACGAGCATAGTGACCAGAGCGAGATCGGCGCCGACGTGTGGCGCGCGTGCCAGCGGCTGACGCGCTTGCAGGCGGGACACCAGCACGAGCTGCTGCTGCTGCTGTGCGCCGAGCTGCTGGACGCGCCCCCCGCGGCCCCGCACCCGCCCGGCTGCCCGTGCTGCCGACAGAGCCCCGCTGCTCTCTGGCCGGGGCTGCCGATGCCCGCTCGACGCGAGCTCGTGGCGATTGGAGAAGACCCTTACTTGTGAGTGCACTCAGTACGTGTCTTTATTATCATTTTACTTCAGTATTTGTATACTTTGTATGTTTGATGTTTTTCGACAGTTCATTGGGACACAAATAAATGATTTACGTGTGTGTCGCAGGGTGCAGAGTTACATGAGGTCGCGGGATCGCAAGTGAGTGCTCAGTCGCTACGCTACTACTAACCGTTATATCTATAGAACATTAGGTATATTCATTCGATCGTGGCTGCTGAAGGAAACTGCAGACCTGCCCTCCTCCCAGGGTTGCATTACTTATTAATTTATTGCGTACCTAACAAAGGAAACTTTCATTAGATTCCTTGACGGATGTGTATTTCTGTTTCAGGCGCCGGCAACGCATGCACGACCCAAGTCAGGAATAGTTTCTGACTCGCGAGCTCTATATATTAACGTTAAGAATAAGTACCTACAGACTTAAGAACCGACTTTTCCAATGTCGGATAAGTTTTATCTATAGTGTAAACGTGGTCAAAATATTCTATGCATAGAGTATGTAACTTCCCATCTGAAGAGGAGTAGGTACCTAATAGTTTTATTAGGGTGAGTTGCACCATTTTACTATAACGATAACCAAACCATAACCAGCCGTGAAACGGCCGCCTATTGGTCAATTCGACAATTTGACAACTGTTAACGGCTTTGTTATCGTTATAGCTAAATGATGCAACTCACCCTTAATATTACAACGAGGATTTGTCAAATATAATTTAACACAAACATTTTTATTTGTTTTAATTAACTCATCGAATGCTGTAATTACACACAATAGAAAGACAATTGAAAAGGAGGAGGAGGAAAGGGGTTTCCTTATCGAGTAACTACGGCGACGTATGTTGTGTACGTGCGGTGGCGCTCACTGCTAAAGGATTATGACGACTCATAAGCAGTGGTAGGAGTAGGTCGATTTCAAAATTATTATGACCTCAATATTAGCTTAGTCAGCGGAGTAGGTAGAGCTAAGCGGCTCAGCTGCTCAGGCTCTATCACTAGTGCCAGAAACTTGTTGTTGTCTTCTTCGTACGTCGTACATAATAGCGGGTCTTCTCTTCTTATTTGGGACATCAGTTGAAAAAAAATTGCCATGGTATAGCGTGGGTCAGCGTTATGTTATATGCCAGCCTACTCCGACCACTGCTCGTAACATATGTTAAGAAAGTGTTGTAGTGCGGGTGTATGGGGTCACTGGCAGCCCAGCACAGACTTCTTGCAGCAGTTGCAGCACTTGGGCAGCACGAGGTCGGGCGCGCGCGTCTGGTGGAACAGGCGGCCGCGGGCGAGGCGCGGGTCGTGCTCCGGCAGCACTTGCTTGCCGTCGCGGTCGTAAGTGGGGCCCTCGATGTTCATCAGGGACCGCTGGCACAGGCGCCCCTGCACATACCACACATACATCAACGTTTCGGAATAAGTAATTAGCATATAGTTGCGGAATGGAATTTCCTGCTGAAGTCTGTGTTCCTTAAATAGCTTAATATCTTTAGATCAAGAGTAATAAGTTAGGTAGACAAGTCTGCTCATCAGTTGTCAGCTGAGAAAGTAGTAAAATTCCCACTGACTAAAAAAAAAAAATGAAATAGGTACTATTACTATTTCTCGTTTACCAAAGATAGGTAATTGAAACACGAGTGGGAGCATAGAACTGAATGTTCATTTGGTGATTTGCTCAGCCTATATATATATACAATTTTGATATACGCAAAACTCCGCGCGCGGTCGTTCATGCTGCCTGTAGGTGTCCGGTATCTACACTCGAACACTTGAGCGCGTCCTGCGTGGTTACCATGACGTGCAAAGTAAGATTGTTTTATTCTTATTCCAGTGTGGGTAAGAGACAGAGCTATAGAGGTTATCTAACGCCGTCTCTTACCCACACTGAAACAAGATTAAAACAATCTTACTTTAAACGTCATGGTCTAGGTCCTGATGTGTAGGTACAGTAGCAGGACAATGGTTGGTTCAAAAGTTGGTTAATTCGCTATCATATTATTTTTTTATTTCAGCCAAGAACTTGGCTGAACAACCTGCTCCTGTTGAGCAATGCAATGACTTAATAATTGATTGTGCCAATAAGTTGGCAACAAATATTGACATTAATATTAATTTAAATTAGAAATTGAGACAACATAGTCAATCTCTAGCACGAATTTACTGATAAACAAAAATCATTCAAATCAAATCTGTAAATCAATAAATAGTATCAACCTGGTGCATCAAAACATTCAAGGATTCATGAATAAAGATTTAGAGGTAGAGCTATTCCTTAATTGTAATGATATTGATATTCTTTGTATAACGGAACATTGGCTTAAAAGCCACCAGCTCATGTTCAATTTATAAACCACCAGGTTGGTAGTTCATTCAGCAGAACTAATGCCTTACGTGGTGGCTCATTGATTTTAGTTAGTAACTACATTAAATTTAAGGAACGTAAGGATATTGTGAGTCTGTCTGTTCAGCGGTCAATTGAAATGGGATACCTACGTCAGTGTGAAAGCCGTGTCATCGAAGTTTGTTTCTTCTAAAACTTTTCAACGAAATCTCTACAATACTGCGACGCCTTGTTAAGTCGACTTTTTGTTACTGCGATGGTTCGTTACAACGAAAAACTTTACTGCGAACGATTTTAAAACGAAAACATCATACTGCGAAGCCTTGTTCAATAGATGTCTTGTTACTACGATGAAAATTATGTTACTTAGGAATACTTAACTTTTAATTTCGTTACGATTTTCAACACCTAACGTTTGTTTTTAGAATATTTTACATATATATGTAAAAAAAAAAAAAAAATTGTTTTTTTTTTATATTAGTATTACGTAATGAAAAGTTACATAGATGCTAATTCTTCTATTTTTAAATTTTTTATTTAGTATAGGTAGTAAACAACATTTTTAGGTTAACTTTGTTAAACTGGAAATATAAGGCTTTTTTATTTTATTTTATTTTACATATATATGTTTATAATTTTTTTTTTTCTATGGGAAAATCATCCAACGACAACCCCTGCTCTTGGGCGGAGTGGGAAATAGTGTCAGACTCTTACTGACTAAAAAACCCATCCCGTTCCTTCAAGCCTTCATATCGGGGCTCGAGCGCCCTTTCGGATAACCCTGGCCCCTGCTGTTGCTGACAACTCCTTGAGGCGCGTGGGAACAGTACGCGCCGTCGACGACATGGGCTTGGTCCGGACAGTCACCGGACGTCCGGACAGCGAGCCACCCATTGCTCACTGTCCGCAAACGCGTGCCTCCTCCTTAGCGAGCATTACTGCTTCGCAGAAGTCGGCGACCGCCTGCCACTCCTCCTCGCTCCGGACCATGGCCTCAACCAAGGCCCGGCGCGAGAGGTCTCCGCCGCCGATCACCCCTACGAGGGCACGGCGATTCTCCGCCCAAGCAGGGCACACCTCGACTGTGTGCTCTACCGTGTCCTCCGGGCGTTCCGCATAGTGGCGACACCCGGGCGTCTCTTCCGTTTTAATTCGGAACAGGAACCTCCCGAATTTGCCATTTCCGGTGAGGACTTGTATCATGCGGAAGGTAAAGACGCCGTGAGGTCTTTCCAGCCACGCCTCAAAGAGGGGACTTACCGCCATGATTGTGGCGTGCCCAGCACTGGGTTGCGATAGTCGCTGACGCCATTCCACCATGCGAACCCGCCGGAGCTCTGTCCGCCATGCCGTGACCTGTCGTGGCAGAATACTTTCACTCCGGCGTTGCACCTCCACGCGCATATCGTGCATGTGTGCAAGGACTGTTGCCTTTAGATCCCACGGTGGTAGGCCAGCCAGGAGGCTCGCCGCTTTGCGGGAAATCGTGCGGTATCCCCGCACCATCCGAATTGCCGTGACTCTAGTAGGCGTTCAGAATGGCCGCCGGTCGCTTTTGCATCGACGCGGCGACCATGAGGGCCATGGACCGAACGATCCCCACGTAGAAAATTCAGCTTTATGTAGCAAAATTATAAGTTTGTTTCGGTCCTACAATATTGTTAATTTGTTTTTGGGGCCCACAAGAATAACTCCTACTAGTGCCACTCGCATAGATAATATTTATACCGATGTTGTACCTAGCCATAAAGACATAAATTTACTAGATTCTGATCATTGTGGGCAATTAATTACTTTTCAAATTCCAAACATCATAGTGGCTAAAAAGAATATCACTGTTAACTGCTAAAACTGCAAATGGCTTAGAAACTTTTAAAACTAAACTAATTAATAATTTACCAGCTTTGTCAACATTAGATGTTCTGAATCAACAATATGAATGTTTTTTTAATATGTACTGTAAGCAATTTAATTCCACTTTTATACCCAAAACTATATCGGTTAATAGTAATGTATCTTTCAGTGAATGGGCTACCATTGGTATACATAAAAGTAGAACGCGATTCTATGAATTGTATGAGGAAAAATTCTTGTAAACACTGCCGAGTTTAGTTTGTATGTTAAGAATTATTCAAAATTATTTAAAAAAGTATGCTCTGTTGCAAAATCGCGCTACTTGAGTTCCAAAATTAAAAATAGTAATAATATAATTAAAACAACCTGAAATATTATAAACAGTGAAACTGGAAAATCTACAAAACCATGTAGTGACTATAGCCTTAAAATTAATGACAGCGTGATCAAATCGCAATCAAATTTTAACTACTAAATCTCTGAACTCATCGCCCACTGCTGCAGAGTCTCTCCTTAAAGAAAATGTTAAAGTTTGTGATTCAGATTTTAATTTCGAACATGTGACATATGTGGATATAATTAAAACCTTTAACACTTTGAATGTAAAAAAGACCACAGATTTATGGGGAAATTCTGTGGATGTTGTAAAGTCTATTATAAAGGTTGTAGCTCCTAGTTTAGCACTTATTTTTAATAATTGTATTGATCGTGGCGAGTTTCCTGACTTAATGAAGTATAGTAAAATAATACTATTGTTTAAAACGGGTCATCATATGACCCCACAAATTATAGACCTATTTCGGTGCTACCCACCTTTAGTAAAATATTTGAGAAACCAATTTTACATCAATTACAAAGATTTTTAATAGACATAAGTTGTTACATAATAAACAGTTCGGTTTTACAAGGGGTCGTTCAACAACCGATGCCGGGTAGAACTTTTAGGACATATTTATAATACATGGGAAGACAAATGCGATGTTCTGGACATTTTTTGTGATTTGTCCAAGGCTTTTGATTGTGTTCTCCATGAAACATTAATCAGGAAACTACACCATTATGGGATCCGGAATTCCTCTCTTGGATCTTCTTACTTCTTATTTGAGTGATAGGATTCAGAGAGTTGATGTAAACGGAAAAGATCACCCAGGTCTGTAGTATCAAATATCAATGGGTGTGCCCCAGGGCTCGATTCTTGGTCCATTTTTATTTCTCATTTATATAAATGACTTGCCATACCTCATAAAGGATAACCATGATATAGTGTTGTTTGCAGACGACACTTCGCTTTTGTTTAAGCTTAAACGTCAGCAGCCGGTTACTGATGACATAAATAACGCCCTTTCAAAAATAGTACACTGGTTTAATGTCAATAACCTGCTCCTTAATGAAAAGAAAACCAAATTTGTTAAATTTACGATGTCTCACGTAAGACAGGTAGAAACTAGTGTGCTAATAAAAGGTAAAGAATTGAGTCCTGAAGACACTACAGTGTTCTTGTGTATAACTCTTGATGCTAAGCTTCAGTGGGGCCCACACGTAGATAAGTTGTGGAAAAAACTTAGCTCTGCCGCTGTTACACAATTTCGAAATCTAACTGACTTAGAGACAGCTCGTTTAGTTTACTTCAGTTATTTTCATAGTGTCATGTCGTACTATGGGGAAATGCCGCCGATATCCAAACGATTTTTGTTTTGCAGAAAAGGGCCATTCGTTCAATTTATAAAGTAAGTCCCAGATACTCCCTCAGAGATAAATTTAAAAATATTAATATTTTGACTGTGCCATCTCAGTATATCTATGAAAATATTTTGTATGTTCATAAAAATAAAAACATGTTTAAAAAATACAGTGACATTCACAAATCAAATCAAATCATTTATTTATTTGCAAACATGGGTAGAAATATACATTGATGTTTTTTTTTTTTAATGAAAAATAAAGTTCTCCATGCTTAACCATCACATGGGTATGCAAATGATGAAAGTAGGCATATAATAGAAAATTAAATATGTTAGCCTTGTCAGTTACACTTTATGACATTATTATAATAATATTTTAATGTCCAAATTAAGGTTAATACTAGGAACAAACACAAGTTAGTGGTTCCTGCCACCAGGCTCCAAAACAGAGGACGCTCATTTAGATGCCAAAGTATACATTTTTATAATAAGCTTCCCAATCCTATTCAGGAACTTAGCATTAATAAATTCAAAATATTTGTTAAGCGAAAACTTTGCCAAAAGGCTTTTTATTCTGTAAAATAGTATCTCGAGGATAAAACTTGGGAAGAGGCTGGAGCAGGTCAATCAAAAAGGCTTGGGATTGACCTGCTCCAGTACCTACTCACTATAATTATTATCATTTGAATGTTTTTTTGTTTTAACTGCCTTTTTTTATTGACGATTGTTGTTGTTTTACAATTATGGCATGTTTATTTTTACTATTTGACTGATTTTTTTTATTTACTTTTTTTTACAATTTGCAATATTTACACTTTTGTAAATTTTATTATTGTGAAAGTGAGAACTATGTGGATTACTCTTTCCTTTTCTTTTATTTTCACATGATGTCTGGCAGTTTTGAGTATTTGATGTGGCCTACCCAAATGTCCTTTCTTTGGCATTGTTCGTCAAGTCGTTGAGCTCCTTAGTAGTCCTGAGTTGAGCTACACGCATATTGACAAATGCTTGCACTGACTGGACAGGTCCACTTAGAACTGTGTGGTTCTTTCTTCAAAAGACCATCTCAGGCTCAATCTGCATGGTTCTCATATGATTTGACCATTACATGTTTTGCTGTATGGACTTTAAAAGAGACTTTGACCCCTGAGTTTGTTTCGGTGTTTCTTCTCAGGGTAGTCAGCTAGGAAACACCGGCCTCATCTAGCATTATTTGACGAAAAAAAAAAAAAAAGTGTAAAAGTGTTTTTATAAAACCTACTTGCAAAATAATAATAAAAAAAATATCTCTACATAGTATTTACAACATGATGTGATGACCGCTCCGCGTGCTTCCACAACCCTCGGAACGCGCCACCATCGGGTTCCCAAATAGCGGCAGGAGGAGTTCTCATCGGGTCGACGATGAAGTAGCTGGGACTCGTCCTCAACAGCCGGTGCAATTTCGAGAAGCACTTCCGACGTCTGGCTCCCAAACTGGATCAGACTGGGGCTATTATAGCGGTAAGTCTCCTCTTTGTGAACTACAGGACATAGTCAGTTCGGGAGGTTCCTGCACTGGATTCGTGCAGAAAAAACGCCCAGGTGTTCAATGTGTGGACCGCCTGGAGGACACGGTGGAGCATATGGTAGAAGTGTGCCCACCAGGGCAGAGCACCGCTGTGTTCTCGTGGGGGCGATCGGCGACAGCGATCTGTTGTGCCGGGCCTTGGTTTGGCCATGATCCGGAGCGAGAAGGAGTTACAGCCGGACGCCTTCTTCTGCGAAGCAGTAATGCTAGCAAAGGAGGCGGCTCCACCTGGATTCCGATCCCCATTTCCGGCTACCGTAGGCGTGGGCTTGCGGACAGCGAGCAATGGGTAGCTCGCCGTCTGACAGCTCAGTAACCGTCCGGACCTAGCCCAAGTCGTCGACGGCGCGAAGTGTTTCACACGCGGTCGAAGCCTACTGGGGCCATGGGTGATGCGTAAGAGAACCTCGGGGCCCTGTAACGTAAGGCAAAGAAGGAACAGGAGTGGGTTTTAGTAAGTAAAAGTCTGACACGCCCTTACGCACCGCCCAAGGACGGGAAATGTCTTAGAGGATTTGCTGCGAATATCAGCGCTGGGTGTTTGACGCCCAGCAATTGCTGACCCTTTCGGTTTAGGCACAGTCACTGCAACTGTATTGTATGTCTGTACTCTTTTTTTATTATTATTTTATGTTGTTGTATATTGTGTTGCTTGCGCCGGATAAATGCTATTCTATTCTATTCTATTCCTACCTAAAAAAAGGATCTACAACATTGTCTGAGCAGGAAGCGAAATCATGGCGCGATCACCTAAAATAAAGTATTTTGCAAACATTAGTACCGCTTGTCTCCCTAGATGGCGTTGGGATCGAGTTAGATCCGAGTCGACCCTCGGTCGTGTACAACATATAATACATATAGTTTTTATATGGTCAAATTTAAACTCATGGTAATTATTCTTTATTGTGCCGCAAAACTTTAGAAATAAATTATTTAGGACAGCTGGTGTACACAGGTGAAACCCACAATAGGCTTTAGTTCCAGTAAACCTGAATGCGATAGAAACTTCCGCCTTTGTACTCTTTTGTGCATAAAGAATTAAATAAATAAATAAACTTCGCTCACGAATACAACCATAAGCTTATGTTAGTATCTCTTCCGCCGTGTGCATCGAACTGTACGAGATTTTGATACTCCAGCTACCAGAAGGTTTAATTCCTAAAAGTGTTTGAAGGGTAATAGGTGTCAATGCAGGCAAAACCGAAGGGAACCCAGCAGGGCCAATGCCCGTCTGGGCTGCGGGAACATTTGAAAGAGTTTTCGTGGCATGACCCTTAAACGCAAAGTTAAAAACAACGAATATAGTTGAATTTCAATATCCTCCACCGTAGACCGAAAGAAGTCATTTGATGATGTCCCACCACAAAAAAAGTATAGTAATTCTAAATAAATTGAACTGTAAGAAAGTGAGTGAGTGCTGAGATGTCGAATAATAGAGATAAATAAATAGAGACAAGGGTGGGAGAATGATAATGACGATGAAGAACATAATGTACCTTCAATCGAATGCGGGTGATGAGCGGGTTGCGCGCGTGCGCCATGTCAATCTGGTCGGGCAGGGGCAGGGGGTTGCGCTGCGGCCGGCGCGGGGCTTTTTGCTGTTCCAGAACCTCGCCGGTGAGGTCCAGCTTCTCCATATCTGCTTGGACGAAGCTCTGCTTCTCTGTGTCATCGTGGAGGGGTTTCAGCCCTATCGTATCCTCGGGATGGGGGTTCTGCCTCTCCAAATTCTGGTGAACGGGACTACGTTTTTCCTCACGGAGGCGGCCCTCGCGTAAAATGGCAGGCTTACGCGTGGTGCGCTTGCGGCGCGGGAGAGAGGGTGGCGGTGGCGGCGGCGGCGGCGGCGCGGGCGTAGCTACTCTGGGAAACATTACTCGATATTTACAGACAGTGTCAAATATTTGGCCTAAAGCTGCTATCAACGGTTCGGTGTATCGATGGATATTTATTTGAAAATGGTCCCATAATATATATGTATATGTATACTCGTAATATAATAGTAGTTTTTACACCACCTGCTCGATAATGTCGTTTTATACGTCATACAAACCTCGCTTAAAGCACGTCATTCTATCCCTAGGGAGATAAAGCAGTATGGCCGATCCCTAGGGAATAATGAGATTTGAATTTGGAGCATCAAGAATCGTCAACATTGTGAATTAAAATGTAGGCGCATCGAACAAGTTGACTTGAAATTCAAATCAAAGAGTATGTAATCACTATGATTCTAACTGGCCACTAACAAAAAAAAGAAAATAGAATAAAACGTGCGTACCTACTGACGACATGGGAGCATTATAGGAAACTGAAACTATAGAATCTTGGAGTAGTGAATTTTGTTTGTTTGATGAACTTGTAAATATAATACTTATTTTTCTCTAATATATGATTTGGTCGACCAAATTGTCTTTTAATTTTCTCACAGATGGTGTAAAAAGTAGAGTATGCAACACGGGGATAAAGCTGTCTTTGTCTTGGGCGGATTAAATTCCTCACTTTACTCAGGTTTCTTTATTAACTCCCTCGCAATGCTCGGGAGTTAAATTTATAAATCCCTCACTATCGTTCGGGATTAAAATTCCAACCTTCGTTTCCTTCGGAATTCAACATGCCGCCCGCGACTTAAAGACACTGCTTTATCCCCTAGTCACATAATAGTAGTTTATGTGACTAGGGGATAAAGCAGTGTCTTTAAAAGTAAAGTGAGGAATTTAATCCGCCCAAGACAAAGACAGCTTTATCCCCGTGTTGCATACTCTACTTTTTACACCAGCTGTGAGATAATTTAAAGACAATTTGGTCACCAAATCATATATTAGAGAAATAACGGGTGATTCATTTGGAGTTACTTTTTCCAAAACTAAAAAAATATGAATAAAACAAATTTATCGGGTAATCTTTATTATAATACAAAAGAACCATTCCTTACATTTACTTTTTAAAGATTATTTCTTTCAAATGTTGTCCGTAACTGCGATTAAGGTGGTCCTTTCTGGAGTTCCAGTTTTCGATGACCCGACCGAGCATTTCCAGTGGTATTTGGCGAATAACGCGAGTAATGTTGGCTTCCAGTTGATCAATCGTACGCGGCTTATCTATATAAACTTTGGACTTTACATAACCCCACAGAAAAAAGTCTAAGGGTGTGATATCACAGGATCTAGGCGGCCAACTGACTGGTCCGAAACGCGAAATTAACTGTTCACCAAATTTTTCTCGCAACAAAGCCATGGTTTCACGTGCTGTGTGGCAAGTGGCGCCGTCTTGTTGGTACTAAAAGTTTTGAAGATGACGGGCTTCAATTTCAGGAAACAAATAGTCCGTTATCATGGTACGATAACGGTCACCATTGACAGTGACGTTCTGGAAGATGGACATCGGAGACCATCTGACGGCACTCGTTCACGAGCATGACGCGTGCATCAGCCCCACTCAGCTCAACCATTTTGAAGGGAACCGAATGACCCAATAACATGTGCCACCAACAGCGAGACATTTGAGTGAGCATGACAAACTCTCAACTGCCATGCTCGTAATGTCAAATAAAAAAATGGTTGCCTGTAAAGTCGGTTTTACGGGCGAAGATTTTACGTGACAACGTCTTTTTCTCGGTAGAATATTTATTGATATGAATATAATTAAATTGCACAATAGGAACAAGGAATTGAATGAAAATAGTTGAGTGGGAGAGAGACGCAAGGCATTCGGCGGGCCTCTCTCTCGTTCGGTGACTCATCGTAACGTTACCGAGCGTTACACTTTTTCATAAGTGACTCCCAGCCGCAACCTAATTTAAGACGTTGTCACGTCAAAATAAAAATAAGTTGTAACCTAATAAAAATGCTCCATGGTGCTTCAAATTCACAAATTTGAAAAAAGTGCTTCTACATTATACAATGCTATTCTGTCTTTCAAATTACAAAAATTAATATTAGTTTCCAACTAATCAACTAATTAGTACGCCCTAGTGGTATGTGTGGTTTTGACTGTGTCAACTGGGGTTGTTTGTGGAGGGTCCTACACGAACTTGGAGTACCGGATCATCTGATTGCCCTACTTCGCACCCTGTACGACTCAAGCCAGGGAGTCGTAACAGTCGATAAAGCAACATCAAAACCTTTTAAATTTCGCCGAGGAGTGCGTCAGGGATTATTTTGTCGCCTATCCTATTCAACATCTATGGAGAATACATTATGAGACGAACCTGCGAGAATTGAGAGGGAGGCATCACAGTTGGTGGCGTAAAAATTACCAACATGCGCTACGCTGATGACACTACTCTACTTGCAACAAATGAGTCAGAAATGGTGGCATTCCTAGCCCGAATGGAGCGTATCAGCGAGGAGATGGGGCTTTACGTAAACAGGTCCAAAACCAAGGTCATGGTGGTGGATAGAACTGGAAAATTGGAGCTCACGGGCGCTTTAGACCTAGAAACAGTGGACAACTTTATTTATCTGGGCTCCAATATCAGTAACGATGGGTCGTGCGAGAGGGAAGTTCGCAGGAGAATTGGCATGGCTAAGAGCGCTATGTCTCAGCTTAATAAAGTCTGGAGGGATCGCAACATCTCCGTAAAGACCAAAACCAGACTGGTAAGGACACTAGTCCTTTCGATCTTTTCATATGGCGCTGAGGCTTGGTCGCTAAAGGGTGCAGACCGCAGACGCATTGACGCGCTTGAGATGTGGTGTTGGAGAAGAATGCTCCTTATTCCTTGGACAGCATTTCGGATCAACGTATCCATTTTGCAAGAACTCAAAATCTCCTCACGGCTGTCGTCCGAGTGTCTTCGCAAGGTTCTGCAATACTTCGGTCACATTGCATGGAAAGACAGTGGCAACCTCGAAAGGCTAATTGTGACCGGTAAAGTGGACGGGAAAAGGCCTCGCGGGCGCAGCCCAATACGTTGGTCCGACCAGATCCGCACCGCCCTTGACTCCACGATGTACAATGCCCTTCACACCGCAAGAGACAGGAACAGATGGAGGAATATCATAAGAGATAGAGTGATGAAACAGAGGGGTCACGACCCTCAGCATTGAGGAATACGACGCAGGGAGGAGGACCAACTTCCAAGAAAATGAACACCAACAATATTTTTGACTATGTAACCCGAGGACGATCTTCACCGTTACCATCGAATTCGGATTTAAAAAACTAAAAGACAGCGAAAATTGGATCAAGAACATTACCACATACAAGTATACTTCTAAAAAACTAATAAGCTCCCCAATCCGGCCGGTCACCGTGGGGTAAGAAGAACGCTACCCTCCAACCAAAAATAACAACAAAAGGTTAAATCAAGATCTACTAAAAATTGGCACTTTTAATGTACGATCCTTATCATCTTTTGAAAGGTATCTTGAATTAACCCATGCTCTCAAAAATATCAACTGCGACATAATAGGCCTGTCAAAAATTAGACGAATGGGCTGTAACATCGAAGAGTACCTAGACTATGTCTTGTGTTATATAGGACAAACAAAAGGTTTACACGGAGTAGGATTCCTTATTAAAAAAGAGCTCAAAGACAAAACAACTAAATTTCCTGGAATCTCGGAAAGAGTAGCACTCTTACAATTGGAATTCGATAACATTTCAATCTCTCTGATACAGGTCTATGCACCAACAGAGAGAGCAAACGAGGAAGAAATTTGTAAACTCTACGAAGACCTAAACCAAGCCAACTCCTTAACAAACCACAGAGTTCTGGTAATTGGAGATTTTAACGCAAAAATAGGTCACCAAAAACTGACAATAGGCAAATCATATGTCCTTTCAGTTTCGGTGAAAGAAATGAAAGAGGCAAAAAACTTATAGAATATGCCTCGGAATACAAATTAGCAATTATGAATACCTTTTTCAAAAACAAGAGCAGTAGAAAATGGACTTGGATATCTCCGGATGGAAAAACTACTAACAAAATCGATTTTATACTGACAAATGCTCCAAAAATATAGTACTGAATGTTGAGGTTATGAACAACTTAAAATTCCCCTCTGATCACCGGCTTTTAAGAGCTACTCTTACCCTAAAATCACCGAAAATGTCAAGGAAAAACTTCAACAACACGACAAACAGACCCAAAATAAGTGAAGAAATTGAAAAATATATGAAAAAGCTGTCAGAGGTTATGAAAACTTCAGACAACCTATGCAAAGTTACAGACGTAGAGTCTTACTACAATCAGATTGAAAACATCATACTCGGTAGCCTAAAAACACAACAGGCAACAGATGTCAAAACACATAAGATATTCAGCAAAGATACAGAACTACTAATCAAAAGACGCACAGAACTAATAGGAACAAAAAACAAGAACAAGGAAATAAAAACTGAACTTAGTAGACTGTATACAACCACAAATAAACTAATAAGAAAAGATTAAAGCAACTACAGATACAACATCATAACTAAAAACTTAGAAATATTTAGAAATACAAAAAGAGCTTATAGGGAACTAACCACACACAAAAAATGGGTACTTAACTTTAACAATGTATCAGAGGAAACCAAGACAAGGAAAAATGTGATCAAACACGCAACCAACTTCTATAGAAATCTGTACAAGAAAAATTACAACATTAGCACTGAAAACGAAACTATCTATCAAATA
Organism: Mythimna albipuncta; assembly: GCA_929112965.1. Classification (NCBI taxonomy): domain Eukaryota; kingdom Metazoa; phylum Arthropoda; class Insecta; order Lepidoptera; family Noctuidae; genus Mythimna; species Mythimna albipuncta. The sequence continues at coordinate 277,887 of OV815984.1, forward strand.
AAAGTGTTGAAAAACACTGTCCAACCAATTGATGGAAGGGAGGTGTACACACAAAAAACAATTAAAAAACGAAAAAAGCCCTGGCCCAGATGGAATCAGCAGTGAAGCTATAAAAGCGGGGGCACCAATTTTATTATACCATCTGACTCAATTATTCAATATGATACTGAGCTCAGAGACAGTTTCCAAAAAATGGTGCTCGTCAGATATTATTTTACTTTTTTTAAAAGGTAATCCGCAAGTCATAGGAAACTAGAGGCCAATCAGTCTTCTAATAAGCATTTACAAACTCTATGCTTCAATTGTACTCAAACGAATAACCAAAGAAATAGACAACTCACAACCTATAGAACAAGCAGGTTTTCGCTCAGGTTTCAGTACTATCGGTCACATTCAGACAATTGAACAAATAATAGAAAAATATAGAGAATTTAGCAGACCCCTCTACGTGGCGTTCATAGATTATACCAAAGCCTTCGATAGCATCAGTCACATTTACATCTGGAATGCAATCAACTCACTAAAAATCGACCAGAAATATATAAACATAATAAAAAACATATACGAAAACAGTACAAGCGAAGTAAAACTTGAGACTAGTGGAGAGCCCTTCAAAATTGAGCGAGGTGTAAGACAAGGTGACCTGCTGTCTCCAAAACTTTTCATAGCGGTTCTTCAAGACATTATCAGCAAAATAAATTGGGCACAAAAAGGTATACTGATGAACGGTAGTTACCTCAATAATTTATGATTTGCAGACGACATTGTGATACTAGCTGAAACACCTAAAGATTTAGAGGACATGATAAAGATTCTCGATCAGGAAAGTAAAAAAGTCGGACTTGCTATGAATACAGACAAAACAAAAACAATGACCAACTTTTACAGAAGACCAATACAGGTAAACGGACACTTAATAGAATATGTTGACAATTATATTTATCTAGGAAAACAAGTCTCATTCAATGGAAGAAGTAACGAGAAGAATAACTTTAACATGGAGAAAGTTCTGGTCTTTAAAAGAAATATTGAAAGGGAACTATAGTTTACATATGAAAAAAAACTGTGATGGACACCTGTATTACGCCTTGCCTTCTATATGGCTGTCAAACCTGGGTCTTCATAAAAAGCATTAAACAAAAAATAGATAATACACAAAAAGCAATGGAAAGAAGCATACTACGTATTAGGAAAATACATAAAGTAAGGAGCGAATACATAAGACAGAAGACAAAGATTGCGGATGCACTGAGGCACGCACTGAAATTAAAATGGCAATGGGCTGGTCACATCGCACGCTACACAGACAGAAGATGGACAATAGAAACCACTAAATGGAAAGGACCATCAGGTAAAAGAAAAGCCGGCAGACCAAAACAGCGATGGGCAGACGACATCGAGGAGGCGGTGGGAAGAGACTGGATAGACCAAGCCAAGGACAGGGAAAGGTGGAAAAGGTTGGGGGAGGCCTATACCCAAATCGGTGTTCATAACCTAGATTAAGTAGATTCATTAACAACACTAATCTTAAGTTCCTAAATAAGAAAAAATACTAACAACATTTAAAATGTAACTAAGGGTTATAGAATAAATGCCTTTATTATTATTATTATTAGTGCTAGTGGAGCTGGACCAGCATTGAGCCAAGCATTTTTATCTTGAATATAATCCTCCAACTTATAATATGCTTGCCTGCTTAATGTGCGTTTAATACAAGATTTAAATCTTCTATAATGCTCCCGTCAGTAAGCTCGTTTTATTCAATTTTTTTTGTTAATGGCCATTTTGAATTTCGAGTCAACTTGTTCGATGCACGTACATTAAAATGTGGCCAGTTTGAATCATAGTGATTACATATTCTTTGGTTTGAATTTCGAGTTAACTTGTTCGATGCGCCTACATTTTAATTCACAATGTTGACGATTCTTGATGCTCTAAATTCAAATCTCATTATTCCCTAGGGATCGTGAATTAAACATTGTGAATTAAAATGTAGGCGCATCGAACAAGTTGATTGAATACGTACCTACTGACGACACGGGAGCATTATAGAAAATTGAAACTATAGAATCTTGGAGTAGTGAATTTTGTTTGTTTGATGAACTTGTAAATACTTATATTTCTCTAATGTATGATTTTGCCGACCAAATTGTTTTTTAATTATCTATCTCACAAATGGTGTAAAAAGTAGAGTATGCAACACGTGAATAAAGCTGTCTTTGTCTTGGGCGGCTTGAATTCCTCACTTCACTCAGGTTTCTTGCTTTAACTACTATTAATATATCGATGAACGTTACCTGATCGGAGTGGTGGTCGGTAGCATGAAGCTCTTCATATCTTCCGACTCGTTCTGCGTGTCTTGTACCCGCGCTTTGTCCTTGTCTCTCTGCAGCAATTTCTTGAGCTTGCTGACGCGCAAACTCTTCACATGCCTGCCGTGTGTGAAGGTTCGGAACTCTGTGGCTGATTGATTTGATTGGAACAAAATGGCCTGATATGTGGTTCCTTGGTTCACATCGCCTTGGGATGTGGTTCCTTGGTACACATCGCCTAGGTTCACGTGGCCTTGGATCACGACGTCTCGATTCACGTCACCTTTTCCCCTTCTCGCGTCATAGTTGTGGTAAGGCAAGCCTGCCCGCTCTGTCGGTAGCCAGCGGTAAGGTTGCTGGGGTGCGGGGTGCGCAGGAAGAGGGGATTGCTGTAGCTGGTTCTGTCCCACCAGTAGCGCGTAGTCGTCGTTATTCCGGCGTAAGTCTTCTTTCATTTTGTTAACGAAGTCCAGACTTTTGCTCGCGGTTTCCAAGTTCTCTTTGGCAGAAAACAACATGGTTGATCACAGTTCATCGACTACCAATTAATAATAATCAAAATATTTACCATTTTTTGAAAAAAAAAAGTTAAGTGAAGATTCTGGCTACTGACAGGACTATAACATATTTCTTTTCATGTGGTAGAATACATAAAATAGGTCAAACGAATGTACCTACTTTACTTAGGCTTTTCTCTCATCATCTGTTGCTGTCACGTCACTGACCTGCGTACATCTGGTGCTTGGTGACCGCGGCGTCCGCCTGAGCCAGCAGCTGCCCCCACTGTCTTAGAGTCATCATCGCCAGAAGGACCCACATCGTACTCTCTCTATATGCGGTAAATATACACTCTGTCGTTTCACTTAACAAATAAAATAAATCCGATAAAAACTTTATTGCGCTCTATAAAATTTTCAATAAAACAAACTTGCGCAACTATAAAATGTAACTGTATATTTGACAACAACGCGGCCAAGCAGCCTATGTATGCCGCATGAAACCTTTGAATCTATACCTTCATGAGATTTCTGGCACTGTCGAGACTAGCGTTGAAAATTCCGGAAAGAAACATTTGTTTCTTTCAATGAAAAAAACAAATAGTGGTTTTATATTTATCACATGTTGCATTGAAATTTTGCGTAAAAAATCGTTTGGGTTAATTTCATGAAAAATGAAAAAAAAAAACAAGTTTTATTGAAATTGAAATATTGTTTATAGTGGTTCGCCCACTATAGGTACAAATAATAATATCTAGCTTTCCTCAGCCAAAATTTCGATTTCACTCTCGTCAGCTTGATCATAATCGAGCTCCCTCAAGCCTCCCCCAAGTGTCACCATAATGATCGGTGCCCACTGTTGGACACAAGCCTCTCCCAAGTATCGCCATTTAGGGCTTTAATGACCCATGCCCACTGTTGGAAATCAGCCTCCCCCGAGTGTCGCCATTAGGCGCTAAAATGACTGATGCCCATTGTTGGACATAAGTCTCCCCGCGCTATAATGACCTTTGCCCACTATTGGATATAAGCCTCCCCCAAGTGCCGCCATTTAGGCGCTAAAATGACTGATGCCCATTGTTGGACATAAGTCTCCCCTCGCTATAATGACCTATGCCCACTGTTGGGCATAAGCCCCCCCCTAGTATCACCACGTAGGCGTTATAATAATTGATGTCCGCTGTTGGACATAGGCCTCCTCCCGCGATAATGACCTATGCCCACTGTTGGGCATAAGCCTCCCCCAAGTGCCGCCATTTAGGCGCTAAAATGACTGATGCCCATTGTTGGACATAAGTCTCCCCTCGCTATAATGACCTATGCCCACTGTTGGGCATAAGCCTCCCCCAAGTGTCACCACCTAGACGTTATAATAATTGATGTCCACTGTTGGACATAGGCCTCCTTTCGCGATAATGACCTATGCCCACTGTTGGGCATAAGCTTCCCCCAAGTGTCACCACCTAGGCGTTATAATGATCGATGCCCACTGTTGGACATAAGTCTCCCTACGCTATGATGACCTGTGTCCAGGACTAGTGCGCCTCACCATCAGATTGCGTCATCTAGTTTATATTAAATTTAAAAAAAAGTACGCATTTGAAAAAAATAAACATGAAGTTTTCGGTTCTTTTCATATTTTTCCGTTTTTTTTTGGTTTTATTGGAAACATGCATGAAATTTATAATTTATAAATTTCTTGAAAGTTTCGAATGTTACATTGAATAAAACAACAGTATTTGAAAGAAACGGGAATATTCCTTGTTTTTTTCAACGCTAGTCGAGACCACTTCCTGTAGATGGCACGAGGAAATGGGCTCCATGTTTGAAAAAAAAACCAGCCAAGTGCGAGTCGGACTCGCCCATGAAGGGTTCCGTAGCAGCAAGTAATATAATATAAAAGTTCTTGTAATATGTTGTAACTTTGATCAATGTTTTAATAATAGTGTATTTTTTTCGATTTATGACGCATTAAAAAAAAAAACTACTTACTAGATTTCGTTCAAACCAATTTTTGTTGGTAGTTTTTATAGTAATGTACATCATAATATTTTTTTTAGTTTTATCATTCTCTTATTTTAGAAGTTACAGGGGGGGGACACATTTTACCACTTTGGAAGTGTCTCTCGCGCAAACTATTCAGTTTAGAAAAAAATGATATTAGAAACCTCAGTATCATTTTTGAAGACCTATCCATAGATACCCCACACGCATGGGTTTGATAAAAAAAAAAAAAATTGAGTTTCCTTTAGACCCCCAAAATTTATTGCTTTTTTTCTATTTTTGTGTGAAAATCTTAATGCGGTTCACAGAATACATCTACTTAGGTACAAAGTTTCAACTGTATAGCTCTTATAGTTTCGGAAAAAAGTGTCTGTGACATACGGACGGACAGACAGACAGACAGACAGACATGACGAATCTATAAGGGTTCCGTTTTTTGCCATTTGGCTACGGAACCCTAAAAAGGAATAACATTTAATTTGTTAAAACAATCCGCTTTGGGCTGTAAGGTGTTCGAACCACATATATGCATCTGCGGTTCCATGGTGGAAGGCCGATGGGCATCACGCACTGAACTGTCGGCGCTGCACAGGGAGGTTCCACGTCACCATGCCCTGGACGACATAGTCTGTAGAGCCCTTATAACGGCAAACAGGAGAAGAAGCCTTAGCAGGTCTGATAGTAAGAAGCCGGTTGGGCTGACTCGCAAGACATAGCGCGCACTAGTGACTTTTGACAAAAAAGTCACACTGTCACCGCCAGTCACCTGAGTCGCACCATGCACACTGCCTCTGCCGCCGCTGAAGACGCCTACTCTAAAAAAAGGCTGAAGTACGCTTCCTTGGAGCGGCTTTACTATTTTGTGCCGGTTGCTGTGGAGATTCTGGGCAGTTGGACTACGGAGGCAAAGTGTTTTGTATGGGATTTAGGCCGTAGGCTCGGTGGGGCAACGGATGACTCCCGGTCCAGGTCGTTCTTGGTGCAAAGAATAGCCATCGCTATTTAGTGAGGTAATGCGGCGAGTGTTATGGACACCTTTGCACCGAGAATTATCAAGGGCGGGGATTGACATTTCATTTAATTGTAAAAAGATAATTCTTCTGTATTTATTGTGTTTTTTGAATTGATAAGGGGGGGGGAGTAAAAATCCTTTAGTTTTTTTATTAAAAACTTTCAGGGTTTTTCTTCGAAACAATTAGAAATTGAGTTATTTTTGGAAAAAAATGGATTATTATTTTATTTTTGGAAGATTATTTTTGGATTTTGAAATGCTAATTAATTATGATAATTATAATGTGTGCAGTTGTTTTAACCGAAAGTCAATGTTAAGTGGGGGTTCATTAGTGAACCCCCACGTAACCTTATTAAAAATAAACTCGTAAAGATATAGTTGCACTGTCCGTTGAACATAGCATTGAAGTGTCGTGTGTTGAGCTGGATAGGCGAAACATAGCGTGCGTTTACAGGCCCCCTAATTATCTAAACTACTCTATTTTTGAGTCAGTTATGGAAGATGTTATGGCTAAACTTTCAACTGGTAATAAACTGGTAATTATCTGCGGAGACTTTAATGTTTATATTTTTGAAAATAATTCAGATAGCAGGAGATTATTAAATCTTATCAAATCATTTAATTTATCAAATGTGTTTATTGAACCAACTCGAACAACGATAACTACTGCTACATGTATCGATAATGTTTTTTGTTGCTGCAAGAATTTAGAAAAAAAAAATTTATCTACCTTCTGACCATAGCGGCCTAATGGTAACATTTGAATCCAACTTACCAATACAACAAGTGCAGATACAATCCAGACTAATAGCATCCAGTAAACTAAATAAATTTAATAGCACTTTAACGAGCAGGTTGGGTGATTGGAGCCTTGCAGTGAACAATGGTAATATTTTGTGTAATTTTTTTTTGCAATAGTTCAAAAAGAGTTTATACAGACGTTTGAGAAAAAAACTAAAACTATCTGTCCTAAGTTTAGATTTAGTGACTGGGCAACTTAAGGAATCAGAATAAGTAGGGAAAGACTTTTCTAGTTGTATGGACTTAAGCCTATTATTAACACTGAAACTTTTAATAAATATGTTGCTACTTATTCTAAAATGTTTAAAAATACTTGTAAGGCTGCTAAGGCCTTATACATTAGCAACAAAGTAAAAACAGCAGATAATAAAATAAAAAATGGTTTGGAGTATTATAAATAATGAAACCAACATATGTAACAAGAAATAGGGACCAACTAGTTCAACCAGGTTTCAGACTGGCTAAAGTGGCCTCTTCTTTCATGGGGTACTGTTTGAAATGTTATAATAAAATACCTCCCCAAATATTAGAACTCAATGAAACGAAATTAAAATCTTGTATTAAACGCACACTATGCAGGCAAGCATATTATAAGTTGGAGGATAATATTCAAGATAAAAATGCTTGGCTCAATGCTGGTCCAGCTCCACTACCGCTAGGGCGTACTAATTAGTTGATTAGTTGGAAACTAATATTAATTTTTGTAATTTGAAAGACAGAATAGCATTGTTTAATGTAGAAGTACTTTTTTCAAATTTGTGAATGTGAAGCACCATGGAGCATTTTTATTAGGTTACAACTTATTTTTATTTTTATTTGACATTACGAGCATGGCAGTTGAGAGTTTGTCATGCTCACTCCAATGTCTCGCTGTTGGTGGCACATGTTATTGGGTCATTCGGTTCCCTTCAAAATGGTTGAGCTGAGTGGGGCTGATGCACGCGTCATGCTCGTGAACGAGTGCCGTCAGATGGGACTGGTCATCTCTTAGCTGCCAGTGGCTTAATTCGGTTTCTATCTTTTTTTTTTTTTATTTTTTTTTATTAATGATAAGCTTGCGTGTGACCACTATCTCACCTGATGGTAAGCGATGATGTGGTCGACGATGAAGCACGCTTGCCTAGAAGAAACCTATTCACTCTCGACTTAAAGACTCCTAAGTTGTAGCTATCAGGAAACACAGATTCCGGCAGGGAATTCCACTCCTAGGCTGTACGCACAATAAATGTTTATAATAAATAATTATTTTTATTTTTTATTTTATTATCTACATTGTGCTTACACAATAGAAGCTACATGAAATTTTGTAACCAAGCATTATATGTAACACATAATATGATTTAAAAGAGTGTCCATGGAGTTTCTTGCAAGTTCTTCTCCATAGAGACTAGTCTTTGGAACGTGCAATTTAGCTTCACTTTTCTTGGACTCACCGACATTTGACTATTCAAAAGTGCCTGCAAATGGTCTATTTGAAATAAGTGCTTTGATTTTGATTTTGATAGCACATATTTCTAAAGATTTTTTTCCAGACATTTAATTAGTCTTCATAAAAAGACATACGGAATCCTGATTCTGAAAATAAAAATCGTTTTCATCTATCAGCTTTAGTTTTTGAGATATGGTGAATGTATAATTTTGTAGAAAAATACAGAAAATAATTAGTTACTATTAGAATAGAATAGAAAAACTTTTATTCGGTACAGACACAGCACAACAGTTATATTTATACACAAAGTAAATAAAAGTACAAAGTACGCCGAGCGTGCCCGCACCGAAAGGGTGACCACCTCAGCATTTACCAGATGTTAGACACTCAGCGCAGGTTTTTAGTTGACACCCCGCAGTGACGCACGGATTAGGGTAAAGCATATATATATACTCATAAGTGTAATTGAAATAGATATTGATGTAGTGTACCTACGGGTGTAAAATTTTATTTAAATAAAATACATAAATAACTATTTGATAAATAACAACGCAATATTATAAAATAAAATTGAATTGAATAAAACGATAAAACTATAAAATAACTTAGTACCCACAATACTCAGATAAAAAAACAACAGCCGACGCGCGGCGCGATGTTCACCGCCATGATAATGAGCTACCGCTGCACCGGCCCGGCAATTACCGTCACCTAGGGCTAATAATATATATATATATATATATATACATATATATATATATACATATATATATATATACATACATATATATATATATATATATATATATATATATATATATATATATAAAAGGCAATATTAAAAATATTTAATTTTGGGAAACAGCCAGAAATGATATTTTTGATGATTTTCTTGCGTGGGATGCTTATGGTAGATCCTGTTTCAAACTCTAGAAATAATAATCTGCCATCATATGCGCATCCCATCTGCCCTTATATCGTTTCTCCCTGGTACGAATTTCTCGATGGAGTTTTTCTCCTTGTGCATCACTAAAATGGCCAAGATTTTCAGGAAATTGGTCCAAATGAGATTGGAAATAATGAAGGATTAGGTACAGTCATTTTGCAACCAAGATCTTTCAGACATAATAACGTATGTGGGCCAAGTCTTGGTAGTTGATGCTTTAATAGTTTTTAACCAAAAAGTTTTTCTTTACTGATACAGATAATTTCCATGCGTTGGCCTCGTTTTCATTCATTATTGTAACAAAATTTACATTATTAACTAGTAGAAGAAATATTCAAGTTTTTAAGTTTTTTGTGGTTATCATCATCTATTATGTCGTTTGATTCCATTTGGCAAGTAGCTGCAGCAGATGTAGAAGGTCAAACTGATAGGATACGCTCTTGAGCTAGAATTGGTAACAAATTTGGTCATTTAGCAGGTGGGTAAATCAGGATAAATTAATTTACTGCTATTATTTGAAATAACGCCTTTTCCCATTTGTCCATTGTCGCAAACTAACAAAACTATTTTAGCAAACTGTTTTAGGGATCCGTAGCTTGTCCAATTTACGTACTTGTACTTCAAAATGATCCGTGTACGTGGTTTTTATGAGACCTGTCACCGATTTTCTATAATAAAAAAAAAATTGCCATAAATAAACACACCGGATCGCTTCAACAACGTTTCCTTGATGTAAACATCGCTTTATATTTATCTTAACTGATATCAACACTGTGTTAAATGCGTAAATGTGGGCCTAACCTTACATAAAAAACCAAAAAAGCTGTATACGGAAAATAAAAGCTGATAGATAGGAACGGCTGGTACATTTAAACTTACTGTATCAAAAGATAAAGGAAAAGTGAAAAATCTTTGCGGATTTTTTTTTTTTAAGTATAATTTTGTAAGTATGTGTATTAAAACAATTATATAGTACGTACTATTAAGAAGTATATTGAGTCCTAAGAGTAAGTGTAGGTTGAACAGGTTCAAGTGGTGAACACCCGCGTTGTGGAGATTGTGCCTTCGGAGAAGTGTTTTGTGGAGTAGAGTGTGGTCAATAACATATGGGCGTACCCTTAGTAGGGCAGGAGGAGGATAGAGCAGGTGCACTTCGCACTTGGACTTGGAGGAAGTAGCCATACAATCACCATACATCTAGCCATTCATCTAGCATTTATTCTCCCACAGTTGGGCTAAGGTCCTCTCCATTCATTTCACTGTTCTTGGCTTCTATTCGATTCTATTCATTTCCGTCGAGATCTGTCGCTCTCGACTCGCTATTCCAGTACCAATTTTGTGTTTTACGGGCCCACCAATGATATCGGTTTTTGCAGCGCAGTACGCATATAGTGTTTCGAACAAGCTGTTAGTAACAAATATTATGTGACTAGGGGATAAAGCAGAGTCTTTAAGTCACGAGCGGCATGTTGAATTCCGAATAAAACGAAGGTTTATATTAAATTTAATTCCGAACGAAAGTGAGGATTTATATAATTAACTCCCGAGCATTGCGAGGGAGTTAATAAAGTAACCTGAGTGAAGTGAGGAATTCAAGCCGCCCAAGACAAAGACAGCTTTATCTCCTTTAGATAATTAATAAAAGACAATTTGGCTGACCAAATCATATATTAGAGAAATATAAGTATTGTACACCGTTAAATTTTAATCGTTTTAATCCCATCCCGGTCGATCCGGTACATGAAACACTATCGATTTGTAAAGATAAAATTAAAAATAAAGTACCTTTTTTCAAAACTCGTATTAATTAACGCATGTACAAAATTAATTTCTTTAAGAAAACGTCAGCTGAGCGAGTTGAATGACCTTTAGGTAATAGTCGGCGTTGCGTACAAACTACGGCGTAAATACAAGTTCATCAAACAAACAAAATTCACTACTCCAAGATTCTATTGTTTAAATTTTCTATAACGCTCCCGTCAGTAAGCGCGTTTTATTCTATTTTTTTTTTGTTAGTAGCCAGTTTGAATTTCGAGTCAACTTGTTCGATGCACGTACATTTTAATTCACAATGTTGACGATTTTTGAGGTTCCAAATTCAAATCTCATAATTCCCTATGGGATAGAATGACTTGCTTTAAGTGAGGATTGTATGATGTATAAAACGACATTATCGAGCAGGTGGTGTAAAAATTAATTTTACTAACTATAAGCTGATGTAAAATGTAAGCAAATGTTGGGCACGGCTGCAGAGCAGAGCAAAGAGCAACTATAGGCCTGACGCGAGAGTGATTCGCGAACCGTATGATGATTGTTAGTAGTAAGGTGTGGGGTTGGTGGCATTTGTACTGTGTCGTGTACTTTGTACGATAATATGTGTTATATCGATTGCTTTTTGTCGGTACTATGAGAGTGTGCTAATCTAAGCGGGTTTTTGATGACTGTGGTAATGGTTATTCATGTATTGTCGGCGCGAGCGTGGCAGCCGGAAGGCGGGCAGCGGTGCGTGGTCCAGGCTGATGATGGCCACCCCGTCTGGTCTGCGCTCCTCGAGGAGGCGTCGCTCGCCGCGCCGACGCCCTCCGCCACGCGTCTTCAGCTGGAACACATCCACACACAGTCAGTAGCGCATTTACCGTAAGGCCAAATGAGCCATGACCCGGGCAGCAGACTGCGACATGCGTCACATACAGCCTCATAGTATTCTACTACACTTAGAGAAGTGTAGTAGACTGCTACAAGGTTATTTTTCGGTCAAATCTTCAAAATTGTCGAGCTCCCTTCGCTCGCTCGGATATAATAAATATAATAAAATATATATAAGCTCAACAAATTACCACAAAACTATCTCAGAGGTCCTGTCTCGAGTAGTATCATGGCGGTTATTTTATATGTAATTCAAGATGATAATAAATCATTATTAGACTTTAGAGCACTTCTTCTGGTGTCTGGTGGCTGGTGTCGGTTATAAAGACTGTAAAGAACGCCATAACGGACACTATTTCATGCTTACGGTCAGTAGCTTGTATGTGACGTTGCCAGGTGACACGGTGACCACGAAGCTTTTATGCGCGCGCTCTGTGTTAGGGAGATTCTTGGGTTTGGTGGTAACAAGGCCGGCCCCAGGGTTAGATGGTGTGACTCGGGAACTGTTGCTAGGTCTGAGAGAGGGAAGCTCCTCCTCGTCAGGCACGTCGGGCGACATCTCATTGTTATGTCGTCGTAGCTGAGTGTCATCCATGTAGTAGAGTAAGTCCTTTTTGGAGATGTTGTGGTCTAGCGGTGGTCTGCGGTCGTTCTGAAGCGGTTCATAGTGATTGCGACCCGAGGGAGCGTGATGATTGCGGTCTGGGTGTACATATTGGTTGCTGCTTGGTGGTTCATAGTGATTGCGGGGTATGTTGCGATTTCGCCCCGATGGCGCATATTGAGTGCGACCCGGGAGTCTGAAGTGATTGCGTCCCGGTTGTTCATAGGGGTCTTGATAATTCAGAGACTCGTGTCCGCGATGCGTCGGTACCCTTGCGGTGGGGGTCCCTGTGTAGTACTGCAAGCGTTTGGAGCGAGTGGTGAGCCCAAACTCGTTGTATACCTCACGCGATTGCTTCTTGCTTTGCGAATAGTCTGATCTACCACCGTCCTGAGAGTCGGACATATTCTGCTGATCGATGGCCTCTTGCTCCTCAGGGTTGTAGTCCTCGTTCTCAGCCTATTACAAAGAAAAAAAGAAATCAAACTACCCACCTGCTTTTTCCCGACTTTATCGGAGTTCGTTTATAGTTTGACCAGATGAGCAGTATATCTTGACTACTACCCACCCTGACTACTCGTAACGACATCTTATTGACAATTATATCTAGCTTGGGTTTTTATTGACATTAATCTAGGGTTTTTCCGTTTCTTATTCCAACAGCTTCGCATGCTGTTGAGGCATAGCTGAGTCTCAATATTTAATTGATAGGATGCCCGCGTACAGACCAAGATCGAGATCAGCTCTTATTATTTAACCGGCTCCTCTAAAAATAAAGAAAAATATAAACGCAGTACCTGGTCTACTTGGTCTGGTTGCCCTGCAGCGTCGTTTTGTTCATATTGCTCTTTGTAGTCACCACGCAAGTCTCCAAAAGCCTTGGTCTGCTGTTCGTCTCCCTGGTAGGAGTTGTACATGTGGCGTTGCTTGTAGTAAGAAGGGTTGTATGCCACAGCTCGGCCCTGTTGTGGTTCTATGTCACGCCGGGCCAGGTTGATGTCGCGCCGGTCCAGGGTGTACTTGGGCTCGATGACATCACGTACGGTGAGCTCGTCAGCATCTGCGTAAGAAGGCCTGGCGCGGTTCGATTTTTCTTCGTATTGCGCTTGGTCTTTCCCGTTAAACTGCCCCTGCTGCGCTTGCTTGCTCCAGGCTTGTCTAGATTTATTGCTTCTTGTGTCTTGATTAACCTGCTTTTCTTGTCCGTACTGCTCGTGTTGGTCATGATGCTCGTATTGGTTAGGTTGCTCATATTGGCTAGGTTGCTCATATTGGCTAGGTTGCTCATATTGGCTAAGCTGCTTATGTTTGGCCGGTGGTTCGTATTGGTCATCTCGTTCATGTTGGCCGTCCTGTTCATGTTGGCCGCTCTTCTCGTTCTGTTCATGTTCTACGCTGTCGACTTCTGAAGCTGGCAAATAGTGTGATCCTTTCTGATAGTAAACGTTCTGCAAATTATATAAAAAAGAATCAGGTTTTAAACGTCATTACAGAATGTTTCTGAATCCAGTTGCATTCAGAGCGGCAGATATGTATACGCCCTTAAATTGTAATCGTTTTAATCCCGTGAAGGGTCGATCCGGAAATTAGTATCTTTAAGAAAACATCAACTGAACGAGTTCAATGACCTGTAATTAATAGTCGGCGTTGCGTAAAAAGTACCTACAGGTCATTGAACTCGCTCAGCTGACGTTTTCTTTAAGATACTAATTTCGTACATGCGTGAATTAATACGAGTTTTGAAAAAGAGGTACTTTATTTTTTAATTTTATCTTTACAAATCGATAGTGTTTTATGTACCGGATCGACCCTCCACGGGATTAAAACGATTAAAATTTAGCGGTGTAGTATCTATAAATAGTAGTATGTTGTATTTTAGATAATATTACTGTTGCTTCCCATGTATAGTTAAATTAAATATAGTATGTTTCATCTTAGATAATTATTACTTTTACTTTCCATGTCATTTTGTTTGTTTCAATTAAATATATGTAATGCATTTAATTGATTGTATACAGGGAGATACTCTTAAACCTTCCCTATGAATTACTCTCTATTATTTAGAGTTTATTGCGTTTGAACAGATAGACGCGGTGGGGACTTTATTTTATAATATCGACACCAGTAAGGAATAAAATTTCAACTCAGTTTTAGGCAATCTGCAATCTGCAATTTATGAAGCAAGAATGTGACTGTAACGATATACCTCAAAACTGAGATGCAATGTTATTCCTTGCAGGCGTCGATATAAAAGGATAAGGATTATTAACTATCTTCGTAATTAGAAGATCTTAAGATCTTCGATTATTCTTCGTCAAAACATAAACTGAAGAAAATTAGAGTGAATGCAGACATTCTTGTGGCTAAGAATCTGAGTATTCCCACGTAGAGAAGAAATAGAAGTGGTGACACTAGGCTTGTTGTCACAGACGTAGAGAATGGACTGGGAGTGTCTTATCTAGGTATGAAATGAACGCGTGCAGAAAAAAAAACGATCGCTCGACCACTCGACCAGTAGTTGTTGTGTAGAAAAGAGTGCGTTATTGTCGGCACAGTAGTTTGGTCTATTTCTTTAGATTGGTTAATTTTCTGAGGCTTATGCACAGTCCATAAGCCACACAGTCTATAGTGCATAATGTATAAAATTAGATTGAAATAGTAAAGGGCCCACACACGACCGGTCTCGACAACAGCCAACCGCGAGGAATGTTCGCTTCGGTCTTGTTTGGCCAAGTCAGAAAAACGACGGCACACTCTGTCCTCACTACTTGAAGTTAACGTTCTCAACATACCGCTGTATTTTCGCGCTTCGCCGAGACGTTCGGTAGCTTCCGCTCGTCTTCGGAATGTGAGTAGTCGTAGTTGTCGCGCATCAGCTGGCGCCGCAGCGAGGCCGCCTGGTCGTCTACCATGCGGCGCGCGTCTGATGGCGTCATCGGTGGCAACGAGGCTGTGGGTTATACAACTTGGCAAATAAACTATTTTAGTTTAGCTTACCGCTGCTAAACAAATGCCCTCCCTTTTTCCTTCCAAACCATCTCCTTCGTCTTTGGTGATCTTTGTAGTTTGTCCAACAAGAATGATAAGATCGTCATATTACCTGCGCGGTTGACTTCGACCGCGACAGTAGTCCTGTGAGGACCATTTGTCATTTTTGCGACATGGCCAGCCCAATTCTATTTAAGTCTGGCTGTTTTCTTATTTGTAATTAGAGTAATGTAACAAACTGCAAACTGTTGCTCAATAATGTGACAGTGTGTGGCTGTACAGGTCAGTCAAGCAGTCAATTTATCTGTCTAGATGTTTCCCAACTATCGGGACCCAGTGTATCCGAATGTAACTGAATGTCAGTATTTTACGTAGAGCTACACGACTACTGTCTTCTACAGCTCAGTAAATGATAACCTGATTTTTGAGGGTGTTTCACAAGTAACAACAGAGATGTACAAATGACAGCCAGGATCAACAGACTTACGTGCTTTTATGTAATAAGCAACCGTTCATGGACCGACTGAGAAGTGTAAGCCCTGAAGATCGATTCATGTGACTGTTGTAGGGAAGTGTGTGCGCATGTGGTTGTAGTGAAGTGTGTGCGTATGTGGTTGAAGTGAAGTGTGTGCGTGTGTGGTTGTAGTGAAGTGTAAGCGTGTGTGGTTGTTGTGAAGTGTGTGCGTGTGTGGTTGTAGAGAAGTGTGTGCGTGTGTGGTTGTAGTGAAGTGTGTGCGTGTATGGTTGTAGTGAAGTGTGTGCGTATGTGGTTGTAGTGAAACGTGTGCGTGTGTGGTTGTAGTGAAGTATAAGCGTGTGTGGTTGTAGTGAAGTGTGTGCGTGTGTGGTTGTAGTGAAGTGTGTGCATGTGTGGTTGTAGTAAAGTGTGTGCGTGTATGGTTGTAGTGAAGTGTGTGCGTGTGTGGTTGTAGTGAAATGTGTGCGTGTGTGGTTGTAGTGAAGTATAAGCGTGTGTGGTTGTAGTGAAGTGTGTGCGTGTGTGGTTGTAGTGACGTGTGTGCGAGTGTGGTTGTAGTGAAGTATAAACGTGTGTGGTTGTAGTGAAGTGTGTGCGTGTGTGGTTGTAGTGAAGTGTGTGCGTGTGTGGTTGTAGTGAAGTGTGTGCATGTCTGGTTGTAGTAAAGTGTGTGCGTGTATGGTTGTAGTGAAGTGTGTGCGTGTGTGGTTGTAGTGAAGTGTGTGCGTGTGTGGTTGTAGTGAAGTATAAGCGTGTGTGGTTGTAGTGAAGTGTGTGCGTGTGTGGTTGTAGTGAAGTGTGTGCGTGTGTGGTTGTAGTGAAGTGTGTGCGTGTGTGGTTGTAGTGAAGTATAAGCGTGTGTGGTTGTAGTGAAGTGTGTGCGTGTGTGGTTGTAGTGAAGTATAAGCGTGTGTGGTTGTAGTGAAGTGTGTGCGTGTGTGGTTGTAGTGAAGTATAAGCGTGTGTGGTTGTAGTGAAGTGTGTGCGTGTGTGGTTGTAGTGAAGTGTGTGCGTGTGTGGTTGTAGTGAAGTGTGTGCGTGTGTGGTTGTAGTGAAGTGTGTGCGTGTGTGGTTGTAGTGAAGTGTGTGCGTGTGTGGTTGTAGTGAAGTGTGTGCGTGTGTGGTTGTAGTGAAGTGTGTGCGTGTGTGGTTGTAGTGAAGTATAAGCGTGTGTGGTTGTAGTGAAGTGTGGGCGTGTGTGGTTGTAGTGAAGTGTGTGCGTGTGTGGTTGTAGTGAAGTGTGAGCGTGTGTGGTTCTAGTGAAGTGTGTGTGTGTGTAGTTGTAGTGAAGTTTGTGCGTGTGTGGTTGTAAGCTCCTTTTAAAATTCCGATATTGGTTGTATCTGGTTCGACCGAAAGTTGACCGCAACAAAGCAGGAAATTAGTGAGCAGTAATATTTATGATCAAAACCGCGTATTTTTATTACAAATTGAGTCGTATGTACGTAAGAAATAAAAAGATCGACTTACAGTTATGACTATTCTCCTGACATGTCCCGGTGCTTGCGGACACTAGCGCCACAAAGCACAGCTTCACAAAAAACATAATAATAATGACACTGATATATAACGATGGCAGGCTATCTGTCAATTTGTACTATAATACACGTAAGCGCACACTTAACTAATTAAGTAACTGCGTAAGTCACCGGCTTATTGCTAACACCGTAGATTTGCAATAAATCTTGCGAGATTAGAAACTATCGATATATTGTGAACAGAGTGCGAGTTTGTTTTAAGTTAAATCTACACGTTGGGCGCTCCAAGTGACCCGCTCCAAGCTGATCAGAGAGCCAAACGCGGTAAAGACAACTCGCACTTGCCACCACAATTACAATGAATCGCATCCGGATTCGAATAGTTTACCTTAGCCCATCGAACAAAAAGCGTTTAAAATCTCACACGATTCATTATAAGTATTCACAATGTTCTGGTGACATAACTACAGCAAACACATTTGTAGAGAGGAGTGAGCGGCCACTGCGATCGGTCGCTCTTATGAAGCTAGCTCGTGACGTCATGTCACATAAACAGCAGAAAATGATTTACTACATAAAATAAGAGACGTGCCTTTGTTTATAACTTCCGTAAATGTATGAAATTGTGTGGGTTGCACGAGGCTAGTCTTATAACAAACGTTAGCTAAGATGAATGATAGGAAGATGTGACTCCGCGTGAAAGTAATTCTCATTGAGAGCAGTGGTGGTCGTATGTACTCGATTTACGAGTTGTAGGTCGCGGGTTCGAACCCAGCCAGGCGCATTACTTTGTGTAATTTATTTCATTGCCACTGTTCTCAAAATGGTGAAGGAAAACGTCGTGAGGAAACCGGCATGTTCTAGAACCAAAATTCGAAGACTTGTGACATTCACCAACCCGCACTAGGTCCGCGTGGTGGATTCCGGCCCATTCCCACTCCTAGAGAAGAGGCCTAAGTCCCAGCAGTGGGAACATTAAAAAGGCTGATGATGATGATAATTCTCATTTATTAATTTTAGTATTGACTTCTCCATGTTTCTTTGTCTACGGTCAGTCTCCCGCAGACGTCTCTAATACAGAGTCTGGCTCTCACTGTGTGGCGACAGCGGCCCGGCTCTTTAAATGCGTAAGAGACACTTTGCCCAGCGGAAAGATAGGGTGTAACACCGCTTACTACCAGCGGACGATATGTCTAGACAGTATCGATATTTCTAGAAATTATCTACTACCAACTACCAAACTATTTAAACTCTTACTGCAGGTACTACTTCAAGCCCAGTGGCTAAGCGATTGGTCGTGGGTTCGATTTCTGCATGAGTCAAATATTTGTATGGTACCAGTATGTATGTTCTGAGGTTGGGTGTGTTGTGTATGTGAGTTTACATGTTTGTGAACGCACCCACGATACAGAAGTAATTTCTAGGGAAAAAATATGTAAACGATGTTCAGTCAACTTTACCATTTAATACTGTGTTACAAAAAGCATTTTTCAAAAAATAAAGAGCAATGTGATGGCAAACAGCAGCAGGCAATCAAAGGATAGCCATTTGTGGTCTGCGGCGCGGCGCGGAGCAGCGAGGTGGAGCTGTGTACATAGAAGCGCGGTCCGCGGTGATGCTGGCTATGTAGTGTGGCCACAGCCTTACAGAAGGTACTACTGTGTACATCGAGGCAGCACAGTACAGCGAGCGAGCTGGCTGTTCTCTGAGTACACTGTGGCCGCCTCGGGTTTCCCCAGATGAAACCACTTCCACACAAATTAAGCAAATGGTTTGTCAGTGACGCGAAGGATATCATAAGACGTACAAACTAAGTCGGGAGGAAATTAACAGAGGGTTTATTAATTGAATGTAACATTACGCTTCGGTTCATCCAAGGGAGTTAGACAAGTATAGCGTGATAAATATGATAAACGATGATTCCAGCTCGGAAACCCTGGGAAGAAACACCAATACAAACTAAGTATGACAACAATCGTAGGTGTGTTGTTACGTTTCATTCTGTAATACGACCAAAGTCCATTTCTTCATGAACACGTTCAGCGCGGAACAGGGTCTAAGACACTTCCCCACCGACCATGTACCCACGTTGTCGTTGTGGTGGGGCTTGCGTGTCTCAGTGACCTTGAGGGCTATGCCGGTAGAGCTACTCATGCCGGAAGGCCTCCAGTGAGAGACCAGACTAAGAGGAACAACATCCAGCGCCAGCTCTCCTTCCTGGAGGGCATCATCCTGCGCCCCCCTCTCGCGGCCTCCGGCCAGAAGAGGACGGCGTCGTACGCCGCCGTCGCTGCGGCCATGACTGCAGCACCCAGGGCGAGCCCATCGGGGTAAGCCCGCCACATGGCAGCGGCGGCCAAGCAGCAGCAGCGGCAGGGGAAGCCTGCCCCTTCCTCGAAGGGCAGGCAGTCGCCAGACTGCCATCAAACCGGCGGGGCCTCCCGCTGCGGCAGCGACTAGGTGGCGCCTGCCATCTCCTCCGCCCGAAGACCCTTCGGCTGGCGCCGAGTGGACAGTCGTCGGCGCCAAGAAGAAGGCGAGCAAGGCGGCAAGGGCGGCCAAGAAACACAGGCGGTGACAAGACCGCAAAAAGCGGGCCATGGCTGCTCGACTTCGCGCCCCGACTTTCGCAGCTGTAGTGATCACACTACAGCCTGCTGCGGAAAAGAATGGCGTCAATTACGACGCAGTCATGGCAAAAGCCAAGCAGGCGGTGATTGGCCACCTCGGCGAGTTCGGAGCTTCAGAGGGCTTCCGGATGAAGCGCACTGCTACCGGTGCCCGAATTTTGGAGGTCCCTGGAGCAAATAGCGGCGAACTCGCAGACGCTGACCCTGATCCTTACGGCCAGGGCGTCCCTGGACGCCGAGGAGCCGAGTGTCCAGACCCACCAAGAGCGAAGACATGCGCATCATGGGTCTGCACGACTCCGTTAGGGTGGAGGAAGTAGTGGCCGCCATCGTCAGGGCGGGAGGGTGCACGACCGATCAGGTCCGGGCGGGCACCATCCGCGCTGACAGCACGGGCATGCGAACCGTCACGGTGAGCTGTCCCGTGTCGGCGGCCAAGGCCATAACGGCCGACAGCCGAAGGTTGCTAGTGGGCTGGGTTTCGGCCCAGGTAAAGATGTTGGAGCCCAGACCTCTGCGGTGCTACCGCTGTCACGTGGGGCACCACGTGGGGGCCTATTGCGCCGCAGAGGACCGCAGTGACCGCTGCCACCAGTGCGGACAGCCCGGACACAAGGCCGTCGAATGCCGTGCAAAGCCGCACTGCTACGCATGTGCGGCTGCTGGTAAGCCGGCCGGCCACCGGGCTGGGGGTAGGTCCTGCGACCCCCCCGCCAAGGCCAAGGGCAAGATCAGGTCCATCCACCCTGACGTCCCCACCGCCGCAGCCACCACCTTGGCTGCCGCCGCTGTCGCCGCCGCTCCCGCCGTGGCAGAGCCCTCACAGGGTGCTCAGGAGGAGACTGTAATGGAATGTCAATAACGACACCATTACGTCTCCTCCAGGCGAACATCAACCACTGCGCCCTCGCTGAGGATCTGTTGCTCCAGAGCATGGCGCAGTGGTCGATAAATGTCGCCGTTGTCTCCGAGCCGTACTACGTCCATCCCCGTGGAGACTGGGTTCAGGTCCTAGACGGCTCGGTGACGTTAATCTCGTCTGCCACCGCTGGTACCCCGCCCCTCGAGGCTGTTGCGAGGGGACGGGGTTGCGTGGCTGCACGGTTCGGGAACATTGCAGTGGTAGGCGTCTACCTGTCCCCGAACAGATCTTTCGACGGACTCCAAGTCTCCCCTAAGGAGCTAAATGTCGTAGTCGCTGGATTTGGTACCCTACCCGTGGTCGTTTGCGGGGACTTCAACGCCTGGAACACGACTTGGGGTTCTCGGTACACGAATCCACGGGGTCAGATGGTGGAGGACTGCGCTTTGGAGCTGGGCCTGGTCGTCCTGAACCGGGGTTCTGTCCCCACGTTGGTGCGGATGCGAGGTGAATCAGTGGTAGACATCTCGTTCACCAGCCCCGCTCTGTCGCCGCGTGTCGTCGACTGGCGTGTTATGGAGGAGGTGGAGACGTACTCCGACCACCGGTACATCCGGTTGGACATCTCCGCCGAAACCTCGACCGCGCTGGTCCGACAGAGCCCTTGCGGTCCGCAGCAGATTGACCGGGAGCTCCTCCTGGAAGCCACGGCAGTACATGCCTGGGTGCAAGCACCGGGCAGGCCTGTCGACATAGACGTCGAGGCGTAGTGGTTTCGGGAGGCCATGTCGCAAATCTGTGACGCGGCAATGCCCCGAGTCCGTCCAGAGCGTGCTAAGCGCCAGGTGTGCTGGTGGCCGCCGGAGATAGCTGCACTGCGCAACACATGCAGTCACGTACGACGCCGGTACGCTAGACACTGCAGGCGCCGCATCCGCCCGCCGGATGCGGAGGCCAGAGAGGCAAACTGTGTGAGGGATACAGAGCGGCAAAACACACCCTCCGAGCGGAGATAAAGCGGGTCAAACTGGAGGCCCGCGACGTGTGGCTGGGGTCTCTGAACGCGGACCCGTGGGGGCGCCCGTACAAAACATTACGGGAAAAACTGCGCCCCTGGGCTCCCCCGCTGACTCAAAGTCTCCGGCCCCAAATCGTGGAGGGTGCGGTGAGCGCTTTGTTCCCTGCGCGAGGTGAACACTCCCCCCCGCCTATGGCTCCACCCCCGCCAGCGGTGTCTGACGCGGACCGCAATAGCGACGACGACGATGATGCTCCAGAGGTGACCGAGGTTTTTTTTTTTTTATTATTAACCTCGATTGCTCTCGTTTGACCATTATCTCACCTGATGGTAAGTAAAGATAACAAGGTAGAGATGAGAGTGGCGGTGCGAAGACTCAGTGCCAAAAACACCGCCCCAGGACCCGACGGCTTGCCTAGGAAGGCCTCGGTCCTGGCCATGGAGGCTCTCGGGCCTCGACTGAGAGGGCTCTTCAGCGCATACATGGAGAGAGGCCAGTTCCCATTTTGCTGGAAGACGGGGAAACTAGTCCTCATAGCGAAGCCAGGGCGCCCTGCGGACTCTCCGTCCGCGTACCGGCCCATTGTGCTGCTCGACGAGGTGTTCAAGCTCTTTGAGAGAGTCATTGCAAACCGCCTCGTCGCGCGCCTAACACGGGTGGGGCCGGACCTTCCAGACGGACAGTTCGGCTTTTGCAGGATGCGCTCTACGGTGGACGCCATCATGCTCGTGCAAGCCCTCACGACGGGGGATGCGGTGTCCCGGGGCAACATCGGGTACGATTACGTGGTTTGCTACGCAGACGACACGCTGGTTCTAGCGCAGGGAGAGTCGTACCAGGCGGCGGTCGCTCTAGCGACAGGCGGGGTTGCGATGGTCGTTGATAGGATCCTGGAGTTGGGACTCGAGGTGGTGCTTCACAAATCCATGGCTATGTGTTTTCACGGTCGCCGCACTCGGAACGCGCCGCCATTGAGTTCCCAACTAATGCTAGGAGGAGTTCACATCGGTATCGGGTCGACGATGAAGTACCTGGGACTCGGCCTCGACAGCCGGTGGAATTTCGTGGAGCATTTCCGACGTCTGACTCCCAAACTCAACCGGGCTGGGACTGCCCCAGCCCAGCCCCAGCCTTTGACCCTTGGGGGTCCAGATGCCTCCTGCTGGACGCGCGGGGATCGTTCGGTCCATGGCCCTCTACGGGGCGCCGGTGTGGGCGCAATCGCTGAAAACGCACGAGAGTCGGTCCGAGGACGACCTTCCTTTACATACCCAGGTCAGTCCGTACTTCGAAAAGCACGTGAATCCTTTGGTCCCAGGTGTTCTTTGTAAATTTATTAGAATCGTTACGGACATTCCGAAGGCAGAACATTTGGCGGCAGTGGGAAGCGTACGTCCTTGCTGGGAAGTGGGTGTCAGAGAGGCTGTCGATCCGTGTAGTGCCATGTAATAACATACTCACCTACTGGTAGTTTGCTGCATCCGGCTACTTTAGAAGCCGACCGCGGCACACTTGCGAAAAGACGAGCAGATTGATATCACATCACACTATATTATAAAGATGAAAGTTTGTATGTTTGTTACTGTTTGCTCAAATGGCTGAACGGATTCGGATGCAAGTGTGAACCATGTCCTGGAGTAGCACTTTTGTCCCGAGAATATGTTTCTTTGGTGTTACTTATTATGTAAATTGCAAGAAAACTCTCAAGGAAACCCTAAAAAATTTGTCCTATGAAGATACAGAGAAGTTATTAGTTGTACTAAAGTAAAGATGTAGGTATTGCACTTTTTATTATGATTAGTTAGCTTAAATAATATATTAAGATTTTAGCAAGTAAGATTTTTACACTATTTACACCACTTTTACATACCTATTAGATGAATATTTTACCGTTTGTTATATAATTACGGTGATAATTTAATTATATTGTTTTATCTCATGTTCAGGCATATAACACTTGTGAACTTGGCATAGAATGAAGGGATTTTTTTTACTGTACGTTAATTATATTTTTGAATAAAATTTTATTATTTATTATAATTTATTATGGGTTTCACGCGGGCGAAGCTGCTGGCAGAAACTAGTGTTTATAATCTATAAATATAGTTAATTAATTATCCTTTGAATAAATAAAGCAAGTAATTTTTATCACCTTCCAAATTGAAATATTATAATCTTTAAGAAAAGTAATGAAATTCGTATTATTTCTTTTAGTATCACTTAAAATAAAAAAAATTGAGGCATCAGAGACTTGTCCAAAAGGTGACAACGCTTGTAGACACACCACACACACACAAACACCCACGCACAAACATCGCCTCACGGCGGACGCGTCTAGCCCCGCCTGCAAACATCGTGTGATGTTGATTCAAGACAGCTTAATGTCTTTATTTCCGTTTTTGAAATTAAGAATGTCAACAAATGTAGGTCAATGACTGATCCAAGTTTATCGCGCGTAAAAAGTTGTTAATAAGAACTTTAAAAATAAGGCCGTATAATGTCTTTTGCTTACTCTTATATTCGTATACCTACGCCATAATGGCCTAAGAAATTGGAATCAACTAATGTTAAAACAAATTACATACAATTAACTTACTTATATCGAATCACATGCACAATTTTAGGAGTATGTCAATAATATTTAATAACGTCCACCATTAACCTTACGTGTTTTTAGGTACTCCTACCTGTAAGTGGTTTTGCACATTGTTTTTTTTTTTTTTTTTAATTTAAGGACCACGAGTGTTTTTTACTTTTTTCACTTTTACTTTCACTTTTGATTAAATTCAAAGTTTCAAGTCCACGATAGTTTGATTCTCTGCCACATCAGGAGTCGTTTAATTTTGCTCCCAAAGATAAAAGTAATCACAGGGTCGAGGTCACGAGTTCGGGTTACCGCAGTGGCAAAGGAACAGGACCCCCGTGAACTTAACTACGGGTCTTTTCACAATACTTTCGATTTGAGTACATGGTATCGATGTCGGTCGGCGCCGCGGCGTCGCGACCAACGGTTCGCGAGCGCAGCTCGAGGATCGTAGGAACACGCAAAACGCCGCATGCGATGGCGTATCGTAAACTCACGTACTACGCAAATTAGAAATTACGGAAAGTCTGTGTTTTTTTTTTGAAAATTTTAGCTACCTTTTTTATTTCAAAAATGGAATGTTTGAATGAAACCTAATACTCAAAAAAAAAATTAGTAGGTGATAAATTTACTGGCTGTATAATAAAATTCTTTTGTAATACTTGTAAATAAATATTAGTTATATACAAACAAAAACCAACTACTCTTTCACATCACACCACAAAAATTGCACTACAATTCGACATGCTCTTCATACCACTTCATAATAATATTTTTGTGGGTAGCTTGTAGCCGCGTAGCATTCGTAACGCTCGGCTACGTAGAACCGTTGCACCGGTACGTAGCACCGCTACGCCGTAGCGCTGATTTGATTTGATTAAAACACAGCATCTCGTCCGCGTTTCTTTAATGAATTCTAAATTATAATGCTATTGTATTATTACGTTATATTTTTGTTCGCACAGTGTGGCGTTGTAATAGTGCTGTGTGTAAACACAGAAGGCTAACAACGTGTGATAGATAAAATAACTAGCCCCTGGTACATTAATATTATCCATACTACATTATTAATGCGAAAGTAACCTAGATTCACTCTTGCCCAAAAGTCGGAAGAACCAAACTCAGAGAGAGAGTCTGAGAGATCGGCAGGTAAGACCTGCACTTCATAGCTCCCCTCCGGACCAAATATCGGGCTCGGAGGTCTGTCTTAACGGAGACTAGCCAAGTACGCTGGAGATCTTACTGTGTGTGCAAATACAGACTTTATATGTTGAGTTGTTATAATTATGTTGAGTAAACGCTCCAGTCGGGTGGGTACGTAATATTACAAGATCGGAGAGAGATCAGTCGCAGGAGAAAGGTCGAGGCATGAGGGTGTCTGTCATAGTCATAGTCAATTATTCAATAAAAAGAAACTTGTATCTGAATCACATAATTAATAAATAGATTAAACATTTTCAATTCAATAATAATAATAATTCAGCAATTCAATTCAATAATAATAGTAATACAACAAATACAATTCAATAACAGTAATAATTCAACAAATCCAATTCAATAAAAAAAAACAATTAAACAAATCTAATTCAATAAAACAATAATTCAAAAAATCTGATTGAATAATAATAATTCATTAATTGCATCGCATTCCGCTCGTTAGCTGTACTTTGTTTATTACTGACAATACTTCTGAGGCCACACGTAGAGTGCGCGCGTCCGCGGCGGCGTGTGTGGGCTGCGCGGGGGGCTACTAATGAGCGGGGCTTCGGGTCGGGTTCGCGCCAGATATTATTGTATTGTACATTAAAATAAAATTTGCCACAACTTTATGTTGGTTCCCTCGAGAGCTGCTACTAATTACTGCGAAGGACATTGTTTACTAGAGCAGTAGCTCCACAGTGAGGACACCGGCCACGTACCGGACCACTTTGTACACAACTCGTATACGAGTGACGTAGTTTAGTTTTAAGTAAGTAACTGTCAGGTAAGTCATTATGAGGCTTACTGAGACTAGTAGTTGTCCAGTATGAAATATGGTAGATGATGATGATTTCTTCTTAGCCTATTATAATATAAATTAATTTTTAAATGATAAATCGCTCTAAAGTTACTGACTGAATGATATTCTATTTAGCTTGGACCGCACAACTATTGGCCTAAATTTTTAATTTAATTTTAATGATAATTGTTGTTTAAATTGTTACTATTAGTACACCAGCCATGGTCAAACATGACGTGCCAAAAAATATTATGTAACACCTATAATAAGCATCTTACCATGTATATTATCTACATATGTTTATGCAAATAAAAAAATCTGAATCTGAATCCAACTGACATGCACAGACTACCTGCTTAGAAATAGTGAACATGAGAAGTATTAGAAAAAATAAGTAGAGAAATGTTTGTTATCTACTAATATTATTTTCATTGTTCACTTCACCAGCCTCATACAGTTGTAAAAACCTGTGGGTCACTGACAGTCGAACAGCTGATCGTGCCGTGCCCACTACACCGAGTGTATCGACACTTGCTGCTGTGTGGCTAAGTGAGGGAGAGCCATCTGTATGCAACCCTCGCTTTATGAGCGCGACATTTATAGTAACAGCTTGATTTTGACAACGCTTTTAGGTCGTAGCAGTAAGGTCGATTTTTGTAGTGCTAGTGTAGTATGTAGTAGCTTTCGGTTAACGTAACAAGAATTTTCGACTTGATGAAAACCTTCTTCCTTCACTTACATTCAGTAGGCGATGAACCTTACTGGCCTTTACTGAAACTATTGACCTCTTACGTTACAAAATGTTTCCATTTGTTTGCTATTGATTACTTTAAAAAAAAAATTGTAAAAAAAAAAACTGTTCGGTGTTAACCACTGTTGAAATGCAAAGAATATTACGAAAAATCTACTTAAGACTTGAAAGAAAAAATAAAATCTCTGTTGATGTAATCTTAATAAACATACAAGTTTTTCTGAAGGACGCTGAACAAACAGCAGAGAATTATTTCAACCGTTATACTTATTTAAAAAGCTCTATTTTCATTTCTTTTCATTTGCGCACACAGTCGGGCGCCGCTCGCTCGCGTTGAGCATAATGTCGAGCATGTGTCGAGTGCGCTGCCAACACTTTACTCTAACTTCAACTTAGCTTATTCTTACAAAGTGTAACGAGTAGAATTTCAGTGTTGCCACACGTTACTGCAAGTGGTTGAGGCGTTGGCCAGTGTTGCCACAAGTTATGATTGCATTGAAAACTATTAAAGCAATTAAGTTGAGAAATTAATACCCACTTAGTTTAGTTTTAATGCCTATGAGTAATTATATCTCTCCGATCTAATGCCAATATCGTCATCATCATCATCTTCAGCCTTTTTTTAATGTTCCCACTGCTGGGACTCAGGCCTCCTCTCTAGATGAGGGAATGGGCCGTAATCCACCACGCTAGCCCAGTGCGAGTTAGTTAATGTCAAATGACCTCACGATGTTGTCCTTCACCGTTTAGACAGCAGTCCTTCCAATGCGCCTGGCTGGGTTCGAACCCGCGACCTGCAACCGGTAAGTCGCGGCCATTACCACTTGGCCACCTCTGCTCTCAAGATGTCAACAGAATTTAATAAATTACCCACATATTTTTACTTGACTTTTAACCATACACACACTATCAGCTCGAACCTCACGTCATCTCCCGACCGATGGGATCAACTGCCACGTTCACATTAGTAGGACACGTCGTCACAGCGGTCGCTCTTCACTATTTCTTTGAACAACACTTGCACGACCCTTCAACCAAGAACTTTGCTGAGCGTGTTCACGTTACCAATCGTTCATAGGTTACGTTACGCCTGGTTAAACCGCCGGAACGGATCTTTCTAGAGCATTAAAATTGTTGGAATCTATCTTTTATTGTTGTTTCATATATAATTATCAATTGTCACATTCTGTTGCTAAAATCTTTTTCTTACATTAGGATGTATTAAATTCACAAAGTTTATTAACTTTGTTATATAGAAGTAATTAATGCTTATTTTTCTGACTGTAGCTTCTGTAGAGACTCTCATCAGGACATCTTTAGATTCACGATGCAGAAAGTCTGGCAATACTTTGCCAGTTTTGAGATTCGAACTCTGCTCGGACCCATATTCAGCAGTGGCGTAAAATGCGTCTAGAAAAAACAAAAAATTTGATCATGATAACATACCGGTAATTGCATTACCTATATTATTAATAATAATAATAATTTATTTAAAAGACAACTTTTGGTCTACATTGTATGTTAGTAACACTTATTTCTATGTTAGTACAAAGTTCACAAAATATTTATAGTTTCATTAAAATTATATTGCACACGAGTATTAAATCCAATTACACACTAGATCCTAGATATTATTGTATTCAGTTCAAAATATTTCATTTCACATAGGCCTATGGGCATTAAAATGATAAATGATCTTTATTTTGCAAGTAGGTTTTAGAAAAACACTTTTACACGTCAATTTTTTTTTTTCGTCAATTAATGCTAGATGAGGCCGGTGTTTCTTACCTGACTACCCTGAGAAGAAACACCGAAACAAACTCAGGGGTCAAAGTCTCTTTTAAAGTCCATACAGCAAAACATGTAATGGTCAAATCATATGAGAACCGTGCAGATTGAGCCTGAGATGGTCTTTTGAGGAAAGAACCACACAGTTAAAACGGTTCCAATAGGTCGTTTCTTATAGAGAAACCGACAAGTTCTTAAACCTTCATTTTAAATAATAAATTAATTGATTTTCACAATGTTTCCTTAACACAATTGCTGAATACCTAGTAGTCGTGTGTCGTGCGACAGTGGAGGAGGGCGCGGCGCGCGTTCACGCTCGGTGGGCTGTTTTAACGACTGCCCGTACAAACCGCTTTGCCTCGACTCCACTTATTTTCCATAAAAGAAACATTTGGTTGTAATTACACCCACACATTGCACCTCTAGCTCACTATTTTCATACCTCCACATATTATTATAAAATTATTTCTGCTCAGTTTTCAGGAAAATTTAATGTTAAATTGTGAAATGCTGCTCTAACATGTGTGAAATACTGAAGTTTTTGGTAACGACGCCATGGATTAATTCTTTTATTTTGTGTCCAAATAAATAATAAAAAAATGTCTATTAAAATTCAATCAGGTGGTCTTCTCGCAACAACGTTGTGCTCGGCTTCCACTCTTCCGGCTGTAACTGTACCTACTGTACACGGAGCGGCTGTCTATCTGACCTCCTGTGACCTCCAGTGATTGGGTAGCACGATACGATATCTAGGCAAGACTGGTGTCTTTGCTGGCTGATCTGTAAGGACCGTCATCGATGTCCTGCAAATAGCAGCCCGAAGCGACGGCTTAACATGCCTTCTGAGAAATCTCGATATGCTGAGATGATCATACATTTGCAGACCGACCTGGACAAGCAAAAAGTGTCTATAAGTAGTAATCTAATCATAGTATTTCATAGCATAGCATAATCAGCCTTATAATGTTCCCACTGCTAGGACTTGGCCTCCTCTCTCTCGATAACGATCTCTTTCTACAAAGGCAGCTCCTCTCTGAAGTCAGAGATGTGATCCCTCGTGTTGGCAACGTAGTCGTCACCATAGGATAGTATGCTGCACATCACTGTGGTACACTCATCCCTGGTAGTTGCGCTGTTGTTGATGCATCGAGAGCCGTCGTGTGACGTCATATCGCGATTGTGGCGTCGACGGTTCAGTGCGGTATCGCGATCTACTAGTAATCGTGTTTTAATTTAATGTTGATCGCAACTTGCGCTACTACAGCCAAGTTGAACACGAGAACTGAGAGGTTTTTTCCCCTATATATTATACTAGCTGTGCCCCGCGGTTTCACCCGCGTTTTTCTCGTTTCCGTGGAAATACCGAGATAAAATATTGCCTATAATTGCCTCCCTTAATAAATGGACTATTGAATATTTAAACAGTTTTCATATCAGATCAGTATTTTCCAAAATTACCGCGTTCATAAATGTATTTATTATACTCTTCAAAGATCTTATACTTACAATCATCAACAAATATATTTCGAAAAAGATTATTACAGGATTTTATGTTGATAAAAAACTCTATGGCCCATAACTCATTAATAGGTAACAACTCTTAACATCTTACACACGTGATAACTTTTAAACGAAATATCCGATTGAGATGAAACAAAAAGTATTTTACTTCTACATAAATACTCTTGATAACATAATGCTTAATTTCGATAAAGATTAATATTACGATACATATTTAACGTTTTTTTTTTCAGACCTTTTAATAATTATTTTGAACACAAAATCGGTTATTGTGATTAAACCATGATAGCTAGATATATGTTCTCGCGGACTTTTTTGTAGGTCTTAATGGGATCTACAAACCCGTAGTACATCATTTTGTTCTATTGTCAATAGTTTTTGCAGCGCACGCAAAAATAGGTTTTCGATTTTACACCTTGTGTTACAAAATAGCAATTTTATTACGGATCCCTAATTTTTCTAAAAAAAACATAGCCTATAGCCTTCCTCGATAAATGGACTACCCAACACTGAAAGAATCATTCAAATCGGACCAGTAGTTCCAGAGATTAGCGCGTTCAAACAAACAAACAAACAAACTCTTCAGCTTTATAATATTATATATAATATATATATAATATATAAGTAATATTATAAGTAATAAGTATAGATTAGTGAAATATTGCTACAAATATTGATAGTCGGTATAAATAGAAGACGGTAGTTTTATCCTATAGGGGTGAAGTTATCATGAGAAGGTTATTGCTCAGTAGCAGCTCGAAATTCCTGGTATGAAGCCGTTGATGGCAATACGCTTCTCTTTTCGATAGGATTTACATATAACCGGCAGATAATGTAGCTATAGTATACGCACGCCTCTGCCCTCCTCTTCATGTCTCCAAAGCCTGATGTTTGTTTTTTAACATTTATAAACTAAATTTTCCTTCACGATCACGATCTTGGACTATAAGTCATGATAAAAGATGATTCTGTAAGGAGTGTTTGTGCTTTTCTTTTGCAGCACGTTCTCAAGAATTTATACTAAATATGCTCTAAAAGTAAAGTAAGTAGAGGGGGCAATAACGTCACAATAATAATTCTGTAAATAATCGTTATCTCTTACAACTTACACCATATAACGCGTCGCTAATTCTTAGAACAACAGTCACGAGTAATTACTGTAGATGTTTTACTGTCGCCAACACTCAATACAGACCTACCTACATACAGGTATCTATAGCTGATTTGATTTTAATTTATATGTGTGGAATTCGTACCAAATTCGCAGAAAGTCGGAAATTCTCACAATTTTGATTTAATATGTATTGTCATCATTAGTCGCAGCATTTCGTTTCAATTTGTTTTGTTTCAAGTTGTGTTATTACTTTTTCAGCGAAGTTATTTAATAACGGAATACAATTTATATTTTCTGTTTAAATACCCTTTTATTTGTTCGTTATAATACAACCCTTTATCAGGTGCACGCAATGTTGTCGGTGCGTCTCCTACAACATTGCGTGCGGCTGTCTCTATCTAGTTTGTTAGCGTGCGCCGGTCCGGTCGGTGGGAGTCGAGCTCCTCGTCATCTTTGCCTGGATCCACGGCAATACAGACAGTATTGCTGTAGATCGTTTAATGGGATCCATTCGGTGTTTGTTTTGACCCATATCTCATCTGCGATGCTACAGGCCGCATGTCAGCCCGAGCTCATTTAGGCTTAGCGGCCTTCTGGATAGCGTCTATAATTCAGGTTTAGGTTCGCAGCGTTGTGTTTCTCACACGATCCGAAAGACTCCCACGATACTGCACTCCACGTCAGCTGAAGTATCAAAAACGAGGTTAGGTACTAGGGATTTGGACCTGGGTGTACTTAAGTCAAAAGTGAGACTTTTATTCGAGTGTACTCCATCTAAAATAATGTATTGTCAAATAATGATATAGATGTTCACGAGTTCTATATTTTGGTTAGACAAAGACTTATAAAGTGAGTTGTGGAATACCAAATATAAGGGCGTCTTATATTTTATAGACTAGGTGTGTAAAAATGCACTCACAAAATCAACAGACAACTAAAATTGACAGTCAATTAATAATAATAATAAAGCGAAAGCCGATAAGGATAAACAAATTAAATATATCGACTTGGCTCGTGAGGTTGTCGACATGTGGGATGTGAACTCAGCGATCATTGTACCGATAGTCGTGTCAGCCAATGGCTTAATACCCAAGAGCCTCGATCAACACCTTAGGAGGCTCTCATTAGGCGGCTGGATCAAGGGCTTGATTCAGAAAGCGGTACTCCTGGACGCGGCTCGTATAGTTAGGAGGTTCCTTTCTCTGGAGCCTTGACCGCCGGTAACTTGGACCCTGTTCCCGATACCGGTGGGATACTGTTTTTTATACTTTTAAATGCTTTTTAAATGACTTTTTGAAAAAAAAAAAACCGATATATAATTATTAATATTAAAAATATATTTCAACGTGTATAAAAATGAATAAAGGAAATAATTACAATATTCCACAACTATCACACAACGTCATCTAGTCTCAAGCTAAACAGAGCTTATGTTATGACTACTAGATAACTGATATACATACTAATATATTTCTAAATACATACATATTATAGATAAATTACACCCAGACATAGAACAAATGATCGTGCTCACAAACATTTGACCTGGGCGGGAATCGAACCCACGACCTCCGGCATAGCAGCCAGGGCTACTAACCACTAGACCAACATAATAAGCATTTCGTTTCTGTGACTGGCCACATCTGTCTGTGGCCAGTCTGGAAATTGAATGATCAGTAATTCAGTACTACTCGTCAATGTCACAACATCATGCAAACATGGGCATGGTTTAGAACCGCGTCAGAGATAAACTCCGTATTTAAAGCCTGGATCACACTGCACACCGAAACCGCATCTCTATACAACTTTGCAATGTTAAACAGCTGTCTCCAACATATGGGAATCCTGTGTTCTGTTCAAAAATACTCGCGTTCAACAGAATAGTAAACTACGATCGACGAGGCATCAATATAGCGACACGGGAAACGTTTTAGCGTGACGCGATATTGACGCGCGAGTCGCGATCTAGCCGCGCGCCGCCGCCGCGCGACGTTGACGAGCTCTTCGGGAGTTTGCGTGCATTAGGCGTTGAACGTGAGGTGACAGCGAGGCGGAGTGCTGGAGCGCACGACATCGCGCACCCGGGAGGATAGGCACAGAGACTGAACACAACTACTACGACTTTGGCACAGTTTTTTTTTGGTAGAAATTAGACGTTAATTGTGTGACGTGGATTGCGCCTATATTTAGAAAGAACTATCATCGTCTTTTCATCATCTTCTTCATCTAACTTCTTCTTTGCCGTACCATTTTTTTTTATTTTAAAGCTTATTTTGAGAGTTTATCGATATACGGATTTTCAAAAGTGTCCCTGTTCTTTTACTGTACCACAAAATGTTAATTTAACTGTCACGTGTGACATCACGGTGAGACCTCCTTCAGTGATAAAATTAAATTACAGTACAACAGTATTAAGGCTAACAAAACATTTAAGTTAATATTAGTAAAATATAGTTAGCCTTTACATGCGGATTTGAAACATTGTGGTGCGTTACAATGAGTGGACTCCACATTGGCAAACTTCAGAACAACACAGAATATAACAAGATCATCAATTAAGAGACTATAGACTAAGGCCACAAGTGCGGAGATAAATATCCTCTTTGATTAGTGATAGGAGAGACACCACGGCGTTCTCACTTCCCGCCTAAAGCGGGGTCCTCACGGACATGGATGGTTCGGGATTTTCCTGTGTCGGATTCAGTAGGAACAAACGTCCGGTTGTCACCATTGTATGGATGTATAGTGGGTGCGTCTCATATGATATAAACTTATTTGGTATATTTTAATTTCAATAACGTTCACAAGATATAATAAATGTGAGATATACAAACTTTATTAGATATATCGTTTAAAATATAAATATAAATGTATAATAGTAATGATACTATATTATGTTTAATCTTCAAGCGGGCGCGCGGTTTTTAGGGTTCCGTAGCCAAATGGCAAAAATCGGAACCCTTATAGATTCGTCATGTCTGTCTGTCTGTCCGTATGTCACAGCCACTTTTTTCCGAAACTATAAGAGCTATACTGTTGAAACTTAGTAGATGTATTCTGTGAACCGCTTTAAGATTTTCACACAAAAATAGAAAAAGAGCAATAAATTTTGGGGGTCCCCATACTTAGAACTGACACTCAAAATTTTTTTTTCGTCAAACCCATACGTGTCTATATATATCTTCTATGGATAGGTCTTCAAAAAAGATATTGAGGTTTCTAGTATCATTCTAATATCATTTTTTTCTAAATTTAATAGTTTACGCGAGAGACACTTCCAAAGTGGTAAAATGTGTCCCTCCCCCCTGTAACTTCTAAAATAAGAGAATGATAAAACTAAAAAAAATATATGATGTACATCGCCATATAAACTACCAACGAAAATTGGTTTAAACGAGATCTAGTAGGTCATAAATCCAAAAAAATACACTATTATTAAAACATCGATCAAAGTTACTACGAACTACAAGAACTTTTATATTATGTTACTTGCTGCTACGGAGCCCTCCATAGGCGAGTCCGACTCGCACTTGGTCGATTTTTATAACTGTTAATTCGATTGTGATGAGTTGGAGTACATAACTTAGGTTATAGGAGTTCAAATAAAAAACCAGTATTGAGAAGTAATTAATGAAATGAGAAAAGTCTATCGGTCTTTACGTAGTGGTAGTGTACACAGAGTGACGCAACCCTTTGTGCGGGTAACGACAGCTACTCAACGGAATTAGTCTGAGCGTCCGCCGTCACCCGCGCACCGTCACCCCGCACCGCCGTCACCCGCGCACCGTCACCCCGCACCGCCGTCACCCGCGCACCGTCACCCCGCACTGCCATCACCCGCGCCGCCGTCACCCAGCGCCGCCGGCCCGCAGACGACACTAGTTTCTAACTAAGGATCTGCTCACATGGGGGAAGGCACTTACCTTATTAACGGGTTAGCGAAATCTGATTTTATGATACCATGTTCAAATCGTTGGTCTGGTGACCACCAGGCTGCTGGCAACTAGGCAACAGCAGCTATTACGTAACATCTCACTGTAAAAACGTAGACATTTTGGCGCGTTTGATGACTTTTGATAACTTCTAAATGACAATGCCCATTATCAAATTAAGGAGACTTCGACGAGGGCCTTTGTTAAATGCTCCGCCGAGTGGGCTGTCGCGATGAGTCGAACTGCTGGGCTTCTAGGGATTGTAGGATTTTTATCTTAATAAATCGTGATCATCAGCATCAGCGCATGGAAAAGCCCACCCTGTAACTCCGTCAGTAACACTGGTTAGGGTTAGGGATATGCCTGGGGACCCTTACAATTACCGGCACGGATCTTGAGCGCTCGGCGTCAGAGTCGGGATCGCTTTGCGCATTCCATACGTTGGCGAGTCAATCGTCGTCGTTGTTAGATGACATGCAGCAAGCGCAGGGAACGAATCACGAGTGACGACACACGTCGTCATCGTGTTATAGACACGTCGTGTCTATAACACGATGGCACGGCGACCCAATCACTGACACTGCCCGCCCCCGCGTCTCACTTCGCACCACTAATGAGACCGAATTTTTGACTTAGCGCAACTTGAAGCCAGCGCTCAAGATCTGTGCCGATAGTTTTACTACACTTCTTAACCCCTTGTAATTAGGCGGCGTCACAACATGTAGGCGGGATTTACGTCACTAACTTTTTTAAATACTTAGTTGTCGTGCTCTAGAGAAGTTCCATGAGAGACGAGCCTCATGCGGCGAGATTGATATCGCTGAGCACGGGGCGCCCGTTCGTTACGATAAAAAACCAAGTTAAAGAAAAAAAAATAGTAGTATTTTATATTATTATTTTTTTTGGCTCATAAAAATGTGATACATTTATTTTGCTTAAATTTAAAAAAAAATACAAAAAATAGGTAACAATTGTACATATTATTCATAATTATTTAAGTTATTGTTTAATTTGTTTAATTATAGTTACCTATTCATTTTTAAGTAAAAGATCCCACTTAAAAAGAGATATTAAAAGAATGGGCGCATTTTTGTTAACGGTTGTCCCACACTAGGACAATGTCTAATATCTTAGGCGCGCTCACAAACATGTAAACTTATATACACAACCACACCCACAACACCTATCTTAAAGCCATACAAATATTTGATCCGTGCGGGAATCGAAATAGTGACACGCGACGCGGCAGTCAGTCGCTCAACCACTGCGCCAAGCGTGACGTAAAATTATTGGTAGTAATCATGAACACGTATCATGAGGCCCGATTATTTTCTTTATGAATACTATTCATGCAAATCCTCGAACACAGTTAAGTGGTTATAGCTAATTACTTGAGCAGTGAAGTTGATGCGTCATAATTACAGACGGAACTTGTTGCGCACGACGAAAGCAACCACGTATTTCAGTTTACACCACGTATTTTAGTCCTACTTAACAACCAGTTTCAATCAACGCTTTTTATTTTAAAGTCTAATTTTTTGTTTGAGGTCGACTTGTATTGAATAAAATCCATGTGTGTTTCTTGTGTTGTTCTTTGCATTTTCGTGACCGGACCGTGGTAACTCTTACAAACATTTCCGCTGCCCTTTTTAGGGTTCCGTAGCCAAATGGCAAAAAACGGAACCCTTATAGATTCGTCATGTTTAGTTTTAAAACCGTTCGAATTCAGGCAGGGCGGGATATAAATAAATGAGTTAATCAATCAAAATCATTTACTTGAATAATCCTTATAGGTCTATTATAGGCTTTTAGATTATTCAAAAATATTCGACACGTATTTTTTCGATTAAACAAAAAATAACAAAGATATAGCCCATTAAAGTTACGTGTGACGTCACCCCGTACGAAAAAATGCAGCACGGAGCGTGACGTTACACGTAACTTTAATGGGCTACATCTTTGTTATTTTTTGTTTAATTGAAAAATACGTGTCGAATATTTTTTATAATCTAAAATACAGACTAAATAAAATGTAATTATTTTGACCCTGGAAATTACCCTATTATGGCGGTAAGTTCCCTCTTTGAGGCGCGCTGGAAAGACCTCCCGGCGTCCTTACCTTCCGCAAAACGCAGGTCCTCACCGGACATGGCAAGTTCGGGAGGTGCCTGTACCGGATTCGTGCGGAAGTGACGCCAGGGTGTCGCCACTGTACGGAACGCCCGAAGGACACGGTGGAGCACACAGTCGGTGGCGGAGACCTCTCGCGCCGTGCCTTGGTTCAGGCCATGGTCCGGAGCGAGGAGGAGTGGCAGGCGGTCGCCTCCTTCTGCGAAGCAGTAATGCTAGCAAAGGAGGAGGCCGATCGCATCAGGCAACGGTGCTCTCGCCGCCGCAGGGATTCTGATCCCGATTTCCGGCCACCGTAGACGCGGGCTTTCGGATGGCGAGCTATGGGTAGCTCGCTGTCCGACCGTCCGGTAACTGTCCTGACCGAGCTCAAATCCTCGACGGCGCGCACTGTTCCCGCGCGCCTCAAGGAGTTGTCAGCAACAGCTGGGTCGAAGCCTACCGGGGCCAAGGTTAGTTTCGAAAGATAGCTTGAGCCCCGGTATGAAGGCTTGAAGGAACGGGGTAGGTTTTTAGTCAGTAAGAGTCTGACACTATCTCCCGCTCCGCCCAAGAGCGGGGATTGTCATTAGATGATTTACCACCATAAAAAAAAGTGTCTGGTCCTGGTAACTGACCAATAGTCGATTTCAAATGGTTGTGTATGTTCTAATCGCGCAGAGAACTCTGATACCATAATAAAAGATAGTTCTCATGTGGCGACATATATGTCACTGTCGAGAGACTCATGCGGAAGGTTTAGGTAAGTATGCATATTATAGTAGAGAAAAGCTGAAAATTATAAAGTGTCCGCGCGAAGCCGGGCCGACGCGATAGTATAACATAAAACGAGGTAGTTACAAGAGATATCGACACAATAAATAATCACATCACGCCGACCACACAGTCCTCACTCTAGCTCATTACACAAATGACTAACACTAAACAGCTCGCCATTAACAACGACTTACATTTTTTAATCTGTGAGAGTCACACCAACCCCCTCGCCCTCCTCCGCACTGTCCCTCACCCCTCCCTCCCCTGGGTGCCACTAATTCAAGCGACGGGTATTTATTTCTAGTTAATTATTTGAGTGCACCCCCCGCGCCCCACCCCCGCAATCACCAGGGGATGAGAGAATCATTGTTATTTACGTTACTCATCAAAGAAATGTTTTGAGCCAATTTGTTGGAATGTTTTTCCAATCTTGTCATTATAAGTTTGTGAAGGAACATTAGCACAGGCGCGGGTGAGAGACTATTATTTTTGTTTGTCGTTTTTATCGATATAAATGTCGTTTGTTATTTTTTGTTTTGACGTCGCTCCACTCTAGGAATTACTCCAGTATCTTAGGTTTGTTCATATACAAATGTTTGTTTCTTTTCGGGAATCGAACCCGCATCCCCCAACAGAGCAGCCTATCTTTGTAGTATGTTATTCAATCTTTTTCCATTCATTTTTTTCACTGCCCAACATTCTCCGATATACATCCGATCCATATATTATTACAGGTATCTAGACTTGTAGACCCTTTAACATGAGGGGCATCCGTGGCTTGCAAGTTGTTTCAATGATCTGTCTGTTGAGTTGATCCAGTTCATTACGGCTTAGTCTATTCATCCTGAGTTGATCCACTGTGTTATGTCTTTGAATTAGTGACCCGACGTAACAAAAGCCGGAGCACATGGAGGTGGATTTTCCTGCGACAGCTAAGAGTACAGGACGGGAGCGGCCGCTGAAGTAGCAAAACAAAGACCTATTTATTATACCGTTTTCGGTTCTGCTTAATTTTAAGCCAATACTTTCCAGTCGGTGCCACCATACCTCCAATCTGCTCTGGACTTCTTGGTCTCTCTCAACAACCAGCACAATGTCATAGGCGAACAGTATACACCAGAGAGCCTCTTCCTGGATATCCGACGATTTGACACAAATGAACTGCTGCACCAGTCATCATATTTTTATGTATAATAGTAGTATATGTATAATAGTTTCTTCTGATTTGATTTGACAGCACGGTTGGCGCAGCTGTTGAGCAATTTTTCCTTTCTGAGTTCCCTTTTTTGATGGTGAAGTGATGTGCGGTCTATTGCGGAACATTTTGTGTTTTTTGTCATCATTACTTGTTGATTGGTTTCCTTTGAGTGTTATTCATGTTTCCACGTACAACCACAAAAGCAACACGGAAAACCCTACAAATCGCTGAAATAGTTATTTGCAGGTTCATTTACCGTCACCCCGTATTCAATACTCGAAACAATCAATTCGAATGCCTTGTTTATTTGTATTTTATGATACCTATGTGGGAACCGAACAGTAGGCTTTACTGCATGACTGCACTGAATATCTAGAAATCAATCTATGAAGTACTAGCTGTCCCCCGCGTCTTTGGTTACTGTTTCGCTTTTATTAACTGTGATGTAGTTATCCTACATAATTTTTCCAATTGAAACCAGTAGTTTCTTAGATTTGCGTGCACCTCGGATACGCGCGTAAATCACCAGAAAAATATTAAAAAAAACTTTTTCTAGATTTTTTTAAGAAAAAAAAAGATATAGAAACCAAAAATTTCAGCCAAATAAATTTCGTACAAACGTGTGTATATGACGACAATTAAGCGTTGTTCAAGGTCATTCAAGTTGTACAGACGTATATAATCGTCAATCGGCTTCGATCTCGTTATTGTGGAAATTTATCTTAACGGAACATTCTCCCAGGAAAAAAGTATCCTATTCCAAGACATGGCCACCTCGTGTAACAAGTGTCATCAAAGTCCGTTCAGCTGTTCAAGCGTGAAGAAGTGACAAACATACACACATACATTGTGTTAAAATAATGCGTTTAGTTTTTTATTGCGAACTCCTTTATTTAGTTAACGTGTCCGTAGGTCTATGTGCTTGACAACAAGATGTCATACTTCTGAATCTTCTGTCTCCCATGTAGAGCGGCCTGGTGACCCACTCGATTGAGTATCTGTAACAGATTTCAATCATCATTCCATTTGCATGTGGTGCGCGTTGTCCGGGCGTCGGAGGGTGTGGGGCGGGCGCGCGGGCGGCGGGGGGGTTTGGACCTAGTTACTGCAGCGGTAGGTTCTGATAACTAGACTGCGGCTGTAATGTGATGTGTTGTGTTACAGTGTTCTGCAAGTCACTATTATTTACAGTGACTGGGTTGTGTTAAAAGGCAGATGTGAGTGGAAACGCCAGCGTCCTGCTCGACCTGTGAATGCCGTAGAATGGGATTACAGATCTTACTGATTTGACTTGATATAGTGTCCTCTAGACGGGGCAGAGGGCGTCCACAGTGCGCCGCCATCCCGTTCGGTCTTGAGCTTCGCGTTTCATTTCGCTCCAGGTCTTCTCAATGTTCTTCGGCTCTGCGATGGTCGGTCGTCGCCAGGGTCAGTTTAGGGCGACCACGTTAACGCTTTCCTTGAGGGTTCCTTAAGGGGGCGTATTGCGTGTATAATCAGAGTGCCCACATGATCCACATATTCTCTCAGAGAGGAGGCCCGTGATCCAGCAAGGCAGCAGTTGAGATGATTATAGGCTGAACAGTTTTCTGATGGCAGCAACTACATTAAAGAACAAAAAGACAATAAATGTTAATATGGTACACACAGAAACACACAAGTATGTAAAAACTTAAAATGAAAAAAAAAAGCAATAACATTGTGTGTCAGTTTTCAGCAAAATTCTTCAGAAGTTACCTGAAAGTATCCACGACACTTGCATCATGATTTCTTCATCATAAAACATCGTCTCACGACATGATAGAGCAAAGAGCACGTGTTATTTACATAGCCACGTCCTAGATGGCAGCACTTGCACACAAATCGCACACTTATCCTTAGAAAGGGGTAATTTTCTTCCCCACTGAGCACTCGTCAATGGCGACGAAAAAATGATTGAACACTTTACAAATTAAATGTTCTGCTTGAGAGGAAACGTTAGAATGGATCAGTGGTGCCCAAGCTTTTTTAGCTTTTTTTTTTTTTTTTTTTTTTTTATGGTGGGAAAAATCATGCATTGACATCCCCCGCCCTTGGGCGGAGCGGGAGATAGTGTCAGACTCTTACTGACTAAAAGACCCACCCCGTTCCTTCTAGCCTTCATACCGGGGCTCGAGCGCCCTTTCGGATAACCCTGGCCCCAGTAGGCTTCGACCCGGCTGGGTCCCTGCTGTTGCTGACAACTCCTTGAGGCGCGCGGGAACAGTGCGCGCCGTCGACGACTTGGGCTTGGTCCGGACAGTTACCGGACGGCCGGACAGCGAGCTACCCATTGCTCACTGTCCGCAAGCCCGCGTCTACGTTGGCCGGAAATCGGGATCAGAATCCCGGCGACGGCGGCGGCGATAACGCCGTTGCCTGATGCGTTCGGCCTCCTCCTTTGCGAGCATTACTGCTTCGCAGAAGTCGGCGACCGCCTGCCACTCCTCCTCGCTCCGGACCATGGCCTCAACCAAGGCCCGGCGCGAGAGGTCTCCGCCGCCGATCGCCCCCACGAGGGCACGGCGATGCTCCGCCCAAGCAGGGCACACCTCGACTGTGTGCTCCACCGTGTCCTCCGGGCGTTCCGCACAGTGGCGACACCCGGGCGTCACTTCCGCATGAATCCGGTGCAGGAAACTCCCGAACGAACCATGTCCGGTGAGGACCTGCGTCATGCGGAAGGTAAGGACGCCGTGAGGCCTTTCCAGCCACGCCTCAAAGAGGGGACTTACCGCCATGATTGTGGCGTGCCCAGCACTGGGTTGCGATAGTCGTTGACGCCATTTCCCCATGAGATCCCGCCGGAGCTCTGTCCGCCATGCCGTGACCTGTCGCGGCAGCGGACTTTCACCCCGGCGTTGCATCTCCACGCGCATATCGTGCATGTGTGCAAGGACTGTTGCCTCC
Organism: Mythimna albipuncta; assembly: GCA_929112965.1. Taxonomy (NCBI): domain Eukaryota; kingdom Metazoa; phylum Arthropoda; class Insecta; order Lepidoptera; family Noctuidae; genus Mythimna; species Mythimna albipuncta. Next base: position 320,294 of record OV815984.1, read on the forward strand.
AGATCCCACGGTGGTAGGCCAGCCAGAAGGCTCGCCGCTTCGCGGGAGACCGTGCAGTATCCCCGCACCATCCTTATCGCCATGACCCTCTGGCAGGCGTTCAGTATGGCCGCCGGTTGCTTTTTCAGCGACGGCGCCCACACCGGCGCCCCGTAGAGGGCCATGGACCGAACGATCCCCGCGTAGAGCCTCCGGCAGGAGGCGTCTGGACCCCCAAGGTTGGGCAGGAGCCGCTTGAGCGCAGCCCCAGCCCGGCTGAGTTTGGGAGCCAGACGTCGGAAATGCTCCACGAAATTCCACCGGCTGTCGAGAACGAGTCCCAGGTACTTCATCGTCGACCCGACACCGATGTGAACTCCTCCTACCGTTAGTTGGGAACTCAATGGCGGCGCGTTCCGAGACCGGCGACCGTGAAAACACATCGCCTCGGATTTGTGAAGCGCCACCTTGAGTCCCAACTCCTGGATCCGATCAACGACCATCGCAACCCCGCGTGTCGCTAGAGCGACCGCCGCCTGGTACGACTCTCCCCGCGCTAGGACCAGCGTGTCGTCTGCGTAGCAAACCACGCTGATCCCGTCAGGGAAGTCGCCGCGCAGCACGTAGTCGTACCCGATGTTCCACAAGGGTGGCCCTAGTACCGACCCCTGCGGAACACCGCACGACATCTCTCGACGTTTCCAGTCTCCCTGGTGACCGGGGTAGACTATAAGTCTCTCCGACAGATAGGCCTCGACCACTCGACAGAGGTACTCGGGCACCCGGTGGTACCGGAGTGCCCTCCGGATCGTACTCCAGGGCAGGGAGTTGAACGCGTTGGCAATGTCCAAGGACACTGCCACGACACACCTGCCCCGGGACACCGCGTCCCCCGTCGTGAGGGCTCGCACGCGCATGATGGCGTCCACTGTAGAGCGCATCCTGCGAAAGCCGAACTGTCCGTCCGAAAGGTCCGGCCCCACCCGTGTTAGGCGCCCGACGAGGCGGTTTGCAATGACTCTCTCAAAGAGCTTGCCCACCTCGTCGAGCAGCACAATGGGCCGGTACGCGGACGGAGAGTCCGCAGGGCGCCCTGGCTTCGCTATGAGGACCAGTTTCCCCGTCTTCCAGCAAAGTGGGAACTGGCCCCTCTCCATGCATGCGCTGAAGAGCCCTCTCAGTCGAGGCCCGAGAGCCTCCATGGCCAGGACCCAGGCCCTTCCAGGCAAGCCGTCGGGTCCTGGGGCGGTGTTTTTGGCACTCAGCCTTCGCACCGCCACTCTCAACTCTACCTCGGTCACCTCTGGAGCATTGTCGTCATCGTCGCTGTTGCGGTCCGCGTCAGACACCGCTGGCAGTGGAGGCGGAGCCATGGGCGGGGGGGAGTGTTCCCCCCGCGCAGGGAACAGAGCGTTCACCGCACCCTCTACGATCTGGGGCCGGAGACTCTGAGTCAGTGGGGGAGCCCAGGGACGGAGCTTTTCCCGTACCAATTTGTACGGGCGCCCCCATGGGTCCGCGTTCAGAGACCCCAGCCACACGTTGCGGGCCTCCAGTTTGGCCCGCTTGATCTCCGTTCGGAGGGTGCGTTTTGCCGCTCTGTATCCCTCATACAGCCCCGCCTCTCTGGCCTCCGCATCCGGCGGGCGGATGCGGCGACTGCAGTGTCTGGCGTACCGGCGCCGCGCGTGACTGCATGCGTTGCGCAGTGCAGCAATCTCCGGCGACCACCAGCACACCTGGCGCTTAGCTCGCCCTGGACGGACTCGGGGCATTGCCGCGTCGCAGATTTGCGACATGGCCTCCCGGAACCACTCCGCCTCGACGTCTATGTCGACAGGCCTGTCCGGTGCTTGCACCCAGGCCTGTACCGTCGCGGCTTCCAGGAGGAGCTCCCGGTCCATCTGCTTAAGCGCCCACCGCGGACCGCAAGGGCTCTGTCGGACCGGCGTGGCCGAGGTTTCGGCGGAGACGTCCAACCGGATGTACCGGTGGTCAGAGTACGTCTCCACCTCCTCCATAACGCGCCAGTCAAGCTTTTTTAGCTGAGTTGGGACTGCTTTAATTTCTTTCTTGTTAGCAGGGGCCAAAATTCTGGAAGGCATATAATGCTGAAAAAAAGTTGTCCTATGGCTACGTGAAATAAATACATTTACTTAGATAAAGTGGCAACACTACTTTTATTAAAAAAAAAAATATTTCTGATCATCAAATGACTTTTTTCGCTTTAGGGTGGAGACTTTTACTGTCAGACTTTTAGTGACTAAAGCCCAACTGTGTCCTTCATTTGCTCTTTGCGTTCCAGGGCTGCGGTAACTCTTTCAAAAAATTTTCAGGGCTCTCTCTGATGGTTCCCTACAATTAGTTTGTATCAACTACCTTTTGCCTGCGGCTTTGCCCGCGTTCATAAAGTATAGCCAGTGTCACTCAGGATTAAAAGGGCTTTCAATCGGTAAAAAAATTTTAGCAATCGGACCAGTACTTTCAGAGAATACCTAGTACAAATAAAAAAAAATATTTCTTTATAATATTAGTTTAGATTTGAAAAAGTAAAGTATTTTTAACCTTTCGCAGGCAATATTTTATCTTGTTTGGACCGCGAGGGGTCTGTGGACCAGAGGTTGGCAACCAGTGGAATAGATGAATAGTCCCAAGTTTAGAAGATCAATAGGGAAGTTGAGAGCGGTTTATTGAATACTTTGTTTTTCGGGAAATTGGAATCGTTTGACGAATAAGAACATTGTAAGTGAGTTGAGGAGTTTTGTGTCTTTTCTCCGAGCGAGCGATCAAAGTCGAGAGAAAAGTTTAGATGAAGGGTGGAGCCGAGGCTACGAGCAGCTCCAGCGTCGCGGGCTCCGTTACATTCCCATTTCTGGTAGAGTATTGCATTTTCCTAGTTACGAATGTTTCAGTAGACAACAGTAATTTTTTCCGAGGTGGGAAATGACTTCTCCCCCTCGTAATACGAGACGGCGTGTCAGGCTTTCATTGATAAAAAGGGACCAAGGTTATTCTATCAAAGGTCCCGTGGCTTCAGCAGCAGTCCTGAATCTGCATTCGAAGCTCGATTTATGGTAGGAGACTCTTCCATAAGTAGGTTGTGACATAAAATGTCAATTCGTTTTACCAGGCTCGTCGGAGACTACAAACACAATGTTATAAATTTTACTAGCTATGCCCCTGACTTCACTCAAGTTAATGTGTATATATAATTTATGATAGATATAATAATTTGTAAGCAAATTATTCTTTATCAACAGACTTTGTAAAAAAAAAAAACATTTGGTCTCTTTAACGGTCTATCAATAAATACCGTCAAAGAGACCAAATGTTTTACCTACCGTCAAAACTATAATCCTCGAGTAGACGCGATCACCGGCGAATCTCAACAGTTACTGAAATATCGTAGTTTAATTAACATTCGTGGGGCTACGTACATTGTCCGGTGGCGGGGAGGGCGCACAATGGCCGGCCAGTGCGCACAATGGGCAGGATATCGGCGGACAAAGCCCGACTGGTCACCGGTGGGTATGAATTATTCAGAACAGATTTACGCGGTCGCCGCGTGTTTTGATTCTTGTTTGAGCAGAATTTGGGCTGTTGGAATGTAATTAGATGACAATGTAGTGGAGGTGTGTAAGGTGTAGGAGGGAGGAGGATGAACCTTACAGCTCAATGGCTCACAGGGAGAAATACCGAGTGGTAGTTAATTCAATGCTAGGGTCGTGCAAAGTTTTCTTTAGTAGCAACTCTGAACCTTGATTTGCGTGTGTAATTAGGTTAAGGATACTTATGGCTCAAAGCAACGGTTTACATAGCTGACTACTGAGCACCAGATTGTCAGTTCAATACCTAGATCGAATAGTCTTTTATTTTGGTTATTGGGTAAAATCCTCATGGATAAGAATTCTCCGTCTGGAGGGTGAACGGAGAACGCAGGGTTATGTTCTGACCTAGCTCAGAACTCGGAACTGTGGCATTGCAGTTCTTATCTCTACCATAAGTGGTGGTTCAAATTATAATTATTTCAAGCGTATCCCCAATTGGAGCAGCCTGGGTTGTGATGGACCTGACACATTATTGGCGAAATGTGGTTCCGTACACTCTGTTGAACACTTCAAGCAGTACAGGCGCGATATTTTGTTTAACAAGCGGCTACAAAATCATTCATTTCTTTAAGTTGTTACCAAAACAGACCCTAAGTTTCTTGGAAGTCCCATTGTAATGAAAGACTTCATTATAATCGAAGTTACTTCTACTGGCGACTTCTAATAGCGATTTTGCCCGCATGAAAGTCAAAAATTATTCCAAGTTTCATAATAAATATCTTACGTCACAGGGTTTCTAGTATGGATTATATTAGAATAGCTTTTGTCCGCAGCTTCGCCCATGTACATAAAATATAGCATATGTCACTCAGGCAGCAAGTAGCTTTCTATCAGTGAAAAAATTTTAGCAGTCGGACCAGTACTTCCAGAAATTACCTCCTACAAACAAAAAATACCAAGGGGATTGCTCATTTGAGACCATGAGCGGACAATTTACTAGAGAAAAAATACTTTGTTTATTAAATTTTCTATAAAAAAAATTATAGGTATTCCCTTAGTTCCAAATGAGCGCCACTATAATAAACAATAAGTGGAAAAAAAAGTAACTTTGTGGAAAAAAACAATAGTTTTATCATTGATAATAGTAGTAGTAATATTTGATGTCCGTCTTTGGCCTGGAACATCATAGAGGCTGGGCAATCCCCTTTACCTCTTTATTATATTAGTGTCGATGTAGATGTCAGAAATACTTCGGATTGAGAAGAGATGTATCCGTTACGATGCAGGACAGCTGCGTGTGGGTGGCGCTGCGGTCACGTTCCGCATCCACCGCAACTATAATGAGAGCTCGCTGCTCCAACCGCATCCCGCGGACCTCACGATGAGCGTGTGATGGGTTGCTGTGTGTGTATGAGTGTTAGGGTGAGTCTACTGTGATGTTACAGCTTGAGATATTAATTTCAACAGAGTGACACAACTTGACTTCGTTAATTAACTCCTACCACACCAGAAGTAGTCCTTGCTTGCATGTACAACCTAAGCATGTACAACGAAACTCCTCTGCGGAGGTCCAATAACGGACAGAGTTCCAGCGGGATCTCATGGTATGAAGACAACGACGATCACAACTTAGCATTGGACTCGCCATGATCACGGCGGTAAGTCCCCTCTTTGAGGAGTGGCTGGAAACACCATGGCTTTTTCACCTGCCTTACGATGTAGGATGTAAGAAAAAAAGAAAATACAAGCATGGCAAAGATGAAACGCCCGGGTGTCAACATTGTGTGGACCGTCCAGAGAACACGGTGGAGCATACGGTGGAGGTATGCCTTTCTTAGGCGGAACATCGCCGTGTCCTCTAGGAGGCAATCGGCCCTGATTCAAACCATGGTCCAGAGCGAAAGGGTAATCACGCCACCATGACATGAGACGCCCTAGGCGTCAGGAGTCGCGATCCTTGGCCACCGCAGGAATGGACTTTCAGACGAGGAGCTATGGGCAGCTTGCCATCCGGCAGTCTAGCAAGGACCGAGTTCGAGTTGTCGACGCCTTGTGGTGCCACACATGCCTAAAAAATACATTTGTATTTTTTAGGTAGTTAGGTAGTAGAGTAGTAGTTAGGTAGTAGGTAGAATAACCGTCGGGGCCCAGCAGGGTCGATGCCGGTTACAAACGTGCAACCGTCTACAAGTAGGAAACGATAGCTCTGCCCTCTTGATTGCAGTTATTTGTCGGCAACAGTTGCACATTAACATGATTTACTTTCAACTACTTTTAATTTTAATACAGTTGTTAGTACATTTCACGTAAAGTAAATAGTTTGTGCTGTAGAACATTCGTCACTCATAATGTTGTGTTAATTGCACAACTTTGTGTTATTGTTAAAACTTGTTTTATTGCTTTATAGTGAAAACTATTCAGTACTTTATAGCTCCCCGCAGTAAACCACTTAAAATAATGTTTTATAACACATACAAAGAAATATTATTCGTACGACTGTTAATTATAAGTAGATATTTTACTGTAATAAAGGCTATTACGATCTGAAAAAATCCTTTTGTCTTTCTAATTATTATCTAACGGCGAGTTTTCAGGTTTTAAGATGATTATAAGCATTATTAGCCCTATAATGTTCAAACTGCTGTGATTCAAACCTCTCTAGGAGAGAGCTGCGGGTTGATGTTATGTGTTTTATTTTTATTACCCGATTGCAAGAAATCCCATCTTGTTTGTGTTTAAAAATATTTTATTTTATTTATTCATTTATTAGGATAACTGCCAAATTTAAGTGGCAATGGGCAGACTACATTGCTCGCAGAACAGATGGCCACTGGGGCCGAAAGGTTCTGGACTGGTAACCGCGTACCGGAAGACGCAGCGTTGGAAGGCCGAACGATGACCTGGTGAAGGTGGCGGGAATACGATGTATGGGAGATGCACAGGATCGTTCATTTTGGCGACACTAGGGGGAGGCCTATGTCCAACAGTGGACGTGTATCGACTGAAATGATGATGATGAACAACTAGTTGCTGCGTTGCCAATAGCAACAGTGAATTTTAAAACTGTATGTAGATGTGTGTAAGGTTTGAAACTAAACAGTATTATGAAAACGATTTTTTATCCCGAAAAGTGCACATTCATGTAGAATAAATAAACGAAGGGCACGTACTCAGTAGAAAACTAGTTTTCTAAAAAATTACTACTAATTTCAACTAATTTCATTTCTACTATTGCGCATCTCTCGCTCTCCAATCAAATCCCAACTATTTCCTTCCTCACCTTCCCAGAATCCAACTTCACATAAAACCACAAAACGATATTTCCTCAAGCCACCCTGAAGATGGTGTGAACTGATGTCGTCGCCATCTCTTCTTAAATGAGCAATCGCAGCGTTTCAATTTGTCGGACGCGTAGCGAGCGCGTGCTACGTAGGTGGAACTAGTGCTAGGTACCGGTGTGATGAGGTAGGGCTGGCCACCTGGAAATAGTACAGCTTCTATGCATCTGTTGGTCAGGAGATGAAATATCTCAAGTAGTGAAATATTGAGGACATAGAGGCGAAATATTCGATGAATCCTTTTCATGTCTGTTGACGTATTGTATTACTTCTGAATTAGGTAGGAAGTGACAGTTGTTATTTTAAAACATGGCGTGGAGTGTGGTGTTTATTTTTGTATTTTATTTTATTTAAGACTACGAGTATTTCAAAAACACAAAGAAACAAGTGAATAACTATGAAAGACTGTGTTCTTTCAAATTAGTTGTTAATTATTTTATCAGCCTGTTTATTAAAACTTTGAATTTGAAGTAATACCTGTAGTAAAAAAAAGTTAGGTAAGTAAAGGGTTTGAAAGAGTTCCCGTGACCCTGAAATTCAAAGCATAGCTGAAGGAACATAGGTGAAAGTCTGACATGCCCTCTCACTCCACCCAAATGGGAGAGGTACTCTAGTAAATATAATGAAATCTCACCTTAAAAAAAATGATTACCTACATACGACAGGGTTTTTAAAATTGTATTTTTATTGGTCTATATAAAATCGAATGCCATACGTACGACGGAGCCACAACTAAAAATGGCTCTAAAATACGGAATTTATTTTTGTCGTGTTTGTCAGGAACTCAAGTATGAATGAAAATTAAGAAATATTGAAAAAAAAAAATGGTTGCAAATTTGGAGCGGATCACAAGTTTATTGACACTACCTTCTTATTATTTTTATAGAAGTAAATGTAAGACATTGTTGACACTTCTACGGTCCGGACTAAGCGTTCCACCTCGTCGTTTATACTGCGCACATCGAAGGACTGGAATTAGGCCGCTGTGGTCTTCCCGTTTGATTATAATTTAGGTGTCTTTAAGGTTAAAGTGAATAGGTTCTTAATAGCCTCAACCATCAATGATTGCATCCCTGCTTACCGTCAGGTAGGAACAATCACTTTCGTTACTTATATTTAAAAAAAAAATATACATAGAAATTCGTGATTTTTTATATAAAGACTTGGAAATCTCATAGACATAGAGGTCGCTGGCAGCCCTAGAAGACATGGTAATGTGTTTGACACAGTTTGGTTTATTGCATTCGCGTCATCTCCGCGCGAGGAGAGCTGTCTGAAAGTTAGCACCACTGCTGGGACGTGCAATCATTTGCCGACATCACATTCTGCCATTATGGCGACCCGTCGACGTTAAATAAGGTAACGTAAGAATTATTAAAAAAATCTTAGCTTCTCATACCTAATATAAAGTTTGTTTTAACTAATAGATCTATATGTGTGGTAAATACTAGAAGTCAGTCGTCTGTATTTAACTGATCTCTTTTTTTATATTGCTGCTAATCTGTGTCATGCAGCAGGCGTTGTTCGCGTTGACGTTGGTCGTTAATGTTGTCTATTGGCTTTTTGTAGTTGCATAGTTCTTCTTTTAGTTCAGGTTTAGATAAAACTTACGGAGCACCGTCATATCCTTATCTGCCAGCGGTTTTGCTCGCGGAAAAGTAATAATTCTAAGGGTATAATATACTCCGGGGGCAATAATCATATTTACCTACTATTCCCTGTGCCTATTTCATCTGAATCTGTTCAGCCGTTGGAATAGGAACGTAAAAAATAATAAACATACACAGATAAACTTTTACTTTTATAATATTAGTATCAGAAATGTGGACGTTATCCAGAAAGGTGCGAACGATTAAACCGGACATGTCTGCCATTAATGTCAGAAGAGAAATGGGTGTAAAGAAATACCGAAAGGATTGCATTGAACGCCAAAATCAACATTCAGCAATATTCCTGTTTCTTAGTAACTGTACTAGTAGTACCAATAATATAATTAATGGCAGTTGCTTCTAGCCAGCTCGAGGTGCGGTAATGTCCAGCGACACGCACCAAGTGCTTGCGGCGCTGAGGTCAGCACCGCGGCGGCTGCGAGACTACATGCCCTTTAGATACGACCTTATTGTACAGAGGAATAATAATATTGATCTTATAAGTATAAATGATGATGTTAAGCACCCTAGTGAATATGCTTCCCCTAGACATAAAAAAAGCCGATAGCAAATTTTTCTTCAAATATAAAATTCGGAACTACTATTTGAAGTCCTCTCAACCTTAGTTTGTTCTTCGTCAAAATTGTTATTAAGTTCTCTTTAAGATTTGATATTTTTCATAGTATTTATTAGTTTATTATTTTAGCATATATATGTATTTTATTATATATTATATATAAATAACTTATTTTATTTTTCCGTTTCAAGTATTTGTTATTTGTTTATTGTGCAAACCTACCACAGTGATGTCTTTTTTAATCCAAAGGTTGACTGGGAGAGAATGCCTTGTTGCATTAAGTCCGCCTATGTACCACTACTGTACATCAAGTTTAAATAAATAAATAAATAAAATTAGTTATTACTGATAGAAAATTGTTGAGTGTCACCGGGAAATTTTGATATCGGAATATTGCACGTATTCTTGTAGTGGTAGTGAATCCTTAAGAAAAACTCGTGTGTAATGTAATGTTGACTCACTGCCGCATTGGTTTATCGTGGTGTGCGTGAGGTAAGACAGTGCTCCACACTAGGAATCCTGTGGAACCCTTGATATTACTCCGTAGATCTTTTGCGGTTGGCATTTTAATTATGATACTGAGATACAAAGCCAGAAAAAACTTTCTTATGAGTGTATCTACGCAATCGTAAGTCTGTGACAATTATAAGCATGTAATTTTTTGTTAACTTTGCATCTCAATAGAAATTGCGTCTGTATCGGGCGTGCGTTCACAAACATGTACTCACATATACATAATATGGGTCTCTCCCTGTAGGCCGTACCAATATTTATTGCGGATATAGTACCCGCGACTCGAGTGAGTAGCTAATTGTTAATTTGTGAACGCAGCCGTCATTATATATCATAGTGAACACCCAAGTGTATTTACTGTGGGCGCAGAGTTTATGCTGATCACTGCGACTGCCATCAATTCGTCGCTTAAGTCACTGTAAGTCCGCGGCACTACGATCTATAAATTATTCCACAGATACAGTACACGAGCACATCGCATTTAAATCTTCGCAAAATTCGTTTCACATTTTCTGGCAAATGGTTTCGTTGGCTTTTGCTACAGACACTTTTATAGTTTTAAAATCCGCAAAAGCTGTTAAAGGGATTTTATAATAATAGAAATATCAATAAATAAAGAACGTTGTTTCTCTTAAAGTTACTTGAATTGAGATCTGAAAATCGTATAAAATAGTAATGCGAATAGAAAGTCAAGTCTCAATATTGTTGAACGAATGGAGGGACTCTCGTCTTTCAACTGAGGCTGGCGCAGTGGTCGAACGATTGACAAGCCGTGGGTTCAATTCCCACATGGCACAAATATTTGTATGGCGCACCGATAGTCGTTCCGGGTGTGGGTGTCTTGTGTATGTCAGTTTTCATGTTTGTGAGCGCACCCATGACACAGGAATTGATTGAGTATTGTTATTTATTTATAAGTGCACAAAAATAAAAAATAAAAAAAATTTGAACAGTTTTCACAACTTATTTATAGCATAGCGAATACTTTAAAAATGAATTCCACAATCAATTTTCTGGATAGTACATGGCATCTTTTGGTAACACTGGTTGTCAGACTAAGACTTCTATGTCTCTATCCTTTTCTTACCATCATCATCAACCAACCAACCATCATTTACTAGAGCGAGAAAGAGATCGTGTTGCCGACCACCTCGTCGATTCTGCCGCATGTGATCGCACTCCTAAAAACATCTATTGCCGGAACAGTAGGGCGATATACGTCCAGTGCAGCAGTTTTTTGGCCAGGAGTTCCTCATGAGTAAGAGATTCAACCAATACAGACTGTCTGGCCCTTTCTTAATTAAGTTAAAATTCTGTACATTGAAAATATCAAAAAAAATAAATGGCAGGGGTTGTTACTAGACCGACACCGAACACAAAAATGTGTTTAAAAAAAATTTTGTCTGTCTGTCTGTTTGTTCAGACATCACGCAAAAACTACCGGTTCGATTACAATGAAACTTGATATAATTATTCTTTAATATCCTGGGCACCACACTGGGTAATTTTTATCCCGGGAAAGTATATACAATAAAAAACAAACTTAATGTTGCGGTTTGATACCTAGACCCGATTACTGTACCAACCGTAAATAATAAGTTTGTCGTAGGTTACGTAACCCGCAGTGGAGTTCACTAAGGGGATTTTCACTAACCCCCCACAGAAAGGGGAACTGTGTTACCCCGAATTTAACGCGAGTGAAGCCGCGGGCAAAAGCTAGTAAATAATAAAGTAGGATATTAACCTTTCAATTGTGATAATTACAGACACAATTGAAAGACAATAGGTGCGCGAACTCCGGCGTTCGCTTGGGGTTTAATGAATTAAATTAAACTTGTTCTTAATTAGTTTCTTAATTACAGTAGATACTTAACGATATAAAAATCTAAACGACATAAAACATCTAATTGGTAGGTAAGTATGTTATATAGTAGTGTGGTGTGGTGTGGTGTGGTGTGTGTGATGTGGTGTAGTACAATGTGATACGATTGATGGGTGAACGTGTATCGGCTATTCAAATTCAACGTGTTAACAACTTACTAGCAACTAGGCTACACAATATCCCCTTGTCAAGACTGCTGCTGATATTTCCGGCTTCTAAGTATCTGTAAAGACTGTCAAAGATCTACAAATGACGCCAAGGACTAACGTCTACAAATGCTTTCCAAGGCGTGGAGGAATATTGATATGTTAAGATGGTCACCCATCCACAGGCCGACCTTTTTTTTTTTTATGGTGGGAAAAATCATGCATTGACATCCCCCGCCCTTGGGCGGAGCGGGAGATAGTGTCAGACTCTTACTGACTAAAAGACCCACCCCGTTCCTTCTAGCCTTCATACCGGGGCTCGAGCGCCCTTTCGGATAACCCTGGCCCCAGTAGGCTTCGACCCGGCTGGGTCCCTGCTGTTGCTGACAACTCCTTGAGGCGCGCGGGAACAGTGCGCGCCGTCGACGACTTGAGCTTGGTCCGGACAGTTACCGGACGGCCGGACAGCGAGCTACCCATTGCTCACTGTCCGCAAGCCCGCGTCTACGTTGGCCGGAAATCGGGATCAGAATCCCGGCGACGGCGGCGGCGGCGATAACGCCGTTGCCTGATGCGTTCGGCCTCCTCCTTTGCGAGCATTACTGCTTCGCAGAAGTCGGCGACCGCCTGCCACTCCTCCTCGCTCCGGACCATGGCCTCAACCAAGGCCCGGCGCGATAGGTCTCCGCCGCCGATCGCCCCTACGAGGGCACGGCGATGCTCCACCCAAGCAGGGCACACCTCGACTGTGTGCTCCACCGTGTCCTCCGGGCGTTCCGCACAGTGGCGACACCCGGGCGTCACTTCCGCATGAATCGAGTGCAGGAATCTCCCGAACGAACCATGTCCGGTGAGTACCTGCGTCATGCGGAAGGTAAGGACGCCGTGAGGTCTTTCCAGCCACGCCTCAAAGAGGGGACTTACCGCCATGATTGTGGCGTGCCCAATCCACAGGCCGACCTCGGCAAGCATTGCTTTACTGTAGAGATAAACCCGTGCGGCTTTTATTATCAACGAATCTCTCTATAAACAATACACAGATATTTCACGAATTAAAATAACGAAGCCAAGGATTGCTTGATCCAACAGTAGTGTGTCGGTGACAGTTCGGCGCGACTCGGCCGCCGTCGGGCGTGACTGCGAACCATTTGTTCTACACAATAGTCCTCCGTCAATCTCAATAGATTGGAGGCGTCGCACCAACGTTTTATATTAATTCAACAAACGATTCAAAGGAAGAATATTGAATGACGACAATTATGTTGAGCAAATATTTCCACTGAGAGAGACGCCAATTTCGATTATTGTATAACAATTGATGTTTATACACTTTATGTCAACGGAATAGAGTTCAGAATAATTGAAGAAAATGTTTTTATGTTGAGTGTGTTCTTGAAAATTTTTGGTTATTGGCAAAGAATTCGGTTCATTGTGTGAGCGAGTAGGTATATTGTGTACAAAAAATAATTGAGTGGAAGATTGTGTTTCAGTGATTCTTGGCAAAGAATACTTTGCCGTGGATGTGCTCCGCTGATAAAAAATCATTTGCCATAAACTATTAAAGAATAATTAACTATTATTCTTTAATAACTATTATTAACTATTATTCTTTAATAGTTAATTATTTGTTTATAATAAGGGCAAAATTATTTATGTTCACAAAAATTCTTTCACTAAAAACCGTTGCTAAGTGCTGAGTGTCCAGTGAAATGCATTAGGTATGTTCCTGTGTATTTATAACCATGAAATCTATTTAAAAAATAGTACATTTTGATACATGTGGAAAAAGTGTATTAAATTATTGCGACCGAGGCGGAATTCACCCGAGCCAGAGGAGAAAGTATTATGGAGGCGAATACTGCAATGACTTTCCACGGGTATCAAACGAGGTTAACGGTGGTTAACATGCGACTCGTGGGGGTCGCTTAGCACCCAGTTGATATGATAAATACAACAAATTGTGGCGGGGGTGAATTCGCGACTTTTTCGTACTAGTGCGGAAAACAATAAATGCTTGCCTGAAAGCAATAGAAATATAATTATAAGATCAGGTTTTGGAGTAAGTGTATTGAAAAATGATTTTTCAAAATAGGAGTTCCAACCACAGAACAGAAATTATAGGGTGCCAACGTTGCTGCGTAGTTATAGAACTTTTTTCTAACAAACGAACTCATACGAACACGAACTTTTAAAATTATAAATCACATACTTACTTTTGGACTGAAGAAACGTCTAGTGGACTTCCACCTAAAGATGTGAAAGCTTACGTGAAGTTATGAAAACTTTAAAACCGTACGTGACCATGACCACACACAATGAAGGAAGACGTCGCGACGCAGACACCACCACACGTGTACGTCCACTTCCCAGAGACGTAACATTGTATTGTAGTACTCTGAAGGATTCAAATCATATTCAAATTGTCCTTCAAGCTTCTTTGAAATAAAAGCTTCCAAGAAATTAAAATGAATGAACAATTTTCTTAATGTAGGAGAATAACAAACACAATGGATCGATAACATTCTTTACTTACTGTTTTTGTTTTATTGAATTAATTTTTTTTAATACGAGTATTTGCAGTATCTGCAGTACCTAGTTTCAGGAAATAAATTTACTAGCGGCCCGTCAGGCAATAAATATAGCCTATGGTAAAAGATTTTTTGAAATCGGTACAGTAGTTTTTGAGTTTATTCATTACAAACATACACACAAAAATATAAATTTTTCCTCTATAATATTAGCGTAGTTTGTATGATTATTTGAATTGTAAGATTAATGTTGTTTACTTCCTCTTCGTTAATTTGTACTAAACTACATTAGCACATGAAGTTTTAAGTATTCTAACACGCGTTTAAAGTTTAAAAAAAAATGATACTTTTGAGGTTTATGAAATATAGAGACGGTCTCAATCTCTTGACATTATTATTATAATAATAATGCTACGATAATAACAACTCAATTCATCTATTGTTGTGGACAATGTTATTGCTTATTAGTTTCCATTTGTTTATTTATTAATCACTAACGTTTCGGTTTATCGTAGAGGTTTCGCCCGCGTAAATATTATAGCCTATGTCGCTCTGGAATAAAGCAGCTTTCTATCGGTGATGAAATTTTCGCAAACGGACCAGTATTTTCAGAGATTACCTCGTACAAACACAAAAAGATCAAACTTTACCTCTTTATAATATTCTAGGTGTAAATATAGATTAAGTACGAATTGATCTTTCCCAGTATGAACGTTTTTACTGACAAGAATCGAATTAGGTTTAATAGCACAGATTCCCTATACGGTTTAACATAAGCAGGTTTCCCAAGTACTGTATACCGCTTGCATACTTAGCATACACTATCACTGCGGCGCTACACGCTACGCGCTCCGAGCTACGTGCGCCGGCTTCGCCCGACGTCGCGCAGATTGCCCCCAATGCTATCACCTCTCAGGTTAATGTCATCGGCGTCTATGTGACCCGCGCTGCTCTTTATATCGAAAGGCGATTGCTTGTTGTTTTGCTTCCGTTCTTAGAACAAGATTACTATAAAATGGAGTTGTGTTAATGTGTTGCAGGAAAACGCCATTATGTGAGGGAAAAAATAATGCTTCCTTGGACTTGATATAAATAATGTTTGCTCCTTTCTTTTTACTCAGTTAGTTATTTCTTTTACCTTGACGAGTGTTTTCCTTTTTGGAAAGATTTTTTCACACTAGCAGTAGTCCGGAGATTTCTGTGCGTTTGATGGCAATAGGCTTGACTTCTACTAAATAGGACTTGCGACTTAAACAGTACTGGCGAGATATGGGTGTACTAGCAACGGGTAAGTAAACCTCTTTCTCTTTTGACGACTACAAGCGCGACGTTTTGTGGTTGTGTGCTGTTTTGACCACTGCTCCTGTAAACCAATTTAATTGGTTTTCAATACTTCAATTCCCACAACAATACAATGTAGTGTCGCAACCGTTCCCGTTCCGACCTAATTTCAGCGCGGCGCGGTCTCAGCTAGCTCAGGCCGCAACTGGAGCCAATTACGGAGCTGTAGGCGTCCGCGATTAATGCACCGATCGGGTGCGATTACCTGTAATTATTGCACATACAGCACACGCCGATGTTGTGGCTGCACACATTAACATACAAAGAGGTAGGCAGTCTCCGAGAGATAGAAATCTTACCGCCTCAAAAAATATTCGAATACATAATGATATGATCTCATATATAATTTATTTTATTAATTTACTACGAGTAGAATTTAAATAAGCTTCGAAAAGGAGAGTTTAGATAGAAACAAAAAAAAAATACTGGATGACCATGAATCTAATATTAGTTACTTTTCAACACCTGAATACTTGCTGCGCTTCTATAATCATCTGGATATGCTTCTCTTTCTCATACATACATAAATATAAAACCTAGTAGCGCCTTTTTATTCAAAGAAACGTGAACACTGGGACCTGCTGTACAAGTTTCTTTTGTAAGGACTTTTTCAAATGAATTCTCTCGCTCTGAATAATCGGCTTTTATTGACTACAATCCACTTGTGTGATTTTAGTCTATAAAAGTCGATGGTGACTCTTACGAAATATCCCGTAGCCCCGTCAACGGTGGTGGCATCCCGCTAATAGCCCCGTCATTCTTGCTGACATCTCTTTGAGACGTGCATGGAACACCGGACGGCGAGCTACTCATTGCTCGCCGTCTGTAAACCTTTGTTTAAGACGCCCGTGGCGTCTTCGGGCGTAAGGATTGTCTCCACTCCACACTTTCGGCCACCTCCTTTGCTCAAATCACTGCTGCGCAGAAGGACCGCCTCCCATTCTCTCTCGCTTTGTATTGAACCTGAACCAGGGCCGGACGCGAGAGATCGCCGCCACCAATCGCGTCCACGAAGACACGGCGCCCAAGCGGGTCAGACGGCCACCGCATGCGGTTGTCGTGATGATCGTGACCGGTTTGTAATGAGACGAAGAAGCTGATGCATCGGCCTCGTCTCGTTTGAATTGACAAAAATAAAACAATATAAATAAGAATGAATATAATTTAGTATTTATCACTTATTAAGTAAACTAAGATTAAAAATCTAAATTGTTTTCTACGTATTCATTGATCGCCTGTTGAAAATTGAATTGTTGGAACTGCTTCAGAAAGAACGCCAGTTTTTTCATTGCCGACGTCGAGTTGCGTCGACTGGGCATCTGGAGGTTCATTACAGAACAATTATAAACAGCAATAACAAAAAAAAACAACAACAGTACAGCTGTGATTTTAAAACAAACGCGTTTCATCATGATCATCATCATATCAGCCGAAAGACGTGTTCTGCTGGACATAGGCCTCCCACAAGTGTCGCCATAATGACCGGTCCTGTGCGTCTCATACGCGTTTGAAATGTTTAAACTCACAAGTTCAGTGTAAATATGGACACAGTTTGTAAGTAATATATTTCAAAACAAATAACATTACAATATGTATATCGAAAAATGTCCTAACGTTTGATAACAGTACCTGCTGTGGTACCGATTTATTATGGATTGTCATGTTATTATTTAAGTTTAAGTCCTAGAGAGGAGGCTTGAGTCCCAACAGTGGGAACATTAAAAAGGTTGATGATGATGATGATTAAATTATTGGGATTTTATATAGGGTGAGTGGTAATTAGTGACCGATGCTTAATCACGTGACTGTACTCATGATTATAAACGACATTCCCAAAAAAACTTTTTTTATACTAATTTTTTTTTGTCATGGAAAATGTTTGTAATATGTTAGTCTTGAGTTTGCGCCTTTTCCGGCAAATAAAAAGTTTCTTTTCATATGTTTTATCACAATAACACAGCTATTTGAAATTCGCGAACGCGCGCCTGCGACCGATCAACTGTTAGCCGCGTTGTGTTATTGTGTTAAAACATAAAACGAATGAGCAAAAAGAAAAGTTTCTTTAGGGAAGTTGTTTGTAATCATGAGTACTGTTACGTGTTTAAGTATCGGTCACTAATTACCTGTCACCCAATATACTCGTAGTTATGAAATCATGTTTTCATGCACTCAGCAGCCGGTTGTTATTTAGGTAAAATCGCAAAGTATCTATTACAATAATCAAATAGGTATTAAGAAACGTGTGAAAAATAAAATCGATATATAAACTATTTAATTTGAATATTACAGGAGTGTCGCGATTAGTCGCGAATCGATCCAGCTCTTTTGAAAATCGATAAACAACGCTTACTAATTTCAACACGATTCGTTTCAGGACCGTTCAGCCGAGTTAGTTTCAGTAAGACGATAGCGACCTGACTGGACACTTTGTACAAGCCACTGAATTGAGTGCGAATTATATACCAGTGAGATTGAACGCGAATAGTACAGCTAAACCACGTTCCAGATTAATATATAAATGAAATGCAATAAAAATGAAAGTTTTTTGTAATTTAAATTACTAGCTTCTGCCAATGGCTTTACCCACTTAAAAGTAGAAAATAAATTGCCTGTGTTACTTAGTGAAGTTGCAGCTTTTTAATGGAGAAAGAATTTTTGTAATTGGCCAAGTACTTTTCAAGTTAAATCGTAACAAACAAACGGAAAATATATTCTTTCCTGTTTATAATATTAGTTTAGATATGTAACATTTTTTCTCTGTTTTAACTAGATGAGGTTGGTGTTTCCTGAACATCCTTATATAGGACACTGAAACAATTTAAGAGAGCGAAGACACCGACTGTGTCATCAATGCCGGGTGCGTAGTGTTCATAGCTTGTGAGCGGGGGTTATAAGTGTACACTGTTTCTACGCCTGATAGATTAAGTTTTGGCTGGTTGCTGCAATTCCTATTTTCATCCCCTTCCTGCACATGCCAATCGTCTTTGTGTGAGCGAGAGGAAAGCTACCCACGTAATTGTTTGTGGAATGATATTTTGATGACACCTGCATTTTTCAATGGTGTTAGTATGACTGACATGTTCGAGTCGCGACTGCTCAACAAAATTCTATTCTATGTACGAGATTAAATTGCTGTGTGTGTGTGAAGCTTGTGTGCTGAGTAGTGCCGAAGACTACCAGGTATCGTGCAAACCGTCATTTAACAACTTATATCACGGCTCTGGTCAAATCTCCACCTACAGCACTGGTCGAATTTCAAATAGTTTGCGATCTTTCGCCCGGACCGCGCAAACTTAATACTCGTATGTTGTTGGCGTTAAATTCCTTAGGTGCAATCTGCCCTTACTCATATTACTCACCTCTCTCGATTTGGAGTGGTAGTCTTCATACTTGAACGTGACAAACGGGCTCTTTGAGAACTGCTGTAACAACCAAACGAGTTAGTGTTAGACTTTTTATATGTTGTAACTGAATTTACCAATGAAATAAAGAGGATGAGTAATTCATGTAAACTCATATCACCAGCAATCAGTTGTCAAAGAGACATCCGGTTTTTGCATCAGGCGTTGGTTTTTTATTTTTTATATTTATATACTCACATTTTCATCAGGTGTTGTCGTTGTTGATTGATTTTGGTCTTTACTTTTAACTATCGGACTTTCTGACGACTGCTGTAAAAACCAAAAAAACTTATAGTTAGCAATCATTTAAAAATAACTTCAACACATCTAAATTTGCTGATTAAAGTTTGATTTAAAAAATAAGAGTTACCCACGAACCAGATAATCTTCTATTTATCCCTTTCATTTGGTACTTACCTAAGTCATTATTAAATATAAATTGCATTGTATCAATAAAAATTGCCTAGGATTTGGATTAAAATATTCTCAACAACTTAATGAGCGATTATTAATATTTTTGAAGATAAGGGGGCTATGCATCACCCGTAGTGTAGGAGGTGTGCCTAGTCACTGCGACCTAAAAGATCTATTGTAACTCGCCACCTTGTTAGAGTAACTCTTTTACCAAGGAGGCTTCCAAGATATTTACAATTCTCCTAGCTTTTAGAGTTTTAATCTCCTCCGGGCGAATAATATGTCGGCCCAGATGGACACTGCGTTTATGGATAAGGGGCCCGCATTCACACAAAAGGTGTTTAGGCGTCTCACTCTTCTAATTACAGTATTGGCAAACATCAGTGTCACTCAGTTTCATGTGAAATTGGTGCCTGTTTAGTTTGCAGTGGCCGGTTAAGGCGCGGGCTATTGCACAGTTGTTTGTCCTGCTAAGCTCAAGAAGCTCGGCAGTTTGTTTTTGTGAGTAGCCTTCTATAAGATATTTGGCGTGTAGCAGTCCTGGTTGTACCAACCAGTGCTGAAGGTTCTGCATGGCCTGGTTTTTTTGAGATACCACAGAAGGGTTCTGGTCCTATCTAATGACCTTGAGCCCCAGTCCTTGCAAGTTCATCGGCTTTTTCGTTGCCACTCATTCCAGAATGATATGGTACCCATCTCAAAATAACTTTATTCTTTTGCCCCAAGTCTTTTATCAGTTTCTTTTTTTTAATGAGCTATCTGAGGTTTCAAAACTCTAGCAAGAGTTGAGAGAGAGTTGACTGGACAAGGTTTTTGACATTGACTCACATTAGTGTTGAGTGTTTTATTCGTGTCGACGATGTATCTGTGGAATTTGTCCTTGAGTGTGAGTAGCCGATTCCCTGCGGTATTCTGAAACAACAACGCAACTTAGTGTTAGACATCAGAACTTGTCTTAAAAATAGCCTTGAGTTGACCTAAAATATGAAACCTGGAACCTGAGTCCAAAACTTAGCGTTCTAGGGTATTGGAGAAGCGGCTGCGGAGACTTTTCGTGTCCAGCCCGGTTGAAGTCATGACTCGGAGAGAGATGGAAGGGAAGCTCGCTGTCCGGCCGTCCGATAAGGATCGAACCCGAATTGATGACGCGTAGTAATCTATTCAGGCCTTAAAGGGTGGTCAGTAAAGCCGTAGGAGTCCAGTAGGGCCGAAACCTGCAGGAGCCATAGAAAAAGTAAAGTTACTGTGTCCCTGAAACGCAAAGGGCAACTGAAGGACACAGATGGATTTTAGTCAGTAAAAGTCTGCAATACCTTATCGCTTCACTTTAGTCCGATATATCTCCAAACTTAATTGGCAGTGGCCAGAAACATTACTTGTAGAACGTATATTTAATGAGATCGAAAAGTTATGGTGTGGCGACCGCGTGACAACACAGAAAAGACACAGCATTGGAAGGCCTCACACAAGATGGACGCGAGACGCAAGAGACCGATCGTAGTGGGGACATTTAGGGGTTTGATTATAGAGATTTCCGTTAGTTATAGGGTTAAAACTTTGTGCGTAGGCATATGCCTATACACAAAGTTTTAATTCTATAACTGTAGACGATGTTCTGGATTAAGACATAGGAATAATCCCAATAATACCTATGTTTAATTGGCCTGCTAGTGGAAGCTAGTTTTAAAATAAATGTAAATGTTCTTGCACTTGGTGGTTATTTAACACTAAATCGTAAGACTCATATTTACATCGTATGGTTTGTTCTGGTTGCGGTAGCTGTAGATGCGGTCCTTGAGCATGACGAACAGGTTCTCTGAGGAATGCTGTAACAATCAAACCATTCAGTGCAGTTCTTATACTCATTAACTGAACTAAGAGATGCAGCCAGGTAAATATGTACCTAATTCTAGTAGTTTAGAGGACCAGTTGTGATAGTATAGGTTTCACCGTTTCACCAAAACGTTTAGTGTAATATTACTAAGTTTCCTATTTACTGCTATACTATAGAGTTAATAGAGATAAATGGCCTTGCATGCTGATATGGTAAAGGAACAACGTTTGTTATGTCTGGCACGGATTATATGAGAACAGTATTTACAATATCATGCAGACTATTAAAACAAGGCAATAGCGAGCCTGACTGGACAGATTATGTGCGGGCTTGGATCATGTTATCTTAGATTTAAATGATAAAGCTATATGCGGAACATGGCTTTTTTAATGTATCGCGTAAACGACCGCTCTCGGAGATTTGTCTGACTGCGTCACGAATTTACTCTCTGAGCGGGCAAATTGTAGGCCAATATGTGAAAATCTCTAGGATGTTGGAGTCTGCGTTTCCTGCTAGCTACAACTTGGGGGTCTTTACGTCAAGACTTCAAGAGTGAATTGGTTATTAACACAAGCGTGCTCCATCGTCAACCACATAACACATACAATCAGGTGTTATAGAGGTAAAACAACAAAATTTAAAAAAAAATCCTCTCTGTATACATAAGTCAATACATGATAGGTACTTACATTTCCAACGGCTGCTTTCTTTGGAGTGCTGTTGCTATCCTTCTTGAATATCTGTAACAGACTCACTGACGGTTCCTGTAACAACCATACAGGTGACGTGTGTATGAAAATTGATTAGCTAATAAATATCTACTGTGTTGATTTGCGTTTCAGAAATGGGATATTGAGTCAAACCCAACTCTACTTAGCTAATGAAAGAATTAGTACAAAATATCTATCCAATATTCAAACATTCTATGGTCGGTGCGTGTTGCCAGTGATGACTATATAAGATAAGGCACCTTATAGGCGATGTAAAAATGGAAAGAGCTATGCTCGGAGTATTCTTGCTTGATCGAATCAGAACTGAAGATATCTGCGGGAGATCCAAAGTTACCGGATAGTAGTATCAGGCAACCGCGTACTGGAAGGGGCAGCGTTAGTAGGCCTACCTAGGATAACCTGGTGAGGGTCGCGGGAGTCCGATGGATGCACAAGATAGATAGTTAGGGCGACAGTTGAGGATAGCCTATGTCTAGCAGAAAACGTCTTACGTTTGAAATTATGATTGTAATAAAAAAAAAAAACTATTACTGCAATTCAAGGGATGATTAATTTTGATTTCCAATCAGTCACATGATAGGAGCTCGCTAGGCTAATGTAACACTGAATCACGGTACTCACGGTAGTGACTGGAACTTCCGTCGGTCTTGTGGCGCTCTGTGTCAGCCTCTTGAAGGTGACCCTCGGACTGCCCGAGCACTGCTGGAACAGCAACCTTTTTAAAGCCCGTCATCGTGTCAATACTTAGCTTAAGGGCCAAGCGCCCGAAAAGTGCAATAAAATAGTGATTTTCTGAGGCCTACTCCTCCGTAACGGCTAGGTCAATTATTTTATAAAAAATATATGTTTATTCTAGATTCATTAACAATAATATCAACATTTGATTTTTTCGTACAGTTAATACTTTTGTCAAAAAAAAATATTTAGCAATTTCGCTACTTTTTGCAACTTTTCCCTACTCCTTAGAAACGGCTTGGAACTTTAGAAACATTTTTACACATAAAAATTGGTGGTTAAATATCCTTCAAAGTGAACATTGCATATGTAAATCAATCAATATCTTGCAGAGAAAATGGATTTAAAGCGCTTTCCGGGCGCTGCTGGCCGCAAATAAATGCACAGATTTGCTTACTGCCGCCTAGGCGAGTGCGAGAGTTGCGTTCACATAATTTCGGTCAGATGGTTCAAGGGACTATACGCCTTAAGCTATTGTTGGAAGAAAATGAAACTGAAACTGTTGAGTCAAGAGTTATCGGTGGTCACGGTAAAGTTTCTGCATCTAGAATATCTTTTGAGCTCTTGGATTTTTTTACAAGAAGGGAAGAATGTTTAGGAGTTCAAATGGTAATAGTTCCGTATAAACATCTACACCATAGTAAAAGAAAAATAAATAGATATTAATATAACCAATACATTAGCGGGTTCTCCAATGCAGATGCTGAGTTTAATACGAGTATCATCGATGAATGGCAATGTGAGTGACGAAGTTAAAAAACTAAGTAGAATATAAAATTAACACTAAACCAGCGTTACTTATATCGTCAGGAACCGGTTGCTGACGCGTGAGTTTGAACAAATGTGATTATATCGTCTATAAACAAAATTTTTTGTTCATTATCCATAAGGAGTTGTAGGGATTTGATCTCATGATTGGCGTAGTAGTTAAAGGAAATGGCTGCTTCACTGGTTGCAATTTCTGCACAAAAAAAAAAAATATTCGTATGGCCAATGGGAGTCATTCCAAGTGTAGATCAATGACTTTTAAGATAAAATATAAGAAACAAAAATAGGCCAAGAGTTGAACCCTTAAGGTCACTAAAAATTCGGGAGATCGTGTTCAGTTTGAAGTGAATGAACTCCAACTTTCTGATTCCTATTATTCCAGTATGAAGTAAGAAGAGAGGCGTTTCCTTATTGATAAAAGTACTCACAAAGACGAGACACAAGGTTATGAGACACACTCCGAAGGCTTCCCGCATGCTGACAGTAGGTAGGTCGTGTCACTGAATGATAGCAGATACTCTGATGACCAATGTTATATAGCGCAGGTTGGAATGCGGCATGTTACAGCAACATAATGGACAATAGAAGGCTGTTTCTATTATTTTAAATGTATTTGTAATAATATAGCAGGACTAGCTTCTGCCAGCGGTTTCGTCTGCTTGTATGTCGGATATTATCGCAATAGAAAGTAGTCTCGGGATAAGGAAATAACGTAGACATTCTCAGTCCAGGACATAGGCTACACGTACCTAGGCACGGGCTTGCGGACAGCGGGCAATGGGTGGCAAGCCTCAAAGAGATGTCAACAAAATTAAAGGGGCTAGTTAGGGCCGACGGCTGCAAAAGCGGATTTTGCGTAGCCCTCGCAGAAAACGGCAAATCAAAGAACACTATGGGTTTCAGTCATTAAAAGTGTGATACCCCCTCGAATAGAGCAGGAAAAGTTATTTCGCCAAAATTCCATCCAGCCTTTCACATTTATAATGCTAGCTTCTTTATGCCTTAATGAAACTTAATAAGAAATCAGTTCAGTCGGTAAGACTTGGTACAAACACCCAGACTTCTACGTTTATAATATTGCTAGCAAGTGTGTTTGCGTCTAGTATCTTGTATACATATAAAATGCCTACACCTCACTTGGATACATGAGGTAAGAATTGTTAGGCATGACGTCAGTGTTGCTTTTCCTTCTGCAGCCTACGAGCGTAGCTGAGCTGTTTCCGTCCACTTTTACATCCACATGTTTATTTGTAACTAGTGCATAAATACATGAATCTATAAAAAAATTAACCCCTGTTTCCATTGGTAACACCATAACTTGAAAACGATTTTATTTCATAGCTAAGACAGGGCAACGTTTATCGGGTTAACAATAAACTAACAATTTAAAAAGAACTATGCAATGATAAAAAGGCAAAAATAACTTGACCTAAGTGTTGAGATTAAAAAAAAAAAAACAGTTTGTATCATAACTTTTTCTCTAAGATCGATTACAGTTAAGTGAGAACAATTATTTTCATCTTCGAATATGTGGAAGAATAGTACATTTTGATGCAACTGCAGAAAGTTTGTCATTGCGACTGAGGCGAAATCCGCACGAGCCGTAGGCGAGGGTGTTATGGAGCCGAGGGCTGCACAAATTTGCACGGGTTTCAAACGACTTTTTTCAATACACTCACTGAAGTGAATAAACGGGGGTTGACTGGCGACTCATGGCGGACGACACGCGCCTAGCCTGACACGGTCAATGTAATAAGATTATGGCGGGGGAGAGCACGCGCACATTTTAGCACTTGTGCGGGAAACAGCCTATTGCGTGACTGTAAGCGGTGGGATAAGAGCAGGTTTTCGAGTGAGTGTATTGAAAAGTAATTTTCATTGTTTGCTAGTAACCTGATACCTGCCAACACAAAATTTAAATAGTTCAATTAACATCAGATCTTTTACAAGCAGCTCTAGAGTGAACACGTAAGTGCTATTTCCATCATCACACAATGGTTCCCCAATCACTATTCAACCAAGTTCAAAAATAAAACCTGTGTAAAAGTAACGACTTGAGTAGCTGCACGACACAAAGAAACAGCCGATTAGGTCGGTAAGAAGTAAAAACGAGTGTATTAACTCGTATCGAGTGGAATATCTTTCTCATTACCAGAGATACGGATCGCGGGTAATGCACCACGAAATGGAGGCAGAAGGACCACTAGGAATCGCTTAAGCGTTATTAGCATAATTATAATATTCCCACTGCTAGGATACAGCCACACAGCCCACCTTTTTGTTAGAGGGAGTGGAAAAATAAAAACTATAAATCTATAGCAATGACGACCTGGATGGCTTTATTAAGAACTGGAATGAGAAAGCGAAGAACCGTGATCGTTGAAAGGAGTGGAAGGAGACCTTTGCCCAGCAGTGGGACAATATGGGCTAACTATAATATCTAATAATTAATCTATAATCCACCATGCAAGCCAAGTGTGAGAGTTGTACGTCTGAAACCTTTGGATTTATGACATGATGGTTTCTCTAAGCCTTAACCGATTCGAGAATAAATTAAATTGACTTATGTAGGTAAAGTAATGTGCCTAGCTGGGTTTGAGGACCAAGGAGGTCTGTTTTCCAGCAGCGAAAACCTCATAAGCTACCTTATAACAAGTGTTATTTAATTTATAAGTCTAATCATCAGTGTAGAAGAGGTACGCAGGTTTTATTGACATAATAAACGTAATCTCATTAACTTTAAACTGGAATATCTTTAATGTACGGATTCTTTTAATAGGAACGTCTGAGAAAAAAATGTTTAGTTTAATCTGTATACTTTAGTATATTTTTCATCAGTTGACGCTAAAAAAATATGCCAGCAAAATTTTGGTTGGGATTTCGCCATGATCCTTTGCGCCTTTTCAGACAAATAAGATGTTTTTCTTTCTTTCTTTCTTTTATACATAACCTTCTAACGATAAACCACTTCCACCTTCTCAGTGACTTAAACTACTACTTGAAATTCTGTAAACTATACAAATGTTTAATCCATATTGGTATCAGTGCCGTAAATAGTCCTATTTGCGCCCTGTGCGAGCTTATTTATAATTGCGCCCTATTTAAGTGGACTCTTACCGCCCGCCCGTCGGTCGCTTAGTCTCCGTCCGACCGAGACCGACTCCGATAAACTCTAAACACAAATATGCTCGTTCGCTGTCAAAAAAATAAGCGACAAGGGAAAAGTCTAATTGAACAAACGTTTTTGATGATACTGACATTTAGGCACCTATTTGTTGGAATCGAGCACTAGGGGCGCAGCGGGAACTTATCAGGAACAAAACGAAAAAATACTAGTCCTGCCTATTATAGTCTGGCCATTCTCGCGCCCCCCAGAGTCTATGCCCTGTGCCTGGGCACCGGTGGCACCGCTTTATTTACGGCACTAATTGGTATTGAATCCGAAAATGCAAGAAGTGACTCAGTCGACCAAATTTTTGGTGGTTGCTGTTTGTAGCATCATACGAGTAAAACACGTCTGTATTCTGCATTACGTCCACATTACACGACTTGTGACCAAGCCTCACAGTCTATAGTTGACAGACTATATTATTATTATTTAGAAGATAAGGGGCTATGTCACTGTAGGGGATGTAGTCACTGCGACCTAAAAGATCTATTGTGACTCGCCACCTTGTTAGAGTAACTCTCAGCAGACTATAACTAACTATTGGTAGGCTATAGTCTGACTTTTACTGACTAAAACATACGTTTGACGCTCCCTCTCGCTCCTAGAGCGGAGCGGAGTAGTTATTTGATGATTTTACATTGAAAAAAATGTCTTGCTATTTAGGTAGAGTTTTAAGTTACTCACTTAAGTGGTAAGTCTTATTTCATCAATAGGACCAAATGTAGACTCCGGGCTATGTTTTCCCTATCCATCAGTCACTTCCAAGATCCGAGCTAAGTAGTCACATACTGGTCTATAAAAATTAATAAGTTTATTTAATACACATAAGAAGAAATGGTATTAGTGAGCCTTCTGTACGTTCTTCTTGTATCGCACGTAGCCGGCATGCGGTATCTGCCGGGCGCCGGTGGATCCGGTCCTAACTCCGAGGGGCGTGGCGGGCTATCGCGATCCGCGCGAAATCCCGCCATCAATAGCGCCGGCCATCTGATTACGTAGTGCAGGTTTGTGCCGGTAGATGGTGCTGTATGGGTTTTAAATCACGTCATAATGTTGTAACTTTTTAAGAGTTTTCAGGAATATTGTTTATATCATTAAACCACAAGCAAACGCCGGCGTTCGCGCACCTATTGTCTTTCTATTGTGTCTGTAATTTCCACGATTGAAAGGTTAAATTAAATTGGTAATTTAAATGGTTACACAAAAAAATACATAATTGAGTTATCAATTGTCTTATTTTCTTGAAATTGATTAAAATAATATACGTAACCCTCGGTTCCTGGAATAGTTTCCTTCCGACGTGTTACAAATGAAACGTAAGACAATTCATTCAACGAAACAGCGCGAGAGATTGCAATATTGAAGTGATAGATTGATGATCAAAAGCTAGATCATCTGTCACTTTAATATTGCCATCACAAAAACTACCACAGCCTCCTGCATTCGTGGCCATGTCGCAGCATCGTGACGTGAGTCACAGTGGGCAGAACATGCTGGTTATAGAGGCGGGTCTTCAGACGTTGTGGAGCTTTAACTTATTTCAGCTTGTTGTCTATTTAAATAAAAGTGGCTTACACAAACTATATTCCTCTCGATAACTTCGTTTATTGACGTTCTTTGCCTAGCCGTTAATACTCTTCAGATCATGATCATGTGCATCGATCTATGCATACTGTGGCGACCACGGAGACCACAATAATACTACTAACTTGCAGACTGGCAAGATATATTTTTAGGTTTATGTTTAAAAAGCTTAGGCATATTCGAAATAGGATTGATTTAAAGTATTTCAAATAAATAAAAAAAACAAAGCAAATGATTTTTTTTTTATAAATAATGTAACAAAGAGTGCTTCTAACAATATTATAATAGTAGGTAAATCTAAATAGAAGCCTTTCATTTGCGTCTCCACACACTACAATACTGCCACTCAAATTGTTAACTTTCATGTATTTCGACTAAACGAATTTGAATGTTTGCCAGATGTATAGACAGGAGTATATTTCCTTGGAAAACTTTTTGACTTTCACGTGGACAGTTGCAGAAGGTAATCCTGAAAATAAATGAATATGTATGTGGATATATTGAAAACATAATTTTTATTCCAACTGTGTTATGTTGTTCCAAATTAGCCATAGAAACCTCAATCCATGCTAATGCCTCCACAGGCGCTAACTGGCACTAGCGCTAACGCCGTTGTTACCGAGTGTACCGCGGCAATTAGATCCTGATACCATCAGATGCGCTATCTGTACTGTCGAGCACAGTGGGGCGGTGTACGTGTCGGGGTAACAAACACAGAAGAGGATTTAATATAAACGCATACGGTACGGTACGGTTGGCACTGTGGTTGAGCGATCGGTTCCTACGCTGTGTGTTGCGAGTCCGATTCCTTATACAAGGTCTAAGGGACAGCCCTTCAGAAACTTTAAGGGCTTGCTCAGTAGACGAAACCGAAGCACCCACCATATTTTTTTTTTTTCAGGAAACGAAAAGAAAATTCAGCCTCTCCATACAAACTTTTTTTTTTTTATTGTGGAGGGCTATCCCTTACACCATTTATAGGTTGACTGGTAATTAGTGTACGATACTTAAACATGTTATTGTGCTCATGATAACCAACAACTTTTACTATGGGAACAAACTTGAAATCGCGAAAAAAAATCAGATGTTCAGTACATTTATGTTTACCTAATGTACTGAACAGCTGATATTTTTTTCGCGATTTCGGCTTTGCTCCCTTATTAATTTTTTTTTTTTGTTATCATGGACACAATCTCGTGTTTAAGTATCGTACACTAATTGCCAGTAACACCGATATACGGAAAAAAAAAAAATGTTTGGCCTACAGATAATATTGTTCCTTGACTGGATGTCTTGTATATTTGGGTTCCCATGTTTGGAACGAAACCACGATGCAGGAGCAATTCCTAGTGTGGGGAAACGTTTAAAAAAAAACGAGTAAAGTCCAGAGGCTGAAACTATGAGTATCTATTTGCAAATTGATTCGTAGGGAATATCGTGTTGTACAATTGTTGCAGTTTTGTGTCTCAACAGTCAAATCAAAGAGACTGTCAACTCAAATCAATGTGACGGTAACGAGAAAGTACAGACTTTATAAACAAAGAGACACACTCAAACCTGGTTGCAGATAAAATAGATTATTCTCAAGTTCACTGAGCGAGTTTGCAAAAGTTGCAGTAAGCTTTTATGATATTGTTATTTTTTTCAAAAATAAACAAAGACAAACGTAAAGATAAACGTTTAAAAGAAAATTATAATTGTATTCAATTGATTGTATTATTGTATTAAATTATTAATTATATTAATTTAATTTAATTGTAAGCGTTATGAATTGTTTTTAATGGTATGAACTCGTTATTGTAATTTATATTTTGGTCTGCACTCTCGTATGAGCAGTAGCGGCTCAGTGCCCGTTAAGAGTGGCTGTCTTGCGATCGGGTCACCGGTTCAAACCAAGCTAGACAAATTACTTTGAGTTATTTATTTAAGCACCACTGCTATTGGTAAGGGAAATATCGCGAGTATCCGGCATGTCTTAGAACCAACAATGTTCGAGTATTCAGCTTAACCGGATTTGGCTACAAATCAGTATTTTAATTGATAAATACAATAATAAATACTATTAAATATCCACAAATTACTTTCAGGACCATGGAGGGCCCTCGGTTTATATCATATGGTCACCCATCCACGAACCGACCTCAGTAAGTTATACTTAACCTTGAGAAACGAGACGTACAGCGGTTATTATTTAACCACGACCTCCTCCAACCCGTGTATATCTAAACCACATTTTATAGTTCAAGGAAGGAAGGAAATCATAAATTTTCAACCTGTTTTTAAACGGTTTTATTTAACTTGACCTGTTTGTTAGTATAGGTCAAATCTTGTGATTGTCTAACTTCAATTTCCTATGCGTGTCGTGATTTATCATTATTTATGACGTAATTAAATCATAAATTATGATAAATCTAACACGTGCATTTGCGAGTTTCGTATTATCTCTTTAAACGTCGTCCAAATTATATGCAGTAAAAAGTAAAAATAAATCCATCAGCTGCCTAAATATTAGCCATGAAAAAAATAGAAAAATAATTCATAATTTAAAAAAAATTACAGTACACCACAATCTACCTTTTTAAGTTAGTTCTTGTATTTCATCCTAAGATTGTTTGGTAGGTATGTATCTCTGTCAGCGATAAGATCGCTATTGTACCCATAGATTTAAGTTTGTGTGAAAGTTTGGCTAGGTACGAGTACCTATATGGTGTACAATAATTTTATTCTATTTGACACCCACCATTGTTCATTACGAAGTCGTTTGATATTCATTGAGTCCGATGGGAGATAATCAAGCAACTCAAACACATCGCCAAAACATCGGCCAGACTCTCGATAGCGACACAAAACTTCGTCACACCTCGAACTTCCCTCATCTACGGCATCGCTGTGTACCGCATACATTACTGTCTTCGATCGCTTACCACATGATATGGTTCCTACGTCCGTTGATCCGTTCTCACTAACACGGATCGCGAACGCGAAGCGATGCGGCGCAAATGAAACAAATAATTGATAGTCTATTCGGGGACCTACATGAAAAACTTGGATACAAAATTGACCTCTACACTGTCCTGTCATACTTATTAATATTGTAGATTTTTTTTTAAAGAGTAAGCATGGTGTTTCATGTCAGTTATTCTCCATATGATACGTCCAATTGGAACCGTGCTCTAGCTTCTGACGTTTTATAAGTGCCCTTTACATGTAGCCTGGAGTTTAGGAAGTGGTGGTGACGTCTGTGTCTGTGTTTCGGTGTGTACGTGTCATCGTTACTGTCATTCTGAGAGTAAAGGAACAAGGAAGGCATCTGTGTTTGCGCACACACTAGAGCACTATAAAATTGTTCCAGTGGATTAATTATAAGGTTCAGTTCTGTTGCTATCAACTGGACACAAATTTAAACATCTGGCTGTTGCTAGTCGGAGTGACGACCTCTCGTGTACGGCCAGCCCATGGTGTGGAACAAGAGGGGATCGGACAACTCTTTCTGCGAAGCAGTAACGCTGAAAAAGTCCCTGGAGAAGTGTAGCGCGACTATTGGTCCAGAGGTTAGTGACCAGGCCCGTCGCCGTAAAGAGATGTCAGAAGAATGACCGTAGTTCACTAGGAACGATACCTGCTAGGCTCGTGGAGTTATTGTCCCAAAATTATAATAGGAAAAAGCACACTTTGCCCGAAAACTTTGCTCGATTTTGAAATTGAATCAAGGACCCTTTGTTCAGCAGTGTTGCTTGCAGCCGCGAGACCAACGAAGCAGGTCGGCATTACCGAACTATTCGCGATTAAGCTCGACATTGTCTAAGCAGCGCGCAAGCGGTGGCGTATAACGAGCGTAGGGAAACTATCGCAGACTCGATGCGAAGAAAACCGCCAATTTGCCGCCTCTACCCCCGCTCCCCCGCCGCGCCGTGCCCGCTTTACATATAAACTACTCCACTGAATACATTAGCTTGTTTACTGATTGAATCCCCTGTTTCCTATTATTACTTGTTGTTTTCATTTACGGGGAGATAATGGTTTGCCCTGAGATACAGATACAGGCTGTTGCGGGAATCGGTGGTCTTATTTTAAAGACTATTCTGCATATTAGAACGAATAATTTTCTTCGAGAACATCATCGTCGATTTTGTTTAAAATTATTTGGAACTCCAGGAGGATGGGAGTTTTGCTTCTACCAATAAAATTTATTAAATCAGGTTAGTCTAATTAAAAAAAAAATCGCAAATAAAACTTAGAAAGAAACTGAGATAAAAAAAAAAAACTATCTATATTACTTTTTTTTCATGCAGGACGGATCATACTCCCCTAACTCTTCTCAAAAGTACACCGCATATAATATGTTCACATCCATATTATTATGTATTATAAAGTTTACGTGTAGAATATGTGTGAACTTATAAATGACTAGCATTTGCCCGCATACATATAATGTAACCTATGTCACTCAGGAATAAAACAGATTTCTATGGGTGAAAAAATTTTAGCAATCAAACCAGTACTTTCAGGGATTACATACTTCACAAACAAAAATGCAAACTTTACCTCTTTATTATAATATTAGTTTAGATTAAATAACACATTTGTAAAAAGAAGCATTATTTTGCCAAATAAATTTTTGTAAAATAAATGTTTGTATAATAAAACATTCACGGAATTTATATGTTTGTGAAATAAATAGTATAACAAATTTTGGTTGTTATCTAACTTGTCCATGCAGCTTGAGATGAGATTTGTAGATTTGTGGTGGTGAAATATTATTGAATCCAATCTGTAAAACACAGGATTATTTGTTAAGCGCGGATTTTTTTCATGGGCAACATGCATGCATGCCATCTTACTTAAGACCACCATTTCCGCTACACCCTGTATCTATTGTACTTTATGCTGTTTGAGATTGTGACAAAGTTACACCGTGTATTAGTAATTGCCTTACCGAGTTCATTCTTTCAGGTGCTACTGAGTGTGCTCAGTGTGCTGTGCGCATTGCTATATCAATATACCTCAATAAATTGATCTCTTATATTTGTGGTTGTTCTCGTGCTGACACCGAGTAGCAACTTGCATAGGAATAACCAAGTGGCCGGGATTATTCACCAACTAAATTAAATTAATTAATTAGATTGTTCAACCTGCTTTTAATACAAACTTGTAGATTGTACAAGTATATACCCAACCTAGTTCTCGAAAATTACCCGCCATGCCATTTTGTATCTACATAAACCGGGTATGGTGGTGGATAATACACCGATTAACACGCCGCATGAAAGCTAAGAAAGAAAAACATATTAAACATCTTGACTTGAGAAAGTATCATTGGGAACTTTATTGCAATTTTGATGAAAGGCATTCTAAAAAGGTACCATCGAACAGATCTCACAATGAAGCAGCAAGTTAGGGTTCGAGAAACACGTAATAAAGCAATCTATCCTAGCCACGTATCGGCTTAGGAATTGTGTTACGATGTACTTTTATTATAAGTTAGTTTATTACCTTAGCATAGAACTTGAACACAAAAATCTCGATGTATATTTTTGTGAAATGTTTTTGTTGTAATCGTAAGTGCACCACAGAGTTATCTCATTAACACAAACGTCGACTGGTAGAGAATGTCTTGTTGCATTAAGTCTGTCTTTGTGCCACTATTGTTTTTAAAAAAATAAATAAGCAATAATTTAAATTCAAAATCCGCGCCTTATCGACAGCGATCAATCGCAGCGACCAAACTGAAGTCTAAGCGCGCTTTTTCATTCACACTCACCGGCTTTTTTTTTTCTAGATCTCTAAATTGTCACTACACTCATCTTTGAAGAAAGCAAAAAAGTTTATTTGCATCAAACTTTGTCAGCGTTCGTATTATTTCAAGACAAGATTTGAGTGAAGTGGATTGCGAACTAGCATTATCGGTGTACACAATGATATTACGTAACGTTTTTTTTTTCTAAATTATTTTAATTTGAAACTTCATTGTACGCCTTTTTTTCTGCCTGAAGTTTAAATGAAAGTACAAAAATGTTATCGCTAGCCGAATGAAAGAAGTCGTATCAGCATAAAATGAGACTGGGTAAGGCTTCACACGCGTTCATATCGCGCCTTAATCCTGAGATATACCGGGGCGGGGCAGCCGGCGAGACAGAAGGTAAACACACGTGGTCAAGAACTTACTAAAAAGAAAATAAATCACCGTCAGTATAACAACGCTAAAACCTGTTGTCGCTGTTCCGTGGCTAAAACCACACTAAAGTCTTGCAAATTAAGAGATGTAAGTCAACTGATTGACCTTTTTCACTACTTAATGGTGTAACTTCAATACTTTTCGCAATGAGCAAAATATTTAAAAAGTCGGAAGAAAGTCAGATGAGCTTGTATGGGAATCTGCACAGGTGTGCGACATACAAGTATATGTTGTATACCTGTACCTGTACAGTTGAGTTCAACGTCTTTGAAGCGTATGTGGAACACTAAGCGCCGTGAATGACTTGGGTTGGTTGCTTACCGGACGGCTGGACGGCGAGCTACCCATTGCCCATCGTAGACTTTGCAGTCCGGTAAGAATAGATAGATAGATAGATAAATTCTTTATTGTACACCAAACATAAAGCAGTTACATAAGAAACTTAAAATTAATAGGGTGCCACAATGGGTGGTCTTATCGCTAAAAGCGATTTTTTAAAGACAACCTTTAAAATAAGATAAATCGAATAATGAGATAAATCTTTATAAGCAAAGTTAATGTGATTGTGATCGAGTGGGTAAATTCGAACACTCACCTAGTACTACTTTTTAAATTTGGCACAGTCGTAGCCGGCAAGAAAAAGTCATCATCATCATCATGTTAGCCGAAGGACTTCCACTGTTGGACATAGGCCTCCCGCAAGTGTCGCCATAACGACCAATAGGTACTGTGCGTCTCGCATCCATCACATTTCCGCGACTCTCACCAGGTCGTCAGTCCACCTTGTGGGAAGCCTTTCAACGCTTTCCGTGTGGTCTAGGCATATCTGACCGGCGCCGGCTTGCGGACAGTGAGCAATGGGTAGCTCGCTGTCCGGCCGTCTGGTAACTGTCCGGACCAAGCCCAAGTCGTCGACGGCGCGCACTGTTGCCTCAAGGAGTTGTCAGCAACAGCACGAGCCCAGCCGGGTCGAAGCCTACTGGGGCCAGGGTTATCCGAAAGGGCGCTCGAGCCCCGGTATGAAGGCTAGAAGGAACGGGGGGGTCTTTTAATCACTAAGAGTCTGACACTATCTTCCGCTCCGCCCAAGAGCGGGAGTTGTCATTGGATGATTTTTTCCCACCATAAAAAAAGGCATATCTGACCGGACTGATACTTCTGTAGTATCTTATTCAGAGTTTGTACAAGGAGCTTGCTCTAATACAGTTTGTAGTGAAAAACTTAAATGTTTGTAGATGTAAACTGATAAGCAGAGTCGCATCAAGGTCTAGATTCTCCACAAATGGGGATTTTTCCCCAGAGGATAAGTAGCGACCTCCAGCCGTAACTACGAGTACGAGTACACATAAAATGTAAATATCGTCTTATGTTCCATTCTCTTATGTTGCATTTCATTCCTTGAAGGGTAGGCAGAGGTGGTCGGGCACACTCTGGACTGCCCCTGAGAAATTCCAGTTGTTTTTTAAATTATATAAACTAGTACTTGACTACGATCCCAGCAGATGGTAAGCAATGATGTATTTGTTTATGGTGAAGCACACAAGTTCATTAAGAGCCTATTCACTCTCCTCCTCTATGTCCTTAAAGACATATAAATTTTAATAGGGCAGGATGACCGCAGCAGGCAAATTGTTTCATCCTTCAATGTACGCGGTATAAGCGATGAGGCGGATACGGATAGGAAAAACATAATTTGAGAATCTAGGACCTTATACTCAGCAGCAGGGCGTATAAATACTAGATCACAAAGCAATTCAGCTGTTAGGAAATCCTCTCATCTCGCCCAGTGCCTCCCTTCGCTATCATTCGTTTAGTTTTTATCTCCCGTCCTCGAGGGGCCTCTCTCTCGCGATGTAAACCGTGTGATAAGGGTCGCGAACTCGGGACAATTGAAATGTTTACAGCGCAGATAAGTGAGAGATACACTGACAGCAGCTGAACTGCTGGAGCGAGGATAAGTTTACAGGATTTGGAGAAATAATGCAATTGATGATATAGAAGTATAGGCTTGGTAATGAGTTGTATTACTTGAAAGAGTTACTTAAGATTCTGGAGCGCCAAATATAACTGTAGGAACACATGTAGGTTTTAGCCAGCAAAACTCTTATACTGCCTCTCGTTCCAAAGCGGAAAAATTTGTTTGATGATAGCCCATTCCATAAAAAAGATGTTTTGCTAACCTTTTCCCCTACTACATAATACATTGGCGTTGGCTTCCAGTCTAACCGAATACAATAAATACTAGTATTTTACATGGAAATACTGAACAGTTGGTCAGTTCTTTTATCTAAAACCCACAGCCAAGCAACTTGGTAATATGTAAGTACAACGAAAGCTTATTTCTGACTATCCGTAGCGATTGTCCAAAATCTCCAAACTGGCTTCAGCCTGGACCAACCGAGATATTTTTAATAAATAATATGATTGAAAAGACTCCATGGAGTTTCTTGCAAATTCTTCTCCACAGAGATCTATGCTTTGGAATGTGCAATAACCATAATTTTTCTGAATGACTGACTTTTTGACCATTCAAAAGTACTTGTAAATGGTTTATTTGAAATAAGTGCTTTGACTCTTGATTGATTGATTCCCTAACGTTTAACATACTTTCCAATGCAGGTCGGAGTTTTCGAATGTACTGGATGGTTACCAATCCATAGGCTGACCTTGGCAAGCACTGCTTAACCTTGCAGATCGAACCATGCGATAGTTGTGACAGCGTCGTCGGTAAAAAGTTCCACGAGTACATAGTTTCTAATAGAATACGTCCCACCTCCTCCTAGTCCCGATGGAACAAGTTGCTCGCACAAGTCTGCAGCGTCCTATTATCCCAGCAGCTCGCACAATCTTCAGACATGCTAATGTAAGGGCCTCGCTCCACGATGCGACTTTATTTCGCAACTCATCTCGCAAGTCCTTTACAACTTACTTGGAAAGTATGCGCTTGTACATAAACTGTATAAGATTTAACAATGTTTTGTTTCTGTTGGTACCAAGTTTTGAAAAGTATATTGAATAATTTAATGTAGTTGATAAGATGTTATTACAATGAGTAGGTGTTTGTGTTTCTTCAAGTAAGTCAGTTTTATAAATGCCCATGTAGGCCTATGCGAAATAAAATATATTTTGACTTTGACTTTCTTTTTACTGTAGCTACACAGGAAATCCAGAACCGGAACACCTATCTGTAAGCCATAAAAATATTTATTCTGTACGATGGTCGAACTTGCGGCACGCAACGCAGCAGCCATTCCTTTAACCAATCGCTTGCCCATATTTACTAAAACATAAAAACTGTGAAAATTTTATGCGAGTGTCATCTACACTTCAGCCCAGCATCTACACAATGTCGACGAAGTCAATAGTAAGAAAGCCAGCTTCACAACGACGACAAGTCGACGTGACGAGGCGTTGTGTGCTTTGAGACAGTCAGACATAACGTCCACAGTGGGTCCGGCTAGAAAAGAAGTGATCAAGACCATAAGAGTTCGTGCGGCCAACAGTGCCTATGAACTATCTCTCACGTCGTGAATTGAATACCTAAAGCCTATGTCATAATAAATCAGTTGTGTGGTCTGGCTTATTGCTTGTTACACACTCATTACCCGCTCTGATTATAGGTGTAGGCTTGCGGACTACGAGCAATGGGTAGTTCGTCATCCGGCTGTCTGATAATCGTCCAGACCGAGCTCGAGACGTCGACGGCGTGTAGTGTTTGTTACATGGGGCCCTCAAAGTGATGTTAACAAAACCGTAGG
The DNA here is from genome assembly GCA_929112965.1 of Mythimna albipuncta. NCBI lineage: Eukaryota > Metazoa > Arthropoda > Insecta > Lepidoptera > Noctuidae > Mythimna > Mythimna albipuncta. The sequence continues at coordinate 358,364 of OV815984.1, forward strand.
GGCCCGGCAGGGCTAAAGCCTACTGGTGCCATGCGTTAGCTTCAGGCAGGGAAACCTGGGACCTGGAACACAAGGCAAAGAAGGAACATCGGTATTAATTTTAGTTAGTAAAAGTCTGACACGCTCATTTTGGATTGGATGATTTCCTACCTAAAAAAAAATATCTTGATTTTTGAACTATTCGACCAATTAGGCTACGGACAACCAAAGCACCTACGAGACAGTTGTCTCGTTGTAAATTGAATACCTAAAGCCTACTCGTAACGAATCAGCTGCGTGGGCTGGAATAGTTCGGTTATTGCCCGTAACCCACTCATCGCCCACTCCGATCGGCATAATTATATTAACTCCAAATATTAATTAAAACAACAAGAAGTTACGAATACTCAGTGATTATGAACACAATATCACGGCGGCGTCAGGCGTCGGCAGGTGTACGCACAGGTGCGTCGGCCGCCGCAATGTTTGTCGCTCGCGAGGACGCGCGTCAATCACTCGTCTGTAAACAGCTTAACATCATTACTGGAGTAGTGTTGTGTGTGATGATTTATGATTAAGACACACTCGCGTAACTGTGGTTATTGTTGTTACATCGTGTTACAGTAATCGTGTGATTGTTGCTGATTAGGAGTGTTAACACTGCACATCTTTAAACTAAGAAATCATCAAATTAATATCTTTTCTCTGCTTTCGGTGGAGCGAGAAAGAGGGCCAAACTTTTACTGAAAACCCATCCGTGTTTCTTCAATTACCCTTTGGGTTTCAAGGCGCAGAAACCATGACCTTGACATTACCATTACATTCAACTTAATAGTATCAAGCGCTATAACTATAACTCATAGCCTCTTAGGCTCAACTCACACTCGCGGAGATTAGAAACTGATTGGCACTCTACAGCTGATGCAATACTGCAAACGTGTACCGGATGGCGACGTGTGACACCTCCTACTCTAACCATGCAAGCGTCAACCCGCGAAAGTGTGCGTTTCAATATTTGCATAACATAAAGGAGAGGTGGAGGAGGGGTGGAGGAGGGGAGGGGGGGGGAGGATTGTACAATTGACCAGAATGAAATGTGTACTACTTGGATATCCGTAGTAAGCATTTGCTGTCACAAAAAGGACCACCCAGAAATCCATAGAGTTGAGTGACCAGTGTGAGTTTAGCCTTAGTCCGTAGAACATGTAAAGTTTGATCTCAAAATGTGAAACACTGTGTTTACAAAATGATCACAGATAGAAGACAACAGCGACGTTGTCAGCATGCACCAGAACAAAGACGTACTGATGACCTACCGGCCGACAGGCAGCCACACAGACACACGGCAGAAGTGTCACTGCTTGCGACACAGATTGAGGAATGATGTAATAAAGCCATGAGGTGGTTTAAAAGAAGATGAGTAAGTAATCAGCCTCTACTGGGACTGAAGCTTTAGGAGAGAGGTAATTGGCTGATATCCACTGATTAGGCCCAGTGCGTATTGATGGATGTCACATGTGTTCGAATTTGTTGGTTACCAGCTCACGTTGGTTTCTTCAAGATGTTTTTTTTCACCGTTTTTGAAGCAGTGGTTATGAAATAAATGGCACAGATTGTTTGGTTGATTTGTTTTTTTCGGTAGTTGAAGATTGCCTGGCGGCTCCCGGCACCCAGGGTGTCTTCTGTGGTGGCTGGGGCGTAAGAATGTCCGTTTCTATCTGCACATAGTGACATCTGTACATGTATTCTGCTTGAATCCGAACAGAAACCTCCTAATTTTGCTGCCATAGCGCTTCTCCAGCCACTCCTCAAAGATAATGTATGATAGGACTTACTATCGCGATTTTTGCGTGCCCAAAGTATGCCATTTAAAACTAATGTACCTTCTGCCTCCACTGACATTGTGTTCAAGCTTGTACACGTGTCGAGTGTGTCACTCGCGACGGACACCTGTCTGTCTGTATGATGTGTCGATACGTTGTTGTAAGTATAAACTCGGGCCACATTACTGTGATGTGTCGTGTTGTGACGCCTGGTGCAGTTGATAGGAAAACTCGTCTGGATATGACAGATTCGAATACATTTCAAAATGAATGTTGTGGATGTTAATCATTTTAATAAAAGTATGAAGAAACTTTTGATCAATATTTAAATACATTGTTGACAAATATTTAAATAATGCAATTTAGACATACCTTTTTTATTATTTTAAAGCAATTTTATGATTTTTGTATTTCATTATTATTAGATTGTTGTGTTTGTACTCTACTTTCTAGGAAACATTTTAAAGAGTATTAATACTTCCAACTGATTGTGTGACATGTTTTGACAAATAAAATGTAACGTAGCACCTGGCCTTGGGCTTATAAACCATCCCGATGCTCCTCACTGTGTACGGCAGCACGTGATCACTGAGCCACTGTCGTTTCTGGGTCACTAGAAACAGTAATATGAACCTAGCTGTAAGCCTTGCATACATGTTAAAAATATTTTTAATGGAAAATAAGTGTGCTTGTGTATGAATAGAGAGGGTGGACAGTTGAAAAATAAAAACATTGTTACGCCAACCCCAAGTAACAATTTAACAAGGGCAAGAAGAAGATGATCATGATGAATCTAGAGAGGAGTGGTTTGTTGGAATGAAGGTCGCTACGATCCACGTATAATGCTTTAACAAACACTGATTGCGCAAACAGAATAAAGATGATATAAAATAAAAGGCAGTGCTTACAAAGTTATTGATCCACTGCTAACGCAATCAACGTATCAATGTAGGGGAATCAACGTGGACGTGATCGCGAAGCTATGTGGTGCAATTGGAACCAAGAATTGATACACTATCGCTGTGGTTTATCTCACGAACCATACGTGGGTGTGGTGCGGCGATGAACGAAACGAAGCGGATGCATTCTGTTTGTTTGATGTTTTCGCCCGAACTCTTAGTGACTAGTTTTATTGGCGGCTGCGCAGGGACTTCGCACGCACGTAGGTCAAAGTCATTTTGTTAAGTTGAATTCACGCCAATCGCATCGGATCACTTTGCAAAATCAAACTGAAACTAAATTAGCCAAAGTTCTCAAAATCAAGTAACTCACACGTGTACAATATTAATGACATGAACAGCATGTATAACAATGATCGCGCTGTAATCTCACACCTGTACCAGCGGCATCACGTGATGCTCGATAAGGGCGGCAGATTAATAATCCTCAGCGTGTAATTACGAGCACAGTAATTAGCTGCGAGCGATGACGCGGAACAACTTTAGTGTTGTGTCTATTAATCATGGTTTGTATTGGTGTTAGTGTATTGATACCTCCTTAGGGCTTTCTGAAGGAGTCACCGCATGCTTGGACCGCAGGAGGCTGAGGCTGAAGAACATAATATGGATTTAGTTAGTAAAATTCTGTCACTCAGAATGGGAGGATGTAATTGATGATTTCTAGGGATCCGTATCTCAAAAGAAAAAAACGGAACCCTTATAGGATCACTTTGTAGTCCGTCTGTCTGTCAAGACCCTTTATCTCGGCAACACGTCGAGGTATCGAGTTGAAATTAAAACCAGGTCTGCGGTCCCTTGACCGATATTTTAACTGATGGTAAGCGATGATGTGGTAGATGATGGGGCACGTTTGCCAAGAAATAACTTTTTTACCCTTAACCTAAAGATTCCTAGGGCTACAACCAAGATCTATAAATAAAAATCACAGACTCCGGCTGGGAATTGCACTTAATTAAGGAGTGGAAGGGCTGTACGAACAATGAACGTAACGTTAACAAAACATTTTGTGCGTATGATAAATGGTATTTATTTCATAAATAGGTTTTGAAAAACCCTTTTACAGTTCATGTTTTATCAGTTTAAACTAGATGAGGCCGGTGTTTCCTAGCTGGCTACTCTGAGAAGAAATACTGAAACAAATCGGGGTGAGATGTCCGCCATAAACCAGTGGATTTCCCACCTGACAATAAAAACAGGTACCGTGGAGTATTTATTTACAGTGAGCTACGCGATATTGACGGCAAGTGAGCCATATCTCGTGATGCGTTGTCAGTCATCGCGCCGTGATTGGCGTTCCATTAGCAGCCTGTCGGTCACGCGAGCACTGCGCGATGCTGCTCGGAGCGTGGAGGTGACGCCGACTGTATCACTGGCTAACGCGACAGCCGATGAGCCGGACTTAACGACGTGCTTATGTTTGTTAATGCAAACAATATACTTAACCGACTTCCAAAAAAACAGATTTGCAAAAATAGGTGTTTAGAATTTGTAATCATCCGGTCCGTCCGGACCGAGCCCGAGTCGTCAATGGATTTTTTATTTATTTATATAAACTAGTGCTTGACTGTGATCGTATCTAATGGTTAGCAGTGATGCAATCGTTAATGGTGAGGCGTACTTGTTTATTAAGAGCCTATTCCTTTAGTCTTTCGATGTTTGCGATGGTTATGATTTTGGAATATGTACGTTCTCAAAAGAATACCACATAACCGTCTTCTTCTTCCTGCCCTTTTCCCACATTACTTGAGGTCGGCGCAACATGTCTTTTTCTTCCATTCTGTCCTGTCACTCGTCAAATTATCACTAACTCCCTTTTCATTCATACACTCCCACTCATCACACAATCCATATCACATAACACGTCTGTATTCCGTAAGACGGCATCTATTACAAGTCGCTGATAAAGTTTAACCAAGCACAAATCTTGGCTTCGGGCAGCTACTACTAATTTGATCAAAACTTGCTAAAAAGAAAATATTGGTCGAGGTCAAGGAAAAAACACTGCGAAAGCAACACTTTAACAGGAAACATTATTTATACGAAATCCAGGAAAGTCCCATTTTTATCCCTCACATAATGGCCTTTTCGTGCAACACATTAACACAACTCCATTTCACAATAATTTGTTCAAAGCACGGAAGCAAAAAAACAACAAGCAATCGCTTTTCGATATAAAAAGTCGAGTGGGTCGCATAGACGCCGATGACATTAACCTGAGAGGTGATAGTATTGGGAATCTGTGCGACGACGCACGAAGCCGGCCGTGGCGCATGTTTGTAGATCGGGGCTCGAAGTCTGCTATTACAATAGTGTCAGAATGGTCTATCATTGATTTCATAATTGTTGATTTTGAGTAAGTTTGGTAATCTATTAATATCGTCATTATGACTTTCCAATGATCAACCACTGACATTCCATTGAAAGAAGTGGGATAGAATGGTAATCTCGTACATATTTAATAAAATACTTAATAAATGAATGTGTATTACGTATGCGGTAATCTGCAAAAATTTTGACAGTTCCTTTGATCAGTGACCTATCATTAGAACATCATTGTGTAGTCATTGCTTTTAATAAGCTTGATATTGTCATTTTACCACAACTTTATTCGACTATTCAAGAGATCGATCAATGATCGATCATTATGAATTAGCAGATTAGGAACTTTTAGCACAATGGGATCGGGGCCCTTGAACGTCAGTAGCTAATAGTGTCAGCGACAGTTTTTGCTAAGTATAGAAGTTGCGAACATTACTTGTATGGAAATCTTGCTTAAATTATTTTTTTTGTGCCTGTAAAAAAAAAGTAAAAAACTAAACCCTGACAATGACAAAAAAAAAACAACGCTGAAAAAGTATGAAACGAGATTTTCAGGATGTTGAATTAAACAAGGTAACTGGAAAAACAAGAACCAGAATAAAAAGAAAAGCCGTAGTCACACGTTATTAGAGAGTTTCGGTTGGTACCTTGGCACCGCATCTTTTCTTTTTGTTCTGTTCCTGTTTTTCCAGTTGTCATAATTATTTCAGTATGTTGAAAATCTTGTTTCATACTCTTTCAGCGTCATTTTTGTTTTTTGTCGTAATCGGGGTTTTGTTTTTTACTTAAACAATTTCGGTGTTAAATCGCTGTGCTTTTATACTATTTACTTATTGGTATGTATAAGTGAAGCCCTTTCAAATGATACCCACCCAATACGACGTAATTCTCTTATTTTTTTAACACGAAACTTTTTGTCCACTAGAGAGCGCCACATTGAATTTTTATAAGTACCAGTAAAGCCCTTTCAAATACTACGAGTATCAAACACGGTGTATTTATCTTATATCTATGTATTTATCTATCGCTTTTTTAAGCGACATGAAAGAAAAGCGAGTTACTGATAGCGTGACGAGTGACAGCAGGAAAGATTGGAAAAAAAATACGTGTTGCGCCGACCTCAAATAAAACGGGACTAGGGCAGGAAGATGATGATGACTTTTTATCCGCTAGAGGGTGTCACTTTAAATTTGAGCAATATTTTGGAAATTAAGCCCCTTCAAATGATACCAAACACGGCGTATTTATCTCCATTTTTATTGCTTGACACATTACATTTTGTCCACTAGAAGACGTTATGTCGAGTTTTGTGACACGTCACGTATCTTATGTTCAACGAACGATTAAGACGGTTCTAACGATACCTTATATGTCGAGTTTCGATAAGAACATTAGCAACTATGAAAGAACAGTATGTACATCACTGACATACATACACAGCCTGTCAAAATCATAACCCTCCATTGGCTTTGCCGTAGTCAGGTAAAAACCGCAGCAATTGGTAATTCTAGTAATTATTTGAGATATAAAACGGCTCAATAGTTCTATTTCATTTGTCACAGTACACGTGTAACACGAATGGATATTTATAGAAAGTAATCAAACTGAGTTCAAAAATAATAAAAAGAAAAGGAATTATATCGAACATTCGTTTATTTTCTCTTACATTAAGAAAATAGTTCGTTCATTTCTATTTCTTGGAAGCTTTTATTCCATACAAACTTGAAGGACAATTTAAATTCTTTTGAGAGCACTACAATGTTAAGTTACTAGGAAGTGGACGTACATGTTGTATGGCGCTGTTGTGATTGCTCTCTGCGTCGCTTGTCGTCGTCTTGCTTCATTGTCTGTGGTCACGTACGGTCCTCTTAAAGTTCTCATAACTTCACGAAAGCCTTTTTATTATATTTTTACGTGAAAACTCCGCTGTATTTGAATTTAGAATTCGAGATTGTTATAAAATATTGGAACATCGAACTTTTTGTAACTAATTGATATTACTCATTATACAGCAAACCATACTTTTTCGGGTCTTTTTAATACAAAATGGTCACTTAAAAATCATAATACTAGAGTCTATATTTGAGTTGGTGGTGACAGAGTGCAATTATTTTGAATTATATATATAAGTATAGACGCTATAAAACTTTCGCATCATAACCTTTTTATTAGTATATATTTGGTTCAACAATATTTCCGGAGAGCAATCAATTTTCAATCCATTGAAGAAAGATTCTATAATTTTAATCTACAGCTATAATTGTATTACACTGATGAACAGTAATTTCGATAAATGAAGTCAGTTATAAACATATGTAAACTTTATCTATGTAAATAGATGTACAAAGTTACTTATATAAATACTTATTTCAGTCAGTAATATAATTTTGCATATCCTGCCATACTATGGCGTACAAATATTTTTATAACAACGAAGGCTTATATTATTAATTAGTAAATATCAAAAAGATTTAATGTCTTTGGCAATATGAATCAATCAATTTAATATAATATTTTTGTAACAAAGATTGAAATTGATTGAGACTAGACTTTGTGTGAAGTTGTGGAATATTATAAATATTAGGTACTTATAGATTTCCCCTAGACTTAAAAAAAAAGCCACGTCGATAGCATCAGCCAGGACCGCAGTTTTCTAGAATAGTTTTCTATGTTCTCCTCTAAAGTTTAATCTGTCTATAAAGTAACATTCATCATGATCAGTTAAACGGTTTCGCAGTTAAAATATGATATCGTAACAGACAGTTTCCTTTTTTAATTTATTTTTGTTTAGAGTTTTATTGTTCTTTGTGGGACATATCAAAGCCATTGTACTGAAGTAACCATACCTAAGTCATTTACTCACTAACAACCTAAGAAATAGGTGACTTACAGCTCTATGGCTACTGAGGGAGCCGGTGTTGAGGCTGTGGCAGTAGTAGGTGAAATATTTACGCCATTTCTGATCCCGGATCAGCTAAACAAAACTGAATGGCTCTTATATCTAACTTATCAACCTTAAACTTTCTCGTCACCGACTTCACCTCGTTCCGAACACACTCCATGAGCAAAATAATAATAATAATAATAATTTATTCACTAAAGTTACACAATATTACAGCATTAGAAAAAGAAAAATGAACAAAAAACAAGTGGCCTACATTTGTAATATACTTGGGACTATCTGTATCCGAACTAGGCGGTAGCCTGTATCTCGGATTACATTTTGACCCCTTTACATTATTTGAGCAATTTTTAATAATATTTCTACCCAATAAAGACAATAGTGTTTGTGTAAGAGTGTGTCTGGTGTCTACGAGTATGTGTTTGCATGTTGCAACCGATGACCATGTCTATTTTGTAAAGAGAAGTTAAGAAGATAAAGTGTCTGACAACTAGTATTCTATTTGGGAATGTTCAAAATCGCTTCTGTTGTGCAATTTGGTAAGTCTATCTTCTTCATCGACAATGTAAACTTTGCTGACGGGTAGCGGCGAGGCCGAACTCTAAATACTATCTTTAATAAATATATCTATTCTCTACTACTTGAAAACCAAGGTAATCGAGGAGGGTCGAATTGAATAGTTTTATACCGTATTCTCTTAACCATATCGCGTTCATTAAAAGACACTTTCCAAAGATTCCAACAATTCAATAATAAAATTATCATCATCATCATTTCAACCGAAAGACGTCCGCTATTGGACATAGGCCTCCTCCAGGTATTGCCATGAAGACCCGTGTGCGTCTCGCATCTATTAGATTTCTGCGATCCACGTACAGCAAGTTGCACCTTATGGGAAGCAACTTGCTGTACGTGGTTGTCACTCAAGAACCTTTCGTCCCTAACCAATTTATCATTCATTAAGAAAAGGTGCAAAATTTTTCGCCATTTCTTCCTTGGCAGCTAATTCCGCAAGCCGGTCAGTCTCAATGTTACCCGTAAATCTATAAGAGACAAAGATATTTTGGCATTCCTAACATAAATATCCAGGCATACTTATATTAGGAATACCCAAGAGTTCTCTTAGCACAATAACCAATATTATAATTAATCACGCAGACAAAACCACTGTCAGAAGTTAGTTCTGACGTAGTATTACAATTACGTGTAAAATAATGAACAAAACATAAACATCCCCGCCTATTGTTCCTCATGACCTTTCGCATTCCATTCTTGCTTTATATTATGTGGGTCACCAGAGTGCGTGTCATTCGGTGACTTGATCAGTACTGTAAACATGCTGGGATCTGTAGGATTGTGTGTCCTGGCTGCGTGTATCGTTTGGGTGAGTTTCACATTATATTGAAATTTATTCTGTTTTATGGTGTTCACGAACAACAAAACATGAAGGAATACTTCGTGTTTTGGAGTTCCACCCATACTTTATTGATCGTCTACGGTCCGGACTAAGCGTTTCACCTCGTCGTTTATACTGCGTACGTTAAAGGACTGGAACTTGCTGCGGTCTTCTCATCTGTATATAATTTGAGTATCTTCAAGACAAGAGTGAATAGGCTCATAAACTAGTGCGTCTCACCTTCAGAGATTGCATCACTGTTTACCATCAGGTGGGATCGCAGTCAAGCACTAGTTTATATAAATTAAAAGACATATTCAAAGACGCCTTTTGTATTCTTGATATTAAATTTATAATTTAACTCTTTAATTCTTTATTGTACACCATGACCAACAACAAAATATGTGGACATCAGAGTTCATGTACATAGGCGCGCTTAACTCAAAGTTGAGTTTTTTTCCAGCAAACCATTGAGTGATAGAGAGAAATCACAGTAGAGGGCAAATTCCAGAGCACAATTAAAAAAAAAATGAATAAAATAATACATAAACATACCTACATATATAATAAGCAGTACCTTTGTACTCTGTTATCTGTATTTGTCCATTTCATTTTTAAGTGTTTGTGTGTACATAAATTAATAAATAAATAAATAAATAAATATACATAAATACATTTATTTATCTAATATGTCATTGTGAAAGGAGATGTTCTTTAAGTTTCCTCTTGAAGACATCCAGAGAAAGGCTGCCACGTAAGGAGTGCGGAAGAGAGTTCCATAGGCGCACTGCAGTGACCGAGAAAGAGCCATCATAACGGCTGGAAGTGTAAAATGGAGTACGAAGAAGAAGAGCATTGGCAGTGCGCCAGGGTTTACCCCTCGGGACGAAGTATTCAAAGCGTTCACGGAGATATTGAAGAGAATTAGGATTGTGCAGGGTAATGAAGAGTAGTGATAGGATATGGAAATTACGCCGACGCCGAATGGGTCATGGGTCACCTCAATCTAGTCCGAAACTCCGACATATGGTCGTATTTTCGGAGACCAAAGATGAAGCGGATGCACAAGTTCTGCATTCGCTCGAGTTTGTTTAGGAGAACCTCCTTTGCAACTAGAAAACAGACATCTGCATAGTCTATTAGCGGTAGAAGAAGAAATTGCACAAGAGGCACCTTAGTATGAAATGGTAAGAATTTTTAACTGAAAAGAGTAGAAGACCCTCTTACTATCTTCAGCTATAGAAACCTCCCAAGAGAGGTTAGTATCTATATGGACGCCTAGGTTTTTTGCACTTCTCGAGTACAATATAGGCAAAGTCCAAAAGATTTAGCCCACTTGTTTATGTTTTCAAGGTCACAATTGATGGCATCTGCAGCTTCAGCCAGTTCATCTATTTTGAAAAAACGATATAGCTGCAAGTCGTCTGCATAGAGATGATAGTTAGAAGTCAGGACCTTAGTGATAGCGTTTATAAAAATAGAGAAAAGAAGAGGAGAGAGGACGCCACCTTGAGGTACACCCGCTGCAAATCACACCATTCTGAGGAATCTCATCAGACTGAACTGACTGCGAGCGGCCCTGAAGATATGATTTGAACCACTCAAAGATATTAAGATTCCTAAGAGCAGAGAGAGAGATATTAAGGGAGGAAAACATTCCTAAGAGGATGTCAAAATCAACTGAGTTAAAAGCACTACTGAAGTCCAATAAAACCAATAAGGTTAGACATTTGTTTTCTATAGCCAGTCTAAGGTCGTCAGTTATTTTAACAAGAGTTGTTACTGTGCTATGGCCTGAAACCAGACTGGTAAGGACTCAGTAGGCTGTTAGAGGATAAATAACGAGACAGTTGATTCTGAACAATACTCTCAAGGACTTTGGAAAGGATTGGGAGGATGGATATTGGTCGGAACTGGGATGGTGAAGAAGGATTTGACACTTTAGGAAGCGGTATGACGTGAGCCTTCTTCCAAGCAGAAGGAAAAGAGTTAGTGAAAAGAGAAAAATTTACTATGTAAGTTACGATAGGAACTATTTAATTCAGTATAGGTAGGAACATTTGGAGCTGAAGTGCTTCAGTAATCGGGTGAAAAGTGAAAAGAAGTATTAACTAGCAAATGAAGTTTAGAGACATCATTAAGAGTTGAAGATTTAACATTGTCATCGAGTGTCATAGAAAAATGCGCATTAAGGGCATTGAGGCCCATTTTATCCGGAAGACTCTTGCTAGAGGCTTTTGAAATTGCCATACTTGTGTTGTGTTTGAATTGTCAATAGAATTGTGGATGTGGTGCCTTTTTGCTTCTCTACAGAAACGACTGCAGCGATTTCTCATCTCCTTTTAGAAGTCCCAATTTTCTTCAGTGGGCCGCTTCCTGTACAAACGCATCGCCCTATCTCACTTCGCCATCATTTCAATTCATATTTATTTTTCTTTGATAATGGTGTGCTGTAATGAGTCTGTTCAATCTATTCATCTATACGGTTATTCGCAATGAGAGCCCAGTATTTAGATTTAGATTTATTTTCAGATTTAGTTCAACTTAATTATTCCGTAGGCCTCCCACAAGATGTACCGACGAACTAGTGAGAGTTGCGGGAATGCGGTCGATGCGAGATGTACAAGATCGGTCGTTGTGGCGATGCTTGGGGGAGGCCTATGTCCAACAGTGCACGACTTTCTGCTGATGATGATGAAATTATTCCCAATATGCTGAAAAACATTTTTGAAAACATTGATCAAGTTTAAAAAAAAATACAGCATCCCCAAAAGGGTTTTCACAAATAGAACGTTTATTATTATCACCAACTTCTAAGACTCCTACTATTTCTTCTTCTTCTTTTTCTCTTAGTTGATTCGTAACATCCACATGATGACAGGGTCTGCATAGGTTTTGACTGTGCGTGATGTTGTTACAGCAGTCTTCAGCAAGTCCGACTATTATACTCAGGAGCCGGCGCCACCGCGGTGCTTCCGTTACACCCGAGAACTTCCACAGTAGCACGTCAGTTCCACCCAAGAGCAATACAAGCCTGAAGGAAGCACCAGTTACTAATGTGAGTAACGCGATTCAGTGTTATAATTGCCTAGGTGGCCAGCTAGGAGATGCTAACATGTCCATGTGTTCGTGTCCTGTCAGGCCTACTATGACCTCAGCGAGATAGTCGAAATAGTTACTGTGGCCCTGGAACGTAAGGGTCAACTGAAGAAACACCCAGTTTCACACCTCGTTTCACCCAGAGCCGAAGAAGTTATTTGGAGATTTCCTACCTTAAAATAGGCCTGCTATGATTTTCGCGGCATGGCGGACAGAGTTTTGGCGGGATCTCATAGTGAAATGGCGTCAGTGACTATCGCAACCTAGTGTTGGGCACGCCACAGTTATGTCCACCTTCCGCTTGACGCAGGTTCTCACTGGATATGATAAGTTCGGGAGGTTCCTGCACCTGTTTCGTGCTTGTACAGTGTAGGTTTGCCCCGCTTAGGCAGAGCATCGCCGTGCTCTCGCAGCGGCGATCTCTCGCGCCGCGCCTAGGAGTGGTAGCTCGGCCCTGGTATGAAAGGCAAGAAGGAACGGGGTGGGTTTTTTAGTCAGTAAGAGTCTGACACTGTCTCTCGCTCCGCCCAAGGGCCCTCCCCTTGAGCGGAGCAGGAGAAATGTCATTGGGACGACTTTTGCCCACCAAAAAAAAAATCTAAATGACTGACTAATTTTACCTTGTCTTGAATTTTCATTTATTTATTTATTTTTTAACTAAAGGTTCTAGCAGAATAAGGTAGGGCCAGTGGCCCCCGAGAGGTATTTCAAAAATAAATTGTGGTATAACATTAGTGACAAGTATTATTACTGTTGACGTGATTTTAGACTTCCTCGGTCGAACTAATTATCGGTAATTTCCGTCTATCTTCGTCGTTGACCACCTACGACTTGGGTTTGAACTGTTTGGATACGAGCAAATCTTTTTTGAACAGATCTGTATTCTGGAATTTTAGGGAGTGAGTTTCGGTTTTAGTGCAGATGTATAATGTATGTGTGTTATAGTTATTACTGTTTTCCAAAGAAAAAAAATACAAAATTATAAGGCAATTGTTAAAAATAACGAAATATCAGTTTATCTCTAAGCGTAGGATCTAAGCTTTAGAACGTGCAATTTAGTTTCACTTTTTTCGACGATCACACGTTTTGAAAAATTTAAAAGGGCCTGTAAATGAGTTTTTGGGAATAAACGTTATCGCTTGGGGGTGTCCAACAGTGGATGTCTTTCGGCAGAAATCAAAATCAAAAATCAAAAATATTTTTATTTCACATAGGCCTACATGGGCACTTATAAAACGTCAAAAGTTAGTGCACGGTTCCAAATTGGTCGTTTCCTATGGAGAAGAACCGGCAAGAAACTCCATGGTTACTCTTTTAAAAAAGTGGTTGTTTTACAATATTGATAAATGTTATGTAAGAACAGTGTAGACCAGTCAAATATTGTACACAAAAGCACAATCAAAATTTCCTCAGTAAAAAACAAAGTAAGTCGTAATAGGAAGTAGTCTAAGAGTTCGTGGAGTATACAGTGTTCTCACATTTACAATACAAAAAGAGGCTATATATAAAAAAAAAAAAACAGGAATAATATAATAATTACAACTATCAATAAAATATTAACAAAATAAATTACTAACAAATTTATGACAGTTGAAATAAAAATAAAAATATTGCAAAAGCAATGTGTCAGAGAAAAAAAAATGTGTATATAATTATTAAAACAAAGGTGGAGCAGTTAATAGACAAAATATTGATGATTTACCAGGGGGCCACATGTGCAGAGGTAGTCATTGCCAAACAAGCGTGTCCTCGACGTAGTCTTTAACCTTGTAATATGCTTTTTCGGTTAGGACACGCTTGATATGACTTTTGAATTTTCCCTCACTAAGTTCTGTTACCGCCTTTGGCAGCTTATTATAAAAGCGAATGCTGTTAACTAAGAATGACTTGCTAGTCTTAGCTAGTCACCATTTGGGTAAGACAATTTCGTGTTTACTACGTGTATTTTTGTTGTGAAAATCGCTTCTGATTTTAAAGAGTCCTAAGTTTTTACGTACATACAAAATGCTTCCCAAGATGTAAAGAGAAGGCAGAGTAAGTATATCGATTTCTTTGAATTTATTGCTGAGGGACTCGCGAGGGCCCATTTTATAAATAGCCCGGATTGCTCTCTTTTGTAATATGAAGATTGAGTCTACGTCAGCTGCAGGTCCCCACAGTAAAATGCCATAAGACATAATACTGTGGAAATAAGCATAGTAAACTAACCTAGCTGTGGCTACATCTGTCAATTGCCTTATTTTTCTTACTGCATATGCAGCTGAGCTTAGTCTTCCCGAGAGAGTTCTAATATGAGTACCCCACTGCAGTTTAGAATCGATAGTTATACCCAAAAACACTGTTTCTGTAATAACATCTAGTTTTTTGCTGTCAAGAATTAGATTGACGTCAACTTGAGGGACATTTGGCAATGAAAACTTTATACATTTAGTTTTAGTTGCATTTAATAAGAGATTATTAGCTGCAAATCATTTCGAAAGGACAGCCAGACTCTCGTTGACATGCAAGACATCCCCATCTTTTCTGTCTACTTTAAAAATAAGAGAGGTGTCATCAGCAAATAGAATTATATCGGATAAATTAGCCATCATGAAGGGAAGGTCATTAATATAAACTAAAAAAAGGAAAGGGCCTAGAATTGAACCTTGAGGCACGCCCATCTTTACTAAAGACCCCGAGGACGTCACCCCATTAATGGATACTTTTTGCTGCCTGTAAGATAAATAGGAAAAAACAAGATCAGCAGCTCGTCCACGAATTCCGTAATGATGTAATTTACAGATCAGAGTATTATGGTCAACACAGTCAAATGCTTTAGAGAGGTCACAGAATATGCCAATAGCATCCTGGGACTTCTCCCAGGATTCCAAAATGTGACTGATGAGTTTCACTCCTGCATCTGTTGTTGACCTTCCTTTCGTGAAACCAAACTGATGACTATGCAGAACCCCATTTAAATTAAAATGAGACAACATCTGGTCGAGCATGATCTTTTCATAGATTTTACTCAATGCTGGAAGCACAGATATTGGTCTATAATTAGAGGGATCGCTCTTACTACCTGATTTAAAAATTGGTACTACTTTACTGTGTTTCATTAAATCAGGGAACGTACCACTGTCTAAACACTGATTAAATATGCCTGTCAGGACAGGAGCAATTGTTAAAATGATGATGATGATGATAATGATGATTGGCTGATCAATGTTCAAATACATTTAAGTGGTATGGTTGTTTCAGCAGCCGTCAGTGAGGCTGTCAGTGATACTCAAGAACCAAAACAACAGCGCAGGGAGCGAGAAAGAAGCTTCTGACAAAAATGTGAGTATCACGAATTTATTATTAAGACGGATATCAACAAAGTTCTGCACATCGAAACCGAGTCCAGATGTCAGTTTCATTACTGTTATAGAATATTGAAGTTGATACCTCTTGAACGCGGTTTATGTCCTGATCGCGTTCATCATCATCATCATCATTTCAGCCGATAGACGTCCACTGTTGGACAAAGGCCTCCCCCAAGTGCCGCCACAATGAACGATCATGTGCGTCCCGCATCCATCGGATTCCCGCAACCTGCACCAGGTCATCAGTCCACCTTGTAGGAGGCATTCCAATGCTGCGTCTTCCGGCACGTTTCGCCACTCCAGAACCTTTCACCCGCAACGGCCTCCTGTTCTGCGAGCAATGTTCTCATTGCTACTTAAATTTGGCGATTCTTCGTGCTATCAACCTTGGTTCTCCTGCTGCGTCATTTCTGATTCAATCACGCAAGTAAATTCCGAGTATAGTGCTTTCCATTGCTCCTTGAGTGACTTTAAGCCATCTCATGAGGCCTCATAAGCGACTACGTTTCGGTACCATATGTCATCACTGGCAACACCCACTGGTCGAGATACTGTGGTAACTACTATTATCTTCTTATTTATTTCTTTAATAATAGTTTTTTTTTTTTAAATAAGGCCCTTTGGAGGCGAACTCACCTTTCTTACTGTGATGTTAAACTCCTGCTCGACCACTATTTCCTCCACCTCACCTGATGATGGTAAGCGATGATGGAGCATTCTGGTCCAGAAGTAACCTATCTACTCTTGAGATCCCTAGGTTATAGCTATGAGGAAACAGCCTCCGGCAGGGAATTCCACTCCATAGCTGTACGCACAATAAATATGTTCCCATGACCTTTTTGTGAAACGTCCCCCATGTACCAGTAGCGCATCGTCAAACATTTAGTGGGCCGATGATGGAACGGACTTGGCGGAATAAAGTTATGCAATTCCGACGCACACTCGAAATGTACTCGGTAGAATACTGACAGGCCAGCAACTTGGCGTCGATGCTCAAGATTATGATCGATGTTCGTCTACATAGTTTCCCAATTACGTCTCTTATTTCATGTGAAGATTAAAGTACGTTAGATTGGAAAGTTTAACATAAACTTTGTTCACTGTTACAGCCGTCTTCTGAAAGCCCGATTGTCACGACTGAGGACCAAGAGTATGACACTACCTGGCCGGAAGACTCAACCGACGGTGTGAGTATGACAAAGAGCCGGACCACACGATGTGTTGCGGTGTCGCACCGCATATATTTCGACGAATCGGCGAGTCGTACGAGCGGGGCGGCCGCGGCATCGGCCGTGTGCCTACCGATTCGTTGAAATATTTACGGTGCGGCGCCGCAACGCATCGTTTGGTCCGGCTCTTAGGGCGGTTTTTATCAATAAAACTGGGATCAGCATATTTAAAGCGAGTTCTATAGTAGTCAGCGCCAGTTCTCACACGTGCTTTTTGTTAAAGTACTTAGCGTTATTTTATGGTGTTAAAATATTTCTCGGATAAAATATACGGGTATTTTTTTAAAATAAACAACCTTATTTATTCCTCTTAGCAACTTATTTCATTTGATACCTATATTGTGGGAGTTCAAAATATATTTGACTGAAAATTTAGTGAGCCATCTTAGGTTTATAGTGATAGGTCACGGAGCCCTCTTCCAGTACTGATGTTGATCACCCGGGTGGTTGATGAGGAAATGTGGGATTAAGAATCCCACACTTCCTGGTCTTTTGGTTTCCCCCGAAAACTAAAAAAAAGGTTTATAGTCATGTCACTTAGCATGTATTGTCCAATGTATCCAATCCAAAAGGATAGGTAGGGACAGTCGTTTTAAATTTTTTCAAACTGTTTTATTTCACACCAACTTGCTTCAGTTTTCAGCTTTATAATGTTAAAATACAAGTAGTTCATAGATAAGCCTACACACACACACTCATATAACATACACAATTAAACTTTAGAAGTCAGTGCATGGTTCCAATTCTTCTTCTTTTTCTTCTCGGCCCAGTAGGTTGTCACCTGTACAGTGGCGTCAGTTTCATTGTTTAAGTCCTCCGGAGTACAGGCGTGGGGGCATTTTGAGCACTCTAATTAGTAAACCGTAGAACTCCACGGCTACACTTTTAAAAAGTTGTCCAATGTATTACTCATTGCATGACGACATCAAGGTAACTTACGCAAATGATTGTAAAAGCCATCGTTTACACAAACCAAACAAACATCTACATTACAGATTATGCTGACATACTTATACTGGACAGGTATAAGTATGTCAGCTTGGAAGGTCTAACGTTAATTATTTAAAAATAATTCGTTAGTCTACATAAACAAACAAACTTAAACTATTTATACTAAAACCTAAATAAATACCTAACGTAATATATAAATAAAATACAAAAACACAAAGTGCACTTAGGCGTCGAAGTACTCCTCCATATCGCTGTCATCCGGGAATGTGCCCAGAAGACTGGCAGCATTACCACGTTGAATGGCAATGCTAATTCTTTGAGCGAAGAACGAGCCAGCCCTCTGGTCACGCAAGGTGTCGATCAGTCGGTGAGAAATTTCCTTAAAAAGGAGACGCGCATTCGGATCCCATGACCCAAGCGTTTCGACCCCAAACGGCTCAAAACTGTAATTACCAATAAGGTTACAGTATTTGCGCCGTTTAAGGGTCTCAGCAGCAGCAGCGGCAGCGCCAGCACAGCCCGCCGTACATGGAATGTGGGATGGCGCAAGGGTGTCGACACACCAGAGGCCTACCTACCTTCCACGGTACCAACGTCATACCATCTGGTCTCTTTCCATCGTCATGTACCAAGCCATTTGGTTCTAATACAGCGGGTACGCCGGCGGTGACAAGAGCTCGACAAATAATATCGTTGATGCTAGCGTGTTTGATTGTTTCAGCAGTCTTCCGAGAGTCCGTCTGTCACACTCAAGTATCAAGAGGACAGCAACGCGGACTCGACGGAAAAATACGACGAAAATGTCAGTATCACTAATAAGAGGTTATTTTTTTATAAAAGTGGCCTCTTGCAGGTCCACTTATAAGATTCTATAAAAACCGTCTACTGTTGGACGCAGGCCATTCTCAAAAATCACCACAAAAACCGGTCCTTTTCTTCTTTCATCCATTGGACAATGACACTTGAATGATTGGACAATGGATGAAAGAAGAAAAGGACCGGTTTGTGACACTTTGGGCACTCTAATAAGTGGACCGTAGAACTCCACGGCCACTCTTTTAAAAAGTTGTTCAATGTATTACTCATTCCATGACGACATCAAGGTAACTTTCGTAAATGATTGTAAAAGCCACCGTTTACACAAACCAAACCAACATCTACATTACAGATTATGACACAGGATTATGACAGGTATAAGTATGTCAGCTTGGAAGGTCTAACGCTAATTGGTTTGATTGTTTCAGCTGTCTTCCGAGAGTCCCTCTGTCACACTCAAATATCAAAAGGACAGCAACGCGGACTCGACGGAAAAATACGACGAAAATGTCAGTATCACTAATAAGAGGTTATTTTTTATAAAAGTGGCCTCTAGCAGGTCCACCTATAAGATTCCATAAAAACCGTCTACTGCTGGACGCAGGCCATTCTCAGAAATCACCACAAACACCGGTCCTTTTCGTCTTTCATCCATTGTCACCTGTACAGTGGCGTCAGTTTCATTGTTTAAGTCCTCCGGAGTACAGGCGTGGGGGCATTTTGGGCACTCTAATTAGTAAACCGTAGAACTCCACGGCTACACTTTTAAAAAGTTGTTCAATGTATTACTCATTGCATGACGACATCAAGGTAACTTACGTAAATGATTGTAAAAGCCATCGATTACACAAACCAAACAAACACCTACATTACAGATTATGCTGACATACTTATACTGGACAGGTATAAGTATGTCAGCTTGGAAGGTCCAACGCTAATTTGTTTGATTGTTTCAGCTGTCTTCCGAAAGTCCGTCTGTCACACTCAAGTATCAAAAGGACAGCAACGCGGACTCGACGGAAAAATACGACGAAAATGTCAGTACCTATCACTAATAAGACGTTTTTTTTTTATAAAAGTGGCCTCTTGCAGGTCCACCTATAAGATTCCATAAAATACGTCTACTGTTGGACGGAGGCCATTCGCGTAGTATCATAATGGACTTTATAGGGGCTATTACACTACGCGTTATTCTGACTCGTTTTGTCTATGGTTCGACGTATCTAGTCTATGGTTCGACGTATCGCGTATAGAAGCTAGCGCAAAATAAGTTGGCGCATGGCCAAAATTGGAAACTAATCGTTTGACGTTTATGTCATGTGTCAGGAGAATGTGTTCTGTTCTGTGTTTTTTATCGTTTCTAAAGTACATAGTCGTCATTATTGCTCCAAAAGTGATTAAGAGTATTAGCGGAGGTATTATGTTGAAATTCAAATGTGTTTGTGAAGAAAAATTAGGAAATATTGGGCTTACGGAACCATTTTCCAAAATTACCCATTTGTCAAATAATTTTTTGGGTGACCATGACAATAAAATTTCCCTAAATATGCGTATCCGAGCAGTACCCAGCAAGTCAACAAAGTCTGTTGAAAATGGTCTGCTAAAAAAAAAAAATATCCATTAAATGATTCACAAATTTTTCAAGACTTAAAAAAAAAATTACTTATATAAATGAAAATAACCTATAGTCAATTTGTTTACCTGAACCTGAAAATTTTGACATGTTTCTGTACCTAAAAATGCTTCTTTTTAGATTAATTACAAAAAATAATGATAAAGCTACATTGTTTACCAATCTATATTTTTAGAAAACCTGAATGTTATAATATATGTTATGAAACATATTTTCCATTTTTAAAAACATATTTCTTTTTTTTACAAGACATATCAAAATTGTTTACTTTCTTTTTAATACGGACTATAAATGTAGTATAGCTAATAAATTCTTTAAATTTAAACTGTACGAACGTTTTTAATCAAATTAAGGAAAATAGATTTGTTAGGCTGGCAACATTAAGCACACCCCCAGCAACGCGCCAAGTTATCTTGCCCACACTCTAATAGGAGTTAGACTGTCTTTCTATGAATGAAAAATAGTACGAGTCTGAAAATCGCACGCGTTATTCAGCGCAGTGTAATAGGCTAGACTGGCGGTCACCGGCGTCAACCGTGGTGAATCCATGTAAAATGTATGAAACCTACAGGAAATAGTCCGGTGGCAGCTTTTGTAGCTGTGGAATGTGGCCCATATGCGGCGACACTAAGTGGTTGCGTTGTTGCAGCAGTCCACAGAGAGTCTGCGCCAAGACTACAACAACTCCGGCTCGAAAGAAGTATCCGACGAAAATGTGAGTATCACGACACAGGGAGATTTTGATAACAAAATTGTGGCTTTAATATGACTTTATATACTAGCATAGCCTTTTGATGTTTCCACTGCTGGGATTCAGGCCTAATCTCTAGGAGAGGTTATGGGCCGTAATCCACCACGCGGGCCCAGTTCGGGTTTGTGAATGTCACAAATCTTCGAAGTTTTGGTTCTAGAACATGCCGGTTTCCTTACGATGTTTTTCTTCACCGTTTTGGGAGCAGTGGTGATGAAATAATGCGCCATGCTGGGTTTGAACCTGCGACCTACAACTCCTATGTTGAAGCCTTTACCACTCTGGCACCACTGCTCTCTTTGTCTCGAATAGTATTGAAACTGAATAAGCGCCTCTTGTTAAGAATAAAGAGGGGCAAAATTATTCTCTACAAATAGTTTACGAAAACTCGCACCAGACAACTTATTTTTCAAGATTGGGAAATCATCAATCATCTTTAGCTAAGAGTAGCAGACCTTCACCGTAAGCAACAACATGTACTCCGGGCGGTCCACACCTTTTTGCAGACCGCCCGCAACACCCGGTAACACCCAGGTTTTTCTTCTAGCCGAATCCAAAACAAGAGTCCCTCAAAATAACTGTTTCTGACGAAAAACTGCTATAGGCGGAATGTAAAAACGCCGCTGCGCCTCTCTTATCACTCTTCAAAGAGTTGTGGGGTGCCCTCGCCAGACCCTATGAACGTGATCTGTCAGTCACTAGGTATCATCATTATCAATTCAATCGAAAGACGTCTCCTCCAAGCGTCGCTACAACATCCGATCCTGTGCGTCTCGTATCCACCGCTTTCCCGCAACTCTCACCAGGTCGTCGGTCTACCTTGTGGGAGGCCTTCCAACGCTGCGTTTTTACTTTTAGAGGCTTCATTGACTCTCCGTTCTACGAGCAATGTGCCCTGCATACTGTCACTTTTGTGATTCTGTGGGCTATGTCGGCGACATTGGATCACTTGCGAATTCCTTATATATTTGAGTCAAAGTCAAAATATTTTATTTCACATAGGCCTACATGGGCACTTATAAAACGATTCATAGAAAGTCTGACACTAATTTATTTGATTATTCCAGAAGTCCTTCATCGACGACGAATTAAGTGAAATAGTCGACCCAGAGGTAAGTGTTTCACTAAAGTGCCACTGAGTGCGATCAGCATAACTGTTTCAAAGAGGACACACACATCGCGGTCGCTCTTGAATAGCATTCAGTGAACCTTGTCCAGTCCAGCTGGTAATATGATTCCGGTTTCATCAAAAATTAATACAATACTCTGAGAATCAGAATCAAATTGTCTAAACAATTCATCTGTCTCTATAAAGCAAGAGCCCACGACGGCCAGACCTTCGTTATTTTATAAAACTTGAAAGTGTTTTCTGTGCATGTCCCCTGTACAGGTAGGAACGACCAGCGACTATGGAGTTTGGGTTGTGGTTACTTGGGCAGATATCAAGCAGTAAAGGTTTATAAAATAATACCTTATTTTCGTTAAATTATAAAATTCAATTTTGCCAGACACTGACGGTTGCTACCCCTGCCAGACACCCCTAAACTTTGATAAATTACCTATAATTACATATATGTAACGACATCTACGGCGTCACATACATATGAACTAATCCTGTATCGCGTAATCAAAGTTCTCCACGCGATTAGAACATACAGAACAGCTCGAAATCATCTATCGGACTGTTGCCAACCAGACTATAATGATATAATTATGTAGCACACACACTCCGGTTTTTTGCAGCCCTGCCTGGAGGGGTTTTTTTATCGGTGGGTAAAAATCATCTAGATGACATCCCCCACCCTTGGGCGGAGCAGGAGATAGTGACAAATGATAAATGATGATAAATGATCTTTATTTTACAAATAGGTTTTTAAAAAAATCATTTTTATACGTGAATTTTGTTTTCAGTCAGTTTAAACTAGATGAGGCCGGTGTTTCCTGGCTGACTATCCTGAGAAGAAACGCCGAAACAAACTCATAGTGTCAGACTTACACTGACTAAAAAACCCACCCTGTTCTTTCGTTGTCTTTTATAACGGGGCCGAGCCTCCCTTTCAGAAATAGACCCTTGGCCCCAGTAAGCTTCGACCCTGCTGGGCCCCTACGGTTGCTGACAACTGCTTGAAGCGCGCGGGAACAGTGCTCGCCGTCGACGTCTTCGACTCGGTCCGGACAGTTACCGGACGGTCAGATAGCAAGCTACCCATTACTCGCCGTCCGAAAGTTCGCGCCTACGGTGGCCGGAAATTGGGATCGGAATCCCGGCAACGGCTAGGGCGTAAGCGCCGTTGCCTGATATGGTTGGCCTCCACCTTTGGTAGCATTACTACTTCGCAGAAAGAGGCGCCCGCCTGCCACTCCTCCTCGCTCGGGACCATGGACTGTACCAAGGCCCGGCGCGAGAGATCGCCGCTGCCGATCGCCCCCACAAGGACATGGCGATGCTCTGCCTAAGCAGGGCACATCTCTACTGTGTCCTCCGCCGTGTTCTCCGGGAAAAGGCTTTTATGTCTATTAGGCAGGCAAGTTTAACCTAGAAATGAAACTAAAAACTGCCCATCATTTTGCAGAAGCACAGCGTGCTGACTCCGGTACAGATGCATACCACGACACACCTGCGGGACCTGCTACACCTGGCCCTGCTCATGGAGCCTCATGTCAACGATGCTATCTTAACTATGAAACGGATAGAGTACCATGATTGCCCCAACCCATAATATCATTAACACATAAAAAGATCATAGGCCTATTCGATAAAACCGGCAGGTAACAGGCAAAATGATTTTCTTTTCTTTTTTTTGTAATGTTCCCCGTTACCTGTTACTAGTTAAGCTAGTATAATATAATAATATTGAATTGTACATATAATGTTAAATATAATATTAACAGAAGTTTTGATTTTTTTTTGTAGGCCTGTTCTGTCCTACTCCTGGGCAAAGGCCTCCCTCCACTCCTTCCATGTCTCGCGCGCCCGGGCTTCCTCTTGCCAACGTTTTGATTAGTTAAAACAATATAATATCGAAGCGCACACAGTGCTGCTACAATGCGGCTGAACTTTCTTCAGCCGTATCATATTTTAGCTTAGCATTACACAAGAGTGCTCTGTTTTGCAAAACGCCTAGTAGTTCTAATAATTATTTATTTATTACGCATGAGGCTCGTGTTGGCTGGGCAGGGGCCCCCCACAGTTACATTGGAGCTGCTCTATTATTATTTTTTTATAAACAATAATTTGATTTGTAAGTACATATTGAAATTATTAATGATAATAAATGATTGTTTTTAGTTGAAACTAAGTTTTATTTAGATCTATACTTTTAATTAAGGTGTATTCTGGATGAGCTTACAAAAATTATTTATTTATTTGGCTCTTCAACATTGAGTGCACACATATAAAGAAAAATAATACAATTTTACTTTTAAGTGCCCCATCACTTAAAGAAGAGCACTACTTGCACTAATTTGTACGCCTTAACAGATAATAATAATAATTAAAACACAGAATAAATAATAGTACAGTCTGTCAAGAAAGTTATGAAAAGAAGGGCGCCACCATCATTAAACATGGTATCCCAATAAATTTCGACTAAAAGATATTGATACTTTTATTTATAATATAATAATTACCGATTTACGGTCCCTTTACTGCCGTGTAGGTACATTATTTTACCGATCTATCTGACACTCGTCTATCTATTTAATACGTGCTTGTAAAAGAGTTTTGACTTTCATTGGTAGTGGCTCCCTATAAATAAAAGTACTTACTCTGTCGTAGTGGCGAACAACATTTTTATTAGAACTAATTTTCATTCAAGTGACGTTTAATTTTAACTGATACATAATACTTATAGTAGTTCTCATTTATTTATTAAAACTTCATGCAACACAAAAGTACAAAGGCGGAGTTAATGCCTTAGGCATTTTGTACCAGTCTGAATTTTGTTTTATAAACATTGCGACGAAACCATACTTCTCTATTTGCTTATTAGGATAATTATATGTTTATCCTACGTATCTACACGTAAGAGTTTATCAAAAAATATAGGTTTTATATTCATAAGAATAACTGGATTGATCAACCCTTGTTTTCGTCCTTTCAGCTACTAGCATTTATGTACTTACTACAAAGTGCAAATCACGATGTTTTGCCTCTCTGCACTGCCGTCAGCATAGCGCTGAGTATCGATAGGTATGAGCTCATTGCAAAAATAAAAAGGTTATGAAATAAATCTTTATTAATCCGAATCCAAATAATCAGAGTCGAGGTATTCGACTCCAGAAATGTTGCCTGAAACTTCTTCAAAATGAAACCGGCCAACATCTGTCTCGTAGTTTGTTTCGTAGGTCGGCCTTTCCTGTGTTTTCCAAGTGTTGAAAATTTACCTCCATTCTTCATGCCTTAGTCCACAATGCGCCGAACTGTACTTTCGGAAACACCTGAAGTCAATAAAGATAATTATGTTAAATATACAAATACATTTATCATACCTAAATAAAACACAAAAATATCAAAACCGTTAAGTGGTAGTATAATAAATCGTAGGTAAATTTCATAACCTTAGCAAGACATAAACAATGTTAAAGATAGATAAATTGTACTTAAAAACAGAAGATTGTCAAAACATTATATTTCCGTTAGTGTGTTAAACTTTAGAATATATTTACGTACCGGTTGACTTTGCTGTTCGACCATAAACATCGTCTTTTTTCATCCCAGCACTCCCACCTTGAATTTCGTCCATACACCCTTGAAAAACTTTAAATATAAATTGTCTCGCACCGCTTTTATAAACATTTCGATTCATTTTTTGTATCTTAACGCTTACACGATTAAAAAAACTCGAAATAGCACCGAAATATTATAAAAAAAACAACCACACAGATACGACGTGACAGTTCAGGTACTCAGCTTAACAATTATTTAGTGTTGCCAGTATTAGCAAAAACAGTAGTTCCCAAAACATTCTTTTCATGACTTTCTTGACAGACTGTAAGAATAAACACATTTTTTTTTTAAATTTAAACTTTAAATTAATTAAATTTACACACACAGGATTTAGAAATTGTCATTAGATATATTTTAATGACACTAAACCAATTCTGATTGTCCAAATTTAATGAAATACCCACATACATCGTGGTAATCAACGATGCCTTGAGTCCCCAGTGACATGTTGTGAAAAAATTAAACAGAAGATTGAAAGAAAAGAAAAGAAAGAAAAGAAGTTACTGTAAAAACCCGCACTACGGTCAATCTTAACATTTACTTCAAATACACGGTAAATTATAATAAATAACCATATCAGTAAGGTTTAAAAAAAATAACAACGAAGGTTAATGCTAAAATCTTCTCGTCCGATTATAATTTAAGTGTCTTCAAACCTAAGTGAATAGGCTCTTAATAAACTAGTCCGTTTTACCATCAACTATGGCATCAATGCTTACGTTCATGTGCTTATCATTAAAAAAAGGTGGGAGAAAACCTCAAAGGTGGAAAAAAACTGGGCAAGTGCGAGTCGGACTCGCGCGCGACAAGTTGCGGTATGGCGGACAGAAGTCCGGCGGGATCTCATGGTGAAATGGTGACAGCGACTGTCGCACCCAGCAGCACTGGGTGCATGCCATAATTATGGTGGTAAGCCCCCTCTTTGAGGCACGGCGTTCTCACCTTCACATGACGCAAGTTCTCACTGGACATGGTCAGTTTTGGAGATTCCTGCACCGGATTCGTGCGGAAGTGACAGCTGGGTGCCACCACTGCATGAACCGCCCGGAGGACACGGTGGAGCATACGGTCCTTGAGCGTCCGTCGTCGTGGATCTACGTCCGCCGTGTCCTCGTGGGGGCTAATAGCGACAACGATCTCTCGCGCCGGGCCTTGGTACAGGCCATGTTCCGAAGCGAGGATTGGCAGGCGGTCGCGTCTTTCTGCAAAGCAGTCAAAATCAAATCATTTATTTCAAATAGGCCATTTGTTGGCACTTTTGAACAGACAAATGTCGGTTAGTCCAAGAAAAGTGAAGCTAAATTGCACGTTCCAAAGCTTAGATGTCTATGGAGAAGAACGTGCAAAAAACGCTAGCAAATGCCGCACGTGCACGCGTGAGTGACCGATCACTCGCGCCTCAGGGCTGCCAGGTGCAAAATTTTAGTTAATATTAATAAAAAATAGAAAAAATAGAAAAGAATGTTAGTTATTTTTAATAAAAACTTTGTACTTTTTCATTGTACGATCTTTTCGTTTAAAAAATATTTCGATTTTTAGTAGCCGTATCGTCGTGCGATCATCCCTTTTTTGCACCTGGCAGCCCTGATATATCGTTGATTTATCTCTTGTTTCACTGTATGGCCTTGGCGGGACGTACGTCAGGATGGACGGTGCGGACGGGGCTTAACTTCTCCCATTTGGGGCGCAGTGGGAGGGAGAGTCAGACTTTTCCTTGGTGTTCCTTCAGTTATTACTTATTTACAATTGTTAACTATACCTACAGTATGCACCAAAACGTTTAGCAAACCAATAATCTACGAATTAAAAGAAATAATATAAACCTTGACCATTTCTTTACCGACTGTTACCCAAATAAAAATATGCAGAATTTTAGTTGTTAGTTTGTCTTTTATCGCGAGGGCTGCGGTAACTGTTATAAACAAGCCGCAGCCCTGGCAGTTCTGCTGAGACTCCCGACGCTGCTGATCGGCTCCACAATGACACAATTTGCTCCGTTCGAGTGGGGCAAACCTCCACCATATGCTCCCTTCAATTATCTGTGCAATTTGGTGACACCGGGGCGTCTACATATCGCACAAAGGCGACACCCGGGCATCTCTTCCCGATGTATCCCACACTGGAATCTCCCGAAACAACTGTGACCGATAAGCCACATTGGAATTGATACACTCAACAGCCATATTACAACATCAATGAAGTACGAGTAGTTGTCGAAAATATTGTATAAAATTTCAAATTGACCTCTATTGTGACTCCGTAGAGTTTGTTTTCCCTTATTATTGACTTACAAGATTACTTGTAAAACACAACCTCTCAGGACTATGGTACTAACATCACAAACAACAACTTTTGTTTAGATAAAAATAAAAATATTTAAATGAGACGTTTTAAATATTACAAAGTCTATGCGAAGCAAGCGATAGTACAATAGCGGAAGGTGCTTGATGCGCTTGCGCCGCATCATACAGACCTAAGTAGGTATAGCAAAATACATAGTTTAAATGTGTTAGATAAAACCACATAATCTTGTAGGTTTGTTTTTAGTATATGTATTATGTTTTGTAAAAAGTCATAGAACAAAAGTTGTTATTTATGATGTTACGAGATATATTACAGTCTTGCAAGGTTATTAGTGTTTTGCAAATAACCTTGTATAGTTGGTTTCTCCACACCCGCCACTCTTCCCTCACTTGCGTCCTGTTATGTTACACACATGTGTGACGTCACGCCGTACACCTCTCCATGCAGTTTGAACAGCCATTGAGTAAAGCACGAGCACTGTAGCGCGCGCACTGCGCTGCCGACCGTACACAAGCGAACAGAGGCTATGTTTACCTCTCTCTGAAACTGTTACCCTGGTAGTGTGATTATTTTTGAAAGCTAGTGATGAACCAAGGGGCTTGGGCGTTGAGTCTTATTGTCAAGGCTGTCAAAACAGTGGAAGAAATCCTCCGAGGGTATTAACAAATGGCGATTCTGTTACTACATTAAAATGAGTGAAATAGGGTTTTTAGCATCGAGAATCCCTTGGTTTGTATCTTCACAAACCAAGGGATTCTGCAGTAGATATTGTTTCGACCAAAATAAGACTAACTAATAGAAGTTCTATTCGACTCATATGCACATGACGTTTTAGGAACACTTTCATGGTGCATACAGCGAAGGAGTGCAATTCCCTTCCTGAGTCTGAGTTTCCAGGTTGCCACAACCTAATCATTAAGACAAGAGCGAATAAGTTACTTTTAAGCAAGCGTGCTCCATCGTCGACCACACCGTCGCTTTCCTTCAGGTGAGATAGTTTTTAAGCGCGAGCCTATCAACAGTAAAAAAAAGAATTTTGTTCATTTTTGTAATTATTTAATCCCTTGGTAAATTACGATGTCAATCAAATTTCCAATTTTTTCCATCACTACGCAGAAGCGATTCTAAATGCCGGGTAGCCGAAATTCCCGTACCTAACAAAAGCATTTCGATAGCCATCTGTATCCCAACTACATTGATCCATTCGGAACCAACAGAGACCGAGCACTCAGACAATTAGCGACAATAGCATCTACATACAATAGAGCGATCCCTGATCACCGCTATCACGCCGACAAACCGTCGCCGAAACGCCGCCAAAACGTTGACAAATCGCTGGCAATTGAACGATAGATGGCGCTGTGTCTATTGGCCATTTAGAGAACATGTGGACTTGTGTCGATATCGATGCAAGCACAGCTCTATTGTGAGCTGAATGTTGGTTGTCAGTCTATAAACATGCCCTCGCTGAATCAAATGTAGCGGATAGAGGTGCCGGCTACCGGCGGATATTAGGTGGTAGTGCAAGAGAGTTAGTTGCTTCTGGTGTTAGCTTTTAGAGATGTATTGACTACATTATAAATGACCGTGATTTGAACTTTTCATTGCACAATAACTAATTAATAAACTGATTAAAGAGTGTTTGAAACTGGCTTTTTGTTTAAATGTGTGATGAACATAAAAGTCAAGTCACCTAAAAATGAGCTTGATGAATTATAAAAAGATATAGCGACACCTTTTCTTTGAATTATATTATTCTTATGATTTTTTATTTTTAATAATAAGAAAAAAAGAAAGAAAAATAATTTATTTGTACGCATGGATACACACACAGTAAAAACATTTTTTTTTTACAAAAAATATAAAACACTGACATAACGTGTCTCATGGCTGCGCCAGTTCAATAAAAATGCCAGGCAATGAGGATATATTTAGGTTATGAGAATAATGATTATATTCTCAACGACTTTGACAGGCCTCTTGGTCTAGTGGTTAGTGGCCCTGACTGCTATGCCAGAGGTCGTAGGTTCGATCCTCACCCAGGACAAATGTTTATGTGATGAGCAGGATCATTGGCATTGCAGTAAGGTCCATTAACCATCTCTAATAGATGAGAGCGAACCCTTATCCGATTCAATATATTGCAATATTATTATAGAATCACTTCATGTATTAACAACCTCATTTATAGCAAGAATCGCAATTTTCAGGACTCGCTTCAACTAAAATATTTTTTTAATTACTTCACCCCTAAATCACTTTCCTTCAAATCTTGCCTTAAAACCGCTTTCACCTAGGTAAACACACCACAACTACAACCGATTTGCAAGGGACACCGACGGACAGACGAGCGGTTCCGAGTAATGCCGATAATAGCCGATCATTGGACCAATGGAGACGATTACACACAATAGCGCATTCAGCCGGCTGTAGGATACTGTTTGTGTTGGGACCTCTGTATGCGGTATGATACACTGGTTTAAGCTTTAGATTTACTGAATACACTCGTGTAAGTGCTTTCCAAAACACGGAAGGGTCACCCGGTCACGGTCAGCCGTTGGGCTTGGGTGTCTCTTGGCAATCGTCATGGGTAGTCAGAAGCCCAAAAGTCTGTCGGTCTCGCAATAGTATCTGGTTAAGTTATTGGGTTGTGGAAGCCGAAAGAGGTCCTTTGCTGGATATGGGCCTCCTCCAAGTGTCAACAACTGGTCATGTGCGTCCCGTATCCATCGGTCCACTTTGTGGGAGGCCTTTCAGCGGTGCGGTAAGCTGTCGCTAGTCTAGAACCTTCTTTGAGACAGGCAATCACTCTTAGAAAGGTCCAGCGACAGTACCCGGAAACATTGGAAGTCAACCCTAACATGGTGAAGATTACACAGTTTGGTATATTACTTATTCCATTTTTTGCGTAGAAACTCACCAGAACTTTTGTATCGGAAGGACTTTTATTTCGAATCCGGTAGGAAGAAACCTTTGTACTTGCTCCGTGGAAGAAACTATCGAGGTATACGGTACAGAATGTAAAGTCCCGTAAACTTACATTAAATTGGAAGATCCTCCAACCAGACGCGAGTTGCATCTGGTGTGGGCGACTGCCTGAGAAAATGATTTCGGGCTAAAGAAAGAAAGAAATAAAAAGTGTTTATTCGCGTCAAACATGACGCATACCATAACAAAATAAATAAATAACAATATCGACTAAAAGTAGCACGTAAGATATGCGTCACATCCGCGCAAAACGGCCAGCGCTCAGCAAAATGCTGGGGCTCATGAAAAACAGAGCCACAGCGCTGATTTTCGGCACCAGCCGTCGTCGACGATGAGACGCCGATCGGTCAGCAAGGATTTAAACTACGTGCAATCAATTAAAAAAATAAATAAACAAATTAAAACATAAAATAACAATAAATCGAACAATAACCTTAATTATACATTAAACATAAAACAAAGATAAAGAAAAACACAAATTGACTAACAAACAAGAACTAGTCGATTATTTTGATCGATCAATGACCGATCGAACTTAGAACTAGAAATTGTCAGTGCGCAGTCACTTCGTCACATTTTGAGTCTGTGGGTGGTAACAAAAAAAAAAGATGGCTGATCGGTGGATAACTACGGCAAGTTATGTAATTATTATGCAAAAAATAAAATTCCTGACCTGCGCAACTTACGCAATCGATTTGTTTGCCTATATGTGTTAATGGGTGAATTAAGTTGTTGAAATGTTGAGTTATAGTGAGTTGTAAAGAAACTTAGCTTAAACTTAGGGGCTGTTGTACACATTCTAATCGCGAGAAGAACTCGATGCAGAGCGCGATGCAGGATTTTGTAGTTAGTTCATTTATAGTGCCACAAATGTCAGTGCACGGATCACCAGGAGGACACGGTGGAGTATGTGGTGAAGGTCTTGTCGAGGATTTCGTGCCATCCAGAGCAAGAGAAGCTATTTGATGATTTCTCAAGCTGGGGTGGGTACGAAATGGAAAGTGTGATGATGTTGTTTTGTGTGGAATTTTACACTAACAAGCATCACTTAGTTAAGTAAGTAATTTGTCGGTACAGGATGCCGATCATCATCGAAGTCTTTTACAGAGATTCTATTTTGAGGGCGATGACTGGGTATCGAGCAATAAACAAACTATTCCAATTCACACAACTAATTTATTATGATGCAATCTTTAGGTATTCAATTCATAAAGAGCAGTGAGACAGTCCCCCACTTCCCCAGACTAGATGTTGTTGACACGGCTACCGATATAGTAAAGAGCCTCGAGCCCCGAACATTTATCTGTTCGAGTCGTGCAAACGTCAGCTGAAATTCTGTCAAAGTGACAGTGACACTTGGCTCATTCAGTAACTGTCAAGCTTCCGTACTATTGATTTTACGGACATATTGAAAATAATTCAACTTTTCATCCAGTATTATTCTCCTCTAATCCACTAGACACCCACGCATCTTTAACTTCTAAATAAAACAAATAAAATTTCCATGTGCCTTCATTTTCCCTCTGAAACTCGACTCGAAGCGATGTTTTATGTATATTCCGTCGTTTTGTCTCGATGGCGGCGACACATGACACCTGTTTTAATTTATTCCAATGCTAAGATTTATATGAGAATGCAAAAACAGCCTCTTGGAATACTCTTGAATATGTATCAGAGACATTGAATAATTCACATGGTACAGGATTAAATTCAGTTGGTTTCGTGTGCGCTCGGTCGTCGTCGGGAGAGGTCGGGAGAGGTCGGTCGAGGTCGGGGCATTTCGGATGAGCCATGAATCCATGACGTTTGGACGTTTAACAGGTGATGTGGAATACGACACGGCCTCGCACAAGGTGGATCGACGGCCTGGTTTGAGACGTGGAAAATGCAGTGGATGCGAAACGCATAGGGCCGGTCGTTGGTGACGCTCGAGGGAGGCCTGTGTCCAACAGTGGACGTCTTTCTGCTGTAATGATAATCGTATTAGGCTGTGCGCAGTACCCACGAGTCGCGCGTCAACCCCCGTTTACTTATGTCTCCATTGTATTGAAAAATTTCGTTTGATACACGTGGAAAGCCACTGCAGCCCTCGGTTTCATAACGGTCGAATACTGTCCTGGTCGTAATGACAAACTTTCGGCAGTAATCAAAATGTTAAACAATAAAAGTGATTTCTTTTCAAAGAAGATGGTGAGTGTACCAAACGTACATACAAAGTCAAATAAGCGATATTCATGATAATATCGGTTCAAGTCGATATGTGTGGTGGCAGTTGATGAGTTGCGAAGCCAAATACAAATACGACTTATGAAAGTTATTCATTTCTGGGATCCTGTCCCACTTGACAGTTGTTTCCAATTAATAATTCTTACATGTATTCTCATGTTTACGAAAAGAGAATACGCATGTGTAGGGATGTGTTTCTTTAAGGGCGTTTTCAATTGACCGCTGCCGCACGTTTACCGTGCCGCAGCCGGCCGATTGCAGTATGTTAGCAGTGCAACAACAAGCGCTTAAATTGAAAACGTATCTGGCTGCCATGAGTTTGTTTGCCGATGATGTCCTATTCAACACCGCTCTATGCAACACTCAATTGAAGACGTGGTGCTTGTGACGTTGCCGTCCTGTGGACGACCATTCGCCACGCGGTTGCTGAACCGCGCGCTTTGTATGAACAATACGATCGTCCATACACAGTACGAATGACGTATTGCAGCAGGCCGTCATAAGATGCATAAATTGAAAGCGCTCTAAGAGTGGAATTTCCTGCAGGGGTCTGTGTTTCCTGATATCTACAATCTGGGGATCTTTAAGTAAATACTGAATAGGTTATTTCTTCTAATCAAGCGTGCTTCATCGTCGATTGCATTGTCGCTTTTTATTCGCTGAGATAGAGGCCAAGCGCGAGCCTATCATACTGAAAAAGGAAAATTATATCAGGTAATCCTAATTTTCAAGAAACTGACTAAAACAGTAATAATTTAATGGACTCCAACATTTTGTACAAGCGAACAATTAAAAAGAACACAAAAAACAAAGACAATATGTCTTATCTAATATGTCTTTGTTTTTTGTGTTATTTTTAAGTGTTTGCTTTTATATATTAGTAGTAGGTATTTGCAATGAATTGTGGTGGGAACCCAAGGAAACTATGAATGAATACAGAAAAGAAATGTTTTTATTTTTTTATTTATTTATTCATTTATGTACACACAAACACTTAAAAATGAAATGGACAAATACAGATAAAAGAGTACAAAGGTACTGCTTATTTCAAATGAAATTTAATGTTTTACGAATATCAAATTTAATTTAGTTACTTCTGCATTTGTATAGCACTTGCCGGCGCTACTGCTAACTATCAGGTGGAATGTTATGGACTTTTCTATTTAGTTATTTCACAGAAGCGGCCGGAATCTGGTACTGGCGAGAGGTATCAGGGATTCAAGGCACTTACCTTCTGAACACGGGGGCTAGCTGGGGCATCCTTAATAAGGGTTTCGTCCTTTAGTTGCCACTTGTTGGCATGGCATCTTGGGTGCATGTTGCATCTATAGGTATATTATACATGTATGTGCATTGTTTGCTCGTCACGGTGCTATTTCGTATAGCACCCACTCTTTACGATACACCGGTGACCTAACGGTCAGTTGCCTGGAGCAAGCCTAGCGGGGGAAATCTGGTTCTGTACCCGTTGGAGGTATACGTGTATTAGAAATGCACTATCTACCAAACCTTTCGGGGAGAATACATGTTATGAACAACCAGTTTTTCAGTATTTATTTTTCTTATCGAACTTTTTAATTTTGTTAACGAATCGAATCTTACAAGAGGGTTTAAACGTATGAAGAATGGGGTCTACACCGCCACAAACTTACACTTAACACTGTACGGGTATTGTGTCTGGTTCGGTTCACTTTTCTTGGACTGACCGACATATAACTATCCAAAAGTGCCTGCAAATGGCCTATTTGAACTAAATATTTTTGATTTTGACTTGACCGGGCCGCTGTCCGGTAGTTGATTTCGGATTGTTAGACATGCTTTAATCATGCGCAAAATTTTGGTATTGTGATGTAGGATTTCGAACTTTAGTTCTTATGTAGAGACGAGGATGTCGCTAACAGTACCTTTAAGGGAATTTGTGACAAAAAAATGGCAATCCTTTAATAATCACATTCCAGCAACCAATAAATTCTTCGTACCCTTACTTACGCATGACACCCCATACACAAACATTAGTCGCCACAAATATCAACATATCGACAGCGCACATCTCTAGTACCGACTACTGATATCTTCAGCAATAGAGAGCATCATTTGTCTTGTAAAAAACGAATGGTTCGGGA
This sequence comes from Mythimna albipuncta, assembly GCA_929112965.1. Lineage (NCBI taxonomy): Eukaryota > Metazoa > Arthropoda > Insecta > Lepidoptera > Noctuidae > Mythimna > Mythimna albipuncta. The sequence goes on from OV815984.1 coordinate 393,938, forward strand.
CGTCGTATCACAGACCTAAGATGATATTTATGAGAAAGAATGAATTTGTTCTAAAGCGCCGCGCACACCGGCGGACACGACTTCCTTTTTATTGGCCGAGTAAGTTATGAGCTGAAATGGCACTTTTTATAGATGGCCTGGTGTATTTAGTGCAGCTAAGGATTTTTCTTATTTGAAAGACTGTTAATGGGAGAAATAAGCGTTCAATTTTTTTTTTTTTTAATAAGTTGATCTTCGTTCTTTCTATGATATTCCCTGTTCAAAGACAAAGTTTAAAGGAAAAAATATAGAAGGAATCTAATTTAAGGGATTGTCTCTTTGGCACAGAGGTTATCAAATCCGCAGTCCAGTAAGGAATCCCAGTCAGGCATCGTAATTGGAAATTCTCAACTAGCTACTTATTACATGAGAACTAATGAAGTTATAAATAACTTTAAAATAACTTATTTTTTTACACTTTCTGCAGGATTATCATTCATAAGAATGAAGAAGATGGTCTTGATGAATTTTATAATTATAACTCTGTAAGTATTTAACTTATATAATGGCCGTCGATCATATTTTTGTCAATATACAGCAGACTTGACTCATCAACCTTATGGTACGTTGTCTCAGTATAATTGACACTCTTGAGATGTGCTGCTGAAGGCGTCTACTGAGGATAAAATGGACTGCTTACCACACTAGCATTTCCATTCTGAAAGAGCTTCGCATCAAACAACGACTTTCATCGATTGTGCAACTGCGAATCTTCGAAATGTTTGGACATATCATCCGCAATGAACGCTCAATTTAGACCATACTATTACCATTTAGTGGTACAGAGAAGAGAGTAGAGGGCCAACGTTGTCGAGGTCGATCACCTACCAGATGGCCAGACTTCATGAAATGTTCTTCGACGTTTGCCCTCATTGAATGCACACTCAGTGCCACGAATAGAGAGAGATGGAGAAGTCTAGCTAAAGCCGCAACCAAACTACCAGACGATCCATGACCACGATCACTCTGCCAAGAGTGTACGGCTTCACTGAGAAGAAGAGTAGCCTTCTGTACATATAATATGTATATAATAGCTTCCAGTTTATCTACACTGATAGTATAAAAAGGTAAAGTTTGTTTCTTTTTGTTTTTATGTTTTTTTGGTTTTTAGGAGGTGATCTGTGGAAGTACGGGTCCGATTGCTAAAATTTTTTCATCGATAGAAAGCTGCTTTATTCCTGAGTGATATAGGCTATATTTTATAAGCGCTAGTTTAAAATACGAAACGACTAAACTTATTCCCCTGTTCACGGTTACTCACCTTAATCAATGTAAAATTACATCAGTATTCAGGGTTAAATACACCCGACTTAAGTTCCCGGTATTCAATCGCAACATCCCTTTGACGCGCGCTGGTCACCATTTCGCAGAATAAATCTACGTAAATGGCACGTGGACACGCGTACAGTTAACATCAAAGTAATGTTTACACTTTGAAATAAAAACCCAACGATCTTTAAACGGCTTGTTCTTTTTCGGTGTCAGTTTTTAATGTTGGTTTATGAAATACTTTAGGTTTGGCTTTAGGCATGGACTACATGCCTTAGAGGCAAATGTTTAATTCATGAGACCCCAAGCCAACGCCCTCAAGGAGTTGTCAGCAACAGCAGGGACCCAGCCGGGTCGAAGCCTACTGGGGCCAGGGTTATCCGAAAGGGCGCTCGAGCCCCGGTATGAAGGCTAGAAGGAACGGGGTGGGTCTTTTAGTCAGTAAGAGTCTGACACTATCTCCCGCTCCGCCCAAGGGCGGGGGATGTCAATGCATGATTTTTCCCACCATAAAAAAAAAAAGCCAACGCCGACGTTCGCGCACCTATTGTCTTTCTATTGTGTCTGTAATATCCACGATTGAAAGGTTAAAGTGTCCATGATAAATTATATTAAAATTTATTTTGCAAATAGGTTTAAAAAACACTTTACGCATATAGTTTTTTTGTCAGTCAGTTTACACTACATGAGGCCGGTGTTTCCTAGCTCCATTGGCTATTCCTACCGAAACAGACTTAGGGGTCAAAGTCTCTTTTATAGTCCGTAAAGTACTCATGTAATGGTCAAGTCATATGAGAACCATGCAGATTGGTGTCTGAGATTGTCTTTTGAAGAAAGAACCACATAGATTTGAGTGAACCTGTCCAGTAGTGCTAGCATTTGTTAGTTTTCGTGTTGTTCAAACTTAGGACTACAAAAGAGCTTACCAGCTCCATAATTGTGAAAACTATGTAGTACAGCCATTGATGAAAATAATCGAAAATGTATTCAACAACACTTTAGGCCAGACATTCAAAGGTGATTGAGCAATTATACCAGGTACTATGAAAGACACTTCCGCCTGACCATCGCTAAGTTCATTTTTGCTTGGACTCGAAACGAAAACTTCAAGGGGCTTGGTTTGGTGCCGTGCCGCACCGCATGATTCAAGCGATTGTTTTTAAGTATTTAGGCAGAAATTACCGCGATGGTACATATAAAAAAATTAAGTAAGAGACTCATAGCTACGAAAGTATACTTACGCATATAGTTAAAATATACATTATTTATGCATTAAATATAATGAATACCTGCCAAATCTAAAAAAAAAACTGACTGACTGATATATCAACGCACACTTGGAACTACTGGGACCAATAATAATATGATTCTTTTTATTGTACTTTTGAGTACAATATAGACCAGTTTACACTATTCTATGTCCAAAAATGGACTGACACCAATGTGATACCACTGTACCATTATTCGTATAGGTGGCTGGTTGGTGCTGTTATGTGAGAGAAACAGGAAAAACAGTGATAGCCGTTAGACTGGACTACCCCGATATAAATAAATAACTTGGGAAAAGATGATGACCGCGCTTTCGTTATAAATGTCTTTGAGCGGAGACAAAGTAATTCAATATTATTCAGAAATCCTATGTTTGACGTCTCAAGTTCTCGTCAGTTTATTAATGAAAATAAAAGCTCCGGCCATTGTTGTTTTAATTTGAGTTATTAGCGGAAACGAATAAGTTGATCAATTTCCGAGTATTTGTATCAAAAGAAAACTTTGTCTTTGACATTAAGAACAGGAAATATGTTTTAATGAAGTAGAACGTTTCCAGACATACCTACACAAATGAATTAAAACAAAGCTACGTCAAAATTAAATTTAAATAATACCTAAACGTGAGCAAATCAAAACTTATTATTAAAAAAACATATTTTTATAGTTGATAGGCTCGCTCTTGACCACTACTACCTGATGGAAAGCGACAATCTTGTCGGCGATGGATATTCAATCATGACTTAAAGATCTCCTGTTATGTGTGTGTGTAGTTATCAGAAAACACAGACTCAGGGGACTCAGGGGCAGGGAATTCCCCTCTTTAGCTGTACGCACAGTGAATTTGTTCCTAAAACGTTTTAATTGTCAGTATTGGTGGGTTCTCAACCATGTACCGGTAGCGTATCGCCGTACGCCCGGTGGTTCAATTATGGAAAGGGTTTGACCCATTTACAGGTGCTATTGGATTGATTAGTCGGTCAATAAAAACCGATGAAGCTAGTAACACGTTAAAAAGCGGAGGTAACTATGGAAATGAACAAGAACCTCCACGGATACTTCTTTACATCAACAATTAGTTACAAAGTTATGAATATGTTATGCACCTGAAGAATATTGAAATCTCACTGATAAAGGCGAAAATTATGTATGTATGTACGTTTTATTTTAAACCGACTTCAAAAAAAGGAGAAACTTTCTCCAAGCTTTTACTGTCAGAATCTCACCAGTGTTCCTTCAATTGGTCTTTATCAGGGCCCCAGTTTCACTGGCAGGCATCGACTCTAACTGGTTATAATAATAATAATTCTTTATTATCAGGCATCTAAGGCCCATAGATAAAATACAAAAATAATCTTACAAAATAATAAACTAATACATAAAGAGATAATATACCTAATCATTAAACTATTGCACACGACACTACCACACTACTTAACACTACTTTTGCGTATGCGACAGTATTAACTGTACACACAGAGATGTCAGCTAATCATAAGGGAACGGAAGGTAAGGAAGGAACATAGCGATGGGTTTTGATCAGTAAAAGTGTAACACGCACTCCCGTTCAAGTCATTTGATGAAAAAAAAAACCCTGGCATGTATCAGTCCTAACTGGGTCGTAACACTATCCATGCATGTGCTATAGTATTTGCAGTACAGTAAACCGCCTATATACCTACTCTCTAGTCTGTAACATGTGTTGTTATGAAAGGCTGAGTGATTTGATGGACAATACAACATTGGTATCGAAATGGAATGGCAGTTACTATAAGATTTCGGTACTGAGAATCAATTTCAACGTGCAGATATTGGTTTTCAATCCGGAGAGTACAAGATCACTTGTGCAATCACACAGGATTGTACCAGACGCTTGTATTTGTTTTGTTGTGAGCGAATATACGATGCGTGTTGACAATGTTTTGTTTTATATAGACAGCTCGAGTTAGAAGCGTTTTGAATTACTTAGTTGAGTTAGGCATTATTCTAGTTATTACCAGTGACTTAATACACTTGTAATGATAACACACGGGTAAACACTGACGGAATAAATAGTGCCTATATATATTTAAATGAGCCGAGTGAGTGACGCACAGGAACGTTCGTTGTGGCGACGCTTGGGGGAGGCCTTTGTCCAACAGTGAACGTATATCGGCTGAAATGATGATGATGATGATAAATAAAATGATCAGTGGTGATTTTGGTTTATATGCGACTTTTCCTACTCTGGGTGGTCCTAACGGGCGTCGTCAATGTTACTGGTTGCTATTTGGGGCACAACGCTCCGTCGTCGACCCAGGTTTGGTCTTTGTTGGACGATGAGTTAGCTATTGCTCGAAGTCTGCAAGCCCGTGTCTATATAGTGACCGGAAATCGCCCTGCGCCTTCCGCTACCAGAGCGTCTCCTACAGCGGGTTTTGACTTAAGCATTTGACATTTGTATTTCTTCACCTCCTCTTTTGCCTAAAATCTTCTCTCAAATTTGGCATTGAGGTAGCGTTTGGCACGTTCTTAATTAAAAATACACAATTCAGAAACTCACCAGAAGTATGATTAAAATAAAGAAATGATAAGTTAAAAGAATGATTTGTTTGGTAGTTGCAATTAAAATAATGTAATTTACAAAGTCAAAATGTTAGCTCCGACTTTGAAAGTCGTCGCTCAATTGTGTCCTCTGCTTAACGTGACAGTTAACGACGCTGTGTGTTTAGGCAGATTCATGCGCCGCCCCGCGACCTGGTGTTATCTTAACGACCCATTTGTCGCACATCGGCGCATGCAGACCTTCTTTGTATTTTTTGTTACTATTGGGGGAATCCTTCTAAAGGTGTCTAGACTAACTTACTTTTGAGGCAAGATTTTACTAACTTACTAAAACCACCCCTGTGATCACCATCAGGACATGGAAGTTACTCCAAAACTCCCTCTCTACAATACTTGTTATGACATAACTCTGAGAAGACTAAAGAGCTCTCTCCCTTGAGCCTCACGATCTTGCGGACAGTGAGCAATGGGTAGCTCGCTGTCCGGCCGTCCGGTAACCGTCCGGACCAAGCCCAAGTCGTCGACGGCGCGCGCTGTTCCCACGCGCCTCAAGGAGTTGTCAGCAACAGCAGGGGCCCAGCCGGGTCGAAGCCTACTGGGGCCAGGGTTATCCGAAAGGGCGCTCGAGCCCCGGTATGAAGGCTTGAAGGAACGGGATGGGTTTTTTAGTCAGTAAGAGTCTGACACTATCTCCCGCTCCGCCCAAGAGCGGGGGCTGTCATAAGATGACTTTTCCCATCGAAAAAAAAAAAATCTTCATTTTTGTGGATTGTGGTATCGACGTGTTAGGCGTTGAGGTGCGTCTAAGAACAACAACATGATTGAAATCCGAAGTCGGGTTACCATCTGGTGACCCGACTTCATCGCGCGCCTCAACTACATCTGTAACGGCGATGCCTCGCTGGTACATGGTTGACACCATCCCACCCAGTGAAAATATATAAAATGTCTACAGACGGTGCGTCCCTATAAGTCTACTGTTATTAATTCCGCCTCATAATATCTCTTAAGACAATTCTTTTTTATAAGCCCACACAATCCTGAAAACTAATACATCCCAATGTAGAACCTATATAGCTCAAACTTCCTCGTTGTCACAATATATAGGTAAGACTTTGATCTAATCATATCACTGATATAAAAATCCATTTTATTTGTAAGACGTATCAACTACTCGCCCAAGTGCGTTTATCTTGTCAATATAAAAAACATTACCGGGTCAGTCGGATAACCCTCTGTATCTAAACATGGCATATCATACGTATCGGACTATTTCGATATTTTATGACGGTCTCTGTTTAACTGTGCTACGGATTCAAGGGGTAATGCTTTCGATTTGGTTTTTATTGAGACATTTCTTTAAGGCAAAGGTGAACACATACTTACATAATATAAAGACTGAAACCACTGAGCTGAGGTGTTCAGTAGGTACAAAACCTTCCCGGTTAGCTAGAACATAAAAACCAACTAAATTATTTATTTATTATTATAAGCACATACAATTGTTGTTGTAGTTGTCATTAGTATTATTCGAGTTGGTTTTTGTCAGTAAAACTCTGCCAGTACTTGGTTAGGATTTGATCAGCATTAGTCCGGAGTTTGGAAGTACGTATGTCAAGCAGTTGGTTTGTAGGAGCCTAGCAGGGTCGAAGCCTACTGGAGCTATGGATCAATCTCTGAAAGGGAGACCCGTGACTCTAGAACCAAAGGGAAACTGATGGAACTTTGGTATGGTTTTAGTCAGTAAAAGTCGTCAACGGCGCGCACTGTTCCCGCGCGCTTCAAGGAGTTATCAGCAACAGCAGCTGACCCAGCGAGGTCAAAGCCTACTGGGGCCAGGGTTATCCGAAAGGGAATTCGAGCTCCGGTATGAAGGCTTGAAAGAACGGGGTGGGTTTTTTAGTCAGTAAGAGTCTGAGATTATCTCCCGCTCCGCCCAAGAGCGGGGGTTATTGGATGATTTTCCCCGCCAAAACTAAAACCCTAGAGCGGGAGAAGTCATTAGACGATTCCCTACACCTTGAAAAAAGCCGTTGGTCTGGTTCTGCACTTGATTCCACCACCAAACGCCTCATCGGATTGTGAGAATAAAAGAATATCAAGTTCACCTGTGTTTGCGCACTTTGTACAATAAAGTTTATTCTATTCTATATTTTTAAAAACTACAGGTATATCTTGCGCACTTGGCTACTCCTCGTCGATATTAGCCGCTGTGACCAAAATTCGAATAGGCTCGATAATATTTCCTACGACTTTTGTGAAATAAAAATATACTACACACACTGTACTTTGTTTTTACTCCATATATCTTTGTAGTATAATTATTTATTTATTTATTAACACTTCTTGCACAAAAAAACTGTACAAAGGCGGACTTAATGCCTTATGTATTATCAAGATAGATTAGGTATTAATTACGTGTCATCATAATGATAGTTTTCTTTCTGTTGTAGGAAGTCCTGAAATAACTTCTGTAGTGACAATTATAGCGCCTCTTGGAACTAAAATTCAAAATCCTACATCGCGATATTAATGTTTTTTGCGTGACTAGAACATATAGGTACTACAGTCCCCGATCTGTGTGTTACTTGCCCGGACCAGACATAACGTTCGTCTGGTTGGAGGCCCCTTTTCAACGGATGTATTATTGTAAAGAAGAGTTTCCCATCCCTTCTTAACCGTTATGTTGGATTTTTTAATAAAAAAAAACTTAATTCACGGCACCTATTAGAGTTCTTCGCGCATTTAGAACTTATACAATAGTCCGAAATCAACAAACAATCAAATAGGGCAGTTACTCGGACCAGGCACAACACGTGTCTGGTCGGAGAATCCTTCCTTTTCAACGTTATGTGGGAATTTACACCCTGTTCGATATAACTCTAAACTTTTCCCGCTCTAGGTGCAGCGAGTATCACACTTTTACTGACTAAAACCCAACCGAGTTCCTTCATTTGCCCTTGGCATTCTGGCACTGATTCGTTCGAAAAATTTCTCAGTTCTGATGGTTTGAAATACCTCAGTTAAGCTTCTGAAAGGGTGGGACTAAAAATGAACATGGAAAAAACCAAAGTCATGGTAAATATCAATTTAGCACCCACTCCTATCAAGATCGAAGACTACTCTCGAAGTCGTGGATGACTACGTTTATCTGGGACAGATGGTCCAGTTAGGCAGGTCTAAATAATATTTAAATACTAATAAAACAATTCTCGTTCATTTCCACTCGTTGCATGTGGTGCCACCTATCGGCACTAATTCCAAACTGCACTGCGTAAAGTTCGTCCAATACAGGAGCATAGTGCCGACGGCAGCGACCCGAGCTGCGAGCTAAACGGTTATGATGTCCAAACTTACACGCAAAAACAAACCGCACTGGGATTAAATAAGTTTCGGGATGTTTACTATTTTAGTGAACCAGCTTTTTGTCGCTACTTCGCTTGGAAATTATTGTACCTATGTTTTCAGATTTCAAGTACAAGTTTTGGGCTATCACTTGGTTTGAATGAGTTACCACGGCTCTTAAAGGAGCACAATTAGGTTTTAGTCAGTAAACTGATACTCCCTTTCACTTCACCCAGAGCTGGAAAGTTAAAAAAAAAATCGTACTAGAAAATTTATGAAATTTATATTTTCCAGCGACTTGCACCACGTAAAAGAAGGTTTCTTCATACACACTGTGGGCCTCCGTGTTATCCCTTTAGTTCTGGAAATCCTCTCTTTGTGTTTGACTACGTCATAAAAGGCAACCTTGTGGAGGTTAGAGTGCGTGTGGTCTACATCGTCAACTACATACACTCCAACCACCAAATTAGATAGAGGATCGCATAAGAGATATTAGTAATCAAAAAGAACATTTTAGTTATCAGCCACAATCATTCCCACCAATAGAAAGTCTCTTTGTCCAGGGCTTAGTACAGACTAAGGTCTGCCTTTTTTGAACTAATAACATAAAATTGAGCTTATTCAAAGTTAATCAATAACCTTAATTCAGAATTCTGGATCTCAAGGGACAGGTTCTCAAGAATTTCCTGAAAGAAAAAATTAATAACATTTTCAATGTTCGTGATCTCAAAGTGTAATGTAGATTCTTTCAGTTCGCAGCTGCGCTGGACCGACGTTTTCTCATCTAGTTTCCATCAGATTTTCTTTTCAAAATGAAATAACTAATATCTTCCCCCTTATTGCTACTATTGCTTCAATCAATCGGCCTTTTCCTTTTAGTTGGGGTCAGCTTCCAGTCTTCCTAGATGCATCGGAGTACCAATATTTTATAAGGAACGACTGTCTACGGGTTAAAGCGATATGCTTTGGCAAAACTGATGTCAGATTTTCTGGCTTAATGCGAAGAGAGTGTAAATCCCTATAGACTTTCGTTGAAAAGAGAGGGTCCTCTGACTAGACTCTGGTTGTGTTTGGTCCGGGTGTTGGCTCGATAGTTGATATCGGAGTGTTGTATATGTTCTAATAATACCGCTATGCAGGATAGTTCCTATGTGGCGATATAGATGTCGCTACACTAGTTTCTGACGAGACAACTGACAAAAATCTACAAATGACAGCCAATAAAAAAAGTTTAACGTGCATTCTGAGGTACAGAAGGGTCTTGGGATGTAATGAACGGTCATCTCACTTATCTACGAAGCAACCTCGTTTAGCGATGCTTAACCTAGAAGATCGGAACGTGCAGATGTTGTTACTTAACAACGAGCTAATGTCATAAACTAAGCAGGCATTCGTAACATACCATTTAAAATAATAACTACCATTATAATATTCCAACTGCTGAGATTCAGGCCTTCTCTCCAGGAGAGGGAATGGGCAGTGATCCACCACGCGGGCAGCGAGTTGGTGGATGTCACATATCTTCGAATTTTTGGTTCTAGGATATGGTGGTTTCCTCACGATGTTTTCCTTCATTGTTTCAAGAGAAAAAATAAATACAAATAAATTACACAAAGTACGCCGCTCACCGCGGTCGTGAATGGGCCGTAATGCGCTTGGCTGGGTTTGAACTCATGTAAGTCGGGGCCGTTACTACTGAGCCATCACTACTCCCTGTCGGCATTCAACTCATAATATATCCCCTTTTGCACCATCAGTTTCACTAAACCACTTAGCCCACCCTTAAATGCACTCCCACAAAGTACTTAATATAATAAAGTATAGGAAACACTTCTCCCCTCGTAAGCTTGCGACTAATACCTCAATCTTTTGTGTCCTTCCCTATGACAAGTTGCTGTTTAAGAAAGCTTTTCCAAAATATATAGTTCTGTCTCTTTCACGTGTGGTTTATCTGATCTGAATGTTACAGGGAGTTTCGTCGTGTTATTTTGTAATTTTTTTTTATAATGGATAGGCTCGCGTTTGACCACAATCTCACCTGATAGTAAGCGATGATGTGGCCGACGATGGAGCACGCTTACCTAGAAGCAATCTATTCACTCACTTAAAGACCCCTAGGTTATAGCTATCAGGAAACACAGATTCCGGCAGGTTTGATAGGAATAAAATTGTAGTGTGAATTGCCAAATGTGCTGGAAAAAATGTGCTAGCCGTTAGCTTGAAATCAGAGTTATTGTAAAATCATGACGAACCTAGATTTTAAGATAGGCGTGCGCAAGACGTGTGATACTCTGAACTTTTTATAAAAACTAGCCTTTCTACTATGATTCTTGATTTTATTTTTTCTATACCTAGTCCTGATTTTTAGGGTTCTGTGCCTAAAGGGTAAAACAGGACCCCATTATTATGACTCCTCCAACTATATCGTGAGTGCGTTGACAATCATGTAAACTCACATAGGTTCACAAAACACACAGACTCTTCCAATCTGACGGATATCTTAATATTCTTTTTATTAATATAAACTAGGGTTTGCTTATTATCACTCCTGATGGTAGTAAATGGCGGAAACTAAGCAGTGGCGCTATATTTGTTCCATGCAGGAATTGAATTCGCAATACGCAGCGTAGCAGCCAAAGTGTGGCGGCAACGATATCAAACAAATATTGTAAAGGCGAAAGTTTGTGGGTATTTACGACGACGATGTTTGTGTTTATTTGTTACTTCTTCAGGCTCGAGCGACTGAAAGGATTTCGTTGAAATTTGGTACACGAGTAGACTTTGTCCCCAAAATAACTTATAGGATTATTTTTGTCCCAGGAATATGTTCTTTAGAGATATTTTTTTACTATTGCTTCGCTGCCAGCAGCCGGCGTTAAAATAATAATCCAAGATTACCCCACGCCATTGCTAACAACGCGTACAATACACAAGGCCCCGTCTAAGTAGGCCAGCTTATCAACTCGCTTGTGTGTGACACACAGCGAATCCTTTCTCGTCGAGAGCACTAGACGCGGAGTGAGCAGCAGAGTGTGTGCTAGCGTAAGGTCAACAGTGTATCGAGTTCCCTTCCGGAGGACGCTCAGAGTGGGGCTTAGGTAACTATTTTTCTTTTTCAAGTGACTGATGAAAAATAAAAGACCTCTTGAAAAATATTTTTTTTAAATTGTTGATTGGTTTGCGCTTGACCATTATCTCACCTGATGGAAAGCGACAATGCGGTCGACGATGGAGCGCGCCTACCTAGCAGTAACCTATTCACTCTTGACTTAAAGATTCCCGGGTTGTAGCCATCAGGAAACACAGACTCCGGCAAGGAATTCCACTCCTTTGCTGTAGGCACAGTGAATGTGTTCCCAAAACGTTTTGTGCGTGTAGGTGGGTAGGTACTGTATATATCAGTTTTTTGAAAGTCTAAACAGTTATGTAAGTATAGGTAATTATCGCGACGCTGGAACGCCAAAGGCAATAGAAGGAATGCAGATAGTTTAGTCATTTTAATGTCTCACTTCACGCATAGTGGGAGAAGTTACATCGGGACCTCTCAGCATAAGTTTCTGGGTGGCGGTAAGTCCCCTGTATGAGGAGTCGCTGGAGAGACGTCACGGCTTTCTCACCGTCCATAAACAACATAGAATTCTGTTTTCATAGGCAAGTAAAGTAACAAAAAGTAATACATCTGATAAACATAAGGAAATCGTCATCTTGCGGGTCATTGTATGGGACTCTCAGTCTAACCTGACTTCCGCAACCCAGTTACTGGGTAGCACAATACCCCTTTAGTCACACACTAAGCCATCGTGTTTCAAATCCTCCAAGCTCTATCTCAACTCAGCCACAGCTATTTAATCTCAACTCGTATGTTTATGCAAGGGTTGGACCGAATGTTTGATCAAACGGAATTGTTCCCCGGAGTGTTGGCGCAAATATTGGCCAGACAATTATCGTCCAATTATTTGTGTCGTGCTAACACAAGCGTGTTGGGTAAAGTGGAGAACTTAGATTTATAGTTCGAGTTATGATTTATTGTTTCTATGAAATGGTGTCATTTAGGTAAAAATAACTGCGATTTTGGCTGTCAAAAAAAACAGAAATTATTGTCTTTTCGTATCACACTATAAAACTACTATAAAGGTGAAAATTTGTAAGTGTGTATGTTTGTCACTTCTTCACGTTTGAATGGCTGAACGTATTTCGATGAAATAGTACACGGATAGGCCAGGTTCTGAAATAGCACACACATTCTGGGAGGATGTTTCATTTGGATATTTTTTTACCATCACACGGGTAATGTCACCAGTAACACATAAGTTGAAAAGTTAAGGTAGCCTGACACGCTCGGGTATACCTGATAGGTTTACCTGCACATTATACCTATCAGGTAAGTTTGTATGGAAACCTGCACAGTTGTGCAACATACACGCTCCGGTTTACTTGTACATACAACCCTGTCAGGTTTACCCTAGTGTGTACGGCGGGCATTAGATCCTTTATTTATTTTTTTTTATTTTTTTTTCCAATATATATCGTGCAATCAGTCCTTCCAACTATGAGCAGATGCGTTAAACGAATAATTCCGGTGGAGTGATATTTCTCATTAGAAGTATCCTCCATACTAATATAATGGCTCATATATTGCCGAGTTCTAATGTTCTGTGTCTCTTTAATCTGTGCACACAGTCTGGTAATGTGAGCTGGACAGCTAGCTGGTTCGGATGTTTCTCCAGTCTGGTTTTGTATTTCCCCGAACATGCTCTTATTTCTTCCTTTACTGTAGGCATGTTGGTATACTCGTGAACTTCCGAGTTTCGTATGAACCAGGGTGCATTACTGATTTGTTTCAGGATGTAGTTCTGGGTTCTTTGGATTTTGTTTTTGTTAGAGTCACAGGTTGCTCCCCACAACTGGATTCCATAGGTCCAAACTGGTTTTATAGCGCACTTGTATAAAAGGAGTTTGTTATCCAGGGAGAGTTTGGAGTTCCTTCCCAGTAGCCAGTACAGCCCTTTGTATTTGAAGTTTATCTCATTACGTTTTGACTCAATGTGTTTTTGCCATGTCAATCGGCGGTCCAAATGCATTCCCAGATACTTGACTGAATCGCTGTGGGGCAGTTGTCTTCCACCCAGGTGCACTGGGGGACAGGTTTCTCTTCTCAAAGTAAATGTGACCTGAACAGACTTGTTGACATTTGCTTTGATTCTCCACTTGACAAACCATTGGTTTATATCATTGAGGCACCTTTGAAGTGCTGCCGAAGCTTCCACTGCGTGTGTACTGGACGCTAAAATTGCCGTATCATCTGCATAGGTTGCAATAGTGACTCCAGGAGTTTGTGGTAGATCTGCTGTAAATATCGTGTACAGTACTGGACCCAGTACTGAGCCTTGTGGGACTCCAGCCAGAATGTCGTAGAAGCCTGAAGTGCTATCAACCTCTTTCACTTGGAATATTCTGTTGGTGAGATAGGATTCCAGTATTCGATAAAAAGTGTGGGGTAGGAGTAATTTGATTTTACATAAGAGCCCTTTGTGCCAGACACGATCGAAAGCCTGTTGCACGTCTAGGAATGCCGAGGAACAATATTGTTTACGTTCTAGGCCGTCACTAATGACTCTACACACTCTATGAACTTGCTCAGTGGTGGCATGCTCTGGTCTAAAGCCAAATTGGTGGTCTGGAGTAACAGAGTTTTCCCTCATTGCATGTGAGAGTCGTCGTAACAGTACCTTTTCGAGGATCTTAGAAATAATTGGAAGCAGGCTTAGTGGTCTGTATGATGATACTTTATGTGGTGGTTTCCCAGCTTTGTGTACCATGATTACCTGCGACACCTTCCAAAGGGCGGGGAAGTAACCTAATCGGATGATACAGTTAAATACAGTTGTGAGATAAACTATTGCCTTGCGAGGTAGTTCCGATAAGACTTTTTTATCGATTAGGTCAAATCCTGGTGCCTTTTTGTTATCCAGTTATTTTATTATTCTACTAATCTCTCCTGAGATCAGATCCTTTATTTAAAATGATATTTACATCAAACCTGTATTGTCTCAGGGAGAAATACGGTTGTTTAGCCATTTCTGTTTATGCATTTAAGTTAAATGGCAGTAACATTTGGGTATCTGCTGTACAAAAACCTAAGTCTGCTCAAATGACGAATTCCCAAACTAAAAACAATACTAAAACCTATCCAACCTAGCGAATACACTTAGAACATAACTCTGACTAGGGCTGCTGGCAGTTCCGAAAGCGTACGCCTGGAACATTAAGATCACCTTCTTTTTTTTTGGTGGGGAAAATCATCCAATGACAACCTTCGCTCTTGGGCGGAGCGGGAGAAAGTGTCAGACTCTTACTGACTAAAAAACCCACCCAGTCCCTTCAAGCCTTCATACCGGGGCTCGAATTCCCTTTCGGATAACCCTGGCCCCAGTAGGCTTCAATCCGGCTGGGCCAATGCTGTTGATGAACTCCTCGAGGCGCGCGGGAACAGTGCGCGCCGTGGACGACAACGTTAAGATCATCTGAAGAAACACAGGCGGGTTTTAGTTAGAGTAATAGTCTGACACCTGCTCCACCTATAGCGGGAATAAGTACATTTTGATACAAGTGCAGAAAGTTTTCCATTAGGACCGAGGCAGTATTCGCGCGAGCCGAGTGTGTTATGGGCTGCATTGACCAATCTGCTCGTATATTAAACGACGTTTTTCAATATACTTATGACTCGTGGGGGTTGACGCGCGCCCAGCCTGATACGATAAATGTAAAATTGTAGCGCGGGCGGGTACGAGCACTTTTTTACTAGTACGGAAAACAGTTAATTGCGTACATAAACACGTTTTTTGATGGATTTCCATCAAGAAAAGTTAATGAAAAGACTTCATGTCTAGGACATGAACTCTTGTCACCACTACACGAATAAAGCAAATATTCTTATCTTACTAATCCCACAAGATGGCGCTAGAGATCCGCATTCCATAGAGAAACCAAAGCTTTTCATCTCACACATCGCTATCAACTCCACGTACTATAACACTGAATTCTTATCACTACACCTAAATGCGACCTTTCCAATTTTACGCAAAGAAATGACATTTTGTAACCAACCGATATTAAACTTTATTTTAAAGTAAGTAAAGTTCATTTCGGAATGCGAGGGGCCGGTGCTTGGAGATTTGAGGGGATTTCATGAAGGCAAGCGGAAATCGGGAGACTCGTCCTAAAGACACTTCTTAAAGCGCTGGACTGCGTGCCAGTGACGGCGGGAAACGAGAGAGTGAACACACACACATACCTATATATACAACATTAGTTTTAGTAAGTATATGTGAAACCCGAAAACGTATCGATTATTTTTATGTAAAGAATCTATGTACAAAATTTCGTAACTGTATCATGAAAATTCACAAAGAATTAAGCTTGATAAGTCAGCAACAATACATAGTCAATGTGCCCTCCAGGCGACTGAGAATTGTTTTGCACTTACACCCATCTGTTTGCTGATTCTTAACACCCGCTATGACCTGCCGTGACCCGTGTTGTACTTAGTGTCGGTGGTGTCCAACATGTGAACTTTTTAAAAATTTTTGGAAAAAATATAATAATATAACATGGTGTAAAGACTATTGGAATCCACTCAGTTACTGATTCTGAACAAATTATATTCAGGTTTCGCATACAAAATAATATTGTATAAACTTGGCGGGACCACTGCCGTGCCCCCAGATTGAATATTTACAGTTCTCATCTATGTAAGCGAGTAAGAATTAAGTTGTTTGTTCACATCATAGGCAGGCATCGCAGGTCTATCTAGACCACATAACAAAAATACAGAGTTGGGAACTCAACTTGTACAATAATCCATTTACTTTTCAATAATCTTTTTTTTTATAATAATTGAATAAGATTTTAATTGTTTTGTGTAATTTATGTTGTGTATTTTATAATGAATTGACTGACAAAATGTAAAAATAAATGTAATTTTAATTATAATTGTAAATGTAATTTTAAATATAATTTTAAATGTAATTATAAATGTAATTTTAAATATAAATTTAAATGTATTTTTAGTGTAATTTTAAATTAAATTAAGTGCATATTTTGTTAATTTATATCACAAAGCAAATGAATAGCAAATGTTATGTACGCCGTTATTGTTACATACATCAGACCACCATGTTGAAATTTTTTCTTTTTAATGTAATTTTTTCTGTGTAATGTGGCAGTACTCAATAAATAAATATATATATAAACTTGTGAGAAGAACATTATATCGTCTTTGAAGATCAGTTTTTAAGGAGTCTCGTTATATAACCATGCAGCTATTTCTATCAGTTATTTATTGATTATCTTTGTTTCAAGTATGTTACCCTTAAAGTTATTATTCCGTAACCTGATAGTATAATATTTAAACTATGTTAGTATACTCGATAATATTCTATTTGCTTTGATTTTTGGTTCAAAACATTTTATTATGTTTTTTTATTTTAATGGAATATTAGATATCATTTTTAAACTATCTCAATATTGTCACGTAAAAAAAGGAAAGAATGGAACTACCACAACAAAAGTATTTTTCAAGTTTATTTACTCGAAAACCTGAAAAGACTGTTCTTCGCACTATTGCAGAAAAGTACGCGTGCTCTCCCCGCCACAATTTTATTACATTTATCGTATCAGGCTGGGCTCGCGTCGATCCCACAAGTCGCGGGTCAACCCCCGTTTATTAATTTCTTCAAAGGGTATTGAAAAAAGTCATTTGATACTCGTGCAAAGTTACTGCAACCCTCGGTTCCATAACACACTTGCCTACCGTTCGTTCGAATTCCGCCTCGGTTACAATGACAAACTTTTTGCACTTTTTTTTTTATCTGTTGCATCAAAATGTATTAATTACTAAAGCACCAGTGCAGCCCCAGCGTTATCTCAGTTACACGTGTTACTGCAACAGCTATCACAATATTATTATTTATTGTTGTGATATCAAGCCTATATGGTCCCACTGCCGGGCAAAAGCCTATCTCCATTCCTTCCATCATTCTCGGCTCTGAGCCTCTTCCTGCTAATTCCTAAGGAAGACATCCATCAGCCGCTTCATCCATGGTCTGCCGCAACTCCATCGTGTCCTCACAATACCTAGGTACATCCTCCAAATTCCTAGTATAATATATTCATAATTATTTAACATTATCATTATCTGCACTATTATTATAAAGAGGTAAATTTTGTTGTTTTGTTTATAAGAGGTCTCTGAAAGTACTGGTCCAATTGCTAAAATTTTTTCACCGATAGAAAGTTGCTTTATTGTTGAGTTACCTATGTTATATTTTGTGTACGCGAACAAAGCCGCGGGCAAAAGCTTGTGTTAAATAAAGTTATATAATTGCAACCTCATTCGCCGTGCAGTGACCTGGTGCTCGAGAGCGCTCGTCATGGCATCCATCACATGACCATCACCCGGCCGCTAATGGCGCCATCAGGCGTTCATGATCTACCGCTGTGTTTACTACACTATATCAACGTAGGTATCTCTATTAATATTGAAGTAGCTCTATCTGTTTTCACATTTTCACGCCTAAACCACTGCACCAATTTTATGAATTTTGCGAAGGAGAAAGCCAGACCATGAAGCCTTGAGTCACGAGTAGTCCCAGGGCCTGAGACGAAGGCACCTTCTTCATAGTCTGATCTAACTCTAGCATAGGGTTTTTTATCGCTGGCGGTTAGGTTTAGAAATCTCGAGAAAATCATGAGGAAATTGGCATGTCCTAGTCCTAGGACCCAAAATTCGAAGACATGTGATTTTGGCAACCCATAGAGGCCTTCGCGATGAATTAACTGGACATTCTCTGTCCTTAAGAGAAGGTGACATCCAACTGTGGGAACAGTATAAGGCTTAATATGCTTATTTAGTACATTCCTTAGGGATGGTTTCCGACTGTAAAGTGGGCGAAATCGCTAGCAGAAGCTAGCATTTATTAATGTTTAGTTTTAATACTTCTCATGTAGGTGAATTTATGCAATTCTTATGAGAATAAACGATCTCAAAACTCAGTTAATACACGTTTTCAGAGCAGAGCTCATCCATTCAGTCAGTCTTCATCCGAGACGTGTAGTTATCAGAGAGGCTAGTAGAGTCTAGACAGATTCGTAATAAGGCTATAGTGATACATTGTGATTCATAATATCAACGCAAAAAGAGCTTTATAGAGACACATTATTATGACAGGTAGTAGAAACTGATGATAATTCGTTACTAAGACATAAAAATACTAGTGAGACTGTTGGTGATATCCAAACTTGAGCATTTTTTTTCGAAATCCAATATGCATTTGAACTACAAAGATAATAATAATAATATTCCATACTATCTCTCTTTTCAATGATCCACGTCCTTCATGGATCTTTCCACCCAGTTCTGCACGTTTCAATACAAAAACCAAAATCCTCTAAATCCAATGTACAAGAAGTGTTCCCGAATATCCCGCTGTCACTACACCCCTACCCGTGTCCCCGACAAGGCCACCCGCGGGTCTAGCGTGAATAAATTTAATGTATTAACTCACCGCACATCGTTTATTAGAGCCGCCTACAAGGAGACGTACCGTTGTATGAGGTGACGTGTGTACGTGTTGTGTAGTTATGTGCGCCTGGTATTCAAACAACTCATTCGGGTTACGGATTTGGCAAATTAGAAAATGTCCTTAGAGAAGTGCTTAGTTATATCAATTGTACGGATTGGTCTTACAAATTGAGCAACTTTTGCTAAGGTCAGTTTATGGATGGGTGGTAACAGTTTCGGTTGAGAGCTAGGGAAAAGTTTTAAGCCATCTACTCGGAGAGGAACTGCTGTAAGAGGTAACGTATGCACGTGTTGTGCAGCAATGCACGGTTCACGTACAGGCAAGTCGCTAACGCCGCGACCTACTTTTCACTACTCGTTTTGTTTACTTTTATACTTGTAATTTAGTTGACGAATAGCTGCCGTAGCGCTATTACCGCGGATTAGCATCTAACATAACTTAGTGTTACTTTTACGAATAAACTCAATTACCGTGAAGTCTGTGGTTTTTCGTCAACTCACATCCAACAACTCAAATTTAGTAACTAGATACTTCTGAGCCATACAAGCTATGTGCGCCTGATGAATGGATTATGGGTTTGGTAAATTAGATGGACCTTATGGACCTATCTGCAAGACCTTACATTGTTAAGGTCCTGCAGATAGCAATGTTTTGCAGTTAATAGCGCTCTTGTTTATTGTATGTTAATTTTTTTCATGTATTGCATCAAATAAATGTTTTACCTATCTGTCTACGAGTATTAATGAATTCTACAAGCCATTTGTAAGCCTTTACCGCTCATTACTCTACTAATTGATGTTTTACTGCTTCATGATTCTGACTATCTTCTGAAAGTATGTGAACCCTTCAATGATGTAGATAGAGTGTTGTGTTTCATGCTTCAAAGAGATTTCAGCAAGATTGTCAGGGTCCGTCAGGGGCGATATTTGCTGGAACTATGGAATTGATTTTGCTCTGGACCGCAAATAGCAAGAGGAGGAACACAGATGTGTTTTAGTTAATAAATCTATTCATGGACTTTCAAGCAACTCAGGAAAAAAAACCCTTTATTGCCAAAAATAGCAAGTGTTATAACTGCTGATTTAATTGTATCGAGTGGAAGTAATGACTTAAAATATTAGCGGTTGTAAGCATTGTATACTCTGGAGATGTACCGCAGCTGTATAAGGTGATGTTTGTTTGTGGTACGTAGTTATGTGCACTTGGTGAATTTTAGTGAGGTTGGGGTAGCAGTTAGCAGTCCCCAGGTACCGGGGTTTACATTTGAGAGATTTTGATTCAGCAGAGCATTAAATTAAGTATTGGTCAAACTTTAGCCTGTAAACTTGTTTTCACAGGGCTCAAAAGAATGTGGTAGATTTGGTTAATGGGCTTCATTTGTTTCGTTTGAGGGCTAGCTTGGTAAATAAATGTGCCAGCTTCGCTACTTCGATCTATGATTGGGATCGCTTTGCTTGCTTAGTTCGTAAGAAGACTGGAGTTTTTGGTTTTTAAGTTAAACTTACTCAATCTTAAGTCCGATTCTCATTTAAGATGGCGGCCAAGTATATGGAAACTTACTACTATCAAATATTTTTAACTTAGATATGGAATAAAGCAACTAGCGATTGACAGAGTGAAAACCGCTTTGAATTTAATAAGTAGCAGCACAGTAGAACTTCTTAAGACAATTTTACTAAATGAACTAAAACACAAAAAACCAGTCCTTCCTCCATTTGCCATAATGCTTGCAATGCTATGAGAGAAGTGATTGAGTGAAATATGTAACTTTGTGATCTTAGAATAGCACTCAAAACAAAACTTGGGGAGGCAAATGAATTGCTTCAAACTTAGCACCGACTTCTGAATGTAGACTTGGGTCAAGACAGAACTGCAGTTAAAGTGCCCAAGTTTCAGAGATCCGACAGCATCATCTAATAGAGCAGTTAGAACAATTAACTGACTGCGAGGTGAGATATTCAGATCAATTGTAAATGGATTGCTAGGCTTTAGAGTTGCTAGAAATGATACCTTAAAAGTTTACGGGTGCACGTATTCTCGGCTCTTCATGTTGGATCTGGATGAATATAAATCAACGGTAACAATATTTATTGTGTTACTCTCAGGATCCTAGAGTCCTGGACCTTTGGAAGGTATTCGGGGGGCCGAAGCCGACTCGCAAAGGCCCCTTAGGCAATTTTCATGGAACGTGGTATTCTGACATCGAAAAAGTTCGCGTGAGTTTATTGCCCATAATAACTTGCAAACTGACAAGATAATTATACGTTTTAAGGTTTATACTGTGTGTGGAATAGGTGTTCGAATTTGAGAGGAAAAAAACAGATTGTTTTCTAAAGTGAGACATGTCAGGACGGTTGTCCGCCGCGAGGCGAATAAAATAACTTTATAAATAAAAGCATAAAATGCTAACAATAAACCAATAAAATGGAACGCACAGAAATCTGAATTATTGTTTTTAGGTGGGAAAGTGAGTGAAGTATGTACAGTTGATCCGAGCAATGTACAGTCAGTGCAGTACCCAAGTCCGGTCTACGGTGGGCAACACTGGCAGCTTCAATGTGGCTGTCGGCTCTCAGCCCTTACCTCTTCCTGATGATAATGGACGCTTTGACGTCGGACCTCCAAGAAGAGGCTCCCTGGTGTATGCTGTTTGCCGATGACATTGTGCTGGTTGCCGAGAGTGGCCTAGAGGTCCAGAGCAAATTGGAGGTGTGGTGGCATAGACTGGAGAGTGTTGGCTTAAAATTAAGTAGAACGAAAACTGAGTACTTATTCTGCGATTTTGGCGGTCTCTCCGGTTCTGTGCCCTTAGCTCTCGCTGGAACGCCCATACCAATCTGCTCCGACTTTCGGTACCTCGGGTCGCTTATCCAAGGAGATGGGGAGGTAGACCGAGACATAACACATCGGATCAATTCAGGATGGATGAAATGGCGACAGGTCACTGGAACAACTTGTGACCCACGGATGTCCCTCAAGTTGAAGGGTAAAATCTACAAGTCTGTGATAAGGCCTGTCATACTGTATGGATCAGAATGCTGGGCTGTGAAAAAGACGGATGAAAAAAGATTGCATGTAGCGGAGATGAGAATGTTGAGATGGATGTGTGGTGTGACGAGATTGGATAAAGTGAGAAATGACTATATTAAAGGAAGTTTGAAAGTGGCGCCAGTGACAAGCTGATGGGGAATCGTTTGTCTTGGTATGGTCATGTAAAGAGGAGGGATGAAATGCATGTTACCAAAAGAGTTATGAGTATACATGTGGATGGGTGGAGAGGGAGAGGGAGGCCAAAGAAAAGATGGATGGATTGCGTTAAGAATGATATGAAAGAAAAGGAAGTTAGTGATAGCATGACGAGTGACAGGGTAGAATGGAAGAAAAAAACGTATTGCGCCGACCCCAAATAAGATGGGACAAGGGCAGGAAGAAGAAGAAGAAGAGGTGGGAAAGTGACATCCCCCGCTTTAGGGCGGGAGCGAAAGATAGTGTCAGGCTTTTATTGACTCCGTGCCGGGACTGAATCTTGCTTTCAGAAACAGATCCTTGCCCAGTAGGCTTCGACCCTACTGGCCCCCTACGGTTTGCTGAAAACTCCTTGAGGCGCGGGTGGAACAATAGGCGCCGTCGACGTCTTGGGCTTGGTCCACACGGTTACCGGACGGTAGGACAGCAAGCTACCCATTGCTCACCGTCCGCAAGCCCGCGCCTACTCGCCTGTCAAGAAATCGGGATCAGATTCCCTGCGGCAGCAGGGGTGTGAGGGCCGTTGCCTGACACGTGCGGCCTCCTCTATTGCTAGCATTACTGCTTCGCAGGAGGCGGCCGCCTGCCACTCTTTCTCGCTTCGAACCATGGCTTGTATCAAGGCCCGGCGCGAGAGATCGCTGCCACTGATCGCCCCCATGAGGACACAGCGGTGCTCTGCTCAAGCGCGGCATACCTCCGCCGTGTGCTCCACCGTGTTTTCCGGGCGGTCCACCCAGTGTTGACATCCAGATCACTTCCGCTTGAAACCGGTGCAGGAATTTCCAGAACTGACTATGCCCGGTGAGAACTTGCGTCATCCGGAAGGTGAGGACGCCGTCAGGATTTTCAAGAGACTTACCGCCATAATTATGACATGCCCAGGTCGCCACTTCAGACCTGTCTCTGGCCTGTGCGCCCTTATTACTATTATATATGAATACTTCCTTATATTTCATATTATTATCCAACCCAGTAATCAAACCTCAAACACAAGCTGACCTTTTGACTACTAACATGTCTTAATCTCTTCACAATTCACCAACGGTCATCTAACTCTTGCCAAAGAACCTTTTGAACTTAATCGACTGCTGAAGGGTCTCCACACGCATCGAGTTCCCGTCAATATTTTGCCACGTCTCCGTCGCACTCGTCTTGAGCCATCGATTAGTTCCTAAACAAATATACAGAGTGTTGAAGGCGACCCTTTGGACTTAAGGAAGAAGATGAAAAGCAGGTCCATTCGCAACTAAACTGGAATACACTATTATAGAGTATGCTTGCCTAGATATAACCTGTTTACTCTTGAGTTAAAGACCCTGAATTGTACTATCAAGTAAGACAAATTCTGGCAGGACCCTTAACGGTACGCACAAGTAACGTGGACCGAATCCTAGTGTGTACCACGGTCATGGCACCGGTGGCGCATCCTCATACGTCTGGTGGTCCAATGATGGAACGGGCTTGGCTGAATTAAATTATGGAATTCCGACTCACAGATATGCAACCGGTAGTAAACAGATAGACCATAAACACAGAGTCGATGCTCAAGACCTTGAAGCTTTGACCAGTGCAACATTACCAATGATCATCAGCTATCTTTTTCTTGCTTATGTTCTAATAACCTTCTGCACATTTACTTGCCCCACGCTCCATAAGTTTTAAGTCGTTCGTCCTTTGGGCGTCGTAAGTGTTTGTCTTCGTCCAGTTTTTTGTTTATTTCGAACATTATTAGATCGAAAGTGCGTTGTTTCGTTCGAGTATCGAAATTAAATGGTCCCGTGTGAGTGGACTTTGTTTTTTTTTTGTTTTATACGAAGTTAGTTCAAGAGTTAGGAACGTGGGCTTATTTGAAGTCGTGGGCTTGTTGGAAGTATATTTGCCGACTTTTTGTGAATAATAATAATTGGTAATTTCCTTTTACTGAGAATTTTAGTTGATGCCCTCTAGAATTCATATATTTTTCATGGATTTTTCATGAAGACTTTGTCTTTTCTCTTAGCTAAGTAAGTAGGTAGTTAAGATAAGTGTGTTAAAAAGAATGTAAATTGCGTTGTGATTCCGGACCTTAGATGGTTACTGAAGTAAAAGAGTCTAAAAAATAGTTAAACTCCTTCCTAATGTGCTGAACACCAACCTCCTTCATAAAGTGCTAATTACCAACCTCCTTCCTAATGTGTATCACACTTTCGGCTGTGTTTCCTGTTGCCCAAATCACGAGGTAAACATACTTATTGGTCCATTGTCCATGTCCAATCATACACACACATACCATCACTCATAATCTTTTGCTTGTAAAATATTAAGTGTGATTAGAATGCAAAACTAACTGTAAATGCAAGAATCTCAACTAATCCACGTAAACACAAACTCGGGAAACACTTACTCATACAATTAATTAATTATCTCACCTGAGTCGAGACTGCACAAAGATTCAATATAAACCCATTCGATATAATCGACTGCTACAAAACAATTGTCCCATTCGATAACCGACAAGCAATTATTGTCTGTTACATTTTCCTCAGCACATTCTATCCTTCTCACTCTTGAGTAGATGGTGTAAGTGGGGACGAGAGGGAAGATATAGTGTCGCGCTGCCGATTGTTTGATTTCCGTAGCTCTGCCGCCACGCACTACCTGTGTCAGTAAACGGGTTAGTTAGGGTGGGGACACACTTATTGAAAAAAGTATCGATTACAAAATTCAGCATTATTACGAGTATTTTTCCTTTGCCCAATTTTTACACAGTTCTTGTTGTGTCTAAATATCTTTATGTTCAACTTAAAGCTTGAGTTTCATCATCATAACGTGAATTATACTTCTTTCACAAAAGATTGGATAAAATTAGATAGCAGCTCAGTTACGAACAGGCTTTTGATTATATTTGATATATTAGCAGAAACCATCACGGATTTTGAAACAGCTTTTGAACTGAGGCAAAAGTTCATATTTTAAGTCTAGCAAGAAAGTTCTACAAGTTGCAACTTATTTTAGTTTATCGCTGAGATATTCAATCTTTCCGCGATCTCACTTAGTTTTAGTTTCTTTGAAAAACAAACATTATTTTAAGTGAATAAGACGTAAATTACAATAATAATTTAAGCATATAGGTACGTTTAAATTAACACGTTTTGCTTTAAATTCTATTAGATAAAATCGAAGTAAAAAACATTTACTATTTATCAATCATTAGGTTAAGTTTAAGTCCGTCGTATGCAAAAAGGATTAAATAAAAAAAATATGAATTTTTTTTTTAGGATTTAAGATAACTTGATTATATTATGTTTTAAATTTAAAATATTTTAACCTACATAGGCACTTATAACATGTCAGAAGCTAATGCACGCCGCATGGTTCAAGTTGGACTTTTTCTATGAAAAAGAATCGAAAAGAAACTTCATGGTTACTTATGATTCAATATTATGGTGTTGTGTAAAAATGCCATACAGCGGAACATATAGTTGGTTCAACCGTCATTAAATCGACATCAAGCTATCGACACCTCTCTATCTCTACCCGACGACACTCGTAGTCTCTGAGCACGGCGCTTATATTCCGATTCTGTGCTCGGCACATCTCTATTGATTCTATCGACACGACATCGTACGTACACGTGGCACATGCCGATGGGCTAACAATCAACTGTGCTTCAAGAACGTTTTAAAAGTATTGGAGTAAGAGGGTGAGATATTATAGATCAATTACCGAACTATATCGTATTAATGCAGCTGTATACCAGTAGTTTATGTGGAGCAACTGCCTATCGAACCTCCACAACCCAGGACCCTTTGTGTTCCAAAGTCACAATGATGGGGCTGATACCCGCGTCATTCTCGTGAACGGGTGCCGTCAGTTGAAACTGGTCATCTCTTAGCTGCCAGTGGCTCAATTCAATTTCTATCTTTTAATTATTTTTTTTATTTTTATTTATTATCTACATTGTGCTTACATAATAGAAGCAACAAGAAATATGTAACTAAGATAATATTTATATACTCATAATATGATTTAAAAGAGTGTCCATGGAGTTTCTTGCACCTTCTTCTCCATAGAGACCTACTCTTTGGAACGTGCAATTTAACTTCACTTTTCTTAGACTGACCGACATTTGACTGTTCAAAAGTGCCTGCAAATGGTCTCTTTGAAATAAATGTTTTTAATTTTGATTTTTGAAGACACTTTCAAATGTACCCTCGGTGAGACCGGAAGGTGACGGACGTAAATGCACTTCCAAGCAAGCGTGCTCCCAGGTCTTGGTTCAGGCTATGGTCCTACTAATGGCAGGTGGTCGCCTCCTTCTGCGAAGCAGTAATGCTAGCGTAGGAGGCAGTCGCACGCGTGAGGGAACGAACGTCCTCACGCCCCAGCAGCCGAGATTCTAACCCTGACGACCAGCCTCGATAGACGCGGGCTTGCGGACGTCGAGCAATGGGTAGCTCGTCTTACAGCCATACGGTGCAGAAGTTATTCGATGGTTTCCCACCTTAATAGGCCTTACCATCAGGTGCCATAGTGGTAAAACGCAAGCCTCTCAACAATAAAAATAAAATAGTAATTTATTGTTATGTGTAGTTATAATAATTCGCATGTTGGTAATGTAAGTTGTGAATGCTGTAATCACGTATTCAAAACCCACTCTCTGCAATATTTATCGAAGCAGTTCCTCTTATCCCGAGTACATTCCGCTTCCATGAATATCTTAAGAGGAACACTCGTCATAAACACATAAAAAGAAACATGCATGTTTTGCAAGCGCATTACCTACATACATGTGAGTTAGTTTGACAAAGTTGCATCGAGTGCCGTCCTCAATACGTTTGATGTTCGAGTGGAACCTTATGCAGGTGCGCGAGGAGTACCGAGTACCGAGTCTTATCGAGACGTGTACCTAACTTGTAACTTTGTTGTGTGCTACGGTTTGCGAAGAGTTTTATTTTAGAGTTCCGTCATGGAATAGGAAAGCCGTTAAATATGTTCATGTAAATGTTTCTAGGAAGGAAATGGATAGTAGCGTCTAAAAACGAATCCTGTGAGCATCAGTTTCTCTTTAGTTTGGGATTCTTACCTCACTGAAACCGATTTTGTAGCTCAAATGGCTTCATCTACACCTTTGCCGGATTACTTAAATATTTTCTTTGCTTTATATTGTTCAAAATATTTGAATACTTTCTTTAGCTAAGAGGAAGTTCCGGAGTGTTAAAAGACCACTCCAAAATCTATGTCACTGTCGAAATAGAAGCAATTTGCCGTGGCCTTTTCAGGTACTCACTGACGCAACCGTGCTTGGTCAGCATCTGAGTGAGCCTGTAAGAAATGAGCTTCACTCTTTTCAACCAGGCGTCGAAGCGGATGCAGGACAGCTTTGACTTCGCGTTTACTGTGGCTGCTCGCGCCAGTTCCTGCCACCAAGACAGGACTAACGATTGACTAGTCTGGTAATTTTGTAAAAGTTTAGACAATATATCGAACTCACAGAAACCTGGTCATCAGAGATTCCCCATCCACCTTTACAAAGTCCATCATCCTGTGCTACATGCACATGCTAGAGTTAAAAAAACACTACCACTTGTAACAATACCTTAATTTATTACATTTTCCGAGATATGGCTGACGGTCTGTGAGGACTGAGGTACCGCAGGGCTGTAGATTTTAGTAGATTTTTTCTCAGTTCACACGTACATCTTCTGGTGTCAATCGATTTTTAACTATCAGCTTTATTTCATAGTAATAAGAGTGGTTTTTCCATTCAAGTATAATTAAACAACTGTGTAGCCGACCGTACTAATGTAATGCGAGGGTGCAGTGGTCGAGAATTATTACATTAACTTAATAGACAAAGCAATAACGGCACATTGATTTCAATTAGTGGAACAATGAGCTTTATGTTGTCGCGAGATAATGACAAGCGACGGTCAGCGATCAATCGCTGATAATATGATCGTATTGTGTTTAATACATGACGCTTGATCATCTCGGTGTAGGGACGCTGATTAATTTCTGCTTATATATAATAACTAGCTGACCCGGCAAACTTCGTACCGCCTAATAGTTACCTTTTATCTAAGCTGTCAACTCTACCTACTCTACCCTACTCTACCCTACTCTACCCTACTCTACCCTACTCTACCCTACTCTACCCTACTCTATCCTACTCTACCCTACTCTACCCTACTCTACCCTACTCTACCCTACTCTACCCTACTCTACCCTACTCTACCCTACTCTACCCTACTCTACCCTACTCTACCCTATTCTACTCTACCATACCCTACTCTACCCTACTCCAAGTTAAAAAAAAAAACGGGATATCCTATGTCCTTCTCCTGGTTCTTAGCTACCTCCCTACCAATTTTCAACCAAATCGGTTCAGCCGTTCTTGAGTTAAAAATAGTGTAACTAACACGACTTTCTTTTATATATATATATATACTTTTTTTTAATTTGATCGCAGCGCTAACTGTCGGGACAGACTAAAATTAAAACGAATTAATTAATTCGAATATTATTTAAAATTTGACACTGCGATGGTAGCGCCGTCTGTCGGATCCAATGTAAAACATTCCAAAATCAACAACTACTAATAAATTAAAAATTAATTAAAAAAACATTGTCCAGCGGACAAAATTGTGAATCTAAACCATTTCCAGATCCCCTTGAACACACACAAAAAATTTCATCAAAATCGGTCCAGTCGTTTGAGAGAAGTTCAGTGACATACACACCCACAGAAGAATCATATATATAAAGATAGTATAAGTCATTATTACTGTTTATCATATATTTTTTATGCTACCACGTTTATTGCTGACGATTGGTTCTCAATAACACCATTGTCACTGAGGCACTATTTTATTTTTGTTGACTAGAGTAGAATTCTAAAAAAATTGCAATAAAAAAAAAACGTTGAAACAATTTTTCTCATTATCATTTCAATCGTAAGGCGTCCACTGTTGGACATAAGCCTCCCCTAAGTGTCGCCATAATGACTGGTCCTGTGTGTCTCGCATCCATTGTATTTCCACGACCTTCACCAGGTCATCGGTCCACCTTGTGGGAGGCCTTGCAACGCTGAGTCTTCCGTTATGTGGTTGCCATTCCAGAATAATTCGTTCCCATTACCATCTGTTCTGCGAGCAATGTGCCCTGTCTACTGCCACTGAAGTTTTGCGATTCTTTGGGCTATGTCAGTAACCTTGATTCTCCTGCGGATATCTTCATATTTTTCCAATATTATGAAAACAAACAATGAAGTCAACAGAGTGCGTTAATATTGATCATTCGTACGGAACCAGTTCTGTAACACTGGCATCGTCGCCAGCTGGTGATTACTCAGACTAACTTGTTGCCCGCACCGCAGCCGCGGTGTTTGTGCACAAGTACATCTTACGCCACTTCTTGTACTTACATGCACTCGGTTAAGTCAGTCGGTACGATCGGAAAGTACGGATAGAGTTACGACTTCTCATTTTTGATTTAATATTTTATCTGTGGTTATGATTTACGTACTTACTGTTGTTGTACGTTCCACCCAAGTAGGCATTTTAGTTTATGTAAATTGTTTCATGACCATTGCCTTCAAAATGGTAAAGAAAACGCAATGTGCATTGTTGGAAAACTGCCACGTTCTACCAACACGGAGGACACGATGGGGCATGTGCCTTGTGGAAGCGATGCTTGGTGACCTTTCGTGCCGGGCTCTGATTCAGGTCATGGTCCAAAACGAGGCGTCCGAGCCCAAGTCGCTGACAGCGTGTAGTGTTCCACGGGCGCCTCAAAGAGATAAATGACATTTATTTTTGCAAATAGGTTTTAAAAACACTTTTACACGTCAAATTTTATATTTTCGTCAGTTTAAGCTAGGTGAGGCTGGTGTTACCTAGCTGACTACCCTGAGAAGAAACACCGAAACCAACTAAGTCGTCAAAGTCTCTTTTAAGCTGTCAGCAATCCGTAGAGGCCTAGCAAGGCCGATGCCCGTTAAGGCCGCGGGAATTTTCTGAAAAGGGAACTCGTACTCCTAGAACGCAAGGGGCAATTAAAGGACACATATTGTGTGGTTTTAGTTAGTAAAAGTCTGATGCTCTCCCACTCTACCCTAGAGCGGGAGACACCTTAAAATAAAAGTTAGTAAAAGTCTAATATCAACTCACTCTCGCTTCACATACAGCGGGAGAAGTTTTTCGATGATTTGCTACCAATGTGGCTTCAAAATAAGTCCAAGTTGCTGCCAAGGAATTCCAGTCAGTCGTAATATCAGATAGCATTTCTATATGAAACAGAATCTGTTTGAATACAACTACATGTTGTGCCTGTCCTAGTGTCTCTGTTAGGAGTTGCTATGTAAGGCCTGCCGCTCAGAATTATTCATACAGGGTGTATGAATTTATCGTTGTTTCACAAATCAATGTTTGTGTGCCGCCAGCTGCCATTGATAAGGTTTTCTGGTAGAGGGTTCATGACGTAGAATTAAAACAACAATTCACTTCACAATCACTTTTCTTTCACAGTAGATAAATGAGTAATTACAGACTTAGTTGTATCCTAATTTGAAAGAACCAGCGATCTCATTAGGAGCGTCCGTACTACCCGACCGATTGCCCAAGACTGGCTCTTAACATATATTTATTTAATCTTCATGCAACAAAAGGTACAAGGGCGGACTTAATGCCTTAGGTATTCTCTTACTGTCAACCTAGGGTAGTTCAGAGACAAAGTGGCAGGTGCATAAAATAAAAGGAAACATTATCAAAACAAGTATTACAAATTATATATAAAGATAAAACCAAACATACATACATATTTAATAAAATATATAGCTATACATACACACATACATATCAAACACAACATTCAACATTCATTCATTCATTTAACATTCTTTTCAATTCAAAAATTAACCGTCACCACTTCATACGATTACGCTTTCTGACTTGTCAACAACGTCACAGCATTCCCCCACACCTATACTGAGGAAT
Source organism: Mythimna albipuncta (assembly GCA_929112965.1). Classification (NCBI taxonomy): domain Eukaryota; kingdom Metazoa; phylum Arthropoda; class Insecta; order Lepidoptera; family Noctuidae; genus Mythimna; species Mythimna albipuncta. The sequence continues at coordinate 425,208 of OV815984.1, forward strand.
CAATTGAGTGTCTTATTAAAGCTAAACTATCATAATCTCCGACGTGTGTAAGTACACCGTTATTAAAATAAAGAAACTTATCAACTATGGTTATCATTTTAAACTTGTTTTTTTATGCATTGAAATATATAAAACATACTCGTAGAAATTATTTAAGATAATATCAATCTGCCTTTTCCCAACTATGTCGGGGCCGGGTTTCAATCTAACAAGATTCCAGCTAAAAACCAGTATTTTATGTATAGCGATTGTCCTGACCACCTTTATACTTTTGCGTGCGTAAAGAATTAAATGAATATATAAAACGATTCTCCTTGGCAATACTGTCAAGGCCTTAAGTTGATTAAGGTGCTAACAACTCCTCGGCGAGGTTTGCTATTTGTTTTTTATTATATTACTATTGAATGGCTGGCGTTTGATCACTACCTCACCATACCCAGAAATAACCTATTCACTATCTTGACTCCCCTGGACTCCTAGGTTAGGCTTTCAGGAAACAAAGGTTCCGGTAGGGAATTCCAACCTTAGCAGTATGCACAATTAAAAAACGATTCTCTTAGAAGTATCATTTCTTATGTAAAATACTATATATAAAGTTACTCTAAAATCGCGCAGACCTTGTAATTTATGGACACCCTGTAGGTACATCTAGGCAGACAACCTTGTCAACATATTCCAGGTATATTTCACTCGGTCCAGTTTCGTTATCGGCCAGCCGTCAGCCGTCGCCCGTCACTCGTCACAACCCTTTACAACACGTCGTCTCTTTATGACGACGTGACGCTTGTCTCCCGACGACTAGTTAGGTCTTGTCATGTCGCTCGAGGTGACAGCTACGAGAAATATGCTAAAAGTAACAATACCTTGAAAATATGAGTTAAAATGCATGAATTAGATAAATCATAGTTGAAAAACGTCAAAGTATCTCCAGTCTCTAAATTTTGAGAAACAATGTCGCTCTCTACCTTTGTCGGTTTCTACGGTTACTTCTTTTAGACCAGTTACAATTATGACCCGGTTATTGTTAAACGAGGAAGGTATGAAAATGAAAAGATTATCAGCTTCGAAATATAAGATTCAAAACATATAATAGCCAACATTATTATGTTGTCGCTGGGACATAGCGTCGTATATGTAGCTCAAGTTTCTTTTTAGACCTACGCGTAGCAACGTGCTACGTTTTCGTAGCTGTCGCATCGTAGCAGACCCATTGGCTACGCTGTAGCACAGTAGACTCTTGCTACGCGTAGCAATATGCGACTTCTCGCATCGACTGTCGCTACGCGTAGTAATATGCTACGACTTAATAGCTGTTGCATCGTAGCAGACCCATTGGCTACGCCGTAGCACAGTAGACTCTTGCTACGCGTAGCAATATGCGACTTCTCGCATCGACTGTCGCTACGCGTAGTAATATGCTACGACTTCCTAGCTGTTGCAGCTTAGCAGACCCATTGTCTACGCCGTAGCGCAGTAGACTCTTGCTACGCGTAGCAATATGGGACTTCTCGCATCGACTGTCGCTACGCGTAGTAATATGCTACGACTTCCTAGCTGTTGCAGCTTAGCAGACCCATTGGCTACGCCGTAGCACAGTAGACTCTTGCTACGCGTAGCAATATGCGACTTCTCGCATCGACTGTTGCTACGCGTAGTAATATGCTACGACTTCCTAGCTGTTGCATCGTAGCAGACCCATTGGCTACGCCGTAGCACAGTAGACTCTTGCTACGCGTAGCAATATGCGACTTCTCGCATCGACTGTCGCTACGCGTAGTAATATGTTACGACTTCCTAGCTGTTGCACCATAGCAGACCTATTTTTAGGGGCACAGAATTTAGTGAATTGAAAACGTGTAAGTCACCAAACTTGTAACGACACGGGGTTGTTGTAAACACTTTTTAGGGTTCCGTAGCCAAATGGCAAAAAACGGAACCCTTATAGATTCGTCATGTCTGTCTGTCTGTCTGTCTGTCTGTCTGTCTGTCTGTCTGTCTGTCTGTCTGTCTGTCTGTCTGTCTGTCTGTCTGTCTGTCTGTCTGTCTGTCTGTCTGTCTGTCTGTCTGTCTGTCTGTCTGTCTGTCTGTCTGTCTGTCTGTCTGTCTGTCTGTCTGTCTGTCTGTCTGTCTGTCTGTCTGTCTGTCTGTCTGTCTGTCTGTCTGTCTGTCTGTCTGTCTGTCTGTCTGTCTGTCTGTCTGTCTGTCTGTCTGTCTGTCTGTCTGTCTGTCTGTCTGTCTGTCTGTCTGTCTGTCTGTCTGTCTGTCTGTCTGTCTGTCTGTCTGTCTGTCTGTCTGTCTGTCTGTCTGTCTGTCTGTCTGTCTGTCTGTCTGTCTGTCTGTCTGTCTGTCTGTCTGTCTGTCTGTCTGTCTGTCTGTCTGTCTGTCTGTCTGTCTGTCTGTCTGTCTGTCTGTCTGTCTGTCTGTCTGTCTGTCTGTCTGTCTGTCTGTCTGTCTGTCTGTCTGTCTGTCTGTCTGTCTGTCTGTCTGTCTGTCTGTCTGTCTGTCTGTCTGTCTGTCTGTCTGTCTGTCTGTCTGTCTGTCTGTCTGTCTGTCTGTCTGTCTGTCTGTCTGTCTGTCTGTCTGTCTGTCTGTCTGTCTGTCTGTCTGTCTGTCTGTCTGTCTGTCTGTCTGTCTGTCTGTCTGTCTGTCTGTCTGTCTGTCTGTCTGTCTGTCTGTCTGTCTGTCTGTCTGTCTGTCTGTCTGTCTGTCTGTCTGTCTGTCTGTCTGTCTGTCTGTCTGTCTGTCTGTCTGTCTGTCTGTCTGTCTGTCTGTCTGTCTGTCTGTCTGTCTGTCTGTCTGTCTGTCTGTCTGTCTGTCTGTCTGTCTGTCTGTCTGTCTGTCTGTCTGTCTGTCTGTCTGTCTGTCTGTCTGTCTGTCTGTCTGTCTGTCTGTCTGTCTGTCTGTCTGTCTGTCTGTCTGTCTGTCTGTCTGTCTGTCTGTCTGTCTGTCTGTCTGTCTGTCTGTCTGTCTGTCTGTCTGTCTGTCTGTCTGTCTGTCTGTCTGTCTGTCTGTCTGTCTGTCTGTCTGTCTGTCTGTCTGTCTGTCTGTCTGTCTGTCTGTCTGTCTGTCTGTCTGTCTGTCTGTCTGTCTGTCTGTCTGTCTGTCTGTCTGTCTGTCTGTCTGTCTGTCTGTCTGTCTGTCTGTCTGTCCGTCCGTCCGTATGTCACAGCCACTTTTTTCCGAAACTATAAGAGCAATACTGTTGAAACTTTGTAAGTAGATGTATTCTGTGAACCGCATTAAGATTTTCACACAAAAATAGAAAAAAAGCAATAAATTTTGGGGGTCCTCATACATAGAACTGAAACTCAAAATTTTTTTTTTCATCAAACCCATGCGTGTGTGGTATCTATGGATAGGTCTTCAAAAATGATACTGAGGTTTCTAATATCATTTTTTTCTAAACTGAATAGTTTGCGCGAGAGACACTTCCAAAGTGGTAAAATGTGTGTCCCCCCCCCTCTAACTTCCAAGATAAGAGAATGATAAAACTAAAAAAAATATATGATGTACAGACAGCTGTGAAATTGCCTGGGTACACTAGTGTCTAATTTCCCTTGCACGTTAAAATTCAAGTTTTCGAAAATGTAACTAGATGGCGTTGGTTGCTTCCCAGCTAAATGGCGACCAAGGCAATCTCACAAACCATAAACTTGACTTTTAGTTTGACAGAAAATAGATACATGCGTCATCGTTATCGTCAACAACTGAGTGTGAGGGTAGATTGATAAAAAAATATGAGACACAAGCTTAACTAATTTCGTGATTCTTATCAACTGTTTGTAAACGGGCACGAATATTGCGTCTAGCATTACAAGTAACGTTAAATTTCAAATGTGTCCACAAGAGTCCACTTGGTCCAATGGTGCCAACAGCGGCTTGTGATGCACATGTTTCTGGTTCAAATCTCAAGTTAAGATTTTTACTTTTTGTTTTCCAGCTTTTGTGTTTTAGTTGGCATTTTTTTTACTTTTCTTTAATAACGTAAGTCAGGAAATGTCTTTTTAAATGGACAGTTTGTATAGAAATGAAAGAAAGTATTGCAAGTAAATAAAATGTTTATTATTTTAATATATAATAATAATGTATTTACTTAAGATAGATAAATTAAGTAAATGGTCATAGTCTAAAATTAAAATACATTTTTTAATATCATAGTTAGCTTAGTGGTTTATGTAAATACTTTGACGCAGTAAGGCACGAGGCTAAATCGCAAATCTTGTGTATTTTTTTGCTTTCGATTTAAAACCCCAAATTGAACATTCTTCAAACATATTTGGAATAATTTCGCTTGACTTGTAATATGTGGGTAGTCACGACCATTAGGCATATTCATCATAAAACTGGTATTCAAATGTTACTTAGTTTACTTAGTTTAGGGTAGAGAAATAAAAATGAACCGTTCTAATAACACTAAAACCAGTCGACACTAATTGCAGTGACGTCGTGTAAACAATTTTTAGCCCGTAGCATTTGCTAATTTTGCTACGTGGTTAATCCGCCACTGGCACTATTGAAATAAATAAACTGTTTTTGTCATGTTCAAAAATTGAAATAAATAAACTGTTTTTGTCATGTTCAAAATTGTATTTCAAATAATTCTATTCTGTCATAAGCAATTTAATATCTTCACTTCTTTTATGTGTTTTACCTTTATACATAGTTATTTAAATTAAATCTATCAGACGAATACTTAAATTTCTTTGTAAAGTAAAGTATTTGTATAAGTAATATTTAGTTGTTTTTCATTAAAGTTTTGATTTAAATAATTAATTTAATTTAAGACTTATAAATTTTAAATTTGATTTAAAAAAAAAAACAATTCAGTATTCTAAACACAAACCTACTAAAAGTAGCGTGACTGATTTGAACTTAGTACCGGCAACCACGTCAATATAAGTCTACAGTTACTACCATTAGACTATGTTGACTTATGGAATAATGTTGAAATTAACAAGTGCATTACGTGGCATACGGTCCGTATTCACAAGTTAACGTTACGTCTTAAATCAAATTGTCATATCAGTATTCTATAATATTTGACCACTTACCTACCTCGTTTTACTCATTTAGATTAGCTCCGAATTGAATACCACTTAACTTCTGCTTATTGCAGAAGGTTCAAATTCGTCTAACTTTTAGGATGTCTTATGTTATCTACCTTCTACTGCCAGGTGGGTCAGATTTCTGGTTCCTCTGTACTTTTTGAAGTTATGAATAACAATTAATAAAAGAAATCGGTAGGATTTATATCGAAACTAACAAAGTGGAAGTATTTAATTGTAATATAACATTATGACTGGCCTGTTGGTCTAGTGGTTAGTGCTCCTGACTGCAATGTCCGGGTCGTGGGTTCGATTCCCACCCAGAACAAATGTTCGTGTGTTGGGCACGATCATTTGCTGAATCTGGGTGTAATTTATCTATAACATGTATGTATTTAGAAATATATAAGTATGTTTATCAATTGTCTAGGACTCGTAACACAAGCTTTGCTTAGCTAGGGACTAGACGGCGTTGTGTAATATCATTATTAATATTCAAATCGGTAGTTACGCAGCAAAAGGAAAAAAAAGCAGGTAAACAGGCTCATCAAACAAAAAGGCAATAATAAAATAATATAGATATTTATTTCTTACAGTTTACTATTCAACAGTCAGATTATTAATCATCGAATAAGATTATAATATTACTTGTAATTTTTTATTGAGGCCATAGCTTAAATATTCGTTTCCCAAATTGGAAAGAGGATTGAAGCTTATGTAACCTTAACAAAAACAAACAAGAGGCAAGATATTAAAAAAAAACTACAAAATTGCACAACAACATATCAAATGTTTAGTAGGTAACATAAAAAAAAAAACAAAATTATGTTGTGTTATAACTTTAAGTGTTCATAACTTTTTTTTAAATTATTTCAAATACAGGTATTAAGTAAAACACACGTAACGAGGTCTCCAGTACGTACTGAGTAAATATGTAATATTAATTAAATATATTTATCAATATCTCGTGTAACCACCATTTTGGTCAATAACAGCTTGCATTCGGGAACGCATTGAATTAATCAAATTTTTACACAGATCTGAACCACGAATACTCTCCCATATGTGTAAACAATGAGCCTCTAACGCATCTGGAGTACGCTCGTTTTGATTATTCCACCGTTGAACAATAACACCCCATAAATTTTCAATTGGATTTAAATCCGGTGATCTAGCAGGCCAAGGAATAGCGCAAATGTCATTATGCTGACGAAACCAAGCCTGCACACTGTGCGAACGGTGTATTGGACAATTATCCTGCACAAATGTTATCTGTGGCAATTCTTCGCTTGGATACACCGTTCGAACTGTGGGCAACATTGTCTCCTCCAGCACTTCTATATAATTTGCACTATTTGCTCGGCTTGGTATTCTCACTAGTTCCCCAGGATCGGCTGCACTCATCCATCCCCATGGCCAGATTGCCTATTGGGCACTACGTGACCACTTGTGTATCGCGTATTATCTCGACGCCACAGACGTAATCGACCGTGTTCACTGGACTTAAAAGTTTTTTCATCAGTAAAGATGACATTACTCCAATCAAAGTCTATGTGATCCATAGCAAATTGCAATCTTGCTCTTTTATGGGTTTCCGTAAGCAAAGGTTTCACAGCATGCCTCCGATAATGCAGCCCTTCACTATGAAGAGCACGACGGACAGTGTCGACGCTTGTGTCAAATAAACCAGCATAATGGTTCGTCGGCAAAAATCCATTTTCCTCGTATTCCCTTACCATGGTTTGACGCTGCAACATGTTTATCAGTTTTGGTCTACCAGTTCTTTGACGGTGTTTCAAAGAACCATCTTCTTCAAATCGTCGTACCCATAGAACAACTGTTTTTCTCTGCAACAATAAAACAAAAATATATAATACCTAATAATGATTATTATAAAGAGGAGTGTTTTGTTATATAAAAAAGTGTAAAATAAGATTACTTACGTTTACACCGATCTCTCTGGCTATTTCTGACAAATTTTTACCTTGACTATGCAAAGCAATTATTTGAGCTCTTGTCACTACATCTATGTTACAATTCATACTCATTGTCATAAATTGACCGGATTAAAAAAAAAATTAAACGAAAGGAGCTCGAACGAGGTAATCGAAATGAACTTGCGAACAATCAATTAAAGCTTAGTCACAAGTCTTTGGTCTAAGTATTATTTATACTACCTACTAATTATTATTTATAAATCCATATTCAACCTACCGTCTCAAGTTTTGAAACTGACACATAGACAATCAGATATTTATAAATTGATAATTATTAAATTTTAATATTTTCAACACTTGATAAAAAAATATATAAATTATTTCAATGTTTATAGAAACAAAAGAAGCTACAAAAAAAAGCATTAGCATAAGCATTTGAAGCACAGCAACGCCACCTAGTAGCAGTATAATTAATGTTGTCAATAACAACATTTCAATCTGATTTTACGCTAGATGGCGTCATTTCTCGCTTCACACGATTTTTTTTCTGTACTATCCAACCACTATTGCAGCCAATCGTACATTACTATAAAAACTACCAACGAAAATTGGTTTGAACGAAATCCAGAGAGTAGTTTTTTTTTAATGCGTCATAAACCGAAAAAAATACACTATTATTAAAACATCGATCAAAGTTACAACACATTACAAGAACTTTTATATTATGTTACTTGCTGCTACGGAACCCTTCATGGGCGAGTCTACGGAACCCTTCATGGGCGAGTCCGACTCGCACTTGGCCGGTTTTTGTGAAAGGAAATCACCCAATAACTTATCACGCTCTGGGTAGAGAGAGGGAATGTCAGACTTTTACTGACTAAAACTCGTCTGTGTTCCTTTAGTTGCCCTGTCACGGTAACTCTTGTAAAAAATTCCGTAGCGTTTTAGCCAGTAATATCATGTCCCAGTTCAGTGAGACATGATATTACTGACACAGTGGTCTATGTGACCCCACAAGTCGCTTTATGTACTCGGTTGATATTCAATTCCAACTAGACCACAATAATGTAAGTGTTTAGATACATACAAATCTTAACTTAGTCTAACACTGAAGCACATTTGCTCGCCTGACGAGAACTACTCAGTGTTTGTCCCGCGGGCGAAGTCGCTCGCAACTAATTGACGCCTCGTAATCGATACCACACATCGATACCGATACCACACGACTCGGGATCGAGCAGTCGAGACTATTGTCTCTCGATACATCGTGATTGACGGGTTACAAGCTGGCGCATAATTATGTGCGCTCTGCTTGCAATGAAGCGCGATATCTTGCAGAGATAGATAATTTGAACGGTTTATCCATTTAATATCCATCCCTCTAATATGTGTGTGTGTTTAATGCGTGGTCTATAAACCAAAGATACGTAAAGAGAGACAATGTGCCCAACATGACTCATGCGGGACACTGGGCAAAGTTGTAGCACCACATAGGAATAAAAAAATCGAAAATCTTGCATCGTTATAAATTTTTCCGTGCAGTTAGAACATATACGAGTACAACAGATTAAAATCAACTATCGGGCAAATACCTAGATCAGATATAATACCGGATCTGGAGCAGTCTCCCATTTCAATGAAGGTTTGCGGGACTTTATACCTTGTTGACTCCTTTGATACCTCTAAATAATCAAATACTCATCATGGGGGCGATCGGCGTCGGAGACCTCTCTCGCCGGGCCTTGGTTGAGGCCATGGTCCGGAGCGAGGAGGAGTGGCAGGCGGTCGCCGACTTCTGCGAAGCAGTAATGCTTGCAAAGGAGGAGGCCGAACGCATCAGGCAACGGCGTTATCGCCGCCGCCGTCGCCGGGATTCTGATCCCGATTTCCGGCCAACGTAGACGCGGGCTTGCGGACAGTGAGCAATGGGTAGCTCGCTGTCCGGCCGTCCGGTAACCGTCCGGACCAAGCCCAAGTCGTCGACGGCGCGCACTGTTCCCGCGCGCCTCAAGGAGTTGTCAGCAACAGCAGGGACCCAGCCGGGTCGAAGCCTACTGGGGCCAGGGTTATCCGAAAGGGCGCTCGAGCCCCGGTATGAAGGCTAGAAGGAACGGGGTGGGTCTTTTAGTCAGTAAGAGTCTGACACTATCTCCCGCTCCGCCCAAGGGCGGGGAATGTCAATGCATGATTTTTCACACCATAAAAAAAAAATACTCATCATTCATCGTCATAATTTCAGCCAATAGACGTCCAATGTTAGACTTAGGCTTCCCCAAGTGTCGCCACAATGAACGATCCTGTGCGTCTCCCATCTATTAGATTTCGCTACCTTTACCAGGTCATCGGCTCATCTTGTAGGAGGCCTTCCAACGCTACGTCTTCCAGTACGCGGTCGCCACTCCAGAAACTTTCGGCCCTAACAGCCATCTTTTCTGCGAGCAATGTGTCCTGTCTATTGTCACTTAAATTTTGCGACTCTTTGTGCTGTTAAATACTTGAAATTCATAATTTACGAAGGTTGAAATACTTTAAAATTCAAACGAGTCTACAAGCAAAGCAATGTAGTTCAGCACTACAGAATGACATTCTTGATCATTACTTGAAAATAATAAAATGCACAAGCTAAGGTTCGCTCGCCAGCTGCACACTTCTCACGATGCTAACAGGAAAAACCACTTATCACGTAGAACTTACCTCAGGGGATCTATTTTAGTAACATTTCCTTTAAAATTATACTATTGCAAATGACTATCGGCGTCTCGTTTTATTTATAAGGAGTGACAGAGATCGATAGCGTTCTTATAAAATCTTTGATAAAGGAATCAATCAATTGAAATATTTTTCTTTGAAACGTAAATTGTTTTATAGAATAGTTGTTGAAAAATTGAAGTAACTACACATTTACTTTTTACTTTTGGACTATCTCGTTAGTCCAAACTTTGTTAGTTCTTGTTATATGCAGGCATTTTTCTGCATATAACAAGAACTTAGACTTCATTTTTTTTGTACAAAAATATACCATATATTTATTTTATGTAATTTGGATTAACATCAGCAGGAACCATTAATTTTTCATTTTAACTAAAATTATCTTGCAAACACACCTAAAATAAAATTGTAACTTCATAAAAACAATATCAAAACTCTACTGGCAACGATGGTAGCATTTTTTTTATAATTGATATAAACTAATGCTTGACTGCAATCCCACCTGATGGTAATATTCTTTTTGTATCAATTTGGAAATGATAAATGAACTATTCAAACATTACGTTTCTATTACTGCAGCTGGACACCACAGACCTTATTTCTGTGATGTGTGTTGGTAGACAGCTTCGAGATTTTAAGTCTAGGACATGGCTGTTTTCTCATGATGTTTCTCTTTGTCGTTTTGAGAGCAGTAATGATTAAATAAATTACGCCAAGTAAAGTAACTGTTTGGTTTCGAATCAACGACATACAATTCGTAAGTTTGGTTTCGTTCTTTCTTACATTATTTTGTCACCGGTTAATTTCAGAATCTATTGCTTTACAATAAATTTCGTTTGAAAACTCTTTTTCTCACAAAGGTACTGATAGAAGGATTCTAATTTTGTTGGGCTATGTATTGTAATTAAATATGAATTGAAAAATTCGCACTGGTGCTTACCCGGTTTCGAACCTACAGGGTTCGCATTAGAGGCGGATACTTCTAGCGACATATCCACACTAATCAAGAGAGAGAGATCAAAGGTGAGGGGCATCTAAGAGTAGGTATATCTATCTAATCCAATAAGTTAGGATTAATATCGACGGATTAGATAGATTATCCACGTATAAGTCGTTTTCTGCCATCCCTATACGTATTTGAAATGTCTAAGTTCGTTAGTGGTTACCAACGAACTTAGACATTTTACTTTTTAGACTTTCACTTTTTGAGCAGGATGATAAAGCCTAATTTAAGAGGAAAATTGTAGATAAACCTCTAGTAGTGCCTCGAAACTGATTAAAGTTGTGTAACAAAAACTGCTACACCATGGCGGTGAAAATTTATAATAAACTACCTGAAAAAATGCGAAAATTGAATGACTTGGAATTTAATAGAACTGAACAATTGGTTTTGTGACAGATGTTTTTATTCAATAGATGATTATTTAAATTTTAAACAGACTCTATATATTACTATGTAATAATTATGACCTACGTATATTTATTTAAATTATAACTATTGACATTATTTATAAATTTTCTAATCCATTCATTCTACACAAATTTTTAATATATTTTATAATGGTATGTGCCAAATTAATATTATTGACTGCAAATTTTATTATGTTTGACTAATGTGACTAATGACAGTGATGAAATTTCATGACATTATTGTACTATTGTGCATGTTTTAAAATATTTGCACGACTGTGAAGTCGAATATAGTAAGTCTAAAAAAATATTTAAATATTCTAGCAAATAAATAAAATTTCATTTCATTTTATTTCTGTGTCTGTCTCTTTATCCGCTAAACAGTAAAACCACAGTTCACATTTCATTTGCACCCGAACGAAGCTAGAGTGGGTCATTAATAATGATATAAATACGAATGTGAGCTTTTTTTTATTGGTTACTTACACTTTCACATCTTAAATGATGAATAGATTTGGACGAATCTTGACGCACCAACATCATCATTTCAGCCGAGAGACGTCCATTGTTGGACATAGGCCTCATAAAGTTGTCTTTGTTTTAGGTGGTTTCAATTTCTCATTAAACACAGGTTTCTATATTAACTCCCCCGTCCTGCTCGGGAGTTAATAATATGGATCCCTCACTGCGTTCGGGATAAAAACAGCAACCGTCGTTTCAATCAGAATTCAACATGCTGATGCCGCCCGACGCTGCTTTATTCCCTAGTCGCTTTATCTACTACTTGTTTTTGCCCATAAAATATAGCCTATATCATACACATAAAATATGTCACTCAAGAATAAAGTAGCTTTCTATCGGCGAAAAAAATTTAGCAATCGGACCAGTACTTGCAGAGATCACTTCCCAAAAACAAAAATAAAAAAAACATAAAAACAAAACAATAAATATTATTTTCGAGAATATAATATTCTCTTAGTATTCTCGTCTTTCCCGCAAGCGAAGCCTTTACCAGGAACTAGTTAGTTAATATTCCTAATTATGATGAAATCGAGCGCCGCGCTAAACTGCGTATAAAACACATCACATCCCCGACTGAGCCGACAAGCGGATTACGTTGGATTAATTAAACTGTAATGATTGACAAGTAATAGTAATAATGTAACATTGTCGTGAACAGGGTGCTGACAAATCTGTATTATTTGATTGTACAATGGTGTTCACGGTGTCTGCATGCATTCTTTATTAAATTATCACCATTACTGGTTTTATTATTATTATTTATTAAGCAGTGGTGGCCGAGTCGGATTCGAACCCAGCCAGGCGCATTACTTTTTGTAATTTATTTCATCACCACTGCTCTCAAAACAGTGAAGGAAAACCTCGTGAGGAAACCGGCATGTCCTAGAACCAAAAATTCGAAGACATGTGACATTCACCAATCCGCACTGGGCCCGCGTGGTGGATAACGGCCTATTCCCTCTCCTAGAGAGGAGGCCTGAGTCCCAGCAGTGGGAATTACAAAGGCTGATGATGACTGGTTTTATTATTACTGATAATTTTTTTTTATAGTCTATTCTAAAGTCGTTTGGCAGATTTCACTGTCAGCGATAAGATCGCCATTGTATCCATAGTTTCGAGTTTCCGTAAAATTATTTAACTATTTTGGTGTAATAAAGTTTATTCTATTTTATCAGCTTTTCTATGTTTGCGTAAGTACTACTAGTGTAAAGTAAAAAGTATATGTAGAACATAAGCGTCTCCTAAATGAATTGTCGCTACATCGTCAGTTTACCCAACTAGAAGAATTATTATTACAGTAACCTTGAGTGCGTGTATTGTTCCACATGCGCCTCCAGGAGATGTCAGCAAACTGAAGGGGCCAGCAGGGTCGAAGCCTGCTGGGGCCAAGGATCTTCTTTTAAAAGGAAGATTCGACCCCAGCACGAAAGGCAACAAAGGAATAAGAGTGGGTTTTTAATCAGTAAAAGTCTGACGAAATGTCATTGGATGATTTTCCCACCTACGAAAAAAAAGAAAAAAAAATACAGTGACCTTTGAAAATTGTATTGTAACATTTTAATAATTTAAATTTATTTTTATAGACCGTTTAACTTTCATTTTCAAATCAAGTCAGATTTAATATGTCAATAAAGTAGGTTAATAAAATACGAATTGAACTATTTTCTTTTTTAATTACAGAATAACATACTATATTGTTTGAAACATCCTGTACTATAAGTAAGTTAATTTAATTAGTGTTTATGACCCAGTTATTTGTTACTATATATGAACTAGTTGCAAATGGATCATTTAATTAGTAAGGACTATAGAGTTGTGAGAAGTTATCAAATACGTTCTCCTGCTCTCCTTAGAGCGAGAGGGACTTTTCTAACAAAAAACCTATGTTCTTTCAATTGCTTTTTAACCGACTTCAAAAAGGAGGAGGTTCTAGGTTTTTTAAGGACTAAGGTGTTGCGTTGTGATCTCATTGGCGAACTTGGTTGCTAGACATATAATACCAAAATTTTCTTTTTGTGCCTTTACAATATTGACCATATTGTCTTTTCATCACCCTAGGTTGACTGGTAGAGAATGCCTAAGCTATTAAGTCCGCCTATGTACTTTTTGTTGCATGAAGATTAAATAAATATCAGTTCAAAGTGTTTTACTAGGATTTTTTTACTTAGTCTCAGTAACTGTTCGGAGTCTAGATGTGAGAGTCTATAATTAAAGATTGAGTCGATGATAAGTATCTGCTCTCCTAGCCAAGTTACAACCGTTTCGTTTGTGTCGAACACCTCGAGTTGGCCACGCCCCAGATTCTTTTGTTCTGACCACGTGACTGAGCCTTGAGGACGTCATTCCCGTACATTTGAAGTTTTCTACTAGCGTTAACGATTGCAGATTATCAACTTGGCTGGGCGTACTGGTATCCATCCACGATAGCTGGTGGGATCTACGTGGACCATGTCCGACGTTTGGCTCTCAGCCTAGGCTTCTGTCTAATCTAGGGGGTCCATGCCTCCTACATTAGGCAGAAGCCACTCGAATGTCCCGAGACTCTACGTGTTCATGGTGGTTCATGATTACGAGGCTTCGGTGTGGACGCGGTTGATTCCGAAGCACCCGGCTGAACGCATCCTGTTACTTACCGCATGAACTCCGGCGGAGCGGTGACCCACCTTGACGGTTTGCGACCATAATGACGGCTAGTATAGATAAGGATAGTATAGAAGTCTAAAATGTATAGGATTATCATGTGGACAATCCCAAAATATTTATTTGAAAACCGCTAGTACTGAGCAGCCGATAGCATTAATGTTACTTCTCTATTAATGAACTATTCGAGGTAGATTTATGATCTTGTATTGTCATGTGTATAGAATACAGTCTAGCCAGTGGTTTGTTGAAAAAAATAATTATTATCTGTACCTGGTAATTAGGGTCCCCATACTTAGAACTGAAACTCAAAAAAAAATTTTAACGCGAGAGACACTTTTACAGAGAGTATTGATAGGTATTATTTAAGAACAGTGTAAACCGGTCTATATTGTATTCAAAAGCACAATAAAAATAATCATTTAAAAAAAGTGAATCAAAATATGAAGTAATCTAAGAATTCGTGGAGTGTACAGTGTTCTTCCATTTACATTATAAAAAGAGGTTATATAAAAAAAATATTTATTACAAGTGTCAATAAATTACACATTAACACAAAAACTTAGGTGATCAGATCTCAAAACAAAACTAAAATGTTTAACTGCACTGAAAACCTCTATGTCTTAGCCGATGATAAATAGGATACACCTATGTTTAAAAACCGCTGTGTTTAAACTTAGGCACTTAGTCCATGAGACATGAGTTTACTAAAAAGCATTCCAGGGTTCCATCAGCCACTTTCCAGTTTTAGCATCAGGTCCTCGTCATCATGAAAAATATTTAGAACTAGTTAAGACGAATCTAATGAGCCTAAACTTGATGTGTTTACTAGAAGGCATTCTAGGGCTCCCTCAGCCTCTTCCCAGATCTAGCATCAGCTCTTCGTCATCAGGTTATCATCGTCGTGAGAAAAGAAAAAAACAATTTTAAGATAAATCTAAATAAGCCGAAACTGGATGGGTATAATTCCAAAGTTACGTCTCTTACCTCCGACCTCCATTATCAGTCCAGCTTGATAGCTTCGGCATGTAGATACATGAGTATTTCAAATATTAGGCCACATGATATGTGTTTATTAGTAAAGTATACATCCATTAAGTGTTTAAGATCCCAGCCACAGCCAACAAATGAGCTGACGACCATGAACACCTGAACAGATCTTCAAAAATTGTATCTAACAACCATCTCGACAACGTCAGCATTCAAATAAAAAAAGCCGCATCAAAATCGGTCCATTCGCTGAGGATACGACAGACAGACACACACCTCAAACTTATAATACCTCTTTTCCGTCGGGGGTTAAAAAGAAAAGAGAGTATAGCGATACTTTCTCCTTTCTCTTCTTTTTGAGTTTAAAAACGAGTTCTGAATGACATTTTAAATAAAATTTATTAATATTTGATTGTGATAATTACAGACACAATTGAAAGACAATAGGTGCGCGAACGCCGGCGTTCGCTTGGGGTTTAATGAATTAAAGTTTTTCTAGAACTTTTGCTTGCTAGGTGATATTCTTATGTAATTTATTGCACTTTTTCCGGTCACATTTTTGCGTTACTTAAATAAAATATTTTATTTAATCCAATATTATACCGTACTTTTTGATAAATTCTTTCTTGAATGCTATTCCCTCTTTCACAGATTTTTTAAATAATGTATCCTCTGATTCTTCTGACTCCTTTTTAGTGAAAGACCAATGTGCGGCTATATACCTTTTCAAGGCCTCAAAGCCATCTGGTTTCCCTACATTTTCATTAATCGTTCTATTTCTTAAAATAGTTGACGAATTTCCAGACTTTGATGCTGATAAGGTCTCATTGAGGTTAACAGTGAGTTCTGTGACATTGAATGTATTCATTAATATATTTAATAATTTCATTAATGCGAGGCTCTCTTCTGAGTGTGTTTTATTACTTTTTTGTAAGAATTTCATCGCATCTTCTGCTTTAATCGTGACAGGTAGCTGTATCACTTCATGATTTTCATTTTTTGCCTTTTTTGCAATCTCTGTTTTGTTAACCTCACATCTTGTTACATATACAATACATGCTGTTAGTATGAACAGTGTACCTTTCATTTTTGTATTATTTTCTAAGCGTGTTGCTCAAAACACTTTATTTCGTATAGTTTTATGTAGCTCAGTGTCGATACGACGTTTATTTACTATCGTAAAATTCAATTTACACTTTAATTTTATTTCTGTTGATGTTCTTTTACCTTTGATACATTATTTTACGAAAGGTAGACATTACATAATACAGAATTCGGGAATATCTCTTTCTGTTCTGGAACAAGAAACCCTCCTGTTTTATTCAGTAAAAGTCTGACAAGACCCCTGAATTCCCTGCCAGAGTGTGTTTCTTGATAGATACATCTTTAAATCAAGAGTGAATAGGTTACTTCTAAGCAAGCGTGCTCCATCATCGACCGCATCATCGCTTACCATCTGATGAGATGTTGGTCAAACACGAGCCTATCAATAATGCTTGGGCGGAGTATCTCCGCGCCCTCGTGCGGGCGATCGGCGGCGGAGACCTTTCGCGCCGGGCCTTGGTTTAGGCCATGGTCCGGAGCGAGGAGGAGTGGCAGGCGGTAGCCGACTTCTGCGAAGCAGTAATACTCGCAAAGGAGGAGGCCGACCGCATCAGGCAACGGTGCTCTCGCCACCACTGGGATTCCGGTCCCGATTTCCGGCCACCATAGGCGCGGGCTTGCGGACAGTGAGCAATGGGTAGCTCGCTGTCTGACCGTCCGGTAACTGTCCGGACCGAGAGAGCCTAAGTCGTCGGCGGAGCGCACTGTTCCAGTTGAATTGTCAGCAACAGTAGGGGCCGAGTTGGATCGAAGCCGACCGAGGCCAGGGTTAGTTTCGACAGACGGCTCGAGCCCCGGTACGAAGGCTTGAAGGAACGGGATGGGTTTTTAGTCAGTAAGAGTCTGACACTATCCTCCAGTCTAACCAAGAGCGGGGGTTGTCATTGATCATTTTTCCACCATCACTACATAGTATAAAACAAAGTCGCTTTCTCTGTCCCTATGTCCCTTTGTATGCTTAAATCTTTGAAACTACGCAACGGATTTTGATGCGGTTTTTTTAAATAGATAGAGTGATTCAAGAGGAAGGTTTATATGTATAATAACATCCATTAAATAGTGGAGAAGTACTGTTATTTTTGAGGTTTCTAATGTGATGTCGTAAATAATTACATTTTTGCCGCTTACATTGCAAACGCAGGCTGAACCCTACGAGTTTTATCAAAATAATGTACTAAGTATTGTACACATTGAAAAGGTCTACAGAAAAGTCCGTGATGGTATATGTCTATCTCTTATGGATAACCCACAATAACTTTTTTTTGTCATTTACTTTTTACGACAAATAATGGCTAATTTTCGAAGCGATTTTAACCAATACAGCATTAATCCTTAACCAATTAAATACCTTGAATATATTGTTCATTTAATATAGATCTATATGGCCCTTTACACCGTATGATTTAAGTGAATATTTTCGAAGATATTACAGATTTAAAAATTGCGGGACGTAGCGTTTGCGGCGGTACCGGCCGGCCGCCCGGTGTGGCAAGAGCATTGCACCTGTGCGAAGCCGGGGCGGGTCGCTAGTAAAAAAATAAATTTAAAAAAAGCGAAGGAAAAATTAAAGAAGAAGAGTTGCTCATAATGCCCATTGCGTTCCAGGACCATAGTAAACTCTTTCGAAACTTCCCGCGGAACTAGCGGGTACCAGCCCTACTGGGCCCCCACGGTTTTACTTATAAGTACTTCTTTGAGGCGCTCGTGAAGCACTACGTGCCGTTGATGACTCAAGCTTCGTCCTTACCGAATGGCATGACGGCGAGCTACCCATTGCTCATGGTCCGCTAACCTGCGTCTACAATGGCCGATTCTTTGCTGAACAACTCAATCGCAGTAGGCGGACTATTGGTAATAGTTAAAAATACTAATACAGTTATCAGTATTTCTGTAGGGACACAACTGGCCTGACAATATGTTAACATCCTGTTAGTGATCAATCTAGTCTGATTAACGAAAGCCGTTACCAATACGTTGTATAGCACACAATACAAGGTATCGGTAACGTTAATCGGTTTTCATGCCAAGGCATTGTAGCATAACATACCTGCCTGTATGCCCTGAAGGATTGAGCAGAGTATACTCATTGTATACACACAGCTTACCAGTTATGGTTAAGTCAGTCATCAATCAGGCATAAATCCCGATACCATGGGGTTGCTGAGAAATTCCGAATGGAAACCGATGAAACTTTACTCGATTCGGCATTCCGAAGCTAGGACCTCGAGGACCTAGGAGGTAATAATATGATACTAAAATAATGATAAATGATATTTATTTTGCTTATAAGTTTTTAAAACACTTTTACACGAAAAAAAATTCTTCAAATTAAACTAGACTACTTTCAAGCAGAAGGCATAAGAACACATAGTCCGCCAGTTATTTTGTAAGTTGGTTGTATTAGAAAGGTTAATTCGATAAAACACTAAATGAAAACTTTCTGAAAAACTTGTTTCATTATCTTAAAAACTCAGTAAAACTTTCCAACCATTGATCTAAGATCCAATAGAACCCTTTTTCTTTATCTGTTATTTGATTATGATAAATATTATATGCTAGATAATGTAATAAAAACGTACGCATTATTTAACCTTATTAACATTATTTGTTTTACCTTTCATTTGATATATAAATCGATTAATTTATAACAGATGAGGCTAAATTATGGTCATTTACTCGCCTCTTTATACGAGGCAACCCTCCTATATACACCAAAACAAGGAGGCAACCTATAGCTTTTCAGTTCCTTGGGGCACATTCTTTCAGTTGATGCTCGACTTACCCAAATAACAAATGAGGGTAATTCATGTCAAAAATTTAATAATTAATTATATTGTTTATTTATTTATTCATTTATGTACACACCCAAACACTTAAAAATGAAATGGACAAATACAGAAAAAAAGAGTACAAAGGTACTGCTTATTTCAAATGAAGTTTCTTCCAGCAGACCTTTTTTTTTATGGTGGAAAAAATCATGCATTGACATCCCCCGCTCTTGGGCGGAGCGGGAGATAGTGTCAGACTCTTACTGACTAAAAGACCCACCCCGTTCCTTCTAGCCTTCATACCGGGGCTTGAGCGCCCTTTCGGATAACCCTGGCCCCAGTAGGCTTCGACCCGGCTGGGTCCCTGCTGTTGCTGACAACAGCAGGACGACTTGGGCTTGGTCCGGAAAGTTACCGGACGGCCGGACAGTGAGCTACCCATTGCTCACTGTCCGCAAGCCCGCGCCTACGGTGGCCGGAAATCGGGATCAGAATCGATAACGCCGTTGCCTGATGCGTTCGGCCTCCTCCTTTGCGAGCATTACTGCTTCGCAGAAGTCGGCGACCGCCTGCCACTCCTCCTCGCTCCGGACCATGGCCTCAACCAAGGCCCGGCGCGAGAGGTCTCCGCCGCCGATCGCCCCCACGAGGGCACGGCGATGCTCCGCCCAAGCAGGGCATACCTCGACTGTGTGCTCCACCGTGTCCTCCGGGCGTTCCGCACAGTGGCGACACCCGGGCGTCACTTCAACATGAATTCGGTGCAGGAAACTCCCGAACGAACCATGTCCGGTGAGGACCTGCGTCATGCGGAAGGTAAGGACGCCGTGAGGTCTTTCCAGCCACACCTCAAAGAGGGGACTTACCGCCATGATTGTGGCGTGCCCAGCACTGGGTTGCGATAGTCGTTGACGCCATTTCACCATGAGATCCCGCCGGAGCTCTGTCCGCCATGCCTGACTTTCACCCCGGCGTTGCATCTCCACGCGCATATTGTGCATGTATGCAAGGACTGTTGCCTCCAGATCCCACGGTGGTAGGCCAGCCAGAAGGCTCGCCGCTTTGCGGGAGACCGTGCAGTATCCCCGCAACATCCTTATTGCCATGACCCTCTGGCAGGCGTTCAGTATGGCCGCCGGTTGCTTTTTCAGCGACGGCGCCCACACCGGCGCCCCATAGAGGGCCATGGACCGAACGATCCCCGCGTAGAGCCTCCGGCAGGAGGCATCTGGACCCCCAAGGTTGGGCAGGAGCCGCTTGAGTGCAGCCCCAGCCCGGTTGAGTTTGGGAGCCAGACGTCGGAAATGCTCCACGAAATTCCACCGGCTGTCGAGGACGAGTCCCAGGTACTTCATCGTTGACCCGACACCGATGTGAACTCCTCCTACCGTTAGTTGGGAACTCAATGGCGGCGCGTTCCGAGGGCGGCGACCGTGGAAACACATAGCCTCGGATTTGTGAAGCGCCACCTCGAGTCCCAACTCCTGGATCCTATCAACGACCATCGCAACCCCGCGTTCTTCCAGCAGACCTGCGACAGGAGAGTTGGAAGAGAGATGTAGACTCAGTGTATACAAACGAATTGTTTAACATCATTGGAACCAGATTTCGCTAAGCTATTCGCAATGTTAATTAACAAATTATCTAGCATATAATATTTATCATAATCAAATAATAGATGGGGGAAGAGATTTCTTCTAACTGATCTCGTACTACAAGGATTAAATCCAGGGCACACGTTCATAAGACGCGAGGAGCCACCAGTGAAGCTACGAGGCAGCCCACTTTTCTGGCAATAGTCTTCGGAAGAGGGCCTGTGAAAACTGTATGACAATCCAAGAAGATTGGAGCGAATGTACCTTGCGCTGTTGACCTTCCCACTCGGCAATCACTTAACCATATAAAGCAAGGAGAACACAGCAATACTCTTTGCCCAGTATCCCATGCACTCTAAAACATTGCGAGCTGAACTCCGTCACAGCACCAAACATAAAGCTTAAGACACACTTTGAGCATCACAGCCAAACCAGAAGATTAACGAGTTCTCTCCGAGACACGTGCAAAGGGCTTTGGTCTCGTGTGCACAAGACCTTGCTGGTTGTGATGTGGCCGTCTGACGGCTCTAGTTATCCACAAAGCTTGTACCTACTTTAGCTCTGTGTGAGACTAAGATCGTAGAAATAAGGTAGATGTGGCATTCCATCAAATACTTGCCAGGTTAGGGGATTGTTCGAAGGTCAGTACGGCTTTGGAACGCGGGTGGGTTTTAGCCAGTATAAGTTTGACAATTTCTCCCGCTCGGGTAGAGTAGGAGAAGTTATTTGGCGATTTCTAAAAAAATCTATTAAACTAGCCAAAGTATTTAGTGCTTATTAGGCATTAGGGAACGTCACTTAAAATCAAATGAAATATTGCTTTAACTTAGCCGTAATTGTAGACAGTATCTTTTTGAGTCAGATAAAAAGGAAGAAAGACCAACAAGTACTAGATGGAGTATCATTGTAAGTGGATTCATATCAACTATCGGTCATATTATAAGCGATACCTATTTGAATAAAAAAAGTAAGAGAAATTGGAATGCCAAGAATCCCACAGATATTTCACTTACTCATAAATACAGATAACTTGGATATAAATATCATATTAAATATCATAATATTGATTCTTAAATATCATAATTTTTATAATAAGCCAAATTATTATCGGTTTTGAAGTTACTCAACAATCAAATGTGCAAAACTTTTTATGCACATTTTTGACATATTTAAGCGACATTGTCTTTTGGTATTTTCTATGATCTCAGTATTATACCAATCCTGTTTTCTGGGATTTCAATACTAGATGTAGTCAGTGTTCGAGATTGTTCCTATAAGGGATCAGCGGAGATTTGAGCGCAGTGCCCACAAATGATAGATTTGTTCGCTTTACCTTGTCTATTGTTTCAATGTTGGCAATAACTCTCTAGGTTCGCCATTTTCGTGCACAGCTTTGACGTTTGCAGAGTCAGTTATTCATTTTATCTCACAGCCCGTATAAGTCCCGCCCGAGTTCAATAATATAGAGTCAGTTACGCAATTATTATAGTGTAAAAACCGGCCAAGTGTGAGTCGGACTCCTGTACGATGGATTCCTTACCGCCCGTAGCAAAAGATGAAATAAAAATGCTTAAATATTTATTTTATTCTGTTATTTAATTACAACTAACTACCACTATTCGTGAGATACAGCCTGGAGACAGTCGGACAGACAGGGTGATTGGGTCCCGTTTTACCCTTTGGCTACGGAACCCTAATAAAAAACGTTAATATTATTTGGTAAAATATTAGGAAAGGAAAATGAGATTTGATGAAATTAAAGTAAGGACGGGTTATTATTATTATACGATAGTAGTTAATACATTTAAAAAAAAATTTCAAAGGTGGTATTTTTTAGTTTGGATTCGTCACACGGTGTAACTCATCATCTCTAGCCGTTTCCCAATGGTTGGGATCGGCTTCCAGTCTTGTCGGATGGAGCTGAATACCCTTGTTTCACTCGAAGCCACTGCCTATCAGACTTTCACAACCCGGTTAATACGCAACACAGTAATTTTTGCCTTTTTTTTTTGTTTGTTATAAACTAGTACTTGACTGCGATCCCGCCTGACGGTAAGCAGTGATGCAATCTCTTCAATGACTGATGAAACGAAAGACATAAACGACCTATACAGTCTCAAATACCAAATAAACCATTTAATAATTAATTTCACCGCTATCCATACCTCACTACAGCCTAGAAACCTCCCTTTTCTCGTGCAAACAAACAGGCAGTACGTCAACACAAGTCTGTAACTTGTTAGTTGACTGTGGTATAAGACTCGCACCTGTCCTGTGGGTTCGGCTCTGTCACAGAACCGCTCGTTCTAATTGCATTCCGGTAATTGCAGTCCCCCCGCCCCTGTGCCCGCCGTCGTCGTCTTACGTCACTGTCGAGATGCTTTACAGAAGTTATTAGAGGGAGTAAATATACAACGTATTTCTTGAAAAGGGAGTCATTTGTATACATTATGAACTACTTTTAATAAAGGATCTCTTCATCATCATCACGATTTCATTTGAAAGATATCTACTGTTGGACATAGGCCTCCCCCAAGTGTCGCTATAACTATCGTTCCCGTGTGTGTCTCGCATCAATCGGATATAGGCCCTACATACCATCGTCAAAAAAAATAATGACTACGTTTTTACACTCTATTGCACGCAATTTGTACGTACCTTCTTTTTTGAGGTGCAAAATCCTCCAATGACTTCTCTCGCTTTAAGGTGTAGCAGGAGGGCGTGTCAGACTTTTACTGACTAAAACCATACCCATATCCTATAATTGCCCTTTGACATTTAGGACCACAGGTTTCCTTCTCAGAAAATCCCTGCGACCGATCCCTGTGGCGTCGGTCGTGCTAGAAACAGCACTCGCTGTTGACGACTTGGGCTCAGTCCGGATAGTTACCAGACAGCCGGACGTAAAGCTAGAATTGTATATACCAATATGTATGCTACTGGTTCATGCTTCATTGCTTCATGGGTAGACCATGCTTTGGAATTGCACACAGGATAAATAGTTTTTATCCAGGGTGTAGGACCTCTGTCCACTGTAATGTTCTCGTACAAACACTGGCTCGCTCGCAAGCGCACGCGCCGCAGCAACACGTGTACTCTCGCTCACAGCGCTTTCGTAACTCCGTGGCTGACATAAGCGTCGCTCGCCCGAGATAGCGTATATCTATATTTAAGTATAGATACTCCTAATACAAACACTACATCCCTTTCATGTTCAAAAATATTTATTTGAGATTAAAAGGAAACTATAAAAAATTCGAAGCAAAGGTACAGTAAAGAAATATCCTTCCACATCGATTTAAACTTTTGATTAACAGCTGATCCTTAATTCTCATCTCCGTTATTTTAAACAAATCTTTAAATGGATCTAGCTTAGTTTACTTGCTCTGCCCGTTTATAATCATTAGGAAGTCTCAGATTGAAGAAAAAAAAATTTTTTTTCTTATCCTGATTAAACTCAACAAGTTACTACGTACTCTATATTGCGTAACGCATCATTTATCATGGCACTTAAACTAACCTCGGGGTTCTACATCCTCTTTTGACATCAACGGCAGAGAAAACGAAGTCTTGCCTATCGAGAGTTCCAAAGGAGCACCAGTGTTCGTCGTTTGGTTAAGTGTCTGTAACTGTACAGCCAATCGTGAGTTGGACTTCGCCTAATGGACCCTACCACAAATGGTCCCTGGTCTCTACAGTCGCTATTAGCATTGGTTCTAGCACGAACATCTCATATTTGTCCTCCTCATTCACACGGGTTTGTCCCGTCGCGATGAAAGTGTTAGACAATGTTACTTGAATCACAGAACTCTAAATTATTTAGATGAGACTACCAGTAATTTTAATCAAAACCTTCAATGTTTCAGTGTCGTTACCAATTACCAGAGAGTTATTTTTAGCTTTACCTTCTGACCAACTTCCAACTGACGGTAAATTAACTTTACGATCACGCAATGAGATACAGTTTCGCGATAAGAAGTCACGTATGGCACTACTACAGGACGTACGCTTAGGGTCCAGTCATATCTTATGGTTTCACCCGTTTGAGGTAGCCCGCTAACTGGTATCAGTATAAAATTCTACGACTAGGTACTTGCGAGTCTCAATTCATTAAATCCCAAGCAAACGCCGGCGCCCGCGCACTCACCGTCCCTCCACTGTGCCTCCAATTGACACGATCGAAAGGTTAAATCATAAAACCCGACTCTTTCATAAAAATTAAATTATTTCTTATTCAATTTTTTGTGGCGCAGTTGCCAAAAAATAAACTTTACCACACGTCAAATCGTCTTTAGAACGGCCCCATACTCGAGAAAACTTAGGTAAAAACCACCAGGAGTAAGCTACTAGACCTATAAACTGTTCTAACTGAGCTACGATAAAAAGTAGAGGCAGAGTCGAATGTACGTTATCTGTTTTCTGCTAATAGGTCCTATTTCTTCTAACTTCACCACTTGACTTTATTTCATATCCTAGCAACACGAGTTGCATTATCAGAACAACCCTTTTTTTCACTTTTCCAAATCTAACGAAAATCCGGCTGTAGACAACGATTTTTTAAAACTACATTAAGTCTCCCGACGTCTCTCTTAATAGTTTATCAGCGAATCATTAAGCCAAATGCCTAGTCACGCCAACTATATTCACCTGTACTCTGTTCGAACATAATCATTTTGACTCAGTGGCATCAATTTGTTTTCAAAATAAACGGCTAATCAATAATTTAATATTATTCCAGTTGGCTATAAACTCTAGCCTGTTTTAGTAAGATTACCAACATAATACATCGCTCGGTCAACCTGACAATATTATTGCAAATTGCTCTGAACGTTGAATCTTCTATTTACTCTTTTACAGATCATAGTTTAAGTCAGTGATATCAGTTATTTACTACGGACCACAACATTAAATTTTATTTGATATCAGTAACAATCACAGCTTGTAACTAAAACTGAGGGTACATTTAATTTACTCCTTCAACTTTTTTAGTTACTATTTTAAATTCTAAAAAAAATTATTTTAGTAAAACAATTTTTTAGTTGGTTTTCAGACATATCAATATCTAAAAATCATGACAATTTGAAATAGATTGTTTACTTAGTTTCGTATCAACTTTTTCATTTAAAACGAGCAACTTTGAACTACCAGCACACTAATTTTATTCCCTTTATAATTTTACCAAAAAGACACCCAAAGAAACCGTAGCCCAAAGACTAGTTTCTTCTGAACGCGACAATAGTATAGAAAACCAGCTGATTCGGCAAATATTGTTTTGTCGTATAAATGTTTCTAATGAATATTATGGTAGTCAAATAAAATATAAATATTATGATTTCCTACCTAGCCGACTACTCCTGCCTAACTAACAACTACCTTAAGCTACCTAAATAACACTGAACTACTCGGTCAAATAATATTTACACGCAACAATTCATCTACCCTAGAACGTGGTATGTTCATTTCGAATACGTCCTTCATATAGCTGGTCTGCGTGTTCCTTGTTTACGGGACAGTCTGCTGGGCGTACCCACATATTCCGCTTGGTAGTTTGCGTTTGATAGGTACACATGTTGAAAATGCTGTCTATACCTCACCTTTTTTGCTCCATTACACACACATACTCGTACATTACCATGGATATCGATATCTATGTACATTACATTATTTTTTAATTATTCACTTTGCTTATTATTTTATGCCTATTAACTTTATGTATTTATCTACATTTCACTCAAAACCATCTGAGCGTCCGAATATCACCACAAGGATCCAGCATAATATCAGCGTCAGGTACTTTTGCCTGACACATGCTGAGCTAGACTCCCATTGGTGCAGCGCGACATGCACACCGCACCATGGGTATATATTGCTATTTCTCTTTTTTTTTTCTTGGTACCTACATGTGTTATTATTTTTTATTTATTTTTTCTTTCTTTTGTTGTTGTCTATGTGCTTAGTTTTTTATAATCTGTGTGCTTTATGTATTTTGGTGCATGTTTTGTGCTGTAGCCAATAAAGGATTTATCTATCAAAGGATTTATCTATCTATCTACCCGCTCACGCATTATTTTTATTGTTCCGCGCTAGACCGCTATGGTCGTCTTTTACAGAAATGAGTTAATTAAACGGATAAGGTCACTTTATGTGACACGCGTTTGTAGCATACCGATAATAAAATAGTTCAATTTCGATTTAACGCAGAAATAATCGCAGATTAATATTCCAGGGATACGTCAATGTCAACAATGTCAAAATTATCTACGGAGAAATAAGCACTGTCATAAAAGAAATCGTAACAGTATCTATTAGATCTGCCAACGCGCGACGATAGTTGAAATTACAATTGCTTACGTCGTGAAAATTGGCAATTTTTTAAAATGTATCGCGATCATACTAACTGAACTGAGTCCTTACAACAATACCTCACGGTCTAACTTATTGCCCAAATGGAGTATTTCGGGCGTTAGCAAATTGATGATAAATCGACTTCAGGAGGTCTATTGTGGCAACTTGAAAAGTCATTTCTAAACTGTACCCTGCTGTCAATGACAAGTGTATAGTATACAGGAGAACATGAACATTTAATTCTCGCGGGCAAAATATTTCCAATTGAATGGAGATCTTTAAATCACAAAAGTTCCAATTTAATGGATGGTTTTAGATCGCAGTATTTCCAATTTAATGGAGATCTTAAACCCACGAAAGTTCCAATTTAATGGATATTTAAAGATCACAGTAATTTCCAATTTAATGGAGATCTTTAAATCACAAAAGTTCCAATTTAATGGATGGTTTTAGATCGCAGTATTTCCAATTTAATGGAGATCTTAAACCCACGAAAGTTCCAATTTAATGGATATTTAAAGATCACAGTAATTTCCAATTTAATGGAGATCTTTAAATCACAAAAGTTCCAATTTAATGGATGGTTTTAGATCGCAGTATGTTTCCAATTTAATGGAGATCTTAAACCCACGAAAGTTCCAATTTAATGGATATTTAAAGATCACAGTAATTTCCAATTTAATGGAGATCTTTAAATCACAAAAGTTCCAATTTAATGGATGGTTCTAGATCGCAGTATGTTTCCAATTTAATGGATGGTTCTAGATCGCAGTATGTTTCCAATTTAATGGAGATCTTAAACCCACAAAGGACTTTTTTTTTTTTTTTTTTTTCACACAACGCCATCCAGTCCCAAGCCAAGCAGAGCTCGTGTCATGGGCACCAGACGATCGACAAACACACCCATTCACCTTGGAGGTGAATCACACACACTTCGCGTCCATCACACAAACACTCGCCAACGAGGCGGGGATCGAACCCACGACCAACAGGCCCGTCCATTACAAGTACAAATATCAGAATTCAAATTATATCAGTTAATTATTCAAGCAGTGAAGAATATGTTTCCTTGTTCTAAGTGCTCCACAACGCAACCACTATTGCAACTTTGTACACCATATTTATTTTGCCATCACGTTGTTTTATATTTCCAAGCCCAGAAACGGACCATACGTACAGTGTACATCCGCTACAATGTAGCTACATATCTCAAACAACATAACGTCTTCACGAAGGTATACAAAACAAAACGTTGTGGATTATAGAAAAATAACCGTAGGTATGTACTCGTACCTACAAAGTTGAAAGGCGTATATTATGTAGGTTGATATCTAAGAAGCTGCTTTTCCACTCACCCATCGCAAACATCGAGCATGGTTTAAAAGCCTGTTGCTTCATCAAACGCAATCCAGCGCGATGCTTGACGAAAAGGCAACGTGATAATACCTGAATACTCTGTAATAGTAATTCCGTGATTTACTCGAAAATTCCACAAAACTTGTTCCAGCAAATGCGTGTTTTTTTTTTTTCCTTAAAAGTTTTGAAAAACATTGTCACCATTTAGAATCTTGATAAAATTTGCTAGGCCTTTATGTTGTATTTCTTTTTTTACTTTTCACTTGTGAGCAAATTATGAAGTGTCAAAGCCCATGCAAAATAGCAGATTTTCAGAGGTCTTAACTGGATTTGATTTGAATTTGTTTTTATTAGATTTGACCGCTCTTAAGCGGTTGTACGAAAAACAGTGAAAATGCATGGGATGCATCCCCTTAAGAAAACGTTACGAGTATTGTTGCTACCAGGCATAAAATGTAGGTACTTTCCTTTCCTTCTTTTGATTTATATATAAAATACTGAACATACCTTTTTACTCGTCGCCAAATGTAGGACCTCTGTCCACTGTAATGTTCTCGTACAAACACTGGCTCGCTCGCAAGCGCACGCGCCGCAGCAACACGTGTACTCTCGCTCACAGCGCTTTCGTAACTCCGTGGCTGACATAAGCGTCGCTCGCCCGAGATAGCGTATATCTATATTTAAGTATAGATACTCCTAATACAAACACTACACAGGGAGTATGTTCCTTTGGGATATTTTTAAACAGATTGATGATCGTTAGGGTTACAGCCTGTACATAGAACGATGCAACTCAAAGTCTCAATCCATACCTGGTTTATGACTATTGACTTGGAGTTTTTAACAAATGAATATGAAAAGTACACACGTTCGAACAAAACCAGTACAAGCTGGCCTGTTAATGTACTTAAACTCTGTTCCAACTCATGTCCTGCTGTACACACGCTCTCTATTTGCTTAATTTCAATCTGAAATGACCTGACCAATTTGTTTTTTTTTTCCAAAACTTTCACACAACGCTATCTAGTCCCAAACAATGCAGAGCTTGTACTATGAGTACCAGACCGCTGATAGACATATAGCATGATCAGCCTTTCAATGTTCCCACTGATGGGAGCTCAGGCCTCCTCTCTAGGAGCTGTAATTCACCGCGCGGGCCCAGTGCCTGTTGGTGAATGTCACATGTCTTCGAATGTTTGGTTCTAGGACATGCCGGTTCCTCATGAAGTTTTCCTTGACCGTTTAACTTTTCAGATACCGTCCATTTGAGACACAATAGTAAGACAATAGATGCGCGAACGCCGGCGTTCACTTGGGTTTTTTATGAATTAAAGAGCAGTGGTGATGAAATAAATTACACAAAGTAATGCGCCTGCTTTGAACCCACGACCTGCAACTCGTAACTCGGAGCCGTTACCACTCGGCCACCACTGCTCTCATCATAAACATACTTATATATTTCTAATTACATACATTTATTGATAAATTATATCAAGACAAAGGTCAAATGATCGTACTCATCACACAAACATTGGTCATGGTTGGGATTCGAATCCACGACTTCCGGCGTATCAGTCAGCCACTAATCACTAGAACAACAGACGAGTCAAGTATTACAGTCCTGAAATATTT
This sequence comes from Mythimna albipuncta, assembly GCA_929112965.1. Lineage (NCBI taxonomy): Eukaryota > Metazoa > Arthropoda > Insecta > Lepidoptera > Noctuidae > Mythimna > Mythimna albipuncta. The sequence goes on from OV815984.1 coordinate 455,261, forward strand.
ACATAAAATTAAATATGTAAAATTGTAAGCTTAACTAATATTTACACACTCTACTTATTTAGCATTGTAAGCCATTATTTGTACAAGCCACAATAATTTTACAAATTTTGAAGAGAATCAATGTACAATCGAACGTGTACACATAAAAATTTGATTCCATCATTGTTTTTATTTTAAAGCAATAAAGTTGGGTTTCGTAGTTCAGTTGTTAGCACTATGTGTGACTGTGCGAGGTTGGTATTTGATATGAGTTTTCAACTGTATTTCAAACGCTTTTAAAAATTCGAGTTGAGAATTTATAACGAGTTTAGTAATTAAAACTTACTCTAAGTGTTTATTTAGTTAGTCAATAAACGTAACTTCACGCCAATAGGTCTGATTAAATGAAGGAGGCAGATATGCAGATGAGGTGCACGTAGACGTGGGTTTGCGGACGGTAAGCAATAGGTAACTCACCGTCTGGTAAAAACTACCTCAAAGAGATATCTGCATTTACGGGATCAGTTAGGGTCGCTGACTACTAGGGTATTTATTTCATTTCATTTCGTTTTATTTTATTCCATTCCATACTATTCCATACCGTTCTATACCATTCCATACCATTCCATACCATTCCATTCCATTCCATACCATTCCATACCAACCCACACCATTCCATACCAACCCATACCATTCCATCAGGTATATTCCATTATCATTATACGAGTTATCTCCCGCGGTTTCATCTTTAGTTACCTTCCCATGGGTCGTAGCGTGATGTTATACCTTCAGCCTTCCTTTATATCCAGTGATTTCTGAGAATAGCATGTTTAATAATAAACCAATACACTCTTCAGTTTTATAATAAATATCTATTAGTATAAATTATGAAGCAAAAATATTGAGAATGCATTTCCGACTAGTGTTTCTGCCTACTTCTATACAGTGATTCACCTAAATTCATCTAGTTATAAGATAAGGCGGTTCTTGTCTCAACAGAGCTCGCTACACTAGACTGTTTTACTAGCCGCCAGCACTGGCAGATAGCTATTGGCGCGAGTACTAGCGCTATCGTACTTCAATCTGTCCTAACCAGAGCAATTTGTTAATTAAGATTTACCTAAATGAGTTTAAGAGCAGTGATGGCCCTGTGGTAACAGACCCGACTTACGAGTTGAACGTCGCTGGTTCAAACCTAGCCAGGCCCATTACATTGTGTAATTTATTTCATTACAACTACTCTCAAAATGGTGAAAGAAAATATCGTGAGAAAACTGGCATGTTCTAGAACCATGTCAAGGTTTTGGTTAAAAAAGACAACACTGTGCCCTGTGAGAAGTAGGTATGCACAATAGTAAATAATAGATATTTCAAAAAAGAATGAAGTGTCATTAACTTAAGTTGCTTAAAAGTTATAAACTAATAAATACTGTGATACATATCAAATCATTACAATTAAGAGAACTAAAAATGCAACAATAATGACGAAGATCGAACTAATATTGAGGACTTTAACAACGTTCGGGGGGGGGGGGGGGGAGTGTGATTCTACACGTCTTCATTAGAAAACAAATATTGAATGATGTACACCCATATGACTGAAATATTGTACACCCCAATTAGAAGATTAAGAAAGTAGTGTGTTTTTTTAAGCCGGTTATTCTGGTTGCGGGCAAATAATATGGTGCTATCTCACGTACACACAAACACACCACACTGGGAGCCTATGAACAGACAGACAGACAGACTTATTGATTATTTTTAGATAAAAAATTACCGATTTAAAAAAATACTAATATCGATTTAGTGGTTGATTTGAACATACTACTTTCGAGATGTAGATATGTTTTGTACTAGATACACCACACGCTTTGAAGCGTGTCCCCTCAGAGGGTTTGGCGTCTAGGCATTGGAATCCAGCCAATCAGGAAATCAGCACATCCAGGAAATCGTAAAAGTGGTCGCCCTAAGCAGACCTGGCGACAAACGGTCATCATAGAAGCGAAGAACATAGGGAAGACCTGGGCGAAATGACGCGCGAAGCTCAAGACCGAGCATTATGGTGGTGCACTATAGATGCCCTCTGCCCCATCTAAAGGACACAAGAACTGAAGGTCAAGTAACTTAAGTCAAATAAATAATTGCAAAGCCACAGCACTTGGCTGGTGTACACAAATTAACGAACACAGTCAACAATGAGTGGCTCACTGTAGCCCGTCTGCCGCGCCTCGCCTTGCCACGTCTCGCGTGTCTCGGCCGTGCCAGCGTTCAATTGTTTCCGAGGCATTTAAATCTCAAGAGTTGCTTCTTCACGTCTGGACGATTTTGAAGCGCAAATGAGAATGTTTTGAGTTTATTATAAGGAACTTGGCTTGTGATGTAATCACAGTTACTGTAAATACATGTACTTTATTGTTTGCTATGTTCACGAGATGCGCTTTACTGTTTTACATACGACATAACGTCAATATCACAGAATAAAACTCAGAATGATACTGACTAGCCTGTTGGTCTAGTGGTTAGTGACCCTGACTGCTGTGCCGGAGGTCGTGGGTTCGATTCCCCCCCAGGACAAATGTTTTTGTGATGAGCATAATCATTTGTTCTGTATCTGGGTGTAATTAATCTATAATATGTATGTATTTAGAAATATATAAGTATGTTTATCAGTTGTCTAGTACCCATAACACAAGCACTGCTTAGCTTAGGACTAGACGGCGTTGTGTGATAGTTGTAGAAATATTATTATTCCATTTATTTATTATTATTTACATAATTTTCATATTTTTAAATATTTCTTAAAAAAAATAACATTAAAAAAACATTTAAAAATATAAAAAATAGTAGCCCACCGGCATCGGGAACAGGGTCCAAGCTACCGGCGGTCAGGGCTCCTGAGAGAGGAACCTCCGGACAATACGCGCCGTGTCTAGGAGTACTGCCTTCTGGATCAAGCCCTTGATCCAACTGCCTAACGAGAGCCTCCGCAGATGTTGGTCGAGGCTCTTGGCTATTAAGCCATTGGCCGTCACGACTATCGGCACAATGATTGCTCTATCCACTTCCCACATGTCGACAACCTCGCGAGCCAAGTCAAGATATTTAGTTTGTTTATCCTTCTCAGCTTTCACGAGGTTCTCGTCATGAGGGACCGCTATATCAACAATCATTGTGCGACGCTCCAGTCGATCTATCACCACTATGTCAGGCTTATTGGCAACAATAGTCCTGTCAGTGATGATAGATCGGTCCCAATACAATGTGACGCTGCCATTCTCGAGAACTGGGTCGGGCACATACCTATAGTACGGTACTTCTGATTCAACAAGATTGTATTTAAGAGCAAGTTGCTGATGGATAATCCTGGCTACAAGGTTGTGTCTGTGCAAATAGTCTCCGTTAGCTAAATGAGAACACCCAGAAATAATGTGTCGGATTGATTCTCCGGGCCGGTGGCATGCCCGACAGATGTCAACCGTACCGTCCTTCACAATATATTTCCGGTAGTTGTTCGTCATCATAACTTCGTCCATAATTGCAAAAACAAAACCTTCGGTTTCTCCAAAGAGATTACCAAAGCGTAGCCAAGATACGGACGCTAAAAGATCTACATTGGGCCCATGTAAGGCCCGGTAAAAGCGCCCGTGAAGCTCCTTGCCCTTCCATACTTCCTTGCGTTCATTAGTATCCATTACTATAGGTTTGCGCCAGTTCTCGTTGGCCAAGGAGAGCGGGGTGAGGCCTTTGTCCACCGCCACTACATCTCGGTGCATCCCCACGTCGGTTTCCAGGAAGTATTCCCTGAGACTGCATACCTCACGGTTGTGCAGGGTCTTGGTATTTAAGAAGCCACGACCCCCACACTTCCGTGGGATATACAGCCTCATCACCGATGATCGTGGGTGATGCATCCGATTTGCGGTAAGCAGAGTGCGGACCCTCCTATCCAGGGCGTCGAGTTCTGTCTGAGTCCATTTGAGTATGCCGAAAGAGTACATCAAAACCGGCATGACCCAACCGTTGAAGGCGCGCACCTTGTTCCCGCCTGATAAGAGACTTTTCAGTACTTTATTCAGGCGGCCAAAGAAGCGCTCCCTCAACGATTGTTTCACTTCAGCAGCATTGATGCCCAACGCTTCCGACATACCCAAATACTTGTAAGTTTCGGTTGAGCAGAGGGATCTAAGGTGTATAGAATCCGAGAGTTGGGTTCCCACGGATTCCATAATCTCCCCTCGCTTTACATGCATGACTGCACATTTGTCCAAACCAAATTCCATCCTGATGGCACTACTGAAGGTTTCAGTTACCTTCAGTAGCTCCATCAGTTGCAAGTTGTTGGAAGCAAAAAGTTTCAGATCATCCATGTAAAGAAGGTGAGATATGACCTGACCCTCTCTTCTCAACCGGTAGCCTATACCCGAACCCTCCAGCAGTGTGCTGAGAGGGTTCAAGGCTAGGCAAAACCACAGTGGACTCAAACTGTCACCCTGGAATATGCCACGCTCGATCCTTAACGGTTCGCTGTTCTCCGAAACCCGTCGACACCCTGGATAGTGAAGGACCGTCCTCCACTGCCCCATACATGACATCAGAAAGGTGCGCAGAGTTACATCAATTTTATATAGCTCTAGCACCCTCATGAGCCATGTATGCGGCACTGAATCATAGGCCTTCTTATAATCTATCCAGCATGTCGACAGATCTCTTCGAGAACGACGAACCTGTTGGCTAATGGCAACATCAATGAGGAGCAGCTCCTTAGTACCACGGGACCCTTTCCTACATCCATTCTGAGAAGCAGACATGATGAAATTTGTCTCAATATGATTATTAATTTTAGCTCTCAGGATGGATGTAAGAACTTTATAGACCGTCGGTAAACACGTAATCGGTCTATAATTTTTGGGTTCCGCAGTACTACCCGATTTATGGAGCAGGTGGGTTATTCCTGTCGTCAGGAACTGGGGCAGCGACCCTGACTCTAAGGTAGATTGGAATTGGGACGCCAAGCGAGCGTGCGAACTTTTAAACCATTTAAGCCAAAAGTTGTGCAGCCCGTCCGGTCCTGGAGATATATTATTATTATTATATTAAAAATGTGAGACTGTCAATGAGGGTAACTGTTTTTGAAGTCCCCTGCTGACGCGGAGTAAGGTTCTTAAAATTAAATCTTCACTTTCAATGTGGTAATTAGAGACGCAATAGAAAGACAATAAGAAAGGAGTAGGTGTTTAATGAATTAATGTAATAAAGAGGTAACGTTAGTTACATAAAAACAAAACTAACCTTTTAGTCTAACTTATTTGTAATTTATATTTTTGTATTTTATCTTTTCTAATAAAGAGTCTAATTTAATAAAGAGGTGCATTTTTTTTTTGTTGTTTTTTGTTTATAGGAGGTAATCTCTGAATGTACTGATCTGATTGCTAAAATTTTTTCACCGATACAAAACTGCTTTATTCTTGAGTGACACTGGCTATATTTTATGTACGCGGGCGAATCCGTGGGCAAAAGCAATATAATAATAATTTTAAAAGAGCAAGAGCTTTTTTTTTAAAGGCAATATTGTTGCCTTTTAAAATAAAATAATTCATGTTGTTAGTCATTAGTCCATGTTGTTAGTAAAATACTCAAAGAGTTAGTAACAAGGATACAAAAATAAAAACATAAAGTGGATTGAGCATCTGAGGCAAGATGTGCAGAGAATTATAAGCAAGGAGTAAACTGCCTGACAATTCTCTCCAAAAGTGCCTCAAAATAGGCAGTGAGGATTCGCAACCACTGTTTTCAGGATGTTTTCTGACCCGTGTTCTGTGCACTAGTCTTAAAACTTGATATTACAAGGATGCAGAATTCTAACAGCACACTTTTTATTATTATAAAGAAAAGACATAAGCTTCCGAAAGATAAAATTTTTTTATAGCGCTGGTTGGTAGAACCATATTTTAATCAAGCATAATTAATAGGTTATTGCAAAATTTTTACGACAATCATAAAAAAAAATCCATAAAATCGAGTTAAAAACTCAAACGTAGTGACATTTGACAAGGACTTCGTTCTACACTAATGCCTGTAGCTATGGACTATAACGCGACAGCTTTCCTTGAGTAAATTAAATAGTTTTGACTCAGTTTTCTAAGCAAAAGTTTGCAAAAGGAGAATTGATAGTTATAAAGAGTTTGAACACTGACAAGGTATAGAGGTAGAATCACATTGCTCACAAGTGTGCCACACAAGCCGATGTGGGCGAGTCGGTCTCCATACATTTTATATGGCAACTAGACTTGTAGAGCTTTATTAGATCCATGCCACGCGAGGTACATACAAATCAGACGTGGTCACGTCGACGTGGCATCGATCTAGTGTAGTTATAGTTTAAATGAGTAATAGAGTGAATAATATTCGAATAAATATTTCGATAGTTATTGTCTAAGTCTAAATTATTTGATAGATTTGATGCAAATCAAGCACATACGTCGTGTCGGTGTTGGGGATCTAAGACCGATTATAATTGAACTGTTCATCGATAGGACGATTTATTTATTTCCGCATTTCACCGACAGAAAATTCCATCTATGGCACTTTTGATGACAGGCCGTTTTAACTACCAAATATTTGACTGATATGACGATAAGCCTATAACTCTTTTAACTATAAAACTTTTTCATCTACGGAGAATTCGCCATAAGATAACAAAAAATATACATGATTAATTTTCATTTTAATTTAAGATAGACAAGTTCCAAGTCCGTACAATTATACCAGTTAAAATAACTAAATAAAAAAGAACTTTGTTCCTTAGATACTAGGAATTACTCATGTGTCGCGGGTGCGCTCACAAACATGTGAACTCACATACACAAGACCCAAACGACTTATCTGTAGCCAATACAAATAATTGTTCCATTCGGAAATAGAACCCGTGACCCGCAGCGTGATCAATAACTCAACCACAGCGGCAACTAGTCACAGAAAAACAGCTCACAGCTAAATAAATCGATATGAATAAGCAATATTCCATTCTATACATCTTAGATTTGGTCTCCTTAAACTTCATTCACCAAAGGCCTATTAACGACTTAAATTATAAAATGAACAAAACGTCTAGTTTATTAAATAAAGCTTTGTGTCAATCTTGCTTAGAGTCGCCATTAACTTCGGACTCGGCAGTCAGTCAACAAATTAATATCGACGATGATTTATATGTATCAGTGTAGACGGACAACTCTTTATTTGCATTATGGACACCAAAAATTGCTTGTGAGTTTAATTATTGCGAATTTACACTAAGTTTTAAAGTAATATTTAGTAACTTGGAAGTGGGTGAAATATAGTCTTAATAAGGTTACAACCAAAGTGAATTTATTAGTTTTGGCAAATATAGGTTCAGTGGCTGATATTGAAAATACACTATTATTTTATAAAAAAAAGATCTTGCAGCAATACGCAAACGCATGGTAGCGTTAAGTCCAGACATAATTATACGTACTATGTATATGTCTGGACTTACGCTACCATGCGTTTTCCAATCTTTCAACCCTTGCATTAAATTGATAATATTGTGATAGGTGTCCAAATATAAAAGCATTTTGGTTTACAATAGCTAATCTATACCATTTACTAATAATACTTAACTTAGTGATTCTCACTGACCGAAGCAAAATTCAAATTGTGTTAAATCTTAATCTTATTAACTTCTAACTCACAGAGCACCTCTAAGAAATTGTTAATCAATTTATTCATAGCCCATTACTCGATCTTCAAAACGTATTTATTATTAAAACAAGAGCATTATGCAAACGAGTCGCCCGTATGCGCGCCCGGCCGCCGGCTCACTCAACCCGTTCGCGTCGATCACCGCAACCGCGCTGTCGATGTAATTCGATTAGCGACGTCTTCATCGACGGCGATAGACGCAAGATTGGGTTTTGTTGTTGATGTTACTTGTTGGGCCATAAAACGATGATAAACATTAGATACTCTTGAATTCCCCGAGAATAGATCAGACTTCTGCCGTGCCTTTCGAACTCCTGTATAATGCCTTTGCCAAATACGTAGGTACATGTGGCCGCGTGCTGGAAGACACAGCATTAGACCGCCTCACGGACACGGTGGATCGGTGATCTGGTGAGGGTCGTGGGAATCCGAAAGATGCGAGACGCACAGGACTGTTCATTGTGAGACGTCTTTTGACTGAAGATGATGAAATGCTTGCCCAGTTAAGCATGCTGCGCACTGTACAATGTGATTTATAATGACTTCTGTGTTTTTGGCTAATCTTCCTTTTTTTATAAATATAACATGTTGCTTTTACTTTTTTTATTAATGATTATTGCACATAAAACTGTACAAAGGCGGACTTAATGCCTTAGATATTATCTACAAGTCGACCTTAGAGTGATGTAGAAACATAACATTAGAAACATAACTTTTACAATGTGTGATTATTACATTGTTTTTTATTATTTTAACAATGTAATTTTAAATCTTACTGACACCTTGCGTCTAGGAAAGCACGTAAAGTCGTTGATCCTGGTTATCAATCGTAGATCTGTGACAGTCATTACAGGTAGTCGGAAGCCAGAAAGTCTGACCATCCATCTAACCAAGGAGTATCGTGTCGCCCAGTAATTGGGTTGTGGAGGTCTGATAGCCGGTTGCTACATGTGAAACACGGGTATTCAGCCGCATTCGCTTGGATTGTAGTCGACCTTCAGTTAGTTGCATGTTGCATAAGCAGTGTTTATATGCATAGCAAAACAATATACACACGCGCAAGATGTTTGCTGTGGCTCAGTGTCGCACCGATGCACATGCTCCGTCACCTTGTACTCTGCCTGCACTAAATATCTCTTGAATTCTGATGTATTTTTTATTTTGTACAATAAAGAATATATTTATCTATCTCTCTATTGTTTATAATTTTTTTTTACTGAGTTACTGTATTGGTTATCATGTCATCTTTGGTACAGACTCGTATTCTAACCTTTTTTGGTCACGTATGCCACCGAGGGGAAGTGGCTATTGGGTAACTTGTGGTCCAGGGAGAGGTTGAGGTACCAAGCCACGGGGAAGATCGGCTATGAGGTGTACTGATCCGATAAAAGCGGCATTAAATGGCTCATCATCACTGCACGAATGCACGAGGAAGGCGGCCATCAGAGAGGAGTGGCGGCGTGTTGTGAAGCTCGTCACCAACACCTGGAGTGATGACCACGACCATTCTGTCAAGAGTAGTACCGACAAGGAAGAAGACTAGAATGGTTGTCTAACCATTGTAATTAATAAAATAAAATAAATAAAATACTTGTACTTAAATATGAAGGATTTTTATTACAGTACTTCTGAGCTAAATATCCAAAACATTATTTAATCATGCGATAATTATATTGATCAAACGCAAAAATTATTGGTCACTGTGTACCAAAGAGGACGTTTGATTCAAGTGACCAATTTACTGTTCTACTCGCTGCTTTAGGATCCACAAATGTCCATTACAAAGGCAAAGTATATCCGCGGGTGAAAATTAAAGATTTGCTAACGACGCGATCTTGGATTTGCATATTTCAATAGAACAGACTTGTTCAGGTTTGTTTCTTGTTTGGTGGATGCTTAAGGACGTATTCACATATTTCGACAAATATCACGGTTTTTCGGGAACAATTATGATGCTCTAGGAATCATAATTATGAGTATATCTTGGTATCAAATAAAAGACAATATATTTATCTCCAGGATGGCTTAAAAAAACTATTACGGTCTCATATAAAATTTTCATACAAATACGATTTTACCAACGCACTAAAACAAGAAAATAACGAAACACAGAGTCTGAGTAGGAACCCGTAACTTAAATCCAGTAAACATTTTTACTTTAAAAAACATAAAATAATACAGCTTATATAGTCTTCAACACCTACAGATAATTATTTTGAACCTACATAAATAACTTTATGATTTATGACCAAAATAAAATCACTCTCAATATTTCTTCATACATTTTTCATTGAACGCGCGATGTCTAGCGTCAGTCCGCGCTCAGAAGCGCTTGTGAACGGATGACCGTATCGCTCTTTTACAAAAAATAAATACGTCTAAAATGTGTGCCGACTTGTATACTGCGACTGCAAAGACGTGCTACTTTTTCGGACCGAAATAAAAGTACAAATATCATACTTATTTTTAAAATTGTTATTATGGAGTAATAATGGACTTACTGATACAGAATGAGTTTTATTCTAAAACAAAGACCAGAAATGGCCAACGGAACTTCATACTTACATAGATATCACAATGTAGATAGTTAAGCGACTATGACAATAAAAATAAATAAATGGTTCTGAATAGTTATGTTAAAAACGGTACCGTCGAAGTGACCTGATGATGATGATGGAGCCGGAAGATAGGCACCGGAACTCCGTAGTTAATTAATGTGTCCTAGCCATGTTTGGGCTTATTAGAATTGTCATGAGTTGCACTTTGGCTGTAAGGTACTATGGAACTGATTTGATGATGATGATGGAACCGGAAGTTAGGCACCGGAACTCCGTAATTAATCAATGTATCCTAGCCGTGTTTGGGCTTATTAGAATTGTCATGAAATGCCCTTTGGCTATAAGATTTTTTTTTTTTTTATTATTGGTAGGCTCGCGTTTGACCACTATCTCACCTGATGGTAAGTGATGATGTGGCCGACGATGGAGCACGCTTGCCTAGAAGTAACCTATTCACTCTCGACTTAAAGACCCCTAGGTTGTAGCTATCAGGAAACACAGACTCCGGCAGGGAATTCCACTCTTTAGCTGTACGCATAATGAATGTGTTTCCAAAACGCTTTGTACGAATGGGTGGGATATCCACCATGTACCGATGGCGCAACGCCGTACGTCTAGTGGTCCGATGATGGAACGGACTTGGCGGAATTAAATTGTGCAATTCCAACGCACACTCACCGAAGTGTAATCGATAGAAAACCGCCAGGCCAGCAACTCGGCGTCGATGCTCAAGGCTTTGAAGCTTTGAGTCAACAAGCGCATCATCACCGATGATCCTCTTGGCTCGCCTCTCAATCGACTCCAGAGCATCAAGCTGATACTTGGCAGACCCATCCCAAAGATGAGAGCAGTACTCCATACACGATCGAACTTGCGCTTGGTATAGGTTGAGCAGCTGTTCCGGTGTGAAGTACCGCCTCACCTTAGCTAAGATCCCCAGTTTTTTGGCAGCCTGTTGTGTTTTTGCCTCAATGTAAGAGCCGAAATTGAGGGTAGATGATAACGTTACCCCAAGAAGCTCAAGGCCGTCGGTTATCGGCACGGTCACACCCCGGAATATAGGAGCCGGGTAAAATTGGCTTCGTTTGGCGGAAAAAAGACACGCCTGGGTTTTAGCAGCATTGAACCTGACCAGGTTGGCATCGCCCCAATCGGATACTGCCTCCAAGGACAAGTTCAAGCGCTCAACCATAGCTTCCCTCAAAGACTGGATCTGTGACCCACTAGTACGTGCATCGGACACGTAACTCTCAGCAACAGTGCTATCGTCTGCATACCCAAAGGTACCGGGTTTAAGTAGGTCGTTTATGTGCAGCAAGAACATTGTTGCAGAGAGCACCGACCCCTGAGGGACCCCGGCATTAATATCCATTTGCCCGGACGAGCAGCCATCAATAACTACTCGGATGGATCGCCCCCTCAAGAAGTCTGCGATCCAGTTACACAGACCAGCGGGCAAACCGAAGGAAGGAAGCTTAGCAATAAGGCTATCATGCCAGACCCTGTCGAAAGCCTTCGAGATATCAAGGGAGACTGCAAGTGCTTCCCCATGCTTCTCGATGGCCTCGCTCCAGATGTGAATGGCATACGCTAGAAGATCCCCAGTTGACCGATTTCGGCGAAAACCGTATTGACGATCACTGAGGATGTCATTAGCTTCCAGGTATGCCAGGAGCTTATTATTGACCACTCGTTCCATACACTTACAGAGTATGGACGTCACCGAGATAGGTCTGTAATTAGCAGGGTCAGCCCTACTGCCCTTTTTGGGCACGGGTTGCACATTAGCTTGCTTCCAAGCCATCGGCACTTTTCCCGCCTCAAACGAAAGACGATATAGGCGTGTCAAGATCGGAGACAGTTCAGGCGCACAAGTTTTTAAAACAATTGCCGGTATCCCATCGGGACCGCTGGCTTTGTTCACGTCAAGGTTACGCAGCACCCTACGGACGTCCTTCTGATAGATGCGAATGTCTGCCATAGTCGTCTCGCATCGCTCAGGAAAGGCAGGGGGCTGCGCGTTACCAGAATCAAGACGTGAAGATTCCGCAAAGAGAGAGGCAAATAGATTAGCCTTCTCTTCAGCGGAATGGGCCAGCGACCCATCGGGTTTCAGCAGTGGTGGTAGTGAGGGACGACAGAAGTTCGATTCAACAGATTTAGCCAGGGACCAAAACGCTTTACTCCCTGCAGGGTACGAAGCAAGTTTGTTCCCAATACGGCTAATGTGGTCAAACCGAGACCTCCGCATCACCTTCTTGCAGGATTTGGCAGCCTTATTATAGGCTCTCTTCTTTTGACTCATGTCACTCGCCTATCCAAGATACTATCGAAGTGATCTGATGATGATGGAGCCGGAAGATAGGCACCGGAACTCCGTAGTTAATCAATGTATTCTAGCCGTGTTGGGCTTATTAGAATTGTCATGAGATGCACTTTGGCTATAAGGTACTATCAAACTGATCTGATGATAATGATGATGAAGCTAGAAAATAGGCACCGGGACTCCGTAATTAATCAAGGTGTCCTAGCCGTGTTTGGGCTTATTAGAATTGTCATGAAATGCCCTTTGGCTATAAGTTACTATCGAAGTGACCTGATGATGATGGAGCCGGAAGATAGGCACCGGAACTCCGTAGTTAATCAATGTATTCTAGCCGTGTTGGGGCTTATTAGAATTGTCATGAGATGCACTTTGGCTATAAGGTACTATCAAACTGATCTGATGATAATGATGATGAAGCTAGAAGATAGGCACCGGGACTCCGTAATTAATCAAGGTATCCTACCCGTGTTTGGGCTATTTAGAATTATCATGAAATGCGCCGCACTTTGGCTATAAGGTACTATCAAACTGATCTGATGATGATGGATAACCCTATAGTAATTCAATCGGGCGTTGAATTTTGTCATGAACCTTGAAACTCGATAAAAATAATTTGTTCGAGCTTAGAATATAGGTTATAATGACACGTCATACGTGTCATTATAACCTATATTCTAAGCTCGCATCGCAAGCATCATAGTGCAATTCGAGTATAGTACAAAATAAAACAATATCTTTTATTTTATATAATATATAGGCTCGCATTTGACTACAATCTCACCTGATGGTAAGCGATGATGTGGCCGACGATAGAGCACGCTTGCCTATATCTTCGAGTACCAAGATAAATTAGGACACTTTTCACTACATATTATAAAACAAAGTCCCCCGCCGCGTCTGTCTGTTCGCGATAAACTCAAAATATACTGCACCGATTTTCAAGCAGTTTTCACCACTCCATAGCGTGATTCTTGAGGAAGCTTTTAGTATATAATTTGTTAAGTTTTTGTATGTATTTTTGTGTACATTTAAGTTATTTGTTGAAGATGTCGGGAAAAAATAAGCCGTCTGGGAGCTTTTAACGCAAACGCTGCCTAAACCCTTTAAGATATAACAAAATAATGTATCGTGGAATTGTGTATCTTATATAGGTCTACAGAAAAGTCCGCGGTGGCATATGTCTATCTCTTAAGGTTAACATAATATATCCATTTTATTACTTTTAAAAATTGGCATTCATGAAGCATTTATTGGAAAGCTCTTTACATAATTACGTTATTAATTCTTATCAAAATAACTTCGCGTTCAAAATTTTATCAGAATCTGTAAATTACTTTTTGAATCATTTAAATCGGACGTACCATTAGAAAGCTTTCATAAATTTAATAATTCTCAAAATTAAATTCACGAGTTCACGAGTTCCGCTCTTCAGTAGCTACGCATGACGTGGTCACTGATCCTCCCCTGCACTGTTTTGCCTACTGTTTCTTTAGCTAATAAGCCGAACGACAATAACTGTGTTTTCTTTTGGAAGTTGTTGAAAAGTTATAATTGCATTTTTGTTTTCTTAACTAACACAACACCAACATTTGGGAATTAAGGTAGTAAGAACTACGCTGCTCACGCGTGTAAAATGGAGGTCCTAAATTTATGGGAAATAACATTAGGTTACGCCACGCGGGAGAAGCCGCGGGCAAAAGCTAGTGTATTTATAAATCAATTTTTCCTGTTACAATTTTGATATACAAGGAATTAAAGTTGCCACAATATCATGATATCAAATTAACGATGATTTATTCATCTCCCATTACACGCTTTAAAATTATTCAGTCCCATACAATCTTTTCACACAAATACAATACAGAAATTAGCTATGCTACAAATAGGGTCTGGATAGTACACATAACTGCTAAATCCGTTGTATATTTTACCTTATAATTATGAAAAAAAACTTTTTAGTTGTAATACACTTACTTACAGCCAGAGTACCTTTTTCTCATGACAATTCCAATTAACTCAAACCCTGCTAGGATAAATTCATTGTTTTATTATGAAGCTTCCGTGTCTACCTTGCGGCTCCATCATAATCATCAGATCAGTTTGATAATACCTTATAGCCAAAGTGCGGCGCATCTCATGATAATTCTAAATAGCCCAAACACGGGTAGGATACATTGATTAATTACGGAGTCCCGGTGCCTATCTTCTAGCTTCATCATCATTATCATCAGATCAGTTTGATAGTACCTTATAGCCAAAGTGCATCTCATGACAATTCTAATAAACTCAAACACGGCTAGGATACATTGATTAATTACGGCGTTCTGGTGCCTATCTTCCAGCTCCATCATCATCATCAGGTCACTTCGATGATACCATTTTCAACATACCTATCCAGAACCAGTCATTTATTTGTATTATCGTAGTCGCATAACTATGTTCATTGTGATATCTGTGTGAGTATGAACTTCCACTGGTCATTTCTGGTCTTCTTCACCAGTTCTACTTCATCAAATGTAATTTTTTGAGTGTAATTAAGTCTTTGATGAAAATACCAAAAGAACTATACGGTTGCTTATGATATTTGAGGAGTTCCCTCGAATTCACCAAGATTCCATCATCAGATCCCGACTTGGTGACTATGGGACCATTTGGGAAGTATACACTTTCCAACAAAAAAAGAATTTTTCAAATCGGTCGGCAAGCAACGAAGTTATGCGCGAACATACATAAAAAAAAATTCAAACATCCGAATTGAGAACCTCCTCCTTTTTTAGAAGTCGGTCAAAAATACATAAGTATTCATAGTTTTAACTGTATTTTACGATTATATCGAATATTAAATTGGAAATACCTACTTGCTTCAGACATCGTACGAGTATTTATTGAGTTTGAAGATTTAATTCATGTCAGAGGGAGTTGTGTGTTGTACCTAATTGTCTGATAAAATTAATCTCAAATACCCATTTGATTTTGTTAAATATCATATTTTTAAAGAAATAAGCCTGGGAAATAATCGTAGGTTTACAAAGAAATTGATCGTTATTAACCGTAACGATATGGCAACTACTTATTTTTGCTATACGAGTAGTACTCGAAACTGGATAAGCAGGCAATTTGATATTGCCATATAGTAATACTGATACTAAAAATCAAACAAGCTTGACTCAATTAATACTTACTAAGAAAAATAAAATAATACCTCAAATATCAAGACATGTTCGGTTAAAGTATAAAATTGAGCGAACAATGGGCTCTATGTGTGCGTGCGCGTATTGCGACCAAGATACCTAAATTCGAACGAGTGAATCTTGCTAACGCGTCCTTAACCATCGGAATTTATTATCAAACGATTTTGAATTTTGTGTAGTCGGAATAATACTGTAATTTTGATTTACTCTGCAAATGAAGTTAAACTGTTATATTTATGATATCAGCCTAATAACTATAATTGGTGGTTTGAAATACATTTTTAGGGTTCCGTAGTCAACTAGGAACCCTTATAGTTTCGCCATGTCTGTCTGTCCGTCTGTCTGTCCGTCCTCGCTTAATCTCTGAGACCGTTAGCACTAGAAAGCTGAAATTTGGTACCAATATGTATATCAATCACGCCGACAAAGTGGTAAAATAAAAATAGGAAAAAAATGTTTTATTGGGGTAGCCCCCCTATATGTAAAGTGGGAAGTGATATTTTTTTTTATTTTCAACCCTAACGTGAGATATATTGTTGGATAGGTATTTAAAAATGAATAGGGGTTTACTAAGTCTAGATCTAGAGCGTGGTCCGACATGCTCTTGGCCAGTTTTTTTATAATACAAATGAAATCTATCATAAATAAATCTGATACATGAACAAACAGACAGTTTTTTGTAGGTAAGGAATTACCTACAAATCAATAAATTGTAAATCAAAATCAGCGGCAATAAAACAAACGGTGAAATTGAAATACGTTACGAAAGTCGGTAAAATATCGTACAAAGTTCTGTGTACAATATTTTATTTTAATATACATAAAATTGTTTAAAGAAATAAATGTACTGAGCTACGTCGACACGAGTACAATCATAACACTCAAGAAATATGAAAATGAAAACGAGTTTGTTGATTGTTTTTCTTCACATCATCTGTACGACAAAATGTGCTAATATAACTATAGGAGCTGAAATAGAAGAGAACGAAAAACAGCAAATACAAGACTTACAAAAACAGAAAACAGAAATTTATAACGAACTTAATGAAGCCGTCAAAGACACTATGAAAACGTTACAAAATAGTAACGACTCCGATGCTAGACAAGGCCTTACTTACATGCAAGAGTTGATAGCACTTATAGACAACTTTAACGGTACAGAACTTGCAAAAGCTAATATAGTATGCAACGGAAATGAATGCACAAATGAGACAACCGTTTTAAAAACTCCAAACAGCTTAAATATTTCTGTAGATGGAAGACGTAAAACGAAAAACACTGCCCACGACCATATCAAGGCAGCGATTATAAAATCAGGGGTATTTAAGAAAAGTGATGACGTAGAAAAACTACGAGAAGAAAAACTACAAAATCTGCTCTTACTTCAAGGGAAGTTGGACAAATGGTTGAAAATAAGAGAAGTGGAAAAGCAAAAAATAAAACAGTATAGGTTAAGACAGATAACTCACAGACATCAAACATTGACTGAAGAATGTCCAAACTTTGGCGAAAAGAAAGCAAAACAAGGGAAAGACGGCAGAGGAAAATCTGATAAATATCCTTGTTGTAGAAAGTGCTGCAAATCTTCTTACTTGGGCTGCTTATAGTGAGGACAACATCGAATCAAGAAGAAGTGTTTAATGAAGCACCTGAATAATAAAATTATATTCTGTATTTTATTACTATAAATAAATTATTTTATATTTTTCCCTTTGAAGTATTTGTTATATGTTTATTGTACAAACCTACCATAGTGTTGTCTTTTTTAACCCTTAAATTGACTGGTAGAGACGGTAAAGAGCCTAAACCCTGCCAAACAAATCATAATTGTAAAAAAAAGCTTTACAAAGACAGGTTCAATCTAACAAAATGAAGACGTTTTCTCTATATCATCCTTCAGCGTATTATAAAGGAAAATATTACAGAAGCACGCACATACGGAAGAGGTGTCAGCAAAACTGAAAGAGTCGAAAACAAAAAGAAAAAAAATATGGTTTTAGTAAGTTAAAGTCTGACACTCTCCGTCGCTCCCATACCGAGATGATTCACAACCATCACAATATACTGTGTGTTTCAGTGGATTTAAACTATCACTTAGAAATTTATTGTAATAAAGGTGACAATCTATGTAAGTGAGATCCATTAGCCCCTCCTCCAACCAAAACCTCAATTTTAGTTTTCACAGTCATAGATCCTTTGCAGGTCTCTGTAGATCTCTAAGTATCTACATATGTGTGATCCACATGGTGAGTTTAGTTCATTTTTGTCCGAAAGTGAATACTTTATGGTCAAAATCAATCTTTTCCTTCTTAAAACCTTTTCCAACTTTACTGTGTTGTAGGTAGGCAGCTTCTAGTTTACCTGGACGCGGCGGAATACCAAACAATTATACAAATATAATAGTAGGTTATGTTACTTGTTTTAGTATTAAATTCCTTAACAAAAAACAACATCTTTATAACTTAGAGACTTACTATACGATTATAATTTAGGTGTCTTCAAGGCTAGAGTAAATAGGCTCTTATTAAACTAGTGCGCCTCACCATCAGAGATTGCATCACTGCTATATCAATAAAATTAAAAAAAATGACATCTTTATTTATACCCATTATTTTATAGAAAAATTAACGCCGTCATATCAAAATATAAATGAAACAGAAAGCTCTGCTAGCCGTGACTGCCGTCAACGTGACGTCATCGCCAATGACCCTCGCTAACCACAACAAAGCATGCAGCCTAATCACTGTTTGACTGCTGACTAATCTGAAACACGAGCTTGTTAATGTCGTGTAAGCCGCGGTGGATAGTCTGTGGTCGCATTCATGTGGCTGCCTAGTTATTACATGTACATAACTACTTGTGTGTGTTATTAGCGTGTGATTACGAACTTAAGGAGATGTAAAGGAAACATTTATAACCCGTAGGTACATAGGCCTTAGAAAGCATGTTCAATGGAAATTATTCTGACCTATTCGATAATCTTTGTACATCTTTGACAGGCGTTAGAGATAGTTAGAAGTGCGAAAACTTAACAACTGGTCAAGAGCTGATCAGATAGGCAGTTGCTCAATATAGTAGTAGAATGTGTGACTAGGGGATAAAGCAGTGTTTTAAATTCGCAGGCGTGGTGTTGAATTCCTCACTCCTCTCTATTTACTCCCTTGCAGTGCTCGGGAGATAATCTTATAAATCCCTTACTGCATTCGGGATTAAAATTCAACTTGCCGCCCACGACTTTAAGACACTGCTTTATCATTGAATAAACTAGTGCTGGACTGCAATCCCTCCTGATGGTAAGCAGTGATGCAATCTCTGATGGTGAGGCGCATTAGTTTAATAAGAGCCTATTTACTCTAGCCTTGAAGACTAACAAATTATAATCGTATAGTAAGTCTATAAGTTATAAAGATGTTGTTTTTTGTTAAGGAATTTAATACTAAAACAAGTAAATACTTGATTAATTAAAACTAATACTTAATAAACCGTCAAAAAATTCTCCGCATTGCTGTCGACTGGAAGTGTGCCCAAAGGAGTGGCCAAGTTGTATGATAATACTTAATCTCTGACCGAGGGAAAAACAAGCCTTTGGATTTCGCAACTTGTCAACTAGGCGTTTGGATAGTGTATGAGCACTTGGACCCTATGGCACAAAAGTTTCAAGCCCAAACGGCTCAAAAATAATCTACCGACGAGGTTGTTATATTTCCGCCGAAATGGTGTAAAACAACGCCACTGTTCACCTCTGTCTGTTTCTTAGCTTACTTCTTCTAAATAACGCAATGGGTTTGGATGCAATTTTCATTACAGGAAGCGATAAACAGAGAAGCATTAATTATTTGCACAGGCCTGTTGGTCTAGTGGCTACCCTGACTGCTGTGCCGGAGGTTATGGGTTCGATTTCCACCCAGGACAAATGTTTGTGAGATGAGCGTGATCATTTGCTCTGTATTTGGGTGTAATTACAAATGTATGTTTATCAGTTGTCTAGTACTCATAACACAAGCTCTGTTTAGCTTGAGAGCGTTGTGTGATAGTTGTGGAATATTATATTATGTTATTATAATTTATTTTATCAGTTGAGTACTGTTTACTGTATTATGACCAAAAAATCGAGCAGCGATACAAAAATCATGTCATTATAGCACCTACAATATGTCACCACTTATCACACTTACATAGTTGTGGAATATTATATTTAAATATTAAATTAATTTCAGTCGCTAGTAGTAGTAGCAGTATATATTAGGTATACGAGTAAGCTAAAGTCACTTTATTTGATTGTACTTTATAATGCGTCTCGATGCGCTCCGTCGCGCTCGGTCAGGTGTGAATCGTACTCCAGAGAATACGAACAGAAGACAGACCCCAGAGACCACTAACTGCGCAGTGAATTACAGCTCTGTTTTCCCATTAGGTTATTTAATGGTCGTGTAATAGCTTACGGGAGCTTGTCCAAGTCTCTCATGATGCGCTGGTGGTCAAGCGGTCACGAGGGTGACTGTTGATGATGGTCCTGGGATCGAAAGGTTGGTTCTCTTGTGCAAAGGATATGTTGATATACTGAAGTGAGCTTAAACGTTTACAAGCGTTTTAAAAAATGGTCTTCTTTCTTCTTTTCGTGTCGATGCTCTCAAAGAATATTTTTTTAGACCAATATTTGGCAACCTGTACATTTCTATTGTTGGCCTCGTAAAGATCTGAAAACTGCAGGTTTTTATGGCAGATGGGCAGCATAGCAGGTGGTACATGTCTTGTGGAGAGGCTCCACACTGGCACTGTGTTAGATGGGTCGAGGAAACCCCATTTGGCTGGTTTTTATAGCGGTAAAAAAATAATTGAAGGAGCATTATGCCTTTCTCTGTAATATTTCTTTTCCTTCTCCAATATTAGCATCAGCCTTCAATCTACATTTATAGAAAGTCTCACGATGGCGGCTTCGTTGAGCACGTACTCGAATAGGAGAGGACGAGAGGTCACGGTAAATAGCCACCACTGCTCTTGAATCCTGCACATTAGAGAAGGACCTCTGAGTAGCGAATCATGATAGAATAGGATCGGGTGAGACCTATCTATCTTTCTGTTAATAGTAAGAGGTATGCTAGTAGAGACTGGTAACTGAAAAAAAATGAAGTGAGACCATGATGGTTCAGAAGGAGGCCACCCAGCAATATCTTAAGAGAACCAATCCCGCTTGCAGAACAAGGCGTCGGAGAGGCAAATGTAATGTTGTGCTGAAATTTTAATCTTCCCTGTTTAAGAAGTTAAACGCAGGTGGGGCTCTGGAATGTAATTTTATCACCAACCGAGTGACACCAGGAAAGGTGGGCGGGCACAGTAATATCGTGTTGCAATGCACAGCGAGGCTCAGGGGACACCATTTTACAGTCTCTCTAGGAATACTATAGCACAGAGTAGAATATAAGCAAAGCACTGAGGAGTATCCAGGGTGGTTTTTCAGAGGTCACGGAGTTCCATACGCTGATTATGCTCACTGAAATAGTTTTAGTGAGGAAAAAAAACCACACTTCCTAGTAGGTTTTGAAGTTTTCAATATCTACACTCTATTACGAGTATAAAGAGGTAGTTTGTTGTTTTGTTTGTAAGAGGTAATCTACACTAATATTATAAACAAGTAATGTTAGATAGAAAGCTGCTTTATTCCTGAGTGACATAGGCTATATTTAATGTAAGTGGGCGAGGCTGCTGGCAAAAGTTAGTAAAAAAAGGTTGAAGCATATCTTTAGGTTATATTATTATGTTCATCCTCAATTATGGGACTCCATATTGTAATACATACTTGTATTGTCTACAGTGAATACAGGCGTGATGATCAGGAACAAAAGCTAAATCTCCTGATAATCCTGTCAATCCTGATTTCGTTTTCATGTGTCGTCAAATGCCATGATATTATTATCTGCATACCGTACCCCGATGTGAACCGCTCCGTTGGAATCGTTGAATTGACGCCAGGATCTACATTGTGTGACCGCGCTTTTGGGGTTCCTCAGGGAAACATAAAAAAGAACCGCTATAAAAAAAAAATGTATCAATTTATTAACACTGTAAATGTATTAAATGAAGGCAAAAATCCTTCAATTAATTATGATGTTTTTTTTATTATTGATAGGCTTGCGTTTGACCACCATCTCACCTGATGGTAAGCGATGATGTGGCCGACGATGAAGCACGCTTGCCTAGAAGTAACTTATTCACTCTTGACTTAAAGGAACCCTAAGTTGTAGCTATCAGGAAACAGACTCCGGCAGGGAACTCCACTCCTTTGCTGTAGGTACGCATAATAAATATGTTCCTAAAACGCTTTGTGTGTATGGGTGGGATGTCTACCATGTACCGGTGGCGTAACGCTGTATGTCCTGTGGTCCGATGATGGTATGGACTTGATGAAATTAGATTGTGCAATTCCAGTGCACACTCCCCGAATATAAACGATAGAAAACCGACAGACTAGCAACTGATGTGATAAACCTACGACACATAGAGTACGTGTCGCGTAGTGGTGACCCAGTGGAAACAGCCCCGACTTACCAATTGTAGGTCGCTGGGTTCAAACCTAACGAGGCGCATTATTTTGTGTTCATCACCACTGCTCTCGAAACGGCGAAGGAAAACATCGTAAAGAAACCGGCATGTCAGCCGTAGTGAGCCTCGTCTATTTTGCTGACATCTCTTAGAGACGAAGACCTGTACCTACTACTCTTTTTTTTATTTAAATATCCTTTATTTTACACCAAGATAATAAATTATACATTTGAGCCTTATAGGTATTTAGAACATACAATTGGCGGCCTTGTAGCATTCCGTGATCTCTTCCAGGCAACCTGGTAAGGAAACAGATTGACTGGACATAAAACGGGGTTGCACATGGTGTATTACATTTGTTCCTTGACTACGAGCTTGCGGTAGCACCAACCGTTGCGCGGTGGTTGGTGGTTGGTCTTAGCCGATTATCACACTGCCATGCATCACGATGCATTCTGCGTGTCAACGTACCTACGTGCGTACTTAGCGTACTACGGGAGTGCATATCTGCATTATCGTGCTGTTTTTTTACGCACTTATGCATTGCGTCTTGTATCTCCCCTTGTGGCGCGTGATCTGCATGAACGCGCGTGAATGTATTTTCAGTGTGTTGGACTGTGCGTGTTTTCTATACAAACTGAGATACAAGCAACGTTAAAACACGCATTCATGCGCTACGCTGCGTGGTGCGAGGCAGTGACGACGTCGCATCGTAACAATTTGCTTTGAATATCTGAGTAGGAGGAACTCCACAAGCACACAGATATTCAAAGCACATGAGACACTATTAAGCCTATTACTAAGGTTTCATCTATGTGAAAATGATTTAAGTGTAATTGTATGGTCATCTGAACCTATGCTTTGCTGCAAGAAATCGCATCGCAGACACTTGCGATGCGGCGTCGTATTGCATTGCAACGCAATTTTGTGTGGCAGCCCTAAGGTTCTAACGCAGCTACGGAACCAGTACCCACAATAACACCCGAGCCGCATCGCTTTTTTGTTTAATAAAAACATCATCCTCTTATCTATTTAAGGGTGGATTTTCCTCAATACGAACATCCCGTGTTATCTGGACGGGTTTCAGGGTTTTTTTCACACAAACGGACATATCGACACGGAGTAGCGATATCATTTGTACGTGAAGCCCGTCCGGAGTTTGTGGCGTCGGCAGAGAGCTTGATAGTCGGACGAGATATGTCCGCTTGAGGTCGGAAAAGGATTTTTTGTTTGAGGTCTGACTTTTGTTCGTGTGATAAGAAAGTGTGTTTGTGGAATTCTGAAGAGTCCGAATATTT
Organism: Mythimna albipuncta; assembly: GCA_929112965.1. Lineage (NCBI taxonomy): Eukaryota > Metazoa > Arthropoda > Insecta > Lepidoptera > Noctuidae > Mythimna > Mythimna albipuncta. Next base: position 478,872 of record OV815984.1, read on the forward strand.
CTTTGAAGAAATGCTACTTAGATATGAAACTCTAATTCATGTTTGCGGCTTCACTTGCAATAAAGTCCGAAATTATCTAATTAAGTACCTACTAGTTTCTACACGAGACTTTGCCCGCATGATAGTAGAAAATTAAGGAAACCGAATAATATAGCCGAAAGTTTGTGCGTTTGTTACTCCATCACGCTGAAATGGTTGAATAGATTTAGATGAAATTTAGTACACGGGTTGACCATGTCAAACGTGAAATCCGTTCAGTGATTTGTTCATACATATTAAAATTTGAAGGATAAAGTGTACATAATAAAGTTTGGTGGTTACATTATAAAGATAATATTTCGATATTCGGTACTGCTGAGGTCAGGCTTAGGATGTGTGTGTAGCGACATCTATGGCGTAACAAAAGAACTAAGCTACAAAATCCTGCATCACGCAATTACAGTTCTTCGCATAATTTCAAAATATACAACAGCCAGACATCATCTTCGGACAGTTGCCCGGATCAGACAAAAACGTCGTCTGGTCGGAGGATCCTACCTTTTCAATGCAGGTTTGTGGGACTTTCCTCTCAGTTTAGCTTAGCTTTAAACATGGAAAACAATAATTTATAACACTGAGATTTACAAAATGCATGACGGACACAATACCGTAAGACCCTGTAATTTAATAGTAGAATGGATTTATGAAATGTATATATTTTTTTTAATATATTGCGGAAAAGACTGAGAATAGTATTAACCTTTCGAATGTTTCATGTTACACAGTCCGACATAAGGTAATTGTCTTTCTATTGTGTCTCTAATTACGACATTCAAAGAGTAGAACCAGCTGACGTTCGCCAGACTTCGTGCTGCCTAACAGTCAATGAATGTAGTATATCTTTCGGTTGTGATGAAACATAGCCTAAGTAATTTATCAAGTTACAGACCATTTTAATGTACAAAATTTATCAACATCGATTTCGTACATTTTACGTGATACGCGCACAACTAAAACTTCTATAGATTTATTGTATTTATTAAAAAAGCGGCAAAAATGGGGACCCCTGTCAAAAGCCATTTTTGTGTCTATTAGACCAACGACGTACTAAAAAATCCTGAAATTTATTTATCCTTTGTAACCCATAAACCCACACAAATTGATAAGCACGATACGAATGCCGGGTCCAACCGACTCGGCTGATAAGCTGGGCCACTGCCTACCTCCATTTGTATTGTTGGACGGCGGAAGATCGGATTGTATCGGAAATCTTCGGGTGCGCTCGGGTGACTTTGGGGTGTTTGATGTTTCGTTCAAAATGGCTGAATTTGTTTTAAGTGAGATGAAAAATACTTTTTCATTACTCATACTCTGAAAGTAGGTCTGAAGTTGCCTGAGGAGCGGGCTGAAAGTGATACTTTTCATCCCTAGGGAGTTTTACTTTACAACTGACAGCTGTCAAATTATTAAAAAAAAAACTAGTTTAATATTCACATTTCTATTGAACCATGTTCCAATTTTCTATACAGCCAGTCAATCACAGCGCGATATAAAATTAAAATAACTTAAAGACAAGTATTAATTAAATAGTTTTATATTTTAAGTGATTTATTTGTTCAATCATTTCTTTAAAATACTTTGTTTTTAAAAGATTACAATTAATTTAAAAATTTTCATTAATGAGGCTGAATAGCTGGCCGGCCGCAGAAAAAAAAAACAAAATGGCGGGAAAGTGGCAATCAGTCGTTGGTTTTTTCGAGTTTTGTTTACATTTCCGCACAACGAGATTTGTATTAACACGTTATGTTTATTAAATTAAAATAGTGATTTAACGCCTAATTTCATAAGAGAGGAGGCTAAAGCAGTAGTGGAATACCTTTTACCGCCTAAATCAGATGAAAGATACCCACATAAAATCATAGGTACGACGAATAAGGTTTTACAAACTTTTATTTTTATTTTCAGTTTCCTCGTATTCGTAATGAAAAGCACAGTGTTTACCTCGGGGTGAAAGTAACCCATTTAACCCCTCGAATTAGCGACCTCGCTTCGCTCGCCCGCCAACTCCTTCTCGGGAAGAAATGAGTTACTTTCACCCCTAGTGTAACAATGTACTATTTCATTACTCATACTCTGAAAGTAGGTCTGAAGTTGCCTGAGGAGCGGGCTGAAAGTGATACTTTTCATCCCTAGGGAGTTTTACTTTACAACTGACCGCTGTCAAATTATTTAAAAAAAAGTAGTTCTAACTTCACATTTCTATTGAACCATGTTCCAATTTTCCATACAGCCAGTCAATCGCAGCGCGATATAAAATTGGAATAATTTAAAGACAAGTATTTAATGTTTTATTTTAAATATTTCTTTAAAATACTTACTTTATTTTTAAAAGATTACAATTAATTTCTAATTTTTCGTTAATGGGGCTGAAAGCTGGCCGGCTGCAGAAAAAAAAACAAAATGGCGGGAAAGTGGCAATCAGTCGTTGGTTTTTTCGAGTTTCGTTTACATTTCCGTACAACAGAGATTTGTATTAATACGTTATGTTTATCAGATTAAAATAGTGATTTAACGCCTAATTTCACAAGAAAAGAGGCTAAAACAGTAGTGGAATACCCTTTACCGCCTAAATCAGAAGAAAGATACCTACTTAAAATCATAGGTACGATGACTCAGGTTTTACAAACTTTTTATTTTATTTTTAGTTTACTCGTATTCGTAATGAAAAGCAAAGTGTTTACTTCGGAGTGAAGTTTCATTTAACCCCTCAAATTAGCGACCTCGCTGCGCTCGCCCGCCAACTCCTTCTCAGGACGAAATGAGTTACTTTTACCCCTAGTGTAAAAATGTACTATCACACGTTTATGACAAAATTAAAATAATAACCTCTCCCTACGGTTTCACTTGTGTTATTTTTTTTTTGTGTGGAATAGAAGCTTTTTTTGAAATTACATTTTTCAAATTATTATTTTTTTCTGGACTTGGGTAGCAAATAAGTAAAACGGTCATTTTTGTTATTAAATAAAGTGACAAGTTTAGCTCTACAATTAAAAAAAAAGGACTATTTATTTGTTCTACTAGTATACCACGAGAATTCAATACAGTTTTCTGACCCGACTATCAAATACCATGTTATCAAGTTTCGAGGCACGGAAGAGTCGATCCACGAACTGACCTCGGCTAGAGTTGCTTTACCTTGAAGATCAACCGTGCTCTTGTCGTTACTTATCAAAAAGCTTCTGTGCGGTACAATTACAATAACAAATCTCGTGTAACGTAACGAGGCCGTTGTCCCATCCTATTAGGCACAGACTACTTAGCCTAGATTTATTTTAGTCCAGATAAGTGAAGACCACTATACGTCTTGGCTGTCCCTCGTCTCTTTGTGAAATTAAATGGATCTGATCCCTTTCAGGTAGCTTTAGTTGACACGCTTTCATATTGTACTAGTTCTAGATCCGCACATGTTTATTTATTATTTATGTGGCTAACAATCAAACTATACTCTTCTTGCACATATTATTTTGCAACTTAAGTCAGTCAGTACCAAATATTTTATTTCACAGAGCGTAAAATAAAATTTTAGTGCACGGTTCCAGTTGGTCGTTTCTTATGGACAAGAACCGGCAGGAATGAGTTACTTTTGAAAAATGATTGGTTTTTACGATGTTTTATCAACAATATAGGCAAAAAATTAGAGCACATTTGACGACGCGTTTTAAGGTAGTACTAAATTGGGCACACGTGGGCCACTTACGTCAATTTTTTATTTTATATGGCAACTAGACTTGTAGAGCTACATTAGATCCATTCCATGCCTTGCCACGTTTGCTTTTACGTACTTGTCAGGCCTAGCCCACGCGTCCACGTTCTAATGTAGTTCCCGCTCTATATGGCCACTTTGTGCGCGGTTGTCTGTGAATCCCGCTGCACCGGGGCGGGTAACTACTAGGACGGTGCGGGTCGCAGTCACCCGCAGCCTCAGCAGGTTGCGCACGCGCTCCTTGCGTTCTATTGGCGCACGCAGTGGCTGGCGAGGGTTTTAGAAATCCCAGTGGATGCAGCCAGTTTTCTACACACGATAAACTCCAAAAAACTCTTCTGAGCCGGACTTTCGGGTTTGGCGGCCAATGGTTTGCAGGAACACTGACAACTGGAAAATAGACCACAAACTGAAGTTATTCTATATTCAAGAATATTATCAAAAAAAAAAAAATCTGGCTTTCTTAATGATAGGAGATACGATTAAGAACTACCTTCACCGATCTGTTTATTGGATGAACAGTATTTTATATTAAATGTAATATATTAAACGCGGGTGGGTTGCCTAAAATATTCCTGGCGAAATTAGAAACACAATAAAAAGACAATAGGTGCGCGAACGCCGGCGTTCGCTTGGGGTTTAATGAAAAATAAAAATTGAAAATTAACTTTTTTTTTTTAAATCACCCATTTGTTTGACGAATAAATTTAATACTAACAAAAAGTATTGAACTCTATAGAATACAAAAACGTTGGGTTTTCTATTTGTTTCCTGGCATAACTACTGGGTTGCCAGGTTTAAACAGGTATGTCGAAACTAGTCACCTTCACCCATTTTTAATATTATTTACCATTATTTATAATTTTTCACACTGCCTGTCCTTTTGGAGCGAATATCAATTCTTATTATATTATATAATGACCTGCTGCTACCAGATGTTCCGCCCGCGTGGTACAATTTAGTAGTATGTACTATTACAGGACTTGGTCTATCGAAATCTGCTCAGCTTTTGACCGTGAAGAAGGCACAGATATACCTATATATACACACACACACACACACACAAATCGCCTTAAAAATATTACTGTGATTCCTTCCGCCTAGTTCTAGTAATATACAAGGTTATTTGTTAAACACTAACAACTGTATTACTAACATCATAAACAACAACTTTTGTTTTATGACTTCTTACAAAAAAATTTGCTATACCTACCAACATCTGTATGACGCGATGCAAGCGCATCAAACACCCCCGTCACCCGATGCACGCTCCCCTCCGCTATTACACTATCGCTTGCTTCGCATAGACTTAATAATATATATTTTTTAAAGTCATAGAACAAAAGTTGTTGTTTATGATGTTAGTGACATAATTCTGAGAGGTTGCCAGTGTTTTACAAATAGTTAGGGTGAGTTGCACCATTTAACTATAACGATAACCAAACCATAACCAGCCGTGAAACGGCCGCCTATTGGTCAGTTCAACGATTTGACAACTGTTAACGGCCTTGTTATCGTTATAGTTAAATGGTGCAACTCACCCTTAAGCACTATACATGGTTCGGCGGAGACCTCTCGCGCCGGGCCTTGGTTGAGGCCATGGTCCGGAGCGAGGAGGAGTGGCAGGCGGTCGCCGACTTCTGCGAAGTAGTAATGCTCGCAAAGGAAGAGGCCGAACGCATCAGGCAACGGCGTTATCGCCGCCGACGTCGCCGGGATTCTGATCCCGATTTCTGGCCAACGTAGACGCGGGCTTGCGGACAGTGAGCAATGGGTAGCTCGCCGTCCGGCCGTCCGGTAACTGTCCGGACCAAGCCCAAGTCGTCGACGGCGCGCACTGTTCCCGCGCGCCTCAAGGAGTTGTCAGCAACAGCAGGGACCCAGCCGGATCGAAGCCTACTGGGGCCAGCGTTATCCGAAAGGGCGCTCGAGCCCCGGTATAAAGGCTAGAAGGAACGGGGTGGGTCTTTTAGTCAGTAACAGTCTGACACTATCTCCGCCCAAGGGCGGGGGATGTCAATGCATGATATTTACCACCATAAAAAAAAAAAAAACTATACATGGTTATTTGTACGTGCATTTTTGTTTCGTGATTGTATCCCTGATGCTTCAATAAAAGTTGATAACACAACATTAGCCTACGATTGTAAAGATCAAAAGGGTGAATACAAAGAATACCGTTCGTCGCATGTGATTTAAATATTCATCGTGGAGTGATGGCCGGACAAAGGGGCCGCTGTTCCTATTGTGACGTTGTTACATAAGGTTTTCATAAGATTTGATTTACATTTATTGATAACATCTTTTTCTTTTGGGTCAAATCATCATATTATTCCTGCTATTCTAGGTGGCGCGAGACGAAGTAGCATATTTTTTCTGACTAAAACCCGCAGCGTTCCTTTAGATGTCCTTCGTGAGTGCTTTATATTCCAAGGCATCACTCCTAAGTTCCTTTTTTGCGACCAAGATTAGTGACAAAGTTCAAGGAATCACTAAACTTAAGTGGCCGTGTGCAAGGCATATTGCTCAAACATAGTCGACGAGGTTAAAAGGTTTGAAGTGGGGACCAATTACTGGAAGACCATGCGTTAGAAGGTTTCCCGTAAAGTATACCTACTAACGACCTTGAGGGTAGCGGGAACCTGATGGATTCGAGGCGCACTTGACCAGTCATTGTGACGACACTTTGAGGAGGCCTATATCCATCAGAGGAGGTTTTTGGATGACATGATCATGATGGTGATGATTTCTTGTAGACGGTAAATTTTATCAGGCCCATTAGACAGCACGGTTTGTTTTGGTTAACCGCTAAGTACCCCACTATGAACAACTTTCTATAGAAATTATGATTACATATTTGTGAGCTCTTTGGTATGACATAGGGATCCGTTGCGTAATAATATCACAAATCAGCATACAATAATGTTTCCTTTGAACATTGTAGCTTGTTATTTTACCAGTCGGCAATTTTTGGATAGTTTTATATATATATACAGGCGGTATGCATAGATATCACATATACATCTTATAAGACATATTAACGATTTAATCGAAACTTCGCTCGAGTGTCATAAATCTTCGAAACTCTCGACTTTTCTCTACTATAATGTGCTAGTATTAAACTTTTTCATAAAACACTCAATCTATTAGTGAAAACCGCATGAAGATCCATTGAGTAGTTTTTGAGTTTATCACGAAAATAAAGACAGACAACCATGGGTTTTATTTTATTTTAATATCATATTTTACTAATTGTATGTGGCTATTGGCTATCAAAATACTCGATATATAATATTGTAATCGTAAAAAAAAAACACCAAACAAACAATAAATCATTGTATTTATTATTTATAAACTAAATTACCTTTCAAAGCCACAAGTCTGCTCCATCAATTTTATCAATATTACATCAACATCAACAAAACATCTCGAAATATTTTGAATCAATCAGGAGGCCCTACAGACTACCTTCATTACAATATACAATACAAAAAGCCAGCCGCGTTCGAGCTGGACTTACTCGTGGTCCCGTACCTCCGACACAACCTATGCTAACGTTGTTGTTGTTAGCCTATTATACCCTACTGCTAAGACCAGTGCGTGTTGCCAGTATGGCTTCGAAACGTGGTCGCTTACAATGGGCCTTATCAGAAGGCCTAAAGTCACTCAAAAGGCAATGAAAAGGGCTATGCTCGGAGTTTCCTTGCGTAATCACATCAGAAATGAAGATATCCGCAGGAGAACCAAGGTTACAGATATAGCCCAAAGAATCGCCAAAACTTAAGTAGCAGTGGGCAGGGTACATTGCTCGCAGAGCAAATTATCGATCAGATGGTCGATTGGAACGAAAGGTTCTGCAATGGCGACGCAGCGTTGGATGGCCTCCTACAGGGTGGACCGATGACCTGGTGAGGGTCGCGGGAATCCAATAGATGCAAGACGCACAGGAAAGTTCGTTGTGGCGACGCTTGGGGGAGGCCTTTATATCGGCTTAAAAGAAGATGATGATTAGATCCATGCCATGCAATGCAATTTTACGTACAAATCAGGCCTAGCCTCGTGTACGTCGTTCTAATGTATGGCATTATGGTGACACTTGGGGGAGGCCTATGTCCAACCGTGGAAGTCTTTCGGCTGAAACAATGATGATGATGATCTCACTGCTAGACTAAGGTCTCCCTCTCCCTTTTCCACACACGTCAGCCCTCAACCATTGCAGGCCAGTCCCGCTGGTAGTTGTCAAACTCATCTCTCCATCTTCGCGTTTAATGGGATCCAATAAGTGGCTTTTCTAGCGTCATATCTACTTACCCTAATTTCGTGACTACAATTTTGTAGTTAATGGAAATAATTAATTAGAATTAGACAACAATGGACGTTTGTATGAAGATAGAAGGTTTTTTTTAGCTTTACTTAGTTCATTACTCCTGTACTAAACTTACATACACAAGATATCTCTATAGACACGGAACCACTACCGGTATGCCATGCATACATTAGTTCTGTCCGAAAATAGATTAAGCGTAATTTAATGAAAGTGTCTGGAAATGATTTCCTAAAGAGCCCTGCCCGTTGGCACCCTTTAACTACGGAACCCTGAAAACATGACAATGTCTTCCAAAAAGGGAGAGAAATCACTGAAAAATCTGTCCTGCAAAATAGACAAACAAAAACTAATTTCCTTATTTATTGCCAGGGGTTGAGAGGTGTGAAAGGGGGTCTAACGGCACCCCTGCAAGGGGTCTAAGGGGGTGAAGCAAAATATTTGATTGTTCGATCGTTTTATTGTCAATCGACAATCGACGGAAGTGAGGAAATTGAGTAATAGCTTGAACAACGCTTTGTTTGTGGTGAACGCGAAAACTTGGGAGTTGATACATTTTTTTTTTTTCAAATTATGTTTTCTTAAAAAATAATTTCTATTCGAACTTATCAAAACTAACCTTTAACCAATAACAACAAAAAGCCGATAAAAATTCCTTCCTTAAAAATACCTTCGATTAAAGTGAGAGGACTTCAGTTATGAATTATGCACTAAAAATATGGGAACGATGCAAGCTTTTCCAAAAAACACAACTGTGAACTACATTAGTACGCATTAGTGTGCTAATGTAGTTCACAGTTGTGTTTTTCAATGTATTTACTCTGAAAAAAAATATGCACCATTTCGGTTTGTTCCTCAATACTCACAAACTCTAACACCAAAATCCAAAACATAATATTATGTAAGCTATACAATTATTCCGTGCTGGAATCGAACCCGTAACACACAGCGCAGCCGCCAATAGCTTAGTGTCGCCGGTCATGGGCCACATACCACAGCCACAAACGCCACCACCAGCTGCTTGTGCTACTTTTTTATAAGATAACCAAACCATAACCAGCCGTGAAACGGCCGCCTATTGGTCAATTTGACGATTTAATAACTGTTAAATAAAAGATTAAGAGACTAAAATTTCTAATTTCCTTGAGACATTCATTAATATTATTATGTCCCGAGAATTGGCTCCCACTACCGAAAACTAGCGTGACGCAACACGATGAGTAGTGCTAGGACGCGGCCGTTGGAAGGATGAGCATTCTATGATAAGATGGCACCGAGCGGACGATTGTTATGATCTTATTTTAATAAAATGTTGTTTAGTTATTTCGCTTAGTGGTTATTGCTCGTGGCTACCCACTATGCCGAAACCCTACACTATGCCTACACACCCCACGGCGAAAAATATAATTCAAAAGTTCCTGCCCAGAATTTGTCCCAAGTCCGTAGCCTACCTACACCGTGTTAAGACCTGGTCCGCACTCGTTCGCGAGACAACTAAGGAAATGAGACGCTGAGTAAGACGCGTCTGTTCTGACTATCTGAATGTCTGACCTTCGTCTGACTTCGACAGGAGAGAATTGAAATCACTGTCATTGTGGTTTTTATTCGTGTAGTGGACTTCATGGTATTAAAAAGCTACCTAGGCTCGCGCGCTCGTTAACCTTCAAACTTAGTTTTTTTCAATAAGTACACTTATTGGAAAACTTCCTCTTTTCCTACTGCTTTTAGGCACGCAATTGACTATTTTTCGCACAAGTACGGAAAAGTGCGCATTCTCGCCCTCACGCTCGCCACAATTTTGTTACATTTATTGTATCAGCCAGTCTGCTATTTTTATAAATTCGTCATTCCAATACGATTTCATTGTCATTTTGCTAAAATTTTTCGTAATCTGCTATTTCATAATGGTCGACGACCACTGATCGGTTAATAGTCTCGTCATAGAGTTGTGGTAGAATGACAATATCGAGCTTATTAAAAGCAATGACTGCACAATGACGTTCTAATGGTAGGTCAAAGGAATCGTAAAAACTTTTGCAAATTACCGCATACGTCAGACATTCATTTGTCAATATGTATGAGATTACCATTATATGCCACTACTTCCAATAGAGTGTCAGTGGTTGACCATTGGAAAGTCATAATGACGTCATTATATTAGTAGATTAGCAAAACTTGTCAAAATTAACAATTATGAAATCAATGATGAACCATTCTGACACTATTGTAATAGCAGACTTGAGACTTGAGGCCCTGGACGGATGCAAGCCCCACGGAGTCGTGCGTCGACCCCCTTTTATTTATATTTTCGTAAGTGTATTGAAAAATAACTTTTGATACACGTGAAAATTTGTCACTGCAGCTGTTGGTTCTGTAACACCCGCGGTGTTTACCTGTTCGGTCCTGTGCGGTGTGTAGTGTGGCTACGTGACTTATCCATACGTTTTGGACTTTCTGTTAATCGTAATTGCTGAGGGAATGTTACTCTACCCTTGTGTGTGAAAAAATTACAAACAAAATACTGTGTGTCTTTCATAATTCAATATAACAAACAGTACAAAAACAGCGGAGTATAAACTAAACAAAAAGAGCAACAAATAACCGCGCCCCGTTAATAACGAAACATTAAAATCGAACAAAAAAGTGTTGTTTTCACAAATAAATATGACTTTGTATTCACAAAGCGTGGACCTACATCCTTGGCTAGAGCCATTGAACAGGGTAATATACAGAAGGTGCACTCTGTATGGCAGTGTATTTATTTTCTTTCTTTTTTTTTCTCGGCATTTCTACCTCCGGACAAGCCGATAATAATAATAATTGTTGAAACGTTTACGGTCCGGACCAAGCATTTTGCCTCGTCGTTTATACCACGTACATCGAGGGACTGGAATAATTTGCCTGCTGCAGTCTTTCCGTCCGATTATAATGTATGTAGGTGTCTTCAAGGCTAGAGTGAATAGGCTCATAAACTAGTGCGCCTCACTATTAACGTGTGCATCACTGCTTGCTATCAGGTAGGATCGCAGACCAGAACCAATTTATATCAATTAAAAAAAAAGAATACTCTCGTTTGATCACAATAACATCTCATTTATTACAATCTAGTCTACTTGCTCCAATTTTAACTTTAAGTTAAGGCAAGGTTTCACTAACTTTGATCTGGAAATTCACAAATATAATAGAAGAGAATGCCGTGTAAAATTATTTCATAAAAATTGACCATATGAACTATCGCTGGGTAAAATCAAAATATGATATTTATAATTTCGTTGGCTTGATAAAAAAAAAAAAAAATACGAATCTGACCATAACTTAATTTATACCAACCAAACCCCAAGCGAACGCCGGCGTTTGCGCTTTCATTGTCTTTCTGTCTCTAATTGCTGATATTAAGATTTCAAACGTGTATATCTACGAAATTACGTCATGAATACGTTATATAAAATAATAAAGCTTTCTAGAAGGCACTGGAAAAAAAAAATTAAATAATTATATGTTTTTTTTTTATTAGAATAAAATTACTGCGACAGGGCCGCGAAGTCGACACGAGATCCGGACCAGTACTTACAAAATACTCTGTGACTACTACCGGCTCTTAATATCCTCACAAAGGTCTTCAAAGTCACCTTCATTCAGAATGACTGGCATGTTGTTCTAGTGGTTAGTGGCCCTGACGGCTAAGCTGGAGGTCGTGGGTTCGATTCCCTTCCAGGACAAATGTTTGTGTGATGAGCATGATCATTTGTTCTGTGTCTGAGTGTAATTTATCTATAAAATATATGTATTTAGAAATATTTAAGTATGTTTATCAGTTGTCTAGTACTCATAACACAAGCTCTGCTTAGCTTGGGACTAGATGGCGTTGTATGATAGTTGTGGGATATTATGTTATTATTACCTATATTATATTATATGTTAAATCACACAAACTCAAAAGAAGTGCCATACTTACGGTCCTACGCATAAAATGGCGAAAACTCACCTCATGTTACAGCAGACCTTCTGCGCCGCACCTGCTCTATGTCGCCACCCTTTGTCCTACATGGGCACCAGAGGTTTGATTTAATGGCACTCGCGGCAATAAACAAATTTATTAAGTGAATATCCCCAAATGGCATTCGGAATTGGATTTTTTTAAACAAACACGCGAAGGTAAATCGAAAATGTCGTTGGCAGGTATTTTCTAATGTTCTCGTATGGGAAATTTAAAACGATATCCAGATATGAAAACAAACGTGAAAGGCAAAATATTGCTTTGAAAATAACTGTGGGTTGTAGTCTTTGTTTATCTGTTGTGAGTTCGGTATTATTGGTGTTCGGCGGCGGGGTGTTGTGAAAGAGTTACCGCGCCCTTGAAACGTAAAGAGCGACTGAAAGAATATGAGCAGGGTTTAGTCTGTGAGTCTGATATTCCCTCTTTCTGCACAAAGAGAGGGACCAGTTACTTGATGATATACCATAAAAAAAATGTACAAAATTTTGAATGCGAAAAGCTTGACTTCATTTGTCTCAATTTTCAATATAGGTAGAATTATTGGCTAAGGCTTACTATCTCTCATAGCGAGCGTTGTTACGTAGTGTGCATGCGCAAGGAATGTAAGTAATTAATAGGATTATTAATGTAGAATGTGTTGACCTCACTCTTCTTCTTATCGGATGGTAGAGTCTGCTACACATCGACGCCACTCATATTTTGAAGGATAACCGTTTCACAGCATTGTAATTCCTTCTCGCGTTATTGAGTATCTTTATAAATCATTAATAGAAACGCGTCCTTCATTATGAATGAGTGTCTCTGCATTTCTGGATTTAGAATGGACATCATCGTTTTTTCTGGTATCGACAAAGCATATAAACTTCTCTAGTAATCGTCAGGTTTTTCAAGTAATTTCATCGTTCACACAGCTCATCCATCGTTATTCTGCTCTTTTTCTATTCTTACTTCGTTTTCGCACTTCGTCCTTGATGGACCATTGTGCGTTATAGTTTTTCACACATCATAATTTTCCTCTCGACATACAGCATAGTTGGTGCAGTGCTTTAACAATTGGCTGCTGCGCTGCGTGTCGCGTGATACGATTCCCGCTCACAATAAATATTTGTATGGTCTACAAATAAGTGTTCCGGGTCTTAGAATCTAGTGTTCGTGAGTTTATAGACACTAACGATATAGGATAGGCAATTCTTAATATGGAGCAACGTTTTCACATTCGGAGACATTTTCTTTGTTTCTTTGCATTAGTCTGTGTTTTCTCATAGCTACAACCCATGGGTCTTTATAGTCAAGAGTGATAGGGTTACTTCTAGGCACCTTGTTATCGACCACATTGTTGCTTACTATCAGGTGAGATAATGGTCAAAAGCAAACTTATCGATAAAAAAAACAGATACATAATTAAATTGGCAAAACCAAGACATGAAAACCAATAGGCGTAGGTAAGTGCTGATTGGAGCAGCATTAGATTGGATCCCAAATTGTTATTAGTGCCTGTGGTTTACGCCAATCTAGATAATTTGAGGGTGTTCCCAACATTAGCTAGATTGTGTGCAAGTTCACTGGTATTGGATTACAAGGGGATGAGGTTTGCTAGACGAGAATAGGTTTGAGGGTGAAAGATAAAAGGGTGTGTTAGAAAGAGTTACCATAACCCTGGAAAGTAAAATGCAACTGCAGGAACAAGGTTGGCTTTTAGTCAATAATAGTCTGAAACGCCCCCTCATTCCACCCAGAGCAGAAGAAGCTATTTCATGATTTATCACTCTCAAAAATAGGGAGAGATTAGACACTGGACAAGATTCTTGTTATTGAATAAATGACTATGACTGGACTGCCAGCTTTATTTATCTTTGAGATTACCTGAATTGCCTGATACGAGAAAGTGTTATTAACTTATGGAGGTTTCGTTATTTTTTGTGCAAAGAAAGCGCACTATCAGCATATATTAGTATAAACATATATTATTATGATTTCTGATACGAGTAGTTGAAAGCTCAAAAATGTAATCTTTCACTCTTCGCCAATCAAAGTAACTAAGTTATTATAATTTTGGAAAAGTAAAGTACCTATATTTTTTTTAAAGTTATATTTCGCAGAAACGGTTTTATTTACTACACAATATAAGAATGTTATTCTTTTAAATAATTATAAATTAAATAATAAATTTAATAATATTAATAAATGAATAAATAACTTAACTGTTATATATACATATTGAAAATAATAGTAGTATTCGTATGTCTAAACACGCATAAAAATAATAATTATTTTCACATTATTTTCTGAAAACCATTACTTAGTGTTAATTTATTCCTATTTTAATATGCAATATATTGAAGATAAAGGCCCTCACCCACCGTAACGCTGCCCGGCCGCGCCGCGCCGCGTCCACAAAACGCAGCGCGACCAATTTGCGACCGTGACGGATGGCGACCAATTAAATTGTTGGACACTCGGCGCTACTCGGTCAGGACGTTGTGGATTTTTGTGGGAGCAATTTGTTTTTCTGTTAGATAGTCTGTACTTGAAAGATTGTGGAAATATAGAATTCAAATATCTTTTTATACAGTTGTAAATATCTTCCAAAAAGCTATGGTGGTTATGGAAACTGTTTAGACTTTTTTTTAAGAGAAAGGCGTATTTATCATTTGTAACAGTAAAAGCTTAATAGATCTGAACTTACAGCAAACAGCAATTTTAACAAAATAAAAAATAAAGAACTATATTATCCTCAGAGTAACACAATCTTTCATTAACACTAACCCTGTAAATACCAATTAGTGTTACAACAATACTAATGTTAGGGCATATAAATGATGTGTTCTTTTCCTGTGTTACTTGTGGAAAAACTTTTCTTACTTCCATTCTATCATTCATCATGCTAACTCCTTTTTCTCTTCACTCACTCTTTATAAAATTCATCCATATTTTCTTTGGCCTTCCTATCCATCCATTCCTCGTCGCAAGACCATACTTCGATAAACGATTCTTGATCAAATTTTTAGTCACTACTTTCAAACTACATCTGCCCCCATAGCCAAGTTACAACCGTTTTGTGTGCACCGAACGCTTCGAGTTGACCTTGGCGCCAATTCTTGCCTAGGGGACTGTACTTATTTCTCACTTTGTCCATTTTCGTTAAACCACACACCAGCTAGCAATTATTAAATTAATTCTACAATTATGGTACCGCGTATAATTTGTAGGCGCGACTCGCGAGACAAAAGCCAATCGAGTGTCGTCAAGTAATTGACGGGCCGCTGTTCTATCTCTCTCCTTGTCTAGCACAAAAAACTTCCACGTGATTGAGCGAAACAGCTGTAGAGGAAGATCGAAAAAACGAACCAAATTGTTAATACGAAGCGTCGCACTTTGAATGTTAAATAATTAATTAATGTTTAAATAGACGTTTTGTATCTCTTATTTTTTTATTGAGAGTAAATGAAATTACAAGCATGGTTCCTGGTAATTAATCCATCCTGTTTTTATAACTTCCTTGGTTTTTTTTTGGCTTTTAACAAAGCTGTGAAAGTCCTCCCTAAAAAAAAATGTTTAAGGACCGTATTACACTTTCTTGTATGTATTTCGTTTGTCTTGGTATGGTCGTGTCAAGAGTACGGATGAAATGCATGTTACTAAAAGAGTTATAAGTATATGTGGATGGGTGGAGAAGGAGAGAGAAGCCAAAGAAAAGATAAACGGATTATGTGAAGTGTGATATGAAAGAAAAGGAAGTTAGTGATAGCATGACGAGTGACTGGGTAGAATGGAAGAAAAATCGTGTTGTGTTTACAGACCACGAGTAAGTTAGATCAAGCTTAGGTTTAATTAATTTTCTTTTGCGGGAAATCGTGAAACAACTTCCCCCACTCTTGGTCGAGTGAGAGGGGGTGTCAGACTTCACTGACTGAAACCCACCACCATTTGGTGCGTTTTTTTAGTTGTTTTTTGCGTCCCCGGGCCACGGTGAATCTCTCTAACAATTTCTTAACTCTAGCTTGTATAGCAGATGTTTTTTTGTTTTTTTTTTTCATATTAGTCTACAGATTGCAAACTACGTAAGCTTAGTTGTGTACCAAAGTATGACAAATTAACTCATTTACGCGACATAAGCTGGAATAGTTTCGCTAGGGCTATGGGGATTTTCAGAAAGAATATAATAATAATATAATATTCCACAACTATTACACAACACCGTCTAGTCTCAAGCTAAGCAGAGCTTGTGTTATGAGTACTAGACAACTGATAAACATACTTATATATTTCTAAATACATACATACTAAAGATAAATCACACAATCAGACACAGAACAAATGATCATGTTCATCACACAAACATTTGTCCTGGGTGGGAATCGAACCCACGACTTCCAGCATAGCAGTCAGGGTCACTAACTACTAGACCAACCGGTCAGTCAGAGAATGTAAAGAGCAACTGAAGGACAGAGGTGATATTCTTTAAATGATAATTATAAACTAGTGATTGAATGCAATTTCACCTTAAGCCAAGCAGCTATGCAACCGTTGACGGTGAGGCGCACTAGTATATTAAGAGCCTATTCACTCTAGCTTTGAATACACTTAAATTATAGGATGGGAAGACCGCAGCAGGCAAATTATTAAGTCTGTAAAAGTCTCACACGCCTTATCCTAGAGCTATGTCGCTCCGCTCTAGGCGTTACAAGTAAGAATAAGCCTCTATACAAAAGCTGGATTAATTTAGCTCCTGGTCGGCAACTGCATTAGACATTACCGTACTGTTTTTTAAGATGGAAAACTGACCAAAATATAGGCCTATTTTAACTTCTTATTGTTTTACTTTAACAAATCCCAATTATATTAATTAAAACGTCATTAATATATACAAATAATTCACACACTCATCCCACAGAACTCCAGATAAGCTGACATGAGCGTAAACATCATCCACTCGTCTGCGAACACATCACAGTCAGGGTGTGTATCCAAAAGAGTGTTGAACGCAGAAAGAATGCGAGGGCCAGGACACTGGGTTCGCGCAACAGTACGACTCGCTAGCACAGCGAACAAGCTGTCTCCTGATGCGGCTATATTTAACTGGGGCAAAAGTTGAGAAAGTTCGGTATGCAGCTCCGGAGTATCTCCTTCTATTATGTATACTAATTTTAATCGATCATACATTCAGCGACAAAAGTCTATCAACACTACTTAATTACACAACAATACTTACACATCAAACAAGTAGATTTTGAAATCTGTGAATCAATTTTAATTAATAATTATACTATTATCGAAGCTGTTGACATAATTTAAAAACAAACTAGAGCCAATCAAGCTAATCAAAACCCAGTGAACTAATTACAAAATCAGCTGCAATTGAACTCGACCAAACATTGACAACACAAACACAGACTAATCCATTCTATACTATGTATTATTATTATTGCAAATTATTGACACAGTACAAAACTAAACATTTATTGTGAAAATGTAACAAACAATATTATCTATTCCATTTGTATGGTCGCCATTGTATACTCTAGGGTTGGCAGCTTGCATCCATTTTTATTAACTATCAAAAAAAAAAAATTAAATATTCCAAATACGTACATTTTTTGAGGTTATTAAAAAAAAGTAACGATGATCCATTTAACTAACCATATGGTCTGCCGGCGCAGTCGTTGAGTGATTGTCAGCCGCACTGCGTGTCGCGGTTTCTGGCATGAATAAAAATTTGTATGACCTTCAGGTACATGTCCCGAGTTTGTGTATCTTGTGTAAGTGAGTTACATGTTTGTAAACACACCCATAAAATGTCACTCATAAAATGTTAAATAAATACCCGATCAATATAATTAACAGCCATGATTGTATCTACTCAAAGATTTAGGTCTGAAAAAGTTTCTATAGAATGGAAGCGAAAAATTTATTGAAGCTGTTTATTTTAAATGTAATAATTATGTACATAATTATATTTTTGTAATGGTAAGTGTAAATCATTTACACCTAATTATTATTTTGATTTATAATGTAAATTAGTGTTGTCAACCCTGGCGCACACCGACGCGAGTATGTGAAGCGGGCCGTGGCGGTCGCGCGGTCACGCGGGCGTGTGGACGCGCGGGCGCGCATACAAATTATATTAGCAATGAAGTGCTGGGCTTTGAAATAGAGATACACGTAAATTACACGCTTTACACGCTGTCACGAATTTTTAAGATATTTGATGGTTTTAAATAGATTTAAATTTGTTTTTGTCACTCCCTTATACATATTATTTATTTATCTTCGTTGAATCGAATCATGATTATACTCGTAACTAAGATGATCGTTTTTACAAATTCCGAAATTAACTAATTATGTGACAGCAAAACTAAACTCAAGAAAACATTGTTTGTGATTAATTTGTAGTCGATTGCTATTTAGTCATTATCTTATGTTTTTTGTTTTAATTTTAATTTATCGCTTTCATCAATTTATTATATTTTTTTATATATTTTTAAGTCAATGATTGCTTTTCTAGAACCAAATTTATACTTTTAAATTTAATTTAATGTCCAATACCAATTAGTGTAAAATATTTTAATTAGCTAAATGTAAAATCTTTTGTAAATTATGTCGTTGGAATTTCTATCAAATAAATGATAATAAATAAATAGCAACTAGTTTCACATGAAATTGTGTTTTTTTTTTTATTTTTAATACCAAATAAAACCCTTTATTGTGATAAATTAAAAAACAACACACAAGGGTGAGAGACTGTATTACTACAACAAGAGCCAGATTTCAAGGAAGTGTATTGAAAAAATATTTACAACTTTAGTTGAATTGATTATTTGACGAAAATCCATTACCTATTTTACTAAAATATATTTTCAACAGCAAATTTGCTGCATAACAAAATGCCTCTCTAAATTTCAATAGCAATCGCAATCAATCAGTGAAAGGCTATCCACTCTGAACTAGTTGGCTGCCCCATTCAGCCGCGCATTACTAACGATTAACGCACGCTAAACACGCGAGCTAACATCACTGCAGTGTGTAGCTAGCCTATGTTTGCAACTCACACTGTTTTGGAACATTGAAATATTTGAGTTCCCATTATATTGCAAAGTAACATCAACTACGCCTTTGTGTCATGGTACTAAATAGGACTATTTAGTCGGTAGCTCGTCTGGTATGGCGCTAATCCGGGTCGACGGCATATTGTGTAATCCACGTGGGCCTCAAAGAGGTTAATACCAGAAATCCCCATCGTCAAATTCCCACCAGTGAGGATTGTTACTTTTTTTTTCAGAAATCCCCACTAGTTAAACAATACCAGCCTAGTGGTTTCTAAGTTATAAAAGAAAACGTTACTCAACTTAATTACAAAATTAAAACTCAATTACAGCTCGGTGCCCGTGAGACTTAAAAGTCGTAAAAGTTTGTTGCAAGCGTGAGCCCAACTCAAAGTAACACCACCTCAGAGAGATGTGACCTCTGGCGGGAGAAGTTTAAACCTCCAGGTGGTTTTGTCAAGCTATCCGAGAGCCTACTGGGGCCAGGGTTATCCGAAAGGGCGCTCGAGCCCCGGTATGAAGGCTAGAAGGAACGGGGTGGGTCTTTTAGTCAGTAAGAGTCTGACACTATCTCCCGCTCCGCCCAAGGGCGGGGGATGTCAATGCATGATTTTTCCCACCATAAAAAAAAAACCGGCCAAGTGCGAGTCGGACTCGCCCATGAAGGGTTCCGTAGCAGCAAGTAACATAATATAAAAGTTCTTGTAATGTGTTGTAACTTTGATCGATGTTTTAATAATAGTGTATTTTTTCGGTTTATGACGCATTAAAAAAAAACTACTCACTGGATTTCGTTCAAACCAATTTTCGTTGGTAGTTTTTATAGTAATGTACATCATATATTTTTTTTAGTTTTATCATTCTCTTATCTTGGAAGTTAGAGGGGGGGGACACACATTTTACCACTTTGGAAGTGTCTCTCGCGCAAACTATTCAGTTTAGAAAAAAATGATATTAGAAACCTCAGTATCATTTTTGAAGACCTATCCATAGATACCACACACGCATGGGATTAGTGAAAAAAAAAAAATTTTGAGTTTCAGTTCTATGTATGGGGACCCCCAAAATTTATTGCTTTTTTTCTATTTTTGTGTGAAAATCTTAATGCGGTTCACAGAATACATCTACTTACAAAGTTTCAACAGTATAGCTCTTATAGTTTCGGAAAAAAGTGGCTGTGACATACGGACGGACGGACAGACAGACAGACAGACAGACAGACAGACAGACAGACAGACATGACGAATCTATAAGGGTTCCGTTTTTTGCCATTTGGCTACGGAACCCTAAAAAGCTATCCGAGAGCCTCTCTCCTGGACATGAGTTGCCATTGCCAACCTGGACTACTCTAAACAGACTCCTCACCCAAGTTGGGCGCAGCAATGATACTCTCCACGGGTGGGGGTTCTCGGACTGTTCCAGTCTTCAGTGTTTGTGTGGTGCCTCTCCGCAGACCTTCCGTCCTGCAAAACTTGCCCTGTTACTTACTCACTTTGGGACCTAATGACAGCATCAGCGGACGGCATTGCCGTGGCCGAAGTATGGGCCAGGCAAGAAAGAAGAACGGTCACGTCCCATATAAAAAAAACCCAGTCCCGACAGAAAAGTGACATATCTCAGTTTTTTTGTTATTATTTATATAATCATATTATATAGTTTTTATATTCGAAATCAATGGCTAACACCAAAATATTGCCTTATGTTTTTGTTCAGGGTTTACACTAAAAAAATACAAAATGCCTACTTATCTACACAATTCGTAATGTATGTACTTAACTAAATGACGATAAATAGTTATGGGATGTATCCAGGAGACCTGGAGATACAGCTGTATTATATAATTTTTGAACTCCGAGTACAACATTCAACTTAGGATTTTTTTTTAAGGTGGTTTAAAATCATCTAATGACATCTCTCGCCCTTGGGTGGAGCGTGTCAGACTCTTACTGACTAAAAAATTCCACCCCGTTCCTTTTTGCCTCTGGTACTGGGGTCAGAGCATGCCCTTCTGGATTCGCCCTCAACTTAGGATTAATTAAAATCCTCATATTCGATGATTCAGATCGGATTATTCCACTAATTCGTTGACGCCAGTTCGAGCTTATATCGGTGATTAGAGAACTAAAAAGTTCATTAATCACCGTTACGATAACAGGTATTCGTATTTTTATTTTTAACGCAGCCGGTATTAGTGGGAATAGAAATACAATAAAACTTTATTTCGACATATTGGTTTTATTTTTGGTAGAACCCCGTTGATAGCTACCTAAATCACTGATCTACGATCAGATCATTCTTTTCGATTATTGAAAATGACGATTTTAATTAATCCTAAGTTGAGGGCGAATCCAGAAGGGCATGCTCTGACCCCAGCACCAGAGGCAAAAAGGAACGGGGTGGAATTTTTTAGTCAGTAAGAGTCTGACACGCCCTCTCGCTCCACCCAAGGGCGAGAGATGTCATTAGATAATTTTAAACCACCTTAAAAAAAAAAATCCTAAGTTGAATGTTGTACTCGGATTTCAAAAATTATATAATACAGCTGTATCTCCAGGTCTCCTGGATACATCCCATAACTATTTATCGTCATTTAGTTACATACATTACGAATTGTGTAGATAAGTAGGCATTTTGTATTTTTTTAGTGTAAACCCTGAACAAAAACATAAGGTAATATTTTGGTGTTAGCCATTGATTTCGAATATAAAAACTATATAATATGATTGTATAAATAATAACAAAAAAACTGAGATATGTCACATATCTGTCGGGTCTGGGTTTTTTTTGCCTGTTCTTCTTTAACTAGTTTTGCCACCGAAACGCCCAGAAGAAGAAAACTCCCAACAATCCCTACCAGTGGGGATTGTTACTTTTTTTCCAGAAATCTAAATGTCCTGGCAGGCAGGCAGATTGTTTGAAGGAGTTACGGTAGCCCTCGCAAAAAAGGCAACTGAAGGAATAATGTAGGTTTTAGTCAATAAAATTCAAACACCCCCTACTCTCGCGTAAAAAAAGGTACAGGTTAATATGATACGTGTTTACACGAGCAATAAATAACCTTTTTTTGAATCATCATTAGCATCGCACAGGATCGGTAGCGTATCACGATACCATCACCTTTGATCACTGATGCGATATTATTTGCCGTTCATTTGGGACCAACCTGACGAACCATTGGGAACTCGTTATTTTTGTATTCTTGGAAATTGACCTTTGACTTGTTTATCATTTAATTTCAGTTTTTTTTTCACATCGTTCTTTATTATATGAACGACTCTTATTTTATTTACTGGTTGCTCTCCACTCAGGATAAAGCCAGAGCAAGGGCATGTCAGACTTACAAAAAAAAATAGCTTTGCGAATTAATACAGTACCAACGACACTAATGCGTGTGACATCACACACAACACAGCACGCAGCATATGCGCGCGTGTTTGTCACGCTGTTGACGTGACCAGGTTTGTTCAGTGAGTGTGTAGTGTGTGCCGCTGTAGTGCTCTGTAGTGCATAACTGTGTTACTATCTACTCATTAGCTGTTTCACTAGCATTTGTTGGTACGCACTCGAAATATAAACTAGCCTTCTATGCACAGATTTTAGGGCCGACGCTGCATTAAGCGGGCGCCCGCGTGGTTCCATCCAAAAGTATTCCGTCGCGGCAATGGAGCACAGACTTATTTAGTCAATATCGCTATGTGATTCGGGTCGCACGCACGGACGAAAATGTCTTTAATTATTAAGTTCTCCATCAATACGACTGTACATGAACACCGTTAAAGTTGAACTAGCGACACTGCTTATGGATGTCCTGTTGCGGTCCCACGGTAACGATCCGCGTGAACACGCGTGTACACACTGTATGCGTGTTCACGCGGGCACGGAGCACGCGACGGGCTGCCGCCATCTCGTGATCCGTGCCCGCTTAACGTAGCGTCGGCCCTTACTGTTTCCAATACTGCAGTGTAGGGATGGAACGGAAATGGTTATATTGGAACTGATTTTGGAAGAGGAGTTTTTAAACTTGGTTTGTCAGAACCGGAACCGAAGTCGGGGTTGAAGCTTCATATGAAACACTACTAAAACTAAACAAAAATTTGGGTAAGGATTCAGAATTGGGAACAAACGTTTGTAACATTTTTGCTTCAGTGGATGTGCAGAATGACCACTCTATGCACCCCATCATAAAATCTTATGATCCACGAAAGAAATCTCGTCTTCCAGAGTTATTTAGTTGATCTCTTTCTCTCTACTCAAATAGACTGGAAATCAGGGAAAAATAGACTTTATAGATACATATACTTGGAAGATGTGTCTGCACTATTATTTATTTATATATACTTTATTGCACATCCAGATTACAAATTAACAAAAAGGAAACCATATAAAAAAAAACCTACAATTGGCGGCCTTATCGCACTAGGCGATTTCTTCCAGGCAACCTTGAATGGGCAGAGATTATTTGGACACAATTTTATACTAAGGTACCGCATTAAATGCAAACAATTGGCTTTAACTTTGACTTTGAAATATGATAAGTTTTTCACATATGTTAGTCACCCGTCAAACTATCACAACTCCCTTTACTATTTCTGTCATATCACTCTTCACACAATCCATCCGTCTTTTCTTTGGCTTTCCTCTCCCTCTTCGTCCATCTACATGTATAGTCAGAACTCTTTTAGGAATATGCGCTTCATCCCTCCTCTTCACAGGACTATACCAAGATAACCGATTTTCTTTCAATTTTTCAGTCATTGGCGCCAATTTCAAACTTCCTCTAATATAGGTAATCATTTCTCACTTTATCCATTCTCGTCACACCAGACATCCAGCCTATACCTTTATATAGGTGATCATTTCTTTCTAAAGCTCACTGAGCCATAACCAAAGATATCTTGACAAGACCAGCCTACTAAAAAAAATCAAATAAAACGCAGCAGTCTCGATGAACTCACACGATTGTTATTTAACTACGCGGCATCCGTCAACAGCCATTGATACACAACCAAACATGAGTATTTCAAACAACAGCCCACTGTGTTCACTGTGTCCACTGTGTCCACTGTGTCCATGTGCCCACTGTGTCCAGTGTCCAACAGCACAGGGGACTGTACACCCTCATAGGATTTGTGATGTTTGGTTTCTTTATTTGTGAGTGGATTTGTTTGGCTCATTGTATTTGTTCGACGGGTGTGTACTGTTGGGGGTTATGTGAATGTAGCGGTGAATAGTGATCTATACTTGTGAATAAAATTGAAGAGTTTGTTTTTAATATCAAAATAACATTTTTTTAAATTAAATATGGATAGGCCTGTTGGTCTAGTGGTTAGTGACCCTGACTGCTATGCCGGAGGTCGTGGGTTCGATTCCCACCCAGGACAAATGTTTATGTGATGAGCATGATCATTTGTTCTGTGTCTGGGTGTAATTTATTTATAATATGTATGTATTTAGAAATATTTAAGTATGTTTATCAGTTGTCTAGTACCCATAACACAAGCTCTGCTTAGCTTGGGACTAGACGGGGCTGTGTGATAGTTGTGGAATATTATTATTATATTATATTATTATATATGAAAGTACTAGTTGCAATCAACGGTTTTACCTGAGTGAATGTAGCAAATTGTCCCAAATAAACATCCGAGATAGAAGAGGATCTATCCTACATATAGTATTCTTGGACGTGATCTACTCGTGTACCAATTTTCGTTTATTTCCTTTCAGAATTTGAAGAGTGAAGGAAGTGTTTAGGCGTAGAGGGCATTTCTTGGAATAGTTCTTAGGATTTTTTTTTAGAGGAGGACACTTTTTATCCTAGTAGTAAGTTTCCATAGAATAATTTTCCATCTCCAAGCGGGTGAAACCACTGCTAGAAGCTATGGCGTACATTCATAATTTTACTAAGCAAATTAAAACGTCTAGTGAAAGCATATTAGTAGCATAATCAGCCTTTTAATGTTCCCACAGCTGGGAGCCAGGACTCCTTTTTAAGTGAGGGATATCATGTTAGAATTTCCAGATATTTTATAATACTGCAGGATTGTTCGATAGCGTTACCGTGGCCCTAGAACACAACATGCAACTGAAGGAGCACAGGTAGGTTATAGTCAGTACAAGCTTGTCACTTCCTCTTGCTCTATCTAGAGCAGATGCCGTTATTTGATGATGTTTCCACGTAAAAAAGGAAATATGTTATGGTAATGGACTTTTTATTTTATACCTTTTCATTAGAACTCTGTTTATTTTTTTTATTGGTGCATTACTAAATTAATATCGTTTGTATGTTTTAATATAAATGGGCATTAATATTTCGTTTCAATAATAACACCTTTTGATTAATGAGTTTTTAACTCTGAATCCATTATTTTAATACGAGTTTTCTGCAATCAATTCAATCAGTTCATATCATACATTAACTTGATTATGCTTTTATTATTATTGATAAGTTCGCACTTGGCTACTATCGAACTTGGTGTAGTCAACGATGCAGCATGCTTGCTTAGAAGTAGCCTATTCACTCTTGGCCTAAGACCACCAGGGCTCCAGATTGTAGTTACCAGAAAACCGAAAAAGATTTAAACTTATCATCAGGTGAGATGGTGGTCATACGTGAGCCTATCAATAATAAAAAAAGAGAAAAGAACACGTTAAACGGTCTAACTTCGATCCCTAAGTGAAGCTTTTTAATCAAGAATTCCTCAATTCAGCAGCTCCATTAGACAATTTCAGTCATCTAACATGTAATATTTTTTATTATTTGGTTTCAAGTCACCAAATCATTCTTTCCGCTCTGGGTGGAGCAAAAAGAGATGTTTTTTTTTCGGTGGGTAAAAATCATCCAGATAACCTCCCCTGCCCTTGGGCGGAGCGGGAGATAGTGTCAGACTTTTACCGACACAAAAACCCACCCCGTTCCTTCGTTGCCTTTCATACCGGAGTTGAGTCTTTCTTTTCGAAGCAAACCCTCGGCCCCAGTAGGCTTCGACCCTGCTGAGCCCCTAAGGTTACCGACATCTCCTTTAGGCGCGCGGGAACAGTACGCGCCGTCGACGACTTGGGAGCAAAAAGGCGTGTACATTTTTTACTTCTTAAAACCCACACACGACGGCGTTTTACTTCAGCGCCGACCCACTCCCTACTGAAGTAAAGCGCCGTCGAGGTCGGCCTAGAAAGAGGTGGCGGGATGATCTGGACGCGTACCGCGAGGACTGTTTTGGGACGACGCAGGAGAAAGTTTGGAAGGACTTGGGGGAGGCCTTTACCCAGCAGTGGGACAGCAACGGCTAGAAAAAAAAAACCCACCCGTGTTACATGGCTGCGGTAATTCTTTCAATCTTTTCTGCAGCCCACTTATTACATACTTGAAACTTAAAAAAAAGACTATGTCTAGTCCACCTATAGGGACGCATACCATGTCCAAAGTGGCTAAAATCAACAACAATATTTCCAAACCGCATTTCACTTGTTCATCATAATTAGCAACACTGAAACTAAACTTACTTGTTTCTCACAGAGACAATAGAAACAACATCAGCACGCATTCTACCTCGACTTACCGACGACGTAGCTAGGTAGAGGTAGTGGCACGACCGCACCAGCAGTGTTCCGGTATTTAGCGAGCATTCCAATCATAACTTAGTTATAACTGTGTGTTCTGTGTTCTAATGTATTTGTGTATTGATGTTGATATTAGTAGCTGGTTGTGGAGTATCGGATTTTGCTTATTGGAAGTTTAGGAGAGGATGTGGAGGGATATTGATAATCTTATAACAATAAAAGATAACTATTATATAAGATAATTTTTAGATTATACGAAACCTCAATACACTTGTTCACAATCAGAATCTAAATGGATTTTTAAATATTTTTTAACAAAAATATTTAAAAAGGTTACCTAACACCACGGACACTAATTACAACACTAATCATGGCAGGTCATAGCGGGAATTAAGCGCTAGCAAACAGCAGGGTACCTGGAATGGCCCGCTGTTTATTTATTTTGCTGACATAACCAGCTTATAACTTTGTAATTTTTCATGATAAAATTATGAAATTTTGTACACAGTTTCTTTACATAAAAATACTAGTCAAATGTTTCGGGTTTTGCGTATTCTTAAACTAATGTTTTATGATTCCTTATCATGAATATTTAAAGCAAAGTAGTTGAGCTGTTTTTGAAAACATTTCAGAGTATACGAGTATCACTAATATTGTATAGGTAAAGTTTGTGAGCATAGGATGGTGTGCGTGTGTGTGTTTGTTACTACTTCACGCTTGAACGGTTGAACGGATTTCCACGAAACTTGGTACACGGGAAGACCATGTCCTGGAAAAACATACTTTTTATCCCGGGAACATGTTGGTTTAGGATAACTTTCTACTATCACAAGGACGAAGTCACTAGCAGCAACTAGTTGTGTGTGTGTTGTGCTGTTGATTTCGTTCCGTTTTTACCTGTAGTATTTTTTTTTAATATTTATACATCTATCTATCAATGATTATCTATATTATATATATATGTATTTAGAAATATATAAGTATTTTTATCAGTTGTCTAGTACTCATAACACAAGCTCTGCTTAGCTTGAGGCTAGACAACGTTGTGTGATAGTTGTCGAATATTATCTAGATTATTTTATAATAAAATAGGAGTGTCTGTTTGTAATAATGAAATAACCACTTTTAACTACATGCATATGAATATATATACGATACATACACCAAAATATTTTTTTTTATAATTTTTGTGTTTGTCCCGGCTAATCTCTGAAATGGCTGGACCGATTTTGACGGAACTTTTTTTGGCAGGTAGCTGATGTAACAAGGAGTAAAATAGGCTACTTTTATTTTAGAAAAAAAAACAAAATCCTGTAGTCCACGCGAACGAAGTCGCGGGTACAGCTAGTGTGTTATAAACTAGTACTTGACTGCGATTCCACCTGATGGTATGATGCAATCGTAGATGGTGAGGCGCACTAGTTTAATAAGAGTCTATTCACTCTAGCCTTGAAGACACCTAAATTATAATTGGACGGGATTTTTTATTATTACTGTCTTGTCTACCTCTCTTTACCTCTGAAGTAAGTAGCCGATCAAGTGTTAAAATGTGTGTCAAACTACACACATTATAGACTGTAGTCTGGATGTGAAAATACGGATGCACAATTTGCTTTTATATCATTGTTACTGTAAGTTATTGGTTCGTTTTACTTGCGTTTGTCACTTACGACACAAATTACTCAATTATTGCTTTGACACAGAACAACAATGTTTCTTTACTACTTCAAAGTACTATAGACCTTTCAGGTTGATATTAATTTCAACCAAAAATTTCTACGACTTTTTGCCAAAAGGTTATGGCTAAAAGACAAACGTTCTTCAAACTGATTCAATATAGGTTTAGAAGTATGCAGCACAGTGTAAAGTCCTGCTAACCTCCATTGAAAAAGGAGGATCCTCGAAACAGATGGGTAACAAATGTCTGATCTAGCCAACTACCTGATAGATGATTTTGGGCTTTTTTATATTGTGTTCTAATCGCGCTGAGAAATCTAATTACGTGATGCAGGATTTAGAATTTTTAGTTCCTGTGGCAAGGTGGACCGATGACCTGGTAGGGTTCCGGGAATCAAAAGAGGACTGCTTATTGTGGGGACACTTGAAGGAGGTCTTTGTGCAACAATGGATGTCTTTCAGCTGGAATCATGATGATGTGGCCATAGATGTCGCTACAAAGGTTTCTATTTTTAAGGTACGGTACTCTAAAAGTAATATAAAATACTGCCGCCTACACACAGTTTTAGACATTCTTACGAAATCTATGACAGTAACATTAGCAAAAAATAAACATATGTTTCGTAAGGATACTTAACTTTTCCATCCTTCTCAGACATAGTGTCCAACTGTCTGTCTATCGTCATATTTCTACATACATACGTGCTCCTACGAGTGGGTAGATATACTCTCAGTGTAGTCCGTGTCTTCACAACTGGGCGTCAAGCGAGCTGGCCTGTTATTGCGTTAGAGGTTGTAGGTAGAGGAGGCGGCGGGAGCGATTTTGAACAAAGAAGTATGGTTAGAAACTCTTATGAGTTTAACACATGATGACAGGATATCTTTTTCCCATCACTACATAGTGCGCACCGGAAAACGCAGCGTTGGAAGGCCTCCTACAAGGTGGTCCGATGACCTGGTGAAGGTTGCGGGAATCCGATGGATGCGGGACGCACAGGATCGTGCATTGTGATTTGGGGGAGGCCTATGTCCAACAGTGGACGTCTGTCGCTTGAGATGATGACTTCATAGTGACCGTTGTCGTCAGTGTGATGACCTATCATCATATATATCAGTATCTGGACCAGGCTTGGAGCGAAAGGTTGAGGACTGGGTATTGTAGCGCAGATTAAGAAAGATCAATGTTTAGTAGGGTTTACAAAAGGCTGAGTTGGGCAAATAATTTTGTCTTGACACCCAAATAGCTCAAAACATTTATCACTATCGATCAGGCGTGATGGAAACACCCACCGGTGTGAAAAAAATGGTAGAATTACTACTTCTTTGTCAACAGATTTTTGCTATGCCGCAGGTCGTGGATTAGATTCCCACCCTGGCCAAATATTTGTGTGATGAGCATAATCATTTTAAGAGTGGCAGGCGGTCGCCGACTTCTGCGAAGCAGTAATGCTCGCAAAGGAGGAGACCGAACGCATCAGGCAACGGCGTTATCGCCGCCGCCGTCGCTGGGATTTTGATCCCGATTTCCGGCCAACGTAGACGCGGGCTTGCGGACAGTGAGAAATGGGTAGCTCGCTGTCCGGCCGTCCGCTAACTGTCCGGACCAAGCCCAAGTCGTTGACGGCGCGCACTGTTCCCGCGCGCCTCAAGGAGTTGTCAGCAACAGCAGGAACCCAGCCGGATCGAAGCCTACTGGGGCCAGGGTTATCCGAAAGGGCGCTCGAACCCCGGTATGAAGGCTAGAAGGAACGGGGTGGGTCTTTTAGTCAGTAAGAGTCTGACACTATCTCCCGCTCCGCCCAAGGGCGGGGGATGTCAATGCATGATTTTTCCCACCATAAAAAAAAAAAAACATAATCATTTTGTTCTCTGACTGGGTGTAATTTATCAATAATTTGTAAGTAGATATATATTTAGAAATGTATAAGTATGTTTATCAGTTGTCTAGTACTCATAACACAAGCTCTGCTTAGCTTCGGGCCTTTGTGTGATAGTTGTGGAATATTCTTATTATTAAAAACAAATATTTCTGTGGCTCACGTGGTGCGCCACACGTAACGGAAGGGATCCAGACAGTTCTAACAAACTTTCAGAACTTTTTCGCTTGCTTCCGAGGCCGGAAGGTAAAGTCTGTCATGTTTTAACCACTAAAAATACGTTTGTATTCCTAAAACAGCCTTTTTTAAAGTTGAAAAATCATCAGGTAAATTCTTTCGCTCAAAGAGGATTGGGTTTTAGTTATTAAAAGTCTGATACTCCCTGTATCCGACTTTTAATAACTAAAACCCACTCGTGTTCCTGTAGTTGCCCTTCGCGTTCCAGGGGGCGGTTCCTCTTTCGAACAATTCTATAACTCTGGCAAGCACCAGTCCTAGCTCCTTTTTTATGGTGGGAAAATCATCAATGACAACTCCCGCTCTTGGGTGGAGCGGGAGATAGTGTCAGACTCTTACTGACTGAAAACCAACCCCGTTTCTTCAAGCCTTTATACCGGGGCTCGAGTTGTCTTTTGAATCTAACCCTGGCCCCGGTAGGCTTCGACCCAGCTGGGCCCCTACTGTTGCTGACAACTCCTTGAGGTGCGCGGGAACAGTACGCGCCCTCGACGACTTCAGCTCAGTCCGGACAGTCACCGGACGGTCGGACAGCGAGCTTCCCATTGCTCACTGTCCGCAAACCCGCGCCTACGGTGGCCGGAAATCGGGATCCTGATGCGGTCGGCCTTCCCCTTTGCTAGCATTACTGCTTCGCAGAAGGAGGCGACCGCCTACCACTCCTCCTCGCAAGGCCCGGCGCGAGAGGTCTTCGCCGCCGATCGCCCCCACGAGGGCAAGGCGATACTCCGCCCAAGCAGGGCACACCTCGACTGTGTGGTCCTAGCTCCTTCAATCATGCTGATAGGTCTTTGAAGTCCTCAAAAGGGCTTCTTCTTAGCGTGTCGATGGCAAATAATAAAATTAGTTTAAAGTTTCCCGGTAACGGACATGGTAACTCATGTTCAGGTGAGAGGAACTACAACGGTTCGATGAAATCACCAGGTGGCATCTCCTGCTATAGGTTGCAAGTCTTCGAAGTGGTGTTAACATGAGATAAATTCAAGACAAACGATTTTTAAGCGTCTGGGGAACCAAGCTGTGTCGTTTCGCCTTTCCTATGCGGCTAATCAAGGGCTTATCCGAATGGCTCACTATCAAATAATAGTCGATAGTAAGGGCAAGCCACTATTTACCATAATTCGAAATCAAAATTCCAGATTTTTATTGATACAAACTAGTGCTTTACTGCGATCCCACATGATGGTAAGCAGTGATGCTGACGGTGAGGTGCACGAGTTTATTAAGAGCCTGTTCACTCTAGCCTTGAATACAATTTAATTATAATCGGACGGGATGATTTCTGAACACAGGACCCTACGTTCAGTTGTCAGGCTAAATGAGTCAGTCTAAATTCAGGGCCATCACAAAAAACATAATTTTGTCTTTGCACTATACTGAAGCCATCCAATCTCTCTCGCCTATCAAGTGATGCTACCTTTAGTGGAACTAGTCCATTTCACTCGCTCCAGTAACTCGGCAGCGTGTCACCATCTGTGACATGACACATACTGTCCGAATCCCTTAGATTTAGCCACTAGACAGACGTTTCACTGCTCACAAGACTCAGAGTTCGCACACACATACACAACGCGATATTCGAGTGATTCTGAGGAGAAATAAAGGGGGCTAGATTTGTGTTACAAATTGCATTTTTATAGGTGGTTGCAGTCACTGAGTATTTTGTATGAACTCCGCCCGGGTGTATGTCGATTTCGCGGCCGTAACAGCGGTTTATAATCTGTCTAATAAGTCAACCGACTTGGGAATTTTGTATAATATTTAATCATTTAAGAAATACTTATATTCGATACTTTTTATAAGGTTCTTCTGTTAGTAAACAATGATCTCTATCTCTTAATCAACCTTGATTATTGAACCCGTGTTGACTATATCAGATTTCATTAAATCCTAATAAATACCCAAGTCGTTTAACTTATTAGACAGACTTATAATAAATATTAAAGATTTTTGTTTTTGCGAGGCGCTTTTAAAAAACAAGCTTCATTATTTTTGGTTACTTTCAAGTTTCAAATATTTCCGAGACGTAATTTCGTAGACATACACGTTTGAAATCATAAGTTAAGGCTAGATTCGTTTTTAGGGTTTCGTAGCCAAATGGCAAAAAACGGAAAACTTATGGATTCATTACGTCTGTCTGTCCGTCCGTCCGTATGTCACAGCCACTTTTTTCCAACTATACTGTTGTAACTTGGTAAGTATGTATTCTGTGAACCGCATTAAGATTTTCACACAAAAATAGAAAAATAATTAATACATTTTGAAGGTTCCCCATACTTAGAACAGAAACTCAAAAAAAATCCATCAAATCTATACGTGTGGGATATCTATAGATAGGTCTTTAAAAATGATGTTGAGGTTTCTAATATCATTTTTTTCTAAACTGAATAGTTTGCTTAACAGGCACTTCCAAAGTGGTAAAATGTGTCCCTCCCTCTATAACTTCTAAAATAAGAGAATGATAAAAACTAAAAAAAAAATATGTGATGAAAACCGCCACCGAAAATTGGTTTCAACGAGATCTAGTAAGTACTTTTTTTTAATACGTCTTAAATCTAAAAAAATATTATTAAAACATCGATCAATGTTAGAACGAGTTGCAAGAACTTATATTATGTTACTTGCTGCTACGGAACCCTTCATGGACGAGTCCGACTCGCACTTGCCCGTTCTTTTTTAGGTTTTTTAAAACTTTATTTATTTTTTAGTGTTTAGTGAATAGTTTTTTAAATAAGTAATTTTAATTTAATTTAAATTATTTATTTTAATTTTTTAAATCTTGGCTGTCTAATCAGAATAATCAGATATTTTAATCATATTTATTGCATTGTCATCGGTCTTTGATGGGTGTGCAATGCTTAAAGAAAAAATCTGATCGACTCCAAACTTGGGCAAAATCGAGCTCAAAAGCGATGGTTATAAGCAGACATATAGGTGAAGCTTTTAAAAGCGTGTTAAAAAATAAGCAGGTCTTTATGTATTTTGAAAAAAATAATTACCAAGTGATATTTTTAATTCTTGTTTTGTTGCCTCAATGTATCTATTACTAATTTACTACATACAATATATTTCGCTATTCAATCAGAGCCACGCATCGAAATACTAAATTCGAAATCTCTACATATATACCGTATTACAAACTAATCAAATCCCTCAATCCTACCGCATGGCGTGAAGTGATCCTACCTATAGTGACACAGAATAGATAAAGACAGAAGATCCGCGTCATACAACGAGTGAAATTACACGTAGACAGAGATGTGAACGTAGAGTGTGTGCAAGCGCACATGTAGACATGGCTGACGTTTGAGATCGCCACACCGTACATTCGCGTTTGTATGCGAGTGCGTTTTCGCTTTACTGCGTTTGCGATTTAGTTTCATTATATTATGTAAATAATTAGTACCTATGTGGTTTCTGAAAAGTAGATCTAGAAGACAAACAAGTCCATTTCAAGATATCTGCTTTGTATTGTAACAAGTAACAGTAACTCTCTTCAGCTCTTTAAAAGATTTTATCTTTTTTTTTTTTGAACTACGAAATCATCAAATAACTTCTACCACTCTGGGTGAAGCAAAACAGCCTGTCAGACTTTTATTAACTAAAAATGATCGTTTTAGATCAGTTGCACTTTGAATTCCAAGGCTACGTTAACTCTTTTGAATATTTCCGCAGCCCTATCTTTTGGGGCTATAGCAGAAAACTGATTAAAATAACAAGATTGCGTTAGAGGACAGTAGTTCTTTGATCCCTAACTCGATCGGGCTGCTTTACAGCTTTTGATTCTGTCTACGTGGCATATGCATGCATTGTATTTTGAGCTCGCCTTCTGTACTACTCTACTCTGTGGCGTTGATCCTTCAGCCAGGTCCGCTGTATGCAACAATGGGCCGCCAGCTATTGTCTGCAATATTGTTCAAATTAATTGGCGACCACGAGTGCTGTGAGTGGTTGACTAGACAGTGTATGTGCATCGGTTTGTAGGTGTATGTGATGACGATGTCGATGGGAGTTGTCGTGTCTCTGGGTGTATGTCTGACTGTTAAAGTTTATATGAAGCATTGTAACTTTCTAGCGTGCACTGACATGTTCATATTCATGCACTACTCGTACTAGCAACTGCTTGCGGCTTCGCCCGCGTGAAAGCAGAAAATTGTCATAAAGATATCCGACTCCCGGGATAAAAAGATACTGAGATATATGAATACTTAATTATCACATGACATAACACACAGTCGGATAAAAAGTAAATGAAATACATAGTAAAAACTAAAAAAAAAAAAATTTAAACTTTCTAGTTTTCCGTTAGATTTTAAAGCAATTTTTTTTAAGTTTATCGCCTCACCGATACGATACTTTAACTTCACATTATTTTTAATACCTCTTCTTCTCAGTCGGTACACTTGCCAGACTGGTCGTGGTCATCATTGAGTGAGATCACGATGACTAAGATCATCTTAGTAATACGGCGCCATTCATCGCGGACTGCAACTTTCCGGATTCATTCGTAAACGGAGCACTTAGTTGCGGCCTTGATCTGATCTGTCCATCTCATTGGTGATATACCACATGGCCTGATGCCTTCAACTTTGCCTTGCACCTATGAGACGCTATACATGGCCGAAAAACTTCAAAATGCGCGACTGCACTGAGGATAATAGGTGCTGTCTGATAACAAGTTCTTTTAATAATAATTTAGTGGACTTATAATATATACGAGTACTAAAACCAACACGCCAATCCCCAGTAGAAGCGCTAACCACTAACCAGAAGGAACACGATCGCTCATCTCGCAGCTACGGCGCCAGCACCGCCACTACACGCCAACTTAGTGCACAGCCCGTCAATCAGCATTAACTACAAGGTACTCACTTGGGGAGCGCTGCATGCAAATAGTGTAATACGGTATTGTGGATCATGTTGTTATATTCAATAGCTGTTTCTCTCAAATTATATCATAATTGGATTAATTTAGTTCCTAATTAGATGTTTTCTTTTTTATTTGTTTTATCTGTCGTAAGAGTTAGTTTTTGTTACCTATGTTTACGGATTGAAGTGAGCTGTCATAAGAAAGGAACTGAAAGAGATTGATGTGTCTAAGAAGTTATGTAGAATTTTTTAATGAAAATAAAAGTATTTTATTCACTTCATGTTGTTTGAAGCCGATCCCACAACTTTATGGGGGCTCGTCCGGGATCCTACACAATATTTGAAGTGAATCTACGAAGAAAACGGAAGACGTATCTAAAGCTAAGCGCTGGTTTGTGTTCACTATTGTGATCGCCATTTTTCAAATTTGCAACTGCTTTACCGACGCTGTCCACGATGAAAAGTGAAGTTTGCTACAAGTTGTAACCCGCTTGATTGACACTGTCAATTGCTTCATTCGCTATGACAGAAAATGTTGTCAGCCTAAAGAAGATTCTACTAAAATGATAGCTTTTCATTTTTTTTGAAGACTGAAGACTTAAATGAATTTGAATATCAATGACTACGAAGAAGCCATCATTTTGTACGACTACGAGGAGAAATTCGCAGAATAATTATTCCAAAGCGAATACAAGTTTTTCTGCCGCAATGCCACCGAAAAAAGATGACAAAGAAAGTGAAGACGATGACGTCGATGTGCAGATTTCCTTTACAGACTTAGAGAAGTCTATGACCATCTTTACTGGAGACGATACTTACCCTATTGAGACATTCCTCGATGAATTTGAAGATATTGCCCTACTTATGAAGTGGACTAAAATTGAGAAATTGATCTATGCCAAACGACTATTAATAAACGACTAGTAATGGATTTGGCCATAAATCTACCGAATGTATGAATAGTCAACCAAAGAAGACACTGAAAATTCAGGATAATGACGAAGAGAAACAAATAAACTTAAAGATTGAAGCAGAAAAAATCCCCTACAAGAAGGTTAAAATTAACGGAAACGACTTTACACCTCTGATAGATACCGGAAGCGATGTCAACCTTATTACGAAATCGGAATTTGAGAAGATTAAAGACTGTGTTAAAGATTACAGAACAAAACCAATATGTTTAACCGGAATTGCAGAAAATAAAGTCGATACCGAAGGAATATTTACAGCAAAGGTACAGATTGACCAGTATTACACGGATTTAACTTTTCATGTTGTAAAAGACCACGACATTCCCGTTACTATTCTGATTGGAAATCCTATACTCAAAGATTTCGAAGTACATTTTACTCACGATGGTGTCTATATAGAAAAGATTGCACACCTCACTCTCTTAGTTGAAGAGAACCAAGAATATGACATAGAAGACTCTAAGTATGCTGAAGAAATTAAGAAGATGTGTAGGGAGTACAAACCTAATAAGAAGGAAAAGAGCAGCAACATAGAACTGAAAATTTTATTAACGGATGAAGATCCAGTCTTCCAAAGTCCGAGGCGATTGTCACCACTAGAAATGAATATAGTGAACAAACAGATCGAAGAATGGTTAGCTAAAGGAGTAATCAAGCCTAGTAAATCTGATTTTGCATGCCCAATAGTTCTAGCTCACAAAAAAGATGGATCACGTCGAATGTGTATGGATTATAGAAGACTGAATAAGAAGGTTATAAGAGAAAGATTTCCATTACCAGTAATAGAAGATCAAATAGATAAGCTAAAAGAAGCGAAGGTATTTACGTCACTCGATTTATGCAACGGATTTTTACATGTGAATGTTCACAAAGACAGCCAGAAGTATACAGCTTTTGTTACACCTCAAGGCCAATATGAATTTCTCAAAATGCCTTTTGGACTATGTACAGCGCCATCTGTATTCCAGAGGTTTATCAATGACATCTTTAGTGACCTAATTGCCGATGGAACCGTAACAGCTTATCTTGACGACCTGATTTTACCATGTAGAACGGAAGAAGAAGGATTGATGAAGCTAAAAAAAGTGTTAAGACGAGCGGAAGAATTTGGTTTAGAGTTCAACTGGAAGAAATGCCATTTCCTGAAGAAAGAGGTCGAATATCTTGGTTACATCATTCGTGATAATGAAGTAAGACCTTCGAAGGATAAAATTAACGCTGTGGCTAAATTTAGACAGCCTGAGAATGTGAAAGCTGTTCAGTCATTCTTAGGGCTTACCGGCTATTTTAGAAAGTTTATTAAGGATTACTCACTGATAGCAAAGCCGATGACCGACTTACTAAAGAAAGATACTTCGTTTGATTTTAATGAAAACTGTCAACAAGCCTTTGAAAAACTCAAAAAGATACTGTGTAGCTCACCTGTGCTCAGAATTTACAATCCTGATTTACATACTGAATTACACACAGACGCAAGCGCCGATGGATATGGAGCCGTACTCTTACAGAAAAGCCCGAAAGATGACAAACTTCACCCTATCCATTATATGAGCAAAAAGACTACCCCAACTCAGAGGAATTACCACAGTTACCACTTGGAAGTACTAGCTATCGTAGAAGCTATTAAGAAATTTAGAATTTATTTACAAGGAATACATTTCAAAATAGTAACAGATTGCTCTGCATTAACGATGACGCTAAAGAAGACAGATTTACCACCAAGAGTCGCTCGCTGGGCTCTGCTCCTTGAAGAGTATGATTACGAGATCGAGCATAGACCTGGATCGAGGATGAAACACGCTGATGCTTTAAGTCGATATCCAATTTGTTTAATGATTGCGGAAACTATAGCACGTATTAAAAAAGCTCAAGATGAAGACGACCACATAAAAGCTTTAAAGATTATTTTAGAGAAAGAACCTTATCAAGACTATATGTTACAGAAAGACATACTCTACTAAGTGAAAAACGGAAATAGATTGATTGTTGTACCTAAAAAGATGCAGTTTGAAATAATCAGAAAGAACCACGAAAAAGGACATTTTGGAGTTACGAAGACAGAAGAATTAATAAGT
The DNA here is from genome assembly GCA_929112965.1 of Mythimna albipuncta. Taxonomy (NCBI): domain Eukaryota; kingdom Metazoa; phylum Arthropoda; class Insecta; order Lepidoptera; family Noctuidae; genus Mythimna; species Mythimna albipuncta. The sequence continues at coordinate 517,241 of OV815984.1, forward strand.
AGAGAATACCACATAGAAAAGTTGCCAGACAAAATTAGAAAGATAATTAATAATTGTGTTGAATGTATCCTGATAGCAAACAAGAAAGGGAAGAAAGAAGGCTTCTTGCACCCGATAGATAAAGGAGATGTACCGCTATCAACCTATCATATTGACCATCTTGGACCTCTTACATCAACACATAAGAATTATAAATACATCCTAACCATCGTTGACGCCTACACGAAATTTACGTGGATATACCCCACTAAGACTTTAACCACTGAGGAGACGCTTGATAAATTGAAGCTACAACAGCAGACTTTTGGTGCACCGGAGAGAATAATAACCGACCGGAACGCAGCCTTCACCTCAACTGATTTTCAAGAATATTGTAAAAGCGAGAATATAACGCACTACACAATCACTACAGGACAGCCGAGAGGAAACGGCCAAGTGGAACGTGTTCACCAGATTATCATCGCTGTGTTAAGTAAACTCAGTGCGGATAACCCTACCAAATTGTATCGCAGAGTATCTAGCGTTCAACGCTGTATAAATGGAACTCACCAACGAAGCATTGGAATGACTCCGTTCGAATTATTATTTGGAGTTAAAATGAGAGACAAAGATGAAGAATTACTGAAACTGATAGATGAAGAAAGCATTCAAATTTTTAAAGGAAGGAGGCAAGAACTTAGAGACAAGGCGAAAGAATCGATCAAGAAGATGCAAGAGGAGAACTTAAGAAACTATAATAAAAAAGGAAAGATGCGGTTGTTTACAACGTAGGTGATCTTGTTGCCATCAAGAAGACCCAATTTTCTCAAGGCTCAAAACTTTTCCCGAAATTTCTTGGGCCATATGAAGTAACCGCTAGGAAGCGAAATGATAGATACACCGTGAAGAAAGTGGGAAACGGGGAAGGACCCATTAACACTTCCACTTCCGCAGATTTAATGAAACCGTGGACTGCACCAGAAGATGAAAGTTCATCTGAGACAGATGAATAAGCAGGATAGCCGTGTGGATTAATTTAGTTCCTAATTAGATGTTTTCTTTTTTATTTGTTTTATCTGTCGTAAGAGTTAGTTTTTGTTACCTATGTTTACGGATTGAAGTGAGCTGTCATAAGAAAGGAACTGAAAGAGATTGATGTGTCTAAGAAGTTATGTAGAATTTTTTAATGAAAATAAAAGTATTTTATTCACTTCATGTTGTTTGAAGCCGATCCCACATAAGATGTATGTGCAAATGGGCTTGATAGTTAAGCTGTTTGAAATTTATTTAGTACATGGAGGACTTACAGCTAATAAAAACAGACAAAAAAAAAATGTCACCCTTGTGAGACCAATTAGAGGGCATGCTGGAGCAAACGCTGGGGGTGTGCCCCGCTTGGGTTTTTTTTCGTTGGTTAAAAATCATCCAGATGACATCTCCCGCCCTTGGACGGAGTGGGAGATAGTTTCTGTTCAGACTCTTACTAACTAAAAAACCCACCCCATTTCTTCGTTGCCTTTCATACCGGGTCTGAGCCTCCCTTTCGGAAACCGACCCTTGGCCCTAGTAGGCTTCGACCCTGCTGGGCCTCTACATCATTTCAACCGACATTATAACGTCCACTGTTGGACATAGGCCTCCCCCAAGTGTCACCACAACGAACGTTCCTGCGCGTTTCGCAACCTTCACCAGGTCATCGGTCCACCTTGTAGGAGACCTTTCAACGCTGCGTTTTCTGCTGGGCCCTTAGGATTGCTGACAGCTCCTTGAGGCGTGCAGGAACAGTACACACCGTCGACGACTTGGGCTCGATCCGGAAGGTTACCGGACGGTCGGACAGCGAGGTACTGACCTCTCGCGGCCGGGACCTGGAACAGGGCATGGTCCGGAGCAAGGAAGAATGACAGATGGGCGACTCCTTCTGCGAAGCAGTAATGCTAGCGAACCCGATTTCCAGCCTCCAGAGGCAAAGACCCACCACTAGACAAAGAAAAAAATAGAAGTGGCAAAAATAAAAATAGAACTTGACTCAGTTAAATTTCAGAAACTATATTAAAATTTATAATAGTTGATTACTGACTTTGCCTCACACGAGGAATTATTCTCGTATCATGGGTTTGTTCACAAACATGTAAACTCATATACACAAAACACCCATACCCCAAAATACCTATCTGTAGGCCATTCAAATGATTGTTCCGTGCGGGAATCGAACCCGTGATACGCAGCAATCAATAACTCAACCACTGCGCCAACTGTACCGTACTTTCATTTATCAAATAGTTTTTACATCAATACATTAAACCCCAAGCGAACACCGACGTCCGCTCTCTGTCTTTCTATTGTGACTCTAATTAAGGTATTCGAAAGGTTAAAGCACAATCACAAAACCCACAAACATTTCCCTCCGGCCAAACATCAAAGTACGCCATTACGATGACGTTCCGCCATTACTACGCCATTACGGTATAGAGCCGGTACGCGCCAACCACATAGTTAACGAAGTGCAGCACAACTAAGTGAGACCTGTTTGATGCCAACTACCTTGGTTATCGATTACACCGCCGGAAATTGGGGTTGCTATTAGTATTTGAAGTCTCACTTGAATAGATTTATCGGGTTTGGAATGAATGCTGAAATCTAGTGCATCAAATAGGAGTTCGTTGTTTTCTATTATGTGAATATCAGAACAGATTGTGGAGCTTTTTGAATGATAGTTGTTTCTTTATTGTCAATTTTTAACCACCTTCAAACAAAAGAGAAGGTTATTTGTTTATGATTAGTATTTGACACAGACCTATCACATTCTCTCCCATGTACCTAAAAAAATTTTTTTTTTTTCAAACGGCTACCACCCCAAATTGAATGAGAAGATTATAAAAATAAAATGATGTAATAAAATCTTAATTGTTGAGTTAAATTGAAATTTAGCCTGTATATTTCATTGTCATCATCTTTCTGCCCTTGTCCCATTTTATTTGGGGTCGGCGCAACACGTTTTTTTTTACATTCTGTCCTATCACTCGTCATGCTGTCACTAACTCCCTTTTCTTTCATATCACTTCTCATACACTCCATCTATCTTTTCTATAGCCTTTTCTCCCTCTCCATCCATCCACATGTAAATTCATAACTCTTTTAACAAAATGCTTGCAATTTATCAGTCTTTTTCATAGCCCAATATTCTGATCCATACAGTATGACAGGCCTTATCACGGACTTGTAGATTTTACCCTTCAACTTGGATGACTTTCATTTTAAATTATCAAATTCACAATGAAATATGCAGGCCAAATTTCTGCTATTGGTCGGTTGCAATATTTATAACGCTTATTAATATAATCACTAAGTCTGTGACTTGTCTTTGTCGCAAAAATATGTACATAACTGCATTTAAGTTAAATTGTTTGTTCAGAACAACTTCGTATACAATTACAATCATTAAAACAGGGACACATAACATGCTGGATCTTCTCAAGAAGAAAAAATATCAATCAGAGACAAGCATCTAGCTTCCGAGATTACATTATTCAGATACTTTCTTTTGGGATTAACTCATAATGTCCACACTACTATGTTATCTAGCTTGCATTAATCACAACAACAACAAAATCGTTTCACAATACGCCAATTCATCAGAACATCGATACGCCAATACGCCATACGTCACTTCACATCGTCATAACAATACCTGCCCGTGTTCACTTGAGTTAAGACGCGCGAGTCGAGTTACCGCATAGTTAGCGAACTGCATTTCAACTAAGTTTGGAGCGACTTAGTTTCTACTTTAGACTTCGATTATCGACTCCCGCCCTTTATTTAAGATGGGGGAGGTGTTGTCTAGTATTTGGGATTTTCTTGTTGGTGTAGATGTAAGTAAGCTGTAGGTTGAATGAATTTTATAAATGTGTGATTCTAATAAACTGTGTTTGAGCGTTTATTGGTGGAATTTTCATCAAATGGATCTAAAATATTATTGTTTTGTCACTTTTTTTCTAAAAAAATAAAAGCAATGCCTCACACAAGGAACTAAAACGATAACTCTTGTATCGTGGGTGTGTTCACAAATGTGTACAGAAACTCATAATTATACACAAGACACCCCGACCTAATACACTACACATATTTGTTCCGTGCAGAAATCGAATCCGCCACACACTGCACATTGCAGTCAATTGCACAACCAATGTGCCAACCATGCTATTTTAACCTTTGTTGTAAGTATAATTAATTTTTTGCAAAATTAAAAATAAATTATAATACGTTTACTTGACACAAATACAACAGGTTTTTAAACACAAATAGTGCTTGTTTAGGAAATATGTTACATTGGTTCTGCCAAGAATGTTGTAACAAAACCGAGCCTACAAGCATTTTGTATCCTGTTGGATGAGGCGATCTCTATGAGCTAACAGGTGAGGGCCGTTCACTGTGTCTGCGAAGTTCAACCTAAATAGAACGTAGGCTTCCAGTAGCTACTCTCGTAGTGTTTCGGAACAAGTATGGCCATATTTTTATTTGTAACCTTCAAGCGATAGAAACAGTTTCGCACCGAGCCTACTATGTGTTTCTCCAAACGCAGGTCTTTATCCTACCAAACCTAGATTCCTCGCCTCATGCACTGGTTTGAAAGGCTCTCCTATTAACTTTAAGTCAAATATATAGGTATCTTAGTAAGTTGCTGTCTTGAGCCAAACACCATAAAATTTGTTTGTTTAATTGGTTTCTAGTTGAGTTCAACGACAGGAAGTTCTATTTGGACCAAGTATTTAAAGGTCTTCGTTAAGATCCTTAATACCATAATTTTACTTATCTAGTCTAAAGCATATATAACTAACCATAATCATCGCTGGTGTTCACAACTATGGCCTCATTTTTTATTATCCACATATTTATTTATTTATTTATTATATTCTATATTGTACACCGCATGAACAAAAAAGATACAGGACAAACATTATTCAAAATAAGTGTACAATGGGCGGCCTTATCGCACAGGGCGATCTCTTACAGACAACCTGTTGGACTGAAAGAGAGGAGAAAGATATAGGGCTGTCAGTGTACATCAGAAATAATACTAATATGAAATAACAACACAAATACATACATACATTACAAAAAATATACTAATAAATATTAAATATGTAATCAAGCCAGGAGAAGACAAAATCAAAGTGAAAGGAAATGCTCCTTCACCATTTTTTTAAACGTTGGTAGCGTTTGAGCACGTTTGACTTCAATAGATAACGCATTCCACAAACGAGCAGCTTGGGCTGTAAACAATTTGTCAAAAAACGACATAGTAAAAATTAAAAATATTTGAACCTAAGATAGAGCCCTGTGGGCTCCTCTCTCTTCTAATAGTGTAAAGAATGTCATAGGGCTCTATTTTAACTAGAGAAGTGCCGTTGTCGGTATGGGAATATTTCTGGCAATATTACCACCAATATTCATACTTCGGGCATTATTCGGGAACCAATATTCCCACTTCACGGCAATATTGCCTTCAATGACACATCTCTAATCTTAACCAGTGGCAGCTCAGCCGTTTAGAACTACCAGCTTAGAGTTTGCGTTATCAGTCAGTTAAATTATTATATTCAGTCGATAGTATCTAATTATTAAATAAATTCGCTCTAGTTCAAGGGGCTATGAAGCGTATTTTCCATAATATTTAGGAAGAAAACACTCGTTAGTAATATTTACGGTTTAACAGCACTTTTTATTGCCGCACGTACACAAAATTACGTTTCGTGAACGAATACTGAACGCGCCATTTATAGCTGGCTTAAGATCAAGTATCGCTAAACTCTTCAACTTACGAGAGAAAGTATTAAAACCCAAGAACAATATAATTTTATCACCTTCACATACCAATACATGGAGAACAGAACAATCTCACCCCTTCCATTAAAACAATCTTCAATTTGAACATCGCTATAAATTAAAATTGACGTATACAGCGTCACAGCTAGCAGTAAAGTTTACTACCCTCGTCGATAGATGGAGCTAGGGTACTAAATGTTTAATGTTCTTGCCAATAGATGGCGTTATGCTCAACCGGTTTACGGCGGTTTTTACTGCTCCTATCGGGACCTGTAGCAATTAAAATTTCAATGAGAATAGAAAATTTAATTAGCGAGGTGAGAGGCGGATGGTTGTATTAAAATTATGGATTTAATTTTCTTTAGCCACTATAAATGGAGTTTGCTGAAACGGTCTAGATTCACGGATCGGTAAATAATTTATGACATAGCAGGAAGCACAGAGTGATTATTCCCCTCTTAAGTTTAAAAATAAATTTTAAACAGACCAGTAATTGTAAAAAGATGTTGGCTTGCTGTTATCAAATTAAGAATGTTGAATAGGCGATTAACAAACCACTACGCACTACGCAGCGTAGCCTTAACGTTGCGTGTTTCTCCGTTTGTAAATAAAACAGTCGAACACACAGAAAATACATTCACGCGCGTTCATGTAGATCACACGCTTACAAGCGGAGAAACATGCAACTATGCGCATGGGTGCGGGGTGAGACGCAAGGTATAGCATACTGAGTCTTGTAGTGCCGTGCGTGATTTTGGATGAAATGAGTCAGAGCCTACGTGAACTTACAAAACACAACTACGCGCGTGAGTGCATGTTTCTCCTCATGTAGGCGCGAGATCTGCATGAACGCGCGTGGATGCATTTTCGGTGTTTAGGATTGTGCGTGTTTTCTATTTATACGGAGATAATTACAAGCAACGTTAAAAAACGTGGCAGTGTGATAATCGCCTATTCAAAAAATAAAATCATTTTATTTCAGACACTTAGTCCATATTAGGCATTAAACTATCCATTACATTTCCACTATTAATTTATTATTTTAGTATAGGTTTCTTTTATTAATTTAGTATAGGTAAGTATATCAATTCATTTTAACTATTAGTTATGTCAGCATTACATTACATTGATTAGTCATATTATTTTATGTATTAATTTATATTTTCAATTATAATATATTTATTATTAATAATTCAATTTAACTTCTTTATGTCATCATTACCTTAATAAGCTCTCTTACAAGAAGAAAATAAAAAAAGGTTATTATTTTGTACCATCTTTTGCGAACTTTTTTAAAATGTTTTCATTTCACATAGGCCTACTACATGGGAATTTATAAAATGTCACACACTAGTGAATCAGAATCTGACACTAGTACACGGTCCCAATTGGTCGTTTCCTAGATATAGGTACAGATGGCGGGTAATAAATCCGCCAATTCCTGTGCGTCACAAACTAAAAATTACTGTAAAATCCGTTAATTTACAGGTATGTACCTATCCAAAGGGACAGAACATTGAGCAAATACACAGAGGAGAGGTACGGTCAACTACACGTTCAACTGTAAAACCCGTCCACGAAATAAAGGCTCTGGTAAGTGAAATTGTTACTTGGGTCATGTGGTTGACTGTACGCTCACCGTTCCCGTAAAGATATAAACTTTTCCAATTATCAACTCAGAATCAACTCGAATCGGGTTTGTTAGTATCAAAAAACTCATGTTCTTGCTGCGGGGAATCCAGTTTGAACCGTTATGCTTGCAAAGGAAATAGGTAATTTATTTTATTTATAACTATATATGTATTACTACTAGTCTATCTAAAATGTCAAACGAATTGAGAATTTTTGAGCAAAATAAAAAATTGTTTCTTGATATGACACATAGTTCTACAACAGATTTTGATCGTTATTTGGCGAGTCAATAAGCGGAATAGTACTAGTAGTAGTATTTAGAATCAATTTTTCTTTATATTATTACTTTATACTAAATACATAAGACACTATCATGCAAATGTGTCCAACTTTTTACCCGACTACGGCAAAGCCAAAGGAGGGTTATGATTTTGACAGGCTGTAATGTATGTACATATGTATGTATGTAAGCTTGTTCATCTGTCTTCTCATAGCTTCTAATCTACTTATCGGAAATGGACATACGAGGTATCATTAGAACCATAGACATAAGAAAGGAGGAGATATGTTAAGTAGTTGAAAATGCATCGAAACACAGTGTCTCTAGTTTCTCCTTCCACTACCGACACTACTACACGTGCAGGAATACTTACGCAGTCGCGCATACATCCACAAATCATAAATCAAACCATACTACACTGTCGATATAAACCTTATTTGCCTATGAACACCGTGTATTTTCCTTGCGCCGTACAACTTACGCACACAATAACATCACACACACGACATCGATGTGCTGTGCAAAAGCCATTTAATTTCCATTTACGCTAGTGATTGACTAAATAGAAAATATCGATTTTGCTATTTTTTTGGTTTCCAAAAAAAAGGAGACCGCCAGAAATCCATATATCGTTGGGCCAAAATGTGAACAGGAATCATTTATGTGTTATTTAATAGATAAAACACGTACATATCAAAATCAGAAAGATTTTTTCAAAAATCTATGGGAATTAGGAAGAAAATATGTTTTTGGGTCACTAGGTTAGGTTATGCGGCAAATGGTAAGAATTGTATTTATAATGCCAAAATGTATTGTAAATACAAACTGTCAAATAGACATATTGATTTAATTATTTGAAAACATATTTGTAGGTCACTATTAGCATATTATTGCATAGCACAAAAAAGGAATTAGTTAGGTAGGTAAAATAAAAACAAGTTATTTTTTTTTATATTTTATTCACCTTCATTTTCATACTCAATTAAAATATCATCGAGCCTGCTTCATCATGTAAAGGCACACTTCCAGTAGCGTTGCTACGATCAGTAGCGATACCACAACTCACGCAATTCACCACTATCCAGTCTAAGCAAAATCGGTGTCCAATAAAATACACAATAACAAGTATCCAAGTCCGTAAAGTCAATCCAAAGTCGTCAGAAAAATAGCAGAAATCGAGTAAGCACATCCGCACAAGTACGAGAACGAATGACGAGACTTGACACTACAGGAGTGACGTGGCATTATTTTTTTTTTAGGATTTTATGACCTGGTAACTAGACCTTTAGGTCACGTCTTATTTTATTACGTGACATTGACATTTTGATATGTTTTCGTTTTGAAACAGTCGCTGATACACGATTTTGAAAGATGTTATTGTTAAATAAATAAATAACTTACTAAAACAACAATAATTCATCTAATGTCCTTTTTTCTTTTATAAACGATTATAATGATCATATCAAAAATGCTAAAACAAAATAGGTAGTGTTTTTTTAATAACTTCTTTAGACCTACTAGTTTTAGAACGAACTTAAAATGACCTGACAGCTTGTTTACAGAGCTAGTTTTAGAACTACGTTCAATTAAAAAACCATATTTAAAATCATAATTTTTAGCTAATTCCGATAGAAAGTTATTATTGTTACATGTTCTTTTTAATCAGTAAAAAGTCTAGTTTTTTTTTTTATATACATATCGATTCTGTGCATACTTTAGCCCAATTTTGGCGGTTTCCTTTAATTATTCATTCCCATTAGGCCATTTATACGGCATTTTAGAACGACAATATCAAATACGAAAAATCGGTCAAGTGCTTGTCCTAGTTCTATAAAAATCTAAAAAGTTTATAACTTACGTTATGAATTATTATTACATGAAAAAGCTTTAAATTATTAAAAAAAACTTACTCATTTCTACAAAGATAAATTCATAAACCCTGCGTTTTTTTTTTTACAAGTTGATTCATTTCTGTTTAAAAGTGAATTGAACATATGTATTTTTGTTGGTAACCAATTTCTCCTTTCTCTGGCCTTCCAGTGGCATCAAATCATTTTTTTTTTAAATTTTTTTTCAAGAAACTGAAAACTTAAAATAACATTTAAGTTATCATTTTTACCTAAGCTACTGCTAAACCTAACCATGTAAAAGGCGTAGAGTTGTGCTTGGGCAGAGCATCGCCGTGTCCTTGTGGACGCGATCGGCGGGGGTGATCTCTTGCGCCGGGCCTGTGGTAGGCGGTCGCCTCCGTGTGCGAAGCAGTAATGCTAGCAAAGGAGGAGACCGACCGCATGAGACAACGGCGCTCATGCCCCGCCCCAGCCGCCTACGGGATTCCGATCCCGATTTTCGGCCACCATAAGTGCGGGCTTGCGAACGGTGAGTAATGGGTATCTTGCTGTCCGACTATCGACCAGACCGACACCAAGTCGTCGACGGCGCGTACTGTTCCCGCGCACTTCAAGAAGCTGTCAGCAACAGTAGGGCTCAACAGGGTCGTAGCCTACTGAGGCCAAGGGTCTGCTTCTGAAAAGAAGGCTGGGCCCCAGTATGAAAGGCAACGAAAGAACGGGGTAGGCTTTTTAGTCAGTAAAAGTCACTATCTCCCGCTCCGTCCCCAAGGGCTCCACCCTTGGATGGAGCGGGAGCTTTCATCTCATTGAGATGATTTATACTCACAGAAAAAAAAACAAAAACCATGTAAAAGTCTTTTTGTTAGAAAAAAAAATTTATAAAAAAAATATAACAAAGAGTTAAGGTTAGTGAGAGTTAAGGTGTGCAATAAAGATATATAATAATAATAATAATAATAATAACCGACTTCACTAAAAAAACACTAAAACGATCAAAATAATTTTAATTTCGGAAGTCGGTGTTTTTCGTGATTGTTTGTTCTTTATTTAACACCGACTTCCGAAATTAAAATTAAAATTATTTTGATGATTTTAGTGTTTTTTTTAGTGAAGTCGGTTATATTTTTTTATAAAAAGTTTTTTATTTCATACTTTTTAGTTGCAACACACTTACAGCCAGAGTACTCTTTTCTCATGTCAATTCCAGTTAACTCAAACCCTGCTAGAATACATCATTTTCATATAAAGTTCCCGTGTCTACCTTACACCTTCCGGCTCCATCATCAGATCACTTCGATAGTACCTTAAGTATAGCCAAAATGCATCTCATGACATTTCTAATTAGCCCAAACACGGGTACGGAGTTCCGATGCCTATCTTCCAGCTCCATCACTACCATCAGGTTACTTCGATGATACCATTTCCAACATAACTATTCAGAACTATTCATTTATTTTTATTGTCATAGTCGCTTAACTATGTTCATTGTGATATTTGTTTGAGTATGAAGTTCCGTTGGCAATTTCTGGTCTTCTTAACCAGTTCCACCTCATCAAATGTCACTTCTTGACTGTAAATGCTTAATTCCTTGATGAAAATATCAAAATGACTATATAGTTGCCTATAATATTTGAGGAGTTCCCTCGATTTAGCCAAGATTCCATCATCAGATCCCGACTTGGTGACTGTGTTATTTAGAGAAGTAGCGCTCGCCGGCGGTCAATGCAAAGTCCATACCCTTTGGTGTCCCAGGCGTTTTCCAACATTTTATACATTTGACCTTGGGGTCAAAAGGTCATAAACCTTTCATACCAGGGCCAAGTCTTCCTTTCAGAAGCAGACCCTTGGCCCCAGCAGGCTTCGACCCTGCTGGGCCCCCACTATTTGCTGACATCTCCTTTAGGCGCGTGTGGATCAGTACGCGCCGTCGATGACTAAGGTTCGGTCCAGAAGAAGCGCTTGATTCGGGAAATGAATCAAATGGTTCTCATTAGGGTTTTCTTCAGTAGCGGCACCGACCTTGTTGTCGGCCAACGCGACGGTCAGCTTCCCAGGTATAATATTTACCTAATCTCTTCATAATTTTGAATACCCAATTTAGAAGTATTATCATAACTTCATGATGAGATTTCTTAATTGGGTTTTTTTCAGACATACTTGTAATATTTTTTTAATTAGTACAAATACTTAAAGGGTTTATTAGAAAAGGTCTTGTTATTATTTAAATACAATCACAATAAATAATATCTATAACTAACAAAGTTATGAGCGTTTGTTTATATCCCAAAATGTCACTTATATTTTTGGAAATGTATTTTCTCGTAGCGATTGTTATTTGTTATTGTTATAAATTTTCCTACACATAGATAAGATAAGATAAGATATTCTTTATTTGTTTAAACATTGTAAACATACAAAAGCATGCAAGATATAGATTTATTGTTTGAGTCCAGTCATGTTTATGCCATTAGTATCGGCGTACATACAAATATTTATAAAATTGAAAACTAAAAATAATAATATTGATAATAAATCCTAACACATAAAACTTAGCCAGGATTTCACTAACAAATGTATAACTTAGGCCATATATTTCGAAGTTATTTTTATCTTATCATGTCAACATTCGAAATTAATTAAAAACAGTAATGTTAAACAAGAACAATGTCAAAACTTCACAATATATGTCAAAATTAGAAGATTTTTGTCAAAGTTACAAACTATTGGTCAAAATTAACAGATTTTTGTCAAAAATGTATGGATGTCAAAATTACAATATAAATGTCACAATTACTATATACATGTAAAAATTATAATATTAATGTCAAAATTACAATATAAATGTCAAAGTTACACTAAAATATCAAAATACTAAGTATATAAATGTAGAATTATAAGATAATGTCAATATTACAGGAACCATATCAAAATCACAAGCATTAGGGTCAGGAAAAAATAAATTAAAAACTTTAATTCAAAAAACTTTTCTCGGCTAGAAATTCGGACACACTATAATATGTTCTTTGCAAAGGAATGCCTTCAATTGACGCTTCAGTGCACAACTTTTTAACTCTTTCCATCGTTTAGGCAATACGTTAAATATACTAGGAGCCATGCAGACGATGCTCTTGCGCATTAGAGCCGTTTTTGCTGGATAGATGCGCAGAATCGTCATATCTCTTCTGTTACGCGGTACAGCATCTTCTAGACGTGGAAAAAATTTTGGGTTTGTTTTGACAAACATTACGGTTTCCAGAATGCACAGGGAAGAGTTAATATTTTGTATTTTTTAAAATATGGTTTGCATGTATCAACCGTTTTTAACCCAAACATAGATCTAATACATCTTTCATAATCCTAATATATGAAAATGTTTTATATATATACAAAAATATGATCAACTAGCTTTTGCCCGCGGCCTTGCTTTCGCTCTTTCCCCCCCTCCAACTCATACATTCATACATACTCAGGGTCACCAGGTCTTGAAATCAAAAAGCCGGACAGACTATCTTATTTAGCTGAATACCTTCTGTTTGACATTACAAGCATGGCAGTTGAGAGATTATCATGCTCACTCAAATGTCGCGTTGATGGTGGCACGTGTTATTGGGTTTGGGTCTTTCGACTCCCTTCAAAATGGTTGAGCTGAGTGGGACTAGTACATGCGTCAAGCTCGTGAACGGGTGCCGTCAGTTGAGACTGGTCATCTCTTAGCTCCCAGTGCCTTTATTAAATTTCTATTTTTGTTATTATTTTTTAATTTTTATTACGTATCTTTATTGTGCTCACATAATAGAAGCAACAAGAAATATGTAACCAAGATTCATGTAACTCAATATGAATAAGAGTGTCCATGGAGTTTCCTGCACGTTCTTCTCCAGAGATCTACGCTTTGGATCGACATTTTGATAATTCAAAAATGCCTGTAATTGGTCTATTTGAAATAAAAGTTTCTGATTTCTGATTTGGTCAAAAATTCGGATTTTTTAAAAGTCTAACATGAAATTTTAATAACATTCAAATTCACAAAAACTTTATAAATTCTAATGAATAAACAATAAAATTAAGTGATATAATTGCAATAGCTTATCCATTCTGTTATTACTAATGAGACAAGAGGAGGCAGAACTCAAATGACAATTCCATGTTTGCTGTATAGATTTTAAAAGAGACTTTGACCCTTGAGTTTGTTTCAGTGTTTCTTCTCAGGGTAGTCAGCTAGGAAACACTGGCCTAATCTAGTTTAAACTGACTGAAAACTAAATTTACGTGTAAAACTGTTTTTTTTTTTAATATTTGCAAAATAAATATCATTTATCATCAGATACCAGAAATGTGTGAAGGTGACCTTGTCCAGACGATGGGACAACAATTAAAACATATTATCAGTCACAACAACAGCTGAATCAAGCTGTCTTTGACGACACTGTGACAAATTAACATTATTAATATGTAAAGAGATATAAATTAAAATGCGAATATATTTAAGGTTAATTTGTTATATTACATAAAGCATTTAATTTTGGTATAAATAGCCGCTCACTATACCGGAAGATGGTATTTCTATTATAACTTCGGAACAGACAGAATCCACAGGTTCGTAAGAAACTTTCCTTATATTTTAATTATTTTTTAGATCATTTTTTTTCTATGTCTCTCACATACACAATCTTGTACTTATTCCGCTTAGATCAGAGGTCGATCTGACAGTTGGAAAAGGCTAGACAAATTACAGATACCTTTGAACTGATATTTTTGTGTAGAGGTCGGGTGTATTTCATCTTCATTCGTCGAATTAAGCAGTAGAAAGTAACAAATACAAGTATTAAGTCATTTCTATAAGGATCAAGCCTGCCTATTTCTATAAGGATTATTAAATTGATTTTTTTTTAATCTTATAAATTTAGGGACTTTTGGTCACACAGTACGACCATGCCAGCCCCATCGTAACATAATACAAGTCAAGCTTTATCAACTATGAGGGCTCACAACCTTACTCACTATTTTATAAACAGCGATGGCTGCGTTAGAGAGGGGTTCGGTCAGTATACTTTGAATAACACCAACATCAATTAAATTAATTTTAAAAGTATTCATCAGCACCTCTCTAGCAGCTCGTGTCCTAAATTTTTGATAATATGATTTTAAAATTATGATGATGTCTCTCGAATAGAATGTCCAAATTGAATTATTCAAAAAGTAATATACAGGCACTAAACTATACTTAAATAATATAAAATAATTTGTTTAGATAAAAATTAATACAAAGGTACAAACAAAATGGCCTTTGTCATTGATTTTAACTAATAATTAATATTGTGACTGTTCCTAAAAGACCCTAAGCTGATACAAAAAGACGTATTTCTTGAATTTTCTTACATGTAGGTATATAATATAATATTCCACAACTATCACACAACGCCGTCTAGTTCCAAGCTAAGCAGAGCTTGTGTGCAGAGTATTAGACAACTGATAAACACACTTATATATTTCTAAATGTCCTGGGTGGGAATCGAACCCACAACCTGCGGCATCGCATTCAGGGCCACTGGACACGGCGCGCATAGTTAAGAGCCCTGACTACTGGCAGCTTGGATGCTGTTCCTGAAGCCGGTGGGCTACTATTTTTTTTTATATTTTTAAATGTTTTTTTTTTAATGTGTTTTTTAAGAAATATTAAAAAATGTAAATAATATGTACATAATTGTACATATTATAAGTAATAAATGAAATAATAATAAAAAAAACATCGTTATAGGAATGGCGGACGCGGCGTCATCTCTAGCCAACGCGCAGACGGTAAAACTGGCCTTGCAAGTGGTACAGACCCTGAGTCTTACTCAGTGGCAGTTCCCTAATGACTGCAGCATCACCAGTAAGTACTTTAGATCCTGGCTATGGTTTGCGCGGATGTAAAGACACTTGTCTTTATATGGCACTGATGTTTTAAAAAAATAGACGTCGGGTGCCTAGTGCGACATGACGGAGCGATCTTGCTAGCAAACATTCGTCTATTGTTTTACCCTAAGGAAACTTACGCATAATAGACAAAATAGAATTTTAAAGTGGTGACCTAAACAGGTGATTCCACGAGATCGCGATTACGAAGCAATGTAGCGTGAATGAAACAAACAATTGATACTTTATCACGGAGGCCTATGCGACCAAGCACGTAGGTGCGGCGCAGCAATGAGCTAAGCGAAGCGGTCGCGATAGTTAGTTTGATATTTTCGCATACCTACATTCTAAGGTTGCAGTACATATTTATGTATAGAATGCAAAGTTGTGTTAAATTTATAACTCAAGAACGGCTGCATCGATTTTAATGATCTTTATTAGATCCGTACGCTCCGAATAGCAGAATAAATTTTAAAATATTGGAAAAAATCAAGTAAAAAAATATTTGAAAAATATCCAAATAAACGAAAAAGTCTGCAGTTACATTAATTTAGAGTCTCAATCATTCGGTCAATAAATTTAGCTAAAGGGTCGAATTCATTGACTGTCAATTTGGCGGTACAAAGTTTGCCGGTTTAGTTAGTTTTATATAAATGGTGGCTAAAGTGCGGTGGCTTCGCGCCCATGTAGGACAAAGACGTTGTATAGCGTTGAATCTACGTAGGATGCAGCGTAACCCAAGTATCGATTTTAGCGTGCTGTAATTTAAGTTGATTTTTCAGTCTAAGGTTATAAAAAGTAAGGGTTGCGACGTAATTAGAGCTTAGTCCTGAAAAACATAGAGTTTGTGGTTTCATGATAATTATCTTGATTTCTGAATTTGAATATAATACACACGCGCAGTAGCTCAATGAATAAATTAATTCAAATTTGAATTTCAGTCGCATCCTGTATCTTTGAAAATTCAAAACTCATATAAAGCGTGTCCTAAACAAGAAAGCATATTACAAGGTTAAAGAGTATGTCGTAGACACGCTTGTTTGGCAACAACTTACTCTGCACATATGGCCCCTGGTTACTCATCAATATTAAGTCTGTTAACTGCTCCACCTCTGTTTTAATATATGTACATTTTTTTTTTCACTAATACATTGCTTTTGACTTCAACTACCGCACTAACTACCCTATTAAATTCGTTGATAATTTTGTCGCCTTGAAGGCCAATGGAGCTAAGCCACATTTTTTACGAAATGGCTTAGCTCCATTGGCCTCCAAGGCGATGATTTATTTTGTTAACATTTTATTGATAATTGTAATCTACACTATAAAGAGAAATAGTTTTTTTTTTTTTTTTTGTTTTTATGTTTTTTTTTGTTTGAAGGAGGTAATCTCTGATAGTACTGGTCCGATTGCTAAAATGTTTTCACCGACAGAAAGCTGTTTTATTCCAGAGTGACTAGGCTATATTTTAATTTACGTGGGCGAAGCCGCGAACAAAAGCTAGTTATTTATATTTTTCTTGCTTTTATTATATACCCTCTTTTTGTTATGTGAATGTAAGAAGAAAGATTATGAGGTATACAGTGATATCCCATGAACTTTCAGATTACTTCCTATTAAGAACTTTTTTTTGTTTCTGTTATAAACTAGTACTTGACTGCGATCCCGCCTGATGATGCCTGATTATGATTTTATTTTGTGCCTTTGGGTACAATATTGGTCTACACTGTTCTTACACAATGTCTATTAATATTGTAACATCAACCACTTTTTTTTAAAGAGTAACCATGGAGTTTCTTGAAGATTCTTGTCCATAGGAAACGACCAATTTGGAACCACTAGCTTCTGACATTTTATAAATGCCAATATAAAAAATTAAATGATGACTTTGTTTACTTATTTCACAGATGGCAGTTGTTTCGACTTCATCATTGTAGGCGGTGGTACTGCTGGATCAGTGCTTGCCAACAGACTGTCAGCCAACCCCAGCATCAACGTACTGCTGCTTGAAGAAGGAGGATATCCACCGATAGAGTCAGAGGTAGATATTTATCTCTTTTATTATTTACTTCGGTATTTAACCTCTCGTATGCCGTAATTAGAGACACAATTAAAAAGTTTTGGTGTCTCGCGTGGATCCACGTTCCGGATACACAAAGGGTGAACGTCTAGTTTGAAAATGGCCCTAGGTGGAAACGTTAATCGATCGAAATATTGCGATCCTTGTTCCAATAAATTCAAATTTAAAATATTTTATATCGCATAGACACGACAGTAGCTAATGTAATAGACGTAAATGCGGAGCATTTATGCAGAGTTTTTCCTATCCCATCTAGAGAAGTATTTATACTCGTAAATATCTTGCTTTTCAGCTGCCCGGAACATTCATGCTGCTAAAAGAATCGGACTACGACTACAACTTCCGTTCAGAAAACGACCACTACACGATGCAGAACATGCAACACCAGACTTGTGGCTTAACGCAAGGCAAGATGCTTGGCGGCAGTAGCGCCATTTACCACATGATGTACACGCGAGGTGACCCACAGGACTATCAAGTGTGGGTAGAGAAGACCAACGACTCTGCTTGGAATGTCACCAACACCCTCAAGTACTTTAAGAAACAAGAGAAACTCATTGATGAGGAGATACTAGCATCAGAGTTTGCTGATGTCCATGGCATCGATGGTATGATTAAAATAAAAAGAGAACCTAGCCCTCTTGTCGACAATATTTTCGAAGCCTTGAATGAGGTTGGTCACAATATTGTATTAGACTCAACCTCTTTAGTCTCCGCTCTCGGATACACGCAGGTACTGTATGCTATCGATGCCGGTGCTCGACAAAGCAATGCGCTCGCTTACCTCGGACCCGCCCAAAGTCGTACCAACCTTTGTGTGTCATTGTTCACTACTGCTAATAAGATATTGATTGAGAACAACATCGCTGTCGGCGTCCAAGTAACCACAGCTAATAACGAAACTTATGAATTATATGCGAAAAAGGAGGTTATAGTTGCTGCCGGCACCTTCAACAGTCCCAAACTATTAATGCTGTCTGGTATCGGGCCTCAAAACCACCTGGAGTCATTTGGTATCGATGTGATCGCAGATCTTCCCGTCGGTCAAAACTATATGGACCAAGCAGCTGCCCCAATTATTATTCAAATGGAGGAAAATTTAAAAGGTTCTGCAGCGACTAACCCACACAAATTCCCTGTACCTGCATTTCATGGAAACGTAGCACTAAACTCAACTAGACCAGATTACCAGACAATCAACTTACTGTTTGGGCCAAATTCGACCGATCTGTTAGGTCTTTTTACTCAAATGTTTAGTTACTCTGAAGAAGTCTCTCAGAAGGTTTACGAAGCTAGCTTTAACAGAAATACGTGGTTTTCTTTATTAGGTTTAACGTTACCTAACTCTAGAGGCGAGGTGTTGTTAGCCAGTGCAGATCCTACCGTGGCTCCAATTGTGAACACTGGTATGTTCAGTAACAAAACTGACTTAGAGATTATGGGACGTGCCTTTATAGACCATATTAAAGTTTTGAACTCTACTTACTTGAAGAGTATAAACGCGAATATCCTTGATTTAGGTTTCTGTAAGGATGCAGCAAGTGAGATTGAATACTGGGAGTGTTATTCTGTTGCAATGTCGACCACTATGTGGCATTTCGGAGGGACTTGTGCCATGGGACTGGTCCTAGATCATCATATGAAGGTCAAAGGTGTTAAAAGCTTACGGGTGGTGGACTCTTCTGCTATGCCAGCTCTGGTCAGTGGCAAGATCGTCGCACCAATCACCATGCTCGCCGAACGTGCTGCTGATTTGATTAAAATTGAACATAACATCCAATAATTATCAATATTTAATTTTATCTATATTTTCAAATTGTCATTTTTACTTTTGTGTTGTTTTGGGAATAAAATGCTGCAAGATTTTTGATTTTTTCATTTAATTATGAACTGTTTAATTTTAAAACAAATATATATATTAGGTACAAGTCCTGGTCTGGTCGTAAATATACAATTCCAGTAATTTTTTCTCTGTAAGTATTGGTTTTAATTCCATAATTAATAATATGGAACTAAAACTTTATTAATTATATATATTTGTGGTATATCGTAACCATTTCTGTGGACGGCGAGCAACTACTCAATGATCACCGTCCGCAAAATCGTAAGAACCCAATCTGAGTCAACGACGCAGAGACTCGCCAAGGCCGGTGCCTTCCAGTATTGCGCGATTGTTCGAAACTGTTTCCGCGGTGCTTACTGCTTAGGTCAGTAAAAGTTTGATATACCCTCTCGTTCCACCCTAAAGCGGGAGATGTCATTTAATGATTTCCCACCGCAAAAAGGTGGGCACGCCACAATCATGGCGGTAAGTCCCCTCTTTGAGGCGTGGCTGGAAAGACCTCACGGCGTCCTTACCTCCCGTATGACGACGGTCCTCACAAGACATGGCAAATTCAGGAGGTTCCTTTACCGAATTCGTACGGAAGTGACGCCCGGGTGTCGCCACTGTGCGGAACGCCGGGAGGATACGGTGGAGCACAAAGTCGAGGTGTGCCCTGCTTGGGCGGAGCATCGCCGTGCCTTCAAGGAGGAGGCCGACCGTATCAGGCAACGGCGCTCTCGCCACCTCCGAGATTCCGATCCTGATTTCCGGCCACCGTAGGCGTGGGCTTGCGGACAGTGAGCAATGGGTAGCTCGCTGCCCACCGGATAGTCATCCGGTAACTGTCCGGACCGAGCCCAAGTAATCGACGGCGCGCACCGTTTCCGCGCACCTCAAGGAGTTGTCAGCAACAGTAGGGGTCCAGTTGGGTCGAACCCTACCGGGGCCAGGGTTAGTTTCGAAAGACAAATCGAGTCCTGGTATGAAGGCTTGAAGGAACAAGGTGGGTTTTTAGTCAGTAAGAGTCGGCCACTATCTCCCGCTCCACCCAAGAGCGGGGCATTTAGTTTCAGCTGTGGAATACCTACTATAACTAAAAAGTAAAAAGGTCTTTTTACTATAAAAGTACCAACGACTTAAAACAACCAAAAAATGACACCAACAAACCAACAAAAAATGTAAAATAATTTTAATTTCGGAAGTCGGTAACAAAACCAGAAACAACGACTTCCGAAAAAGTTATTTTGAACGTTTTAGTGTTTTAGTGAAGTCGGTTGCATTGATATAATTATTATTTTATATCTGATATAAACTACGGCGCGCACTGTTCCCGCGCGCCTCAAGGAGTTGTCAGCAACAGCAGGGGCCCAGCCGGGTCGAAGCCTACTGGGGCCAGGGTTATCCGAAAGGGCGCTCGAGCCCCGGTATGAAGGCTTGAAGGAACGGGATGGGTTTTTTAGTCAGTAAGAGTCTGACACTATCTCCCGCTCCGCCCAAGAGCGGGGGTTGTCATAGGATGATTTTTCCCATCGGAAAAAAAATCTGATATAAACTAGTGCTTAACTGCAATCCTACCCGATGGTAAACAGTGATGCAATTGTTAATGGTGAGAAAAACAAATGAAATAATTTCATTTGGGTTTATAGGTAAAATGAATTTTGAGAATTACCAAAGATTTCAGAGGCCAAGCGCCCGAAAAGTGCCATAAAACAGTGATTTTCTGAGGCCTACTCCTCCGTAACGGTTTGGTCAATTGGTTTGAAAAAAAAATATGTTTATTATAGATTCATGAATAATAATATTAACATTGAATCATTTGATTTTTTCGTGCAATTAATACTTTTGTCAAAAAAAAAAATTTAGCAATTTCGTAACTTTTCGCAACTTTTCCCTACTCCTTCGAAACGGCTTGGACCTTTAGAAACATTTTGACACATAAAAATTGGTGGTTAAATATTTTTCAAAGTGAACATTGCATATTATGTAAATCAATCAATATCTCGCAGAGAAAATGGATTTAAAGCGCTTTCCGGGCGCTGCTGGCCGCAAACAGATTTGCGTACTGCCTAGGCGAGTGCGAGAGTTGCGTTCACATAATTTCGGCCAGATGGTTCAAGGGACTATACGCCTTAACTCAGAACTTTGTAATAATTATAAGACCTACATACATACAGAGACTGTGATTTTCACCCCCAACAACATGTACCGTCATATCGGCAGCAGATCGATCCACCGCAAGAGCCGCCACATCGATGACGTCACGAGTTGCGGCCGCATCATTGCGCGGCGGCTGTGGTGTTGCGGACGCTTTAATTATTTATTATTGAGTGGATATTTGATTTTATGGAGTGTCATCGGAAATAATGTCGTCATTTTCATGTTCCGATAAAAAATAAACATGTTTGTTGCATGGACCTACCTACTGACAGGCTTTACAGGGCTGCAACGACGTGTTATTCTTTCAAAATATACTTAAGGAATTTATCTTTTTTTATCTGATATAAATTAGAACTAAATTGTTCCAGTTCTTCCATGTATATGTGGTATAAATGACGAGGGGAAACGCTTTGTTCGGACCGTAGACGTTGTAACAACGTAAATATTCGCCGTACGTCGGGTTGTCCGATGGTAGAAAGGAGACGGAATCAAGTCATGCAATTCCTGCGCACTCTCCAAAATGCAACCTTCGCTGGCGAAGTGTTATACGATCAGTCTCATGTGGTTGTTCCAAGTCTATATCTCACCATTGTAGCAGTGGTGGGGCGGCCAGTCTGCTTGCTAACTGAGTACATTTAGCGTTGCACAACCGAGCAGACACCAGATAAGCAACCCTCTATAGAGCTGATTATACCTTGTTGCTGATGTGACTGGTAGCTCTGCTGCTGTCCCGGTGGGATTATATAATATCTCACTAAGATATTAGCCGCACAATAATAATAAGCTCTAAATAGTATGACTTTGTGACGCAAAACTAAGGAGTTTTGCGCGTAATAGTGATCAGGATAAAGTCGTATCGACGGTCGTATTGGCGGTCAGAAGTAATATGTTGGACCCTTCCAACATATCACTTCTGATCGCCAATGCATTACTATTCCTCTCTATGTCGACATGGTGGTCAATGTCAACTCCATCTGTGGGTTTTAACAGTATTAAGACTGCTCAACGCGCGACCGGTATAAATCTTTGGCCAATAGATGTCACTAAACAAAAACTAAAAAGTTCGGTTAAACAGTCAAGGTCCTCAGTAACATAGTATGCCATAATGTTTGACTATTATTATCGAAAATGAAGAAAGTCACTTTGTTTAATCTAGGTCCGCAAAATACCCTAGCACGAATATTTCTGAATACAGCAGTATCTTAGTACAGTATCTCAGTATTAAATAACATCATTTGTTAATTTGAATCACTTATAGAAAGGGTTTTAGGACCTAAAAACAGACATATAGGTTACTTTTTTATTAATAGATATCTTCTTCACAAGAAATTCCAAACAAAATAAGGGAAACACTCAAAATCAAAGACACCCCTTCTAAAAGAAAACTCTTCGGTCGACCGGACATCAAACTACCCTCACATCAAACAGATCTCCACAACTTGGTGACATACTCAAAGGTACTACTGAACGTACAATATATAATTTTTAACAAAGACTTTGAACAAAAAACGTATCGGAGCGTGAATTTAACGAGCACTCGTTGTTGGAGGCCGATATTATGTCTGTTTGTCTGTCCGTCTCATGGATAGGAATCTATACCGGACGGTTGTGTCTAGCGGTAGACGTCAACTTAATACCGCTTTGAAGGACCAAAGATAAGGCGCCTGATTGAAATATTGTTAAGTTTTTAACTGATAGATGGCGTTGTTAGGTGAGCGGCGTTTTCTAAATCGCGATGTCAAGTTTCTCAGTGCTGTGACTAGGCTCGCAATAGTTGTAATTTTAATTAGTGAGTTAACCTATTATGTCCAACTGCTGGGCGAAGGTCTTCCTCTCCCTTTTCCACACACTTCTTTCCTCAGCCATTATCGTTGACATTTATAAATAATATCATGTACAACTCTGATCCCTAAAATACAGATCTAGTTTGGGGATCACTGTTCTAACAGCCAAGAATAATGTACCTGATTATTAATAATAACAAATTCATAACAAATTTTAATAAGTGCGTAGTTTTACTGTTGTATCACCCGTAGAAACAGTACAGGATAATGAACTTGTTAGTTCATTTTGGTCATTCGAGCCGGATTTATCAGTCTGTTGGACTGATAAATCCGGCTCGATCGAATCCGCTGTTTTGTGGTACATTCTTAGTTGGGCAAGTATTTAATTTAATCTGATTTAATTTGTGCGAAAATGAATTTGGACTAATACTTAGTCCAAATTCTACTAAAACTTTTTTTTTTCGATGGGAAAAATCATCTTATGGCAACCCCCGCTCTTGGGCGGAGCGGGAGATAGTGTCAGATTCTTACTGACTAAAAAACCCATCCCGTTCCTTCGTACCGGGGCTCGAGCACCCTTTCGGATAACTCTGGCCCCAGTAGGCTTCGACCCGGCTGGGCCCCTGCTGTTGCTGACAACTCCTTGAGGCGCGCGGGAAAAGCGCGCGCCGTCGACGACTTGGGCTTGGTCCGGATGGTTACCGGACGGCCGGACAGCGAGCTACCCATTGCTCACTGTCCGCAATTTATTTAAACTTCACGTACAGTAATAGTACATAGGCGAACTTATTGCAACAAGGCATTCTCTACCTGTCAAGAGTTATATTAATTTCAATTTATGATTTGACGTCTATTTATTTACCTTACACCTTGTAGGTGAACCACACACTACTTGCGTATCTTTTTTCTCCTTCTTCTCCTTTTCATCTAAAGGTTGTCTGTAAAAAATTGCGATAAAACCGCCCATTGTGAAACTTTTTTTAAGTTCCTTATGTAATTTTTATTTTTGTTGTACAATAAAGAATATATCTATCTATCTATTGTTTGTATTGTTGTATTTTCTTTTATTTTTTGTCTTTTTTATTGTTTTTTCTAATTATAATGTCAGTCTATGGCTTGTAAGAATCCCTTACCAATAAACTACTATGATTAAGACTATGAAATAAAAAGATTTTGAATTTGAATTAAGAATAAAATCTGACAGAATCTCTATCCTTATCTGTAACTGGCCAAAACCAACTCAATACCCCTCCAATTCATTCACATGATCAAAGACTTGATCCAGCTAGAATAGATATGTAGTTGGAGTGAACGCTGTCTGTTCGTCCAAGTGCGCTCAGTCGGAGCCCATCCAGTTCTGATATGTCTTTGATAGCGGCTATCTGTGCCTGTGTTCTTTGCCGCCGTCCTTTAGTAATGGTAGTAGAGTGGACGACCAACCTTATTAAGGACATTGGCTTAGTGATACTGTAGCTTTGTTTTAGTGAAGTTTTTAGTGATCGGGTCCGTACTTACAAGAAATGAACGGCGAGTATCCACCCTTACGTTGTTCAAATCTCTATAGTCCGGACTAAGTGTGTCGCTCGCGTACTTACATCGAGGGACTGGAACAATTTGCCTGCTGCAGTATTCCTGTCCGATTATAAATTAGGTGTCTTCAAGGCTAGAGTGAATAGGCTCTTAATAAACTAGTTTGCCTCACCATCAACGCTTGCATCACTACTTTCCATCAGGTGGGATCGCAGTCAAACACTAGTTTATATCAATTAAAAACTAATCCCTTATAAAACTACTTTATGACTTTCATTCTTAGTTTAGACTAGCTAGTAGTACCGTCTTTGTCCGCACACTGCCATTTAGTCACAATAATAAGGTTTTTTTTCGCGGAACCCTAATTCTGTTTCTAATATAAAAGTAGCCTAAGATACTTTATAGAACAATATCTGTCTAGTAGTGACAATATCATCAATTTTTTTTTTATGTACTGTGTACAGTAGGGGCCCAGCTGGGTCGAAGGCTACTGGGTTCATGGGTGATGCAAAAGAGAATCCCGGGGCCCTTGAACGATTGCAAACAAGGAACAGGTGTGGGTTTTAGTCAGTCAAAGTCTGACACACCTTCCTGCCCCGGTCAAGGGCGGCAGATGTCGTTACTTGTTTTCCCACCTGAAAAGACAAAATGTCAAGAACGAAAAGGGTACTACCTACTTCTAGAAAAGCGTGCTCCATTGTCAGCCACATCATCGCTTACCATCAGGTGAGATAGTAGTAAATCGCGAGCACAAAATAGATAATTTTTCGAAGAGTGATCCGAGACGCGACCGAGACATCGTGTGTCTTTGTGTGCGTTGCTCGAGCGAGCTTTGTATGTAGATAGTCTTCTGTACCTATGTATTTTTATTTCTTTCTGTCGCGTGTATACCAATAATAAAAAATGCGCGTTCCAAAGAGTAAATATTTTTAGAGACAAACATGCTAGAAACTCCATGGACACAAACAGTATCCGAACACAATAATTATGGCTACATCAATATACTGACAAAATTATAGTTCAACTTGCTATCTCTATGGCCTATTATTACAAGAGTGTAAATTATATCGTATTTACAATCGATAACTGTAATTGGTTTTGAAACATTTGTGGTTAAAATCAATAAATAAGTAAAAAGAAAAGTGTTTTGATTGATATAATTGTGACAAAATTGGGCGATTTCCATTTAATTTTTTTTGTTGATAACAAACCTGTGCTTTACTGCGATCCCACCTGATGGTAAGCAGTGATGAAATCTCTGATGGTGAGGCGCACTAGTTTATTAAGAGCCTATTCATTCTAGCCTTGAAGACAATATTACAATCGGACAAGAAGTTAAAAAAGCAGCAGGCAAATTGTTGTAGACCTTCGATGTACGCGATGTAAACGACGAAGCGAAACACTTAGTCTGAACCGTAGAAGTTTCAACAACGTAAGGGTAGATACTCGACGTACGTCGGGTTGTTTGATGGTAAGAAGGAAGAAGGTTTATTTAGACAGAATAAACTGTAAAAAATAAGGTCAAACATTGGTTAACTTCCCCTACCTACCACTGCCCGGAGGACACGGTAGAGCATATGGTGAAGGTGTGCCCTGCTTGGGCTGAGCAGCTGGCGGCGACCTCTCGCGTCAAATCCTAGTCCAGGCCTTGGTCCGTGGCGAGAAGGAATAGGGTACTATCGCCTCCTTCTGAGAAGCAGTAAAAATATCTAGGGGGTCGGTAGCACACGTGAGGGAACGGCCATCATCACGCCCCAGCTGTCGCAACAGGAGACGCTCCGGGGATCTCTACGACACGTAGACTATGGATCATCGTAGACACGGGCTTGCCGATGACAAGCAATAGGTAGATCACGGTCCGGCTGTCCAGTAAGGATCGAGCCCCAGTCTTCGTCGGCGCGTAGTGTTTCAAGCGCGACTCAAAGACATACTAGCAGAGTCGTAGGGGCTCAGCAGGACCGATCCTCTCCAGGGGGGGTGCCACGACAGAAAACCTCCACGAGTGCCCGCAGGCTGTAGTTCGCTTGCGGATACGTCCGGAGCGAAGGCCAGTCTGCGGGACGGTGCACCCTGGGAGGCGGCCAACGATCCCCTTGGGTATTGCTACCTAAGGGGCCTCGATGGCCGTCTGCGAATGTTCTGTCTGTCGGAACACTTCAACGCGTGCCCCTCTGCTATAGCAGAGGGCACAGTGGCGAAGTAAGAGCGGGCTCGGTGTGCACTCACACTGCCGCCGGGCAGGCAGGAGGAAGGCTTGCTCCTCCTTTTGCCACCGTTAGTCTCGTAGCCCCAAAGATTGTCCAAGGTCATGTTTCTGACTTTTGATGGGAACGAGGGTCTTGGCTTAACCGCCCGGGCCGCGAGGAAGACAACCTCTATAAAAAATTACCCCAAACCTCCAAGCGGCGGCGCACCGTGAGGGAGGTTGTTAGCTTGACTAATGGGTAGCTAAATTAGTCTCTAGTGCGAACCACTAAATTTGAGCAGGTAAATAAAGTTTGTACTCGTGGGATCAAATATGAATAATATGTTTAAAAAACCCCAACATGAGAGTGACGCGCGGTCGGAGTCCGACGCGCAGTCCAGAAGAAGGAGCCTCGGGTCTCAGGACCCTATACCGTCCCCTGTGGACGCAGAGAGCCAGGGTGGCTCACATTTCGGTAGCGCGGAGTCCCTAGGACCAGTTCCCAGCACGTCCGCGACGCCGGTGGAGGCCGGGCGTAGGTTTGGCCTTAGAGAGGTGAGTGAAGGCGCGGCGTCGGATTCAGATGCCGCGTCTTCACTCACTTCAGACGGGAAGGAGGTGGAGGAGGAGATGCGGCAGCCCCTCCTTTTGATGGAAGTGGAGGAATCCACATCCAACAGAAGGAGGGCGTTCATGCGCGCCTTGCGCTCTGCATCCGACGACGAGACGGGACCTGCCCGGAAAATCTCGTCCTCGGGGCGAGGCGCAGCCCGAAAAACGGGCATAGGAAGAGGGCTCCCCGCCGAGATTGCCAGCAAGGGACGCCAGGCCAGCGCCTTAGTGCCGAAGATCCCTCAGGACTTGCCAGAAGGGATGGCGGAGGCGCTGGCAAAGTTTCGGGAGGTTGTGGCAGCCGCAATCACGAGCGTGGCCAACAAGAGGGAGAGGGTGGCCAAAAAGCGATCTATTGAGCTAGCCAACACCTCGATTGAGGAGGCGCTGGGGATCGTTTTTGAGCCCTACGAGCGCACCCTCAGCGGGAGGTTTGGCCGGCTCGAGGAGGCTGTGGCCGCTCTCCAGGGTTCTCGTCCCGAAGAGGGGTGCAGGCAGGAGCAGGGCCGATCCCGGCCCTCGCCCCAGGCGGAAGGCGAGGTTGTGTCTCTGCTGCGGCAAGAGCTGGCTGCCTTCAGGGAGCAACAGCAGCAGCAGCAGCAGCAGTTCCAGGGGCACATCCAGCGCCAGCTCTCCGTCCTGGAGGGCATTGTTCTGCGCCCCCCTCTCGCGGCCTCCGGCCAGAAGAAGACGGCGTCGTATGCCGCTGTCGCCGCGGCCACGACGACTGCAGCATCTAAGGCAGGCCCAACGGGGCAAGCCAGGCGCGTGGCCGCAGCGTCAGAGCCTGCAAAGCCGGCCCCGGCGGTCAAGCAGCAGCAACGGCAGGGGAAGCCTGCCCCTCCCCCGAAGAGCAGGGTGGTGGCTGCCACCAAACCGGCGGGTCCTCCCGCCGCGGCGGCGACTAGGTCGCGCCTGTCGCCTTCTCCGCCCGAAGACCCCTCGGCTGGCGCTGAGTGGACGGTCGTCGGCACCAAGAAGAAGGCGAGTAAGGCGGCAAGGGCGGCCAAAAAGCGCAGGCGGCGACAGGAGCGCAAGAAGCGGGCCATGGCTGCTCGTCTTCGCGCCCCAACTTCCGCAGCTGTAGTGATCACACTGCAGCCAGATGCGGAAAAGAAGGGCGTGAACTACGATGTAGTCATGGCGAAGGCGAAACAGGCGGTGGTGGGCCACCTCGACGAGTTCGGAGCCTCCGGGGGCTTCCGAATGAGGCGTACCGCAACCGGGGCCCGAATGTTGGAGGTCCCTGGGGCAGACAGCGGAGAGCTCGCCGACGCCCTGGCTGAAAGGATCAGGGCGTCCCTGGACGTCGAGGAGGCCCGAGTGTCCAGACCCACCAAAAGCATGGACATGCGCATAATGGGTCTGGACGACTCTGTCAGGGTGGAAGAGGTGGTGGCCGCCATCGTCTGGGCGGGAGGGTGCACGAACGATCAGGTCCGGGCGGGCACCATCCGCGCTGACGGCACGGGCATGCGAGCCGTCACGGTGAGCTGCCCCGTGTCGGCGGCCAAGGCCATCACGGCCGAGGGCCGAAGGCTGTTGGTGGGTTGGGTTTCGGCCCAGGTAAAGCTGCTGGAGCCCAGACCTCTGCGGTGCTACCGCTGTCACGTGGGGCACCACGTGGGTGCCTATTGCGCCGCAGAGGACCGCAGTGACCGCTGCCACCAGTGCGGACAGCCCGGGCACAAGGCCGTTGAATGCCGTGCAAAGCCGCACTGCTACGCATGTGCGGCTGCAGGCAAGCCGGCCGACCACCGGGCTGGGGGCAGGTCCTGCGACCCCCCCGCCAAGGCCAAGGGCAAAGTCAGGCTCATCCACCCTGACACCCTCACCGCAGCAGCCACCGTCTTGGCTGCCACCGCTGTCGCCGCCGCTCCCGCCGCAGCGGTGCCCTCACAGGGGGCTCGGGAGGAGACTGTAATGGAATGTCAATAACGACACCATTACATCTCCTCCAGGCGAACATCAACCACTGCGCCCCCGCTCAGGATCTGTTGCTCCAGAGCATGGCGCAGTGGTCGATCAATGTCGCCGTCGTCTCCGAGCCGTACTACGTCCATCCCCGCTGGGTTCAGGACCTAGACGGCTCGGTGACGCTAATTTCGTCGGCCGCCGCCGGTACCCCCGCCCCTCGAGGCTGTTGCGAGGGGACGGGGTTGCGTGGCAGCACGGGTCGGGGACATTGCAGTGGTAGGCGTCTACCTGTCCCCGACCAGAACTCCCGACGAACTCCATGTCTCCCTTATGGAGCTAAGTGCCGTCGTCGCTGGGTTTGGTACCCTCCCCGTGGTCGTTTGCGGGGACTTCAACGCCTGGAATACGGCTTGGGGTTCCCGGCGCACGAACACACGGGGTCGGATGGTGGAGGACTGGGCCTTGGAGCTGGGCCTGGTCGTCCTGAACCGGGGTTCTGTCCCCACGTTGGTGCGGAGGCGGGGTGAATCAGTGGTGGACCTTTCGTTCGCCAGCCCCGCTCTGTCGCCGCGTGTCGTTGACTGGCGCGTTATGGAGGAGGTGGAGACGTACTCCGACCACCGGTACATCCGGTTGGACGTCTCCGCCGAAACCTCGGCCGCGCCGGTCCGACAGAGCCCTTGCGGTCCGCGGTGGGCGCTTAAGCAGATGGACCGGGAGCTCCTCCTGGAAGCCGCGACGGTACAGGCCTGGGTGCAAGCACCGGACAGGCCTGTCGACATCGACGTCGAGGCGGAGTGGTTCCGGGAGGCCATGTCGCAAATTTGCGATGCGGCAATGCCCCGAGTCCGTCCAGGACGTGCTAAGCGCCAGGTGTACTGGTGGTCGCCGGAAATCGCTGCACTGCGCAACACGTGCAATCACGCGCGACGCCGGTACGCCAGATACTGCAGGCGCCGCATCCGCCCGCCGGATGCGGAGGCCAGAGAGGCGGAGCTGTACGAAGGTTACAGAGAGGCAAAACACACCCTCCGAGCGGAGATTAAGCGGGCCAAACTCGAGGCCCGCGACGTGTGGCTGGGGTCTCTGAACGCGGACCCGTGGGGGCGCCCGTACAAATTGGTACGGGAGAAACTGCGCCCCTGGGCTCCCCCGCTGACTCAGAGTCTCCGGCCCCAACTCGTGGAGGGTGTGGTAAGCGCTCTGTTCCCTGCGCGAGGGGAACACTCCCCCCCGCCCATGGCTCCGCCTCCGCCAGCGGTGTCTGACGCGGACCGCAATAGCGACGACGACGATAATGCTCCAGAGGTGACCGAGGTAGAGATGAGAGTGGCGATGCAAAGGCTGAGTGCCAAGAACGCCGCCCCAGGACCCGATGGCTTGCCTGGGAAAGCCTGGGTCCTGGCCATGGAGGCTCTCGGGCCTCGACTGAGAGGGCTCTTCAGCGCATGCTTGGAGAGGGGCCAGTTCCCACTTCGCTGGAAGACGGGGAAACTGGTCCTCATCGCGAAGCCAGGGCGCCCTGCGGACTCTCCGTCCGCGTACCGGCCCATTGTGCTGCTCGACGAGGTGGGCAAGCTCTTTGAAAGAGTGATTGCGAGCCGCCTCGTCGCGCGCCTTTCACGGGTGGGGCCGGACCTTTCGGACGGACAGTTCGGCTTTCGCAGGATGCGCTCGACGGTGGACGCCATCATGCGCGTACGAGCCCTCACGACAGGGGATGCGGTGTCCCAGGGTAGGTGTGTCGTGGCAGTGTCTTTGGACATTGCCAACGCTTTCAATTCCCTGCCTTGGAGTACGATCCGGAGGGCACTCCGGTACCACCGGGTGCCCGAATACCTCTGTCGAGTAGTCGAGGCCTACCTGTCGGACAGGTACATTGTCTACCCCGGTCACCAGGGAGACTGGAAACGTCGGGAGATGTCGTGCGGTGTTCCGCAGGGGTCGGTACTAGGGCCACCCTTGTGGAACATCGGGTACGATTACGTGCTGCGGGGCGACCTCCCTGACGGGGTCAGCGTGGTTTGCTACGCAGACGACACGCTGGTTCTAGCGCAGGGAGAGTCGTACCAGGCGGCGGTCGCTCTAGCGACACGCGGGGTTGCGATAGTCGTTGATAGGATCCAGGAGTTGGGACTCGAGGTGGCGCTGCACAAGTCCGAGGCGATGTGCTTTCACGGTCGCCGCCCTCGGAACGCGCCGCCAATGAGTTCCCAACTAACGGTAGGAGGAGTTCACATCGGTGTCGGGTCGACGATGAAGTACCTGGGACTCGTCCTCGACAGCCGGTGGAATTTCGTGGAGCATTTCCGACGTCTGGCTCCCAAACTGAACCGGACTGGGGCTGCGCTCAAGCGGCTCCTGCCCAACCTTGGGGGTCCAGATGCCTCCTGCCGGAGGCTCTACGCGGGGATCGTTCGGTCCATGGCCCTCTACGGGGCGCCGGTGTGGGCGCCGTTGCTGAAAAAGCAACCGGCGGCCATACTAAACGCCTGCCAGAGGGTCATGGCAATTCGGATGGTGCGGGGATACCGCACGATTTCCCGCGAAGCGGCGAGCCTTCTGGCTGGCCTACCACCGTGGGATCTGGAGGCAACAGTCCTTGCACACATGCACGACATGCGCGTGGAGATGCAACGCCGGGGTGAAAGTCCTCTGCCGCGACAGGTCGCGGCATGGCGGACAGAGCTCCGGCGGGATCTCATGGTGGAATGGCGTCAGCGACTATCGCAACCCAGTGCTGGGCACGCCACAATTATGGCGGTAAGTCCCCTCTTTGAGGCGTGGCTGGAAAGACCTCACGGCGTCCTTACCTTCCGCATGACACAGGTCCTCACCGGAAATGGCAAGTTCGGGAGGTTCCTGTTCCGAATTAAAGCGGAAGTGACGCCCGGGTGTCGCCACTGTGCGGAACACCCGGAGGACACGGTGGAGCACACAATCGCGGTGTGCCCTGCTTGGGTGGAGCATCGCCGTGCCCTCGTGGGGGTGATCGGCGGCGGAGACCTCTCGCGCCGGGCCTTGGTCGAGGCCATGGTCCGGAGCGAGGAGGAGTGGCAGGCGGTCGCCGACTTCTGCGAAGCAGTAATGCTCGCTAAGGAGGAGGCCGACCGCATCAGGCAACGGCGCTCTCGCCGCCGCCGGGATTCCGATCCCGATTTCCAGCCACCGTAGGCGCGGGCTTGCGGACAGTGTGCAATGGGTAGCTCGCTGTCCGGCCGTCCGGTAACTGTCCGGACCAAGCCCAAGTCGTCGACGGCGCGCGCTGTTCCCGCGCGCCTCAAGGAGTTGTCAGCAACAGCAGGGACCCAGCCGGGTCGAAGCCTACTGGGGCCAGGGTTATCCGAAAGGGCGCTCGAGCCCCGGTATGAAGGCTTGAAGGAACGGGATGGGTTTTTTAGTCAGTAAGAGTCTGACACTATCTCCCGCTCCGCCCAAGAGCGGGGGTTGTCATAAGATGATTTTTCCCATCGAAAAAAAAAAAAAAAAAAAAATCCTCTCCAGGGCAATGGGAAGTATTTGAAAAGAAAACCGTTAGTTATAAACGCTAAGGGCATCTGATGGAACAAGTTAAGTCTAGTAATAGCCTGACATGACTTTTCACTCCACCCTAAAGCGGAAGAAGTCATCTGATGATTTGTCAAGAAAACTCTACCAAGAAACTGAGGATTTGCTGGCAGACACGTCTCGACAAATATCTTATGCGTTCACATCTAACTCTGCACGCACATTCGCCATTTCCTATATGAACTCCCATTTTTACACGTCACACACCATACATAGGTAATGACACCTCCTATAGCAAATAATTCTAATAGGTAGGTACCTACCTACTGTACCTCCTAAGCAATCTTAATATGTATTTTAGTGGAGGTATAGTTTTTTTTTTTCTTTTCGTGGTGGGAAAATTATCGAATGACATCCCCCGCTCTTGGGCAGAGCGGGTATATATATGTATATATAGTGTCAGACTCTTACTGACTAAAAACCCTTAGAACCGGGGCTTGAGTTATATTGAAACCTGGCCCCAGTAGGCTTCGACCCTGCTGGGATACCTACATCACATCCAGCAAAAGCAAAAATAACAATAACATTTTTTGTTAACCAACACAAGCAATCACATAGAACGAAAACATAATACGAGCAAACAAAACGAAATCCAACAAGAACTAAAGAAACACTCACACCTAAATCACAAACAAACGTTAAGTTAACTAAAACATAACACGACTGTATGTCAATGTGGCACCACCCCTTATCAGAGTACGCGCTGTGATTGGCTGTCGCGCGAGAGGCGTGCGCGCAGCCTCCGGTACATTGGTCCTAAGACATCTTACATTATTTACGTCTGTACAACTTTATATTGCGTTTTTGGTACAAAGCTTATGAGACAAATAGCTTAAACTCTTTTTCTTTCTTTTATTTCAAAAAATTTTTTTTGGAAATAATCAAGTAATCATCACCCTGCTTTGGTTTTTTTTTAAATAAAAAAAAAAGCGGAGCGAAAGGGCGTCGACTTTTACTGACACCACACGTTTATTCTTTCTTTAAATTGCGTTCCAGAATCCCGGGGGGTCATGAGTATGTCAAAAGCTCAAAAAGCCGATGCCAACTTTTTTTTTTAATCTGTGATAAACTAGTACTTGACTGCGATCCCGCCTGATGGTAAGCAGTGATGCAATCGTTGATGGTGAGGCGCACTAGTTTATTAAGAGCCTATTCACTCTACCCTTGAAGACACCTAAATTATAATCAGACGGAAAGACTACAGCGGGCAAACTGTTTCAGTCCTTCGATGTACGCGGTATAAATGACGAGGCGAAACGCTTAGTCCGGACCGTAGATGTTTCAACAACGTAAGAGTGGATACTCGCCGTGCGTCGGTTTATCAGATGGTAGAGATGGCGGAATCATACTCTCCAAAATGCAATCTATACTGAGGCTGCTGGGCCCCTACGGTTTTGCTGACAACTCTTTGAAGCGTGCATGGAACACTACGCGCCGTCGACTACTCGGTCTCGATCCGGACGGTTACCGTAAGGCCAGACAGCGAACTAGTCATTGCTTGTCTTCCGCAACCCTATACCTAAAAGGTATCTAGAAATAGGAATCGGAATCCTGGCGCCTGAGGTACGAAAATGGCTGTTGCCTCACGCGTGATGCCGTCTCCTTCATTACTTCACTCCCACGACGATATGGCGGTACCTATCCTGGTCTGGATGATCGGGAGTGTCAAACCTTTTGTTACTGTTCCCTATCTCTCATCACTCCTAAGCGTTCCAGGGCCACGGTAACCTTTTGCGCAGCAAATTCGTCAGCCTAGAAATTCTGATACTGCTGTATATCATCATGAAAATTAATGCTAAAGCTTTATAAACGTGTGTGGTTTGCATTCTGATAACTAAACTAATAACACTATCCAGTATCATCTATTATAATGATATACTACTACCAAATCCAATGCAATCACCGCGCAATTCGCGACGTCATTTGTCTATTGTTTACTCGAATAATTCTCAGCACATTTGCA
Source organism: Mythimna albipuncta (assembly GCA_929112965.1). Taxonomy (NCBI): domain Eukaryota; kingdom Metazoa; phylum Arthropoda; class Insecta; order Lepidoptera; family Noctuidae; genus Mythimna; species Mythimna albipuncta. Next base: position 552,329 of record OV815984.1, read on the forward strand.
CAGGTTTAGCACAAATTGTGTAATATCACATAACTCGTATATTACATTAAATTAAATACGTGTAATTGCGTTTGTCTAACAAAACTGACCGCACGCACACATGCACACAACTTTAAGGGCGGACCACACTGAGAGCTACGTTATAGTTTCCGTCGAAGTTAATTGTAACATTTAAACGACCATTTGCTTTAACCGTAAAAGCCCTTAACTGCCCTAATTAGAGCGGTTAATGTTATCGTTGTTTGTGACGCCATTTTAACGATTGCTAAATTGGTGCAGCCAGTATTTCGCTAAATCAGAGATTTGGCGACTAAGGCATTGGATAGCCAAAGCAAGTTGGTGCAATTCATCCATAGAGTGAATAATCAATATCAAGTATTACACTGCTAGCTTAACTGTGCTCTCTACGCTATTATATAGTAAGTTGTAGTATGCTAAGCTATGCTATGATAATATGCTGTGTTATGTTACGCTATCTTCAGCCCCTTCGCTGCCTGGCTTTACGAATATTATAAAAATATAAAACTGTTTGTACTAAATGATATTTAAAAGTTGGTTATAGCATAGTAGCACACTAATAGTAAGTGATACTATCATTGAATTTTTATGGTGGGAAAATCATCAACGACAACCCCCGCTTTTGGGCGGAGCGGGAGATAGTGTAATACTCTTACTGACTAAAAACCTATCCCGTTCCTTCAAGCCTTCATACCGGGGCTCTACTTGTCTTTCGAAACTAACCCTGGCCCCAGTAGGGTTCGACCCGGCTGGGCCCCTACGGTTGCTGACAACTCCTAGAGGCGCGCGGGAACAGTGCGCTCCGTCGACGACTTGGGCTCGGTCCGTACAGTTACGGGACGGTCGGACAGCAGGCTACCCATTGCTCACTGTCCGCAAGCCTGCGCCTACTGTGGTCGGAAATCGGGATCGGAATCCCGACGACGGCGAGCGCTGTTGGCTGATACGGTCGGCCTCCTCCTTTGCGAGCATTACTGCTTCGCAGAAGTCGGCGACCGCCTGCCACTCCTCCTCGCTCTGGACCATGGCCTGAACCAAGGCCCGGCACGAGAGGTCTCCGCCGCCGATCGACCCCACGAGGGCACATACTATCATTGACTACCGTAATTAGGCATGGGCGTTTTTTTCTAGGAGATAAGTTAGTGGACAAAAATTATAAATTAAATTATGTAACAAATAAAACGGAAAACCTAAGCTTAAGCACCTTATTATTTCTCTCATGTTGAAAAAGACTCGAACAGCTCTTTAAGTTAGTCAAAAACTAGAAAAAAAAATGTTAGCAAAAGTTAGCATAGCCGCAGCACAGTGCAGCATAGCTTTACATTGATAACGCACCACTATCACACGCACACTCCCAATAGTAAAATATGTTGTGTGCACCTCACACACACTTGGTCGGTGAATGAAATATGTGTAATATTTGAATAACAAACAGACGGACGGCCCACATCTGCTTCCTATGTTTGTGAAGGTTTTCACGCACCGGCTACATTATACTTATGTATTTACATTCCTACGAATAGGTATGTTATGAAAATTGTTTAAACAAAGAATTACACAGAACAGTACCTATTAAATTCGTAAAATTAAACCATTATTATTATACGCAGCTGTAATAATATATATAGTAATATTACTTTCTCATTATTTTCATTAATTTCTACTGGAATAGTATAGAAGTTAACAATAATACAGATGTCAAGTTTAAAATTATTCGTAGACCAACTTAATTACACTATGCAAACAGTTTTAGCTTTATTAATTATAAGCTTTTGCCCGCGGCTTCACCCGCGTTCATAAAATATAGCCTATGTTAACACTCAGGAAAAAGCAACTTTCTATCGGTGAAAAAATTTTAACAATTAATTGCAATTGGACCAATGCTTTCTGAGATTACAAACAAAAAAATTAAAATAACAAACTTTACATATTTATAATAATAGATCTCAATCGACAACATATCAATAACACTTTCAATGGAATCATTACAAGTACCTATATAATGTCAAAAAGTAAATTTGATAGGTACGTAATGTCAATTTTAACAAAATCACTCTAATATTAAATAGGTGAAAATGAGTATAAGTAAGTATAAGTGAGTATGTATATTTGTTACAGCTATAGTAGGATTATAAATTCATCAAGTTTGAGGTCAATATAGTTAAATTAAAATACCGTATAGACAGTAAGGAATGGAATTTCCCACCAGAATCTGATCCTCTCACAGATACTCTGACGGTTTAAGTCTAGAGTAGAGGATAGATTATAGGCAAGCACACTCCGTCATTGACCGCATCATCATCATCAGCCTTTTTAATGTTCCCGCTGATGGGACTCAGGCCTCCTCTCTAGGAGAGGGAATGGGCCGTAATCTACCACGCGGGCCCAGTGCGGGTTGGTGAATGTCACATGTAGAGATGTGCCGCTGCCGGCAATATTGCCCGAAATGGGGTGTTTCATACTTCGGGCAATATTGCTATCAATAAGATAAGATAAGATAATTTTATTGGCATCAATATTTTCACTTCACGGCAATAACGTCGGAAACGGCACAACTCCATGTCTTCTTCTTCTTCTTCGACCGCATCATCGCTTACTAATTGATGAGATAATGGTCAATCAAAGGCGGCTCTTTAATTGATAACAATAAATAAGATGTGGATACAGAGATCATTGTGTCTTTAGTCACGTCATCCTGTGACTTAATAGTCATGAGCCTCGACCAACATCTTTGAAGGCTCTTGTTAGGCGGCTGGATCAAGGGCTTGATTCAGAAAGCGGTACGGTTGGCCTCGTATTGTTACGAGGTTCCTTTATTTGGGTGCCGTAGCTTGGACTCTGTTCCCGATACCGGTGGGAAATTATCTGTATTTTTTTACTTTTATTTATATTTATTTATTTAAGGTAAAGTTTGTTTGTAGGAGGTAATCTCTGAAAGTACTGGTCCTATTGCGAAAATTTTTTTCACCGATAGAAAGCTGCTTTATCCTTGAGTGTTAGAGGCTATATTTTATGCACGCGGGCGAAACTGCGGGCAAAAGCTAGTTTATTTATATATATTCATTCGAGGCAAAGTTTGTTTTTTTGTTTATAGGAGGTAGTCTCTGAAAGTACTGGTCCTATTGCGAAATTTTTTTCATAGAAAGGTGCTTTATTCTGAGTGATATACGTAGACTATATTTTATGTATGCGGGCAAAGCCGCAGGCAAAAGCTAGTTTTTTTTATAAATATATTAAACTAGGGTTTAGAACATTTCACCTATTGAAATGTTTAGGTTTATAAGACGACTAATGTAGATTGAATAAAACTCTCTCTTTATTTCTAACTAACTTATAAGCTTCACCTGTGTGAAAGTAAAATATGTTACCCCGAGGGCACATGCCTACTCCCGGAATAAACAGTTCTCCATCTCGCATTCCTATCTTTTTGCACGTTCTTCTCCATAAAGTTCTACGCTTTGGAACGTGCACCTTAACTTCCCTTTTTTTACTAACCAACATTTTGACTATTTAAAAGTATCTATATCCAATAAAGTTTCTGATTTCCTAATCCAGGGCATGGGCATGGTCTATCTTCGTACCAAATATATTTTTAATTCGTTCAGCCATTTGAGCGTGAAGGAGAAACAAACATACATACAAACTTTCGCCGCAATATAGATAGGTACTGAAGACAATCTACATACAAAGCGCGCTCAAGCAACCCACACATAGACATCACTCACGGACACGATATCTCAGCTTAATCGCCCGATCAACGCGCTGACTCTAGTGTGGTCGCTTAGCGCAGCGATAAAAAATGAAGTACATACATGTATTTTTTACATTGACTTCTGTACCTATCTATTTTGTGCTTTCGCCCTTGTAACATTACTGTGATTACTTGTCTCACCGTTGTTGATACAAACCTAATTATAAGCCGTCCCTTTGTTTGAAGTACTCATCAACACTCGTAAGTCAGCGTCAGGGTTGAATACTTGATGTCAGTTCCAGAGGAGAGATCTCCTCAGAACAATATTACAATGCCCGACTCAAGTACTACTGTTTCAATAGGTACTTAGTATTGTCATGTAGTATATAACGAGACTTCATGCTTATTTACTCGGGAGGGTTAAGTAGAGGTACCTAACTTAATAATGTCACTAATATTTCGTATTTCTGAAGGAAACTGAATTGCTCTAGATTAAGAGTCGGTTGTAGTCACGAAGTAGGTATTTCGTATGAACTGCACCCGGGTCTATGTCGATTTCGCGGCCCCGTAACAGTGGTTTTATCTGTATTTTAAAAAAGAACACTAACTATTCAAATTTTGTATTTTCGAGGCCCTTTTAAAAAACCAGCTTTAGGTATTTTATTTTTTGTTCCTTTCATATTTCCGTAACGTAATCTCGTAGACATACTCGTTTGAAATTATAAGTTAGGGACAGATTCGCGAATTTTTGTACCGATATTATGTTTTGACTTTTGCACAGCGGTTGTATAGTCAATTTAAAAAAAAATTGTTCTTTTATATTAATTTGTGGATTTTCAGAGGTTTAAAATGGGTTGAACCTGGCCTTAAACAAAGTGAAGAAGGTGCGCAGTAGTTGGGCTTAAAAAAATGTTGATATTAATGTGCGTAGTACATAATTATGCCGATGATTACAATCAATAGTTGAAACTACTGGTTCAAATTGAAAAATTCTTTTGGTGTTGAATAGCCCATTTTTCAAGGAAAGAGTATACATTTTTTTTTAAACAATGTCACTTTTTTAATTGGTATTTTTTTTAATACGTATTAATATTAAACATATCGTATTTTATTTTCATCCACATACAGTAACTGTACCTAAATCGAGGTTTTACTAATTTGACATTTCAGGTCTAAAAAAGATTTTGTCAAAATGTATAAAGCCTTGTCCAAGATTTATTTTATTTATAGTTTTATCTTCGACTTTTACATCAACTTTCCTAGCCGCTACACCACACAGACTTCCGAACACCGTAGCGATGACGTCACGATCTATTTATAAGCGACGTCGCACACCGGGCGCGCACGCGCACGCTACAGTTTATTATTTTTAATACCGATCTATTCATGATTTGTGTGCGCTGTTGCTATGGGATCCACAGCTGATTTAGTTTTATGTGTTAACAGATGCGGTAATAGCACAAATTAGTTGTAAAATTAGATTATCACCTTTTAATCCAATCTCTCGTCTTCTTTTTCATGTGGTTTTTACCCAAAGTCCGGCTAATATGTACTTTAAATAGCTCTGTCATTTATCTTTTTTAAGTAGTGAAAGTTGTAAATCACATCGACCTCTTAATGGTTTCAGACAAGTGTTATGTTTGTAATCAGTGTGAACTAAAAGTATTGTTCTTTTTTCTTTAAGCTATTGCATAGCTTCTATCGCGGGCCTTGAGCGTGGAGACCGAATCCAGAAATTCCGTAACGAAAATTACCTAATACTCCCCACTCATTTGTTTTTTGAGCGTGGTGACCGATAAGAAAACAAATGAGTGAACAATCAATCAAAATTCAATTCAATGTGTGAAAGTGTAACTTCAATTAATATCAAAGAAAAAAAAACAAAGGAAAAAAAATACTGCATAAATAAAATAAATAAATAATTATAATTGCATAAGTTGATAAAAATGCTATGCAATAGCTTTACCGCGGCAGTCCCAGAGTGCCACACGTCTTTTTTTTATTATACATCGAATTAAACAAATACTTCTGTATTTACAAACATTTATAGAAACAAGTGTAAAATGGGTGGTCTTATCGCACAGAACATTATTATCATCATTTCAGCTGAAAGACGTCCACTATTGGACATGGGCCTCTCCCAAGTATGTATCGCCACAATGAACATCTTGTGCATCTCGCATCCATCAAGATTTCTTTTCCGGACAATGACAGGCCGTGCATTGCAGTGGTTATCCATGTCGAATAGAAAAGGAGGTGATGTATATCCTGTGAAAAGACTTCTCACTGTGTCTGTGATGGGTCAAGGATATTTGATTCTCAAAAAAAAAAAGTAAGATGTTACTAGCTACTTGTCCTCTAAATATACTTTAAGATTGTAATAATTCCCAGACTGTCCAATCTTAGTACATAACTTTAACTCGAAAGAATCAATCTGAAAAACGAAAATAAAAAATAGTTTATAAGGTGACCATAAATACCAATCAGAAAATCACTAGTTGTTACACAATGGATATTATTATGACAAGGTCAAAGCTAAGATATTTCAGTTGTTCTAATTAGTATGCCTCACAAGTAATCAGCTCAGTACATCGCTTGGCCTCGGCCTTGCTCGGACGTAAAGCTTACTTTGCGCCGTTCATGTGGAAAAAGCTTTGGTATTTATATTCATGACGTATTTTAGGGTGACAATTTGCTACAAGCTAAAAGAAAAGTTGGTTTTGTATAGAAATTAGGATCTGTTAAAATTAGTTACAAGAACGTACATATTTTTATCATAGTTATGATTTAGATGAGACTATTTTTAGTACAAGTAATTATTGTTGTTCATCATCGACTTATACTTTATGACTGGCCTGTTGGTCTAGTGGTTAGTGACCCTGACTGCTATGCCGGAGGTCGTGGGTTCGATTCCCACCTAGGACAAATTTTTGTGTGATGAGCATAATCATTTGTTCTGTGTCTGGGTGTAATTTATCTATATATGTATGTATTTAGAAATATATAAGTATGTTTATCAGTTGGTTAGTACCCATAACACAAGCTCTGCTTAGCTTGGGACTAGACGGCGTTGTGTGATTGTTGTGGATATATATTCTAGTGATAGACAAGCACGTTCGGTCATGGAAACTATTAGTCAAAATACAAGTTCGCTGCAGCGCTGCGGCTACATTGGTGTGTTTTACAAAACTATTAAAACATACAGCGCTAAGATAGCTTTTAGAGGATATTTCAAAAAATCCGAAAATAAATTTTCGTTCAAACGTAAAATTCGGAACTACTACTTGAAGTCCTCTCAACCTTAGTTTGTTCTTCAAAATTGTTATTAAGTTCTCTTTAAGATTTTATATTTTTTGCATAGTATTTATATATTATTTTAGCATAGGCATATACCTATGTATTTTATTATATATTTTATATAAATAACTTTTTTTCCGTTGCATGTATTTGTTATCTGTTTATTGTGCAAACCTACCACAGTGATGTCTTTTTAAACCCAGAGGTTGATTGGTAGAGAATGCCTTGTTGCATTAAGCCCGCCTATGTACCACTACTGTACATGAAGTTTAAATAAATAATTATATTTTTTTGGCCACCAAAATGTCTTAAATGCCACGAATTTCGTGGTGCTTACGTGTTTTGTTCAACATAGTGTAATGTTCAAGGTGTATGGACTACATTATTCCTGAGTCTCCTGAGTCGATATCGAATGTTGTTAATCGTAATCGTTGTCATTATTTCAGCAGAAAGATGTCCACTGTTAGACACAGGCCTCTCCCAAGTATCGTCAACAAAAGTCTAATACTTTTTATAGTGCTTAATACAATATAATAATAGTAAATTGAGCACGAAGCCTTTCATTTGCGTCTCCACCCACTACAGATCGTTTCTTCTCAAACTTTTCGGTAAAGACTCTTTATTTTTGGTACCCATGCCCTCATTTTAAAGAGTGGAATTTTCTTTCGTAGATTGTGTTTCCTGATAGCTACAATATAGGTGTTTTCAAGTCAAGAGTGGAACAGGTTATTTCTAGGCGGCTCTATAATATAATATACCACAACTTTCACACAACGCCGTCTAGTCTCAAGTTAAGCAGAGCTTGTGTTATGAGTACTAAGACAACTGATAAACATACTTATATATTTCTAAATACATACATATTATAGATAAATTACACCCTATCGTCGCCCATATCATCGCTTACCATCAGGTGAGATTTCTAAACCGATTGCGAACCCAGGTTGGCCGCTGTATAAACAATATGCCCAAATGGGGCTTCATCAACTTATCTCTAACAGTGTCAGTGCGGAGTCTCTCCTCAGGTCATGTGCCATTCTGCTGAAGTTTTCAGGATCTATACGGGGCCAACAATAAAGCTACACAGGTTGCCAAATATTGGTCAGAATAAATATAGTTTGAGAGCATCGACACGAAAAGAAGAATAAGAATCAGGTGAGATAGTGGTCAATCACGAGTCTATCAATAATAATTTAAAAAAAACTTGGACTCTGACGTCTTCCGTTAGACGCCCAGTGAGTGACAATCTTGTCCCATCTGATAAAGTACACTTAGAAGGTGATAATTGAATTCAAGAAATCCAGCAAAACCCATTAACACACGGAACCTACGTATTCCACTGTAGGCCCGATTTATTGCCCTCATGTTTTATTTAGTGGTGTCGATCGAAATGCTTAATTAGTCGACTATATCCTGTAATCTTAGCGTTTTAATGGCCTATTTCTACTACAGTGGCCGTTGGGCCGCTCGTAAGAAGGCCCGGGCGGTCTTAATTAGAAAAACCTCGCAATTAATTAGCAATAAAATGCATGGACTTGTTTGGAGTTGAAGGGGAATAAAATTGTTGGGCGGTTTTTTTGGCACGTTTTGTATTTGTAAGTACTTCTTTGGGTTAACTTGTGAGACGCAAGACGGACCAAACTAATTTTGTTTTTATAGTATTAGAGTAAAAAAACGTAACGGCTGTGTTTTTAATATTGAATTTTCTTGGGATAGCCAGAGTCTTGAGGAATAGCAAAGGCTATATAAAATCACAATACATTCAAATAACGCGGGTGCGTGAAGCACCAACTATGTAAAAACGCGTGTGAAACCGCAGGTGTCAGCTCGCCATACGAAACAAGAATGGAATTCATTCTTCGAACCTATTTTGATTGCGACTTAGGTATTGACGGCATTGAAAACACAAGTAGTTTTATTTTTTTCTGGAAAAGAATTGTCGTGTGGTGATGTTTTAGTGCCAGTCTTTAGGCACACTTTCAGTAGTAGAAAGCCATGCAGAAGAATTTTTGAATGCCCATTTGTATTTCAATTAAGATCGTGTCTTTAGTGTTTACGTTTTTTTTTTGTATTTATTTTTAAGACTGTGTACATTCCCAATGTAAATTACAAAGGCTAAAGTTATTGCTTTTATTTACTTCGTTATAAAACTACTGAACAGATTTCATGCGATTTTCACCAATATGCTGAATGTGAATGTTTTTTTTTTTATATGCGTTGAATTTCAATGATTTTTAACACCCTTGCAAAGCCAGGGCGGGTTGCTAGTTGCTAGCACGTTTAAGACATTTTATTTACAAGTAGACATTTTATTATATATTTTTTTAAATATTTTATAATATTGATTGCTGGCTTTGTATCCAATGGAAACTTTGAAACAAACAACATCATTACTAACAAAAACACAACATACAAAAACGTCACAATCGTCAAACGTGCTAAGTACAAAATTAAAGAATTAAGGCCAGCCTCTCACCACAGAACTACTCGCTACTCCGGATTTATTCCTCTTTTCGTCAGCTTCAGCCCCTCTTTAGTGTAACATAAATAAGAAGCAACACGAGTCGACACAACCGCGGCTGAGGCTCGATACAGACGCCACCGCGCTGTTTAGCACAAGATGACAGTTAAGAGGTGGGTACACTGGTGGGGACTGTGAAATTAGTGCGAATTATTGCATTTGTAGACAAAACAACACGACATCACTGCGGCTGAGTCTCGATACAGACGCCACCGCGCTGTTTAGCACAAGATGACAGTTAAGAGGTGGGTACACTGGTGGGGACTGTGAAATTAGTGCGAATTATTGCATTTGTAGACAAGAGAATACGAGGTATCAGTGGCTGAGTTTCGATACAGACGCCACCATCGATATATTACGACACATAATCAATGTATTATTTTAAATGTCTACAAAAAAAAAAAAAAAAATTGTCTAATACCACACAACACCAACGACTTACATAACTAACACTGAAATTCCCAAAGCGAATCTATAGATCTTTCGCATTCAGCTAGTGTGCACTGCGCCTATTTCTCGCTGTATCGTCAAATGACACAAACGACAGGATTAGCCGGTATCTCGCGTCGCCACGCTACTGACGTACCTGCAAGAATTGTGGCTTACTGCCGCACCACTATTATTAGTACTGGCACAAAATATTGCTGAGTTATGGGAAAAAAATGTAGCCCTATATTAAGTACTGGGTAACATTTGGAGCTCCTTGAAGGAATTTATCTAAAGACTAAGTCCGTCAGTCTGCTCTTTATCTTCCCAACTATGTTAGGGTCGGCTTCCAGTGTACCTAATTGTGTGCAGCTAAATACCAGTATTTTACACGGTGCAGTAGAATTTTCTGCCGGAGTATGTGCGCGCGTCTTATAGGGATATCAGCAAAACCATAGGGGGTGCCCATTAGGGCCGATGCCCGATAGGGACTCGAGATTTTTAAAAGATTCTCAAAATTCTTAAAGAGTTACCATGGCTCTTATTTGCAAAAGCCAACTGAAGGGCATAGATAGTTTCTCTCATGCTTCATTCAAGAAAGCGAAAGTCATTTAATGTTTGTTACTATTATTTTTAATTTTGCCCGTATTTTCGCATTGCGGGGCAAAGGATTCTCTCCATTCTGTCCAATAATCACAATTCTTCACTTTTTCTTTTTAATTCCCAAGGCGGACATCCAAGTCGTCGCCGGGGCCCCGTGTCGCTATGTCTGGGTGATGCCCATCATATGTTCTAAGGGGCCCACAGCTCGTTAGATAATATTCTACCTCATAATAAAGCAAGACTGGTTCGCTAACATCCGAGTTTCTAACATCTCGTAACTGCTATTAAATCTCTAGCGCAACTGAGAATAACTGCTTAACATGCATTCCAAGACTCAGAGATATCGCAATATGTATATCGCCACCCATCATTGGATCGAAATAGGCAATTTGTAATGGCGATAGTTTATGTGCATGTATGTAGATGTACGAGTATGCTCCCACGGTTTTTTTTTGTTCGAAAATCATCTAATGACATCTCCCATCCTTTTGTGTCAAAGTTTTTCTAACTAAACCCACTTCTGTTTCTTCTTTCCCTTCGTTCTAGGGTCCTGGGATTTACTTTCGCATCAGCCACGGCCCCAGTAGGCTTCGACCCCGCTGTGCCCCTACGGTTTCTGATATCTCCTTGAGGCGCGCGTGGAACACAACGCGTCGTCGACTACTTGGGCTCGGTCCAGGCGGTCGGGCACCGGATAGTCGGATGGCGAGCTACCCATTGCTCACCGTCCGCAAGCCCACGCCTACGCTGTGGCTAGAAATCGGGATAGGAATCCCGGTGGCTGGAGCGCAAAGCTACAAAGACTTAATACCTTTTTGCATTTTTGCTTACTAACTTACACCTTACCTACTGGTAAGTCGAAATATTCCCAGTAGGATGTGATATGGTGACCTAATTTGGCCGATATAGCTCGAAGAATCGTTAAACTTAAGTGCCCGCAGAACAGATGATCAATGAGGCCGAACATTTTAGAGTGGAAGGCTTTCCATAAGGCGAACCGACATGATGAGGGTTGGAACTCGATTGACACGAGATGCACAGGAGCGGTCGTTGTGGCGGTACTTGGGGGAGGTCTACAAGTTGGTCCAGTTGTGATCTATGTTGTACATGTGCGATTTTTTGACAATCATTGTCGATTTACTTATGCCGTCTGATTATAGTTAACCTTATTATAGTCAAAGTTAATTTAAAATCCTCCTCTCAGGAGCAGTCGGCCTTTTAATTTTCCCAGTGCTGAGAGTCAGGCCTTCTCCCTAGGAGAGGGAATAGGCCGTAATCCACCACACGGGCCCAGTGCGCATTGGTGAATGTCACAATGTCTTCGAATTTTTGGTTCTAGTACATGCTGGTTTCCTCACGATGTTTTCCTTCACAGTGATACTGATTACCCTAAATCACCAAACTAGCATAAGTATGCGTCTTCGTTGCCAAATCGCATGCGATAAGCGCGCCTCACATTTGGACAGCAATCGGTTGGTGTACAACATGGCGGCAGATAAGGGAGGTTCGACAATTAGAATATTAATCTAATTAGCTCTGTGCAGTACACTTTTGTGAGGTGGGAAATCATTAAATACTTCTATACCCTGTTCACGTTAAGATTAGATTTTAAAGAAACCTTTTTACTGTCTATTCTCCCTAGGGAATCCAATCCCGCATCAAAATTACAATCCCGCACGCCTGCGGGATTGATGTCAGCAATCCCGCGGGATTAGGATTTTTTATTTCTTTCAAGTAGTAATAAACACAAAATTCGGTCAAGTGCGAAACGGACTTGCACATCTTTCTTATAAAACCAATTGTAAATAGTTCGATTCCCGAATCGAGTTTCCAAGAATATCCAAACAGCAAAAAAAAATCATATAAAATCAGCTGCTTATAAGGAACAAAAAATATTTAACGAGCCTTCGTCTTTTAGAAATTTGAATTGATAACCTATGGGGAATCCCCGGTCATAGAGTACTTAAACTGACATTGACTACGTTCCATTTCAATTGCGATACAGGTCTCGCACAACACAAAATAAAAACTCAAAAATTATGGCAAGGTGAAATCGAAAACAAAATAATTGTATTCTGAAGGCTAGAAGGAACGGGGTGGGTCTTTTAGTCAATAAGAGTCTGACACTATCTCCCGCTCCGCCCAAGGGCGGGGAATGTCAATGCATGATTTTTTCCCACCATAAAAAAGGACAAATCCTATAAAAAATGTCATGAGTTCCTTGTAATTTTTTTAATCACTTTTTAATGAGGATGAGCTGGGTCTTATAAAAAATCTAAACGGCGACAGGTCGTCGGAATCCACTTTTCTTATAAAAATTTTCAATCCCGCAGACGTGCGGGATCCCGCACTTGCGAGATTGCATTCCCTAGTTCTACCGATTTTAACTTCTATTTCGTAAAAAGTGGTTACAATGCCAACTATTTACTGCAGCCGCCATTTGTCATGCTACCAAGTACCAACATTATAAAAGTCAAAATCGGTTAAACGGACAGTACCTAATAAAAAGTTTTCATAAATATAATGTAATTTTGAACAGAGTGTAGCTACCCTAGATCGCTCTAGGGTGCAGTTGTCATAAGTCTACCCATGGCCCCAGTAGGTTTTGCTGACATCTCTTAGAGATCCGCGTGGAACACTATGCGTCGTGCGGAACGTGATACTGTGATATGCACTTCACAGATGAAATGTACGTATGTACTATATTCTTAAATTTGAAACTGATGGAACGCGGGTGAGTTTTAGTCAGGAAAAGTCTGACACTTCCTCTCGCTCTACATAGACTGAGAGGTTATAAAAGTCTCCTACGTGGGATTTTCAATCCCGCTCTATGTACCTATACTTATAACGGGAAAAGATTTTATATTCTTGTTTTTAATTAATAAATTGATAAATTCTTGATAAATATTGATTACGTCTCTAGCATGTTTGTCACTACTAATGTAATGCATCAATTCTCATTTCAATTTACCAATAATTAGTATAACAGATTTCTTAAAAAAAACACTGTACGTGTACTCCATCGGTTAATCTTGATATGTATTTATAATAAATCTTATAAAAGTCACTCAACGATTATTTAAATTTAGTTAATCACCTAACATCGCTTTAGGTAAAAACCTAATTGTAAACATTTTTAGATAAGATAGACAATTTTTCCTTATGACATATTGTTTAATTTAGTTTACTACCTAAACCGATGGAGTATAGTTGCATTTAAGTAAAATTTCAGTGCTTGAATTATGATTGAGGTTATTGGTGGCTAGCCGTAGGTAGTTAGATTGTTACTACGAACAAAAAATAATTTCACCTTTAAGCACATAACTTTATATTACCTCACAACGTCCCTTCGTGCCATTAAAGATTCCTTGATCCCTCTTCCCTTCCATATCTCGACCTATAAACTAAACACTGTCACAATAAAGTAATGAAAAGCTGAATAAACGTCATTTAGGTTCGCCGTATACGAGCCACCGTTCACAACCACAAAACGCTGCCACAGACATTTCCTTTAGTTCTTATACATTTTATATGGATTCGCCGCACACGGTTGACGCCGGTAGCCGCCATTCGCTACAAATCGGCGCTGCTTGCTTCTTGTGACCCGCACAGTGCACTAAACGCCGATACAAAACGCCTTCACATGCCACTAGCGCATTTTAATCTTCTTCGTTAGAGTCCATTATGATACGGCACGTCAAAATCATCACTTTAGCCGAAAGACGTCCACTGTTGGAATAGGCTTCCCCCAAGTGTCGCCACAATGAGCGGTCCTGTGCGTCTCGCATCCATAGGATTCCCGCAACCCTTACCTGAGGCCTGCCAACGGACGGTCTTCCGGTACGTGGTTGCTATTCCAGAACCTTTCGGCTCCAATGGTCAATTGTTCACGGCAGCAATGGAGGATGTCTTCAAGGTTCTGGAATGGAAAGGGCTAGGCATTAATATCAATGGCAAGTACAAAACTCACCTTCGGTTTGCTGACGACATAGTAGTCATGGCTGAAACTACGGAGGAGCTCAGTACAATGCTTGGTGATCTCAGTAGAGCTTCCGAAAGAGTGGGACTTAAAATGAACATGGACTAAACCAAAGTCATGGTAAAAAGCCATGTAGCCCCCACTCCTATCAAGGTCGGAGACTCTACACTCGAAGTTGTGGACGATTACGTCTATACGGCACGTACGGGTTAAAAAAATAGCAGCCACTTTCCACCAGTTACTGTCGTGCGCTTCAGATTCCTTTTTGGCCGCTTTTAGCTTCCAACTCAAAAACAACCAGAGTAATGTAGAGTTGCAGCTCAGGGTCGTTCTTTTATAATTCGAATAGCTACCATAGAGTTTACCCACTTACCCTAACTCTGAGCTGGGTAGGTTGGAGTGAGCGGCTATATGCTTGATATTGACAGTTAAACTTGTTCGCGTTCAAAAATTCCAGAGTAGAGTACATTACTATGACGTCACTATAGTTAACTCTGAACTTTTTGAACGCAGGACCGTGGCGACCTCTGGCCCGTCTGTAGCGACCCTTAGTCCCCGATACCGTATCTACGGGTCCCAGAAACAATTGAACGTGTAAATAATCGCCTCCCTAAGGATGTCCGGATTTCATAGTGATGCGACACGCGATCTATTAGCTTGATGGTAAAATGTTATAATATTATTTTTGATAGACTTGAAAATTGTTATTTATTAATTTGGGGGTTTTGTTTTGGGGGATATTTAGTCGTGTAAATCAAACAATTGGCTTAAGGGAGAGCTCATGTATTTTAGTCACTGATAGGTTAGCGAGGTTAACTTAAGTATGCCACGGTTAGTGCTCGGATGGGTGACCAATTTTTTGTTTTAAATTCTGTTAAAGTAAAAAGTACTCTAAACTTAATTGCATATCCATTGCCTCCAAACACATACTCAATTAGAGCTCACAGTCATACCTGTCTGAACACCTCCATCTGCTCCTGCCTGCAGCTCCCCTCACAAACATCTGTGAAATATTTGGGCGTGATGATCGATGATGGATTGAAATGGGACAAGCATATAGAGTCTACTTCCAGTAAAGTCAGGAAAACAATTTACCTCTTCAAGTCATTGCGGAACTCTGCTGACTTGGAGACTTTAAAAATGGTCTACTCTGCACTTTGCCAGTCCATCATCGGTTATTGTATTTTGGCTTGGGTTGGATCGGCTAAAACTAAATTCCTTGGGTTGGAGCGTGCACAAAGGGCAGTACTCAAGGTTATGCTTCAAAAACCCTTTCGCTATCCGACTCATCAGCTGTCCACCGAGCTCAAACTTTTAACTGTTAGACAGCTATTTTTGCTTAAAACCACTCTCTGGAAGCATAACCAGGTACAACTCCCAGACTCAAATAAACGGGGTCAGAGAATAATTTGCCCAACTCCGACTCATAGAACCACCTTTGCCAGAAGACAGCTGTATGTGTTGAGTTCTCTGGTCTACAGAAATATTAATAAGATCACACAAATAGTGAGGTTATGCGAGCGTGAAGTAAAAACTAAGGTGCAGAACATGTTGCATCTCCTGAGCTACGCTCAAACTGAGAAGCTACTAATCAGTCCCTCATAATTTCCAACATTACACACATCACGCGTAACTCAATCATGAGTCACCGATATCTTTAGTCTGGTGGAAAACACTTGGCTTGTTCCCACTTAAACACACTCTTTCAATACCACCACATTCAAACCCACACACCCTCATACCCACACACACTCACACATCACAAACATGATTCTCAATCACACACACATAAGCAACTCAACAGTCATTTTACTTTTAATTTTATTAAATTTTATTTTTCTTTAATTCTTTTTAATATGTACTTTCATTAGTCCAATATCAGCTTACCAACTCAATAAAATCTTTTAAAAGGGTTTATAGTGTCCAAGTAGCAGTAGAATACTGACTCCCAAGTCACAGATATTCCTAGTTTAGGAGTCAGGGTGTCAACTTTTGTGCGCCTTTATTTATTGTAACTCACTGATATTAGGATTTGTGTCAATAAAGTTTTATTATTATTATCTCCTTTATTCATTTTTTTAACATGTTACATATATATTTTAAAATATTTGTTAAAAAACAATAAAAAAACATTTAAAAATATAAAAAACTGTATCCCACCTGTATCGGGATCAGGGTCCAAGCTACCGGTGATTAGGGCTCCAAAGAAAGGAACCTCCTAACGATACGAGCCGTGTCCAGAAGATTATTATTATTATTATATTTAATAACGATCATAAATTTTCCATAATATTATGAAATTGACCATGAGATATTAGTCATACTTTAATGCAGGTAGCTTGCATAAATATTAAATTTTTGACGATGGGGGCCTGAAGTTGGCCACAAATAACAAATTTATTTATTACTTGTAAATAATATACTGGATGTTTGAAAGGTAATTTGTAGACATCATTATTTCCTTATTTATTTGCTATACATATTTTAGAGCAGTGATGGCCGACGGTAAGGGCCCCAACTTACAAATTGTAGGTCGCGGGTTCAAACCCAGCCAGGCGCATTACTTTGTGAGCAAATATCTCCGTCCATTCCTTCCATGGAGGACATAACTTTTAAAAATTTGAAAAAAGCTATATATTGTTAATTATTGAGTCAATTTTATATTTTTGATAATTTTGATCGCTGATAGAATGTCACGTTGGGTATTTTGTATTAAAATAAATTTAAAGTTATTTATTAATTAGAAAGTTGTACATAGATTGTAAACTTCGTACATTTGGTAAGCCACCCCCCCCCCCCACCCGCTCCCTCCGGGACTGCGCTTCTAAATTAAACATGTACCGACAACTGGAGCGCACAAATTAAAATTTTAGTTATTTTACAGTGTTGGTTTATTACAAGTTTCTACTGAGGATTTATTTTTGTTTCAGATACCTATATCCGGTAGGAAAAAAAAATAAAACTAAACCTTTTGCTACAAAATGTTTGATAGCATGATTGACGTACAGTGACAGTAATAATAATGAATAAATAATAATAAGAGGATAATGAGAGAGCAGTGGTGGCCGAGTGGTAACGGCCCCGACTTACGAGTTGTAGGTCGCGGGTTCAAACCCAGCCAGGTGCATTACTTTGTGTAATTTATTTCATCACCACTACTCCCAAAACGGTGACGGAAAACATCGCGTGTGAGAAAACCGGCATGTCCTAGAACCAAAAAATTCGAAGACAAGTGACATCCACCGATCCGCACTGGGCCCGTGTGGTGGATTACGGCTCATTCCCTCTCCTAGAGAGAAGGTCTGAGTTCCAGTAGTGGGAACATTATAAGGCCAACAATGCAAAATAATAATAATCAATTTATTTCAGGCAACATGTACCCATATCATATACCATATCAAAACAGCCCGTTGTACTACTACTACAGACAGACACAGACAGTGGTTGAGCGGTTGGCTTCTTCTCTGTGAAATCGCAAGTTCGATTCATGCAAGGATAAAATGTTTGTATGGGCTACATATAGTTGTCCCCGTTCTGGGCGAGTTTATTTTGTAAAAGCTCTCAAAATTTAAGAGTAACTAATAGTAGTGGGACGCAAAGTTTTCTTTTTTTTAAATTAAAAACAATAGAAGAAATATTGTAATGTATTTGAGGATGAACCGAGGATGAAAACGAGGAACCGTGATCGTTGGATGGAGTGGAGGGAGGCCTTTGCCCAGCAGTGGGACAGTGTAAAAAAAAATTGAAGATGATGTTGTCATTTTAAGAGCACCTAATAAAAAAATTACTTAATCCAATCTCACAAAAATATTGACCAATTTAAAACCAATAATTTATTTTAACAATACACAGCATACATAGCTGATAAATATAATAATTCACACGGAAACACCTTAAATATTAAGAATCATTTTTTTTTAATGTTATTTCCGAATGGAATAGTTGACATCATCTTTAGTCATCTCGATGATTTTTATGAAACGATTAAAAAAAATGTTGCCCCACTCTAAGAATTATTTTTATAAAAAATAATGTATCGTGGTTGTGTTCATAAATATGTAAACTCACATACACAAAACACCCAGACCCGAAACACCTATCTGTAGGCCATACAAATATTTGTATCGTGCGGGAATCGAACCCGTGACATGCAGCGCGGCAGTCAATCGCTTAAAACCACTGCACCAAACGTGCCGTCAAAACTACCAGCTGATCTAAATGTAAGTTAATAATAATAATAATAATAATAATCAACATATCCGTTCCGCATGACGAGAACCTCGCGAAAGCCGAGAAAGATAAACAAATCAAGTATATTGACTTGGCTCGCGAGGTTGACGACATGTGGGAAGTGGATTCAGCGATTATTGTACCGATAGTCGTTTCGGCCAATGGCTTAATAGCCAAGAGCCTCAACCAACACCTCAGGAGGCTCTCGTTAGGCGACTGGATCAAGGGCTTGATTCAGAAAGCGGTACTTCTGGACACGGCTCGTATAGTCAGGAGGTTCCTTTCTCTGGAGCCCTGACCGCCGGTAGCTTGGACCCTATTCCCGATACCGGTGGGACACTATTTTTTATATTTTTAAATGTTTTTTTTTTAAATATATTTTTTAAGGAATATTTAAAAATGTAATAAATATGTTAAAATGGATAATAAAGGAAATAATAATAAAATCGTTTATTTATAACATAGGGCACATTTACAATAAAGTATTTTAAATATTAAAAAGAACACAGTTGCTAATTTGCCTGAACTAGGATGAACCTGTGTTTCAGGCTAGAGAGTGCTAAGCAGATACAAAAAATAAATTAACACTAAATATAACTATTTTAATAACTTAACGAAATTTAGAGATACAGCGTGTTTTATTTAGAAACAGTAAGTAGGTCTTCTGTCTCTATATAAGATATGCTTAGGAAATATTGGAGAATCATTTTTTTACAATTATACTTATTTAACTGGTAGATACTTAATTTCCTATTTAATTTATTGTACAGAAATGGGCCTAAAAAAGAAAAAAATCGTTTTACAAATACATATTTTGAGGATGCATTAGAATGGCAAACAATATCATTCCGTCTCTTATTAGTGATTTCAGCGTTGTAGGAAAGCATGGTGTGCTGTTTTAGTACTAAATGCATTATGAAAAGCTGGCGAACAGAAAGCACGTTACAGGATTTGTATAGCTGATCTGTAGGATAGAGAAAGGGAAGGAAATTGGCTACTTTTAAAATTGCTCTCTGGGCTCTTTCAAGAGGCAGTAGATGAGTTAACGCAACTCTGGTCCCCAAGATACGGGCGCTGCCTACTTTGAGGACCACAGCTCAACTTAATTTTAATTTTACCAGTACTGGGAACACCCTTAATTATCATAAGTTTAGTATTTAAGACTTACTCTGTAACACTGGACCAATAAATTATTATTATTATTATTATCTAAGATTGCCTTGTTTTTCGAGAGTGAGAGTCATCATAACTTCTTCCGCTCTGGGTGGAGCGAGAGGTAGTGTAAGATTTCTTCTGATGAAAACTAACCAGTAGTCCTTCAGTTGCCCTTTGCGTTCTCGGGGCAGCGGTGACTCTTTCAAATAATTGCGCAACCAGTCGGTAGTAAAATATAAATCCGCCATACTTTCTAGAGTTTTTTATAACACGATAATATATTGGCGACTTTTTATTCGTTATTATAATAAGGAGGAAATAAAAATAGCGCTCGTGACAATGCAGGCAACCCGCGGATCATATGGTACGTGTGGGGTTGCCAGCGTTCGCAGTAAACATACAAAATTATGTAGCATATTATTGGCATTAACATATTGACTGCTCTCAAAACTGTGAAGAAAAACATCGTGAGATAACCGGCATGTCCTAGAACAAAGAATTCCCACTGCTGGGACTCAGACCTCCTCTGTAGCAGAGGGAAAGGGCCGTAATCCACCACGCGGGCCCAGTGCGAGTTGGTGGATGTCAAATGTCTTCGATTTTCTGGTTCTAGGACATATCAGTTTCCTCGCGATGTTTTCCTTCACCGTTTTGATAGCAATGGAGATAAAATAAACTAGATAAATTAATGCGCCTGACTGGGTTCGAACCCCCGACCTACTTGTAAGTCGGGGCCATTACCACTCGGTCACCACTGCTCAAAAAAATCATTGGTTCGTTATAAACAGACCTTTAATCTTATCTACAGTTTACAGTTATTTGTCTACTGTTAAGTGCTCACAAGACGTCAGGTGTTTTTCACAGCTTTAAGGGAGCCACAGAACTGAGTATATGGTTTTAATTTCATCTCGATACCTCTACGCGTTTTGGAGATAAAAGGCGTTGACTGACAGACAGACAGACTGGCAACAAAGTGATTCTATAAGATTTCTGCTTTTCCTTTTGAGGTCATCATCATTTCAGCCGATAGTCGTCCATTGTTGGACTGTTGGACATAGGCCTCCCCCAAGTGCCACCACAATGCACGATCTTGTGCGTCCCGCATCTATCGGATTCCCGCAACTTTCACCATGTCATCGAATCCATATGTCATCACTGGCAACACACACTTTCGTCTTGAGACACTGTGGCATGTTGGATGAGAAGATACCACGTAGCTTTCCCAATGCTGCCCAGCCGAGTCGGGTTCGACGGTTGACCTCTTTCACGAAATTAGATCTACCCAACTGGACTGTCTGCCTTTTGAGATACGTAACCCTAAAAACGTACAAATACTACATTTCCCTCACCTAGCCACCCTCTCATATTTATATCGTCCTTGAGTCGCAGTCACTCATCGCTCTCTTTACGACCACTATAAAAAACTTCGCCTGTCCGTCAGTCGTTACGATGGAGAATGTTGTCATAGTAGGTACTTCAAGTTTCGTAACAGTGTCGTATGGATTGTTAGTTTGTAGTTTTAAACATGAATAGCTATTTTAGTGCCTCGCAGTCTCTTTAAAATCTTATAAAACTAATAATATAATCGTTAAAAGTTTTCTCTAAGTATTTTTTTCATTTTAATTTTAAAATTTTATGCATTATTATTAATTAATTAAAACCTAAACTTTTTAATTTATTTATTGATTATATTCATGTCCTGTTTTATTAATATATTGAATTCAAAATTATGCGAATTAATCAAAACAAATTCATTACAATTTAGATGTTAAGTACCTATTAAAATTCATCATCATCACCATCCTGCCCTCGTCCCGTTTTATTTGGGGTCGGCGCAATATGTTTTTTTCTTTCATTCTGTCCTGTCACTTGCACTCGTCACGGTATCACTAACTCCCTTTTCTTTCATACTTCTCACAGTCTATCAATCTTTTCTTTGGCCTCCCTCTCGCCCTCCATCCATCCACATGTAAACTCATAACTTTTTTAGCAACATGTGTTCCATCCCTCCTTTTCACATGACCACACCAAGTTAAGTACTATTACAATACTAATAATACAAAAATAATGTAAACCCTGTGGGCAATGGAACTGGTATCTTTAACCTTTTGAATATCTTATGTTACACAGTTCGACATAAGCCATTGTCTTTCTATTGTGTCTCTAATTACGGCATTCAAAGAGTTAATACAGGTTATTATGTTAGTATCTATCTAAGATGCCAGTTGTGATATTGTGTCGAAATCATTTTTTAATGCATCAAAGATAGTTTTGTAATCCCATTACTGAATTAAAAAAATCAAAAAAGCATTAGGGTAAACCACTCATACATACCCCAGTCGGTAACGTATCCCACTTGCAAAATTAAGACACGCATTTAAAATTGCTTATACTAGGTATATAGTGTAAGTTAAACTTGCGTTGTATAGTTTAAATCGCTATCATATACTTATAACCTAACCAGATCGGCTCAAATAAGCACCAAATTTTAATTGCGTATCTTAGTGTTTTTACAAGTGGTCAGGCACGTCCCTAGCTCCTCAAGGATAGCCAGCAGGGTTCTGTCCATGGCCCTCTACGGGGCGCCGGTGTGGGCGCCGTCGCTGAAAAAGCAACCGGCGGCCATACTGAACGCCTGCCAGAGGGTCATGGCGATAAGGATGGTGCGGGGATACTGCACGGTCTCCCGCGAAGCGGCGAGCCTTCTGGCTGGCCTACCACCGTGGGATCTGGAGGCAACAGTCCTTGCACACATGCACGATATGCGCGTGGAGATGCAACGCCGGGGTGAAAGTCCGCTGCCGCGACAGGTCACGGCATGGCGGACAGAGCTCCGGCGGGATCTCATGGTGAAATGGCGTCAACGACTATCGCAACCCAGTGCTGGGCACGCCACAATCATGGCGGTAAGTCCCCTCTTTGAGGCGTGGCTGGAAAGGCCTCACGGCGTCCTTACCTTCCGCATGACGCAGGTCCTCACCGGACATGGTTCGTTCGGGAGTTTCCTGCACCGGATTCATGCGGAAGTGACGCCCGGGTGTCGCCACTGTGCGGAACGCCCGGAGGACACGGTGGAGCACACAGTCGAGGTGTGCCCTGCTTGGGCGGAGCATCGCCGTGCCCTCGTGGGGGCGATCGGCGGCGGAGACCTCTCGCGCCGGGCCTTGGTTGAGGCCATGGTCCGGAGCGAGGAGGAGTGGCAGGCGGTCGCCGACTTCTGCGAAGCAGTAATGCTTGCAAAGGAGGAGGCTGAACGCATCAGGCAACGGCGTTATCGCCGCCGCTGTCGCCGGGATTCTGATCCCGATTTCCGGCCAACGTAGACGCGGGCTTGGGGACAGTGAGCAATGGGTAGCTCGCTGTCCGGCCGTCCGGTAACCGTCCGGACCAAGCCCAAGTCGTCGACGGCGCGCACTGTTCCCGCGCGCCTCAAGGAGTTGTCAGGTGCAGCAGGGACCCAGCCGGGTCGAAGCCTACTGGGGCCAGGGTTATCCGAAAGGGTGCTCGAGCCCCGGTATGAAGGCTAGAAGGAACGGGGTGGGTCTTTTAGTCAGTAAGAGTCTGACACTATCTCCCGCTCCGCCCAAGGGATGTCAATGCATGATTTTTACCACCATAAAAAAAAAAAAAAAGCAGGGTTCTGGTGTTACTGACCATTTCGCGGAGGGGGTATAGCAAATGTGGTTATCAGTTGATGAGGCTATACGTTCACATAGAAAAAAAATTATGGAATATATCACATGGATGAAACTTCAAGTTTTCAGTAGCGTCTCATATGCGTTTCGCTTGCGTCGAACGCTTCGAGTTGACCTTGCCGCCAATTCTTTTGTTCTGACCACGTGACTGTGCGTTAAGACGAAGTTATTCCCGTACATTTGAAGCTTTCTACAAGCGTTAACTATTACAGATTAGCAATTTAGCTAGGGGTACAGGTGAGAAAGGGAACTAAAAACAAGAGTAATTAAACTTATATTTTTATGGTTTATTTAGATTTAATAGGTTGACTTCACACAAAATGGACATTATTCGTAATTCTCAAGCACAAGCTAACCGTCCATATGCCTCACCCCTCTCACATTATTACCTATAACTACTCGAAGCAGCTGGTACGTCCTGCCAGCGATTACCATATTGCATGAACGAGAAATATTGCGCATTTTTACATTCGCACTTCGCTGTGTTATAGTGGGCTCATTTGCAAGTTTAAGTGTGATGGGTAGCTGTGAGTGTAGGTAAATTGAATAGGACGTGTTAGATTTGAGTCTGATTAGGTTTAATGTGAAGAGCGATTGTCAATGTCAACCGAAATTCGATTTTTTGACTTGACAGGGCTATTTGTAAAACACTGGGAAGGTCCCAGGCCTATGTTAAAGGAGGAGGCCGAACGCATCAGGCAACGGCGTTCTCGCCGCCGCTGCCGGGATTCTGATCCCGATATCCGGCCACCGTAGGCGCGGGCTTGCGGACAGTGTGCAATGGGTAGCTCGCTGTCCGGCCGTCCGGTAACTGTCCGGACCAAACCCAGACGGGTTGAAGCCTACTGGGGCCAGGGTTATTCGAAAGGAATCTCGAGCCCCGGTATGAAGGTTAGAAGGAACGGTGTGGGTCTTTAAGTCAGTACGAGTCTGACACTATAGCGGGGGTTGTCATTGGATGATTTTTTCCCACCATAAAAAAAGGAATATGTTACTAACATCACAAACAACAACTTTTGTTCTACGACTTTTAGGGCGATGTGGTCGCTAAGCGACAAAGCCCTTTAATTAAATTAAAAAAAAAAAAACGACTTTTAGAAATTTGCCATAATTTAGTTCATCAGATCTTCATACAAAAATAAAAATATTTAAATTGAACGTTCTAAATATTACGAAGTCTATGCGAAGAAAACGAAAGTACAATCGGGTGGCGTGGTGCAGACGTAGGTAGGTATAGCAAAATACAGAATTGAAATATGTTAGATAGAAAAACGAAATCTTAAATGTTTGTTTTTGGTAGTAACTTAAATTAATTATGTTTTGTAAAAAGTCATAGAACAAAAATTATAGTTAATGTTGATAGCAATAGAGGTCATGTACAATGGTCCGCATAGGACTAAGAGCGGAAACCATACTCAGAAAACATACTTTTATGTATATTTCTAAATACATACACATATATTATAGATGAATTACACCAAGACACAGAACAAATGATTATGCTCACACAAACATTTGTCCTGGACATAGCAGTCAGGGCTACTTACCACTAGACCAACAGGCCAGTCCAGTAATTTTCAAATAACGCTGTAAACTAGTGCTTGACTGCGATTCCACCAAGATTCATCGTTGACGATGAGGTGCACTAGTTTATTAAAGGCCTATTCACTATAGCCTTGAAGACACTTAAATTACCATCGGACGAGAAGACCGCTGCAGGCGAATTGTTCAAGACCCAAGATGTACATGGTATAAACGACGAGGCAAAATGCTTAGTACGGGCCGTAGAGGTTTCAACAATGTAAGGATTGATAGTCGCCATACGTATGCGCATTCTTCTTTATATATCTCGCGGTGTGTGTTAAGGGATAAATTAAGGCAAAAATTAACATTACCATCATCACTTTATCTGGAAAACGTTCACTATTGAACATTGACCTCCCCCATGTGTCGCCGTAACACGATTGGTCCTGTGCGTCACGCAATCATTGGATTCCCGCGACCCTTAACCATTCATCAGTCCACAAACATGCGTTTTTTTAAGGTGGACATCCCATTCATACAGTACAAAGCATTTTGGGAACACATTCATTATGCGTACCGCTAAGGATTGATTGGAATTCCCTGCCGGAGTCTGTGTTTCCTGATAGCTACAACTTGGGGTATTTAGGTCAACAGTGAATAGGTTACTTCTAGGAAGGCGTGCTCCATCGTCGGCCACATAATCGCTTTCTATCAGGTTAGATAGTGGTCAAAGGGGGGAAATCATCAAATAAAGTCGTGTCTCCGTTGTGCTCACAGCTAAGGCGTGGAATTCTGTGTCAGAGTCTAAGTATCCTGATATCTACGTGATACAACCTGGAGGTTTTAAAGTCAAGAGTGAATAGGTGACTTTTAAGCACTCGTGTTCTATCGTCGACCATATCATTACTTACCATAAGGGGCGATAGTCATCAATCGCGAGCCAATAGAAAAAAAAGAATTTAAACTAACATCTTCCGAAAACCATACAGGTGCAATCCTTAATAGAAAGAGACAGCAATATCTTCCCTTTCACCATCACACCTGACACATTACGTCATAACAGGTGGCCGGGACCGTTAAACTTGTGCCACAGGATATAAAAGTTTCTGACACCTTTCTTGGCATACTGCGTGCTATAAAGGTTGATTGTATAGAACGTTTCTAGGCTGTGTGTGTGAGTTTTTTGTATGGGGTGAGAACAGCTGTAGGGCGCGTGCGCTCATGTGTAAAAGGTGTAGAAAAAATATACCTTGTTTTTTGTCTTCATTGATACGTTTATAGGAAGTTGTGAACTTGGGAATTTATTTTAGTAGTCTTTGTAAGAAACAATCATGGTTTTGCTAGTTATCTTTCTGTGGAAAGTCATTTGCTATCTTACAGGTACGGGAGAGAGCAACGGAGGCTCAGTTGTAACTACTTCGATTTAAGAGTTGTTGGTCGCAGGCTTAAACCCAGCCCGATTCGGCTTGCGGACGGAGAGCAATAGGTAGCTCGCTGTCCAACCGTCCGGTAACTGTCCGGATCACACCCAAGTCGTCGACGGCAGAGGCCCAACTGGGTTGAAGCCTACTGAGGCCAGGGTCTAGTCTGGCCTGTTGGTCTAGTGGTTAGTGACCCTGACTGCTATGCCGGAGGTCGTGGGTTCGATTCCCACCTAGGACAAATGTTTGTGTGTTGAGCATAATCATTTGTTCTGTGTCTGGGTGTAACTTATCTTTAATATGTATGTATTTAGAAATAGATAAGTGAGTTTATCAGTTGTCTAGTACCCATAACACAAGCTCTGCTTAGCTTGGGACTAGACGGAGTTGTGTGATAGTTGTGGAATATTATAATTATTATTATTTATTATTATTATATAGTTCCGAAAAGGAGGCTAGGCCAAGGTATGAAATGCAAGAAGGAACGGGGTGGTTTTTTAGTTAGTAAGAGTCTGTAACTATCTCCCGCTCCGCCCAAGGGCGGGGAAGGTCATTTGGATGATTTCACAAACCGAAAAAAAGAAAAAAACCCAGCCCGGTTCTACAAGTGAAACAATTAAAAAAAAATAAGACCAGTAGTTTTTATATTCGTTACAAACTAAAATACATACAAATCTTTGCTCTTTATAATATTAGTATAGATTATTGACAGGTTCGATTTTAAACAACCATCTCACTAGTGAGAATCAATTCGCTGCCAGGATCATTCGCCTCCCATTAATCAGCCAGCCACTATCCTGTACAATTACCGGAACGGATCTTGAGCGTTCAGCGTCAGAGTGGGGATTGCTTTGCGCCTTCCATACATTGACGAGCCAATCGTCTTCGTTGTTAGGTACATGCAGCAACGTAGGGAACGAATCAGGAGTGACGTCTATGCGTCTCACTTCGCACTACTAAAGAGACCGAATATTTGACTTCTGCGCAACTTGAAGCTAGCGCTCAAGATCCGTGCCGGTAATTGTAAGTACCATCAGAATAATAAGTGATTATTATCCCTTATTAAATAAAATAACACATTTTGTATTTCGTTATCTCCTTCATACTCTATCGATGACATTAAACCTGCTCGTGCGAATCAAGCTTAAACAAAAAAAAAAATTACTTGCCCCATCCGGGACCCAAACCCACATCCAAGATACAAGATCCCACATTAACGCATCTCACATTACATCCACACCCACAATCTTCGGCACAACCACAATCTTCGGCAAAAAAAGATATTAAAACGTCCTCGTACAGACACAGTAACAGGTAAAAAATGAACGGGGAATATTGTTGACAGGAAGGTGACAATTTGCTTTGAATCTTGTCTTCCGCGGTGGCATGTGTGGCTCCGAAAATAATTACGTTATTATTTCCTACTCTAATACTCTTCTGTACCTACAACATGATATTAGACTAGATACCGACTATGCAACAAAATTCAAAATTCAAATTCAAAATATTCAAAATTCGTTTATTATTTGTGAACACAGGGTACAATGATCTTATTATTATATATATGTAACGTTTGGTGCCACCCATGTTCCGCTGAAAGGCATACAAAATAGTGCTGCTAGGATCAAAATTAAAATAATTGTAAAAAAAAAAACAATGTCAGCAAACAAAAATTGTCAAAACTTAAATAAAATAGTACAAAAAGATAAAAATAAAATAATGTCAATAATATTACATTTGTCAAAATAATTAAAATAATTCACACGTAAAAAAAATAGAATGTCAGCAAAAAAAAATTATCAAAATTTACTAACTGTAATAAACATTTCAATTACATTTAGATTATAATAAAAATAAAATTAGATGATAACACAATAATAATTCCAGAATTAACATTAAATACATTTGTCATTCAGAAACTGGTCTAACGTGTAATAGCATTTTTCAAGTAACAGCTTCTGTAGAGTGATTTTGAACTTTTGTACTGGCATGCATTTAATTACAATCCGAGCGCATTAACATGGCACCTGGCTCGAAAACAGTTGTCACAATGAATAGTCAAAAATAGTTTGTATTGTCACGTTTAAAGCATCGTAAATTCGTAAAGTAAGTAGTATACTTATATATGTCATGAGAAACTATTCAACGAAAAAAAAACAATTGATATTAAAAAAACTAAAATAAAATTCAAAACAAATGAATGAATGATCATTAGGTGCCTGTTAATACGTACGGGTTGTAGTTTGTTCAGAAACAGTAACTGAATGGATGCCAATAGTTTTTACAACGTGTTATATTTTTCCCAAAAATATTTAAATAGGTCATGAGTTGGACACCACTAACATTATAAGTAAAACACAGGTCACGGCAGGTCATAACGGGTATTAGATGCCAGCAAACAGCTGGGTGCAAGTGCAAAAAAAAAACCCCTTAGTCGCCTCCAGCCACCGTAGACGCGGGCTTGCGGACAGTGAGCAATGGGTAGCTCGCTGTCCGGCCGTTCGGTAATTGTCCGGACCAAGCCCAAGTCGTCGACGGCGCGCACTGTTCCCGCGCGCTTCAAGAAGTTGTCAGCAACAGCAGGTGCCCAGCCGAGTCGAAGCCTACTGGGGCCAGGGTTAACCGAGCCCCCGTATGAAGGCTGCTGTTTTGTACGATGCTGTCGCTATAGCCTATTCTAAAAAAGTAAAAAGCTTAGGTGTTTACCTAGACGGTAACCTGTCCTGGAATGTCCACATTGCGGAAGTAAGCAGGAGGGTGTTTTGCTCGTTTCAGTCACTGAAACGTCTCCAGAAGTTCCTGCCCTTTTCAACTAAGGTTACTCTTGCTCAGTCTCTTCTTCTACCTCTTCTTGACTACGCTGATGTCTGCTTCCTTGATGCGACTGAGGAACTTCTTGACAAACTGGAGCGTCTGCAGAATTTGTGTATCCGCTTCATTTTTGGCCTTCGGAAGTATGACCATGTGTCGGAATTTCGAAGGCAATTGAAGTGGCTACCTATTCGGCAGCGTCGGGATTGCCACACTCTTTCTTTTCTATTCTCTATTCTTCATAATCCCAACTCACCCCAGTATCTTCGGGAACGCTTTGAGTATCTTGTTCCGAGAGGAAAACCCTGTCGATCTTCATCCTCTCTTCTTCTTCGTTTTCCTCCTCACTCTTCAAGTCGGTACAGTGGATCTTTTACCGTTAACGCTGTGCGCCTCTGGAATTCTCTACCGCATACATTGAGGGCTAGCCCTTCGTTGGAAGTTTTCAGGAGAAAAATTAAGGAACATTTCCTGTCAACATGACCTAAAAATATGTATGTATATAAGTATTTATTTATTGTATATATTATGTTTATGTATAGTGTGCTGTATATATCTGTTTAGTATATTTTTGGTCTTAGTTTAAATTCAGTTATATGTTTTTTTTTTCTTTCTTTTGTTGTACATTTCATGGTTCCTCAAATGCAAAATTTTATTTTAAATCACATGGTTTGCTGTAAGAAAACCCAGTTATGGGTTAAGCTCGCCTATGTACTTACATCAAATGTCCTGTTTTATATTTTTGTTTGTAATTTTTTTTTTGTGTACAATAAAGAATTAAAGAATTAAAGAATTAAAGGCTTTTAAAGGAACAAGATGGGTTTTTTAGTCAGTAAGAGTCTGACACTATCTCCCGCTCCGCTCAAGAGTGGAGGTTGTCGGATGATTTTCCCATAGAAAAAAAAAAGGTAGGACATGATCAGTTCGGGAAATTCCTGCGGAACAAACGCCCGTGTGTCGCCGTTGTGTGGACCGCCCGGAGGACACGGTGGAGCACACGGTAGAGGTGTGCCCCGTCTGGGCAGAGCACCGCCTTGTCTTGATCTCTCGGAAAAACTAAACAAAATAAAAGGAGAAACTAACTGACGCAATTATCAACGACAGCCAAAATTGCTAGGACTAGGAACAAAACATTTTGCTCTAGGCTTTGTTATATAACGAAGCCTTGTGACAACACTTTCTAACAGACGATATCGTTGATAGCATTTTGTTAACGTTCAGGTCAAAAATCATACTTAAAACATGTTCAAACTCAAGTCACAATACCATCTCAGCAACAATCAATGACAAAAGTTGTTTTTTGACATGAAAAGGAAATTAAGTAGAAATGTTTTTGACAGATTGCGAATGTGAACGTAACTCTAACGCGGCGGGAGGTGCTACCGGGTATAAAATACCCCAGACATACAAAATTTCGTCGTAACTTTTTTTCGTTTACGTAAGAACCAACCTACCAAGATTGCCGACATATCATCAAGAATCGCTAAATTAAAGAAGCTGTGGGCAGAGCACATGGCTCGCAGAACAGATTGTCATTGGGGCCGGAAGGTTCTGGAGTGGCGACCTTGTATCGGAAGACGCAGCATTGGAAGCCTTGGCCTCCTATAAGGTGGACCGACGACCTGATGAGAGTTGCGGGAATCCGATAGATGCGAGATGCACGGCCCGTTCATTGTGGCGACACTTGGGGGAGACCTGTGTCCATCAGTGAACGTCTTGCACCTGAAACAATATGCTGTAGCTTCCTAATCCTAACTAATATTATAAATGTGAAAGTGTGGATGTTTGGATATTTGGATGTTTGTTACTAAACTTAATCACGCAAAAACGGCTGAACGGATTTGGATGAAATTTGGCATGCATATGCCTTTGACATGGAAAAGAACATAAGCTACCTTTTATCCTGATTCCTTAAGTAGCTAATGCCACGCGCAAAAGCTAGTAAATAATAAGGAATTTACACCGGAGAATGAGCTACGCACAGTATTTGCTGGCGTGATCAAATCAGAAAGAAAGATATCCGCAGAAAAACCAAGCTACCGACATAGTCTGAAGAATCGCCGAACTTAAGTAGCAGTGGAAAGAGCCTTACAAAAATGAAATAGGTATAACAAGCAGCAAGCAATATATAATTTACTCCTGGACGCAGCTCGTATTGTTAAGAGGTTTCCTAGAGTAATAATAATCTATGGACCAGCCTTGCTGATCCCTATTACGACAGTCTAGTTTTATTTTTGGTAAACAAAATCATAAATACGTTATAGACTAAAATACATAGTTATGTATGTTAGTGTAAAACGTATTTATGATTCTAACAACATGGTAACATGGTTATGTTACTATTATTACTTTTTTATTTATTTATTTATGTATCCTTTAATGTACACCAAGATAATAAATTACACATATGAGCCTTATATTTAGAACATACAATTGGCGGCCTTATCGCATTCCACGGTCTCTTCCAGGCAACCTGGTATGAAAAGAGATTGACTGGACATAAAATGGGGTTGCACATGGTGCATTACAAAACAAGCTAAACAAATATTGGTGAAGAAAAAAAACCAAAGTAATATACTTAACACTAAAATACCTACATACTTAAACACATACATTATAAATAATAATTACTTAGGCAAGAAAACAAGACTACTTTATATTGCAACTAAAGTGGGTGATAGACGTGCGAGTAAGTACGCGGACTTATGGCTCGACGACCTTTTTCGCCTGTGTGTCACCTTAAAAACGCGTACTTTAAAATTGCCGCGCAAGTTCGCCGGCGATCCAACCTGTTTGAAATCTTACTCGTAGCTCGTCTCGGCTCGTACGTGTGGCAGCGCTGCGAGCCGAGAGCCGCCATTTTGTTTTGAAGCAGTTTTCAGGCATTCTGAAATAATTATGGAAATCTTCCTTCTCTTCACGTAACTCTCTTACTAAATTCACATGCGATAAACGCTCTCTTTTCGTAATCCAGTGCTTTACCCATACTTGTCGATTTCGTCTTTTTTTATTAGTTTTTAAAATGTAGTATGATATAATTCCCAAATAACACAAAGCTTCTTCTCTCGACGACATCGCGATATAGTATGAGCAAGCTTCACGTGTGTCACCGACCTCGAGTCGAGTCAGTTGACGATCTTAAAAACCGCGTACTTTAAGTTCGTACGTCTATCACCCACTAAAGACTTGATTTCCCAAAATTCACTTCCCGAAAGGATGAAACGGTGTTCGAAGTTTGTGTGAAAAAAAACAATTTTCACGTAGTTGTTGCCTCTGGCAGATTCTATGTCGTATCAATTAAATTTATTTAAAATTATTGCATAATTATGTTTAAGGTGAACTACTTTGACCAGGTATCGATTCCTCTGGGCCTTGGTTGAGGCCATGGTCCGGAGTGAGGAGGAGTGGCAGGCGGTCGCCAACTTCTGCGAAGCAGTAATGCTCGCAAAGGAGGAGGCCGAACGCATCAGGCAACGGTGTTATCGCCGCCTCCGCCGTCGGGATTCTGATCCCGATTTCCGGCGATTATAGGCGCGGGCTTGCGGACAGTGAGCAATGGGTAACTCACTGTCCGGCCGTCCAGTAACTGTCCGGACCAAGCCCAAGTCGTCGACGGCGCGCACTGTTCCCGCGCGCCTCAAGGAGTTGTCAGCAACAGCAGGGACCCAGCCGGGTCGAAGCCTACTGGGGCCAGGGTTATCCGAAAGAGTGCTCGAGCTCCGGTATGAAGGCTAGAAGGAACGGGGTGGGTCTTTTAGTCAGTAAGAGTCTGACACTATCTCCCGCTCCGCCCAAGAGCGAGGGATGTCCATGCATGATTTTTTCCCACCATAAAAAAAGGTATCGATTCCTTTTTTTTATTGTTTGTGCTCGAAACAGCCAAGTTAACATACGGAAATGGTGCTCACAGTATATTTTTACCTCGATATCAGACTAAGGTATTATACCTATATGTAGATGGCGAGCTGTTCAATACATTGTATACCCCGCATGGCCGCTGGTGTGGCAACAAATGGACATGTCAATCAGACAAGTCGACTTGTCTGACCGCGACACTCTGTGATGTGTTAACACGATTGTATTAAGCAAAACATATGTTAGGACTTTAGGAATAGAACAGTAATGTCTGATTGAAGTGATGTTTATTACATTTTAAAGTTATTGTTCTTACATAATGTCTTTTTTTTTTAATGCCTGGGGAAAATCATGCATTGACATCCCCCGCTCTTGGGCGGAGCGGGAGATAGTGTCAGACTCTTACTGACTAAAACACCCACCCCGTTCCTTCTAGCCTTCATACCGGGGCTCGAGCGCCCTTTCGGATAACCCTGGCCCCAGTAGGCTGCGACCCGGCTGGGCCCCTGCTGTTGCTGACAACTCCTTGAGGCGCGCGGGAACAGTACGCGCCGTCGACGACTTGGGCTTGGTCCGGACAGTTACCGGACGGCCGGACAGCAAGCTCTTACATAATGTCTACTAATACTGTAATATGGAAATACTGTAACATCAACCACTTTTAAAAAAAAGTATCCATGGAGTTTCTTGCCGGTTCTTCTCTATAGTAAACGATCAATTTGGAACCGTGCACTAGCTTCTGACGTTTCATAAATGTCCATGTAGGTCTATGTCAATTGTTTTTTATTATGCGTACAGCTAAAAAGTAGAATTACCTACCGAAGTTTGTGTTTCCTGATAGCTGTAACCCAGGAGTCTTTAAGTCAAGAGTAAATAGGTTACTTCTAAGCGTGCTCCATTGTCGGCCACATCCTCGCTTACCATCATCATCATCATCTTCCTACCCTAGTCCCGTTTTATTGGGGGTCGGCGCAACACGTTTTTTTCTTCCATTGTGTCCTGTCATTCGTCACGCTATCACTAACTCCCTTTTCTTTCATATAGCTTCTCACACAATCCATCCATCTTTTCTTTGGCCTCCCTCTTCCCCTCCATCCATCCACATGTAAACTCATAACTTTTTTAGCAATATGTGTTTCATCCCTCCTTTTCACATGACCATACCAAGACAAACGATTCCCTTTTAACTTTTCAGACACTGGCGCCATCGTCACATCACATCATCGCTTACCATTAGACGAGATTGTGGTCAAGCGCGAGCCTATCAATAATAAAAAAAAACTTACGCAAACGCACTTCTGTGCAGACGGTCGTCCTTCGTGCGTATTTTTTCTGACGGAAATTCAGCTGATGTAAGGCAGGACAACCTCAGTCGGGACCGCGTGTACATACTTATATATTTCTTACTTCTAATTTGTCTAATTTAACATAATTATTATTTTCTAGATTTTTTTTAAATACAGTAGGAACTACGAAAAGCTTTAATTTCAAAACATCTGTAACAAAATAAATACAATTTTAAACTTTCTATTTTAGTTATAATTGCAGAAAACCTAAAAAGGCCTTTGGTCGGTACTGAAAACCCTCTCGATCATAAATAAGTATAAGTAACTTTTATTTAAATAACAAATCAAAATAGTTGTCTAGTTTAAATGTAGCACAAAAATACTAAACGTTTAAATAACAGCAAAAAGATTCGAATACAATAATAATTCAAATACGTTTTATATTATTTTAAAAGTGGCAACTCTAAAAGCTTTCAGTAAAACGGTTTTCAAGTTTCTTTCAATGAAAAGATGAAAGTTTTCAAAATATTCATATACAATTGAATTTCATGTTACAGATGTTGTTTTAGGGTTTTACTTTGTATTTTTCGTGTATTATTATAATACTTTTTATTGTATTCTCTGACCTTTTTATATTGATAGTGTCAGTACCCGCTTAGTCAATACCTACTAGACTTGATTCATAACTTTTCTTAGGTTTTTTTATTTTTATTTATATTGACTGCGATCTCACTTCATGGTAAGCAGTGATGCAATCGTCGATAGTGAGGTGAACTACTTCATTAGGAGCCTTGATGACACCTAAATTATAATCGAACGGAAATACCGCAGCAGGAAAATAGTTGGACAGTGAGCAATGGGTAGCTCGCTGTCCGGCCGTCCAGTAACTAACCAAGCCCAAGTCGGCGCGCACTGTTCCCGCGCGCCTTAAGGAGTTGTCAGCAACAGCAGGGGCCCAGCCGGGTCGAAGCCTACTGGGGCCAGGGTTATCCGAAAGGAAATTCTAGCCCCGGTATGAAGGCTAGAAGGAACGGGGTGGGCTTTTAGCCAGTAAGAGTCTGACACTATCTCTCACTCCGCCCAAGAGCAGGGGTTGTTATTGGATGATTTTTCCCACCATAAAAAAAGCAGGAAAATTGTTCCAGTCCTGCGGGAGACGGTGGAATTAAGTCATGCAATTCTCGCGTATCCTCTCCAAAATAAAGGCTGGCTACCTCACGAATGTGCTCCAGGCTTTGTAGAATGGACTTAACCAAGTCTGGATCACTTATTAGGCTCTTAATCAGTCAATTTTTTTTTTTGTTTAGCTCTTTCAATTTTTCTGCGGTTTATGGCAATAGGCATTTGTGAAATGGTAGTTTTAGACCTACTCTTTGGACAGCGGGATTATTAAAAAAACCACTGCGGCCTTACAACGGGAAAAGCTACTGAAGAAACTCGCGGGGGCCAGTAAAAGTGTGACATTCATTCGTTTATTTAGTGACTTGATCAAGCCAAATTAGTAATTTTTCACGGACATGCTAAAAGTTGTGGCCACTCTTATAGCATAACTGAGCACACGTAGATGTAGTATGTTTTCATGTACTATTAATACTAGTTGGTATTCAAATTCCCGTCATGTACGGTCAGGCAAACAGACGCAGACTGACAGCGAACCCATCAGTGACCGGGACACCGTAACCTTACCCTTCTCACGGTCATGGGGACACAGGAAAGTGACGTTTATAGTTCACCACAGGTTTTATTTACATTTGTCAAGATGCGTACAAAGTAGGAATGAAATGGAAGTTGTTACATCGAAACTGAATTCGGGAGCAGAGTATTTAAGTACATTTGATTTATCGGAAGCGGAACCGGAACCGGAACCGGAACCGGAACCGAAACCGGAACCGGAATCAGAATCGAAATCGGAACCGGAATCAGAACCGGCACGGG
This sequence comes from Mythimna albipuncta, assembly GCA_929112965.1. NCBI lineage: Eukaryota > Metazoa > Arthropoda > Insecta > Lepidoptera > Noctuidae > Mythimna > Mythimna albipuncta. Next base: position 588,776 of record OV815984.1, read on the forward strand.
AACCGGAATCGGAACCGACACGTGAACCGGAACGGAAATCGGAGGCGACAGAAGCCAAAAAAACATCACTAAAAATCAGACGACCCTATTGACTTAACTTGTGATATGAATGAAACATAATCAAATTCATCACTAATAAAATTAAAATTAATTCATTGATTTCCATGAAAACTTCAATTATATCTACCACGTAGGGGCCCAGCAGGGTCGAAGCCTATTGGGTTCAAGGTCTGCTTCTGAAAGGAAGGCTCGGCCCCGGTATGAAAGGTAACGAAGGAACAGGGTGAGTTTTTTACTCAGTAAAAGTCTGACACTATCTCCCCCTCCGCCCAAGGGCGGGGGATGTCATCTGGACGATTTTGATCCCCCGAAAAAAAAAATTATATCTACCAATCTTAGTTACTTATCTCCTCTATTGATCATACTATAACACTACGATACCACTTAGCATAGTCGGCCTTATAATGTTATGTTGGGACTCAGGCCTCTTCTCTAGAAGAGGGAATGGGCCGTAATCTACCACGCGGACCCAGTGTGATTTGGTGGTTGTCACAAGTCTTCGAATTTTAGTTCTAGGATATGCCAGTTTCCTCACGATGTTTTCCTTCACCATTTTGAGAGCAATGGTGATGAAATAAGTTACACAAAGTAATACGCCTGGCTGGGTTTGAACCCACGACCTACAACTAGAAAGTCAGAGACGTTACCACTCGGCCACCACTGCTCTCACTTATACAACACTACAATACCACTTGGGTGACCTGATTGTTAGACTTTCAAATAGGGAGACAAAAATAAAAACCAATTTAGCGTCTCTAAAGGTCTTTTGCCCTTGGACCTAGATAAATGTCTAAAACCTAGACGTTTTTCTAACCTGTCGTAGGATTTAATAATACATAAATGGTCCTTTCACCAAACTCTGTAAACAGTTTAACCTTTAGAGCGGTCACATTTCCAAACTATTTTTTTTCTTTTTATACTCCATTGTAGTCAAAATGATTTAAGTGGTATATTGTTCGATAAGCGAAGGTTTTTACTTTTTAGGATTCAGTATCTCAAAAGAAAAACAGAACCCTTGCAGAGTCATTTTGTTTTACGTCTGTCTGTCAAAACCTGTTATCTCGGAAACGCACACTCAGGTCCTTGGGTCCTTTGAAGCTGTGAAAAAACCAAAGTATTAAGTTTGGAAACAATAATTTTTTTGTAACATCACAAAAAAAAAACTATCTTAATCCGGAAAAATCTTCGAGACTTCGTTTGAGAATTAAACTATTTATATGGGTAAGTTTGTAAGGAACTGGTGCCAGGTATATAACACAAGCTAAGATAATAAATAAAAACCGTCAAATATACTTGCTTTGCTTGCGTTTTTATCCCGTGGAGGGTCGATCCAGTACATAAAACACTATCGATTTTTAAAGATAAAATTAAAAAATAAAGTACCTTTTTTGCAAAACTCGTATTAATTTACGCATGTACGAAATTTGGCTGGCCTGTTGGTCTAGTGGTTAGTGGGTCTGACTGCTATGCCGGAGGTCGTGGGTTCGATTCCCACCCAGGACAAATGTTTGTGTGATGAGCATAATCGTTTGTTCTGTGTCTGGGTGTAATTTATCTATAATATGTATGTTTTTAGAAATATATAAGTATGTTTATCAGTTGTCTAGTACCCATAACACAAGCTTTGCTTAGCTTGGGACTAGACGGCGTTGTGTGATAGTTGTGGAATATTATTATATTATATTATTATTATAAATTAATTTCTTTAAGAAAACGTCAGCTGAGCGATTCCAATGACCTACAGTTAGTAGACCTACAGAAATTAATTTCGTATCATTATCCCATATTCATGACATGCATGAAAACACTATAAATGTACAAAGACACTGAATTTATTACATACAAAATCATACCATCTAAGGTGCACCGTGCACTCTGCTTACCTACTAAATATATCTATTATTCATATAAGTTATGGCAACGCCACAGGCAGATCTGGAATTAGACCAAAACCGGGCCTAAAATATTTAGACCTGTTCCTGTGAGCTGTGGAGCGAAGGACCAATTAAGCCTATTACCTACTTTGGTCGTGTTCGTAATTGAGTGGGTAGTGCGGAGTGAATTGTATTAGGTATTTAAATATAAAAAAGACAAGAACTAAATCCAGACTAAGACAAAAAAAAAATGACGCTAAAAAGTATGAAACAAGATTTCCAGGATGCTGAAATAAACAAGGTAACTGGAAAAATAAGAACAGAACAAATGGAAAAGCCGCAGTCTCACGTTATAGGTACCAGCCGAAACACTATAATAACTTAATTTTTTTTCTATGAAAGACGTAGGAACCTAGGTAAATATTGTCTATAACCGAATATCATCATTATATGTGAAAATATGCTCCAACTGAATAGGAGCGTGGTATTATATGAAAAATCCACACTTTACTCATAATCAATACAATTTTTTCATTGAGCAGTATTGTCATAACGAAAAATAATTTTCAGATATTTTATTTTATTTGATTTTTCTATTATGCTAAGACATGGTTTGTTGTGAGATTGATTCTGAAAACTAGAAACCTAAAGGTGTAAATGACCCAATTTCACCCCAAATCTGTAGGGTTAGGGATTAATCGGGCGACCGATCCCAACCCCTCAAGATCTGGGATCTGTTACCTGATTAGAAATATCCCGAGATATATCATGTACTCACCTCTATTCACCTTATGAACCTTTTAGGAGCGTTGGGTTTATAAATGTGAAAGTAACTCTGTCTGTATGTCTCTTATCTCTTCACTTTATAATGACCTAAAGGATTTGGAAAAACGTTGTTACGTGAGTAGACCAAGTCTTGGAATAGGACTTAGAATTTTATTGACATTATAAAACTTTTCATCCCAGGAGTATGTTTTCGTGACATAAATTTTGACTTTCACGCGAGCAATACTCTGGTTAGAGCTAGTATATTTTATAATATTACTACAGATAATCCCTTGATCAATTAAGTGATATCCACGAACTGAAACGGACCAGACTTTTGTTCTTTTTTATACAAAAAGTTATAAATCTAATTGTATTGTAGCAGGACAAGCATGAAAGATTTATATTTACCCACCTAAAGCCTGGCCTTAGATAAAAGCTCACACTAATCCACACAAAAATACGTTACTAGTCCGCGTTTACAACAGAGATTAAATGAAAGCCCAAAACTACGAATAATGAAATAGTGGACCAAAAACTGGTCCTTTGTGAGCGGCGGTGGTTGGCAGTGTCCTTTGTAAGGACATACTTGCTTGACCACGGGACTTATTCGTCCATTGAGATAGTCGAAATACCGGTCGTTAGATGAGCTAACTCTATAATATCGTTTTTAGATCAAACGAAGTGTCAATGGGTTTTCTTCTCTACTGTTTCAGGGATCAGTTCGTTGTGGTTCGCTGCAAGTTCTGTGTAACTGTTAGTAGCAAATTAGAAATTCTGTTTTTAAAATTTTGTGCTTTGAGGTGAATGGCGTACTAAAATGGCATGACATATAAGTGTTTTCTATATAGTTCTGGCCAGTGGATTCACCTGTGTGTAAGTCGAAAATTATCTAAAGAGAACAAAGCTTATTCCAGGATATGATCGATCCGTGTGCTACAAAAGTGTAACTAACATACGCACATTATTACATGCATATACCTTCACTATACCTAGAGGTCTTCAAGTCAAGAGTGAATAGGTTATTTCTAGGCAAGCGTGCTCCATCGTCGGCCACATAATCGCTTACCATCAGGTGAGATAGAGGTCAAACGCGAGCCTATCAATTTAAAAAAACTAATAATATTAGTGAGATAGATTACTGAAAAACCTTTATCTACACTTAATATAGTAAAGAGGTAGTTTATTTTTATGTTTTTTGTTTGTAGGAGGTAATTTCTAGAAGTATCTATAGTCTGATTGCTAAAATTTTTTCACAGTTGTTGGAAAGCTGCTTTATTCTAGAGTAACATAATAATGCCATATTTTATGTACGCCGGCGAAGTCGCGAGCAAAAGCTAGCAATCCATATAATCTTTCCCTTTTTATTCTTACTAGCTCCTATTAGAATAATAATAAATAACTAAGTAACATATATAGGTATGTAAGTTCTCTCAATGCGTAGCTTCGTAGAGCTTCACTATTTCAAGCGTTCATATGTTTTGCAAGCGAGGGAGTGAGCCCTGACCCCGTTACCTGTCTCTACAAACTGCAATTTAATCAACATCTAACTTACATATTCATACTAAACGAAGTTTTAAGCAGTGTTTCAGCACTAATTGTAATTCCACACCAACTTGCACGAAATAGCGCACTAAATATACAGTAAAAACTTAATCTAAACGCAGAATCCTCATCCAACTCTGGTTTATTTTGGGACCGATTGAATCGTCCAAATCGTAATTTGGCGCTTACATTATGCCGCGAAACATTATTCCTAACCCAGCTTTTGTTCATACAATTTTATTTGAAAACACTCCAAACATATTACACTCACTACAGTAAAAGGGTCTCTAATGTAAAACCACAAAGATTTAACGCCACTACTCATTCTGAGCGCGAAAGGAATTCATGTAATTAAACTCAAGTCCCGAAGAATTAAAATTCATTCGCTAAAATCCGCATTCTGCTAATACACTAACGTTTTGGGAGTAAATGCGGTTGAACAATTGGCTTTAAAGTTCTGAGCTTCAATAGGACTTGCGTGCAACTTCCGCGGCCTAAAACCTAAAAGAGTCAGTTAAAATAGGGCACGCCACTCCACAACGCTTGTCTTCACCGAATTCTGGTGACCTGAAGAGCACCCACACTGTGACAGAACAACCCCCCTGTGTGGACGAGCACCCACACAGCGCCGCGCCGCCCCTGCACAGCGAGCCTCGCCAGTATCGGTGGGAACGTCGCGGGAAGCGCACGTCGCTTCATCCATCTCGAACGACCGAACGCGCCGAATGTTTTCGTATCTGGATTAATAAACGTCGATGCTTTGTGTCAGTATTTATCACAATAATATAATCTTGACGTCACAGCGGGAATTGTGCTTGTTCGGATGTTGTGTGCGAAACCGAGGATTCGGTCAGTGAGGTGTGATTTTCGGGTGTAACTATTACCCGAGGAAGTGTCAAATTTTTGTGATTTCAGTGTACGCAATCGCCGACCGTAAGCTATTTTGAATGATTTATATTATTTTTTCTGGGTCCACTCCGCTCGCTCGTCCGGCCAATTGAAATATATTCTCGTCTTATGTTTGTTGGGCAGATTAGATTGATGACGTTCGCTGGGAAGCTGCTCTATTATTTTTTCAGCACATTTATCATCCCTGATAATATTTGAGTGTTCAGGAATTTTCATATTGTGAAACCCAATCTTATTAAAAGATTGACCAGAAAGGCACTAATCACTAAATTGACGATCGGAAAAATTGGTCCTTTCATACGAAATTTTCTTTCAGCATCACAAATAAGAACACAAGTCGATAAATGTATTGAACATGAACAGCATGTGGGGGATGTTGACAGTCCCTCAGTCCCATCTGTGACACCATAGTATCAGTTACGCGAAGCACTTTCGCTAAACAAGCAAACAGTGCCCTTTAACCAATTTTGTTTGGTCAAGTCTTCGATGGTTTGGCGAAGTATGTTGAAGATAGCGGCCAGACAAATAAAATTTTTGTCAGACCATGACAACATTAAGGTAATTTAAACCATAAAATGAGAATTTGAACTGTTCGAACATTTATACATGAAAACAGTGTTTAACGGAAAAAGTTGCACAAACAGCTTTTATGAAATTGGGTACCGCATTTAATGGTACATAAAACAAAATTTTATTTGCATTCACTTCAATAGAATTTTGTTGATAGCCTTTTGAGAGCGAATATTGTAACTGTTTACGGATAATTTATCGTAAAATGTATGTGGAAAATTTGGGGAAATTTAAATGAACGTCAAATAATCCGCAAAAGTTGGTCCTATGTTGAATTAATGTCTGTTTATAAAGAGTTTATTTAATCACGGAACACGAGACAACATTTTCAGTACAAATTAGGAACTTCGCTTACGAAGTATTCGGAATTAATTTACGCGGAATTTGTTCTACATGCTCAACTACATTAGAGTAGAGTTAACAAATTCAATAAATCAAAATGATTCTAATGAACTCATGAATCTCTTAGGAGTTTCTTTCAGAACACATAATATATTTTAACCAACCTGGATTCTTTAGAAAGTGGTCTGAAAGGACCAGTTTTAGTAATAAAAGCTTGAGAATTTGAGTTTATTGTACGCTTAGATGTTGAAAAGAAACTTTCTTAAGACTGTATGAGTAAAACTACTTATATATTTGTTTATTAAGCAATTATACTCGCACTCTATTTATATACATAAAAATTGTTCCTTAACCTAATAACAGTGTAATTTCACAAGACCTGTTTCCTAAGTACAAGGGTACGCGTAATAAACAGTAATTTTCATGAACCTGTAATTATATACTGAATGCTATTTGTTTATTGATCCACATATTGCCATTGAAGGCGGTTGAGTCACTGTACTCATACATCAATAAGCAAGTTATTACTCGTTATTTGAGAGCAGCGATTGATATGAGAACGACTTTCATTTAATATATTTGTGATTTAAATAAATATGAAGAAGGAACCGTTGGAGTAAATGCATTTGGAATAGAGAGTCAAATTGAGTTGTTGAATATTATTGACTGTTATGTTTTTCTGAGCAATGATTATTTTATTCTGACAAAATCTATTTAAATCTGAGATGGAACGTATCTCTTTTCATACTATGCATTATATCAGTCGAAAAGCTTCCACTTTTGATCACACCTGTGTATATCGTACCATCAAGCGTAATTACTAAGTAAGGATATTTTTTAGATAAAAGTGCCCTTTTCCTGTATAGTTTTAGAGAAGGACGGTAATATTTTTCGAGAGTTACTTCCTCTACTAAGTTAACAAAAAAAATTATATGGCATAACTTTGTATCTAACTTTTTAGATATGTTTATTTCTTTACCTGTGATATCCACCTTGTGATCATTGACATCATCAAGTAGGACACAAACCTTATAATATCTTTTTATTACCTACGATTTTTCTATCTATTTAATATTTGTTTTTATCTTATCTTTTAATCTTACAAATTGAGTTAAAATATTATTCCAATATGATAAAAATCTTTCCAAAGAATTTCTTTAACAATAAAAGTTGAAGACAGAATCAAATCCACTTCGTTCTTTATTTGCACCATTCGAAATATTTTCAAGTACAAATACCTACTGAAATATAAGTAAACATAAACTGTTAGGGAGATCTCCGCGGTTGTGTTGTTATACCTGTTTCGTTTGTTCAAGGAAGGTAAACATTTTTGTATCAATTTCAATCATGATATTTTTTTCTCTTAATGGATATGGGACTGCATGGGTGGTTTACGAGTGAGCTTTATTTTGTTCGTTAGTTAAAAATATAAAAGGTGTGGTGTTGCATAACATATTGTTTGTTTTTAATGATGATTTGTTAACATTTCATTTGGGTGAAATATCAATATGAAATGTTAACAATTCAGTTTAAATAATAGTCGTAGGTTTAAAGTAGATACCAATGTAGGTTCGTACCTATGTATTTTGGTAGTCATCTTGTAAAGTTCTTAACTGCATACTTGAGTTGATATCTACATCAAGTACCTATTAATTATTCAAGTTCAACTAAACATGTAATCCTCAATGTAATTACGTGTGAAATCGAAAACATCGAAACCAATTTTTAAGCATTTTTAAAGAAATATTGGAGAAATAGGTTTTAGTAGGTCTATTAACAAAATGTTGAAAATGGGACACATGTTTCACAAATTCTGCTACAGTTCTTACTCCCGATATAAAATATTACAAACCACCAAATGCGGAAAACCGCCCAACGATCTTTCTTGAACAAATACAAGTTGATGTTAAGACAAACACAAACACAGACAAAAGACTGCACTAAAGTGACGTTACAGTAGAAAAACAAATCTATTGCAAATTCACCATTTTGACAATGGTTAGGACCGCTATTTAGATGTAAGAACCAGCAAGAAAAAGTTTCAGGAAAATACGGGACTTTTCCTTAATGACAGAATATTTTAAATTTTAGCAGAAATTCATAAGAGTGTCTTGTCTGTTCTTCGTGATTGGAATGACGAGAAATTGCCTGTCAGCTCTGACAGTTGATGTCTTCGCTGCTTAACAGTGCATGTAAATGGTCTTAGAATAACGTTTTAATATATAATTTTCTTTTTCTTTGACTATGGGTTCATATTCAGATTTTTTTGTATATATATGGTTCTCTTCTGAAAATGTTGCAGATATTTTCCCAAATATTGACAGTGAAGTTCAGTTTCAAGGTCCTCATAAAATATCTAACAAAAAGCTTTATATATCACTATTTCAGTTATCGTATCCACGCCAATAAACCTGTCTACCAAAAAATACCAAACAAAAATATATCCAAGTATGAAACATTACGAAAATTCAGTTGTCTGTCAAAAATATCTCCTAAACCGTGTCTCAAATCAGCATGGGAATGGTTTTATCTTGTTTATGTTATAGTCAGATTTACGATGCTGCGTAAAACAAATCGCTTGTATTCACCAGTTTGGTTTAGAATCGAAGATATTGGTCTGTATTTATGCATGTGTAGCCATTTGTGTGTGTATTAACATAATGTGATAGCTTTGGAGATAAATGGGTTTCGTGGAAGGAGATAATTGTATTTGTTTTTGACGGATGAAAGTGATGGGTCCAATAAAGTATTTACAAAAAGAAAACCAATAAAGAAAAGTATAAAACTAAACAAAAATAAGGGATAAGGTTCCAAAAATACATTCATTTGTATTAGGTAAGCTGCTTTGCTGAGTGTTGTTTTACCCAGTGAAAAGGGCTGTGGAGAGCAGATAGGGATAGCCGCTCAATGTAAAATACTAGTATTCAGCTGAGTCCAGATACAATGGGAACTGGCCCCAAGATATTAGTGAAACACTAGGTAGACGATGCACTGATATTTGTTGGTTTTCTTAAAGTTTTATGGTTATTCATCATCATCATCATCATTAGCCTTTTTAATGTCCCCACTGCTGAGACTCAGGCCTCCTTTCTAAGAGAGGGAATGGGCCGTAATCTACCACGCGAGCCCAGTGCGGGTTGGTGAATGTCGCATGTCTTCGAATTTTAGGTTCTAGGACATTGACGGTTTTCTTATGGTTATTGGATTAGGTAAAAAATCATCAAAGTCTCTAACTCGGGGTAGAGCGAGACTTTTACTGGCTCAAACCTACCTGGTATCCAGATAATCTATACGTTCCAGGGCTGCGATAGTTCTTTCAAACCATTCTGGATCCTTTTGCTTTATAATGTTACCTCCCTGTATACTGCAGTAATTTTGGTTTAAATTTTTGTATTTGCTTAATTCCATTCCCAAAGTAATAATGTATTTGCGAACCAAAGGAACAAATGTCTGACATCAAATCGCAGTACAGATGGTTTCTAAATATCAGTAATTCACAGAGCAAACCTTTCTGACGAGACTCGTGGAATCCGACACAAATTAAATGTACGCCCGGTCGGTATTTATGTATGTGTGACATCATTAGCATAATGTATTTCTAGTTGTATCGTGGTTTCAGAATCGCGCTTTTGATTTGTGTTTGAGTAAATATTTACGACAAAACTGGGGTTTGTTTCATTAAGAGTTGGAATTTGAACCATTTTTTTTCTGTGAATTAACTTTTCCTTTGCTTCAAGTGGAGCAAGAGATTGTGTCTGACTTTAACTAACTTAAAGTCATCCGTGTACCGTTAGTTGTTTTTTACCTTCCAAGGTCGCAGTAAGTGTTTCAAACGTTTCTGCTGCCTAAAAGTTATCATTCTATAAAATTATGTTATTATCATCCTTTCCTTTTCTCCTAATTTTCTTAGTAATAGCGCAGTGTGCCTATTTTTTTTATAATTCTATTTTTCGTCATCTCAATAGTCACTTTTCTACTTAAGGCGTATAGTTCCTTGAACCATCTGGCCGAAATTACGTGAACGCAACTCTCGCACTCGCCTAGGCGGCAGCAGCGCCCGGAAAGCGTTTTCAATCCATTTTCTCTGCGAAATATTGATTGATTTACATATGCAATGTTCACTTTGAAGAATATTTAACCACCAATTTTTATGTGTAAAAATGTTTCTAAAGGTCCAAGCCGTTTCGAAGGAGTAGGGAAAATTTGCGAAAAATTGCGAAATTGCTAAATATATTTTTTTTTGACAAAAGTATTAATTGCACGAATAAATCAAATGTTGATATTATTGTTCATAAATCTATAATAAATATATATTTTTTTCAAACCAATTGACTTAGCCGTTACGGAGGAGTAGGCCTCAGAAAATCACTGTTTTATGGCACTTTTCGGGCGCTTGGCCCTTAAGTCTTTGTTACATAATCCTTCCATAGTTTTTCAAATATTCTTTTACCCCTATTGATTATTATAGGTACATGTATTTTGATGGTGTTTAATAAGGAGTTTATTTATCTAAAATGTTTCAACAGTTGAGACTCAAGCCATTTCTCTAGGAGAGGGATCTAGAGTACTTCGACCTTTATAATTTGTATCCTAAATATCCTTTTTAAATTTTTGTGTTCATTATTGATAGATTCACGTTTGACAACTTTCTTACTTGATGTGGTCGACGATGGAGCAAGCTTGCATAGAAGTAACCTATTTACTCTTAATTTGAAATCCCTTTGTTATGGCTATCAGGAAAATTAGTACTCTCGGTGTATGATTTGAAAATGGTTACAGGATAAACAACAAAAGCACTTTGCAAACATTAAATTTCTAATAGGCAGGTGTCATCTAAAATCACGCTAAAAAGAGTAAATTTATTTGTCTTGCCTGTTTTTCCCGATCCCTGAGAAGCAGACGTCAATCTGAAATAGATTGACATTCAGTCCTGAGGGCTTTGAAACATTTCCGTGTTTGAATATTTTCGTTTTGGACTTTTACTTCGTTAAATGATTTTATAAGTTTATGTTCTATATTTTCAATCTTGTTTTCTATATTCTGTATACTACAGTTAACTTATTGTTGACTGCTGCCCTAATCTGGTGATTGCACGTGCGTTCTCTAAACATGTGTTCTAAGTTTTAGTGCTCGGATATGGCAAGGTTGTATTACGTTTCTCCATCTGTTAATGCTTCAGTAGCCGATCCGATGTAACCGGTTGATATCAGTAAACTTGACTCCTGTTTGATTTCAATATTACCGAGGAAAAATTAGTGTATTATCTACTTATAGATATATCTCTGTCGTACCTAAACGTTACTCTCTACCATTTATACCTACACTATCTTTTTTTTATGGTGGGAAAAATCATGCATTGACATCCCCCGCCCTTGGGCGGAGCGGGAGATAGTGTCAGACTCTTACTGACTAAAAGACCCACCACACTATCTTCTGTCTGCGGTTTTGCCCGTGAAAAAATGGAGATTTTTTCCAAGGGCACACTCCCAGGATAACATCTTTGAGCTATTTTAGGATATGGTCTACTATCTTACAATGATAGTACCACATAATTGCCAGCTATAGCTGTTTTCTTGCTTATCTATACTGAATATTTAAAGAGGGCAGTGGCACCTTAGCATTGATAAGATCAGTTTAACACCTGGTTTCCTCGCATACCGTTATCTAACCGTACCATTTAACGAAGTCTTAGATATCACAATACTTTTGAAAAACACAGTAATTTAAGGAACCTCGAGTAAATCCCTGCCCTACATGGCCTTACAAGGTCAACTATTTTCTTCACGGAATAATGTTTTTAGCATTTAGTCCCGAAAATTCTTGTTGGAAATCTGGAAGTATGCCTGTTATTTGTAAGTTGTGTTTGAAATTCAGGGGTCGTAATAGCCCTGACTTATAAACTACAGTAGGTGTATGCTTTGTTTAATTTATTTTACTATTACTGCTCTCAGTGAAGAAATACATCGTGAAGAAACCGGCGTGTCCTAGAACCAAAAATTCGCAGACATGTGACATCTATCAACCCGCACTGAGCTCAATTGATAGATTTCGGCTCAGACCTGGGAATATTATAAGGCCGATTATGCTAAGCCATGAGGCACACAACAACTGTATTTTTAATTTTATTTTTTTTGCTTCTTTTACTTTTGATACGTGTTTTTGTTTATTATTGTGTTTGGGCCTTCTGCTGTACCAAATAAATTATTTTTCTTTTTTTTTTCTTACATAGCAATATGTATGTTTCTGCTATTATTTCGTTGACTTATTGTTGCAAGTTATGCGCCAGTGTCCTGAGTCGTGATGAAGATTTAGCAGGAGGCAATGCTGGCAATTTTGCAGGCACAAAACTTTGTGTAATTTATAATCACCACTGAAAACATCGTGAGGAATCCGGTATTTCATAGAACCAAAAATTCGAAGACAGGTGCCATTCGCCAAACAGCATTGGGTCCGCGTGGTGGGTTTCCCCCCCATTCCCTCTCCTAGACAGGAGGCCTAAGTTCCAGCAGTGGGAAGATTTAAAAAAGGCTGATAGGTATTGATGATCAATGGTGGTAATAGTATAATTATAATAAACAAAAATAAAACTTTTATCAAATATTTAGAAATTCATTATATGGTTGTAAGTAAACTAATCACTTGAATAAAACTTGCTTCTCCGATAGATTATGCCATGATCTAGATTGGAACTCCATTCCCTTTTCGTTTGCTTGCTTTGCTTTGCAAGTAAGCAAAGCAAGCAAAGCCATAGACAAAACCTAGGCAGTAACAACTTTACTCCTCTAAATAGTAAGCTTTTAACTATCATATTCTCGTACTAATGTTGAAGCTACGCCGGTGTTGGATATCGTAAGTGAAGCTGGATGTAGGCCTCGTTAATGCATGCATCGCGCTCGGTCCCAGCGGGGTCGGCAGAGGGGAACGTTACACTGTGTTCGTACGAGTAGGGAGTAATTGGTTAGTTTTTAGATTAGCTGATAACAAGGTGCGTTGTTATGGGAGATGATAAAGCTTTACATGTTTTAGGAAATGGTAGAGAAAAAATACCTACAATATGATTATTATGCTTACGTAGTTTTTTTAGGGTTCCGTACCAAAAGAGTGAAATCGGATAAAATTATAAAGACTCCGCTGTCCGTCCGCCTGTCTGTTTGTCCGTCTGTCTGTCCGTCCGTCACTAGGCTGTATCTCATGAACCATGATAGCTAGACAGTTGCAACATACGCTTCAATCTAGTGCTAATATACGCTTTGTACCTATGTATGTGTCCACCATGTACCAATAGCGCAACGCCGTACCTCTAGTGGTCCGATGATGGAACGGACTTGGCGGAATTAAATTGTGCAATTCTAATACACACTCTCTGAAATGTAAATGATGCTGAAGACTTCTAAGGTTTAATTCGACAAATGTACCATTAAAGACACTTCCACCTGACCACCGTTAAGTTAATTTTTGCTTGCAATCGAAACGAAAACTTCAAAGGGTTTGGTTAGGCGTTGCGCCGCAGGATTCAAGCGAAATTTGTTTAATGAACAAGCAGAAATGACCGCGATAGTACATAGTTACCAAAGATTTTTTTTTTTGGAAATCATTGTATAACAATGGAAGGAAACATTGTAACTCCTCTCAAACTTTAACTGACTAAAACTCAAACGCGTTCTTTCAAGTAATCTAGCAGCATAGTAATCAAGTTACACGCTAACCACAAAACTGTCAAAGTCCTAAGTAGATTGATCGGCGATTTTGAACTAAAAGTCAAGAAATTCTATTGGTGGAAAATAGACAATTTATATCCATAGCTAAACAGTCTAGCACATCTCAATAAAACTCGAAGTGCGTACAGCCAAGGAGTGGAATTGCCTGCCAGAGTCGAGTGTTTCCTAAGAGCTACAACTTAGGGGTCTTTAAGTCAAGATGGATTAGGTTACTTCTAGGTAAGCGTGATCCATCGTCGGCCACATCATCGCTTACCATCAGGTGAGATGGTGATCAAACGCGAGCCTATCAATAATAATAACAAACCAAACTCTAGCAAAACCACAGCTTAATCCAGTTGGTCTAGGGCGTTGTTCGCAAAAGTTACCGCAGCCTTGGAACGCAAAAGGCAACTAAAAGATCAAGGGTGTTTGTAGTCAGTAAAAGTCTAACACTCCCTCTCATTCCTCTCCGAATGGGGGAAGTTATTTCATGATTTTCCAGATAGAAAATAAAAATCTTATCCAGTTACTGGGCAAAACGAGAAAAAGCTATTATGGTTTATAAATATAATACTTATGTAACATTCTATTAAAGGTCAAGGCTCTCCGTGGGTGTGTTTAATGGTGAAAAATATTAATATTGTTATGGAAATGAAATCTCGATCAGTCTCTGGTTGAACGCTTTAATATGGCTGCTGATTGCTGGTTTTCTATTTTTAGTGTTTCGGGGCTACAGCTCGGTACCTTATTTACCGAACGAGGCGTACTCAGTCTCTAGCTTCGGGCCTTGGTAGAGGCCATGGTCCGAGGCGAGGAGGAGTAGCAGGCGGTCGCCTCCTTCTGCGATGCAATATTGCTAGTAAAGGGTGCGGCCGCACGCGCGAGGTAAGGACGCTCAAGCCCCAGCTTGCTTATGAAAAGAAAATCTGGCCCTGGAATGAAATGCAACAAAGGAACTAGAACTGGGTTCCTGCACCTAAAAAAAACCCGTAGAGGATGATTTTCTTGTCCGTCTTTCAAAAGCCATTTTCTGGGGAACTTGTAAAGGTGTTAAGTTAAAATGAATGTATTCAATAATCAGGTTTGCTCGCTCTTGCAAAAATTAAACGGAGATGGATGGAGAAGGACAGGGAAGCCAATCTAATCTAAAAAAAAGATAAGGCCCATTTTGCTCCGTTTAGCCTATTTTGATGCTCGTAAAGAAATCATAAACTTTAGAGTAATTCTCGCTGACCTAAAATCCTGTTTGAAATGAAGTTATGTCTCATAAGACAAGTATAAGTCTGAAAACCGTAAACTCGTAGTTACATCACAAAATAATTACTCTTTTGCAAGTCGGGATTATCCACCAACCCGCACTGAATTCACGTGGTGGATTACGGCTCATTCCCTCTCGTAGAGAGGAGGCTTCAGTCCCAACAGTGGGAACAGTAAAAGGCTGATTATGTGTCGGGATGTCTACTATTTACAAATGTGTAAGCTTGTACAGAACCCTCCGGCGCGCGACTCTCACTCCCACTTGACATGTTTTTTTTTTTTTAAATATGGTATTCATCATACCTGGCGTTAATTAAAACTTTCTTTCTATATTTTCTTCAGGGTTTTGGATTTGATACCGCATCAATATTCCAAAAAAAAAGCTTCCTAACTCAGGTGCGACGCAAAATAATGCGACAAAAATGCGTCGTGCCTATTTTACAGATTTTATGGATGTTTTCTGTGGCATCCGTATCGTAATATCCAGTTTGCAGACTGGAGATTTTATAAATCAGAACAAACATATACACAAGAATAAGACTGAGACATTTATACCACGTACATCGAAGGACTGGAACGATTTGCCTGCTGTGGTCTTCCGTCCAATTACAATTAAGGTGTCTTCAAGGCTAGAGTAAATAGGCTCTTAATAAACTAGTGCACCTCACGACCAATGATTACATCACTGCTTACCATCAGGTGGGATCACAGTTAAGGACTAGTTTATCTACACTAATATTATAAATGGATAAGTTTGTTTTTTGTAAAGCTCTGAAAGTACTGGTCCGATTGCTAAAATTGTTTTACCTATAGAAAGCAGTTTCATTCATAAGTGACATAGGCTATATTTTATGTACTTACGTGGGCAAAGCCACAGGCAAATCTAACATTATTATAAAAAACGGATCCTTAGGAAAAACACAGAAAATAGGCCGGTATCATAACAATATTAGTCGGCGAAAGCAAGTTACAAAGTATAATTATTCAGGACGGTGTCGCGGCGCGCGCCATTAATATCAGTCGGGACCTGTCTCTCACAAACTCGCCGCGATCAAGCCCTTTTTTATATAATTTACTCTATATACTTGTAGATGTGCTTTTTATATATTGGGAATTGTAGGGATTTATGAGATACTAGTTTCTGCAAGCGGTTTCCCCCGTGTCATCATCATCATCATCATTTCAGCCGAAAGGCGTCCATTGTTGGACATAGGTCTCCCCCAAGCGTCGCCACAACGACCGATCGGTCCACCTTGTGTGAGGCCGTCCAACGCTGCGTTTTCAAGTGCGAGGTCGCCACTCGCCCGCCTAATCGTAGAAAATATTTGCCTCTGTCACTCAGTAGTTAACTAGCATACTACTGGTGATAGAATTTTGATCCCTCCCGTTGTTTTTGAGTTTATTCATTACTAAAACTACACATTTTCCATTTTTTAAATTTAGATAGGTATAGATAAGGTAAGGCAATTTAAGTAAGGACTCGTCCCTGCAAATCATGAACAACAAGAATCTTTCTCTTGTTTTATCCCCATGTGAGCTAGAGTTTTTTTTTTTTTTAAGCTTAGACTTTCACACTGGGATTAAAACTCCCATACGCAAGTCGCCCAAAGCAACAAATATCAGTAGGCCATGTAAATATGTTTCGTACGGGAACCGAACACACGACAAGCAGTGCAGCAGCCAACCGCTCAACCACTGCGTCTATCGACTGATTCCTATTTTAAGAAAGTCGATGACAGAGCTTTCCCGGTAGCTAAATATAGATCGGCCTAAATTTATCCCAAATCGGCCCGGATAGAAAAAGAACACGTTTTAATTATGCAGGTGATTTTTTGGGACTATCGCGCTTAGCTATTATGGTCATACGAATATATCCTACTCAATAAACTTCTCGAAAATGCCGCTGTTATCCCACCGCTTTTTGGCACGCAATTGACTGTTTTCCGCACCAGTGCGGAAAAGAGCGCGACCTTGCCCCGTCACAATTTTATTACACTTATCGCATTTGGCTCAGCGTGCGTCGACCTCCACGAGTTACACGTCAACTCCCGTTTATTTAGGTATGTCTTCGTAAAGTGTATTGAAAAACGATGTATAAACGATGTACAATGTGGAAAGTAACTGCAGCCCCAGGCTCCATAATACCCTTGCCAAGGCTTGGATGAATGCCGCCTCGGTCACAATTACAAACCTTCTCCACTTGTGTCAAAAAATACAATTTTCGTATCTGGCAACATATATTTACTCTTTGTCCAATATGAACGGCTTTGCATTTCGATTTGATCCAACGACGTTATCTTGTTTGTTATTTTAAAAGTTAAATTAGATTCAGACATTATGGTGTTTGCTTTATAATATTAAATCCATTGCAGCCGCCATGTTTGAGTAGAAGAAAAACATTGAGTTTGTTTTGTATTTGTTTGGGACTGAAGTTTATTGACAGACGAACCATCTGTTAAAGTTTTTGGTGATTAATATTCTCTTTATAATCGTGTGGCTTACAGAGCAGTGGAGGCCGAGTGGTAGCGGCCCCGACTTACCAGTTGTAGATCGCGGGTTCAAACCCAGCCAGGCACATTACTTTGTGTAAATTATTTCATCACCTCTGACCTCAATTTGGTGAAAGAAAACATCGTGAGGAAACCGGCATGTCCTAGAAACAAAACTTCGAAGACACGTAACATTCACTAACCCGCACTGGGCCCGCGTGGTGGTTTACGGCCCATTTCTTTTCTTAGAGAGGAGGACTGCGTCCCAGCAGTGGGAACGTTAAAAAAGCTAACTATGCTTATAAAATAGAATAAACTTTTTGTATCCGCAACTCCAAGTCTACAAAGCGCGTACCTATTTTGCGTACGGGTGGGACAAATGAGTCATTTGATCCACCTCAGCTCCTCAAGGTGGTGTTACTGACCATTTCGTGGAGGATACCTGGGTTCTGGAAGTACTTTGGATTTACTGTACAAAAACCTAATCCTGCAGGGCTCAAAGTAATGGCAAAGCATTCTATTGTTAGATACTTTCTGAGCTTTTCTTGTAGTTATAACTAAGATTTTTTCATTTCTATTCAAGTAATAGTTATTTTTGCGACTTCTTATTAAAAATACGCACTAGAGTCTACTTCACAGAAAATCTTCAGAGCAAGCCTGTAATCCTTGGTTTACACGATTTTAATACTTGTGATTTCTCCCTTGTAGGGTTTTCTAGCGTGTTTGAGCACCAATTAGTTACTTGGATCACATTATATTAACAGTCTCTAAAAAAACTATTTCAACATGTTTGCTGTTTGTCAGAAGTGTATCAAAAATATGTCACAAAATGTGAGCACAAGAAGTCTTCTGTGTGCACCAAGGGCCCTGAAAGCACCACGTAAGCGAGCAGCGCGTAATGGGAGTAGCGGTCTTTGATTTTGGGGGAAGAGCTTTGCTTAAGTTGATGCCAAGTGGAGGGGAGAATATTGGCTTGTACTGGAATGGGCCTTAAGACAGTTCTTCATCATCATCTTCGTACACTTGTCCTTACTTAGAGTCGGCGTAATACGTTTTCTTTCTTCCATTCTCTCTTGTCAACCGTCACGCTATCACTGACTACCTTTTCGCCTCAATAGAGACCATAATAAAAGTACTATTGGACACATTTTTAATAAAGACAATAGTGTAGGTTATTACATAATTACTTATTACTCACAATATACAAAGCTAAATTTTAATAACCTATATTACTAAATTATTTATTGCTCACAATATACAAAGCTAAATTTTAATTAAAAATTGGGGTTCATATTTGAATGTGCTCTCTGATTAGCGGAAAACTGTCTCTTTTTCTTTCATATAACTTCGAACACAATTCAACCAATTTTTTTTTTGCTACAGTGCTATCCACATGTATATTCCTAAGTATCTGGGCCCTAATTCAATTACAGCTGTTTAACCAACCTGCCCAGTGTCAATCAATCTCAACCGTGTTGGGGTCAGCTTCTAAGCTGGCCTGATGCAGCTGAATAGGTACCAGTATTTCACATAGAGCGACTGCCTGAATCTGACCTCCACAACCCTGTGGGTATCTGATACTGGGTATAAGTTACCCCAGACAATACAACCCAGTTTGTTAATGTTTGTGTCTCTCGAGGCCGGCGTCAAAATGCCACAGATAACCTAGACAACTCCATTTTCAAAGTGCAATACAGTTATGCCCGTTACACACATGGCCTGACAGGGAAATTAGTTTTTGTATTTTTTTAATGTTTTGTGCGTCTATTAAGGTGGCATAAACTTGTTTTCTTTATTTCTTTCAGTAAGTGAGTACATGATAACTTGATAACCCTAGACAATACAGTTTGATATTACTCGCAGAACAGAAATTGTCTGAAGAAAATGTTTTAATATAGATTTCAAGTAGTCAATGATACTTTGATACGAATTCAACGACCAACAATTTGTTTGAATCGTTCCAAGCGTTTAGAAACTGTTTGTTTTTATGTCCCTACATATTGGAGTTTAGTTCTACGATTTTAAGTCTAAATAGTTTTGGACAGTGGAGTTATCTAGCCATATTCATTCGTTTAAATTGCTTAGTTGAGTGCTATGATATGAGACGTAAAGTTTTGGTAATGGTGAGAAAAGTGGCAAATAAGGATCGCAATTTGCATCTACCATCTCTAAAAGTAAAGTTTTGGTTATGGTGAGAAAAGTGGCGAATAAGGAGTGTAATTTTCATCTATCATCTCTAAAATTCAATGAGTTGCCATAACACGATCCTTTCCGCTAGAAGATGTGTTTACCATCTTTGTCATCATTATCATTTCAACCGAAATACGTCCACTGTTGGACACAGGACTCCTCCAAATATCGCCACAGTGACTGGTCCTGTGCATCATCCATCGGATACCCGCGACCTCACTAGGTCATCAATCCACCTTGTGGGAGTCGCCACTCCAGAAGCTTTCCATCCCATCTCCATTTCATTTTCAGTCCCATCGACCATTGATCATATTCGAGTCATGTGCCATGCCCACTGATACCTTTGGGTGACTTTAAGCATTTTGATAAGTCTCATTGTAAGCGACCACGTTTCACCGTCATCACTTCATATAGCTCTGAAACGTGCTACAACGTAACACACTCTAGACACTATAGTATGTTGGATAAGAGGATATACAGATTCCCAAACGCTGCTCAGCTGATTTGGATTTGACGATAAATCTTGTCCTTGAAGTTAGACCTACCTAACTACACCCTCAGTCCCAAGCAAACGTAATCGCAAGAAAGTTTCGTGTGTGTAAAGTGCAAATCACTAGTATCAGGTAATAACGTAATTTTCACTTAAACAGTAAAGATGAATGCATGCTCTATTCCTAATAGCACTACTGATACGCTTTAGAAATTAGGCATTATTAATTAAATCAATTTAGTAACCGCCACATTTTACACTGTTAGGCAAAAGGATTTAAACCGACCTATTTCCATCTCATTACTTTTACTCATTATGTCGACAGTTATCGATTCTTGTTTCGAGTCGAAAGTGGGTAAAAATAGCCCCGTGTGCTTCGCATTGGGCATAGGACAAGGAATGGCCTCGTTGGCATGTTTACAGGTTAATTCTATAAAAAAAAAATATTGAAATTTTTAGCACTCTTCTGCTTTTATATGAACAAAATTTTAAGATTCTGAATTAGTTATGCCATAATGGCAGAGACGAATATAAATTTAAGTCACATCACGCTTGACACTAATATTACAAAGGCAAAAGTTTTGTGTATGTTTGTTACTCCTTCACGCTGAAACTGCTGAAGAGATTTGGATGAAATTATTTATTAAATGCTTTATGTACAGGCATATAAAACATAGAGGCGGACTTATTGCCTGTAGGCATTTTTTACCAGTCAAACTTTGGGTGCTGCAGAGAAAATTAGTGCAATAAAAGAGAGCCTGGCATTTCCCTAAGCAACCAAACTAGACACCATACAGACCTCAAAATTGCCACACGTCCGAGCTGTTCGCGCCACCAAATTGGTTGCGTAACCAAACGGACACCAGGTGAATGAGAGTGAGAAGTTCTATAGAGCCGTATACATTTTGTTGGTAGCGGCGACACGGCCGCCATGGTGTCCCGGTGAAATATAGCCATACGTTTCAGTATTGTTACCGGCTGTCATTCATAAAGTAGACGGTAGCACTCATTGACACGCATTGTTCGTTGGCAAAGTTTTGACGTGACGTCTCTAGTAGACTCAGTGGTCTATGGACCATACCCTTTGTTGTTGTGTCTATTATGTATAAGATGCACTTTAGCTGATGGCTTGGGTTGATGTGTGGCAGCCATTTTGTTAGATTTTTCGATCGACGCGAGGAGAGATGGGATGTTGGGTCTGTTGATGGTTATGTTTCCGTATTATGTAATTGGAGGAATATATATGAGTGATTGGACGTGGGGGGTCTAGGGTTTTCTTAATAGGTCATTGTTACTCGTTTTCATATCGTAATTGGTATTTTTGACCAATTATATGGTCTAGTGGTTGCAACTGAGACTGCTAAAGAAAGAAAACAAGAAAACACATTGTTTTGACATACAGGTACCATCGTGGTCATTACTGCCTGATCATTTAAAACAAATTCGCTTGAATCCTGCGGCGCGGCGTCAAACCGAACCCTTTGAAATTTTTGTTTCGAGTGCAAGCAAAAATGAATTTAGTGGTGGTCAAGTGGAAGTGTCTTAGATAGTACATACAATGAAATAACAGTAATAATATAGAAACTTAAATACATCATTATTGTGCGTGCCAAACAGGTCCCGTTCAGTATAATGCCAGGCCACTACGTAGCAATTGCCCGACGCTGGTTTTCAACTCACCGATTGCAGGCCGCGGGCCGCATGCGTCTCCCTGGCAACAAATTCAAAATAAGAACACAAATAAATTCGGGCAATTACAATCAACATTTTCATAGAATATGAACAATGATGATGAGGTTAGATATTTTGATACAATCTTTTCGTGAACGACTTTCCGAGTTTCAAAAAGTTAAACCTCTATTGATCATATTTAGCAATCCTTTCACTATTTCAGCTGAAACTGCACCAGGGTCATACAGTTAGAATTAATCGATATTCAAAAGGATCAAGATTTTTGCAACAAATTCAATGAAGGGAACTTGCTGAACTTTTACTGCTACAGTGATAAAACTGTGTATGCACATAGATAGATAGATAAATTCTTTATTGTACACCAAAAATAAAGCAGTACATATAAAAGGCGCTTATTTAACTTTTTTGGTATTGAATAATAACAAAACAAAAGATGGAAACCGCCTTGCATAAGAAAGTTTAAGCAATTTTATGTTTAGATACAAGTTTTGAGTCAATTATATAAAAAAAAATGTGAGCACAATATAGTGCCACGCTTCAAATTAATATATTCTTTTTTTATTAATTTTTTGGCTACTTTTATGATTTAACATTTGCTGGTGACGCCATTAGTTCATCATTTGCCCAAGTAGCCCCTAGTCTCAATAAGTCTGTGCATCCCTGTAGTATGTCAACTTTTAGAACTACCTACAATTTTTTATAAAATAACAGATGACAAAATTTTATATATACCCGCTGTATTGGTATTAAACGTTAGTAACGTCTTACTTCGATTTGTTACATTAAATTACCGAAGTGCCACTAGTGTAATGGTTAAATTAATATATACCGTGGCTGAAGAATACTGTTTCACCGTAATACAGTTTATACGGAGTTTAGTTGGTACGGGGAACAGGGTGACTCAGTTCTGTGTAAGCTAACAATTAGACTTAGCTAGTGAAACTGTTTGTGATTCTAAATGATTTTGTTAAGTGCGCTGTTGGCTATGTAAGTATGCAAATAATATTTATATTCCACAACATTCACACAACGCCATCTAGTTCCAAACTAAGCGAAGCTTGTGCTGTGAGTACTAGACAACTGATAAAATTACTTAAATATTTCTAAATACATACATATTATAGATAAATTATACCCAGACTCAGAACAAATTATCGTGCTCATCACACAATTGTTTGTCCTGTGTGAGAATCGAACCCACGACCTCCACCATGGCAGTCATGGTCACTGACAACCACAGCAGGCTAGTCGAAATAAATATCTTTTTTTTTTTCGGACAATCCTGTAGCCCTGGCAGGCCGCGACCTTGCAGGGGCTTGCTTCAATTTCTAATTATGACAAAGTTATAAAGTATTTCTCGGTAGCTGCAAGCATTCCGGAGTTTGGGTCTCTGCCAATTAATGTCATTAACCTACATATACCTTACACCTTCGCCTGACATCATCATTTTTCTTCTACGACTGTATTTTTTTTATGGTATACAATAAAGAGTAGACAGGGTTATTTGTAGTACAAGGGACCGGGGATGGGGCGGTGGGTTATATTTGAAGTTATTTTTTTATGGTGGGGAAATCATCTCTAGACATCCCCCACTCTTGGGCGGAGCGGGGGATAGTGTCAGACTCTTACTGACTAAAAACCTACCCCGTTCACGTCCACCCGCTTCATCTTAACGGCCCGTTCATGTCCTTGTCGCTGTGAGCAGGAAAGCTGAGCTAAGGCGAACATTACACGGTAGGTTTTTCTGACAGTTTTGCCACAGTCAAAACCTTAAACGAAAAACCTACCATCGAATGCGTTATATGACGGTTTTTAGTACTGATTGACGAAAACCATAATTCACCATCATTCATGATTGATGCTTGCTGCTTACTGCTACACGTGTAATGTTCGCCTAAGCGCATGGCGGCGGGCAGTAAGGTCAAAAGTATGAAAATGAAGCACGGCACAAAATGCCGCTCATAGTGCCCGCACCGGCTTACCGATATCGGGCCGCTCGCCGCATCACTCGCCTCTAAGACTGATGTCGAGTCCAGGCCGTAAAGCGGGAGCAGACATTTAATGATTACCACCCTTAAAAAAAAACATTACTAAGTTTTCTGTCACAATTTTCATTTAAACTTCTACACTAAACAATAAAGAGGTGAAGTTTGTTTTTTATTGTTTTTATGAACTACTGGTCCGATTGCTAGAATTTTTTCACCGATAGAAAGCTGCTTTATTCTTGAGTGACTTAAGCTATATTTTATATACGCGGGTGACGCCACGGACACAAGCCAGTACACCAATTATCGGTTTGTTCTTCGTTCGGCCCACTGAGTTTTGTCCTACATAAAAAATTACTGGTTCGTCCCTAACTATATGCTTCCTACGTCCCAAAATAGTATTTTGATTATTTTGTTCTCGATTCGTCCTATTTTATATTCCTTGTTCAGCCCATATTTTTTTTGTATAGGCAATTTTGACTTTTTTGTACACTCAGCCAAAAAAATGTATTACCATTTTATGAGTCCAAATTACATACTAGCTTCTGCCAGTGGCTTCATCCGTGTGATAGTAAAAATATTCTCGAAAATGTGATGTATTATCTAGCGGATGGTACATTTAAATGTGCGGTGAAACGATTTAAACAGTTGTTTATCGTTTAAGATCATCTCAGAAGTTCCAGTGAAAAAATTAATGTTGTGCCGTTAATATATGTACTGGATAAAAAGGAACCTACATACGGAACTTTGTATTCTCTTATTAAATCGCTTATTTCTCGTTAGAACCCCATTTCATTCAGAACTGATTATGAGAAGGCGGCCATGAATGGTATCCGTAAAATATTTCCAAACGTCACATGCAAAGATTGTTACTTCCTTTTCCCTCAAGCTCTATGGAAAAAAGAGCAAAAGCATTAAATGTAAATAAAAATATAAATAATAATAATAATAATATTCCACAACTATCACACAACACCATCTAGTCCCAAGCTAAGCAGGGCTTGTGTTATGGGTATTTCTAAATACATACATATTATATATAAATTACACCCAGACACAGAACAAATGATCGTGCTCATCACACAAACATTTGTCCTGGGTGGGAATCGAACCCACGACCTCCGGCATAGCAGTCAGTGTCACTAACCACTAGACCAACAGGCCTGTCAAAAAATAGAATGTTTAAGAAGCATATTGCTTTGTGTTTGTCATTAGCTTTGCTTCCATCAGAACTCGTTTTGTTAAAAATTAAATTAAAAAAAATAACATTTTGTTTTGATAGGTACCTACTCTCACTTAATTCTTGGTCGCTAAATCATTTTATAACTAAAATTAACATGTCTTAAATATATATTTTTTTTTCATTATTGGTAGGCTCGCGTTTGACCACTATCTCACCCCATCAGGTGTAAGGTAAGTGATGAGCATTTATTAAAGATCTGACCGTTTTATCTTATCTGATTATTATACCATTTCTGTGATTTTGGTTATGATACTCGATAGTAAAGATGAATTTCCTTAGAATTGTTTTTTAAAAAAATTGAAAGACGTCCGCTGTTGGACATAGGCCTCCCCCAAGCGTCGCCACAACGACCGGTCCTATGCATCACGCATCCATTGAAATGAATTTACTTTAAAAAAATACTTAGCCAACTATATTACAGTAAAACCGACATGTACTCAATAACTCTAAATTAAATAAAACGAACTAAAATATGATGAAAAGTCCGTATTTCAAATTTTTGAAATTTTATTCGAAAATTTCAATTATGTACTTACGTTTTTTCGCTGACTGTACTTTTAACGTGTTTGGAATTCGGGACGAAACAGACTTTAATAGTGATGTGGGACGAATAAATAATTTTATGGAATGTGGGACAAAACTTCGGGACGAACGAAGAACAAACCCAATTATCACCATATAATATTATAAATAAATAGGTAAAGTATGTTTTTTTTTTTGTAGGAGGTAGGTACTGGTCCGATCGCTAGAATTTTTTCACCAATAGAAAGCTGCTTTATCTTTGAGTAACATAGGCTATATTTTATTTACGCGGGCGAAGCTGCGTACAAAAACTAGTTGGTAATAAAACAAAAACTCTTTAAATAAAACAAATGACGGTCACAACCCAACTGTCACAATTCATTTTATTTCTCAAACTAGACATCGGCCACACATTAACACAAATGTGTTTCCTGTGCGCTTCTCGGCGCTAAGCTAAACGGGGGCGACAGAAATATATCATTATAATTCGCGGTGGCTGTTGCTACATGGAATTCTGTATCTGACCCGATTTGATCCGGAACGGAATCGAATTTAATGTGTAGGAATGTAATCCGGAATCTACAGATGTTTTGACGATACTTTCGGCCAGTTGGCTTTTAAAAAACTGACAAGTTCATGGATTAAATTGATTTGGAAGTGGTTTTCGTAAATGCAGTGTGCGCTACAACCGGGGATCTTTAAGTCAAGAGTGAAAGTATAAGTTAGTTCTAGGCAAGCGTGCTCCATTGTCGATCAAATAATCCCATACCATCTTCTGAGATAGTGGTCAAACGCATGTCTATCTATACTACTATATATAAAAATAAAAAGGTTAAGTTTCCTTATTAATTTTTTTGATTGTAGGAGTAAAAAAATAAAAAGGAGGTGGTAGTCTTTGAAAGTACTGGTCCGATTGCTAAAATTTTTTCACCGATAGAAAGCTGCTTTATTCCTAAGTGACATAAGCTATGTTATGTACGCGGACGAAGCTGCGGGCAAAAGCTAGTATCTAATCACGAAATTTGAAACGACATAGTACCAATGTAACATATGTAATAATATATATTCATGATCACTTTATTGGTACCTAACTGAACAACTTGATAATGGCCAACACCCCATTTGAGCTCAGTCTCTTGTAGCAGTCATTTAGCAAAATTTGCCTATAACAGTAAGGTTACAAGAAATCCAGCCTTGAGTGTAGTCTCGGCATAATGATGACACTTAAAAGTATTCTTAACGATAATTTCGTATTGGTTAATATTTCATGGTGATATTATCATTGTCATTTAGGTAGGAAAACGTCCAGTGCTGAAGATTAGCCTCTAAGTGTCGCCTTACCGACCCATCCTGTGCAATGCGCATCCATCAGATTATTCTCATGATCTTTACCAGGTCATCGGTCCAATTTGTAGGAGGATTTCTAACACTGCGTCTTTCGGTTCGGTCGCTACTTTAAAACCTTTCAGTCCCACCGACCACCTGTTCTGCGAACAAAGTGCCCTGCCCATTACCTCTTAAGGTTGACCATACTTCAGGTTTTTTTTTTTCGGTGGGTAGAAATCATCCTCCGCCCAAAGGCGGGCGATGTGGCCCTTGGGCGGAGCGGGATATAGTGTCAGACTCTGACTGACTAAAAAACCCACCCCGTTCCTTCTTGCCTTTCATAACGAGGCCGAGCCTCTCTTTCGGAACTCGACCCTGGCCCTAGTAGAATTCGACCCAACAGGGTCTCTATAGTTGCTGACAACTCCTTGAGCCGCGCGAGAAAAGTGCGCGCCAAGACGACTTGGGCTCGGTCCGAACAGTTACCGGACGGTCGGACAGCGAGCTACCCAGTGCTCGTCATCCACAAGCTCACGACCGTTCTTCAGATAAATCAGTCACGCTATTGCTACAGAACCTTATGTACATTTCATATGATAAACGTTTTACACTAGTATTTTGTTAGTGTTTGTTGAAGGCTCGTGAGTGCATGCCTCGCTGTGACATGAGAAGCTTTACTCACGTTTCAATTTTATTATTCGAGTACGTACAGTTTTTTTAGTTTTAGATACCTATTTTTCAGGGTTCTCTAGAACTGACCGTGTTACTTTAATAATCCGTTGGCAACTGAAGGGACTTGAGTAGGTTTTTGTCAGTAGAAGACAATTCTTTTCGTTTCACACCGAGTTAAAGAATCCATTTATTGTTTTCGTTTTTTTGAGACCCTCAAAAAAGGGGTGCGAAATTTTGATATATTATGTATATTATGTTCAAGAGACAATTTTTCATCTAAGTCAATAGTAGTTTAGATATGCGCTTCCCATATGGTACTTTATTACATTTTTTTGTGATTTTCTTTTAAGCTATTGCATAGCTTCTATCGCGGGCCTTGAGCGTGGAGACCGAATCCAGAAATTCCGTAACGAAAATAACCTAACACCCACTCATTTGTTTTTTGAGCGTGGTGACCGATAAGAAAACAAATGAGTGAACAATCAATCAAAATTCAATTCAATGTGTGAAAGTGTAACTTCAATTATTATCAAAGAAAAAAAAAACAAAGGAAAAAAAATACTGCATAAATAAAATAAATAAATAATTATAATTGCATAAGTTGATAAAATGCTATGCAATAGCTTTACCGCGGCAGTCCCCGAGTGCTACACGTCTTTTTTATTTTATTTCATTAGTTACAGTTTTAGATTTAATTAGTAGATATTTTTTAATCTTTTTTGAAAAACTTTCTCCGCACCAGGAATTACTTGTGTATAGTGGGTAGGTTCACAAACATAAACTCACATACTTAAGACGCCCAAGCCCAGAAATACTTATCTGTAGGCCAAACAAATATATGGTCCGCGCCGGGATCAAACCCTCGATATTCTGTGCTGTCGTCAGTCGCGCAACCACTACGCCAAACGCTGCCGTTATTAATATGAAATTTCATCATCATCATCATCATTTTAGCCGAAGGACGTCCACTGCTGGACATAAGCCTCCCACAAGTGTCGCCACAATGAGCCATAGCATTCCCGCAACTCTTACTAGATCATCGGTCCAGCTTGTGGGAGGGCTTCCAACGTTGCGTTTTCCGGTGCGTGGTCGCCACTCTAAAACCTTTCGGCCCCATCGACCATCCGTTCGACGAGCAATGTGCCCTAAACACTTAAGTTTGGAGATTCTTTGGGTTGTCGGCGACATTGGTTCTTCTGCGGATATCTTCTTTTCTGATTCGATCACGCGAGGAAACCCCGATAATAACCCTTTCCATTGCCCTTAGGGGAAACTGTAAGCCTTCTGATGAGGCCCATATGAAAATTAAATAAACCGATTTATACGCAGTCATTATTTTATTCCGTATCATTGTATGCGTAAAAACTTAAGGACTAATAATTAACCCTACCCTGTGCGCGGTGACATACACTTGACATGTTTTTTTTTTTTCAAATAAAAAAATAAGGAGAAATACTTACTAGTTTCTAAGAAATCCTCTTTAATTTTCCTCGGAATCATCTGTGAGTGTTAGTCGTAAAAGAATACGGATTAGATTTTCTGTCTAATTAAATTCCTGGAAGAAAACTATAAACATTTGATAATTCGTTACATTGATTTTGTGATCATTTTCGCTTTACCTTTTGATTCTCAAATAAATCATTATTTACTTAAAAACTGTGCTAAAAAAAAACACATTTTTATAACATAAGTTAATCATTTACTTAGATATCATATACGTATACCATATCCACTGGTTTTTTTAAGGTCTGAAATCATCTAAAGACTTCTCTCGCTCTTGGGTGACTATGATCACACCTGTGTTCCTTCAGTTGCCTCTTGCGTTCTAGGGCTACGGGTTTCCCTTTCAGAAGTCAACCTATAACCCTAGTAGGTTTCGTCCCTGCTAGGTCCCTATGATTTTCTTGATGTCTCACTGGGGCCTGCTCAGCAAAAAAAAAATTCAAGGGTTAGGTGAAGTCATTGGATGATTTCTTACCTCACAAATAAACCGCATTCGGTTTGACTGGAAGACGACTTCAACAGATTTTTTTACAACTTTCATACAACGCCGTCTAGTCCCAAGTTAAACAGAGCTTGTGTTATGAATACTAGACTCGACTGATCAACATTCTTATATATTTCTAACTAGCTTTTACTCGCGACTTCGCTCGCGTACATCAAATATAGCCTGTAAATCATGAATAAAGCAGCTTTCTATCGGTGAAAAAATTTTAGCGATCGGACCAGTACTTCCAGAGATTACCTATACCTCTTAAAAACAAAAAACAGACTTTACTTCTTTGTTATATTAGAGTAGATTAAGTACATATAATAGATTTTTTTTTTATCGTTCCCGGTGTTAAGGTGTCCATAACACTCGCCGCATTACCTCGCTGAATAGCGGTGGCCATTCTTTGCACCAAGAACGACCTGGACCGGGAGAGAGATAGATAAATTACATTAACATTTGTCCTGGGTGCGAATCAAACCCACGACCTCCAGCATATTAGTCAGGGTCACTAACCACTACGTCTACAATCAATCGGCTACTCAGATTGATTGTACAAAATGCTTTAGTTCAATAAACAAATTAGTATTTAGATTTGTTAGCCAAAAGCTTTCATGTTGAGAATTTACAATAAGTCTGATGAATGAGTTAAGTCAAGGTGACCTAGCCATTTATCAGAAATAATACCTAAAGAAAAAATATTTAACGAGTTCTGTTTATTTACATTGGTCAATGTACTACTAAAAATAATGTTTTATAAATAATCATTAGGTATATATATACAAACTTAAAATAATAATATGTACAAACGAGTAAAAAAGGCTGAAAAACGGGGAAAACTCACTGAAAAAAGGAAAGAGCGACCGCCATTTTGCACATATGTAATAAATATAAATAAAATAAAGGAATGAAAAACATCTTTGAAAAAAAAATTATTTCTTTATATATGTGTGCAAATTCGATCATTCTTATGTTGATAGGTATACATATTTTGAAACGCAATATCTAGGATTTTTTAAAAGTAAATAAAGGATCTATGTTCGGTTGACTTAATGACCTGAAGCTCCTCTTTTCTTACATAGGACTTATTAAAACTTACAAAATGCAGTATATAATAAGTCTCTGCCCAAATCTGTGGGGATAACCGACATATATAATGTGACGGGAGAGGGAACTCTCACGCCCTAGCCATTGCAGGATATGCCCTGAGCATCATGAACCCGCAGCTTAGTTCTCGGCGGGCTTGCAGATAGCGAGCAAATTAAGTAATGAGTTAGTTGACAGCGACCAGTTGTCCAAGTGAGCGTCATAGATATGTCAGCATAATTGACGGAACTCGCTAGGGCGGATACCTGCTAGGGCTGCAAGATTGTTTGAAAGAGTAATTGAAGGATATACTAAAATGCTTTGAACCTTTGAATTTTTGAGTCATCATGGCCGTAAAAGGCAACTAAAGGTATACGGGTGGGTTGAAATCAGTAAAACTCTGCCAATAGTGGGAGGATTTATTTGAACCCGAAAATCGCATATTATTATCTAATATATAATTTATCTAATATATGAATCTATAAAAAAAGAATCCAACTTTCTTCCAGAACATTACTCTGAGCAATAACAAGAAAGCCGCTCCTACCCAAAGAAACTGAAAACTAACTCAAAACTCGTCCACATTCGCACTATAAATATGAATAATTTCACCTACATTCGTATTGCCGACTAAACCCGTATGAACCCGGCACTACTTGCATTTAGCTACGCTTGACCCAAATACCGGGTGCGCCTGCTTTTATGGAAACGCTTGAAAACGACTTGCTTTACAAAATTTTGTTTTATTCAGGATACGCTTTTTTTTTTTTTTTTTTTTTTTTCGATGGGAAAAATCATCTTATGACAACCCCCGCTCTTGGGCGGAGCGGGAGATAGTGTCAGACTCTTACTGACTAAAAAACCCATCCCGTTCCTTCAAGCCTTCATACCGGGGCTCGAGCGCCCTTTCGGATAACCCTGGCCCCAGTAGGCTTCGACCCGGCTGGGTCCCTGCTGTTGCTGACAACTCCTTGAGGCGCGCGGGAACAGCGCGCGCCGTCGACGACTTGGGCTTGGTCCGGACAGTTACCGGACGGCCGGACAGCGAGCTACCCATTGCACACTGTCCGCAAGCCCGCGCCTACGGTGGCTGGAAATCGGGATCGGAATCCCGGCGGCGGCGAGAGCGCCGTTGCCTGATGCGGTCGGCCTCCTCCTTAGCGAGCATTACTGCTTCGCAGAAGTCGGCGACCGCCTGCCACTCCTCCTCGCTCCGGACCATGGCCTCGACCAAGGCCCGGCGCGAGAGGTCTCCGCCGCCGATCACCCCCACGAGGGCACGGCGATGCTCCACCCAAGCAGGGCACACCGCGATTGTGTGCTCCACCGTGTCCTCCGGGTGTTCCGCACAGTGGCGACACCCGGGCGTCACTTCCGCTTTAATTCGGAACAGGAACCTCCCGAACTTGCCATTTCCGGTGAGGACCTGTGTCATGCGGAAGGTAAGGACGCCGTGAGGTCTTTCCAGCCACGCCTCAAAGAGGGGACTTATCGCCATAATTGTGGCGTGCCCAGCACTGGGTTGCGATAGTCGCTGACGCCATTCCACCATGAGATCCCGCCGGAGCTCTGTCCGCCATGCCGCGACCTGTCGCGGCAGAGGACTTTCACCCCGGCGTTGCATCTCCACGCGCATGTCGTGCATGTGTGCAAGGACTGTTGCCTCCAGATCCCACGGTGGTAGGCCAGCCAGAAGGCTCGCCGCTTCGCGGGAAATCGTGCGGTATCCCCGCACCATCCGAATTGCCATGACCCTCTGGCAGGCGTTAAGTATGGCCGCCGGTTGCTTTTTCAGCAACGGCGCCCACACCGGCGCCCCGTAGAGGGCCATGGACCGAACGATCCCCGCGTAGAGCCTCCGGCAGGAGGCATCTGGACCCCCAAGGTTGGGCAGGAGCCGCTTGAGCGCAGCCCCAGTCCGGTTCAGTTTGGGAGCCAGACGTCGGAAATGCTCCACGAAATTCCACCGGCTGTCGAGGACGAGTCCCAGGTACTTCATCGTCGACCCGACACCGATGTGAACTCCTCCTACCGTTAGTTGGGAACTCATTGGCGGCGCGTTCCGAGAGCGGCGACCGTGAAAGCACATCGCCTCGGACTTGTGCAGCGCCACCTCGAGTCCCAACTCCTGGATCCTATCAACGACTATCGCAACCCCGCGTGTCGCTAGAGCGACCGCCGCCTGGTACGACTCTCCCTGCGCTAGAACCAGCGTGTCGTCTGCGTAGCAAACCACGCTGACCCCGTCAGGGAGGTCGCCCCGCAGCACGTAATCGTACCCGATGTTCCACAAGGGTGGCCCTAGTACCGACCCCTGCGGAACACCGCACGACATCTCCCGACGTTTCCAGTCTCCCTGGTGACCGGGGTAGACAATATACCTGTCCGACAGGTAGGCCTCGACTACTCGACAGAGGTATTCGGGCACCCGGTGGTACCGGAGTGCCCTCCGGATCGTACTCCAAGGCAGGGAATTGAAAGCGTTGGCAATGTCCAAAGACACTGCCACGACACACCTACCCTGGGACACCGCATCCCCCGTCGTGAGGGCTCGCACGCGCATGATGGCGTCCACCGTCGAGCGCATCCTGCGAAAGCCGAACTGTCCGTCCGAAAGGTCCGGCCCCACCCGTGAAAGGCGCGCGACGAGGCGGCATTCAGGATACGCTGCTTTGAGAGGTAAGGAGATACGGTGTTACGGCCATTTTAGACTTGATGCCCTGGATATACCACTATTTTTTAATTAGAACAAAAAAATGGCGATAGATCCCCATGTATTACATACACGTTACTGATCAAAATTATTTACTATTATATTCTTTATTGTACACCACATAAACAAAAATAAAGGACAAACATTATTAAACATAAGTGTACGATAGGCGGAGATATCTGCTTTGTTGGTTGTGAAACACAAAGTAATTAAAAAAAAATATGCATTTCTACAAAAAAAAAAAAAAAAATTGCAGCGCTTGTCAAACCAAATGTCTCATGTTTACATGTAGAGAACGTTGTTGATATCACATGTTTAAAACTATCGTTAATCTTTTCTTTTATGTAATTCTCCATGTGTTATTGTTTGTTTACCCTAATAAATAAAATAAAAATAAAATATTTGTGCAGTATAAAGTAAAAAAAAAAAAACAAAATCTCAAAATTGTCCACGATTTGTCATAATTAAATCAATAATTCACAACAATTGCTACTAGAAAATACTACGATTAGTATATTTCCATTTTGATCGTCATTTATTCATTGATTAATCAATAGCCTGTTCAATATTTCCATAAATTGAGTGGAATTTTGGGATATAAACAAACGTTAAGGGCCAAGCGCCCGAAAAGTGCCATAAAACCGTGATTTTCTGAGGCCTACTCCTCCGTAACGGCTAGGTCAATTGGTTTGAAAAAAATATATGTTTATTATAGATTCATGAAAAATAATATCAACATTTGATTTTTTCTTGCAATCAATACTTTTGTCAAAAAAAAATATTTAGCAATTTCGCAACTTTTCGCAACTTTTTCCTACTCCTTCGAAACGGCTTGGAACTTTAGAAACATTTTTACACATAAAAATTGGTGGTTAAATATTCTTCAAAGTGAACATTGCATATGTAAATCAATCAATATCTCGCAGAGAAAATGGACTTAAAGCACTTTCCGGGGCTGCTGGCCGCAAATAAATGCACAGATTAGCGTACTGCCGTCTAGGCGAGTGCGAGAGTTGCGTTCACATAACTTCGGCCAGATGGTTCATGGAACTATACGCCTTAATAACTTTGCCGTTTATGAATATTATTTATTGAGATTTTGCTTAAATATTAACAAGACCTTTTGTAATAGGCTCTTGGAGCATTTATACTAATAAAAAATTATAGTTGTATAATAAGATGATGATGGTTTTAAAAACCAAAATTAATTAAATCAACATGCGTTATCGCGAAGCTTTTTAAAAATAAAGTGGATACTAAAATTATTCCTATTTCCGCCACCCGCCGCGCCCGCCGTATAGTACTAGGTTTTGATTCGATGAGTTTTTTTATACATACTACAGGTATTTGACGGATTTTCACTTTCGATTCGGATTATTGGGCGCAATGCAAAAAAAAAAATACAATCCATTCCAATACGATGTTTGACAAAGAAGCAACGTGAAAAAAGAAAGATAACCCCTGAACGATCTGTTGACATTCGGCAATCCCGTCACAAAACTTGTTCCAGGAAATAGGTACCTACGTGTTTTTTTGAAAATCTTAAAAGTTTTTGAAAAAAAAATCGAAATACTGTTTGTATTTCGAATTTTTACCGAAAGCTTTATTAAAAAAAAGTCCCAATTAACTATATCCCAATACTGTCAAAATATTGATTTTTCTTACTGTCTTTTCAAGACTAAAGTCTGTCTACCTTTTACAATTGTAAGTGTCACCGACCTCAACTAACGTAAATAAATAAATCCTCGAATACCTTACTACATTTGTCATTGAAACTACTACGAGTAGTTACTACTCAACGGCCTAGTACTTCTCAGAACTTCGATAAAGTAAACATAGCGCAAATGATTCAGAATAAAACTTCATTCATAGACCTGTGAGTGAACTTAGTTAACGATTCAACTTATATTTTTATTTAAGATCATCATCAGCATTTTTAATGTTCCCAGTGCTGATACTCAGGCCTCCTCTCTAGGAGAGGTAATGGGCCGTAATCCACCACGCGGGCCCAGTGCAGAAATCAGAAATCAGAAACGTTTATTTCAAATAGACCAGTTACAGGCACTTTTGAATAGTCAAATGTCGGTCAGTCCAAGAAAAGTGAAGCTAAATTGCACGTTCCAAAGAGTAGGTCTCTATGGAGAAGAACGTGCAAGAAACTCCATGGACACTCTTTTAAATCGTATTGAGTTACATGAATCTTCGATTACATATTTCTTTTTTTGCTTCTATTATGTGAACACAATGAAGATAAGTAATAAAAATTAAATATAATGGTAACAATAAAAAAAGAAATTGAATAAGTCACTGGCAGCTAAGAGATGACCAGTCTCAACTGACGGCGCCCGTTCACGAGCATGACGCGTGCATCAGCCCCACTCAGCTCAACCATTTTGAAGGGAGCCAAATGACCCAATAACACATGCCACCATCAGCGAGACATTTTAGTGAGCATGACAATCTCTCAACTGCCATGCTTGTAGTGTCAAACAACTTGTAACCAAGTAAAAATGCTCCATGGTACTTCACATTCACAAAATTAAAAAAAAAAGTGCTTCTACATTATACAATGCTATTATTTCCAAATGTAACACGTAATAAATCATAAGTTCTATTGAAATAAACAAATAGAATTTTAAAAAAAAAATAATCCGAAAACAACAATAGGAAAAGGCCAGCAGCCTCTCTTCCAATATTTATAATTAAAATTTAAAGAAAATAAGAAATACGACTAATTCGTAGCTAATGACTGTGACTGTGGAGCAGGACCGGCATTCAGCCAAGCATTTTTATCGAGTAGATAATCTTCCAATTTATAATATGCTTGCCTACATAGCGTGCGTTTAATGCATGTTTTAAATTTTGACTCGTTTAATTGGAGAATTTCAAGTGGAATTTTATTATAAAATTTTACACAGTACCCCATAAAAGAACTAGATACTTTAGCCAATCTGAATCGAGGTTGATCTAACTTGTCTTTATTTCTAGTATTAAAATTGTGCCTGTCACTTATTTTAGTAAAAAGATGAATATTTTTCCTGACATACATAATATTTTCATAAATGTATTGACAAGGAACCGTCATGATGTTTATATCTTTAAATAGTTCCCTAAGAGAATCGCGCCTGCGAAGATTGTATATGGCTCTGATAGCTCTTTTCTGCAGAATAAAAATAGACTCAATGTCTGCAGCCCGTCCCCATAGCAGAATACCGTAAGACATGATACTGTGAAAATAACTAAAATAAACCAGTCTCGCGGTATGTATATCAGTAAATTGACGGATTTTTCTGACAGCATATGCTGCTGAGCTAAGCCGTCCTGCCAGAGATGTTAAATGAGGACCCCATTGTAGCCTCGAGTCGAGCGTGATTCTCCCTGTTCAATACTATTTCCAAATCATTACTTTTAACATTCGGTAACGCAAATCTTATGCACTTTGTTTTTTTCCCGTTTAATACTAAATTATTGACAGTAAACCAGTTTTGGACCTGCTGCAGAATGTAGTTTACGTCATCAAGATGTGTGGAGCGTCTATTTATCTTAAATATTAAGGAAGTATCGTCAGCAAACAATACTACATGTGGTTGTTTTTTCAATAAATGCGGTAGATCATTAATATACACTAGAAAGAGGAAAGGACCCAATATAGAGCCTTGTGGTACACCCATTTTGACTTCTAAGCCCTGTGAATTGACACCATTTATTTGAACTTGCTGTTGCCTGTCATTTAAATAGGATTTCACTAAGCTTAGTGCAAGTTTACCTAATCCGTAATGTTCTAGCTTTAAAAGTAAGGTTTCATGATTGACACAATCAAAAGCCTTTGAGAGGTCACAGAAAATTCCAATAGCATCTTGGGCTTCCTCCCATGCTGCAAATATGTGTTTTAATAAGGTGACACCAGCGTCAGTCGTACAACGTCCTTTGGTGAAACCATACTGCTGTTCGTGTAAGATCTTATTGATGTTAAAATGAATAAGCATTTGATTGAGCATAACTTTTTCAAAGACCTTACTGAAAACCGGCAACACAGATACAGGTCTATAATTATTGGTGTCATTATGGTCGCCGGATTTAAATAGTGCGGGTTGGTGAATGTCACATGTCTTCGAATTTTTGGTTTAGGACATGCCAGTTTCCTCATGATGATTTTCCTTCACCATTTTGAGAGTAGTGCTAATGAAATAAATTACACAAAGTAACGCGCCTGTCGAGGTTTGAACCCGCGACCTACAACTCGTAAGTCGGGGCCGTTACCACTCGGCCATCATTGGTCTCATCGGACGTTAACTGATAATTAAGTTTGGTGCAAATTAGTGTAACCCCAAACGATACTAATTAGGATTTGTGAACGGGATCAAATTAATTTTATTGAAACACTTTACCGATGATAATGTTAGGTTCATTAATGTATGAATTGTTTATTTATTAAATTTTGTGATTTTAATGAGATAATTACTTAGAGCTAATTAATGTGACTAAATAAACGTGAAATCTAAAGCCGTAGTTTGGTTACTATGTTTAGTTATCCCATACGGAGACATAAATAAATTAATTAATAGATATTTCGTATACATACGAGTAGAAAAGGAGAAACTGAAGGACGTATGCACAGCCAAAACTATTGGGATTAGGGACGGTTTCCTTTTATGACGAAGGCGAATGCCAAGAAGGGATTTTTATGCTGGGAACTCAGTATGCGTTAAAGGTGTGCTAAGGAGATGCAAAAAAAAAGAAAGTCCAAAATTAATATGGAGAATCCTACTACCACAGGGGTAAAGCTGCTAGCAGAAGCTAGAAATTACTTAATAACAGATTCTCTTACAAACCCTTAAATTATCATCATCAAACAAGACGACTTCTTCTGAACATAGGCCTCAACCAAGTGTCGCCACAACGGCCGATCCTGTACTTTTTTTATCGATCGGATTCTTGCAACCATCACCAGGGACTTTCCATCGCTGCTTCTTCCGGTACGAGACTCCAAAATCTTTCAATCCCATCGACCATCTGTTTACCAAGTCTGGCAATT
Organism: Mythimna albipuncta; assembly: GCA_929112965.1. Classification (NCBI taxonomy): domain Eukaryota; kingdom Metazoa; phylum Arthropoda; class Insecta; order Lepidoptera; family Noctuidae; genus Mythimna; species Mythimna albipuncta. The sequence goes on from OV815984.1 coordinate 627,231, forward strand.
CTTTGGGCTATGTCGGTGACCTTGGTTCTTCTGAGGATATTTTCATTTCTTATTTGGTTACGCAAGGAAACTCCGAGCTCCATTGCTCGTGGTGTGGCTTAAGCCTTCTGATATCTGCACGAACCCTCGAACGGAAAAGTGAAATTCGCACTTTATCGCTATGTCCAATTCTAGGACACAGTCTACCCGAAAGCCAAGTTTACTTTAAATCAATTCAGCTATTTGAGTGTGAAGGAGTAACAAACATTCGAACGCACAGGCGATAAGTTTACAAACTGCAACCAAAGATGGTGGCATAATGTCTATAACACCGAGCTGTCATAAATACATCTGTCATATTAAATCCTATTCATAATCAGCGTCTAGTAAGTGATAGTGCTACTAGACTGTATTTAATCGTGTGTCAGACATTCTCCTGGCACACGACGGCGTGTGTCTCACGTATGCATGTGTCGGAATGGACAGCTGGCATTCCAATGTGTCTTGAGGTTATTGCTCATCTTTGTCATAGCTTTTTGACAATAGTTTAACCAGTGCAATTGGAGATCAGAGGCTCCGGGCAAAGGGTTTCTCAATCAGTGACTGTGATTGTCGGAATGTAAAGAAAATATAAAAAGAAAAAAAGAAAGAAAAAACAAGAAAAGGAAAGAAAAATAAAGAAAAGATAAAGAAAGAAAAGAAAAAGAAAGAAAAGAAAAAGAAAGAAAAGAAAAAGAAAGAAAGAAAAAGAAAGAAATGGTTTTTGCGAATTATTAGATTTAGACAAAATATTGTGTTTGCCTCACGCCTGCAATTGAAAAGGTTCATTTTAGCAAACTAGCCAAATATACTTGTCAGAAGCTAGTCTTTCAATGAACTTTGAATCTGTAATATCAAAGAATCAGCAGCAGATGCCTCAGGACAGGCATCTGCAGTTGATTCCTTAATATAACCTCTTCTCTCTTTCTACAAGCAGTTTTTATTTATTTATTTATGTACACACAAATCATCATCATCATTTCAGCCGATAGACGTCCACTGTTGGACATAGGCCTCCACCAAGCGTCGCCACAATGCACGATCCTGTGCGTCCCGTATCCATCAGATTCCCACAACCTTCACCAGGTCATCGGTCCACCTTGTAGGAGGCCTTCCAACGCTGCGTAACACACAAATACTTAAAAGAAAAGAGCAAATACAGATAGAGAAAAAAAATTTGTAAAACCTTACTTTGTATTATTGTACAAAGTAAGGTTTTACTAAATTTATTTTAAATCTATCATCTTTCTAGCGTTGTCTTAGTTGTGCTAAAGTTATGCTGACACTAAGGTAGGCGCCAGATAAAAATTAGAATAACGTTCATTGACCCTCCTACATTTGTTGACATTCTTAAATTCAAAAACGGAAATAAAACTATAAAGGTGTCTTCAATCGACATGTATCGTGATCCTTTACATGATTTAGTAATGAAAAGCAATTCATTGTTGGTTTTTCGGTTACCTACGCATAGATATTAGGAAAAGATCAACATACTTTATTCCATGATTATCAATATGTTCATTTAAGATTCATTGATAAGCCTAGTCAATAAAATTCATTGCCTTTTGATAACTAAAAAAAAAGGCTTCGTCATACTTTTCGTAAAATTTTAAATATATTTCTAGACAAATTGTCGAGTACTCTGATACTGAGCCAAAACTCTAAATAATTTACTTAATAATGTTACTATTTACATTCATGACTTCAACCTAACCTTTACGTTATCGATATAATTAGCTTTCGGCAGGTGATACCTAGTACTCATGAGTGTTAAACATTACCAATTTAATCTACGGGATCAATTTTAAACTGTAAAAAATGCATTCAGTCGAATTGGGAACCTCCTCCTTCTTTCGGATCTTCGTAATCAACTTGCAGCTGTCTCATGTCAGTCACGATTGCTCCAGTCGTATTCTACCAATTTCATCCTTCAGCAAAATTGGTACCAAACTGCTAACTTTTCTGGTTTTAATTACCGACGACTGTCCAAAATTTATATGAGAACCGAGCCTTAATGCAGTTTCTGAGTCTCAGTAAGTAATGAATGGTAAAGCTAGGTGCTTTACTAGCACTTGATTGAAAAGAACGAAACTAATGGTTTATAGAAACAAATAAATATAAATGAGAACAAAATTTATAAACGAGAACCGGGACCAACGCCTTAATGCATTTTCTGAGACTCAGTAAGTAATAAATGGCCACCTAGCTACAAGGTAACTTTGGAAAATATTGCTTAACCTTGATGACTGACTCAAGTGATCACGTGATTGGAAAGAGCGAAACCAATCCTATAAAGAAACTAATAATAAACGCGTCTAAAAACGCTTTGAATGTGGTGCGTAAACGGGAAATCAAAAATGAGGCGAACTTTGTGAGAGAATCCTATCCGATCAAATCCTATTATAATCTAACTACGAGCAAGTAATAAATACTATGTAAACCGGTGACTTCAGTACATCGTAATGCCAACGTAAAATCTCAAGCAGCTTCATATCTACTCTGTTTATTATCTGGCTTCTTTGCCAAACTCAACCAACATACAAAAAAACTTTGTACACAATTTTTTCTCAGACTGCTATTTTAATACTGGACTTTGTCTCCGCATATTTAGACTGTTACAAAAAAGGTGAAGATGTTAGTGTATTTGTAGAGAAAAACTTTCAGGAAAAAAAGAGTTATGTTAAGTGTCGGAAGAATTGTTCGAGTCACCGTGTCCCTGGAAAGCATCGAAAAACTGATTATAGATGAGTAAATACTCATCTATATTCAGTATATCAGTAAATGTCTGACACTCCCACCTAGAGTTGGATTTATTTGTGATTTCCCTGCCTTAAATGAAAAAAGAAGTCTTTGGAAAAGCTGGATGGTTCCTACAGACCCTACAGTAGGCTAACGGACTGCTCACGACTTCAGTCTTAGCGAAAAGCGATAAGTCGACGCGCGGTGAGCGGGGTCTGGTGGCGAGCTACAAACATTTTCATACTTTTGGTTTTTCCGCTCACCGCCACGCGCTTAGCTACAGCTCACAGCGCCAAGGTCGTAAACGCCCGCCGCGCCGTGTATTTGTAAACGTACCTTTATTTTTTTTTTCTTGGCGCCACGTCGCCGGCGTCATGAAAAAGTCATTGGATGATTTCCCACAAAACAAAAAAAAGACGTGTGGCACTCGGGGACTGCCGCGGTAAAGCTATTGCATAGCATTTTAATCAACTTATGCAATTATAATTATTTATTTATTTTATTAATGCAGTATTTTTTTTCTTTGATAATAATTGAAGTTACACTTTCACACATTGAATTAAATTTTGATTGATTGTTCACTCATTTGTTTTCTTATCGGTCACCACGCTCAAAAAACAAATGAGTGGGGGGTGTTAGGTTATTTTCGTTCCGGAATTTCTGGATTCGGTCTCCACGCCCAAGGCCCGCGATAGAAGCTATGCAATAGATTAAAAAAAAAAAAATTGTTTATATCTTTTTGGCTGTTCATCTGACCAGGTACGTTATCTTGTTGAGAGCTAAATTCTTCAAGACACGAGACTCTAACTTCCCTACTGTGCAGTCACGCTTGTCTCGAGGGACGGCGGACTCCGCAGAACATCTCGTGTTGCGGTTGTTACATTCGCCGATTGCTTGGCCCACGCGAACTTATACTGACCTCTTTGAAGCATATATCTACTCTGGTATTATAAAGAGGTAGTTTGTTTTTTTGTTTGTAGGAGGTAATCTTTGGAAGTACTGGTTCACTTGCTAAAATTTTTTCACCGATAGAAAGCTGCTTTATTCCTGAGTGAAATAGGCTATATTTTATACAAAGCTAGTAAATAATAATAAGAATTAAAAACAGTTGTAGTGGCACGATATCGGTTTCTACTTACGAGTTGTAGGTCGCGGGTTCAAAACCAGCCAGGTGCATTACTTAGTTTAATTTATTTCAACATCACTGCTCTCAAAACGGTGAAGGAAACCTATGTCCATGAACCAAAATTAGAAGACGTGACATCCACCACACGTATTGGGCCCGCTTGGTGGATTATGTTCCATTCCCTCTCCTAGAGAGAAAGCCGTAGATCCAGTGGGAACATTATAAGGCCGAATAGGTTATATATACCCAACAAGACCAGAAAATATTATTCTTCTAGAGTACCCATGCTTATAACTTAAGGCTCAACTTATACAGCCGTGGAATGGAATGGAATGGTAGCGTCAATTTCGCGTCTGGCGTCAATTTCGTAGAATTCATGTATTTAATTTAAAAGGCCTCCCGCAAGATAGATCGTTGACCTAGTGATAATAATAATAATTTATTTAAAAACACAACTTTTGGTCCACATTGTATGGTAGTAACACTTATTGCTATCATCATCATCATCGTCTCAGCCGACAGGCGTCCACTGTTGGACATAGGCCTTATTTTTATGTTAGTTCAAAATTCACAAAATATTTATAGTTTTCTTAAAATAAATTACATTAAATTCAATTACAAAAAATAAAATAAAATATTTTACACTGGTTCAAAATGTCATAAATTACAATAATAATGTCAGTTAAATATTAAAATGATCAAAACAATAAATTCGTTTAATATGGTTAATAGCATTGACAGCATCACACACTCTGCAATATTCGATTCCCTTAAAAAGCAACAGATAGAATCCACGTATATACAGCTACTGCAAAATATATACAGCCACAGCACAGCTGCCATCAGGTTAGAGAGAGTAGGTCCTATGTTCGAAATTCTTAAGGGAGTCAAACAGGGCGACCCGCTGTCCCCAATGTTGGGCACTTTGCCCATGTCACTGTAAGGGCACTTTGCCCATGTCACTGAAACGTAAGCTGATGGACATGTGTATTCTCCCCATTCTGACCTATGGTGCACAGACTTGGTCTTTGACTAACATCCAAAAGTCCAAACTCAAGGTTTGCCAGCGTGCAATGGAGCGTAGCATACTAGGTGTTAAACTAACAGATCATGTTCGAAACAAAACACTACGCTCCAAAACGCAAATCGTTGATGTGGCTCAAAAGGCTGCCCAACTTAAATGCGACTGGGCAGGACATGTCTGTCGCATGTCTAACGAGCTGCGGGCACGTAAAACACTGAATTGGTGTCCGGACACAGCAATGCGGGGCCGAGGCAGACCACGAAGGAGCTGGCGGGATGACCTGGATGACTTCCTTAAGAACTGGAATGAGAAAGCGAGGAACCGTGATCGTTGGAAGGAGTGGAGGGAGGCCTTTGCCCAGCAGTGGGACGGTGTGGGCCAAGTAAAAAAAAAAAAATGGTTAATAGAATAAAATTGAGAAAAGAAAATCAGTGATCTAGTGAGAATCGAGGAAATGCATTGGATGTGAGACGTACTGGATTTAAAAAAAATATTTTTATTGATAGGCTCGCGTTCGACTACCATCTCACTTGATGGTAAGCGATGATGTGGTCGACGATGGAGCACGCTTGCCTAGGAGTCACCTATTCACTTTTGACCTATAGACCCTTAAGTTGTAAGGATCGCCTGTTGTGACAACACTTAGAGGAGGCCTATATCCAACAGTGGACATCTTCGGGCTGAAATGAAGATGATGATGAAATGCCCAATTTACCAAATGTTTGCTCTCAAATTAATATAATGCTATCATCATATTTATAGAAATAGTAATATCATTGCTTTATAAATGATTAGTTTTGATTCAAAGCACAGGTGACTAAATATCGGATTAATATTCGTTACACAGAACGCAGGTAAATGAGATTGAATTATAATTCAGTTTAATATACTTCGAGTGAATTGGTGAAACATTATTGTAATTATAATTTCGTATACTACTTGTATTTAGAGAAGTTAAACGTAATATATTTATTGCGTGAGTTTGTAAAGCCAGAAAGTTCTTGAGTGGAAACTGCATCCCAGAAGACGCAGCGTTAGAAGGCTTCCCACAAAGAGGAGCGATGACCCGGTGAGGGTCGCAGGAATTAGATGGATGTGAAACGCACGGCACCTGCTGTTTTGGTGACACCTCGGGGAAGCCTGTCTGTTGGACATAGTAGATGTCTTTTGACTGAAATGATGATGAGTTTGTAAATAAATTAATTGGTGATTATTGCAATGCTCGTTGTTCTAATCATAAGAAGAAATTTTCACTAAATTCTAAGAAATTTATCCGACACATTGGGCTGCCATGTCAATATGTTGCCTTATAAAAACTCTTAACTTTTTGAAAAATTAACTAAGTAACAGATTTCTTTCTTAGCCGTCTGTTGTTGAAATAACGGATCGCTAATATAGAATTCAGTTGCAAAACGGTATTTCCTCCACTTACAATTGAAAGTTCAAACTACAACAATACAAAAATTCACCAAACAATGACTCAAGCGACCCCCAACTGACTGCAAGTATCAATTACATCAGCATTAACAGAAAGAGCCTTCAATATTCTTTGGTCGACCTCGGAAGATTTCCCACATAGTGATATCATTTGGAATATATTTAGCGTCATGAATGAAGAGACAACGTTCGATCTATTTGGAGACGCGATTGTGTCATGAGCGCAAAATGTTGATTACAAATTTTTTGGGTCGACGTCATTGGTCGGTTTTAATTCTTTGCAGGTTCCTCGTAGTACTACTTCCTAACTTTATTAATTAAATTTCTCTAGTGCACAAAAACGTTCATTCTTTGTCAGACACTCTTCACCTCCATATCCTTTTTAATACTAGCGTGAGCTCGGTTTCCAGTTTAACCGGATATGGCTAAATACCTGTGTCATGGAGTGACTGTCTGTCAGACCTCCACAATTCAATTATAAGCATGATGGTCCTGATGGTCAGCTTTTCTAGGGACTGACTACCTATAACGACGGTTAAAGGACTACGAACGACAACTGAGACAAACGGCTTTCCGAGGCACGGACTATCAATATAGACCTAGATAAACTTGGAAAAGTACATAATTATGAAATGTACAAAACCACATTGTGGTTACCTAGTGGTAAAAACACTGACACGCTGATTGTCAAATATGGCCACTAGGCTATCACGACATATTTGACTGTCAGTGTACACTTCCAGCCCAAAACCACTACGTCCAGAAATTTGAAATTTCAATTTATTTTTTTACGTAAAGCTGGTGAAATCTAAGAAAGGATTTTTCAAAATTCATCACAACTAAGTGTTAAATAGAGAATGAACGTCTATAAGGAAGTCCGTCATTTTTGCTAATGGAAAATCCCATCAGTGGCTGGTTAAGGTGAATGAACCCATGAAAAAATAAGTAGCTCAATGTTGGATAGTACGGTAACAAATATACATTTGCAGTTGATGTACGTATGTATTTACTCATTGAAATCTAAAGGAGGCAAGGCCTAAAATAGCACATTTTAGCTCTTCTTTAAGTGACAGAGTTATGTTAATGGATTTAATGAATATAATTGTACATGCATATGTCATAAACGCAAATACATTTTTTTACCGTCCTATTCGATTGCACTGAAAACCGCAAAAAACGTATATTTTGTGTTTCGAGAGCTACACTTGAGCATTTCTCTCAAACTAAAATATGTAAAAATAGAGTACCGTTGATAGATCTTCTGACAAACAGTCTTATAAGTTTCTATTCCAAGTAAGAAACTGATAGAAATGAACAATACGATGAGCTTACTTCCCAATGATTGAGCACAATGTGAAAATTACTGTGATTAACACGCTTACCAATGAGATTGTTAATACCTGCCTTTTTATCTCGTTCTGCTTCGCTGATCTCGTTTTAAGTACGACTGTTGAGCGTTTATCCTAGGGCTTGAACCCCTGAAGAGGTTCTTGAGTTTTCCCATCGTTGAAATTTTCAAGGACCACCCTATGTTTTGATGTTTGCTTCTTCTCTTAAAGTTTACATGGGACTTCATGTCTGATATAATTTGTATTCTAAGTTGTGCAAGAAGAGACAGAGAATTGGAAAGCCACCCACAAGGTAAACCAATGACGTGGTTACGGCCTGTTCACGACTTCGATCTTAGTGGTGAGCGACGCTGCGAGTAGGGCAGCATCGGTAAGCAGGTGCACTGCGCTATGAGCAGCTTTTCGTGGCATGCTTTTGTGCCGCCCTGCGCCTATCAATTTCAAAAGCAAGGTCATGAACAGACAAACGTTAGTGTCGCGAGAATCTGATAGATCTGAGACGCACAGGACCGGTCGTTTTGGCGACGCTTGAGGAAGCCCCATCTCTAAAAAGTCTTTCGACTAAAATTATAATAATGATAATCATCATCAGGTGTAAGATTTTTTTATAAATGGATATTGTTTAAACGTTGGCTCACATCAGAATTTCTTCCGTCTTGTAAAGGCGTTCACAAACTTGTAAACTCACATACATAAGACGCCTAGATCTAAAACAACTAGATAGTTTTTACATTTGTTCCGTGCGGGAATCGAACTTGTGACATCAGCCAATTGCTCAACCACTGCGGGAACAGTGCCTGTTTTCATTTGTTTTGTTGCTTCTAAACCACTTTCTTCTTTCTCTTCGTTTATCGCCTTTTTGAAAACCGTATTTTTTACGAAACCTCAATGACGAAAAGCCACCGGATAATAATATAGTATTAGGCCGCCTCATAGCATTGTTCGGTCACCCGGCGAAAGCTGGCCGTGGGAAGTGTATTCTGAGGAACGAATGAAGCGAGACTCCTGCGAAGAGTATGTAGGTCAGACATGATGACGTCACACGGCGATCGTATTCTGAAACTTCGAGTAAATGACAAAATTGATCATTTTGCGACTACACAAGCTACCACAAATGTTTTAGACTTTTTTTTTTCTCCCATTCCAATGACAGGAGATTACATGACATTCTTTTCAATCATGTCATGTAATAAAAAATGATGTCTTTTTAAATTATTGATTGATGAACTAAATACAACATTTTTAATTTATTGACCTATTGACCTGTTAACCAATCTACTGCTGGATAAAGACCTTTTTTGATACAAAGAAGAAAGAAGCATTAATGAGAATTTTATGTAAAAGTGTGCAGGTAATTTCTTTTCCACACAGAAAAACTTTAGTATCGCCAGCTAAAAAGCCTACAAAGATGATAGTACACTTTAAAGATTCTAATACATTAACTTTTTGCTGACTTAGCCAAGAATAATAAAGTTATCTCAAAGAAAGTAGACGGCTACAACATCAATTTTAATGTTTCGCTACATTACCCACTACTTGTACCCAGATAAACCTTACAAGAAATTGACCGAAAAAATATACTCGATGTAGTTGTAAAAATATTCGATTCCTTCGTAGGTCATTTCTATTTGCGTGTCGGGGTTGAAGCCACCATTTCTTTTTATGGTTAGACTGTATCGGTAAATAGGAGATTACTAAAGAAGGTCGACTCCATACAACGAGTGAAAATGCTCACACACATGGATACGCTCCACGTACATTGAGTGCAAATGCACTCGTGACCGGCATTTGTTTGAGATTACCGTACGTACATATGCATCCATGTAATTGTGCGCCTGTTTATTCTCGTTATATGGAACTTATCTTCTGCAGTTATACACATTGTGGTATCGGTTTGATATTTTTGTCCCAGAATTAGTTTTTACTAAAGACCATTGTCGTTTTATTTTCTGTTTGGGGTTTGAGTTTATTTTTAGTATTGTGTATTTATTGGTAAGGTTTGAGCATTACTTCTTTTTGGGGTTCGGCGAAAATCTTAGCTTTATACTTATGTTGTCGTAAACCTTTTAGTGTTACAACGTTTCTTTTTAGTACCTATTGCTGAACATAAGTCTCCTAATAGTATCCTTTTTTAAATGGCTGTTTTGTGATATGACGGTATAATCTTTAAGCTTGTTATTATAATTTGTAATAAAAGAAACTTTTGTAACTATTTAGAGAGTGACGGTTTTGATAATAGTAAACTAAAAGAAAAAGGATGACTTAGCTATATATACTTATATTATTATGTAATTCCACGAATAGAGAGAGATGAAAAAGTCTTGAAACTATTCTCAGACGTTTCATACCTCAATCAGACAGTCCACGATTTTGACAGGAGTGACGGATTAGACGATTTTGATATTATATTTTTTATGGAGTAGACGATTACGACATTATATTTTTTAAAATAAATATACCTAATAAAAAAGAATGGGAAAGGACGTATGGAAAAAAAAATCTGCGCCAATCATAAATAAAGTGGAAAAAAGACCGGATGCTGATTTTATTCATTCTAAAAGAATTACAAAAGAAGCTATGATTCAAATGTCAAAAATAAAAATAGAATCTGACCAACAGTATTGCGATACATTCATAGCCTGGTCGCGGTCGCCTCAACTATTTGTGTTACGGGGTTAATTTGAAGATTACGACTTAGAATTCTAATATTCGGTTGTTTTGATGTTTTTGCCCTGTAACAGTGCTAGAGGGAGTACCGGAGTATCATGATTTCACTGAATTAAACTAGGCAAGAAAGTATTACTATGGGTTATTAAAGTCATATTTTTGACAATTGCTCCATGTAAAATGCTAGTATCTTTCTGCTGCAATTGCATTAGACTGAAAGCTGTCCTCAACAAATTTTGACGAAATTAGGCACAGATTGTGGTTTTGAAATACTTTGTGTCCCATTTCTGAGCAAAGGTCTCTTCTCTTCTCTCTTCTCCTTTCAAATCTTTTTGTTTTGGGAGATCACTGGACTCAAGCATCCAGTTAGTGATCTTGGAGATCTTCGCTTATCTGTCTGGTTGTGTTTGTTCAACCGGTTCAACGTAACCAACCCACTCCCACTTCAGCTTGGCTGTTTTTTCCTCGACATCTGCTTTTTAATTAATTAAAGACATTTTGTTACATATGTTAACCCCTTTTTTAGCTTAAGTTCTTATAGTCTATCCCAAGGTTGTCAGGTAGATATCACTGTCAGCGATTAGAACGCCATTGTAACCATAGATTTAAGTTTCTGTGAAATAGTTACTATGTTGGTGTACAATAAAGTTTATTCTATTCTATCTACTGAACTGCATTGTAGTTTATTCGCAATTCTTAATTGAGGTATTGAGTACAAACTTTGTTTCTAAAGGATATTGATAGAAACAGAAATTTAGTTCTGTACTGTACACATGTCAAGTAATTCCCTGTGATCTGGTATCGACAACACGTGCAGTATAAACAGGTATAAAATCAACGCTATCTAGGTTAGATTGGCGCGAGGATTATGTAATGCTGCAGGGTTCGCTAATGTCTATGCTATCTATCGCTAGTTAGAAGGCACTTTGTGCTATCACGCGGTTCTTGACACGCCTTGTTAGCTGTGTCATTGAGATGTAATCACTAGAAGCTAACATCGTGTTTTCAGTGGCTTTTGCTGTTATAAGTATAAATATTTATCTCTGTTTATATATTCTCCATTTTTATAGTTCTGTACATCAAAAGGGAAAAACGGAACCCTTACAGGATCACATTATTGTCAATCTGTCTGTCTGTCTATCAAGACTCTTCATCTCGAGAACGCGTTGAAGTATCGAGTTGAAATTAAATCCTTAGACTAAGATCTGCAGCCTCTTGAAGCGGTAAAAGCTTCTGTAGGGTCAGAGTATGCACATTACATCATCATGGGTGATTTTAACACAGACCTTACTCTCCTGACTCCTCGTTCCCGTAAACTCCTTCACATAATTGAGTCCGTCAGTCTCCATGTTCTTCCACTGCAGCCCACTCATTTTAATGCTTCTGGTGATGACACGTGGCTCGATTTGATCCTAACGTCCACTCCCACCCTTGTTTCCTCTCATGGCCAGTGTCCTGCACCTGGTTTTTCCCACCACGACCTCATTTTCCTTTCTTACGTCCTTAAGCCACCTAAACCTGTCCCTAAAATTCTGCACATGCGTTGTTTTGCGCGCATGGATATTGAAAAGCTGCGTGAGGATGCGTCAAAACTGGACTGGGAACGCCTGGGAGCAGCAATAACCGTAGACGATAAATTGCGCATATTTAATGAAACGGTCCTAGCTCTTTATGATAAACATGCGCCTGTAAAGAGGGTTAAAGTTAGGCGTCCTCCTGCTCCTTGGATGACGACAGAGGTTCGTGTTGCAATGAAGTCTCGGGATAAAGCATTTAGAAAATACAGAAGGGATCGCTGTGACCAAAATAAGAACCTCTTCAAAACTGCGAGAAATCGGTGTAATCAGGTGATACGAAACGCCAAACGCCGCCACATTCTTGATAACATTTCATCTTCTTCTCCTGCCGATATCTGGAAATTCTTAGGAACTCTTGGTGTCGGTAAGCCACGTCATGTGGATTTCCCAAAAACAATTGGTCTGGATGATATCAACCGTCATTTCTCAACAACCAGTCATTTGAACTCTCAAATGTTGTCCCAGACGGTGGATTTCATTTCTAGCCTACCAAGTCCAATCATAGAGCCATTTTACTTTTCTCCCGTCGCCTTGGATGAAATTAAAAAGATTATCCTGTCTATTAAATCTAAGGCCGTGGGCCATGATGACATCAGTCGTCATATGGTCACCCTGATCCTTGAATTCCTCCTTTCACCCATTGCCCACATTATTAACTTTTCTCTCGATTCTGGTCAATTCCCATCCTTGTGGCGTATGGCTTATGTCCGGCCACTTCCTAAAATTTCAAATCCCTCCCTACCGAGTCATTTCCGTCCAATTTCCATTCTTCCGTTCCTTTCTAAAGTGCTCGAGGCGTGCGTGCACAAGCAGTTTTCGGGGTTTGTTCACCGACACAACCTCGTGAGCTCATTCCAGTCTGGATTCAGACCTGGCCACAGTACAGCCTCCGCTCTCCTTAAAGTGACTGGTGACATTAGAGAAGCAATGGAGGACACAATGGTTACTGTGTTGGTATTAATAGATTTCTCCAATGCCTTTAATGCCGTCAGTCACGACATACTCCTATCTATCCTTTCCCATCTTATGGTTTCTTCCGAGGCGCTGGAATGGTTCTCTTCTTATCTTCGGGGACGTCAGCAGTCGGTTCGCGTTGATTAGAGCTCATCATGTTGGCGTGACCTGGATGCTGGTGTTCCACAAGGCGGTATTCTTTCTCCATTATTATTCTCCATCTTCATAAATTTTATAACTCTCTGTCTTCGGTGTGCGTATCATCTTTATGCCGATGATCTTCAATTGTATGCAGTTGCGCGGGTGGAAAGTTTGTCAGACGCTATAGAGGATGTGAATCGAGATTTGAGTGCTATTAGTGACTGGTCTGATAAGTTTGGCGTGTCTGTAAACCCCTCAAAATGTCAGGCCATTGTTATTGGTAGTGCACGCATGATGAGTAGAGTGGCGGTTGGTTCTCTACCTCCTATTATTTACAAGGGAGCCGTCATTCCCATCAGCCCTACGGTAAAGGACCTCGGTTTACACCTTGACTCGACGCTTGGCTGGCAAAGTCAGGTCTCTAGTGTCTGTCAAAGGGTCAATGGGACTTTGCGGTATCTGTATCGTCTGAGGAACTTTCTGCCTGCAAAGACGAAGACAATGCTTGTGCAGACTTTAATTTTCCCTATAGTTGACTATGGTGATGTGTGCTACTATGACCTGAACGCAGCCTTGCTGGATAAGCTTGATAGGCTCCTGAACAACTGCATCAGGTTCATATTTAACCTGAGGAAATATGACCATGTGTCAAGCTTCAGATCGGAGCTCAAATGGTTGCCTATTCGCCAAAGAAGAAGTCTGCGAGCTTTGACAACTCTTTTTTCTTTGCTCAACTCTCTTACCCCTCCTTCTTATCTTATATCTCACTTCCAATATCTCTGTTCTTCACACGCCAAGAATCTGCGTTCTTCTAACAATCTTCTACTGCTTTGTCCTTCTCATACTTCTGATGTTGTTCATTCCTCCTTCTATATTCAGTCTATCCTTCTATGGAATTCGCTACCTCTTGATATCGGAACGGCCACGAGTCAGTACGCATTTAAGCGGAAGTTGCGGAATTACTTTCTGAACAAATAGTAGAATCATCTCAAAACTCCTTTTCTTTGTGTATATATATAATATATTTATAGTATATATTTGTATGTATGTATTGCTATATATTTTATTAAATATGCGTTTTTATATGTATGTTTGGTTTTAGCTTTATATATAATTCTATAATTGTTTTAAATAATATTTTCTTTATTTTTTATGCACCTGCTATTTTGTCTCTGCACTACCCTAGGTTGACTGGTAGAGAATGCCTAAGGCATTAAGTCCGCCTTTGTATCTTTTATTACATAAAGGTTAAATAAATAAATAAATAAATAAATAAATAAAAAAAATCAAACTCTAAGTTAACGAGAAAAATAGATACTTCAGTTTATGTAGTAAAAAATGTATATTTCGACACTCTCGTGGAAATCAAAATTCATAGGATAGTTCCCGTTAACCCAGAATCCTGAAATTTGGCACCAAGCAAGGTGTAAGCAATACTTGTGTTATACACAGGTATAAGAATGAATCTGGAAACAGTAAATTTGTTGTTACCTACGTCACACAAAAAAAAAAACATTTTTTGCAATTCGGAAAAATCTTCGAGAATCCATTCGGGAATTTACACGGAAACCTCAGTGCGAAAGACCGACTCGCACTTGCCCGGTTTGTATTATACAAAAATCATTTTGGTGCATTGGCTGCTGCGCACTATGACACGAGTTCGATTGCCACGTGGAACCAATATTTGTTGGGTCTATAGGTACCTAGTTGTTCCAGATCTAGGTGACTTTAAATGTTTATGAACGCGCTTACGATTTAGGAATAATTTTAGAGTAAGCTAATTAGGGTGGGAAATCATTAAACAACTTTTTGGTTGTGTGACAGAGAGTGTCAGATTTCTTTGAACAATCCCGTAACCCAAAGATATAAACAAAGTTCTCATTTAACACCTTAGATTTCATTGCGATGTTCAAAAAAAGCTCTATAAATGTATTATACTTTAATTGTTCTTCCTCTTTCTCTATTGTATTTTTTTTTATATGTATTAGTTTATTATTTGGTAGTTTATTTATGTATTATATATATATATATATTCTATTGTACTATATTATTATACTATAATATTTATGTTGTACACTGACAGCCCCAAATCTTTTTCCTTTCGTTCAGTCCATCCAAAGGTTGTCTGGTAGAAATTGCCTTGCGCAATAAGACCGCGTATTGTACACATAATCTTTTGTAAATGTTTATCCTGTATTAAGCTAAGGTGTGCAATAAAGTTATAAATAAATAAATAAATATAACTAACACTTTTCTTTCATCATTATTAATTATGAACTACACAAATTCATATAAAGAATTCATCCAAAAGATGCGTTCGTAGCTTCGTGTGGATGGCAGTCCCCAGAGGTTTCAACTACAAACTATGTATATATCTTTGCAAGTTTGTTTGAATCTACTTCAGCAATACTCTTAGTTACTTTGGAAAGTAAATTTTACCTTCACGTCGTTTCATTTGCATTTTTTTTGTATATTGTCACATTCCATACTAAAGTAAACACTGCAGCAGATTTGAATGTTTGGCACGCAGACGAAGCCACTAGCAAAAACTACTCATGCGTGTTCTTTCATACTTAGAAATATAATATAATAAATTAAAACTTATGATGTTCTGCTAGACCTCTAATAGTCACTCATCGAAATATTTGCCCATACAATCCAAACACTGATTCATCATTGTCATCATCATCAGCCTTGAAACACTGCTTCATCAGGCGATATTCTGGAGATATATCATTGCTATTATCATATCCTTTGTCAAAATTATAGGCAATTTCAGTGAGACTAAATTCATTGCATTAAGTACGAATATTCTGGTTATTTAAAATCATTGTTTTTGCCTTCTACCTTTAATTCGATCTACTTAGCCTTTCTCGACAGGGTTTAGCTTCAAGTCTAACCCAGTTGACTAAGTTACAGTATTTTACATGGAGTGACTGCTACTTTGACTTTCTTAAATGGTTGACAAGCTACTCTTTCGCGCTCTTTCTTTTTTCTTTTTAATTTTTCTGGTATCTGAATATCCATAACGACTGTTAAAGTTTTTCAAATCACAGGCTGCACCAACAGCTTAATGTGCTTTTAGCAGCACGGAGGTTTCTCAACAAGTATTGCTTGATCTTTGAGATAAATCTGTGTACTTAGCTGCAATTTTTTAACCAGCCTATTTACTTCTACATTAGCTGTCATCTCAGTAATCACTCTTTTTCCAGTCATGTCGTCTTTCTCACAGTCTATCCATGATTTCTTAGGCCTTCTACCGTATAAAACTATAATATAATTATATAGATGAAGATATCATCTAAGTTATCGTCACCTACATTTCTACTAACAGCTCAAAATTCGCACATTGACGAACGTATGTTTACGTACATCTAATTTCGTAATTAGTTCAGAGCGACGCCGACACCGCCGCGTTGGTCTACCGTAATTAGTTATTAGTCCGAATGTTAGGATGTTGGACTTGGTAAAAAAACAGTTTTGATTTTCAGTTTGCAAGAAAAGGAAAAAAATGGGAGTATTTTCGTAGCAATTTGCTATTGATTTCAATATATTTTTTTGATGATGTTAGACCCTCGACTTCTGATTTAAGCATTTAAAGTTGAGTTTTTCTCAAAATTTACTGTCGCCTAAGAACCGTTTAAAATTTAGCATTTAACGCCCAGAGTGTTCCAATTTAAGGAGGTAACTTAATACCATAATAATAATAATAATATTGTCTTATTTTTTTCCTATTATGACCGTTTCATAAAACAATAAAAAAATATTGTCTAAATTAAAAAAAAAACAAAACCATGAACTTAGTAGGCTCGTGTTTGACTGCCATCATACCCGATATAGTTGTTAAAAGAGCATGATTACCTAGAAAAAACCTATTCACTCAACCCCTAGGTAAATATTATTACGAAAATTAATAACGTTAACATACCTAAAAGAACACAAAATGTTTTGTATGAATGCGAGTGTTTACCGAAAGGTTTTTGTGTAATGGGCAGAGAGCCAAAAATATGTCATGCATAACTATTATGTTTAGACATGCATAATAATACCTTTTCTGATATATACACATGATGTTTTTACTGACCATTTGCTAAGTATTTTACGACATGGTTAATTTAGTGACTGAGCGAATGACTTTTGCTATTTAAGAAACCAATATAATTCTTAAATGGACACAGAAAAAAATATCCAGATCCTATGTCAGACGAAATAAAAGTTGTAAAACTTTACTAAAAATTTTTGGCCAAAAATCTCTTTTAATCTATTCTAAAGAGATTATAGTGATAGAAGATTACTTTTCTTGTAAGACCACTAGCTTTTGGCAGCGGCTTTGCCCATGTGAAAGTTGATAATTATATCAAAGAAACATATTCACGGTACAAAAAGTAAGATATCTCCTATTCCAGGATATGATCTATTCTTGTGCTGTTTCATGCAAATCTGTTCCAACGATTGGTCGCGAAAAAGTAACAAACATACAACACAAACTTTTATTCTTATAATATTAGTAAGATTATTAAATCACTGCTATCTCTTTGATATTGCGACTTCAATGAGCCGAACCTATCAAAATCAAATCGATTCTGATTGAGACAAGATTATGCAATTAGGCTAAAGGTCTTGCGAAGACACTAACTTCGTTATTGAGTTGAACTCACCAAGTTTCGAGACTTTCTTTATAAATGCAGAGAGATTGTGTTTTCATTCGAAATTTCTCCGTAGGCACGTATTGGATATTACACTTGGTTTTTTACTTTTAAACTAAGATTTAGGTTTTTTCACGGTTGCATCATATGTTTGTTCATATGCTTGTTAATCTATCTAATTAGCCCACTAATGTCCCACTACTGCCCAAAGGCCTCTCTCTCCCTTTTCCACAAAAGTATGTCTTTGGCCCTTGCTGGCCAATTCTTCGACTTGGTCTGCCATAGTATTACTGTTTAGCTAGTATTTAATGCCTTCTAAAAAGTGGCTTATCACACGTATTTGCTTCTGTGAGCAATATTACTAGAATAGTCCAGTTTTTCATCTTTTTTATAATATTAGTTTATATTTTAAATCAGCATATTTTATTCAATAAGATACGAAACCTTTTTTTAAAAAAGGAAATTCAATAAATAACGCTTTCAGTTGAGTTATACTAGTTTGTCAGACTTTTACTGACTACAACTCACCCGTTTTCCTAGTAAGTCTTTCGAAATTTTAAATCATCAGATTTAAAGTTTCTACACTGGTAGGTATTCTCTTTCTTCTCGATTAAATTGCTGCTTGACCCAGTTCTCATATATGCAAGTGCATCTCTTAAATACCAAACCAAAAAGGTTTCCTTATTGCCAGTTACGTAAAGACTGTTCTAATTTTAAACATACAACAAAACACGATCTATATATATATCTTCTCATCTTCAATCTATCTATAATCCAAACATAACACTGTTATTACACGGCCCTTCCTCTATCTTTTCAAATTTACGAGTATATTGCTGGTTAACGACTGCCACGAGAACCGTTTTTAGAACAAATGCAGCGTTGTGTGCCGAATTGGAAGCCTTGGTCTACAAGGTCGGTGTAGTTATAAGTTTATGAGTCGTTATTGTGTTGTGTTATTGGTATTGGTGGTACTAACATTGGTGGCATTTGTAAGCTGGTTTTCATTGGTTTGAAGTTCGTTTTCTCTCTTCTTTGTAGTGACCATGTCTGTCCGTTCTGTGTTGTTAATGTCTTACAGAAATCACTTTGAGCAATAAAGCCGTCAATTTTAACGTCTTTTATGATCTTACTTTCATATTTTATAGTATTCTTTTTACTTTACATGTTTTTGCTATTAATTTCGATACATCGTTTTTAAAATCTCAACATTGTGTTTTTTTTAAGTTTTAGATGTCAAGCCAATCTATAACAACGAAAAAGACAAATATCAATCTTATGTAACATTTTCCAGATTTTAATGAAGCCAAAATGAAAACTCAAATAACAACCAAGCGATTCCTTTTTAATATTTCATAAAAGATGATTTCACTGATAAGCAATCCGAACTCAACAAAGCGTCCTTCAATACAATTTATCTTCCCTTCAAACACGATTTTCTCTCAACAATAGCACAACAAAAATCTTTTATAGAAAACCAACCCTTCTGAGCCACTGACCTCGAATCCCCAGCTCCAAAATACTTATGACTAATCAATTGACTAACTAAAGAAACTGACTAAATGGTGGAAATAATACCGTCCGAGGCCAGTCTTGGTCAGTCAGTTGGCCCCCATCCAAATGTTACCAACAGAGAAAAGCCACAAGCTACAAGCGATGGCGATTTTAAATGTGAAGATTTAACTAAATTCGAGCTGTTGCAAAGTGGAGTTTATTTTGGAGAAGATAAAGTTTAAAACTGAATGGGTTAGTTGGAATATTTTTGAGTTGTGTCTCTTGATTTGTGTGGCGAATATAAAGCGTTGATTAGGATTCTGCAAGTTGATTTGGGTAACAAAGCAGTGTTATAACTTTCGAGTTATTTCACCTTTCATCTGCTTTAGTGCAGCAATATTGTAAATTGGTATTCTGATTTGTTTAATGCCAGTGGTTTGGAACTGTACCAATGGATTCCATTAGCTGGACTGGGATAGCATTATTTTATTTTGTTCTTATTGCATTGGTTTGGAGTGGATTTGAGTTTTTTGAATGGTTTTCTAATTTATCATTCAAAGCTTAGATAATACTACTTCCCTTTCTACGAGCTAGTCTATAGAAGCAGAAATTTAAAACGGTTTATTTGAGAGTACCTTTTTCTTAAACACCCATTTACAATGATATCATAAAATCACGAAAAGACTCAACAAAACAAAAAGTTAATAACATAATAACAATGATAAAGAATAATACAATAACGTCCCAACAGATTTAGCTAACAACGTTCACAGTTCATGTTAAAAACTAATTCAAGTTTATTAATTTCGCCGGTTACTTTGCAAAGATAACGTACATTTTAATATAGAATTTGGAACTGTTCCAAAAACTTACTCTACTAATATTTTACTTTGTTGATTTAATTAAAACGGTTAAAACATTAGACTTATAAACTATGATTTTGTGTCAAAAACTTTGAATAAAGGTTGAATAGGAGTTGCGAATCATTTGATATATTAATAGTCCCGTGAAGTTAAGTTTTAGTTTTATTGTTTTCAATGTTTTTGTTTGATTTAGGTTCAAAATTTGTTTTAATTAATGTTTTAACATTTTTCTTAAGTTGTTCTGTAATCATTTTGCTGTAATCTAAACTTATATTTTATAGAAATTGATTTCTTAAGATTTATTCTTGGAAGTATAAACTCGATAACGTTTTTTTTTTTTTTAATAATAGACAACTACTCTCGTAGAGGTGTTTATTCGGATTGGTCATTTTTAATATCGAAAAATACAAAGCTTCTATAATGGGCCCCGGAAGTGAAGTCACGGGGGAAAGATATATAAAGGGATGGTGCCACATATTCATCAAATTCGTTCCGTTGTCTAATTAATTCACTAATTAAGGGTAAAATTAGCTGTTCTTTCATCCCTAATGAAGATGAATCAGGTGTGGAAATCAACGCATAGTGCTGATGTGAATTATTTCCGACTACGATGAATACGATTATTATAACTGATGATGCAACTGTCGGATGGATATATAATTTTACTTGTTAGTCATCTTAGTTCATTTGGAATTAGCTATTATTTTGCTTTGATGTTGTTTATTAAACATGTTTATGTTAATGCTTCATAAATTCCATGAATTTCATATCTGTCACATTCATTTTCATCCTCAACGCTGGGTTACATGTCGTAGCCTTTTGGTCCTATTTTTTTTATTGTTGAAAGGCTTTTTGAAAATCATCTAATGACATCACCCGCTCTTAGGCGGAGCGGAAGATAGTGTTGGACTTTTACTGACTAAAAACCCACTCCTGTTTCTTCATTACCTTTCGTACCGGGGCTGAGCTATCTTTCGAACTAACCCTGACCCCAGTAGACTTCGACCCAGCTGGGCCCCAGCTGTTGCTGACAGCTTCTTGGGGCGCGTGGGAACAGTGAGCGCCGTCGACGACTTGGGCTCGGTCCGGACAATTACCAG
The DNA here is from genome assembly GCA_929112965.1 of Mythimna albipuncta. Lineage (NCBI taxonomy): Eukaryota > Metazoa > Arthropoda > Insecta > Lepidoptera > Noctuidae > Mythimna > Mythimna albipuncta. The sequence continues at coordinate 648,366 of OV815984.1, forward strand.
ACGATCGGACAGCAAGCTACCCATTGCTCGCCGTCCGCAAGCTCGCGCCTACGGTGGCCGGAAATCGGGATCGGAATCCGGCTGGGGCGCTGTGAACGTTGCCTAATGCGGTCGGCTTCCTCCTTTACATTTTTGAAAGGCTCACGCTTAGTCACTATTTCAACTGATAGAAAACGACGATGTGAAGAAGAAGTAACCTATTTACTCTTGACTTAAAGACCCGTGAGTCAGGAAACACAGACTCCGGCAGAGAATTCCATTCCTTAGGTGTACGCACAATGAATGCGTTCCTAAAGTATTTGTATATTTAATATTAAATTTCAATTATTTACACAAGAGATAATTTCATAATAAAGTTCGATTTTTTTTATTGTTAATAAAAAAGCTTTGATTAGATTCTCTTTTGACTTGTACCACACAACAAAACAAACGTGGTACCAAAATGAAGCTGGAAGAGTAATGAAAAATTTCCAGCGGCAACTTTTGAAACAATAATCGTTTTTATTATAAAAGAGATAGAGACCATTATTGGGTCACGTAGATCGCACCAATTTCTTTCAATAACTGAAAACGTTACTTTTATTTGATTCGGACAAACGTTTTCTTTGTGACGACATTTATTTAACGTTTTTAGAAATTTATTTACGTTTCATATAGAATTACTAATTGTTTTTGCTCGTTTCGAGAAATGAGAGGAAAGATGAGAGTTCTCTTGAGCAATTTGACTGGAAAAGCTTAATAGGTAACGGACACTAAGATTTGTTCTGGAAAATTCAAATAACTTATTTGATTTTCTTGTTGAAGTAGTAATTTGATCTTAAAAGAAAAGTTCCTTGAATTAATGATTTCACTGAATTACTAGATGAGGAAAAAACAATTTCGCTTTACAAATAATAAAAGGTTTGTTATTTGTCTCAAATAATACGATTTTCTACTGTTTCCAAGCGTGGGTGCTGAACAATATTCTTGTCTACGTCTTTAAGGATCATAGGTGTCACATATACGGACCAAAGGATTTTTAAAATTGTCACAGCAGCCCCAGAACCAAAAGGGCAACAGAAGGTATCCTCAGGGGTTTTAGTCAGTAAAAGTCTGTAGCTTCCTGTTGCTCTCTACTCAGACCAAGATAAGTTAGTTGATGTTTTCTCAGGACAAAAAAAGTCACATGTACAACAAGGTATTTGTTTAAAAAAATTTTAGGAATTACTGTGTAAAATAAAGTAAACTTGACTCTGGACTAAGCATTTCCCCTCATCGTTTATACCGCTTACATGGACGGACTGAAACAATTTGCCTGCTGTCGTCTTCTCATCCGATTATAATTAAGGTAGTTTCAAGGCTAAAGTGAATAGGCTCCTAATAAACTAGTGCGAATCACCATCAAAGATTTTATCAATGCTCACCATTTGGTGGTATTGCAGTCAAGAGCTGGTTTATAATATTAAAAAAATACAATAATAACTTATTCAATTTCAGACTGATATAATAGCATTTTTAAATTGTTATCAAAAAAGCTTCGACGAAAATGAAAGTCATAATCAAGTAATTCGACATCAATTTTCTTTAAAATTTTACTGAATCACTGATGGAGACTGCCATTTATCAATTTATTTACGATGTTATTTACATTGAAACAGAGAATACCTTTATATCTATCCTAACTATCCTGCGCAGCTGATTAATCAAACATAGCAAATGTTTATAGGCAATGGGCCAGCATTGGCCAGCATTACCCATCACTACCCAGCATCCGATAATTGTTTACACAAATGTTGTCAATTCGCCAACTGGAACGAGAAAATTTTACGAATAGGTTTGAAAAACATTCGCCAATGACCCCGATCCGACTGTGTACGGTTCTGTAGAGCATTTTTGTGTGATGCTGCATACCTCAAAGCTTTGCTTACGTTATGTGGATCTAGGCGGATGACGACGTGTATATTTGAGCATTTGACAGAAATATGTGCTTTCATGTTTTTCTATTGACATTTTTTTTTTGTGGGAGCATTTGGTTTCATATCGGCGTGTTTGGTCTTTATGACAAAGACTTGGTATTTGTTTTAACTGTTTGTAATGGAGGAAAGTAAATTTCTGGTAGAATTATGAATATATGGATAGATAGATAATTTAATTTATTGTTCATTTGAGTGTCTTCAAAGCAAGAGTGAATAGGCTCATAAACTAATGCGTCTCAACATCAGAGATTGCATCATTGCTTACCATCAGGTAGGATCGCAGTCAAACGCTGATTTAAATCAATAAAAAAAGTGCAAATCGTGGCACAACTTTTTACAAGCTTTATTTGTTCCCAAGAAAACACATTCCCAGGATGAAAAAGTATCTTGTGTGATATTTCAGGGTATGGTTTACCCGTGTGCTGCGTTCAGTTTACACGTTCAACTTAAAAGGTAATATCAGTGTGTTTGCTATAAGTGATAAATAAATATTTTTTAGAGGAAGTATGAAAGCGGTGCCAGTGACTGAAGACTTGAATGGCAATCGTTTATCTTGGTATGGCCGTGTTAAGAAAAGGGATGAAACGTATGATACTAAAAGAGTTAGAGAGGTAGAGAGAGAGAGAGAGGGAAAGACAAAGACTTTTCTTTGTCTTTCCCTCTCTCTCTCTCTCTTCCTCCATCTTTATGGATGATGTGTACAGTATGAAGGAGTGATATCAACGAAAAGGGAGTTTGAAGAGAGGGGGGCAGAATTTTAGAAAAAAAAAAACGTGTCGTGCCGACCCTGGATTAAGAGCAGAATGATGATAATGATAAGTTAATATTATTTTTATTTTCGTTTATGTGGACTTGAGGAGCTTAAGTTCTAGGGTGTTCTGAACTAAATTAACTTTAAAAAATACGTTAACCCACATTAGAATTTTTTCCTGTATCGTGAGTGCATTCAAAAATATATTGTAATCTTACATACTCAAGACACTCAGACCCGGAACAACTTTATACTTGAAGATCTTAAAAATATTTGATTTATTTGGGATTCGAACATCCCAAAATTAAATTAGTGCGTTTCACTATCAACGATCGCATCACTGCTTACCATCAGATGAGATTGCAGTCAAGCACTAGTTTAAATGTTAATAAAAAAATATATCCGTTTTATCAAGTATCAAGATCAAAAATAACCCAACTGTTTAATTGAAAATCTGTTTCATCAAGTATCAAGATCAAAACTAACCCAACTGTTTAATTGAAAATTTGTTTCATCAAGTATCAAGATCAAAAATAACCCAACTTTCTAATTGCAAACATTGCTTTGCGTTATTAAAGCGTCTGCTATAGACAATGAACTCATAGCCACAAAAGCTTCATCACAATCTATAAGCAGAGCTATGACTGGCCTGACCTACAAAACTCGCCAATATTAGGTCAATGTCGATGAAAATATCGCCGGGAATAACTCATGTTAGCTTCCTCATTAAAAACTGGTTGCGTCAAATGCACTAGCTTGCTGCACTGGTTTTGTTTGCGTGGTCTTTGACATAGGATCCGCGTGCTATTTCTTTTTTCTTTTGAGGTCGCATTGTTAGTGGGGTCGTATGAGTCAGTAAAAGTCTAAGACACCTTCTCGTTTCATGCTAGAACGGGAGAGATTTTGCAGGAATATTTTTTTCTCTTTTATAATTTAAAATTATCATCATTTTCATCATCATCATCATTTCAGCCAATATACGTCCACTGTTATTCTCGCAACCTTTACCAGGTCATCGGTCTACCTTGTCTTAAGGTACGCAGTCGCCATTCTAAAACTTTTCAGCCTCAATGGCCGTCTGTTCTGCGAGCAATATGCCCTGCCTATTGCCACTTAAGTTTAGTGATTGTTCGTGCTTTATCGGCAACCTTAGTTCTCTTGCGGATGTCTTTATTTCTGATACAATTTTCTTCCTGAAAAGATTCGAAACAAAGAAATTGTTTACACATTATGATTTACCACCCACTATGAGACCACAAGGACACAAAAAACGGAACACATATCAAAGAATTTCCATAAAACCGTGAATCAAAGTAAAATGGGGAATATCGTATGCATAACGATGGTTTCGACCTTGACTGCTGCCGACACCGGAAGGTATAAACGGTTTATTGCCCCGACGATGGTTCTGTGAGAAAATAGCTCAGTACAGGGGCAGGACTGTAAAAAACTTTTTGGCCTTGAACAGTTTTCTGCTGGTGATGTTGATTTGAATTTTGGGCAAAGATGATAAATGTTTTAACAGTATTTTTTTTTCATATTAATTACTAGCTTTTGTCCGCGTCTTTGCCTGCTTACATAAAATATAGCCTGCCACTCAGGAATAAGGTATCGGTAGCGGGTATCTATCGGTGAAAAAATTTTAGCAGTTGGACCCGTACTTTCAGAGATTACCACACACAACCAAAAACCTTACAACCTTATAACACATGCAAATATACAACATGTGACACTGAAATAATGTTCATCTTCAAACATTTAAATTTTATTTAAATAGACCTATGTAATGTTTTTTATTTTAAAGAAATTTATTTTGCTAATTATGTACAAATATACAATAATACTATATTGGTAGCGTCCCAGTACTGGAATCAACGCAAACATAAACACTCTAGCGACACAAAAAATTAAGAAATTTTTTATCCTAAGATAACCAAAATTTATTTTAAGATACAAAATTAACTATTGATATTGATTCAGTAAATATTCATTCTAATATTTCTTGTAGGATAGGCATTAAAATTATTACATGTGTTAGAAGTATACCAAAAATATTACCTATATAACCTGAAATGCATGGCGTTGCGCCATTGGTACCTACATAACTTGGATGGATATCCCACCCATACGTACAAAAAGTTTTCACGTTTAACACATTTTATTATGCGTACAGCTAAGGAGTGGAATTCCCTGCCGGAGTCTGTGCTTCCTGATAGCTACAACCTAGAGTCTTTAAGTTAAGAGCGCTTGCCTAGAAGTAACCTATTCCAGGTTACTTCTAGGCAAGCGTCGTGCTCATCAGGTGAGATAGTGGTCAAATGCGAACTTTTCAATAATAATAATAAAAAAAAAATAAGAGCAACTTCAAAAAATAATTTCCATTTATCCCTCATTGGGGTTGATACAAAGGGGTTGCTTAATATAACAGATTAAATGCAAAGGGAATGTCATTGGCTACAATTACTGCAGCGATTATATTCAAGCCACATCTGTTTTGATAGATCACTGCTCTTAATGAAGCGGCAGGCCAGGCCGCGATATTCAAATTTACTTACATTTTTTGCATATTATTGTGGGTCATATGGTTTGCTTATGGGCGCACAAGGTGTGACCGTTTAGGCGACACTTGGGGAGGCTTATGTACGATAGTGGACGTCTTTCGGCTGAAATGATGATAAATAATTTTTTTCGTGTAGTATTGTCTTTGCGCTTCTTTGTCTTTTGTGTGACAGTCTGACGGTGACCGCGCTTTCGGTACTTCATTGAAAGCGAGCCATTGAGGGTCACGGGAATCCGATAGATGCGGGACGCACAGGACTAGTCACTAGGTCGACACTTTTTTTTATTTTGGGAAATTATCATCTAATGACAACCCCCGCTCTTGGGCAGGGCGGGAGATAGTGTCAGACTCTTACTGACTAAAAGACCCACCCCATTCCTTCTAGCTTTCATACCGGGGCTCGAGCTCCCTTTCGGATAACCCTGGTCTCAGTAGGTTTCGACCCAGCTGGGTCCCTGCTGTTGCTGACAACTCCTTGAGGTGCGCGGGAACAGTGCGCACCGTCGACGTCTTGGGCTTGGTCCAAACAGTTACCGGACGGCCGGACAGCGAGCTACCCATTGCTCACTGTCCGCAAGCGCGCGCCTACGGTGGCCGTAAAACGGGATCAGAATCCCGGCGGCGGCGGCGAGAACACCGTTGTACTAGGTCGTCACTTGAGGGAGGCCTATGTACAACAGTGGACGCCTTTCAGTTGAAATGATGATGATGATTCTAAACCATGGTCTATCTATTTACCACATTGTTTCATTCACATCCATTCAGTCGTTTGATCATGAAGGAGTATACAAATACATACATCGTCTTTATAATATTAGTGTGATAATGATATTTGGTCTAATCTATTACGAGTTCAAGTTGTTGTTTATGATGTTAACATAGTCCTCAGAGGTTGCTTGTGTTTTACAAATAAGCCGGTACATTATATATGCAGCAGTCACTTATTACCAGAGGTCGGAGTAGGTAGATTGATTTTATACACTTGCGTCAAGAAATTATAATATGGACATGCCATTTTATCCATAATGTGCGGGAAGTATCGAAAAAAGTTCCGGGATTGGAATTATGGAATAAAAAACATGCAGATAGGCTACCTAACAAAATCGTTTATTATATGAATGATTGATTGAATTCAATGAACCATTATTTTTGATTTGTATAAAATATACTGATTTCTTTCACACTGGCAGCGTAGATTGATATTATTAATACGTTTTTCACCTTAACCTTTTGAATTTCTTATGTTACACAGTTCGACATAAGCAATTGTCTTTCTACTGTGTCTCTAATTACGGCATTCAAAGAGTTAAACACAAATTCGTGCTAATTTCAAAATTCCGGAACAAATATCACAATAAATATGAAGTTCTGGTATTTTGGAAGCATATCTATATTATCCTCTACGTTTGACGACAACGACCTTAAATCAATCTACCTACTCCGACCTCTGCTTATTACGCATGCTTTTTGTTATAACATTAGACACCATTCTTAATAAACAATTCTAAGAATGTCTTGATAAATAGGATTTAAATTTCTTTTTGCTGCCTTTGTGAGTAATAAATTGAGTAAAAAGTCATGTTTGGTGCGAATTTATCTAATGTAAGTGTGATGTTATTTGCATTAGTAAATTATTCGAATGGTATTACTCATTGGATTTGCATTTGATATGATTACTGTTTGCTTTTAGGTCCTATTTGAAACTAAATCAATTTTTATCATGGTTTGAAAATGATAAACCCTCCAAATAAGCTTTAAAATTTTAAATAGTTTTTTTTCTTTTTTCAAAACTATCACACAATGCCATTTAGTCCCAAACTAAGCAGAGCTTGTGCTATGAGTGTTTCTTTCTTTTTCTTTCACACACATAATATAGATTATGTGTTATAGATAAATTACACCCAGACACCAAAAAAATATCGTGCTCATCACAAAAACATTAAATGTTTTTAGACAGCACAAATTTTGTCTTGGATGGGAATCAAACAAACGACCCGAAGGTCTAGTGGTTAGTGGCTCCGACTGCTATGCCGGAGCATATCAGCAGATGGCAGTCGGAGCCACTAACCACTAGACCAACTGGCCAGGCATCAATTTCAAGCATATTCATACTATTTGATTGAACTAACTAAAAGCATTTGTTGTTCTAGTTCTTCTATAAGCATATTTCTATAATAAAACCCCAGCTTTAGCAATGACATTATCGTTCCACGAATATTTAATTTTATGACAAAATTTAACACCACTTCTCATATTATTTGGTGCCCCATCAACTATAGTACGACCGCTCAAAACCGTTGCATTTGACAGCCCCCGCAAATATTAAACAGCGCTGTTACTAATATCGCGCGCCCGAACCTGATCGATCTAGTTATAACCAGTTATAGCCAGTTATGACTGGTTGTTACTGGATATATCTCATTATTTTGAACAAAAGCTGCTCGGTGTTGTCGATTAGGTCATTGTTCAGAATAACTGTTACTGCGATAATGTTGATAAAGCTTTTGTTTGAAATGACTGCTTGGCTACAAGTTCCGATTTTGTGTTGGAATATACAAAGCGCATTGATTTTATATTATCACTGTCTACGTATGTTTACATGTAGAATTAATATGGTCTATTTCCATACTTCTAGTATTTACAAATCACTCTAGATTGTAAAGATCATCCACAGTGGAGGTGGTGTAAGGATCTGATCATGCTTACAATGCACCACATTGCCCAGCAGTGGGTCTCAGATTAGGCTAGGAAATAAAAACCTTGAGAACCCCGACTAATGAGTTTTTAGAGTAGTTCATATTATATCAATCTCTCTACAGTCGCACCATGTGAAAGTGCCCCTAGAATGCAAAAAAGCAGGTGGGTCAGTAAAAGTGTGAAACGCTTTCGCGTTGCACCCAAGAGCGGGAGAAGTCATTGGAAAAAATGATGCTTGAGCAGAGCACCTCCATGTCTTTGTGCGACCATGTCTTTGTGCGACCGGCGACAACGACCTCTTGCGCTGGGCCCTGGTGGCTGGTGATGGAATGGCAGCCGGTCGCCTCCTTCTGCGAATCAGTAATTCTTGCGATGGAAGCGGCAGCACGCGTGAGGGAACGGCCCTCATGCGCCAGCCACCGGAATCTCGACCCTGATTTCCAGCCACCGTAAGCGTGGGCTAGCTGACAGCGAGCAATGGATCGCCGTTCGACCGTCCAGTAAGCAGACTAAGCCCAAGTCGTCGACGGCACGTAGTATTCCATGCACGCCTCAAGATGTCAGTAAAACTGTTGGCGCTCAGCTGGGTCGGAGCCTACTGGGGCCATGGGTTCGCTTCTGAAAAGAAAACCCGGGTCTCTGGAACGGAAGGCAAAGAAAAAACATCGCAGTGGGTTTAGTTAGTAAAAGTCTGACACGCCATCTCGCCCCACCGAAGGGCAAGAGACGTCATTGGATGATTTTACACCTAAAAAAATCTATAAAAGTTCTTTTACGAGCCACAAACACAGATGAAAGTTACTCATCACAGGATCTCACACATTTCGTCTCCACCAGAACATAACGTTTATGTTCGAGTAATTTATATAAACAAGAGTGTTGCTTATCTTTGGCGTGTCGTCACGGGAAAACGGGAGAATAAACACACTCACTAGGTTTGGCAAAGAATAACGAAATTGGGTAGATGCGAAACTTCTCTGTAGAAGTGCTGATGCTGCCAATACAGCATGTAAACTAGAAACTGGAATTAGTAGAATCATAAATTAAGCACTGACTAAAATGCACTCCATGTTCCATGGCCCCAGTAAGCTTCGACCCTGCTGGTCCCCTACGATTTTGCTGACACCTCTTTGAGATGCGCGTGGAACACTACGCGTTATCGACGCCTCGGGCTTGGTCCGGATGATTACCGGATGGCCGGACGGCGAGCTAACCAATGCCCACGCCTACAGTGGCTGGAAATTGGGGTCGGGGTCCCGGCGGCTGGGGAATGAAGGTCGTTCCCTCACGCGTGCGGTAGCTTTCTTCGCTAGCATTACGGCTCCTCGCTCCAGACTATGGCCTGTATCAGGGCCCGGTGCAAGAATTTGTTGTTACTGTCTTTCCAGCCACTCTTCAAAGAGGGGACTTACCGCCATAATAATTATGGTGTGCCCATTCAATAGGTTACATTGGTAAAGTATCAAATTCTAAATTGACGTGTACCTACTTTTATCTCAATATCCCTTTTTTTTCGTCACGTCTTGGTGTTCAAAGATTTTTCGCTTCTACACAATTTTCTTCTATGGTTTTAGAGAGAAATGTTGATTATGCGATGAAAGATCGTGTCCTCGAAGACGAAGCTAGCGTTAAATAGAAGGTTTGAGATAATAGTGTGGGGATAGAGGTGTGAAATGCTAAGGAGGTCCTTATTGACGCTATGAGTGTGTGACGGATTGAGAGATAGATTAGGTTGGTAGAATTTTTTGCTACTTTACTGTTGTTTTTCGAGGATTGTCTTTTGTTTATTGTGAGTGTTTTGTTTCATGGTTGATTTGGTTGATCTTTGTGTACTTTTTCATCAAAATGTATGTCTTCTTTAAAAATAAAATGCCTATAAACTATATAGATAAAGTGTTTACGATTAATTTTAAGTCCGTGTTATATTCATTAAACCCCAAGCGAACGCCGGCGTTCGCGCACCTATTGTCTTTCTATTGTGTCTGTAATTTCCACGATTGAAAGGTTAATTTTTCTTTTTTTTTTAATTTATTTCAATAATGTCATATATTGTGACTGCATTCTTCTAGTTAGTCCAAAAGGAGACATTTGCTTGAATATAACATTAGATATCATTAAAAATATTATCTTCACAGTTTTTTCAGTGTTGGCAAAGTGGTAACTGCCTCAACTTACGAGTTGTTGGTCACGAGTTCAAAACCAGCCAGGCACATTAGGTACTTTGTGTAATTATTTATCAAACGATGACGGAAAACGTCAGAGTGCGTTCCTAACGATTTTTCTAGTATGGTTTGTGTCCTGAAAAATCTAAAACATGATGTCGCATTGTGACATCCATCAATCCTGGGTCCGCATGCTGCATTATGGTCCATTCCCTCCCCTGGAGAGAAGGCTTGTGTCCCAGCAGTGGGAACATTTTAAGGGTGATAATTTAGGGTTTTTTAAAAGATAATGTAAAACTTACAAAAACTACAAATATAAAGAAAAATGTTCGTAGTTTTGACATAGAAACCTGAAAGGAAGCCTTATAGAATTCAAAAGTTTCGTAAGCCAATAAAAACTTTGCCCAGAACATTGTATCAATTGGATTTAAGGAATGTGCTTGTTGACTACCGTTTTGTAACGTCTGCTACATTTGACTTAAATTTTCTTTGTCTCTGTCCAGCCAACGATATTGTAGTAAGCGTTTATTTCAAAGGAAATAATTTAAAGTAAAAACTACCGTTACTCACGTGATGTAAGATCTCTTCGCGAATGTCTACACCCCATAAGGAATCTACCTACTAAATTTTAAGTTTGTAGGTGTATAGTATAGTATCTGAGATTTTGTGATTAATCAGTGAGTGGTATTTCGCTTTTATTTATAGGATCATTTGTAAAACACTAACAACCATAGAGGCAACAACTTTTGTTTTACGACTTTTTACAAAACAAAATTCATTTATCAAAAAACCGGCCAAGTGCGAGTCGGACTCGCCCATGAAGGGTTCCGTAGCAGCAAGTAACATAATATAAAAGCTCTTGTAATGTGTTGTAACTTTGATCGATGTTTTAATAATAGTTTATTTTTTTCGATTTATGACGCATTAAAAAAAAACTACTTACTAGATTTCGTTCAAACCAATTTTCGTTGGTAGTTTTTATAGTAATGTACATCATATATTTTTTTTAGATTTATCATTCTCTTATCTTAGAAGTTAGAGGGGGGGGGACACACATTTTACCACTTTGGAAGTGTCTCTCGCGCAAACTATTCAGTTTAGAAAAAAATGATTTTAAAAACCTCAGTATCATTTTTGAAGACACGCATGGGTTTGATGAAAAAAAAATTTTTGAGTTTCAGTTCTATGTATGGGGACCCCCAAAATTTATTGCTTTTTTTCTATTTTTGTGTGAAAATCTTAATGCGGTTCACAGAATACATCTACTTATAAAGTTTCAACAGTATAGCTCTTATAGTTTCGGAAAAAAGTGGCTGTGACATACGGACGGACAGACAGACAGAAATGACGAATCTATAAGGGTTCCGTTTTTTGCCATTTGGCTACGGAACCCTAAAAACAAACCTTCTAGATTTAGTTGTTCTATCTAATACATTTCAACTCTGTATTTTGCTATACCTACCTACGTCTGTCTAACGCGACGCAAGTGCATCAAGCACCCCACCGCCCGATCTCAGCTGCCTTCTGCTATTGTACTATCGCAATACTTCGTAATATTTAGAACATTCAATTTGAATATTTTTATTTTTGTATGAAAATATGATGAACTAAAATAATATAAATTAAAAGTTATAGAACAAAAGTTGTTGTTTATGGAATTAGTAACGTAGTCCTGAAATATTGCCAGTGTATTATAAGTCACCCTGTATACATAGATTCGATACTCGTTACTTTGAAAAGTCATGGCACAGAACAAAAGACGGATAAATAAACCAAAACCATGGCCTATTGTCAAGAAACTTAACCGCAAGTTCATCCATTAACTACCGCATTGCCCCTCCCCCCACGTCCCCCCCCCTCGCCCACCCACAGAAGTCTTCTGCTTCATGTAACGGATAACGATAATTGTTTGGACAATCGTTGTTATTCCGTTAACTTTGTGTAGGTGACAGTTAACAAGGAGCTGGTAAGATAAAGGTAGGGTGACCATGGCATAAGGGTTACGAAATCCTTTTCTAAAGAAAAAAAAAATCTGACTCAGATGCTTATACAACGTGTAACATAACTATAAATGCGCAAAACTTCAGACACCCCAAATGATCTTTAATTCAATTGACCTAATTCTGTGAAAAAAATAAAACTTACAAAAAAGAATTAAAGGTTTTATGTGTAGTTTTAGTTTATTTAAAATTCGTATCTGTATTGAAATAAGAACTTTAATTAGCCCGCGTATGAGAAAATTTGATTGTACTACAACCATTATTTTGTGTTTGTTTACCTATTTGAGTGGGTTTGTGCACGTGATGGCTGGACCTATTAATAAATAGACAGGGCAACATTTTTTAAAGAAGTTGTTTTTGAAATGTAAACTATATTAAAAAAGTGGTTCAATTGATTCTGCTCGTTGTTCTGAGTTTGATTAGGTTTTGCATATTTAACGTTACACGTTGTATAAATAGCATAATTAGTTTTTCTAGGATAGGGAATGTACTAAAATCCACCACGCGAGCCCAGTACGGATCGGAAAATGTAACATGTTTGTTTATGGGTTTCTTCACAAAAGCGGAACCTGGGATCCTTAATGATGTTAGGCAAATAAGCAACATAGTAGTATCTAGTTTTAGTACGTAAAAGTATGACACGCCCTCCTTAAAAAATCTGCAGAAGTGCTCAATTGCGTAGGTCTATGCAAATAGAATAGACTTTGACGAAGAAGTGAAATGTTTTGATATGTCAGAGTTGAAAGTACAAAAAAGGTCAAAAAGATGTTTTAAAGAGCTCATTAAAAATTATGTTAACATAACAATGAAGAAAATCTTGTACTGCCTACAGGGAAAGTTCTAACATTCAGGCAGAAAGTAGAATGTTTTAAAATAACAAGTCCATAGCTTTATGAATACAAGTAGATTCATTATGCTTTTGTATACCTATTAGAGAACCACGCCATTTTTTTGGCAACTTCAAAGTGATCAATATACGGTTATTGCAAATTGTCATGATTGCCATCATCAGCTAAGTCTTTGTCCAATTTGGAGACGCTCCGAGCATCGAAAGTCGTAGGTCCAAACCCGGGTCGACGGCACATTGTGCTTTACGCACCCCTCAAAGAGATGTCAGCAAAATTGTCAAGGCCAATCAAGGTTGATACCCGTTTAGGTTGCGGATTGTTGAAAGAAGTTACTGTAGTCCTACCAAAAAGGGTAATTAAGAAACACTAGGTTTTAGCGCGTAAAAGTTTAACACGCCCTACCACTCCACCTAGAGCCCACCTTAAAACAAAAGAAAAACCTAATAAAAACCTACCCCATATTAAAATCCCCAAGAAATAAAGAAACCACCATCCATTATCATCTCCATGTCCAGCAAACATCCAAACCGTCATCCATCTTTTAACTGTCTCCCTCAAATCATAGCCACCCTAACGCAAAGGCTACACTTAATTAAGCCACCTGGCTTAATTTATAATCTGTTGTACAATTATGGCCGGAATAAGGGGTGCCCCTTATAAACTCGGCAGGTTAAGGCGGGGTGGAAAGGGAAGGACTTTGTCTTGTTTCTTTGTAGGCTTACAATACTTTTCGTGTAAATTTATTGTTTTCAGCAGTGGATTATGAGAAAAGACGAAGTTGATTCACTAATGAAATATTGTTACTCGTCGTTTAATTTATCGACAGTGAAATAAATAAATTAAATCGAATTGGTTTTAGAAACATGTACAGTTTTATTAGTACCATTACGACTTGCAAAACAATGTTAGAATTCAATTTGTAAACAACAAAATATGTTAGTAACATACTTAATAACTTTGTTAGTAAAACCACAAAGTGTAAAGGAACAACTAATTTATAAGTGTAAATGAACAACAATGTCAACTACTAATTTATAAAAGTACACATTGTGAATAGTATGTCGTCATACAAAATGCTAGTTTTTACTTTATCTTTCAATCGTGGAAATTACAGACACAATTGAAAGACAATAGGGTCGCGTTCGCTTGGGGTTTAATGAATTAAATTAGTACGCGATTTTTGTCTTGAAAAAGTTAATTGTTAAATTAAACTGTACTTGGAATAAGTTGGATCGAAACTCTTCTTCATCCTTTCTATTTGTCTTTGCTGTGCCAAACGATAATCATCATCATCATCATCATCAGCCGACACTCGTCCACTGCTGGACATAGGTCTCCCCCAAGCGTCGCCATAACGAACGTTCTTGTGCGTCTCGCATCCATCGGTTTCCCGCAACCTTCACCAGGTCATCGGTCCACTTTGTAGTGTGCTGCGTCTGCCGGTACGCGGTCAGCAATCCAGAACCTTTGGCCCCAACGACTGTCTGTTCTGCGAGCAATGTGCCCTGCCCATTGCCACTTAAGTTTGGCAATTCTTCGTGCTATGTCGGCAACCTTAGTTCTCCTGCGGATATCTTCATTTTCTTATTCGAAATCGATCACGCAAGGAAACCCCGAGCATACTATAATACTATGACAAACGATAGTACTTTACACGATAAAATTTTAACTATCACAAGCATGTACACCCATTGTGAAATTTATTTATAGTTGAGTATTGAGTAAATATAACCAAACAACTTCATGAGCACACCTACCAAGAAATAAATTAACAAGCCATTTTACAACGCTACATTCGTTGTAAGTATTTCATGTCAAGTTTGTTCCTACTCAGAAGTTCTCATACTCACGTCGTCACGCTAGACGGTTCCAAAGGGTGGAACCAGCAGGTGTGCGCTAACTAAACCCACGCTAGTCGTTCACCTTTCAAAATACCTTTGAACTCACGCTATGTTTATTTAGGAGATAGATAGCAGGAACATGAAATTATATGTTTTGGTACAAGTGGGGAAAGTTTGTCAATACGACTGAGGCGGAATTTGCCCGAGCTGTAGGTGAGGGTGTTATGGAGCCGAGTGCTACAGTGACGAACCACTTTCTGCACTTGTGATGCAGAAAGTTTGTCATTGTGGTCGAGGCGGAATTCGCACGAGCCGATGGCGAGGGTGTTATGAAGCACTCGGCTGCAGTTACTTTTCACGTGTATAAAACGACTTAAGTAAATATTTCAATACGTCTACGAAGAAAAATATAAACAAGGATTTTAAAACTAATGCGGGCTGCTTGGCAACCAGTCTGATACAGTAAATTTTAATGTAAAATATTATGGCGGGGTCAAACGGGCGTACTTTTCCCCATTAGTACGGAAAACAATAAGTTACGTAACTAAAAGCAGTAGAGATAGGAGCGGAACCACCTCTGACATAACACACAATAATACACAACACAAGATTTAGTCGGAGTTTCAAAATTGAATTCACTTCAATCATCCACTGAATTTAAATTTTGTGTACACGAAGTGATCCGAAGTGAATAGCCAATACCGATGCAGCGATTGTGTGCCGTTCGGGTCTAAACAATGGCGCCCAAATAATGCAGAACCTGTTAGATTACGCCTCACTTTTGTTTCTTACTCTGACGTTAGCGTTCTACGTCACTAGCCAAGTTTACAAAATGAAGTTATGACGCAAGTTCCTCGAACAACTGTCGGATGAAGTTGATTGCTAAATATAAAGCTCTATAGGGACTTTAGTATGGCTTCACAATTTTTCTATAGGTAAGGTAGGTAGGAGTAATGATTTTTTTTTACTCGGTTTACGGTGACACGCAAAGGCGTAACTGTTTCCAGGTATTCTTCTCTTGAGCCATCTCGAATATCTTTTGGTAAGGAAATATTCTTTTATTTTATAAATAGAAACAAAACTGCTTTCACGAATTTCTTGACAAACTTACCCAAACCGGGAGCAGGACCAGCAGAAAATGAAAACAAAAATCTCGCTGTTTTATTCTACTAGTCAATATGACTGTATTTTGTCTCTATATTTGTTACTAGGCTTCGCACGGGCATTAATTATAGCCTATGTTACTCAGGGTGAATGTAGCTTTCAAAGGGTGAAAGAATTTTTGAAATCGGCACAGCAGTTTTTGAGTTTATTTATTACATACATACACACGAAAATAGTTTTCTCTTTTTATAATATTCGTGAAGATAATCCTGTAATATTACGCAAACTTATAGTTTGAGTCAAACTAATGATCTAAAAACACATTATCATCTAATAAAAGAGATTAAACAACTTAAGAGAAAATTTCTAAGTTATTAATCTATAAATACATTTTAAGGGCTCTTAGATCAATTTTGAGACGATTAATATAACTGTTATTATAGCAGTTCAAGATATCTAGCTTAGTACTAGAAAACACAAATATTAGTTGTGAAGTTATGGGTTTGATCTTTAAAATGGTTATTGGGATTTTTAATCAGTTTTTCAAACTTCAGTTGCCCTTTGTAAAAGCTATGGTAACTCTTCCGTTCTAGCTGCTGCTTCTGTAACAGCCAAGCGACGGTATTTATTTGTTAAGTCAAGTCAAAGTCAAAGTCAAAATCAAAGTCAAAAGTTTTTTATTTCACATAGGCCTACATGGGCACTTATAAAACGTCAGAAGCTAGTGCACGGTTCGAAATTGGTCGTTTCCTATGGAGAAGAATCGGCAAGAAACTCCATGGTTACTCTTTTAAAAAAGTGGTTGTAGTTACAATATTTCCATATTACAGTATTAATAGGTATTATTTAAGAACAGTGTAAACCGGTCTATGTTGTACTCAAAAGAACAATAAAATCATCAAAATAATCACTTAAAAAAAGTGAGTCAAAATATGAAGTAATCTAAGAATTCGTGGAGTCTACATTGTTCTTCCATTTACATTATAAAAAGAGGCTATATTAAAAAATACAAGTTCACAGTGCAGAACCAAAACACTTATATTCTAAAATCTTGAAGACCAATAAACAAAACTAACAAACCAAACAAACATATAAATTACAAAAAACTTAAAAATGAATATATAAATTTACACATTTGGTATGGCTTATCATGGAAGATATCCAGATCTATGTGCTGAGTGAGCAAAGATGTGAGCTCGTGCTGTGAGCGCTGCAGCAATATTTGTCTACAATTAATGGAACTACACTTCAGACCTTATAGACAAACCAAAGCGTGGGCTTGCTGACGACGAGCAATGGGTAGTTCGCCGTCCGGCAGTCTGGTAACCAACTGACCCGAGCCTGAATCATCAACGGCGTTTTTTGTTCCACGTGCACTTCGAAGAGATGTCAGCAAGTAGGGGCTATCAGGGTTGAAGCCTATAAAGGCCATGGGTTGGCTTCTGAAAGGGAAAACTATAATAGGGTCCTAGAACGCAAGGCAGAAAGGAAACATAGGGTAAGTTACAGTTAGGAAAAGTCTGTTGGATGATTTCCCATATTAAAAACCCTAACTAGTTTAATGCTTTTTTTATAGCTGTGCCCGCAACTTCGTTCGCGTGGACTACAGAATTTTGATTTTTTTTTTTTTCTAAAATAAAAGTAGCCTATGTTACTCCTTAATACATCAGCTTGTCAAAAAAAGCCCCATAAAATCGGTAAAGCCATTACAGAGATTAGCCTGAACAAACAGACACAAAAATTAAAAAAAAATTATTTTGATGTATGTCCCGTATGTATAATATATATTACAAACAGACACTCCAATTTTATTTATATCTTTAGAAGATCAAAATCAAAATTTCAAAGATCAAGATGGATTGTGTGAGAAGCGATATGAAAGAAAAGGGAGTTAGTGATAGCGTGACGAGTGACAGAATGGAAGAAAAAAACGTGTTGCGCTGACCCCAAATAAAACGGGACTAGGGCAGGAAGATGATGATGATGATAGAAGATCAAAATTTGTTGCGAAAAACGCGAAAAGCGATCATGTATATACTACATACATGTACGAGTATGTGTCTTCAGCTATGCAAATAACCGAGAAGAATCCCAATTCATCCTAAACAGTTTCTTGAATAATTTACCAAGCTCGGTTAAGTTCCGTATCTCCAACATTTAGTTAGTTCCCTTCAGCGAGTTTGATCTAAGCGATACCTTACCCCGGAAATTTGCGTGGCGTAGGAATCCCCCACGGACGCGGCAATATTGCCTATGAATATTATAAAGCGTTATGCATTGTTTAGTACTTGAGCTTGAATTTGATTAGTTATTGTTATATTCTCTGGTGATTAATCTGGATTTGCATTGTGAGTAGTACAGGTATATGTTTAATATTTATCTTTAACAGTAAGCGATTAAGAGGGCCTTTTCCAATTCGTCTATCGTCAACCTGAGCAAGATTTAAAACCTTGCTGGTTCACTCAACGTAATCTAACGCGATGTTTGATAAAAAGGCTATGCTAAAAAAGAAAGACAACATCTGAACGTTCTGCTGGCCTTCGGTAATTCCGTCATTCGAATGTTTCAAAAAACTAGTTCCAGAAAATAATAAAAGTTTTTTGAAAAGAAATAGAAGAGATATTTAATCAAGATTATAATGATGAAATTTAGAATCTTGCTTAGATATGTAAGGTTTTTATAATTATTTTCTTTATTTAATTTATGAGTATATTTATGAGTATATTTATTCTCAAGAATCAGCAGATTTTCAAAGTTCTCTACTGGACTAGTCTTACACGAAACGATTTGATTTCAATAGAAACCTAGATAATATCTGCGATAATATATCCACGATATTATCTAGGTTTCTATTGAAATTAATAATAGATAATATCCACGATATTATGTAGGTTCAGATAATTGTCGTGGATATTGAAGATATCTGTGTTTTGGAAATATCTAGAGAACGTAGTAACAACTTCATAATCATGTAAAAGCGGTAGTATGAATATGTATCTCGGAAAGGACGCACTTAAGATACATTCTTGTCTTACTTTACGAGCGTACGTTTTAATAATAGACCAGTCTATTATATATTTATTTAAATACCACTTTATGTTCTGATAAAAACATGTAGATACAACGGTGGACTACAGCCTTGAACATTTTCTACCAGACGATCTTAAGGTGGCGCAAAAATATAACACGGCAGGTGTAACTTAAAAGACGACCAACAAATGAGAAGTAAAATAACACTTACATAATAGGCACATAAAAGTACATACAAACAAAGGATGTTATTGTAAATATTGATACCATTATAATGTATATCGATACAACAAGCGCAATTTTGGTGAAATACACCTCTTTTAGTCGGAGTTTTGTTATGTGATGTTGTATTAAATTTCATGATTCTAGGTCGATGGCAAGTACAGCCCTTTATGTTTTGATTCCCTAGCGAGAGTTGAGATATGTGACGTAAACGGCTGTTTCTTTTGATTACTAGCTACTACTTAGATGTTTGACTTTTTACACAACTCCAAGGAATTGCACGTTTGCGTATTTGGTTTCACAAGTTGGTCTAAAGGTTCTAAAAATAATAACATTGCATATGTTATGAGAACCTCCTTTCTCTGGAGCCCTATTATAACCGCCGGTAGCTTGGACCCTACACCCAACACCGGTGAACCACATTATTTTTTTAAATATTTTTAAAGTTTTTTTTTTTAAGTTAATTTAAAAATGTAATATAATATATATTTGGAAAAATAAATAAAAGAGATAATAATATCATGTCTTTAGTTAAAAAATGGTAGTAGGTAGGTACAGGTTTTATATAAATTATGAACTTGGCAGTTGATTTTCAGTTACATAGACAGACAGATAGATAGATTTCACCCAAGAATTTACACTTGAATTCAATCCTAAAATTATTCAGGCAGATTCCAAACTAACTTGCTACGTCTGAAACAGTAGACAGTTACCATGCGAGGTATTTTCTCTACCGATTAATTTGGTTCAATATTCCAAGATGTGCACCTAGCATGAGTAATATTATTCAATGTTAAACCACCCAGGCGGAATCGCTCAGGGTTCAGGCGTTTCAGACCATTTCGGAGAACTACCTCGCGTTGGACGTTCCTAGAACCAATATTGGGTCCTTGATTAATTCGACTAGACAGGTAATTGTATAATATACTCATCGCTTTTGTTTTGACAAACCAATATGCTTGAATTCTCAAAATAAAAGCGTTCGAGCAGCCCGAAAGTTTTAATTTTGATATGGTGATGCCGGACATGGACTTTTAAGTAATTTGAGTCTGAAACACGGTTTATCGGTATTTATTCAAAGATCATATTGGTTCTTTTATAACAAGATTATTAGTATGATCTTAAAATTTATGAATTGAAATGTTATTGTCACAGAAAAATATTGCTGATTATCGTGGCCCGTATCTTCGTCCCCGTATATAAAATATAGCCCATGTCACTCAAGAATAAAGCATCTTTCTATCGGTGAAAAAAATTTAGAGTTTGGACCAGTACTTCTAGAGATAACCTATTACAAACAAAAAAGTAAATAAAAATCTTTACCACTTTATTATATTAGTGTAGATAAGCTCGCGCTTGACTGTCTCATTGATAGAAAACAACGATTTGATGGAAATGTTGAATGGAAACCTATTAGAGGATGAATGCTGGATTGTCCTTTAGACAATCCAGCATTCATCCTCTAATAGGTTTTTTTTTTTTTTGTATTGATTACTAGTATCTTCTTCTTCTTCTATATATTTATTTATCAGCTGCGATTTTAGTATTCAGATTCTACCAAGGCTCACATTTGATCACTATCTCATCAGATAATAAGCGGCGATATGGTAGACGATGGTTTACGCTCGGTTCATAGAACCAATCAAAAAGCAAAATTATAATTCACCAATGATTACACACATTCCGGTTACAGATCCACATTTCACACTAAGTCTCCAGATTCCAGATCATCTATCACTCTTTCATTCAAAACTTAATATCTAAGATTTTATCTTAGATCTGAAAATTACTGGAATTAACCTTACAATACAGGTACTTAATTGAGAGGCAAGGCTCGGTTATATAAATTAATAAAATAAAATAATTAATGGCGGCGATTAATCTTAGTCTAAAGGAGCGGCTGAGTAATGATCTGTAGTCGCGACACTCTCTAAGTGTATGTAATGTGAATTTTATTTAAATCCACGATGTTTTTGCTGAATAAGTAAATTGAAATGGCTGGAGTTTCATTTATCTAGTAACGTTTATAACTGATGAAGACAATAAATGTATAGAATTAAATTTACGTTAAAAAGTGTAACCTGATTTTCGAAAATTTCTGTGATAAGTTGATAGATTAATTGTGTCGTCTTTATAATTACTTATAAAGAAGACATATAATAAGATGTAAGTATATGTTTGACTACAGAAATATTTTATGGAAGTCTCAGTATAAAAAAGTGTGAGGAGGTATATTTCGTCCACACAGCCACGTAAATTAAAAAAAAGGAGCATACTATTATCTAATTTAGAGCCTGTGTATAATAGTACCTATGTATTTTACGAATAAACTTAAAATAAAAGAGAAATTAATACTTACAAATATCAAGCGTAAATACATATAATACTAGCTTTTGCCCGCGACTTCGTTCGCATGAAATAGTGACTTCCGGAAATTTCAGTACTGAATTGATGCCGACTCTTGACCAATAGATGGCGCTGTATGTCCGGAATAAATTTTATTTTTTATTTTATTTTTTGCAATAAAAACTATCCTATGTCCTTTCTCAAGTTCCAAACTATGTCTGTACCAAATTTCACACAAATCGGTTCGGTAGTTTAGGCGTGAAGCAAAGACAGACAGACAGACAGACAGAGTTACTTTCGCATTTATTATATTAGTTTGGATTTACATTATATGTCTCAACGTGGTCAACGGACTCTTATCACTGATGAAAAAAGTAAACAGTAATGATAGGAATTAATACATCTAAAATTGGTGTAATGACTAATAATATATTATATCTATCGACAAAATTTTTAAAGTAAAACACACAATTATAATCACTTCTGAATCTCATACCAAAAATACAAAGGAATCTGACAAGTTACTTAGCTTTAGAATCAAAGACACTGGTGATATATTCAACTGTGGCTTCGACAAAGACGAAGCAAAAAGTAAGCTCAACATAAAATAATTCTACGTCCGACATCGAACCGAGAATATTTCAGATCAAAAGGAACCTAATATTAAATTATCTCCTCTCTCCATAAATATTTTATTCAGGAAAGCATCATTTTTCCCAGCGCCATTTTTTCCTAACCACGGCTACACAAATGAAGGCGCACAATAAAAGGGCCCGTTCTTGCTTTTAGATTTGAAAGCAATGTCTGATTGATTCGCGGCCGCCGTACCATCGCTAGCTGTTGAATGATCACAGTGACAATATCAGTGCACCTGTAGACACCCCTAGTTTGGTTTGGGTACAAGTTACAGGAGAAATGCGGTTGACTAGAAAACTTGTTTTTTTTTTAGAGATTTTTGTAACTATCATTGTTGTTCTCGAGTGACATTACCTTTCCTTCCCTTAATTGAATAAATAGAATGGAACTCCATAGTTTGAAAACTATGGAGTTTGAATCTATTCAATTAAAAAATTGTTTTATTTCACTTACTACATGGTCACTTATATTATTGATTTTACAATATTTTCACATAACAGTGTTTATAGATATGAGAAGATAGTGTAAACCAGTCGATATGTACCAAATAAGGAACATTATGATCTATGAGTCTACGAAATATATAGTGTGAGAACATTCACATTATAAGAAAAGATGTATAAATATAATAAATTATTTAACTACCTTGTTTACCTGCAAATGTATTATAAGTATCCAGGGTAGCTTGTGGAGATAATATTTGTAACTCGGACTTTTCATTTTGACAATAATTGTTCCTTATTATCCGGTTAAACTTACCTCCCCTGGCATCCCTTGCTTCAACAAAAGATGAGTTACAAACCTATCAAACACGATCCTGGAATGTAAAAGGCATCTCAAGAAACTCGGGGAATTTTAGTCAATATAAATTTGACACTTCATATTCAAATAAATAATAATAGAGCTGATTTCTACTCGATTTTCTTCTTCCTGCCCTTATTCCATTTTACTTGAAAGGGCAACATGGTTTTTCTTCCATTCTGTCAATTTGTTTGATTGTCATTGTTCAATTAATTTTCCAACCCAAAAACTTATGCTATTTGATATTTAAAGTAAAACAACTTTCTAATCGAAATCTATTACCTATTTTCAATATCGTTTTGATTACATCTATTCTTAGCGTTTCTACGAAACTCATTTTCTTCAAATTTAATTTCTATATTCATCACCGTCCAATTCCGTCCTCCTCCCGTACCTTGATCCTCAACCATATTCTCGTCAAAGAGAGTCAATATCCTCCATTCTTCTGTGACTCTGACGCCACACGAGTCACGCTTGGAATACATGCGGTTATCACCACGCTACCTTTGATAGGGCGCGGAATGTACTCGCTTTGGAAGAGTTAGTTTTATTGGATCCTTTACAGAGCTTCCTTTTCAGGATTGTGTTTATAATCGTTGGAATTTACATGGGTTTGTGTTATTGCAAAAGTGTTTGAGGGTTTTTCTATTTTGAAATTATTGCTTCTTGTTTTTATTTTAGGTCGTGGTTTAAAGTTATGTTTAAATTTACCATGATGTAATTGTAAAACACGTGAGCAGAGCATATTCCTAGTAGAACAGATGGTCGATGGGGCCAAAAAGTTCTTGAATGGTAACCGCGCACCAACAGACGCAGCGTTAGAAGGCCTACCGTAAGGTGGACTGATAACCTGGTGAAAATCGCGAGAATGCGTTGGATGCGAGACGCACAGGACCGTTCATTGTAGTAACACTTTGAGGAGGCCTGTGTCCGGTAGTGGACTTTTTTTGGCTGAAATGATCATGATGAATTCTAAACCTAAAAGTTTTCGGCTGATATCATGACGACTAGTCTATTCAAATATCGAATTACTACAGACGCCAAGTTTTCTGACTGTACTCAACACTTGTAAAATGCCGATATACACCTACACAATGAAATCTTTTAATCTACGATACACACACGGCACATAATAAATCTACTTTCGTTCGCACGTTAGATAGTTGGTCGTACTGTAAATAGTTTATCTGTGTGAGTTGCCGCCGCAAATTGTTTCACTCAAGACATGAATGTGAATCGGGAATTAAATGGTTGAACTTAATTTACATGTTTGGAGTTTGGGAACTGGGAATTTTTACTGTTACCTTGAAAATGTATATTGGTCTCGTAGGTAATAGGCTTCTAATTATACTGTATATAATTTTCGTGATAAGTATGTTTCTTACTATACTGAAAAAGAACAAGCAATAATTATAATGATGTTTTCAGTGACTTTTTGTAAATTTTTTGAAAAAATTTCAGGGACAAAAATTGGGCTGGTAACGGTCTAAAAGTAGCAAGATGCAGATTCTTTTGCGTAGAAATTTGATCGACGCTTCGGTATGTGCAATTAGCATTAATTTTCTGACTAACTTCTTGACAATTCGAGAAGTGCTTGTGAAAGGTCTATTTGAAACTAAGTTTTGCACGCGGTTTAGCCCGCGCACATAAAACCCTGTGTCACTCAGGAATACAACAGCTTTCTATCGGTGAAAAATATTAAGCAATCCGACCAGTACTTTCAGAAATCACTTCCTAGAAACAAAAGCGAAAAAAAAAAAACTTATAATATCAGTGTAGATAAATGATTGTTCAATAAAAGTTAACAATAGTTATATTGCTATCGATTTTAAAGTGTGGGGTTATTAGTCATAATCTAGCAATAACGTAGACTAGGTTATAACCTCAAATTTCAGAGTTGGGTCAAGCTTCAGAATTAATGGACTTTCCATTCAATGACGTATATGGTAGACGCATATAGTATACATCTATGATGAATTCCGATCTCGGCTGTTGATGACTAACCGTATCAGGTTTTGATACTAAAATAATTTTAGACAAACCTAAATGTGCAACAACTACAATATATTCGTCAGTGTTGCGCCCAGTTAGATATAATCCGTGTTAAGAATAGTAAGGTTATATGCAAGAAGTTATAAACAACAGTATAAGATTGCGTGTAAAAGGATTCAAAGTCGCAGGTCATCATATTAGTCACCAAAGTGTAGTGGGAATTTTCTCACAGTACACAAAAACAGAATAATTGTCTTGGTTCAAGATTCAAGGTTAATTTGAACTGAGACGCTTTTGTTCTTTCTGGTTTAAAACTATACATATAGGATATCTAATATTAAAATTAATATGTGTTAACTAGAAGTTATATTCGAATAACTTACTTCGGGACTTATATCTTCCAAGGAATAGGAGTCGTTGCCAGGCAAGAACTGCGCGTGTACAATAATATCATCAGTCTAGCCACTGCCTATAACTATGTTATATATCGACTCACTAACAAGCGAGTTGCGACAAAACACCAATACCCCAATATATGCCACACAAACAACACTCTCTTTTATTTTCATTCACAACGAAGAAAAACGAAAGTAAATATTTCTAGACTTAGCTCTACGTAATCATATCAACATGATATTCGCGTATCTGGCTCGAACAGAAATAGTTTTAGTCTGCACAGTACAGTTTATTTCTGCTTTCTGCTTGCGGAACCAGTGCGATGTGGTGAGGATTATAAATAGAGTTCTGCATGCCCGAAGCTCCAGAACAATCGGTTATCAGCCCTCATTGAAGAGTTAAATTTCATTTTGGAAATTTCTGCACCAAATCAACCATTTGATACGTTAATGCAGTATTCGATATTGATGTCGATCTGAATATTGTATTTTCACTCATATCTAGGTTCGTTCGTCTCTTTGAGACGTACAAAATTTAATTTTACAGACACAAAAGTAGAAGTCATCATTAACTAACACTATTTTGCAATAAAAATTAAAGCAGTTCTTAAAGGGTCCATTCTAGGTCCCTTGATAATTGCAAATAATTACGTCAGCAATCTGTTTGTCTGGAAACTCGCAAGAGCTGCGGGATTAATCAAAAGAGTTACTGCGGTGCTTAAACGTAAAAAGAAACTGAAAGACCACGGGTGGGATTTTTCCGAAAAAGTCTGACACTCCTTCTTACCTTACCTTTAGTGAGAGAAGTTGTTTGGTATATCCCACCTAAAAATCGAGATGAACTCGCAGAGCTAGACACGCGTCAGGTGCAATGACATAGTCTGCTGATAGATTTATGTGTACCTGTGTCTAGTAAGTGCCAAAGAAATATAAAATCCGTTCACTATGCGACAAGGTGCATGAAAGATTATGCTAGTGAGCCAATTAGTTTTTCTGACTGCTACTATGTGAAAAGGGAAATGACTTCATAGTAATTTAGTAATGATTGGCAAGTTGCCACTTCTAGTACTATTGTGATCTTTAACCTAAAAAACCGTGCGTGATTCTAAACAGTGCCAATACCTCGTAAAGATAGACCTTGAAAAAATATTATTACCGGTAAATTGCAGTAGACAGTTTTTAGATCTTGAGTCATTACATGAATGATTCATGCGGATAGAAACTAGTATGAGGCAACAAAATGCATTATACAGAAAACAGACATACATTATATTGAAAAAAATGTTGAAAAGATTAGACACGACGATATGTACTAATTACGTGCTATACCTAAGTGGTATCCAACAGAATCCTTTCACAACCTGGACTGTTCGTTTATCTGTCTCTGTCTCCCTAGACTGTTGACTTTTTCAAAGGGCAAGTTTTGATTGCCATTATAAAAGCACTAGCTTTTGCCCGCGCGGCTTCGCTCCCACTCTTCCCTACTCCACCCTACTCCACCCTACTCTACCCTACTCTACCCTACTCTACCCTACTCTACCCTACTCTACCCTACTCTACCCTACTCCACCCTACTCCACCCTACTCCACCCTACTCCACCCTACTCTACCCTACTCTACCCTACTCTACCCTACTCTACCCTACTCTACCCTACTCTACCCTATTCTACCCTACTCTACCCTACTCTACCCTACTCTACCCTACTCTACCCTACTCTACCCTACTCTACCCT
Organism: Mythimna albipuncta; assembly: GCA_929112965.1. Classification (NCBI taxonomy): domain Eukaryota; kingdom Metazoa; phylum Arthropoda; class Insecta; order Lepidoptera; family Noctuidae; genus Mythimna; species Mythimna albipuncta. Next base: position 675,439 of record OV815984.1, read on the forward strand.
ACTCTACCCTACTCTACCCTACTCTACCCTACTCTACCCTACTCTACGCTACTCTACCCTACTCTACCCTACTCTACGCTACTCTACCCTACTCTACCCTACTCTACCCTACTCTACCCTACTCTACCCTACTCTACCCTACTCTACCCTACTCTACCCTACTCTACCCTACTCTACCCTACTCTACCGTACTCTACCGTACTCTACCCTACTCTACCCTACTCTACCCTATTCTACCCTACTCTACCCTACTCTACCCTACTCTACCCTACTCTACCGTACTCTACCCTACTTTACCCTACTCTACCCTACTCTACCCTACCAAACTTCATATAAACCATCTACTAAATAGTCCGAACACAGCCTAAACATTTGGTTTGGATAGTTGAACCCGTTCTTAGTTATAAAATTACAACGAAAAGTGGCATTGATTTTTATATAATAGATCTAACATAAATTTAAAATTCTATTGGAGTTTAAGCAATAATCGTGCATCTTTGGGCGGTTTTATTTTTCAACCTATCATTGATCTGTCACTCTAGACCAAAATGCTCTCCAGTCTACCGCTCATAATAATTTAACAGCCGCATTCCAAAATAAAAATGATGGACTGAAACAAAGATAGAAATAGATCGCCACCGCAACGCTTATGAGATTCAGGTAATTCGCGAAATACGAATATGAAAATTTTATTAGTTTTTATCTAACCAAACTAAAATATATTTTCATTAGTAGTTTTTAAATGAGATTCTGTATTTAAACCACGAAGTATTATTATTTTTATCCCTTTGTTTCATTTTGAAGACGTCTTCTTCTGGACATAAGCCTCTCCTAAATGAGTGAATTAGTATGATAATGTGAAATATATATTTACGAATTCTTCTCTCTTGTTTCACTATAGTATTTTATAACTGGTCTAATTTTATCCTGATCCTCAATTAAATGAAACTAAAACTTTGATTACTCGGTATCAGTAATAAGATTTAATTGAATAGATCCTTCAGAAAACGAGCCTAAAGAAAATTATGCGTATTCATTGCCCAATCAGCCATCAATTATTTGAACCAAGGTTAAATATAATATAAGTTTAATTAGTTTAGTTGAGAGTTTCACAATATCGGATAACTTGGCTAGTTAATTTTAATCTGGGTTATTTTGATCGAATTTTGTTTACTTATTTATTTACTTTAAACATCAAGTATTTATTGGAAGAGTTAAGAGTAGATATATTTTGACTTATGTTTAAACTGGATTTTGCCTGTGGTTATGCTTGCTTTATTTTAGATTTTCAGAATCAATTCAGGTTTTTGGACAATATTGGAATTAATGACGTTGAATATAATTTGTAGCGTTATCGAGCATCCTAAAATAATTGGGACCATTATTAGTAGTACTTTTTTCGATGAATGTTACTTGATGATAAGGTAACAAACAGGATATTCTTTCATTTTATGATTGGTATTATAATAGTTAAGGTATTTTGCATTTAAGTGGAAAGAATTGTTTGTTAACCAAGGTGAAGTCGATACCTGAGCTCACTATGTAGGTGCTATGGAGCTGAGAGTGCAATGACAAACGTTTACGAACGTGTATTACATTTTTTACGTGTGATTCACCATTTTTTGAACACCTTGCGATGAAAAGAAGTATTGTCACATTGTGCCGTGTGCTGTCTGCGGAATGTACTTACAGTCAAGGGCAAAAGTGCAGATGCAACTACAAATGCAGACTAATACAAAATCGTCTAAAACTTCTCTGTGTAGTAGAGTTTAAATTTTTCACAACTAGTTTATTCAATACTTTAGACCATATGCTACAATTTTTTTTTTTTTTTTTTTTTTATTGTTTATAGGTTCGCACTTGACCGCTATCTCACAATTAAATTAGTCTTTAACCATTAAGATTCTCTACAAGTAAATATAAAAAACTAGCATTGCTAAAATTTAATCTTCACACTTGTGTCCTTTCGCGCACACGTTGCAATGGTCTCACACAAATATCGTTTTAACAATTATTTATTCTTTTTATTGAGTAAAACACTTTGCAAAACCAAATATTTTACACTATGATTCAATAAATTAAATTGATTAGTATTTAATTCGAGCGGAGCGGACCCAATCGGATTGTAAATATTACGATATTAAATAAAATAGAGAACATTTAAATCACAATACCCGCTGTGACAATTTATAACAATGATCCATTGAACTATTTATTAATTCAATAAATTATTTCTTTTTAGAATACGTTTATCTATTATTGGTTTAATAAATATTTAATATATTTTTTCTCTCTTTGCAGGTTATAAATCCGAATGAAAACCGACTAGAAATGTTTTGAATAGTTTAGTAGTGTTGTGTTAATTAATAAAATAATAAAAATAGTGAATTGTGTAGTGGTAATGGTGTGATTAGTGAAACAGTCACGAGATGGCGTTGAAAGCGATTCTCATAATTCTCGTCTTGGCCGTCATCGGGGGCGGACGTGCTGCTGCTGAAAGAGGTATGATTATTTTAATTATGAAATAGTAAGTAAGAATTGCCGTTTAACGCCAGATTTTGATCATAAACACCTGCTATAAAATGAAACAAAAACACAAAAACTTACATCTCTTTTAAGTTTAGATCTTTTTTTATCGACAATTACAAATTAAATTTCAAACCTTAATTCAGAAATTAAGGGACAGCTGTTACACGAAAGCTGAAAGATAATTAAAATAATTATCAATCAAATTAGGTCGTAGATAAGTGAAAATTTCAAAGATATTCTTCTGTTAGTAATTACATTATAAAAACTACGTCAATTTATTCTTGGTCGAAGTTAAACTTAGACTATAACTAGGACACACAAATATGTAAATACAGTTTCTAATGCCCCACATACGAGCTTGCGAAACAAAATATAGTATTTCCGTTTTCATGTAACTGTAAACTAAAAACAATGCATAATCCTGCAAAAATATATTAAAGATCTTTAACCCGTTGTGTGTCTAAACAAGGATCCACGCGAGACACAATGGCTTTTTAATTGTGTCTGTAATTATGGCACACGAGAGATTAAGCTATACATATGACATCTATACCCAAGTCCTTACGAAGAAACCTTCCTTCACTCAAATCGCCCCAGTTACCAATGACAATGAAAAAAATCCTCTATTGAACGCAATAAAAATCAAAGTTTTAATTCGTATGACTATAACTAAACCATGAGAGTCTTTAAGTCAAGAGTGAATAGGTTTCTTTTAGACAAGCGTTCTTCATCGTTGAACACATTGTTGCTTACCATCCGGCAAGATATAGTGGTCAAGCACGAGCCTATCATTGATAAAAAAAGACTGACAACTTGACTAATGAAGGCAGATTGATTTTTTGCATCGTTTGAAAAAAAAAATGGCCCCTGTATTTGGAATGACACAAACATGTAAAATGTATGTAGAAACGTAACAACAATATATGTAGGCCATACAAAATATTTGTTCCGTGAAGTTGAATTTACAAATTGGCTATAGATTTTTAAGGTGTGAAATATTTCAATGACTTCTGCTGTAGATAGAAGCGGCAGGGCATGTCAGACTTCTACTGACTAAAATCACAGCTGTGTCTTTAAATTGCCCCTTGCAGTCTAAGACCAAGTGTTCCCTTTTCAGAAAATTCTAGCGAAATTGAATAGGTATAGGTAACAGAGTAATTTTAGCTATTACCTACGCCTCGCTTAGTTGAACATATTACAGTAGTAAAACATGAAACTCAGAACTATTGAGCCATTGACCCACTCCCTTGTTTAAAGTTCGAAGGAGTTTGGCTCACAAATGAGGTTATTAATTACATTGTAGTAGAATTACTGTGTTACTGGGAGTTTACTACTTTGTCGAGGTTTGGGATACTCGCCAATATAGCTCTGAAATAGGGATACATGACTTTGTTATTTGTAACTTTGGACAATCGATTTTCCTGTTTAATAATATTATTGTATGAGACGGAATAAGGCCTGTGATACTTCAGGGTTCAGAATTATTATTATAATAATATTTTACAACTATCACACAAAACCGTCTAGTCCCAAGCTAAGCAGAGCTTGTGTTATGTGTCCTAGACAACTGATAAACATACTTATATATTCCTAAATACACACATATTATAGATAAATTATACCCAGACACAAACAAATGATCATGCTCATAACAGCAACATTTATCCTGGGTGGGAATCAAATCCATGACCTCCGGCAGGACCACTAACCACTAGACTAACAGACCTGGGCCCCAAGTCTGCTATTACAATAGTGTCAGAATGGTCTATCATTGATTGCATAATTGTTGATTTTCAAAATTTTTGGTAATCTACTCTTAGTAGATTACCAAAAATTTTGAAAATCAATGACGCCATTATATTTAATGGCGTCATTATGACTTTCCAATGGTCAATCACTGACACTCCATTGAAAAAAATGGCATAGAATAGTAATCTTGTGCAAATGAATATCTGACGTATGCGGTAATCTGCTAAAATTTTGACAGTGCTTCTAATAAGCTCGATATTGTCATTCTACCACAATTCTATTACAAGACCATTGACCGATCAATGATCGATCATTATGAATTAGCAGATTACAAACTTTTAGCAAAATGACAATGGGATCGTGTTGGAATAACGAATTTATAAAAATAACAGACTTAGGCCCCAGGCGAATGAAGAATGGTCGGCTGTTAAAATAATTGATAGAAAAAGATTGGAAGTTGAGAATGTTGAAATGGATGTGTGGATGAGAATGGATAAAATGAAAAATAAACACATTACAGGAAGTTTGAAAGTGGCGCCAGTGACTGTAAAGTTGAAAGAGAATTGTTTGTTTTAGTATGATCAAATAAAGAAGAAGTATAAAACGCATAGCTAAAAGTGCCATTCAACATACCAACTATGCAACAATATGGAACGCAGTAAAGTATTCAGTATTGAACATATTATTAAAAGAGTAATAAATATACATGTAGATGGATGGATAGGGCGATGGATAAGGAGTTATATGAAAGAACATGGAGTCAATGATATCGTGACTGCTATGAGATAGTATGGAAGAAAAATATGTGTAGCGCTGACCACATATAATACGGGACAAAGGCAGGAAGATAATGATGATGAGATGATTATGTCTTATTAATAAATATCAGTGTTGCGTAACCCATAATGAAATCAGACGCGATGCAACAATGTAATTGTAGGTATAGACAGCTGCATCAACTGGTTACTCCTCTGATATTACTTTAGAAAAGGAACCATCCATTATTTTGATGACTCTACGGATAACATTTTTTTTACGGTTAAATATTATTCCACACTGATGATTACTCCTGTATCATCAGGGTGTTCACAGACGTGTAAACTAACATCAGAGTTTACATGGCATATATACATACTATGAGTAGACCGTACAAATATTAAAATTTGTTTCTTACGGGAATCGAATCTACGATACACAATGCAGCAACCTATTTTTTAATCACTACACCAATCATGTAGTGGATCTCTTAATCCTGTTGGCATTATAATTTTACCCACCTTACAAAATAAAATATAATAACAAAAAAATTTTACTTGTCGAACATTTTCCACGCAACAAAATTCATAATTGGTGTCACAATAATGTTTTTAACAGCATGTTGCATAGCCAATTTTTATTTAAATGGTTTAACCAGGCTGCTCGCTTTTATTCCATGAACTAACGCGATTAAGCTTGGTACATACTGTTGTAACGTAACATTGAATGAATTTGCCGTCCACATTGTCAATCAATCAAAATAACTTATTGTTTGTCACAAGTGGCTTAGTTGTTATAATAGAATTGCATTAAAGTCGCTGCAAAAACCAATGGCGTAAAATTCTTTTGTCATTTATAAAGTCAATTATCAGTACTATTATTGCTCATGTCACTATCCATTATTATTCATAAAATTAGTCCACATAGTCAAAATAAAATGTCATTGTCACGCAAATACAAATTATATTATTATTTCATTTGTCAATGTGTTTGTCATCTAAAACGTCATTTATCGAGTTGTGTGCTTCACATAAGTAGATTATTGTTGCGTTGGGATTACAATTTATTTTATAGATATCTATCCCAAAAAATCACGATTTAAATTTAAAATGTAACAAAATTAAAACATTACGGATGCTTTGCGTGCGCAAACCGTGCACACTACGCACGCGAACAGAGCATTTCAACTATGTGAGTAGGTACATGCTCGGTTCGTGCGCGCGTTACGTCTACACTTATGAAATGCTCCTTTCATGTTACATTGCATGTTACGTTACAGCAGTCTGTACTCAGCTTGTTGGCTCAATCAAACTGCCAATATTATGGAAATGGCGCGTCATTACAAAATCATGAGTTCTAATGTGATAGGCTGTCAATGATGACAGTTATCATTGACGTCTGTCTACCAACCGGTGTAGACTAAATGTTTTGTGAAATGTCAAATATAGGAAGTGTCTAAAATTAGAATTAAATTACGATGAAAAATATCCGTGTACTAGGTGTATAAATTGCTTGTATTTTAGAGATTCGATGAGATTTAGTAAAAATGTATATCCTGATCATTTTTATTCAGCAAGTATCAAGACTCATAAGTCGTGTAAATAAAATTTTATAAAATAATACAATAAAAAAACAATTACTGATAACACTATTGCGGGCGGACTTGTGGACGACAAGCTATGGGCAGGTCGCCGACCGTCTGACTGGTAGGAATCGAGTCCGAATGGTCGATGGCACGTTGTGTTCCACACGCGCCTCAATGAAGTCAGAAACCCTTAGGGGCTCAGCAGGGCCGATGTACAGGGATTTTCAGAAAAGAAAGCCTGTGGTCTTTAGAATACAAAGGGCCGCTGCAAGACACAATCGTGGTTTTCAATCAATCAATAATAGTCAGTCAGTAGAGTAATAGTTAGTCAATAATAGTCTGACAGACCCTGGTAGAAAATTACACTTCTTAGCTGTACTTCTGGTACAAAAGGAAAAATAGCGACGTTCCATTTTTAAAAATATTCTGATAAATATTCCGATAAAAATAGTCTGAAATTACAATCGTGTTATAAGAATTAATTTACTGTATGAAAAGAACCTTTTCCCTTACCTACACAGCAAAATTATGGCCAACAAAAAAAATCCCTGTAAAACCTTCATAAATGAAACCTGTTTGTTTAAACCAGGCTTTTTATATAATAATGTCACCGATACAGGGTTGTTTCGCAAAATAATATAATTATTGAAAATGTATCCTCTCACCGATGAGGCCGCCTCTGGCGACATATCACGTTATTCGCGCCACGCCAATATTTTAGCTTTTAAAATGATTACTTAATAAAATTAAAACAATGCGGAAATCATAATACGAACACATTATTTCGTATATGTTGGATATTCATAGGGCTGATGGTGATGAAAATTTTTATAATCACCTGTTTTTTAAAAATTGACAAAAACGTTAAGTATTTTTGCAAATAGGATTTAAAAAACTCTTTTTCACGTTTAAATTAGATGAGGCTGGTGTTTCCTTGCTGACTACTGAGAAGAAGAACCGAAACAAACTTAAGAGAAATATTATTGTAAAGTCGATATACTCGTAGTAATGGATCTGCGTGAATCATTCATAATCTTTCTACTCATGTCCTGAGTATGAGTCTAAAGATGATTTAGACACATTTTTGCCTTCGATTCTGTCCTGTCGCCCATCACACTATCTTTCTTCATTTTACTCCTTACACAATCCATCTAATTTTTATAATTGTCTTTCATATTCTTTCCTATTTCATTTTTTTTTTATATCTGATTTATCAAATGTTTTTTTTTTCTTTATTACTTATTATGAAACGTCTATCTCAGTATCATACTGTTTTATTCCTAGCATAATTTCTGTAAGAATAAAATGATTGACAGTATAATATGCGTGAATTATGTAAGCGACAACAGAAGTATTTAAAAAAATAACTTTATTCCGACAGCTAAACAGTTCTTGTCATCTAATAAAATATTGATCTTATATACTAACATTATTGCTAACGTAGTACATGCATGGCGTGATCAGATATGACGCATGTCCTAGATTATTCTGGATGCAGATCAAGCAATGGAATATTTGGAAATAATATGTCTAATAAATACTTATTGGCTGACAAAGCTAATATTGGTACGTTGGGGTTCCCTCGTGCGTTATATCAGCAAAATTATTTAGCTATGGGACTTATATACATATACTTATATACATATATGGGCTAAAGCCAATAAGTATATATATCGACATGAAAAAATACAAAAATACAAAACATCAAACATTTTCTTTTTAATTTGTGTATGTCTAGCACCACATGGTATTAGCGATATAGTACTAGTGATAACGTAACATACGACATAACGTACGATGAGTACCAGTTAACGTACAAATAATACTTATAATACTTTAATCAAAGTCGCTGCAATAGTGATACTACCCAACAATTGTCGTATTTAAAAATACCCATCTAATTCAGCTATAGTCAAATGAGTGCATTATTAATTATACTGGTTCTGGTCACCGGTCTCTGGTCTCTGGCGACTGGTCGCAGGTCGCACTCTGTTGCAACAAAACAACACGGCATGGCAGTCGGACGTATGTGATGTGTGGGACAGACGGGCGCGGAAACGCTGCGGTTAGAACGTTACATACGTAAACAGCTGGGATTCAGGCCTTCTTTCTAGGAGAGGGAATGGGCCGTAATCGATCACGCGCCCATTGCCTGTTAGTGAAGCCACAATCGTTATTCCCTCATACTTTTGAGAACAAAAGTGATAAAATAAACGTACGTACGTACCGTCGACTAGAGCCTGATCCTTACAACTGGATGGGTGGACGCGACGTTGAGCTATGGGCAAACGACAAGTCATTTTTTTTTCAGCTGACGTCCTAAAAATGATTCGACAGGCTTGAGTGGTATTTGTAATTTATTTTATCACTTTTGCTCTCAAAAGTGTCTCAGAAAGATGTGAGCAAAGCAGTCAAAGTCCATATTTTCTGTTAGCTACAATCTGGGGATCTTTAAGTCCAGAGTGAATAGGTTACTTTTAGGCAAGCATGCTCCATCGTTGACCACATCGCCGTTTTCCAAAATAATCTATACATCAATAACAATAAATTCAACAATAGTGAAACTATTTAAAGCATATGCCCGTCTATCCATCCCCCAATCAGTCCTCTCCCGTGACCACGGTGACGTGAGCTTAAAAGCTTTCCGCCATTTTTAGTGTCGCCATCTCTGTGGCGTAGCGGGAACTACCGCTAACACTGCAGACTATGAATATTTTGAGGATAATTGGCCACTACTCGAAAAAGTTTGAATGCGTTTTTAACGAAGCATCTATGTGGATAGAGCTGGAGGCTGATTTGGGACTAGGAAGGTATAACAAAATAAAATATTGAAGCGAAACAAGAGCGAACACAAGAGTGAATAGGTTATTTAAGGCAAGCGTTCTCCACTGTCGACCACATCATCACTTACCATCAAGTGAGATAGCAGTCAAGCAAAAAAAATATTAATTTCGTAGGTTACCCTTTTAACCCAACTAATTCAAAGCTAAAAGAAGGTTATGATTTTGACAGGCTATGTATGTTTGTGAGTATGTTCATTTGTTCTCTCATAGGCTCCAAATTTACTTATCGGAACTCAACATATAGGTATCGGTAGAACCGCCTCAATCATCCGCTGAACATAGGCTATGTGACATGTCACAAAGCTGATATGGCGCCCTCTAGCGGACAAAAAGTAATGTGTTAAAAATAAAAATGGAGATAAATACGCCGTGTTTGGTATCACTTGTTAGAGCTTAACCTGTACATTACTAAAATACTACTCAAATTTAACATGTGCGTGTCAAAATTAACTGCGGCTTTCCTTTTTGTTCTGTTCTGGTTTTTCCAGTTATCCTGAAAATCTTCATACTTTTTCAATGTAATTTTTTTGTCGTAGTCGGGTTTTAGTTTTTTTTTATTTATATAAACTAGCGCTTGACTGAAATCCCACCTGATGGTAATGATGGCGCACTACGCCGTCCCATCAACTAATGGCATGAAACGCCGTACGCCGTACCATCAACGATTGCATGAAATAATATTTTTGAGTAAAAACATTAAAGATTTTTTTTGAGGAACAAATTCAATGAATTCAAAACATCTTATACATAAAATGTAGATGAGTAAATTATATACATGTCTACGTAGCATACACGTATACAGCTTCATCCGGTTGGATGAAAAGACGACCTCAACACAGCTGGGGTAAATCTTGGCAGATTAGATTTTGAAATAGGTAAACGAGAAATCTTCTGCTTTACAGCCACAGTACGTATTTAGAAAGGTAAAATTGTAGCACGAATGGCAGATATTTAAAGATATTGCATTCAATACTTATGTCTATTATCCTGGTAGATCTTATTATAATATTATTTTTTTATTGTTATATTATTATTGACGGAGGTGGACGATTACGTCTACCTCGGGCAGACAGTCCAGTTGGGTAGATTGAATTTCGAGAAAGAGGTCAACCGTCGAATCCGACTCGGCTGGGCAGCGTTCGGGAAGCTACGCGGTATCTTCTCATCCAACATACCACAGTGTCTCAAGACGAAAGTCTATGACCAGTGTGTGTTGCCAGTGATGACATATGGATCCGAAACGTGGTCGCTCACAATGGGCCTCATCAAAAGGCTTAAAGTCACCCAAAGAGCAATGGAAAGGGCTATGCTCGGAGTTTCCTTGCGTGATCGAATCAGAAATGAAGATATCCGCAGGAGAACCAAGGTTGCCGACATAGCACAAAGAATCGCCAAACTTAAGTGGCAATGGGCAGGGCACATTGCTCGCAGAACGGATGGCCGTTGGGGCCGAAAGGTTCTGGAGTGGCGACCGCGTACCGGAAAACGCAGCGTTGGAAGGCCTCCTACAAGGTGGACTGACGACCTGGTGAAGGTAGCGGGAATCCGATGGATGCGGGACGCACATGATCGTTCGTTGTGGCGCCGCTTGGGGGAGGCCTATGTCCAGCAGTGGACGTCTGTCGGCTGAAATGATGACATTATTATTATCATTATTTTTTAGTAGTAACACAGAAAGGCAAATAATAAAGAAATCGCGTAATATCTGCTGCATTTGGTTTCATACAAAAATCCTGTTTCATTCACACAGCAACACAAAATGAGTTGTCTGCCACAGTACAAATGCATGCAGAAGAAAATACGCGACCGAAATTCTGCTACGTTCCATCCCTCTTTTCGCTCGCACGCCTTACATTTTAACACGCCATAGTAAGAACCCTAGAACTAAAGAACATCTCTTCGTCTGCAAAAATAGCACCAGCTACATAAATTTAAAAAATGGAAACACTACAGAGTTATACTAAACTAGATCAAGTTCAAAGTTTACGGTGTGCTCGGTATTTGTGTCGTGATGTATGGAGTCTGCCGGGTAGCGGTCGCGATATTCAATTTCGAGAGCGCGCTCGTTCATGCACGCTGACGGAATTGGGCACTTTTAGAGATGCGCAGGGTTTAGGGTTCTTGTTTTCCAGTTTAGTACTTTATCGTAGTTAGCTGGAAAAGTAAATAAAAGTGTTGTTGATTTTTGTAATTAATATTAAAACCTCTGAAATTCCTAATATATATTGATTTATATAAACCGTTTTCTTTTTTAAGTATAACTATTTTTTTTTACTTTATTACTCTCTATATAATACATATGTATATATTTCATCTCTCTATATAATGTACTTGTACCCTTGATTTCTTAATATTTTTTTATTGACCTACCATGTTGACGTATGATCACTTTATTCAAACTATCGCCTTTTTTCTATCAAGACAGAATATTTTTCTCACACTAGTAATTTTGACCCCCTTAAATGATTCATTATGAAAATAACCATTTTTTTTTACTATATGTACAATTTAAACTATAAATTTATAATTGCTTACTCTACCTATTTTTAGTAGCAGCCAATTACATGAAAACGTGCAAACATTCAGTTTAAAATAAAGTTCAGGACGCGGAACCCAGTCTCCTAACGCCAACTTTGCTATCTAAATTCTATTTCCATCCTTTTGAAGATAGAAGCCGAGTGACGTTTGTTAGTGCGTTTTTTGTTGCGTTTCAACTGCGTTTTTGCTGCGATCAGTTAATTAAAGTTTTCCACCCAGTGTAGATTTCACTCCAGTCTCGGTTTCAATTCTTTTGCATTGTATGTTTCTGATATGTGGTGAAAAGGAAAATAAATGTAGGCTCTGTGATCTGTTCACTATTCGTTGTTTTCAAAATAGTTTATTTTCTTTTTTATCCAATTACGACGAAGCTAAAAATATAGGAGGTTTTGAATTTCATACGGAGCTTTATAATTTTATTATATGGTGCTTATTTACAGCCTGAAACACTGAAATTTGTTTAAAATGAATGTCTACAATGGAATATCTAATCTATATTAATATTATAAAAAGCAAAGTTTGTTTTTTTGTTTGCAGGAGGTAATCTCTGAAAGTACTGGTCCGATTGCTAAATTTTTTTCACCGATAGAAAGCTGTTTTATTGTGACTGACAAAGGTTATATTTTATGTATGTGGGCGAAGCCGCGGGCAATAGCTAGTATTGTATAATCTTTATAGTTAGGGAAATAAGTATTTACATAAGGGTAGCGTTTAAAGTGTTTGAAAGAATCGAAACATTGAGTTAACTTGACAAAATAATTAGTTAGTTGTTTGTTGTTGTTGTTTGGTTGTTAGTTTTTAGTTTTAGTTTCCTTTTTGTATATGTAACGGTAAAAAAATGATATGTATGGTAATGGTATGTAATAAAGCGTATAATAAATAAATAAATAAATAATTATTTTATTGTTGTTCGGCATTAACTGATTAAACCCTATGAGAAAACAGACGTTATAATATTATGTTATGATATAACTGTGTTTTGGTCATACTATCCCACAGCTGAGCCTTTCATTATTCCTGGCTCTGGGCCACTTCTCTCTTCTTGGTATTTTTGGAAGATATTGTCCAGTCATTTCTTTTGAAATTAGTCGTGACCATGTCTCGTGATTTTAGGGCACCAATTTTGTATTTTAGATGCCCATGGCTCGATTTTTAAAGAAATTAAGTAAATAACTTTTTTTAAGAAATTAAAAACACCTACACTTAAGCCGGCAAACTAGGACTTTAGACATTTAGGTTACATTCTACCTACCTGAAAATAAAACACAGGAAATGTACAGTAAGCAAAAAAATCTATCAACACATTTCCCAAACTACTAAAACCATAAAAAAATATTCATATTCCTCTAAAAACTTATTTAAGTATTATCAAATAATATATCAAATGATTAACGTGGCAATATTCAGATTGAATGTCGCAAGGGGAGCCGGGAGGCGCAGCCGGGTCAGGTCAAATGCAATTTATGAAATGACTACCCAATTTGACTTTACAATTTCCGTACGACGTACGGTTCATATATTGTACTGGTGGCAAATAAAATTTTGAGTTAATGATTTTTTGAAATATTGACGATTCTTTCGTCGTGGGTTTGATCGGGCAGAGTTCTCTCAAGGCAAAGAAGGACACAGGTGTGGTTTTAGTCACTAAAACTCGGGCGTGTCAAAGTTGTCCGGTTGTGTCCCGTTCCACTCTAGAGCGGGAGAAGTCATTGGATGATTTCCCGCCTAAAAAAAAACGGTTATTATGCCTATCTAATTACTAATGTTACATCAACAAACAAAATACTTGTAGCGACATCTATGGTATCACATAAGAACTAATCCTGCATTGCGCAATTAAAGTTCTCCACGAGTTTCGAACATCCTGAAAACATCTGTCGGGCAGTTGCCCACCAGTCATAACACACGTCTAGGCCGAGGATCCGCCCTTTCCAACGGAGGTACGTGGGACTCTACTCTCTGTTCTGCTTATCTCCAAATACTTGATATCCCATTACATTTTGATCCCAACACGTTCTATTTTTGATGTAAACAAAAAAAACAAAAACTGCCGGGAAATCGTTTGAAGTGACACATTAAAGGTAAACAGCCTTCACAATAAGGCTCCGCGAAGGGAACACAATATTGTTCTCGCTATTCTATTTGTAAGGAATCGACGGATCGTAATATATTTGGAAAGAGGAACCATATGAAATTATCTTAGACTTAATAGAATTTCTCAAAAAAAAAAAAAAACTGTTTGCAAATAATGTAGGTAATGTGTTTTATTAAGTTTATTACTAAGACTCCGCTCTCCGTTCGTCTGTCTGTCTATCCGTCTGTCACCAGGCTTTTTCTCATGAACCGTGTTATCTAGACACTTAAAATTTTCACAGATGATGTATTTTTATTATCGCTATAATAACATAATTTTACTAAAAATAAAATAAAATAAATATTGAAGTGAGGCTCCTATACAACAAGCGTGATTTTTTTACTATGAACGGAACCTTTCATGCGTGAATCCGTCTCGCACTTATCCGTTTTTTTTTTTAAGGAACTTGTAAGTTAGGAAATGATCGATGCTGCTACTTTAATTGAAAAATAAGTTCTTAGTAATAAGTTTAAGTGGGTCAATGACCGCTATCACCATACCACAACGAAATAGCTATATTAAGTAAATATTAAAAACAAAAGCAAGAAGAATTTTAATTAGTAAAGGGTATTCTGCTACAAGATACCGGACAAAAGATCCTATATAAACAGAGATATTAATTTTATAGAAAACGTCAAATATTTACCTCATCTCCTAAAAACACTTGTCTTGGTAACGTCGGTAAAAAAAATCAACTTAATTTCTTCTAACCAAAATTGTTTAATTTATTCAAACGAAATTTTCAACCAAATATTCCTGTTTGATCGTTCATTCCGTTGAAAGTTTTCTCTTTGCTATTTTAAATAATCAGATCAAAGCTCGTTTTGTTAAAATATACATAAAAGAGAATCTTTTATAATATTTTCGTAATCTTTGCGCGTATGAGAATTGAGATAAGCTGAGGTTGTGGTTGACGCGGCTTTTATATACGGGGTTATAAATAAAACACCGGCAATATCTAAGGCTATGTTACTAACATCATAAACAACTTTTTTTCTATGACCTTTAAAAATGTATCGTAGGTATTTTAGTTCATCAGATTTTCATATAATTTTTTTTTTATACAACGTCGAAGACTAAATTATAATCGGTCCTTCGATGTAAGTGGTATAAATGTCGATTGGAAATGCTTAGTCCGGATCATATCTTCATTTCTAATGCAATTACGCAAAAAAGCTCCAAGCATAGCCCTCACTTCTCAACAAATATTACAATTAAGGACAGGAAGACCGCAGCAAGCAAATTGCTCCAGTCCAGCAAAATTTCTCCTGATGTTTTTTCTTTTGTGCATTTACTGTCAAATGACTCTGTAAACATTTTGGCAGTCTATCAGCGCCGGGCATCTACAAATGATGCCAATGACGGCTGATTACGTCGTTCGTCGATTTAGATCGAACGAGTGAGATACCACCTTATAGCTTATTTTCTTTACGCACCTCGCTAAGGCACTCTGGGGTTGCGGTAATAAAGTTAATAAGTTTATATTTGTTCAAATTATAGTCTCTATATTTTCGTAAGTTATGTTATTTGGAGGCGGCTTTATTTTTGTGAATAGTTACGACTTGCTTGTTACTTTAGTTTTGATTAAAGATAAAAACGTGATTATGAGCCAAGCTACTCATTGGGTAGTAAAATAATATAAATAATTATGTTTTGTTTAGAAAAATGTAATCCATTATTACAGGACTTACCATTTTTTTACATGTTTTAAACTCACTCATAACTTATCAGTAGTTCATTGTTTTTGTTATGTTCTTTTGATATACATAATACAATTAACATGGCATTCATGCCCAAATACAAATAGTCAATTTAAGTTAAATCTTTAGTATATTCTGTGAGAATACTGTAGTCTCCCGAAGATTCATGCACTATTTAGTGTGTAGTTCAATTTAAACCTTTATTAAATAAAAAAATGGCATTTTCGAAAAAAATAAATAAATGAGCAACCATGCCTGTTCCTTTCCAAAAAAAAAAACGACCTATTGGACCGTGTAAGTGTATTAACTTCTGACGTTTTATAAGTTCACATGTTACTTTTCAAATAAAAACGTTTCGATTATTTAAAAATTTAAAAATCCCCAATTTATTTTAGACAAATTAAACAATTTCCCTTCCCATTAAATAAAGATACATCAAATCAAACTGTTACATTCACAAATTGCTGCACGGCCTACACTTCTGTCAAACCATTTGGGACATCAGAAATTTACAAGCTTTGATGTCAATAAATAAAACGTTTCAAATTAAAACTGTTCTGCTGACGCTACTACGTAATGTGTTATTACGCAAAAGCCCCGGGGAGAGTGAACGATTCATATGTTTTATATATTAAATTTACCAAATATTCCGGCCAATTCACGATATATCTGGGTTATGGGGGGTTGATGGCTGTTGATGACATTACTGTAGTGTAGGGGATTTTTTTTAGGGTAGTGTCTATATTTTCTTTGACGAGGTTGAGGCAAAATGGCATCGGCCGTGATATACGAGGTATACAAACTTCTTGGGTTTGGTCGTGATAACCCAGTGATTAAAGTAAGCCAAGACCTGGCAATATACATTTTCAAATCATATGTACTCTTTTTCTAAGTTTATCTAGAACATAACTGATACCCCGTTATAGTTATAGTTATGTATCTGGAGCTGGGGGGCCGTCTGCTTGGCGTGGCATTTTGGGCGGCGGGGGGTTGTATGTGTGTTGAAGGTTGGGAGAACCCTGATCTTTGATGCGCTTATGACTCGTTGTTGCTTGGGTATCGCTTCGGGCTGATGGCCTCTCAGCCATTAAATTTAGACGGGATTTACTGTAATAGCTTAAGTGCTCTGGAGTGACGCCACTTGCACGTGGAGTTGCCCAGCAGCAAACAATGTAAAACTATTAAACAAGGGCACGGACGTCATGTCTGTGGTTTAAATGTAAGGCAGGAGTGTGGTTTTAGTCAGTAGGAGTCTGACACTGCCCAGACTGGCTCGTTTGTGAGGCAGCCTGGCCGTCCATGAGGATTTCCCACTCCTGCCGAAAAAAAAAAAAAAAAAAAAAAAAAAAAAAAAAAAAAAAAAAAAAAAAAAAAAAAAAAAAAAAAAAAAAAAAAACTGATACCCCGTGCCTCAGAAAGCATATATAGCCCGATGGCTATGTATCGTAACTAAAGTCCCAATTATTACTTGTATATCTTTGACAGTTATTATAGTTAAACGCCAGAAAGTCTGGCCATCAGTCCAAATTCAATTTTTTTTTTCCCAATTTAGCTCATCCAAGCAGTAGTTTATTTCTCAGTACCTGTAACATTCATGTCATCGACGGCGCGCACTGTTTCAAGCGCGCCTCATGATCTTAGTAAACCGTAGAGGCCCAGCAGGGTTGGAGACCGCTGGGGCCAAGGGTTTGTTTCTGAAAAGAAAACTCGACCCTTGGCCGAAGGCAAAGAACAGAAACAGGAGTGCGTTTTTAGTGAGTAAAAGTCTGTCACTCTTCTTGCTCCACCCAAGAGCGGGGAAAGTCATTGGAAGACTTTACCACCTTAAAAAAATCTGTATTGTGACAACAAGACCGCATTCTTTTTCTGCAAGCGAGGTAGTTTCAATTAGTTTATAATAACAATGTTTTCGGAAATACCCACAAACCAAATTTTTCTATCACAATATTAAATTGCTTTTTCTGTACATTAATTAATAGTACCTAACATATTTGTATAGCAAGTTCGATTGTCGAAGTATGAATGATTTACCATAGTTCTAAATTTTAATCTCATTTAAGTGAAATGTAAATTTCTTTGTGAGCAATAAATATCTTTAACCAGAAAAAAGACATTTGGGAAAAAGCTGATGGCAAAGGTCTTGGGTTCCAACTTGGGCATTTAAAAGTAACGCAACAGTTTTATAATCGTTCTTTAAATCTTATCTTACTGTTGGCAATACAGCCTCTCACTTCGTAAGAGTGAATCTGTAGCATTCCGTAGTACCAAAATTACCTCAATACTTTCCGTGTTGCTTGTCGGATTTCCCTACAGAGCGTCGGCTATTCGCTATGCTCACAATTGTGAATTTTTAACCCTTTACAATTCTGCATGTGGTTTAATGCTGTTACAGTACTGTGCTTAAATTTTATGGTATTTCAGGCCTTTTGTAAGCTTGCAAAGGGATTTTAATTTTGATGTTTTATGTAGCTTTTTGTTGAGAGTTTGTAGCTGAGTAACTTGTAACAGTAACTCGAAGATTGATGTTCGTGATCAACTAAACCATAATAATTTGACAATGATATCAGATATTATACCTTTTTATATTACGTGAATACGTTTATTAGGTAAAAAATATAAATGTAAGGTTAGTAAAAATTTAATAAATAAAAAAAATAGACTTCTAAAAGTATGTTTTGATTTTTATTGGGCAGTATCCGCTTTTCTGACATTTTTAGATTTAGTTTAGTGAAACGACATATCACTAGATTTTTTTAGTAAGAAGACGTAATAAACAAGAATATTCGACATCTGCCGGGATTTCATGAAATCCCTGATATCGTCATTTCCCTGCGACATATATATCTAACGAAGCAAAGTGACCAGCATATAACATTCTCCTCCTCATCGAGTTGTATTCCTCATTACTGAGGATAGTGAAGTTCCCGTTGGATTAGCTTCTTATTGATAGCATATAAAATTCTATACTCTATCTGAGCATAGCATTTTTTATGTAAAGAATCTACGTACTTTTATAACTGTATCATGAAAAATTACAAAGTTATACGCTTGTTATGACAGCAAAAATACATAGTCATCGGACCATCCACGTGACTGAGGGATTGTCTTGTACTTGCACCCAGTTGTTTGCTGGCGCCTAATACCTGTGTTGTACTTAGCCTCGGTGGTGGCTAACTTTTGACCTTTTGAAACGTTTTTGGGGAAAAATATAACATGGTGTAAAAACTATTGGAATCCATTCAGTTACTGATTCTGAACAAACTCTAATCAGGTTTCGCATAAATTAAAAATAACGTTGTGTACAAGATGAGTATGACACGGTTGCTGCTTGGCGCAGTAATTGAGAAAGTGGCTACTGCACTGCATCAGGGGCCTAAATCTGCTATTTTTATATGTAAATTCGTCATTCCTACACGATCCAATTGTCATTTTCCTAAAAGTTTGTAATCTGCTAATTCATAATGATTGATCATTGATCGGGCAATGGTCTTGAAATAGAATTGTGGTATAATGACAATATCGAGCGTATTAAAAGCACTAATTATTAAAACGCACACTTTCGGTTAACGACATTTATTGGAATGAAAACAGGGTTCCAACATACAAAATATTTAACGGTGTTGCTAGTACTTGTATATATTTTGTTATGGAATAATTAATATTATAACACCCCTTCTTAACAAAATATTTGGAAATTAAAGATATAACAATCCTTAAATTAAACTTAAACTTAAGTAGGGACAAGACCTATTATTTTTATAAATTTATAATGCTTGCTGGATAACAATCCTTTAGTAAATAAATCCGCAGGCATGTCATGTGTTGATACATATTTAACTTCAATTAAATTGCACTTTATGGCATCTTTTACATAATGGTAACGAACATCTATATGTTTCGTTCTGTTTAGTGATTGATGATTAGTAGCTAATTTTAAAGCACTTTGGTTGTCACAATGCAACATAACAACATTTAATTTACTTGTAATCTCATATATCAAACTTCTTAAATATACAGCCTCTCTGGCTGCCTCTGACAATGCTACATACTCAGCTTCTGTACTTGACAGAGAAACTGTCTTCTGCTTTCTGCTCTGCCAGGATATCACAGAACCACACATAGTAAAGCAGAAACCAGAATATGACTTTCTGTCCAACATATCACTAGCCCAATCGGCATCTACAAAACCCTTTAGCTCTAAGCTACCTTTACTATATTTTAAAGAATAATTTTTAGTTTTTTGTAAATACTTTAACACCCTTTTAGCATGGTTATAGTGAGTTTCATTATGACAATTATTAAATTGACTTAGGTAACTAATAGAATATGCTATGTCAGGCCTAGACATGACAGCTAAGTACATTAAACTCCCTAAAAGTCTTTGATAAGGTACATTTGTTACACATTTTTTAGCCTTTTCAAGATTTAACTTACATTCTATAGGAGTATCTATAGACCCACAATTGAACATTCCAAATTTAAACAATAATTGTTCAATATATTGTTGTTGATCTATTGTTATAGTATTAGATCTTTTATCTATATTGATTCTCATACCTAAATAGCGTTTGACACAACCTAGGTCCTTTATTTTAAATTCTGAACTTAACACAGTCTTCAAGTTTTCAGTCTCATTCTTACATGTAGAAAATATCAAAAAATCATCGACATATATAGCTATTATTAACTTTACACCATCATTATATTTTGTAAATAAACACTGTTCAATATTGCTAATTTTAAAACCCAATTTACATAAACAATCTTTAACTCTTTCGTACCACATTAAAGATGATTGTTTAAGCCCATAAATAGCCTTTTTGAGTTTTAGAACTTTCCCTTTATCTTTGCATTCAAAACCTACTGGAATAGACATACAAATATTCTCTTTTAAGTGTCCATTTAAAAATGCAGTAGTGACATCTAGGTGTGTTATATCCATACTCCATTGTACACTGATGGCAAATAACATCCTCAAGGTTGAATGTCTTATGACAGGCGAAAAAGTGTCCACATAATCAATTCCACTTCGTTGTGAAAAACCTTTGGCCACAAGCCGTGCACGATATCTCACTTTGTTATGAACATCTAACTTTTTATTCAAAACCCACTTACTTTGCACTATTGGAGTATCACCTGGTACATCAATGAGCTCCCATGCATCATTGTACTCAAATGACTCTAGCTCCTCACGCATGGCCTGCTTCCACTGTTCAGCTTCTGGTCCATTCACTGCATCTGAGAAGTCAATCTCCTCGGCCCCTGGTAAGTTATTTGAAACACACAAGTTTGTATAACCAAAACGAGTTGGTGGTCTTCGCACTCTCTTATTTCCCACTACTTCACTTGGTGGAATTTGAAGCTCACTTGAGGAAATATCTGTTGATATAATAGAATCAGTTGAAGTTTCATCACTAGTCTCTGGATCCAGGTATGCTGATGAATCAGAGCTTGGACTGGCAAGAGATTCATTGACAGTAAAATCCCCCACTGAATCTCTGCCCTCTTCACTTGGTTCCTGCACATCCTGTGTTGTTTCGGTCTCTGCCCTCTGTTCCAAGTTATTTTCTTCATTCTGTTCATTCTGAACCCATATAGCGTTTTCTTCTGGATTTTCAATTTCTTGTTTTCCCTCCATCACTATTATATCTCTTTTCACTGTAATAGTATTTTTCTTTGAATCATACACCCGATATCCTTTGACATTCTCTGAATATCCAACCAATATATATTGTTCTGCCTTTTTATCCCATTTCAACCTCCGTTCTTTGGGAATGTGTACCATCACAAGGCTTCCAAATAGACGTAAGTGACTCAAATCTGGTTTCCTTTGATACCACATTTCATATGGTGTTTTTGTTTTCAAGCTTGCTGTTACAGATCTGTTTTTTAGGTACACTGCAGTATTTGCCGCTTCTGCCCAAAATTTCTTATGTAGTTTTGCATCAAACAATAAGCATCTAGCCTTTTCTATTACAGTTCTATTTGCTCGTTCACAGACACCATTCTGTTCTGGAGTATATGCTGTTGTCTTTTGATGTATTATTCCTTCATTGGTTAAATAGTTTTCCATCACTCTATTACAGAACTCACCTCCGTTATCAGTACGTAGAATCTGTATTTTCTTGTTTTGTTGGTTTTCAACCATGGCTTTAAATTCTTTAAATTTCTGGAACACTTCATTTTTCTGTTTAAGAAAGTAAATGAATGTCATTCGACTGTAGTCGTCCACAAAAAGCAGAAAATATTGTGAACCTCCAATAGACTTGGTTTCCATAGCTCCACATAAATCTGCATGAACTATTTGTAGTGTTTTCATGCTTTTATGTTCACTATGTGTGAATGGCCGTCTCATTTGTTTGCCCTCACAACAGGTGACACAGTTCTCTTTCTTTGTGTCACTAGGAGCAGAAAATGTCACTCCTTCTACTATTCCATTTCTCATCTTATTCAAATCACTGCTGTTAATGTGAGCCAGGCGCCTGTGCCATAGCTCTGCACTAGCCAATGCTGGTGCTGTCAACATACAATCTGCTGTTTTTATATTTAGCTTGTATACACCATTGGTTAAACTTGCCGTAGCTACTAGCTGATCCTTTTCATTTCTAATGTAGCAATTGTTTTGTTCAAACTCAACTTTGTTGCCATTCTTTATGAGTTCGCTTACAGACAACAAATTTGTTGTTAACTTAGGAATACATAATACGTTCCTGACAGTGATGTCATAATTGCGATCCGTGGTTACTTGAATATCTCCAGAACATAATACAGGCACCTTTGTATTGTCGGCAACCGTTATTTCTGGTAAATTTGGTGTAAAGTTTTCATTGATTAACCATTCTTTATTTGATGTCATGTGTGCACTTGCACCAGAATCTATATACCACTCGCTTTTATTATACTGTCCGTTTAGAAACACTACACTGAACGCGTTGGATTGTTTATTTTTTTGCAACAATGGACACTGATTTCTAAAATGCCCGATTTCTTTACATTTATAGCACGTAATTTCTTTTTTAGACGCCATTTTTGATGTTTGTGATTGCCGTGACTGCGGATCAGTGTTGCCATTTTGTTTTTTGTACCGCATCTTCGAATTTGATTTATTCGCAGCGAATGCAGCGCCACTGGTATCCAAATTATTGTGATTTGAAGAAACTTCCAAATCGATCAATTTCGATTTTATTGCATCTGTGGTAATTTGTATTCCCGAATGTTCGATTGCCATGATCATTGGAGAATATTTTTCCGGCAAACCTGCTAATAATAATGATCCTATCCAATCTTCTGTAATTGCAAACCCTGTTCCTTTTAATCTTTGAGCTGTCTCGACAACTTGCGTCACATAATTAGTCATTGACTCACAACTTTCTTGTCTGATTGAAATTAGATGTCGCAGCAAAGATATTTTTCTCGAAAAACCGGAATCATCGAACATGTTTCTTAGCCTTGTCCATAACTCCATCGAGGTCTTTGTTTCTTTTATATGAACATACAATCCAGGATCTATTGTTAAAATTAGCTTCGCCTTTGTTTTTGCGTCTTCTGCAGGCTTTGTTTCTGTACCGGAAACTGGCTTGATGTAATGAACCATGCCTTCTAGCACCAACAAGTTCTCTGCCGCAAAACTCCACTCATCATAGTTTTCCCTTCCTTTTAACTTGGGAACACTTTGCAAATAGTTCACAGCCATTATCTACACGAAAGTTCAGTACTTTTCTTAAACTGTAACACGTATTACTTAAGAAAACAGGACAATAGCCCATAACCTATTAAAACGCACACTTTCGGTTAACGACATTTATTGGAATGAAAACAGGGTTCCAACATACAAAATATTTAACGGTGTTGCTAGTACTTGTATATATTTTGTTATGGAATAATTAATATTATAACACTAATTGCGCAATGACGTCGTAATGGTAGGTCACTGATCAAATGAACTGTCAAAATTTTAGCGGATTACCGCATACGTCAGATATTCATTTTTACGAGATTACCATTCTATGCCATTTCTTTCAATGGAGTGTCTGTGGTTGACAAAATCAAACACAATATCAAAACTTGTCAAAATCAACAATTATGATACTATTGTAATAGCAGACTTAAGGCCCATTTCGATTCCTACAAGGAACAAATATTTTTATGACCTACATATATTTTTTCCTAGTCTGGGGGTCTTGTTTAAGTGAGTTATATGTTTGTAATGCAATGCATGCAGGATGATTTCCTCGCTAAGGCCAATGATTAAAAAAAAAATTCTTTCTAGCTACAGACATTCTCGGTTGTAATATTTTTAATGCATATTAAAGCAGTGTATGCTTAAAATCTGATTTCATTATGTTGAGTAACGACACCTACATACGAATGAGTCC
This sequence comes from Mythimna albipuncta, assembly GCA_929112965.1. Classification (NCBI taxonomy): domain Eukaryota; kingdom Metazoa; phylum Arthropoda; class Insecta; order Lepidoptera; family Noctuidae; genus Mythimna; species Mythimna albipuncta. Next base: position 699,648 of record OV815984.1, read on the forward strand.
CTTCTTTTATATTTTATTTCAGAGGCTCAATGAATCTTTTAAAGTAATTTTAATTTCGTTATTTTGTATGCACCGGTTTCTCTTTGTTAGTCGGGCTGTAGCGTTGATTTTCGAGTTTTGTAATATTATGATATTTACGTATGAGTCTAAAAAGAGATGGAAATTAAAATGTGAAAGACGAAGCGGGAGGGAAAGTAAAAAAAGAATGGATTGTGTGAAAATGTGAAAATATTGTAGAACCAATCACGACGAGGTTCATGTGACAAGTGACAAAACGGAATGGAAGAAAAACTATCTTGCGCCGACCTCAAATAAAACGGGACAAGGGACATCTTCCTGAGATGGTGAAGGTGATTGTAGAATCAATAACTTTTAAAAAGATCATGAATAGTAATCATGGAGTTACTTGCCGATTCTTCTCCATAGAAAACGACCAATTGGAACTGTCTGCTAATTTCTGATGTTTATAAAAAAAATTGAGTTGGGTTTGTGTGGGATCAAAATTAAGGGGATTGAATGAAGACGCGAAATATGTTCGGACTCCGAGATTATTTTAAAGAAGCTCTGAGGCCCTAGATTGCAAAGCGTAACTAAATAAACACACGGGTCCAAGAAGCGTCTTGGAAGCGTCTGCGTTCTTATGAAGCGTCATAAGAACTAAAATTAAAAATCCTGCATCGAAGCATTAGAGTTTTTAACGCTATTAGAATATTTACAACAGCCTGAAATCCTGACAGATTAGAACACTCCCTTTCCAACTGAGATTTTCGGGATTCTATACTGTGTTCCGCATACTTCTATATGTATTTTAGTCAGTAAAAGTCTGCCACTCCCTCTCCGAGAGCAAGAGAATTTATTTGATGATTTATACCTCAAAAAAAGAAAGAAATATAGCATTATGCTTTTAGATTTCCATTTTCGCTAGACAAAAGCTAGTATATCCAAGATGTTCGAACACATTGAAACTCCAGAATCCTATAAAAACCAAAGCTGCGTAACAATTGACTTACGAGTGCCCCCAACGGTGCCCTGTGCCCACTTCACCCTCTACCGACCCTGCCCAGTGCCCAAACGTAACGTCGTTATGTGAGGTCCCCCTATTTGAATCTGCAGGGGAAGGCCCATAGAGCTATGATGCAAAACAGCTGTCCATCTAACTTCTACAAACCATTACTTCTTCTTAGCGTATCGATGGCAAAACTAGTTACATTCCTTGCCTGGCCGAATTCGGCCACGGTAATGCCGTCCGCTGATGCTGTCTGTGATCCCTATGTGAGCAAGTAACGGAAGGTAGGACATGGGTCTGCGAAGAGACGTCGCACTATGATCTGAGAATCCCTTGGATTGCCTTAACCATTACTTCATTATCATCAACGTCATGTCAGCCGAAAGATGTTCACTGCTAGACATAAGCCTCTGGGACATAGGAGACATAGCAGAGGAGATAGGAGACGCACAGTTCATTTTGGTAACGCTCGAGAGATCAAGCGTTACTAAAATGAACTGTGCGTCTCACATACATCGAATTCCTGCAGCTTTCAACAGGTCTTCGGTTCACCTTGTGACACAATGAACGGGCCTGTGTGTGTCGCATCCATCGAATTCCCGTGACTCTCATTTGATCTAATTTGTGGGAGGCCTTATAACGCTGTGTCTTCCGATACATAGTCGCCACTTCAAAACCTTTCTGTCCTGACGACCATTTGTTCTGCAAGCAACGAGCCCTGTCCACGGCCACTTAACCAGTACTAGAGTGACATTATCATGGTTCTAGGCTGCCTGCGGCGTAACTCCCTTGATGTTTGAAAAATATCCCATGGAAACATACTCTCGGGATAAAAAGTATCGTAAACGTGCTATTTCAGAACATTGTCTAATTTTATCCAAATCCATTAAGCCGTTTAGTGAAGGAGTAACAACTATACACGCACAGTTACAAATTGACTTTATAACAGTGGTGTGATATTTAAATAATGGTGTCTCTAGTCTGTCCAAACTCTGTGAAAAGACCAACAGCAGCCTTGCAATTGAATTTTAAAACTTTTTCCTATAGACTTTTTAGTGCTTGACCTGTTATAGGTAGGTTTTCTGTAAAACAAAGCTATTATTTTGAATGAAAAAATATGTGGATTATACGACACAACTCACGGAACTGAAGTCACGGGATAAAGGTAGTTTACTAATAATAAAACTTGAAATAACTTTACGTCTGCCACAAAGTTTTAATATTATATTTCAACTTGCCACTGCTCAAATCACATAAATACGACATACAAGGCCACACGCCAACATCAGCAACTAACTCATTAAAAATATAAGAGAAGGACATCGGGTCCACTCAATGGAAAAGTTTGTAAAGCATCACGCTCCTATCTGACAAACTATTACTTTTTTCCCAAATAAGTCGTACGATTCTACTTGCAAGACAAATTTATCTTACAGCTATCAAAAAACCTGTGACACGTTGATCCTTCGACTTAAGGTCCAATTTACTAGAGTAAAAAGTTTTTTAAGCATATTTGGAAAGTGGTTGTCATGTATGAAACTTAGAAAGACAAATTCTGTACATAAATGAAGCTTGAACAACAATAAAGTTTGATTTTGGGTGAACGGATAGTGAATGTGACGGGTAACACAAAATATGACAGGCAAGTGGATATACCTTAGCAATATTAGCTGCTCCACTTAGCTAGACCAGGCATGTACCCATGTTTGGATTATTATTAATGTTTCACTCAGTGGACGACTCAGCTGCCAAATTACTATATACACTGAAGTTGATGGCAAGACGAGTCGGACTTAAAGTTTAAGAAGAGGGAACAAAATAACAAGTGGTAGTATAATGTCAAAAGAGCAAAATGACAAGTGATAGCAAATTGTTAAAAGTGAAAAAAGACAAGCAGTAGTAAAATGTCAAAGTGCAAACAAACAAGTAGCAATATGTCAAAAGTAAATACGACAAGCCATAAAAAGCAAAAGTGAAAAACTACAATTGGTAGCAAAATATCAAAAACGCAAAATGTCAAGCAGTAACAAAATGTCAAAAGCGCAAAATGACCAAAATGCAGAACTATAAAAGATTACTACAGTAAAATCTCAAGAACTATTGAACAAGTTTAAACAGTAAAATCAACATCCAAAGCCATTCCATTCAAAGCCATTTTTGGATGAAACTCAATTTAATAAAGCTAAAAGATGTCCCATTTGCAACTAAATTATTAGAAACTCCTGTCAGCCCTAATCTTGACAAGGTAAAACATTAAGATTATAATCAGGCCACGCAACTGTGAAATTGAAAGAAGATAAAAATAAAATATATTTTTTGTTTGACCTTGCTCAAAACAGCTGTCTGTGATCCGATTCAAAGTGTTATGTTTACGATTAGCAATGGTTTATTACATAAATACGTCTATTATAATGATTGTAATGGATGAAATCGATGAATTGATCTTATCTTTATTTTGTGAGGGTGTAAAATTTATCAATGACTTCTCTTGCGTCGGCGGAGCAATTGGAAGTGTTAGACTTTTATTGTTAACACCAGGCCTGTTCTGTTAAATACCTTTTGCGTTCCAAGTTTGCAGTGTCTCTTTACAACAATCCAGCAGTCCGACTTTGTTGATCATACTGACATTTCTTTCAAGGCGCGCTTATACTGTAATACAATCATAAAAGGAGAATGCCTATAAGCTACTTCTACAATTTTTATTTACGAAAAACGCCAAATCGTAGGAAACCTATTATAATTTCAATAAATTAGTCAAAACACTAAGTAAAAGCCAATTTCAAACATTTTTTACAAGGAGATTCAAGTCCCTGTTTATAAAACCAAAGTGACCAATAGGCGGATCAAATCTAAGTCTGTGTTAAAAAATGTGGAGAAAGAAAATCAGAATCTCTAATATAGGCATAATATATTTTGTCTGTATTTGTGTTGTCATGTGTGTGTATGTTTTGGATGAAATTTCACACACGGGTAGAACATGACCTGAAATAGCACATAGGATTTTACTTTATTTGTGTGGTGTATGTTCCTTTAGAACAATTGTCTACTATCACATGGGCGAAGTCACTAGCAGCATCTAATTCTGAATAATTGCCTATCAGTCATTAAAAGGGCGTTCTCCTTTTTAAAGGAGAACGCCCAATCCCGCCGTCCTTGAGCATCGTAACAGTAGACGGCATAGTTGTCCGAGTGTTCAGGAGTCGGCCATTTTGTTTGAGGTCGTTTTGACCCACGCCACGGTTAATAGCGTAGTCCTTCAATTATAATATTGAATTTAATTATTCGAGTGATGTTGGTTGAAGAGAGTTTTTTAATCATGTGCGCATTTTTAGAGTCATTAATTTTATAGAAGTTGATTCAGTAGAATACATAAAGAATATGGGTAACAAAAAGCCTCCTGTCTATTATGGACAGAGGTCGGAATTAGAAGTTATTCATGTACTTGCATCAAAATGTTTATATTAATATCGACCGTCCCGGTTTCATTAGAAATAATGAAAAACGCCATGTAGCCAACGATATTAAAAATAAATAATAATAAAAACCTTAGAGATAGAAAAGACATATTTAGAACAAAGTTTATTAAATTACAATTTTTATTCTTATATTCTTTATTGTACATAACTTTACAGATTACAAATAGTTAGAATAATAATAGTAATATAATCGAGATTAATCTCGGGATTTGGGGCATATCCACTTTCTCTTTCGCTGTGTGAAATCAGTGTAAACACATAAATAACTAGCTCTACCTAATTCCAACCTCTGGTTATGAATTGTTGAGCTCCTGCTATTTGATATCTAACAAATGCATGCACTGTTTGGACAGGTCCACTCAATCCTGTGTAATCCTTTCTTGAATAGGTCACCTCAGCCAACGTGTATGGTTCTCATAATAAGAACCATATAGGCTATCGACCACTGAGTTTGTTCGAGTGCTTCTTCAGGGTAGTTAAACATCGACCTCTTCCAGTTTAAATCGACAAAAAAATGATTTAAAAGTGTTATTTATAACTAATTTGTTAAATATATTATCAAATTATAAAAAAAATATGATCACTTTTTACCATCGGTACATCGCCGTACGCGAAATTAAATTATGCAATTTCGACGCACACTCTTTTCATATAATATAAACTAGTGCTTGACTGCGATCCCACAAGATGGGAAGCCCTGATGCAATGGTGGATGGTGAGGCGCACTCCCCGAAATGCAACCGATAGAAAATCGACAGGCTAGCAACTCAGCGCTGATGCATAAGATGATATTATGGTTCTAGTTGCCTGAGATGAATAAGTGAATTATAAGAGGTTAAAGTTTCGACTCGATGAAGTACCATTATAAGAAGCAGTGAGTTTTTCCTATTATTATGGTAGCTGGTTCAAAATATTATATAGCTAAGCGCATATATCTCCACTGCTCTCAAAACTGTGAAGAAATTCACGAGGAAACTGGCATGTCCTAGAACCAAAAATTCAAAGACATGTGACATTCACCAATCCGCACTTGATCCGCGTGGTGGATTATGGCCCAGTCCTTTTCCTAGAGAGGAGGCCTGAGCCCCAGCAGTGGGAGCATTAAAAGGCTGATTATACTTTACATGCTAAAAAAAGGTAACATTCAGAGACCATGATAAAAGTTGCGTTTTTAACTTGAAAACAAGGCAGACATATCTTGAAAACTAAATATCGAAACTTTTACGCTGGTTCACCACACGAAGTGAGAATTCAAATCTATAATTACTTCATAACATTGTTCAGAATCTTTAACCTAGTTTCAAATGTCGGCAGAAGTGGGTCGTTTTAATGCTAATAAGTGGGCCGGTGTTCTGTTGTCTAAGTGGGCATAAATTATGGTCAGAATCCGGTTCTTATGTCCAGAAATGTTGAAGACAAAAGGTCATCCTGAGATGATAATAATTTTCCAAGTTTGTTACTGTTCTACTGCAGAATAAAGGCAGCTTCGTAAACAGAGGAGGCTTAAACATGAATTACCACCCTGGCTCAAGGACGGTTGGTTATTTCACAATCTCTTGGTGGAATCTAGACAAGCAAGGTATCGTCCCTCGACGGTCCTGGATAAAACCGAATTGGCATGAAGAAGTTTTAGGTATAAAATGACGGTCGACTCGTCAGTTTGAAGTTCTTTGCCTTATTTGTCTCTTGCCTGCGCCGATTCCCTTGGGTTTCTTCAAGGTTCTCTTTTGTTGAAGAATCAGTTTTGAATCTTTTAGCCTGACTCATACTATATAGTACTTATAATAGTTCATAATCGAATAACTATATAATAGTAGTATAACTGACGCCATTTTTATTCTGACTAAAATCGTATCAACAGTAATTTCTTATATATTTGATTATTGTTTATTATAGGACACCGTTCTTTTTTATAGAATTATTAATTAATAAAAATTTCAATATTTGATATATTTCTCGACCTCTGTTGATGATATCAGTCGTGATCTTAAATTTATACTAAGTATTTAAAATTGGTTGCCTAATTAGCCTTTTCCTAATTGTGTTGAAAAAAGCAACTAAGGAACTTCCAGTCAAACTGGATGCAACTGAATTTCAGTATTCAACATGCAGTGATCGTATCAGGAATGAAGATATAATATTTTTAGAGATCGACCCGCGTAGCTGTTGCTTTGATTAAAAAAAGAAAATTTATTTTCGTTCAATACCAATATTTTTACTTTATCTGACATTTTCTTTTTATTTTCTTTAAAAAGACTTGAAGAATATACTAATTATATCAACCTCCGGAATCTAAATTAGGCTTCTGATATCAGAAACTAATTATAAAGTCGGTAGTAACCTTTAGACTGAACAAGACCACATTTCAGTAAAGTTACATGTGACGTCACACCGTGCTGCGTTTTTTGCGTCTGCGTCGCACGGGGTGATATCACACGTAACTTTAATGGGCTATATCTTTGTTATTTTTTGTTTAATCGAAAAAAGAAAACATATGTGTCGAATATTTTCTTATAATCTAAAATACAAACTAATTAAAATGTAATCATTTTGTCCCTGGATACTATCCTACTTTTTCGAAAACGTTTAGTGTGTATGAGTAGGATTTCTACCAGTGGCGCCTCATCATCTAGTACGTGTAGTTTCTTTGGGCGGTCTGTAACCTTAGTTTTCATGCAGACTTCTTCATTTCTGATGTAATCACGCAAGGAAGCTCCGAGCTTAGCCCTTTCCATTGCCCTTTGAGGAACTTTAAGCCTTCTGATGACAATACAGAACTAATAATAATTATACAAGTATGGAATGAAAACAAAATAAATATAACATCGTCTTCCTAGTCTTTTCGCAATTATCTAGGGCGATTCCCAGCTAGTTGAGAAAAATACTTCTAGTCTAACTGTATGCTACTGAATATCTGTATTAAAACAATATCTGAGCAATAATTCAAAATCAAGTTAATATTCCTACTTTATCTGTTACTTATGGATCCAAATTCAAAAGACCCATTGAGAGAATGTTTCCTTAACAATAACAATAATAACTTCCCTCACCTGGTCGAGGTCGACACAAATACAATTTGACCCCGAAACCTTAAAATCAAAATGTTCCATCCGGGTCGGATCATAGATTCCGGTCAGAGGTTGCTCGTAACGCTGTCCGGCTGTCCGGCTGTCCGTTTGTCCGGTTGTCGAGTAACTTGGGGCTAACACATGTTATTTAAGGCACGGTACTGGATGTTCTGTTTGAACCGATGACTGGTTACGATTGCAGCACGTTTGTTTATTGTGGTGGTGTAGAGGAAGAAATTTAGTGTGTGATCAACATGCTGATTTTGAATTCACAAAATGCCGTTAATTAAATCTTTAAGTCGAGAGTGAATAGGTTTCTTTTAGGTAAGCGCGTTCCATCGTCGACCGCATCGTCGCTTTCCATCAGGTGAGATAGCGGTCAAGTGCGAACCTATCAACAATAAAAAAAAAAACAGGATTTCCTCAGAACGTATAGGAACCTGTTGGATCCATTTATTAATAATTAATTAAACAACTTTTCCTATTTTAAATGCGCACTAATTTCTCGTCCAATAAACGAGTATCACAGTGTCTTAAGATGAAAGTCAGCAACCAGTGCGTGTTGCCAGCGATAACAAATGGCTCTGAAACGTATTCGCTCCCAATGGGCCTTATCAAAAGGCTGAAAGTCACCTAAATGGCAATGGAAAGAGCTAAGCTCGGTGTTTTCTTTCGTGATGCATCAGAAATGATGATTTCTACAGCACAAACCAAGTTACCAGCATAGCCCTTTGTGGTTCAAGGATCACTGACTATTTTAATGAATACTCCAATCTGTGCTGACTGGAACTTCATACTTAAAATTTCCGTCATTTTTCACCGAAAAAAAAAACTTGAAATATGAAAATAGTAGAAATATGTTAGTCTTAACGTTGCGTCTTTTCTGGAAAATAAAATGTTTTTCTTTCTTCTTTCTTTCTATAAACTGTGACCACATTTACATAATTATTTTCAAAGACCAATCAATGAAACAGAACACGACCCATTCTCTGAAACAACTTGATAACGAAGGCACAGTCTAGAACTTCGTCCAATAACGTACCTAACTATTTGGCAAGCAATGCCTGAAATACGTTTAATTAACGACATGTATGGTTTCTGTCTGACCAGCTTGATTAAGTTCTACAGGGAGCTGTACTGGTCCAGAGTAGTGGTATTTACGAACCCATTCATGCATTTGATTGTTTGAATAATATTATTAATTGGTATGTTTATATTCAGTTTCCCCTTTAGAAATTCTCAGAAGAAGCCTGGTATTTCCATATATGCTCAGTAACTGTGTAGTGGAGGTCTAATTAGAATCGCTCGACGTAGAACAAGAGTATGCAGCTGGTTAAACTGGAAATCTATCCCAAGATAGGTAAGAAAAGGTAAATGAGATGATGATGAAGTTCCTTTGAGGTATGTGAACAATTTTCATACCGCCAAAGCCGCAGATAGAACTCAAATTCTATTACTAATTACCACAATTATAGAGTACTAATTTAACTACCTAATGGAAACAGAGTGGTTTTTTTTTTTTCGATGGGAAAAATCATCTTATGACAACCCCCGCTCTTGGGCGGAGCGGGAGATAGTGTCAGACTCTTACTGACTAAAAAACCCATCCCGTTCCTTCAAGCCTTCATACCGGGGCTCGAGCGCCCTTTCGGATAACCCTGGCCCCAGTAGGCTTCGACCCGGCTGGGCCCCTGCTGTTGCTGACAACTCCTTGAGGCGCGCGGGAACAGCGCGCGCCGTCAACGACCGGGCTTGATCCGGACAGTTACCGGACGGCCGGACAGCGAGCTACTAAAGTGTGGTCGATTTACTAAAATGATTCACAAAATTTAACTCCAAAACACAAACAAGAACAAAACCGAATGAAAGTCATGAACTTCATAACAGTACGCGACCACTATCTAACCTCCAAGCGAAACAGATATAATATCAATGTTGCCATTATCAACTGTAAATAACGCGGGAATTTCAGGGGTATTGTGTTCCACTGTTGCCAGAAACAATGGAGGGTTAATGTTACCCTTTGTTGAGAAGGTCGGCCATTGTAGCGGCCTGGAAGTGTGCCGATTTTTACAATCACTAGTATTTTTGCTATGGGGGATTGGAAAACTGGGGAAGTGGAAGTAATATGCATATTTATAAAGCTAAAGTTCTAATTAAAAATAATGATGAAGCCGTCTGTCTGTTTTTATTGAAGGTAGATAGATGGGTATAATGACAATGTATAGTATTCTCTTACAGCAGAACAAAGGGATATATAACTAGGTATAAACAGGAACAAAGCCGCTTTCTATCGGCGAAAAACATTTTGCCATCGGATTAGTATTATCAGAGATTACCAAAAAAAAAACAAAAGACAAACTTTACGTCTTTATAATATTAGTGCAGATATCGCCCACTGTTTTTTTAATCTCATTTTTCTGTTACTAGATAATGATAAGATCTTTTTTCCTTCTTACCTTATGTCAAAATATCGAACACAAAGTAACAAAGTCGTGGCTAGAAAACTTTAGTGTCGTTGAACTTCGTATTAAAATTAACCGCATAAATTAGCTACGCATATAGAATTGGCAAGTATTTACAAATAGTGGTAACCACTTCACACAGAAAACGCAATTAATTTAAATTGTGTTACAATTAATATACAATTAAATTAAATCATCTTCTGAATGAAAACAGAGTTAATTAATAACTTCTAGGAATTTATAATTATGTTAGTTTACAATAACATTTAAAAATTCACTATTCATAACTATGTTTAATAATACATTTTCCAGGAGCAATTGTTCCGCAGTTGTTATTTTGAACTTCAAACTAGTTATTTCCAGTTAATACCGGAGCGAACCGATTACGACTGGGATATTGATCAGATAATTTCTCATCACGGCATACCAATATTTGTGGGCAGAGCGAGTGGAGTCTGGTTGGCCGTAATTTCTCAGTAAATAGCCAAATAAATTTATTTAATGGTAACCCAATGATCCTCGTGAATAACGGCCAGGTCCTTCGGAAATGGTCCTGGATTCTTAGCGCTAAGACCTTCGGGGAATAAGGAGGTTGGTTATTATTGCATGAAGGTGGCTTGACTAAGTTGAACTTTTTGTTTATTTGGGTTCATGATCGAGGATCGCAGGCAATGTTAGGTTTTATGAAGATCTCTAATTCATCTGTATTATTGAGCAAAAAGAATTTCACTATTGGATCAGCCAGAAGCTTCTCAATTCTTTGGTTGCAATATCTACACTACTAATTATAATATATATATAGTGTTTCATATCGAACTTGAAATTTCCAATACGCCTATGCGTCCCTGGTACTTGATAATGCAGACTTACAGACCAAAATCCGAAATAAATGTGTAAAAAATATTTTCCTGACACAAAGTTTCAAAAAGATTTCTACGCAATAGGAACCACTTTAAACTCTAAGCCTACAAAAAAGTCCCTCTCCCCTAAAACAAATAAAAACTCACCCCAGTTCAACATTATCACTATTAACAAGTTAACGCAAATAAATCAATATAAGATATCCACCTAATCCGTAGCGTGAAACTAGCCTCGAAAGGGACACCTCTGTCCACCCCCTACTGACTTACCATCAATCTTGCACCGTCGGATTAAAAGCTTGCCCACCCTCCGGGGCTGAGGATAAGAAATGTATGACAGGGGGTGGAAAGATAGGAAGGTTAGATCCAAACAAATGTCCAAAAACTAAAAAAAAACTATCGCCCGCTTGTCATGTTCTTGTTGAAACAAGGGGATTGGAATCTAGAGTAGTTTGTTTCTTTGTCTTGTTTTGGACTTCAATTTGTTCCAGCAATGGAACAAAATAATTCAGAAACACAGATAGTTTTCAGTGGTTCATGTATACCAATATTGGAATATTTATAAATGCTAAAAACTATAGCAAATGTTATAATTTTAAATTAGTTTCGCCCATATTTTTCATTACAACCTGCCACCTAAAGTGACTTATATATGTCACAGGAAAATTGAAGCTCCACTAAAAATGTAATAAATCTTTATTAGATTAGAATTCCTCAATATTATGAAAATAATGTTTTTTATACAATAAATTAGACCCAATCTCATATGTTTCCAATATAATTGTGTTTTATCTAGAGAAAAATATTTACAATTTTACGGTGACATAATATATATTTTTTATGTTCTACCAGGTCACCAGCTACTCACACTATCAACAGACTTATATAATGAACTAGAAATATATTACACATATTTGTTGTTTCTTTTTTATTATTTAGTATCCTCGTCATCCCTTACGAAGCTTTTTCTCTAGCCACACAGTCCTGTCTTACCGCATGCCATTCTTCTTTTCATTTTCAAATCAGTGAATATTCTTCATTTCAATTTTCATATTTCCCTTACCAGATAGACCTTCTGCAATATCTCTTCTAATATTTGGGGTTCAGTATCGAGTGTAGTATTGCTAGGATCCTCGGATTATGAGGGATACGGCCAATTGTGGACACATTCAGCTCCTACTGTTATTCCCAACAAGTTCGGGCATTGGGCTTTAAGATTTTATGGGTCAGTTAGTTCTGTTATAACTGTATTGTGTTGTGGTAGTGGAGATTTACAGGGTTTCGAAATTTTGGTAGCTTGGTATTGTTAACCGTTATAAGACTAATAATAACAATGCTAAATTCGTGTTTGGCATATTAATGAGACTTTCAAGTTTTGTCTTCTTAGTTAACCTCATTAGCTTTCTGTACCACATGTGTGCCAGCCTTAATAAGTGCCTCTCAAGTCTCGAAACAAGTTTTAAGTACAGAATAAGTACTGAAACTAAAACAAATTCTATCTTGCAAAACTCCGTCATTACAACACAAAATAAGAAAAAAATACAGCGTATTTTATGTGCGATATAACTCACAAAAAATATAAGATAAAGAAAGGGTCTACATTAATGGAAGAAGATTGCATTTAACTATCGTGTGGGGATAAATAGGGAAGGGAGGCGTTGCCCTCAGCCCTCAGCCCTGAACCCTCTGTCCTCCAGCTTCCGCAACACAAATCTCAAGTAATTCAATGGACAAGCCCTCTAAGAAATTGCGCACTGCATGCGATTGTGCGACTTGTCGTGGTTGAAAGTGTCGCGAATAATGTTCGTTGTGTGTTCAATTGCTTGTGACATTCTCTTTCTGAAATGAATAAAGATGATAGTTTTTATTTGCTATTTCATTCAGTTTTATTGTTAAGTGCATTACTGCATGAGTAGGAATAAATTTTGTCTGTTTATTGTGATATCGAAAAGAGATCGCATTAGTTAGTTTTTTAAGAAGCCAACGAACTGGCTTGTAAAATATACTTCTAAGGATTTTTTATTCTAGAATAGGTTTAAAAATTTGTAGAAAAATAATGTGCGTTGTTTTTTCAGTGTTTAAGTGATTTTTGTAAGAAGTCGTAGCCCATGTCTTTCATTTATAGAAAAATCCCAACACGAAGCCTACCATGAGCTGAGCTACGTTACATTATTAAGGATTTTTCAGTTTTCACATTCATTGGATATTTTGATTTACTGATTATATTTGATAACTTCTTCTGCTCTGAGTGGAATGAGAAGAAGAGTGAAACTTTTACTAACTAAAACCAAACTATAGTCTTTCAGTCGCCCTTAACGTTACAGGGTAGTTACCCTTTCAAACTAATCGTGCAGATTCATACGAGATGACTTTTGACTTAGGTCTTCTTTCAAGGTATAATATGAGCACCAATATAGATGTAGAAGTAAAATTTGATATGTTATATTCATTTAAAAGGTATGGGTGCGTTTTATGAAAAAAACAATGTGCATATTGATCCAAAGCCCGATCAAAGGTAAAGGTCAACCTTTGCCAAGTCTTTTTTTTAATGATAATAATATAGACTTCGGTCCCACCTGATAATAAACAGTGATGCATGCGTTGACGGTGAATCGCACTATTTTATTAAAAGCCAATTGGCTTTTCACTCTAACCTTGAATACACCTAAATTATAATCGGAAGGGAAGACCACAGCAAGCAAACCACAGAAATAATTTAGAAAAGTAGGTATACTTTGATAATGTCTTTCTGTGAACGTGTCTCTGAAGCAAATCCTAAGATTTACCAAGATTTTGATTTCAATTCTCCGATTTTAGCAATTACAACAAAACATTTCGGACTTGTATTAATAAAACTTGATAAGGATTAGGTTCTATTACATATCTTAAGATTTTCTTTTATTTTCGATTTTAAAATCGATTGGGCTGTTACAGTAACTTACATTTTTTTTTTCATTTACCGTTTCCACTTCTTTGATTTTGCAAATATTCTTTGTAATTAGTATAAGAATGACTGTAACTAATAAAACAGTTATTCAAGAAATCTTAGAAAAATCAAGAATCAAAAATGTTCAAGTAAAACAAATTAACAAAGAAGGCGTATCCCCGACCCAACCGTCGACCGTATTCAAGTGTGTGCCCACCTAAACAGATTTGCCGTAACTCGTAGTATTTCGTTAAATTAGTCCGTTTGTTGTGCCTCTCTGAATCGCGCTAATGAAGTTTCCTTATCGACACAATGAAGCGATCCATTATCTTCAACTGCCTTTGCAAATAAATCTACCTTTTTGTAGCCTTTGGATCTGAGAGGATAAGCAGTGGTCTCACCATCATCATGATCCTCCCACTTATTTGTCTAAGCGATATAAGTATATGTCTTCTTTTATATATCTTTTTCAGTCACATTATGTTGTTTCTCTATACATATACTGATATCACCAATTTTTCTACTAAGCGTAACGATTATTGCTATTGTTATCTTTTATCTTTCCTAATCGTCACATTTGTCTTCTTCTGTTTTCACAGTCCACTTATTCCAAATGACTTCTCGAAAACAACACAATCAAGAACTGTTTTCATTTCTGACTTCTTCTCTAGAAAAATACTAGCCTATATCTTTACTGTATCGCTTTCAATGAGCTAGCTCTTCTACTGTTTGACTGCCCGGTTGTTCTAGTAGTTAGTGGCCATGACTGCTATTCCGGAGGTCGTGGTTTGGATTCTCACCAAGACAAATGTTTCATCATGTTTTTTGTTTGGGTAATTGATCTATAATAATTATGTATTTAGAAATTTATAAGTATGTTTATCAGTTTTCTAGCATGAGATCAGCTCTGTTCGACGAGGGACTAGATGACGTTGAATGAAAGTTGTGGAATATTATATTATATTTATATTATATCTTCAAAGCAACTTTTTTCCTTTTCTGCAACCATCTTCAGTTCTTCACCTAACATAAACCATCTCATATTCCCACCATTGTTTCCCTTCTCGCTTTCTTCATCTATTTGCTCAAATGTTTTCTTACCCAAAACGAATTTCCTCGTGATTCCGTTCCATATTGTCAAATTAGATCGTTTTGTTCATCTGCTGAATACGCTAACGAAGTTTTCTTATCATGTTACGTAATGATTTGCTATGGCGCCAAGTAATGAGTTCGAGACAAGAAGGTTTTAGTCTGATTGTAATTGAGTGTTTTATTAGTAATCCTATTAGAATAATTAGTGTATAATTATTGACAGTTGATTAGGAACAGTACATGAAACTTCACATTTCAATTCTCTAAGGTTTGGTTTCTGTAAAAATATTATCGACGTCAGTAATTTATTGTAAGATCAGAGTTATCTCAGCAGCTATTAGCAAATAACTTTCATTCTACTAGGCGTATGATCAGTTACAATATTTATCAAACTGATCGAACAAATTCTATATAAATTTTGTAAATATCATCTTACCCATAATTTGTATAAAATTGGTGAAAAGAAAAAACAATTATAAGTAAGAAATTAACCTGTACAATTTAAAGCTCTTCAGTCACTTTAGATATGGTTCCATAAACTCACCAGTAAGAGGTTTTATTTCAAGGTAAATTAATTTCTAAAACTTTCATATGTGAGTCCACAAGGGTTCAATTCTATCGAGCAAAAAGCTAGATGGGTTTTACTTATGGCCTATTGACAATTCAGTCCACCCTTTTTCGCTTACCCATTCTGAAACCGCAGAAATACTACACATGACTGCTGCCACAACCACCGTAAGTCTTGCAAACACTTGTAATAAAACTTCAATTTGTCCAACCGCTCACAACCCTCACAGAAATGAGGGAAAAAAATAAAAATTTCCATCCCCACACGAACGGAGAAAAAAAAAACATTTATCAACGCAATGGCATGGATTCTTGAAACAGTCATATCAGCAGTTCTTACTAAACACCTCGACATTTTCTCTACACTTCATCCATTACCGTTTTTGTACTGAGTCATAAGAGCTTCTTGGAACAAATGCGACGATGTAAACTGAACGATATAGAAGTGTCGCTTTGTAATTTACTCGGTGGTGTGTCGTGGTACGAGGTTAGGGGAAGCCGAGGAGTGTCGCGAAATCGCCGCGTTTTGTACACGATAATACCTCTTAGACGAGCTTCCCCTTGAGATGGGGTGACGTCATAGGATTGAAACAGAAGGATTGGGAATTTCTTGTTATATAGGATAAAGGAATGACGGATAGTTGACACCGTCACCTCTAGATAGAACTGATGTTTGCAAGAGCTTTGAAAATGCATACTTCTTCTTCATGTTTATGGTTCCTTGCAGATATATTGTATTAGCTGGCATTTCTGACTTTAAGTAGAATTGATTTTTAACCGACTTCTAAAAAAGGAGGAGGTTCTCAATTCGGATGTCTGTATTTTTTTTGGTTTCTTTTCGATTTGATTAATTAACAAGAGATACAAAATGTAAGCGTTCTAGGACTTCGAGTTATCTTTCCAGAAAATCCCCGCGGTCCCAGCGGGCGCCGGCCCTGCTGGAGCCCTGGCTTTTTACTGACATCTCTTTGAAGCACGTATGGAACACTAATGCACCGTCAATGACGATTTGAGCTAGGTTTGGATGGTTACTGGATGGGCAGACATCGAGCTGCCTATTACTAGTCATCCACAAGCTTGCACCTACTGTGATTGGGGATTATGGTATGACTTCCGAAACCTGGGGCGTCTCCTGTTGCGGCGTCGTATCTAATTTATTTGAGTATTTATTTTGACCTGGCAAAATTCTTATCACCTAACAGTCAATTAATGTAGTATATCTGTTATCAACCGATTGCGATGATACAAGCCTAAGTAATATTAAGTTACACACAATTTTAATGTACAAAAATTATTTACGTCGATTTTGAATATTTTACGTGATGTGCACACACCTAAAAATTTCTTTAAATGTATAGATTGTCCAAAGTGAGCCTTCTTATATCTGCACCATCGCAAGAGAAGTAAAGACGTAATCATATTATGCTACGAGTTATTTTAGTAAGGATAATTGAATGAACCTTATACTCACGTTTATAAACGAGTGTGAGGGCTCTCAATAGGTTCGCAGGTTGTTGAATGAAAGCACTGGTTGAAAACCTGTTGAAAGTACTCCAATCTCATCAGTGTTGTTTAATTTATTAATTTAAAGCTGACTTTTATTCTTTGGTATGGTAGCTGATTCTTTTATTGCTTAACACGTTAAGAGCGCACTCATTTTAGTAATATTTCCATTTCTGCGATACGGTACTTTTAAGACCTCGTTTGAAAATTGCCATTTCGGAAACGAACCGAAACCAAAAACGGCGGTAAGGGGCTTATTAGACCTCGTAAAGTTTAAGGACCTAAAAGCTTTTTTTATTAATAAAAAAGTGTCATATTTAACCTACCCCAATGTTATCTTCATTTAACCCAAAAGTTGACTGGTAGAGAATGCCTTGTAGTATTTTAAGTCCGCCTATGTACCACTACTTTACATGAAGATTTAATAAATATTTAATCATTTCGACGCGAGACGAGGTCAATGTGACCCCGTATTAAAATAGATACGCACCGCATTTGTAAGTTTGCGATGATTGTCTAAAGATTTGCATCATATTTTGAACAACTAGTGTTTTCAGTCTTCGATTATTTTTTTAACCGGGGGGTCTTAAAGTCAAAAGTAATTAAGTTACTTCTAAGCAAAAGATACCGGTCAAGCGCACTGTGGGTTTGTACAAACTTATCTATGAAAAAAGTTTAACTCCTAAATTGAGTTACGAAGATTTTCCGAACAGCAAAAAAAAAATTGTAACGTGTGTGACAAATGTGTACATTTTTTTTCTACACATGTGCTATGAGACTTCGCTTCATGCCGAATTTCAAGATTGTAGGTCAACGGAAACTACCCTATGAACTTGTGACTCTCTTGAGTGTCGAAATATACGTTTTTTGCAACATAAAACGGCTGTATCTTTTTTTTCTCGTTAACTTACAAGTTTGATTTTTACAGCTTCAAGAGACCGCTAACTTGAGTATAATGATTTTAATTTCAATTCGATACCTCTAAATACGCGTCCTTGAGATAAAGGGTCTTGACAGACAGACAGACAGACGGACGGACAGCAAAGTGATCCTATAACGGTTTCATTTTTGTCCTTTTGAGGTAAAAAACCTAAACTAAAAAAGTAGAAAAATGTAGGCACATTGAGCAAGAAATTTTATCTTCTACTCTATAATGCTCCTTTCCTGGCAATGCCCATATGCGTATAACTTTAACTTAACATTAGTAAAGTGCAGGGGGCACTTTAAAATACAAATACCCCTTAAGCAAGATTACAAAAGCTAACCAAATACACTTTATTTAAAATCCTCGTGCCCTAACAAATAAAATTCGGAGACTACAACTACCCTTAAACAAGAACTCACCCTCTGAGTTTCACCCCTAAGAGATTACATGTTATCAAATCAAATTGTGCCAGTCTGCTTCACCGGGGAATCGGACCCCATGCCAGAGGCATTGTTGGAACCCCTAATGATGTATGAAGCTAGTCTTCTGTCTAATCTGGTTTTAACAAAGTCGTCTGTCCGTTTGTGTTGGCTTATGTCAGTAAATGCTTGATCGATTTTGATGAAGCTTCACTTTTAAGGAGTTAATGGGCTAACACGTGTCTGCTTATGCCTGTCTACTTGAAATAAATTTTGCTTATAGCAGATCATTAAATATTAATGTAGGATTTCAATGATAGTAAAAAAAGATTGAAATATCATCAAACTTTAACGTTTATTACCATTACCATGAAGAGATCAATCTCTAAGATTTAGCCACGACTTATAAATAATAGCTTCTTCAGGCGTTTCGCTTGTGTGAAAGTAGATAATCATCCCACTGAAACCTACTCCCAGAAGAAAGAAAAAAAAGAAAAAATAAAGAAAGACACCAACCAGACACCAAGAGAACTACCAAGACACCAAGAGGGCCTTTTTACATGAATTGTCAATTATGAATGTATTAAGGTTAAGTTTTTGTGTGTACAACAAAGAATTAAGAAAGACAGGATTGGACACGACATTGCATAAATCTTAAATGCCCAAAAAGCGGAAAGCAAAGCGTTCCTTTTTCTTCTGTTACGCGCACTAAAGACTTTTAGCTTCCCCTCCTAAAATAAAAAGATATAAAACATGCATTTGCCAGCTCCAGCTAGTTTGCTTAAGCCATCATAGTCCGACCGTGTTATCATGAAATATGTTCACGACGGTACAAAGAGGGGGTGCCAGAATCACCGTAAAGAATACGAAACGATTCTATCTGCTCGGTTAGCGGGATGAATTGTGATCTTGTTGTTAATTTTATTTATTAGGTGCCAATATTTTTTGTTACGCCATTCTGATATGTATATGGTGTGGTGAATTTGATATAGTGCTGTTTTTAGGAGTATCTATGTTAACTATTGAAGCTTTTATAGGTATTTTAGAATTTTAGATTGTAGGTCAATTAAAACTGGAATTCGATATTCCCAAATCATTAATGTTTTTTTCCAGCAAAAATGTATATGTGGAAGTGGATTTATTAATATTGCAGGTATTGGAATTAACAAAAATGTTTTATCCGCGTATTAGTGAAGGATTTATTCCAATTTTACCTTTTCAAAATATTAACAAAAGCCACTCGCGCGTACCGACATGATAGCTGTTTTAAATCACTACAATTTTTTTTTTTATTATTATTTAAAGCTCGTATTATGGTATGTATGAACCACAAATATTTTCACAGCGCTCGTTGACGTTATTATATTTACTGATATTCTTAATTTAAAACACAAAACTGTCCTGAATCGACGTCTATCGTGATTCTTTGCATGTTCTTATGTTTAAAAACAGTTCACTGTTCGATTTTCAGGTACATATGCGGAGATGTTAGGAAACGATCAAGGTACTTAATTGCAAATTAATCTGGTGCATCGGATTCTAGTTACCGTCACCAGGTCATCGGTCCACCTTGTCGGAGACCTTCCAATGCTGCGTCTTCCCGTACACGGTCGCCACTCCAGAACTTTTCGGCCTTGTTTACCATCTGTTCTGCAAGCAATGTGCCTTGCCCATTACCACTTAAGTTTGGTGATTCTTCGGCAATTTAACGTTAAATATTATACATTGCACATTAAGATAAAACTAAGCATAGCGACCTTTGGCACTTATGGACAAAAACGATGTAATTTCTATGCCATTTCAATGAACAAAGAAAATTGATACAATTTTCTAAACTAATGGCTGCCTATTTTTACGTAACAATCTCCACTCAAGTTTCCATAATTACAGTGAGCGTCGCACATACCTCCGTCCTTTGAACAAAACATTTGTAGTTGAAATCTTAATGGGACACTTAGAACAGGGACCATTGTTTGCTTTTGTCCTCTGACTAGTACAGTCAGGCGCAAAAATATGTAACCTACAATGTAGTGAAACTGTTGACACTAGTTTTTTAATCAAATTAAGAGGTGTAATAGAAAAGTATACCACAGAGATACACACATTACATCCAATTTATTTCTAAATACACACATATTATAGACTAGCTGACCCAGTGAACTTCGTAGGTACTGCCAAACAATCAATGAATGTAGTATGTCCTTCGATACAGCCAACCGATTGCGATGATACAAAGCCTAATAAGAAATGTACCAAATTACACACAATTTTAATGTACAGATTTTATTTACATCGATTTCGTACGTTTTACGTGATGCGCGCACAATTAAAAAAACTTCCACAGATTTACTATTTACGAATAAATTACACCCAGATACAGATCAAATGATCGTGCTCTTCATACAAATCTCTGGCATGGCAGACATGGCCACTAACTACTAAAGTAACTGGCCTATCACAATACTTTGAGTTCGAGGTAAACACCATTTTTTGTTTTTTGACAGGCTTGTGTTTGACGCTTATCTCACCATCAGGTGAAAAGCGATGATGTGGCTGGCGTTGGAGCACACTTGCCTAGAAACAACCAATACATTTTTGACTTAAAGACCGTTCGCAAACATATTTTAGCCGTTGACTGTACACAAAATTATATGGGACCCAACATAGCAGAATTACGCACATTATGCGTAGTAACATACTCGTAATTGAGGTACATGTCTGTCTGTGTGTTCAAAGTTAAAGCTTTGGATGTAAACTGTAAGTCTGAACTAACAAGTAAAATTGTTTGGCCTTTAAATTGGATTGTTTTAATTACTTTTATAACATAGGTACATAATATCACGCACGTACTGCCTTTGAAGGCAGAGAACAGAGGTGAACCTTAGCACACCTTACCTCCAATAATATTTAAATTTTAAATAGATTGCTTCTCGGAAAGCGTGTCCCATTGTCAGCCACATCATCGTTTACCATCAGGTGAGGTAGTGGTCAAACGCGAAAATAACAATAATATTTAAAAAAAAAAAATCGTTTGTTGGGGTTTATTGCTTGCACAAATTCAAATTCCCAAGTTGCTGTCGCGAATATCACGTCGCGTTGGCCAATCTGGATTCGTACCCAAGGCCTCTCAGTCAGCTGTTTAGCGCTTCCGATTATAGATCAAGGAGGAGTGGCAGGTCCCCTCCTTCTTCGAAGCAGTAATGCTAGCAAAGGAAGCGGCTGAACGCGCGAGGCAATGGCGCTGACGCCCCTGCCACCGATAATCCGATCCTGATTTCCGGCCACCGTAAGCTACGGACGATGAACAATAGGTGACTCGCTGTCCGACTGTCTGCCAACCGTCCGGACCAAGCCCAAGTCGTCGATGGCGCGTATTATTCCACACGCGCCGTAAGGAGTTGACAGCAAACAGTAGGGGCCCAGCAGTGTCAAAGCCTACTGAGGCCAAGGATTCGTTTCTGAAAGGAAGATTCGGCCCAAAAAACAAAGAAACAGGAGTAAGTTTTTAGTCTGTAAAAGTCTGACACTATCTCCCACTCAGCCCAAGAGCGGGGGATGTCATTGTGTGATTGTCTCACCTAAAAAAAAGAAGGTTATTAATAATTTTCAAAACTGTGCCAGTAGCTTTTACTCTCTCTACAATAAAATACTCCTGCTCTCTAGATAGTATCAGATTGTCTCATATACTTCAGAGCACAAATAATTGTCCCACTTTAGTTTAAGTTTTATTGAAATACTTGAGTTTTCTTGAGAAATGCAGCCGGATAAGATTTGTATTGTGATAGCCAGTCTAACAAGCTTTTTGAAGAGTTCTCCAGCTACTTACAGTTTCTATGACTTCTGCGCTGTTTAGCATTTCAAAGGGATAGCAATTCCTTGTCGCAAGCAAATAAAGTAATTTAAAACATTTACAGTTTGCTAACTATATTCATCGTCACTCATATCATTTATTCATTTATCTGCACTTCATTCATCCACGCTTAATGCTCTCCTTGACAAAAATACATGATATGTTTGGGGAAGAATGGAAGACGATACTGTCAGAATGAATGAAATTCTGCGAGATGAATGCATGACTGTATCTACTATTTATTAAATAAGTAGTATCTACCACCACTAGAGTCCTGCGCGACATGTGACTTGTCTGTGTTAATTTTCATGTTTTATTGTTTTTTCCTTTTTATGTTATGTGTTTAAATAGTGTAATTGGCTTCGGCCGTTCTTTTTGATTTAAATAAATAAATTCATTCATTTCATTTGTTCTTGTTTAATTTTTTTATTGATCTACACTAATATGTTATAGAGGTAAAGGTTTTTTTTTGTTTGTAAGAGGTAATCTCTGAAAGTAGTGCTCCGATCGCTAAAAGTTTTTTACCGATAGAAAGCTGTTTTATTCCTGAGTGACATGGCCATATTCCATGTACGCTGGCGAAGCTGCGGGCAAAAGCTAGTCATCAATAGAGATAGTGGCTAAACGCAAGCATATCAATTATCATCATTCTTCCAGCCGAAAGACGTCCACTGTTAGACTTAGGCCTCCCCTATGACTCACTACAACGACCGGCCCTACGCATTTCGCATCTATCGGATTTCCGCAACCCTGACTATTATATCGGTCTATTTTTATTTTAATAAGTACAGTAAAATAACTATAGAGTACATTTTGTAGTCCAATTATTACTATTTCAATGTTTAACCTCTCAACATGCTTATTTAGTGACAATAAAGGAGAAATTAATAAATGACACTCTTGTAATCGTTAAAACTGTTTAAAAAACAAGTCTACCTTATATTATAGTCTTACCTTATTTGCGTTTATTTAGTGCACATTCACTATCCACTGACGATAATAACATTTTTTTAAATCTCTCTTCATCCACGAATGCAATAAGATCTTCGTTTGCACCCAGTTTTTAATGTAAACTGTCTATAACATGCCCACCACCCTAGACTGCCCAATATAATTACCAAATAATATCCCCATTAATAACATGACCATCCAATCACAGGAACGCCCTCGCCCGACCAACGCAATAGATAAGTACACAAGGTCAACTCCGCACAACAGGCAAAACTGGGGCGCACACATAAAGATGCGTACGCCTACGTATGCACGATACTTTCAAAGAAAAAGCCGGTCGCGAGTGCGCCTGTACTCGGTGTACGTGAAATGTGCCCGTATATGTGTGCCTTTTTACTAGTTGTATCTACGGGATTATTCCAAGGAGTTGCCTTAACCGTCGCACACAAGGGACAATTGAAGGAACAAATGTGGGGTTTTTAGTAAGAAAAATTCTGTTTGGTGTTTTACCACCTCAAAAAATATGTCAAACATAGAGTCAAAATTCTTCTTCTTCTTCTTCTTCTTCCTGCCCTTGTCCCATCTTATTTGGGGTCGGCGCAACACGTTTTTTTTCTTCCATTCTGTCCTGTCACTCGTCACGCTATCACTAACATAGAGTCAAAATATAGGTAACATTATTTAGCTAGGACTACTGATTTTTTACTTTTTGGCATTGTAGTTTTTACCTTGTGCACCTTCTGTACCCACCTACTCTGTGCCACAATTCCTCATTTACTTGCCTAATAAGAAGAGATGTCATTATCCTAACAATTTCCTTTAAGGGTTAGTGCACACAACCCTCGGCTAGGGCCGTTATAATCTGCTCAGTTTATCTTTATAGCAGGAACATGTAACGTGTGGATACGGCTTTAGTTCTGGGATTGTGAGGGGAGTGATGTATTGTGTAGATACAGTGATTTAGAGATTAAGGGGCAGTTGGAATGTTCGTTCATTACTTTGTCTTTGAAAAGAGAAAAAAATATCATTCATAGATCTTTGACAGTTCTTGCAGACGCCAGAAAGTCTGACAATCAGTCTATCCAGAGTATTTATTGCTCTGCTCAGTAAGTGGGTTGTGGCGGTCAGATAGGCACAACAGTTACAGAGAGCCAGACGCCAAATACTGACCGTCAGTTTATCTAAGGAGTACCTAAGTACCGTATTGCCCAGTAAGTGGATTGTGGAGGTCGGATAGGCGCTCTTTAAAACGCGGGTGTTCAGTTAGTTTGAAGCCGATCCTAAGTTGGTTAGAAAAAGGCTAGGAAGATGATTATAAAGAAACCGTCGACCGCATAATTGGTTATCATCAGATGAAATAGAGGTAAAACCTATCAATATTATAAATCAAAGTCTCTATAAGGCATTTTAAACTGTAGCGACATCTCTATTACTGCGTAGAAACTAAACTACAAAATCAACGTAGTGTTAGTTCGCCGCGCGCTTAGAACACTTACCGCCAGTTTCCGGAACGTTGATCAAAATCAAAATTAACTAATCAGCTGTCAAATCTCTTGTCAAGTATCAGTTGGGTTGCTGAAAGGATGATCAGCTACTTTGATTTGATCATCTGATTAGTTGACCGCGCTGTCAGATCTTAGTACAAAATCACATGCGAAATTCCATTTTGGGTTTCTGGAACGCTGATTATTTTGATCATAGATTAAACTACTGTCAAAAGCTTTGTCAAGAAATCAATACAATAGTGCATGTTGACAAATTAACAAATAAATAATATTGGCTATTTACGTGAATCTTGTGGTTTCTCTGCAGATTATCATTTTTACGGTGTGAAATCATGTTTATTAAGTAAAATCACAATGTTTTTAATGTGTTTTTGCAAAAAGCATTTCATTTTTGCGTTTTGTTGTAGATGTATTTTTCGGATATATGTATATCCACAAGGAGTGATGAAGAATTGCATAAATCTCGGCAAATTTTTCAAAAAAGGAAGTATCCCTACGAGTACTCAGAAAGAATATAAAAAAATTGGGACCGAATGAGCAAAGCCGCAATCACGTTCCTAGTAATTATGATAGATCCAAAAATAAAACCTTTAACATTCAGAAACAAATCTATCAGTGCATTGGAAAAAATACTATTTTCACGCATCAAGAGCATTCCAAATAATAGTAGCTGATGATATAAGGATGCATAAATCAACATCAAGCCTCGATTCATCTTGATTCCCCTAACAGAAGAGCGCAATATAATTAAAAGTGGATTTAATAGCTTTATAAATTTAGTTCTAATCTCATGTATAAGCTATCACTGAATCATTAGGATGGATGAATATTTAAATATAAACAAAGATTCAAATCAAATGTTTAATTTCAGTATTAAATAGTTCAAATAATATTCTATTAACAACAATAACATTAAATACAATTAAAAAGATTCTGATTCCACATTCCAAGCGTAGATCTCTATGGAGAAGAATGTGCAAGAAACTCCAAGGATATTTTCAATCTTGTTTTATTATTAGACCTTATCAGCTATTCCATCTTTTAAAAACTGTTGTAGGAGTGTTTCTGCCATTTCATTTTGTAACTGAAACAAATAAGTTTGTTAGAAAAATATAATAAAGTTTATGAGAAGACGATCTTTATAAATGTAGATATGCTTTCTAAATTATATACCTCTTCATCTGTATTGTTTTATTCATTAGATATAACTTGCTAAACATAAAGACATGCGATGTTCTGCCTCGTAACCCTTTTCAAATTCGAAAAGGCAGTGTAGAGCTGTCTTTGAGTTCTAAGCACCTCAGCGATGCTGTTTTAATCTCTAATTAGACATGTCCAAGCTTATTTTTTTTGTATAATTGAGAATTGCATTTGTTGCTTTATTTTCTATAAAGTTTTTCTATCTAGAAAAAACCTCTAAAATGTATATCTATTAAGAGGTTAATTACTAAGATGTAGGTGTTTCTTCACTTATGTAAAATTTGTAACTTATTTGTGGCGTACTTACTTTTGAACCAGTTTTAATAATTTGCACTTTTATCTTTCTGAGAAATCTTTCCCTCATGAAGCCATTTAAAAAATATTATTAAATATGAATACACAATTATTTGAAAATAACGTGTTTTGACATATTTATCTGTAGCAAGCAAAGTTGTTTTGTTGTCAAGGACGACGCAGGTTATTTTTTTTACTGGTTTAATACAAGGTCTTTTAAGAAACTTTTTCACAGTTGAAACTAAAATATCCAATCGATGTGACCATTACTAAAAACAATCCACATGACAAATCAAAATGATCATAGATTAGTTAATTTTTCACTAATCATCCTTTCAGCAACCCGAATTGATTTGACACAGCTGTTAATTTAACAGCTGATTAGTTAATTTTGATTTTGATCAACGTTCCGGAAACTGGCGGTTAAATTGTCTAAAAATCAACTAACGGTCAGTGGCCCTGACTAGACACAACTTCCACCAAGTCGGAAGATCATCCTTTTCAAAGAAAGTTAACGGGACTTTACACCCTAGTTCACATATCTAAAAAAAATATTTTACCCTTATCAATACCACTAAATTAAGAAGTCCTAAACAATAGTCTGAAATAAACTATCGGGCAGTGGCCCAGACCACGACACAACACCCGTCTGGTCAGAGGATACTTTATTTTCAACAGAGGACAGCGGGACTTTACACAAAAAAATATTCCACTCCTTTCAATAACCCCAAAATCCCAAAATTAAGAAGGCTCAAACTATGTTTAAAGCTTTTTCTTGATAGCGTTTGCATAAGTCATTAGACCGCACTAAACGACATGTGCCTACATAGTTTATTAGGTGTAATGTCTTGTCTAGACATTTTTGTCGGCTTCAAGCCGTTCATCAATTATTCCAGGACTCGTTCCGTCTAAACTGGGCTTAGTTTTGTCGAAGTGAATATCAGTATCCAAAGAGTTAAAGTTATTTAATTTGTAAAGTGAATGGTTTTTGTTCTGCAGTGGTAAAATGTTTTTTTTTTAAGCTGAAAAATCATTTAATACCTTCTTCCGCTCTTACACCCTAGAACATTGGTGTTATTTTAGACAGTGATAGTCTGACACCCCCTCTCGCTTCACTCCAAAATGGGTAAAGTCTGTAGATGATTGCCAACCTTATAAAAAAATATTCATAGTCATAGTAAGTTTATTGACAAGGAATTCTGACAAGTCATATATAAATTATATTACAGTCAAAAAACTATTATTAATACATTACATTATTAAACAGATAGCAAATAGTAAAGCCAATAAAAGAAACAAATAAATAGAAGTCAAATGACACATCAAAATAATCAAATCATAGAAGAGTTTCTAAAAATTACAGTCCAAATTAATACGAGTAGATTGTCAATGTTTAATCATCAAAATACATACACAGTACAGGAGTAATTCATACTGTGGGGCAATTTTTTAAATTAAATCTAGCTGTAAATAATTAAAACATCATGATAAAATTACAAAACAAGTCATACAGAAAACGAACTACTTCCCCAATTTAATTCTCAGTTTAAACGCAACCCCATGGCAGCAAGACATTTAACAAAAATTCAATTAGCATAAATTTACCCACTCGCCCCCTTGGATTAAATTTCTTATCTATTATTTTGATACGGACGTCCGTAACGCGTAGGTCGTTTATATCGGGCATTAGGCTCGATATGATCTGTGTAACTTCATTGTAACCGCAAATAAACACCCCCTTAAGATTACGGTACTATGGGGTGAAACTCACAATGGGTTGAGTTTTGTGTGAGAATTTTGGGATGAAAGTTTTGATAGAGAAAAAAATGGTGGTTTATTTATTTATTACTTTATTGCACACTTTAGCTTGTTACACGACAAACGTTTACAAGAATAATAAGTGTACAATAAGTAGGTGGTTATTGTTAGTGAAGTAAAATTGTAAAATACGAGTATGTACAACCTTATTTTTGGGATAATTCCGAAACACGTGTCTAGTTCTGTCTTAGTCTATTTTTATGTAATGTACAAATTTTTTATAATTGTAGGATAAAAAATCACAAAGTTATAAGCTTATTATGTCAGCAAAAATACAAGGTCACCGGGCCATTCAGATGATTGAGGGGTTGTTTTGCACTTGCAATCTCGCACCCAGCTGTTTGATAGCGCCTAATACTCGCTATGATCTGCCGTGACCTTGTCGGTTATGACCAAATTATGACCTTTTTAAATATTTTTAGGAAAAAATCCATTTAAGTTACTGATTTTGAACAAACCGTTTTCAGGGTTCGCGTAAACTATAAAGTCGCTTTTAAAAAAGTTTTATACTTTCATATTACTCACCTCTGTAACTGGAAAAACACGCCGCTCATTTTATAAATGTTAGTCAAAAACAACTAGTTACTACTACATCAAAATCAAATAGGTACAGTTTTTCTGTAAAACACTTTCAATCAATGAACGGTATTCCCAATCTAAATTCCACGGGCGCTCTCCACCTACGAAACTAAATCACTTGCACCAAACTTAATCAAAGTAATTCCCAATTTAATTAATGGAATGCAAGTCCCATTACTTGCTTACATCCAATCAATTTGATGCTGAAGGACAATTTATTTCACAATAGAGTGAGATTGGGTGCTGATCGAGTTCCCCTAGTACCAGGAGTGCAGGGCGATAAGGAGATTATACTTAATGTGTTGAGATGAGCTATGGTGGAGATGGATTAGAGTTTTTTTGTGCCAAGTGTCGAGTTTATTGACCCAGGGAAATTAGTATCCTCTATGCAATCATTTAAAGTTAAGTCAAGTTCCTTAAGTTTTTTGGGCATATTAGGAGAGGAAAGTTGAGGCCAAAAGGTCTCATAAAATCGGTGACACATTGCAGCGTTATCGAAAACTCCCAAGCTACCAAACACAGAGCTGCATGGCGTCGTATCGCGAGATAGGCGGTGGCGTGGGAATCCCGAGACAGGACCACGGCCACTCTGTCAAGGGTGAACGACTTAGAAAAAGATACAATCATTAAGCATAAGTATAATGAGATTGCCGACATAGCACGAAGAATCGCCAAACTTAAGTGGCAATGGGCAGGCACATTGTTCGTAGAACAGATGGTCGTTGGGGCCGAAAAGTTTTGGAGTGGCGACCGCGCACCGGAAAAGGCAGCGTTGACAGGCCTCCTACAAGGTGGTCCGATGACCTGCTGAAGGTTGCGGGAATCCTATGGATGCGGGACGCACAGGATCGTGCATTGTGGCGACGCTTGGGGGAGGCCCATATCCAACAGTGGACGTCTGTCGGCTGAGATGATGATGATGAAGTATAATGAGCATTTTAATGTCCCCACTACTGGGCAGGCATCGTCTCTAGGAGAGGTAATGGTCCACCACGCAGGCCCAGTGTGGGTTGGTGAATAAAACAATGCTATAATTCATCATTATTTATTTATTTATTATTTTTTATATACTTTATTGTACATACAAAACATAACAAAGAAAAACTTATATCTAAAACACGTACAATGGGCGGCCTTATCGCATTCCGCGATCTCTTCCAGGCAACCTAGAATAGACAGTAATTGTTGGAACATGATATGGGCTGTTATAAGTTCAACAATTAGTACTATTTTAAAATTAATACAATTAATAAAATAAAAAATAATATAAATATAATAATAATTATTTTTTTAATTATATATATTAATTATTAATTTTTAATTAATTAATTTATTAATATAATTTTTTGTATACAAAATTAAATTTAAAGTTCCTTGGCCCGGTAGTTCAGACTGTGTGTTGAATTGGCAGTCAGTCAGTTTCTTCGTTTAATATAGATTATTAAAATATTTAATAATAATATGCTACAACTATCACACAACGCCGTCTAGTCCCAAGCTAAGCTTGTGTTTTCAGAACTAGACAACTGATAAACCTACTTAAATATTTTTATAATCATACCTACATATTATAGATAAATTACACCCAGACACAGAACAAATGATCATGCTCATCACACAAACATTTTGTCCTAGGTGGGAATCGAACCCACGACCCCCGGCATAGCAGTCAGGGCCACTAACCACTAGACCAATAGACGAATCAAAATTGATAAATAAAGAAGAAATATTTTATAGTCACACACATATAGTGGCGTATAAAATATAAACTACTTTCAAGAATTTAAGATCCGATAAAAGATGAAAATATGCTGGTACTTTATGGATAGTAGAATTTACTATTTTTAAAATATTTAACAATAAAATGCAGAAAACCGTTTTAAGATCTATTATCTGTAAAAAAATATCACCGATTAGCTTCTACCAGCGGCTTTTTCCGCGTGATAAACAGTAATTGTGTAGAGTAGCATTCTACTAATGAAAGAATTTAAAAAATTGTATTAGTACTTTCAGAGATTTTCAGAGACCACTGTTGGACATATACTTCCCCCAAGTGCCACTACAATTAATAGTTATGTGCGTTTCCACCCACCTCACGGATTCCAATCCCATGGAGTCCAACACCTTTTTATAATAAAACATGCTTTTACCAACACAAAATATAGCCTGTCACTCAGAAATAAAGCAGCTTTCTAGGTCTTCCAGAACCCCTACAAAACAAAAAAACAAACCTTACCTCTTTATAATATTAGTTTAGACTAGTGTAGATAAAATAAAACTCAAAAAAAATCTCTTTATAATATTAGTTATACAACTTATTCCCGGAAATCGTATTTCCATAACTTCTAACTGCTCATTAGGATCTATTTTCACTCCTGTTCTTGTTTCATCCTTGTCTATGGCATGAAGTATCTCACTTTGAAACACAAACAAATCCTCGTCGTCATCGATGAGGGTGAAACGTAATTCTCTACAAAACGAATCAATGTGAAACTATAATGTATTACATTAGTTCAAAGGCTGGATGCAGCCGTGCCTTCGCCCGAACGTGACCTAATTTAGAAGAAACAAAGCGATCCCAAACGACAATATTAATCTTAATTCTAAACAAACAAAAACAAACCCTAATACTTTAAGAATAACGTTTGTTTCAACCGAAAATTGAGATTTGTTCCTCAATTTTGCAAAACCTCTGCTAAATACTAATGATTTAAACGAAAACAACCCTTATACTCAAGTATTAAAGAGCTGCTTGAGAGTAAATGAAAAAATCGTCGGTACAGTTTCAAGACAACAATACAATTTCAGGTTTTTAACGGATATTGGGATTTAAGTCTAAGGAATAAGATGTACATTAGACGCAAAATAAAATTGGCGCTGACGCCATGGATTCGATAAGGCCCTTGGTTTCAATCATTGGCAGAATAAAATTCGGTATCTTCTATTTCGTTTTTGTTTACTCGATTTTGAGTTGAGACGTGATTTTGAATATTTTTACTACAATGAACAAGAAAGATCTGAGGTCAATACATGTCACATTATTTTATATGTCGTTATCGTGAAAGAGGAAAATTACGAAACAATAAATTTCCATTTTCCTTTTCCCGTGCAGTCCTGAATAATTTAACTATAAATGAAACTACGTAACCAAGACTTCAGGAACGGGAGCGATAGTATCGATGCGATAGGCAAAAATATTCAAGTTTTCCACTTACCTGAAAGCACCACCATTTTAATAATAAAAATCTAATTCGCCCACAAAATGGCCAGTAAAACCTAGCTACCTGAATACTGGGAGCTTCCTTTATATAACAGCTGAGGAAGAAACGCCGTGTCAGCACATAATACATCTTAGTGCGAGCGCAGTCGGTCCGGTCGTGTCGTCTCTTCGCTGACTTGCACTTCTACATACATCTCTTAGAGGGGTATGGGCGCCTGGTAGCTCGATGTTGTACGAGGAGTGTTTGGGCTGCGTACATATTGGTTCAAGCTGTAGGTACACATTTTGAAACCCTTTGCTAGACATTAGACTGTTTATTTAGTCGTCAAAATTGAGTTTTGTTTATCATGGACTATTTTGAGCGGGTGACATTCATATCTGTCTGCAAGTTAGATATTTATTTAGGTTTCCAACTCCTAGCTTCTACCATGTCTGCACTGCATGAAAATTGTCCTATGTATTTGCGTACCAATTCAAGCTACTAATTAAATGTAATTTGTTATTGTGCCAGACCAGTTTTGAATGTTTAATAAGCACATATGGACGCTGCTCAATAAAGTACCGATTCCTAATGGTTACGGATTTTAGATGGCAGACCCGCCATAAAAACGAAAGGTACTGACCGTGTCACGGAAAAACAAATGGCGTTCGCTAAATCTATCCAGGTCACTCCAGAAATTGCTTCTGAAAACCTTATAACGTTAGCTCAAGAATAATTCAAGAGAACTTAAACGTGAATGGCTCTGAAGAGTCTCTGATGACCTGGTACTACTGCAGTGCTATGTCAGAACATAATCCGTCTTATTGCGAGCTCGCAGCTGACTTGCAGTTTCAACCGAATAACTCTTTAGATGGCATGCATGCCTGGTAGATTTAGTTTTGGAGTTTGCTGAGTAACGTACAATATTTCATACTGGTTTATTAATAAGTCGTTCTGTATCTGTAGATAATATTTTTATTGCTTTTCAAGAAATAGGAATATTTTGCTTGCAATTTTGGGTTCTCACAAGATATGATTAAGGAACATTTTTGTTTACATCGTTCAATCTGGTTGCAAGATTTTGGGTCAGCCTCCAGTTAAATCGTATGCAGTTGAGTACCATTCTTTTACATGAAACGAATGCTTATCTGACCTCCACAACCCAGTTACTGGGTAACAAATGAGACCAACGGCTTAATGTACTTTCCGAGGTTCAGAGAAATCTCGATATAATTATATTATGATAACCATCTTCGTCGTTCTGTGAATGGGTACCTGTTATTATTTTAGCCACGAACTCTTCCAATTTTTGAATTCAGAATTATTGTTTCAGTAAAACATTTCCATACTAGAATTTTGAGTGGCACTCACAAAAAAATAATATTGCACTGCTTTCACACATTTTTATTGAAGCAATCGGTCACTGTATCAATTGAATCTATGTATATAAAATATACATTTGTATGGCGTATTTTGATAGCGTATGCTACAGAGCGCCTATCGGCGATCACGTACGAACTATTATGTCTAAATTTTATCCAATAACTGAAATATTGGAGGAACGTGACGTCTTTTTTAGGCAGCCATTACTTTTTGCTTGTACGCGAAAAGTGGATTTTTATTGTGTAGTTGTGTTGTTGCAGTAGGTCAAGTTGGATTGTGATTTAGAATTTATTCTTAGTCAATTTAAGATGGGATGAAAAACGCAAACAGCACAGAACGTCTTTTGGAAATTATTTCAAAGGAACATATTCCAGGGGTTTGAATTATCTACAGTTATTATTATAGGACATGTTTTAACCGTGACTTACTAGTTATGTACCAAAGTTCAGCTATTCGAGAATGAAGAAGTAACAAACATAGGTATATACACTCACAAATTTTACAATGTTAACGTGATCGGTACCTAAAAAATAGGTTTAAAAAAATATCACTGAACAGTTCAGGTAATCAAACACCACAAAACGGTAAATATTTACATTTATTAAAAAAGTTAAACAACAATCAATTTCACCCCTTCACACGCTATTACACCCTCAACCCACTAAAAAACGAATTAAATTTACTTCCCGACGTATGTTGGAACAAGCTTTATGTATTCATCCCTTGATAAACTGCGCCCATTACAAAGAAAAATATTCCCTCTCCTCTTTTTTAATTTAATCAAAATTATATGAAAATGGTCGACCAAAATTTATTTACCCTTCGAAATTTTCATTTGAACCTTATTTTGATTGAGGGAAGGTCGTGTTTTTGTTTTGTTAAGTGCAAATTTTGCTTGTTTGTAAGAAGGGCGATCGCGAATCAGTCTGCAGTACGAACCTCTGAAAAAAAAAACAAAGATTGTACTGAAAAAAATGAACAGACGCGGTAAATGTTGTGGAAAGAGGTCTTGTATTAGTAAATTAAACTCGAAAACAGATTCAGTAAATTGAGTGTTTTTTTTTCTCTTAAAAAGGGTAGACACAGTAGAGAAAAAAAATACTATTAAGTAAAGGAAGAAAGAAAGAAAGAAAAACTTTTATTCGTACCTCACACATACAGCAGAATTCGATAGTAAAATAAAAATAAAAAAAACTTGAAAATCTGTGCAAGGCTAAAAGGGTGCCTAACTCAGCATATGCTGCGATATTTAAAAATATAAATAACGCAGCGCTGGTATAAGTCTTCCTTATCCTAAGTAAAAGGCAATTAAAAAGAAACTTACCGATCGAATTTCGATTATGGTGGCCAATTGCAAGGGAGATTAGCCAAGAACGCAAGAAACATTGTAGTAGTAGTTTGTGCACAAATGTGTGCACAAACACAGGTGCATTTTCTAATCCTTTATTCGCATAGTGCGATGAGATGGAACTCCAATACTAGCCAGCTGAAATCAGGCGGAGGACCAATGACTTTATATGTTTTCCGAAACACAGGGCTTACATCACCAACTTCCAAACTGCGGGCTGCTAATGAAAAGGCAAAGTTATTACTATGCTATACGTTACAAGTGTTATGTTATATAAGAGTATCCAATAAGGATTAATAAAAAGCCCCTTAGATTTCTTCCCATTCCTAAATGAAAATAATGTTTCTACGAAGGTCCTCCCAAGTGGGGGACACCTCCACCGTATACTCTACCGTGTCTATCGGGCGGTCCTCACCATGGTTTGTATTTTTTTTTACGTGTGAAAATCATCCTATTACATCTCTCAACCTTGGGTGGAGTCACGCATGTGTTCTTCAGTTTTCCTTTGCGTTCTAGGACTACGGGTATCTTCTTTAGAATTTCCCCGCGGTCCTAGCTAGTGGGTATAAGTCCTGTTGGCCCCCCACAGTTTGCTGACATCTCTTTGGGAAGTGCGTGGATCACTACGCGGTCGTCACGACTGGGCTCGGTACGGTTAATTAACGGATGGCCGCGGGCTTCACACACGGTGATCTGGGTGAGGCAAAACTGTGGTGCAGTTTACGCGTGTACCTACCACAAGCCTGAGAGTCCAATATGTAGGTTTAAATTTCAGAAATTTGTGCTAAGCTACTAAGGTAATTTAGTACATTTAGCAGCGTGTAATTGTCACTTCTCACAACACATCCGGTTCTTAACAAGGCTTCTAAACAACGCAGAAAAAACATTTGCTCGACCCGCGGCTAACCACGACCCGAAAAAGTACAAAAAACAGAATTGAAACATTAAAAATATCTCTCTCCGTTTAAAACGGCAAGGGTGTAGGCGTTATCAGGGGGAGTAAATAATGAAAAACATCCCTTATAAATGAAATCAGACCGGGCCGGTGATGTTGTTCTGACGGACATACCTATACGCACACTTACTTGATGTACCCATGTATATTAAGCTGAATTTAAACGAGTATAGTCTGTCTAATAAATCAACCGACTTGGGAAATTTGTATTTTT
Organism: Mythimna albipuncta; assembly: GCA_929112965.1. Lineage (NCBI taxonomy): Eukaryota > Metazoa > Arthropoda > Insecta > Lepidoptera > Noctuidae > Mythimna > Mythimna albipuncta. Next base: position 735,252 of record OV815984.1, read on the forward strand.
TTTTAATCATTTAAAAAATACTTATATTCGATACTTTTCATAAGGTTCTTCTGTTAGTTAACAATGATCTCTACCTCGCAATCAACCTTGATTATTGAACCCGTGTTGACTACATCAGATTTAGTTGAATCCTAATAATTACCCAAGTCGTTTAACTTATTAGACAGACTCTACTAGCAATATTGATAACCAGCATTTTTGTCCACGTGAAGCTAGAAAACATATAGCTTACTAGCTTTTGCTCACGACTTGGTCTGTGTGCTAAATAATATACCTACTGGTATCCAGCATTCAGTTTGAGATTTATTTATTATTTATTTATTTAGTCTTTATGCAACAAAAAGTACATAGGTGGACTTAATGCCTTAGGCATTCTCTACCAGTCAACCTAGGGTGGTGAAGAGACAATATGGTAGGCGCACAAAAAGAAAATTCATCACCCAGAACAGTACAAAGTAACCTCGCAGGAGTATGATACTAACATCATAAACAATTACTTTTGTTCTAAGACTTTTAAAAATTTCTAATTTTTTATTTCATCAGACCTTCTAAATATTATAAAGTCTATGCGAAGCAAACTATAGTACAATAGTAATGGGGAGCGACGATCGCGCGGCGGGGTGCTTGGTGCACTTGCGTCGCGTCATACAGACGTAGGTATCTGATTTATGTTTTGTAAAAAGCCATAGAATAAAAGTTGTTGTTAATTTATGTTAGAGTCTAAACAGACGGACCGCATTTCAACTGCAATCCAACTGCAAATTGCAGTTTGAATGCAGTTGATACGACTGCAATAGAACTACAAACACGGCTGAAATAGAACTGCAAACCAAACGTGCGGTCCGATTGCAGTCGTGTGAACTGCACACCCACTGCATCCGAACTGCACCATGCGCGGGAGGGCAGAGCGTGCGGGCGGGTGGGTATGATGCAGTTCGGATGCAGTGGGTGTGCAGTTCACACGACTGCAATCGGACCGCACGTTTGGTTTGCAGTTCTATTGCAGTCGTGTCTGTAGTTCTATTGCAGTCGTGTCAACTGCATTCAAACTGCACTTATACTGCAATTTGCAGTTGGATTGCAGTTGAAATGCAGTCCGTAAGTTTAGACCCTTAATTATACAGTCTTTCAATGTTGTTAGTGTTTTACAAATAACCCAGTACCTATACAGACAATACTATATAATTAAACTTAAGTTTCGAACTATAGTAAATTCTATGGCGCCACATTTGAACGAAATTTTGCATCGCGCAATTAGAGTTTTCCACGCGATTTAAACGTGTCTATACAACAGCTTGATATTATCTCTCGGGCAGTTGCCCAAACCAAAACCATAACACTCGTCTACTCAGAGGATAATAATCCTTTTAAACGCAAGTTTGCGGGACTTTACACTATGCTCCTTAAACTTTGACATCTTAAAGTTGACATCGTAATACTCGAATATGTAGCATGCAGTATGGACATCGTTTTGAAAACATGCTTTATGGTAACTCTGTGTTCCTAGTACCTACTTCGATAATGTTTTGTTCAGGAAATTTCCCAGTAGGTAGAGCAAAATTCATCAGTTTATGTACTGGTTAGTGTGTGTAATTAATTTACCGATGTCCAATAAGGTGAGCGGGGAAGTCTGTTGGAAGTCAAAGGGCTGAGCTGATGGAGGATGATAATGTAGAAATTTTACTAGGATGGAATGATTTGACGTTAGATTAAATTCAACAGTATTTGCATCCCATTTTAAGTTTCATGACGTATCAAATCAAATCAAATCAAAGCATTTATTTCAAATAGACCATTTACAGGCACTTTTGAATAGTCAAATGTCGGTCAGTCCAAGAAAAGTGAAGCTAAATTGCATGTTCCAAAGAGTAGGTCTCTATGGAGAAGAACGTGCAAGAAACTCCATGAACACTCTTTTAAATCATATTATGTGTTACATTATAATGCTTGGTTACATATTACTTGTTGCTTCTATCATGTGAGCACAATGTCGATACTGAAATAAAAATGTAAAATAATTAAAAGATAGAAACTGAATTATCCATACAGTAGACAGACGGACAAAACAAAGAAGATAAATAACCAGGGTTGTCAGATATAGTGGAAGTTTTCATGGTAAACCGATGGATACAGATGAGTTTTTATTTTATTTATGAGTTCTTCATTTCATTTGTATCCATCTAACGGTCACTGACAACCCTGGTTATTTGTCTGATTTGTTGACTGAACGTTTCGTACTTACATTTATTCTTAAATAGATAAATATTTATCTCCATTTATATATTTTTTTCTTTTTTTCAGGTATGGTCTTCATATCTACGTAATTCATTTTGGCGTCAGTCGTAAACCCGTAATATGTAAGTTAAGTTTTTTTATATTATATTTGAGTAAAAGTAAATATAATAATAATAGCCCATCAAAATTTCATTTGACTAAATTGTCTTGTAAAAATATTATATTATCAATAATAACAATGGCTTCGGCCAGCAACTTTGCCCTTTTAAAAGCAGTAAATCCCAAAAGAATAAAACTGTTTAAAAAATATCCTATGTCTAAGATATGGTCTTTAAGCATATTGCTTAGTTTCATTCAAATTCCTTCAGCTGTTTAAGCGTGAGTAATAAACAAATGACTGTTAAAAGTCCAGAATGTCTAAATTGCCCATCAATTTAGAAATTTCGCTGACAGAATATCACTTTGTGTTATTTCTAATGCACCTACCACACGTACAAGCTTCACCACAGTTTTGCCTGCGCAGTCCGGTTTATATATGGAACTCCGTGTAAAACTGTATCATCATCATTATCAGCCGTTTTAATATTCCCACTGCTAGGACTCAGGCCTCCTCTCTAGGAGAGGCAACGGGCCGTAATCCACCACGCGGGCCCAGTGTGGGTTGGTGAGTGTCACACGTCTTCGAATTTTATAAAACTGAATAAGTTTTACCAACTCCTCACTCGATGTTCCCTGCACAGACCAACCTACATAGGCAAAACTGTGGTGAAGCCTGTGCGTGTAGTAATACCATAAAAGCACACGACAGCGAGGTGATCGGACAACACTCTCCATCTTCCTACACTTTATGACACCCTGGTTCTCCCTACTTTCCATAACACGCTTTACCCAAATCTTTATCGCTTCGACCAGCGTTCGATGCAGTGTGACGTAGTGCGTGATTCGGAACGGTTCACCCACGTTTCTGCCCGGTCTTAGCCGCCATTAATGTACAATAACATCTTGTTTGCGTAGTGTTTGTTATAGGAGGTAGCGGGAGCGGTATCCGATTACGTAAACTATATTTTTGATCTTTCAGTCAGTGTCATTTTAGATATTTTAAATAAAAAAATAATTGGACTTGAAACACAATAAAAAGTACTACTGAGTATGTGTGATAAGTGCTACTGTTCTAATACGGTAAATCGTATGAGAACAGTAGCATTTTTATAATTATTATGAATAAAAATATTCATTCATTTAAAAATAATGAGTACAACTGTACACATTGTATATAGACAGAAAATATAGATAAAAAATCCGTACTGTCATTTAACCTATAAAATCATTTAAACGATAAATGATATTTATTTCGCAAATAGGTTTTATAAATACTTGTAGTCGTCATTTATTCGATCGGTTTAAGCTAGATGAGGCCGATGGTTCCTAGCTGACTACCCTGAGGAGAACCATTATTATTATTATTATACATCTTTATTGCACCATTGAAACCAACTCAGAGAAAATATATAATTAGATACATCATTCCATGATGCTGATTACGATGAGAAATATTTCTATGGAAACGTACGTAAGTACATCCTATGGGCTCCTATCTCTCCTGATGGAAAGTAACAATGAGGTCGAAGATGGATCGCGCTCACCTAGAAGTAACCTATACACTCTTGACTTCTTTAAGTCTTCTTCAAGAGTTATTTATTTCTTTAAGACTTCTGGGGATCTTTATCCCCAAGTTGTAGCTACCAGGAAACACAGGCTTTTGCAGAGAAATCCACTTTAAAGGCGTGTTGTTGCAACGCGCACAATTAATATGTTCCCAAAACGTTTTGTGCGTATAAGTGGGATGCCTACCATCTACGGGTGGCAAATCGCCGTACGCCTTGTGCTCCAATGATGAAACGGAATTATTTGTAATTTTATTATCAAAATTATATTACTGTTTCCCCCGCCATCGCTTGCTCCTCTTACTTGCACCACATCCCCTTTGAGTTTACACAGTGAATGTAAGTGATGGCCTGTACAAACGCGCTGCGCCACAGATCTACCATAAGACCTGCCTCGAGACGTTACCTCGTGTGTGCACGTCATGCTACCCTTATGCTGCGTTGCGATGGTGACGTGTTTACTTGGGAGCCTTTGCAGTAATTTCATGTTCTTCTTTGGTTCTTGATATTATGTAATAAATTGTGTGTCTGTGTTCATGAGGAACTCACCTAGATATCAGTCGCATACTGTGTATACTTTTTTTAATAAAAATAATTTAGGAGTGATATCATCTAATGACTTTTTCAATACATTTACTCGAAAACTCGCTATTATCCGACCAATTTTAGGCACGCAATAAACTGTTTTTGACACTAGTGCAGAAAAGTGCGCGAGCTCTCCCCCGCCACAAAGTTATTACATTTATCGTATCGGCTGGGACCGCGTCGACCCCCACGAGTCGCCGTTCAAACGCCGTTTATTAATTTTTTCGTGGGTTGAAAAAAATCGTTTGATACATGTGCAAAGTCACTGTAGCCCTCGGTTCCATAACACATTCGTCTACGACTACGACTCGTGCGCATTCCGCCTCGGTCGCAATGACAAACATTCAGCACCTGCTAATATGTACTATTTCCGGGGCGACCGTTAGACCTTAACTGACTAAGACTAAAACCGGTCTAGTTATTATAGCCTTCTATCATTACCGGTCTAGTTATCATACTATCACACTCATATTTTAAAAGCGAAAGGGGTGCTATTCTCTAAGAAAACAGCCTTGAGCTCAGCGCTGGCGCAGCGACGAGCCGTGAGCGCAGTACATTGAATTAACAATCCAATGTAAAGGGGCATTAGGTTGTTAATTCAATGTACTGCGCTCACGACTCGTCGCTGTGCCAGCGCTGAGCTCAAGGCTGTTTTCTTAGAGAATAGCACCCCAGGTTTGTGAGAGTGCCTGTTTATGTGTTTAGTACTTTAAAGTTTGTGGGTGTATGTGTTTATTACTTCTTGACGCTCGAACAGATTTTGAAGAAACACGAGTAGACCATGTCCTGGAATAAAACATAGAGTACTTTTAGTCTCGGCAGCATATCTTTTTGGGATCATTTTCTATTCCTACGCGTCAAGCCAAGCTAAGCAAAATGTTGCTTAGCTTGGCTATATACATTAAACTTGTACATTAAAATACAACCGGAATTATTTGCATGGTGCTGGTATCAAATTGCAACAAACCTGGAAGAAGAATTGCTATCATTTAATGAAGAGTTCCATTATTCCAAAGTTGTATGGATAGATAATTTAGATATTAGTTCAGGAGTCAATTAGAAATGTATGAATCAACCTCAATAAGTTGATTAAATATTTTTATTATTACAATAGATCTTTACAAAGAAATTTATTTCAATAAATATGACATTAAAAACTATACGAAACCTTCTCATAAGAAAAAAAATCGTTGGACAACATACAAAAAAACCGGCCAAGTGCGAGTCGGACTCCCCCATAAAGGGTTCCGTAGCAGCAAGTAACAATATGTAGGTATAAAAGTTCTTGTAGTTCATCGTAACTTTAATCGATGTTTTAATAAAAGTTTATTTTTTTTTGACTTAACACGTATTAAAAAATAAACTACTTACTAAATCTTGTTCAAACCAATTTTTGTTGGCAGTTTGTATGGTAATATATATCATATATTTTTTTAGTTTTATCATTCTCTTATTTTAGAAGTTAGAGGGTGGGGGGGGTTTTTTTTTTTTTTTTTTTTTTTTTTCGATGGGAAAAATCATCTTATGACAACCCCCGCTCTTGGGCGGAGCGGGAGATAGTGTCAGACTCTTACTGACTAAAAAACCCATCCCGTTCCTTCAAGCCTTCATACCGGGGCTCGAGCGCCCTTTCGGATAACCCTGGCCCCAGTAGGCTTCGACCCGGCTGGGTCCCTGCTGTTGCTGACAACTCCTTGAGGCGCGCGGGAACAGCGCGCGCCGTCGACGACTTGGGCTTGGTCCGGACAGTTACCGGACGGCCGGACAGCGAGCTACCCATTGCACACTGTCCGCAAGCCCGCGCCTACGGTGGCTGGAAATCGGGATCGGAATCCCGGCGGCGGCGAGAGCGTCGTTGCCTGATGCGGTCGGCCTCCTCCTTAGCGAGCATTACTGCTTCGCAGAAGTCGGCGACCGCCTGCCACTCCTCCTCGCTCCGGACCATGGCCTCGACCAAGGCCCGGCGCGAGAGGTCTCCGCCGCCGATCACCCCCACGAGGGCACGGCGATGCTCTACCCAAGCAGGGCACACCGCGATTGTGTGCTCCACCGTGTCCTCCGGGTGTTCCGCACAGTGGCGACACCCGGGCGTCACTTCCGCTTTAATTCGGAACAGGAACCTCCCGAACTTGCCATTTCCGGTGAGGACCTGTGTCATGCGGAAGGTAAGGACGCCGTGAGGTCTTTCCAGCCACGCCTCAAAGAGGGGACTTATCGCCATAATTGTGGCGTGCCCAGCACTGGGTTGCGATAGTCGCTGACGCCATTCCACCATGAGATCCCGCCGGAGCTCTGTCCGCCATGCCGCGACCTGTCGCGGCAGAGGACTTTCACCCCGGCGTTGCATCTCCACGCGCATGTCGTGCATGTGTGCAAGGACTGTTGCCTCCAGATCCCACGGTGGTAGGCCAGCCAGAAGGCTCGCCGCTTCGCGGGAAATCGTGCGGTATCCCCGCACCATCCGAATTGCCATGACCCTCTGGCAGGCGTTTAGTATGGCCGCCGGTTGCTTTTTCAGCAACGGCGCCCACACCGGCGCCCCGTAGAGGGCCATGGAAGGGTGGGGGGGGTCACACTTTACCACTTTGGAAGTGTCTCTCGTGCAAACTATTCAGTTTAGAAAAAAATGATTTTAGAAACTTCAATATCATTTTTGAAGACCTATCTATAGATACCCCACACGTATGGGTTCGATGAAGAAAAAATTTTTGAGTTTCAGTTCTAAGTATGGGGACCCCCGAAATTCATTGATTTTTTTTTCTATTTTTGTGTGAAAGTCTTAATGCGGTTCACAAAATACATCTACTTACAAAGTTTCAACAGTGTAGCTCTTATAGTTTCGGAAAAAAGTGACTGTGACATGCGGACGAACAGACAGACAGGCAGACAGATAGACAGACAGACATGTCGAATCTATAAGGGTTCCGTTTTTTGTCATTTGGCTACGGAACCCTAAAAAGAAACATTCAGTCGAAATGAGAACCGCCTTTTTAAAAATAGTATCTAAGAACTGAAATGCGACTTCAGGGCAGAACTTGAAACTTAAGTGCAGTTTCAGTTTCCTTTGAAAACAAGCTCAGGCATCCTTTGACCACTTAGCTCTGTTTCTCAAAGTTTTTGGTTTTACCTTGAAGTCCCGTCTCAATTAGGTCGAAATCCAAAATTATTATCTTCGAAATTGTTTATGGAATTTGGGTAATTAAGGGCCTAGACAGAATGTCTGACCTCTTATAACATACAAAATATTATGTAAAGTACATCTTAGGGCCCATGCCCACAGTGACTTTATGTAGCGACACTGTAGCGCGTTAGTAATATAGCATAGTCGGCCTTATAATGTTCTCACTGTTGGGAATCAGGCCTCCTCTCTTGGAGAGAGAATGGGCCCTAATCCACCACGCGGGCCCAGTGCGGGTTGGAAAATGTCATATTTATTCGAATTTTTGGTTCTAGAACATGCCGGTTTCCTCACGATGTTTTTCTTCACCGTTTTGAGGGCAGTGGTGATGAAATAAATTACACAAAGTAATACGCCTGGCTGGGTTTGAACCCGCGACTTACAACTCGTAAGTCGGGGCTGTTACTACTTGGCCTCCACTGCTCTCAGTGTTAGCAGCGCGTTGGCATTTTTCTATAGCGCTTGCAAATGCAACTAACGCGCGTTAGTAGCGATGCTGTCGCGCGCTTACATCGCTACAAAAAGTCGTCGTAGACATCGGGCCTTATGCTTAAGTCAAACGCAACCCATGTCTCGTGTCTGTGAAGTTTCTGCTCATATAATTTTTACTTCAACTTTTCAACGAGACAACTTTTTAACAATCCCGCATATAATTCTTATGAGAACGCGGTAACCTGCTTGCCTTACAACAAACTTTCAAACGAAAATACTCTATATTCTTTAAGACAAACGGTCTGTAATTGCACAAACAGATTAGTTAGAATCTGATACAGAAATATGAACTGTACGAGTCGGAATTTGAGGTTCAAAATTGATTGGTGATAAAAGAGTGTGTTTTCAAACAATCGTGGGAATTTTTCTTGCTATTGTTTTTAAACTCTCTACATAACCTTAGGTTCATTTTGGTTCACTGAACCTAGGCCAGTCGACTGTGACAGAATACATGCAGTTTTTGCTAAACGATAGATAGCTCTTTTGTATAGAAAGATGGTATAAAACTTTATTAGTTATGTTCATGTGCATGGGAAAGCTGGGTTTATCGCTAAAGAAGTAAATTAATTTCTTGTCTTATTCAATTTTCTTGTTAAAAATACGAAAAACTGTGTGATAATCGCATTTAATGTGGATAAGAATTCACTTTTTTTTTGCTGTTTGCTTTTAAATTCTTTTGTTTATGCGTGTTTAGATAGATCTAAAGTAATCGCAAAATCATATGAATGAATAAAAATGATCAATCTACATATATTACACTAATATAATAAAGAGGTAACGTTTTTTTTTTGTTTGTAGGAGGTAATCTCTGGAAGTACTGGACCTATGGATCATTTTTTTTCACCGATAGAGAGCTGCTTTACTCCTGAGTGACATAGGCTATAATTTATGGACGCTGGCGAAGCTGCTGGCAAAAGCTAGTAAAATATACAGTCAAAACTAAATCTTGTCCAATAACGATTTTTGCTCTACAATGGAACATCAACCAAAAGTTTTCTTATTACCTTTCAGTTATACTGGATCTATAATAATACCAGCGCTACGTAATTACTTATCTATCGTAATATTATGCAGACATAAAAAGTTATTTTTGACTTCACACAGGTCTATTTTATTTCATTTTATTGTCTATAAAATAACTACGCCTCTTTTAAAGGTTTTCGGGGAATCGTCAAAGATTGAATGAAGGTATTTCAGTCTTTGACTGTTCCCCGAAAACGTCTTCTTATTTCGTCCTGGTAGTCAGAAACAGTCTGATCTCAGTCACATTTTTAGGGTTCTGTACCTGTACCTCAAAAGGAAAAAACGGAACCCTTATAAGATAATTTTGCTGTCCGTCCGTCCGGTCCGTCTGTCTGACAAGACCCTTTATTTCAGGATCGCGTGGAGTTATCGAATTGATATTAAAACCATATACTCAAGTCTGCGGACTCTTGAGCTGTAAAAAAAATCAAACTTGTAAGTTAACGAGACGGAGATACTTTGGTTTATGTAATAAAAACTGAACATTTCAATTCTCTCGAGGAAATTTTTAGGGTACGTCCCGTTAACCTAGAATTCAGAAAGGCATAAAGCAAGGTCTTATATGACAAGTAAAGAAATAAATCTGAAACTATAAGTTGGTGGTTACGTCACAAGAAAATACTTTTTTGCGATTCGGAAAAATCTTCTTAACTCAATTCGGGAATTGAACTGTTTTCATAGGTAAGTTTGTACGGAACCCTCACGACGCGAGTCCAACTCGCACTTGCCAGTTTTTTTACTATATTTCTCACCTGATGGAAACTAACGATGTGGTCGACAATGGAACTTGCTTGCCTAGAAGAAACCTATTATAAGTCAAGAGGACTTAAAATTTGATACACGTGTAACATTTACTGATTTACGTGCATAATATATTTGATAAGTGAATATATAATGTAATATCGTTTTTTTTCCCAAATAAAATAAAATAAAATAAAAAATAAAATAAAATATGGTAACAAACCAAAAACAACACAAAACAATAAAGAACAAAAAACAACAAAGAATACACAACAAAAAATTAAGAATTAGGAATATGCCTTGAAGGAATTCTGTTTCTAGAAGGTTCTTTGTTCTTCAAACTTCTGTACTCCTGGTGTGAGGAACAGGCTGGTCTCAACCACATGATACACGTGCGATGTTCACAGACGTACGTGCATCATGTGGCTGAAAGTGACTCTGTCTCTAGAAGATTTCGCTTCATTCTTCTTTGAGGTAGCATCAATTTCGTGGCATACAGTTACTAATAATATGCTACAAATATAAGTACTTCAAACAACATAATAATATTTTACAATTTACGCGAAACCTGAATAATTTTTTTTCAGGATTAAATCAAATCAAATCAAATCAAATCAAAGCATTTATTTCAAATAGACCATTTACAGGCACTTTTGAATAGTCAAATGTCGGTCAGTCCAAGAAAAGTGAAGCTAAATTGCACGTTCCAAAGAGTAGGTCTCTATGGAGAAGAACGTGCAAGAAACTCCATGGACACTCTTTTAAATCATATTATGTGTATCAGTAACTGAATCCCAATCCAATAGTTTTGTACACCATGTTATATTTTTTCCCCAAAAATAATTAAGATGGTTACAAGTTGGGCACCACCGACACTAAGTACAACACAGGTCACGGCAGGCATGAAGCGCCAGCAAAGCTCGGTGCAAGAGTAAAACAACGCCTCAGTCGCCTGAATAAACCGATGACTGTGAGTTTTTTCTGACTCATGTATAACGAGCTTATAACTTTGTGATTTTTCATTGCACAATTATGAAGTTTTGTTGCTAGATTCTTTACATAAAAATACTAGACACGTATTTCGGATATTGTATATAATAAAAGTAATGTTGTATTAACTCTTACTTATTGTAAAGTTTTTAACTATCAAAGTTACTTAAGTTTAAATACTAGTTAAATAAGTACAAAATTCTATTGTTAAACGATGACTGATAAAAAATCGAGATACCTGTTTTTAGAAAACTATGAAAATAAGTTGATTATATTTTGTTGATTGAAAGATTATGCTTCCAAATTGGTCCCATAGAAATATTGTTATCATCTGATCATGAACTTCAAGGATATGGAACAGAACTCCTCATAGGATCACAGCAGAACTATAGTTACAAGTAAAGTTGCTTTATTTATACGTGTAGTCGATGACTGACTGAGAGACTGACAGAAAAGGGGGGAGAAAAGGGGGAGCCAGAAGGTAAATTAATGTAATCTAACCGTGTTTGGGACTATTAGAATCGTAATGAGATGTACTGTGGCTATAAGTTATTTAAGTTTGTCTGAGGTTTTTAGTGCTGGTACCATAACTAAAAAGTGTAAAATAAAAAACTTTTTACAAAAAAAAAACATAACAGACTTCAATGTTAAAAAAAAAACACTGAAAAGAATAAAATAACTTTAATTTCGAAATTCAGTGTTAAATAGCGAAGAGACAAAACTATTATAGAAACACCGACTTCTGAAATTAAAATTATTTTATATAAAACTTTAGGTTATATTTTTTTTTGTAAAAAGTTTTTTATACAAATAAACAAGGTTTTTAGTTTCACACACATTCAGAAAAATTCTCTAAGAACAAATTAAAAGCAACACTAAAATGCAATGAAATACTTACCGAATGAATCCACGATATAAGAAACTATTGAAAAATAAACCAAATGAAGAATTTGCGAAAATTACAAAAACTATATGACTCCCCACTGCGCCAGACGTATTTACTTGCACCTTGCAAAGATAAGGTTTTTATACCCATTTTTTTATTTAAACTAAGAGTTTTAAACAGGATGTTTTATTTCTGGAGTAGGTATTGAAGACGATATTATTATTATTATTAATCGGTTATATAACTATGTTGAAAGTTTTGTGAAAGGTTCACTTGTTTTCTTCTGTTATTACAAGTAATATGGTAAATGATATTTATTTTACAAATTGGTTAAAAAATAACCAAGAAAAAAACATTTAAACAAGATTAGATAAGGCCGGTGTTTCCTAGCTGTAATGTAGTGTAATGATGTAATGATGATGATGATTAAAGAAAATTTTGTTGACAATTTGGGGTTGAAAATCATTGAATACTTTCTCCCGCTCTGGGTGGAGTAAGAGGGACTGTCAGGTTTTTTTCTAACTATAACCAATCTGTGTTTTTTCAGTTACCATTTGTGTTCCAGGAGCACTGTGGCTCTTTCAAATAATCCCGGTTTTGTTGGAACTGAAAAAGCATCATCATGTATTTTTCTTTCTGTGAAAAGAATAAACCGGGCATCAATGGCAGTGTAGATATTTTTACGGAGAGCAATTATTATTATTAAAATATAAAACATCAATATTGTAGTAATATTACACAAAATATAGATTAGATTTTACTAGATTTATTAGAACATTAAGAGTAGTTTCCACGTTTCATTAGTATTATTGAATGGTTTATTTTCCACCCACCACTCTCACACTCACACCACTCACCACACTACGCCACACACACTCACTCACCACTCACTCACACTGTGGAGCTGTTGTGCCACGTGTCACAGGCTCGATTTTTTCTCGGAACAAATATTGTAAGACCTAAAGATAGCTGATCCTAATCAGAGCCTTGTAAATATAACAACAACATAAGCAATATTTAATTTGAAAAACAAAAACAAATACCGATACCGTCAGCAGGCTCTAAGTCTCCGTCCATAATAAGTTAACGATGCAATATCTCCTGCGCCTCCTCTCTAATTTACTCAGCTGTGTACAAATTTCCATTGTTATTGAAGTACTCAAAGTAGAATTTACATTTTAGTTAAGTCATTATTTAATCAAAATTGATACATACCTATTAAATACATGTGCAAAGGTAATGCACAATGAATTTTTGATATACTTCAGTTCCAGAAACATTCAAATGAATACCTGTTTACCGAAAATGCAATAAAAAATAACTAACTATTAGGTATTATAATTCTGTCTGTAAAAAATCGCTTTTAGCGATAAGACCACCCACTGTGACGCCCTATTAACCTTTCGAATACCATAATTAGGGACACAATAGAAAGATGATGAGCGCTGACAAACGCTGGCGTTCGGTTTAATGAATTAAACCCCAAGCATTAAGTTCATGTACTGTATATTTTGTTACTGCCCCCATAGCCAAGTTGCAAACGTTTCGCTTGCGTCGAACGCTTCGTGTTCACCTTGCCGCCAATTCTTTTGTTCTGACCACGTGACTAGTGTAATAGCCGTCACACGTTATAAGTACCGACCGACACTTTCATAACGTGTGATAGCGGCTTTTCTTTTTTATCTGTTCTTATTTGCTTGTTTGACACTACATTACATACTTGGATGCTACGGATCGTCAGAAGTTTTAAAATCTAACAACTGATATTGCCAAGGAGGAGGAGATCAGAGGCAGTCACTTTATGCTAGTAGGTACTTACTAATATTCAAGTGCATTAAGTCAGACTGAACGCCGACTCAATTAGCTCGAAAAGGGCTAATTAAGTTTCCTCACACTTTCAAGGTAAACCAGACGGTAACAACAACCGACGGCGCGCACTGTTCCCGCACGCCTCAAGGAGTTGTCAGCAACAGCAGGCACCCAGCCGGGTCGAAGCCTACTGGGGCCAGGGTTATCCGAAAGGGCGGTCGAGCCCCGGTATGAAGGCTAGAAGGATCAGGGTGGGTCTTTTAGTCAGTAAGAGTCTGACACTATCTCCCGCTCCGCCCATGAGCGGGGGAGGTCAATGCATGATTTTTTCCCACCATAAAAAAAAAAGACGGTAACAACCAAAACATGAGTAGACCATGTCCTCGATTTTTGTCCAAAAATGATTCCTAGGGACAATTTTCTACTTTTACGCGGATAAAGCCGCGGATAAAACAAAAAATATGTTTGCGTATATTTTATTTTTTCACCGTTCTACTGACATTTCAAGGCAAACATAAGATATATGGTTATATAAAGACACCTGTATTCATTATGAGAGACACGTAGTCATTTATAATTTGTTAAAACCTTCTCATGAGCTACAACATGAAAATATATTATGGTGGAAAGATTGGCTTATGAACCGACTTTTTAAGAAAATAAAGAAAGAGGAAGAAAGCAAGAAGGAACGACTTTCTTAGAGCTTCTGCTTTCTATTTGATTTTGATATTATTAAAGCGAAGATTAAGAGAGGTGATGATTAAAATCGATGAAGCTCAACAAAATCTCCATAAACGATCCAACAGTCTTGGATCTCGCAACAAAATGAATCGTAATCGAATCAAAGTCTGAATAAAGAAAACAGTACAGGACTAGGTCGATAAGCACAAAGATACGTTTACATTTGGGATAGACCTAGTTGTCAAACATAGGCAACGCACCCATGTTATGCGCCGCAGTAGTTAATAAAGGAAAAAAATCGTAAATTTAAAATCAAAACAGTAAACAATGAAAGAGCAGAACAAAAATCTCAAAACTAATCGCAAATACTTTGATAGACTGTCTCCAAAACACATCGTTCCAAAGATTAAAGAGAACACGATAGAACCTAATATCGATATAAGATGACTTCTTCTTCTTCTTGCTCTTATCCCACATTACTTGGGGTCGGCGCAACACGTTTTCTTCTTCCATTCTGTCCTGTCACCCGTCAAACTATTACTAACTCCCTTTTCTTTCATATCACTTCTCACACAATCTATCCATCTTTTTTTCGGCCTTCCTCTCCCTCTCCATCCATCTACATGCATACTCAGAACTCTTTTAGTAATATACGCTTCATTCCTCTTCTTCACATGACCATACCAAGACAACCGATTACCTTTCAACTTTTCAGTCACTGGCGCCACTTTCAAACTTCCTATAATATACTCATTTCTCACTTTATCCATTCTCGTCACACCACATATCCATCTCAATATTCATACAATATCAAGCAATCTTTTTTCATCGATATAAGATGACTTAATAAGTAATTATATGGCCATAACGATGTATATTGTTCCATGCATGACTAAATTACTTAATTTGTCGATAGATTACAGGATCAGGAAGGTATAATTAATTTAAAAAAAACTTGTGTGTGTTTATTATGATAGTAAAGAAATGATACACTTTTTTGGTTGGTCAATTATCGGCTTGCTATTTAAACGCTTTGGTGCATACTGTAAGTATAGCAAGCAACTGATAAATAAATAATATGTTAGGAAGGGATATACGAATATCAATACATTAATATAAAATGGAATTGTAAGTAACTTTTACACAAAGAAATAATAAACAAATTAAACAATAACTTAAATAATTAAAAATAATATATACACTAAATGCCTAGCTAAAGATGACGTCATAAAACTCCTCCGCATCGCTGTCAACTGGAAGTGTGTCCAAAAGGCTGGCGGCATTGCCACGTTGTATGGCAATGCTTATTCTCTGACCGAGGTAGAAGCCAGCCCTTGGGTCACGCGACGCGTCAATTAAACGTTTTGACAATTCTTTAAAGAGCGTATGAGCACTCGGACCCCACGGCCCGAGAGTTTCAACCCCAAACGGTTCAAAAATATAACTGCCGACGAGGCTATTGTATTTCCACCGCACCACCATAACACGATGAGCTAGGAAGATGGGATGGCGCAAGAGTATCGACACAGGTAGCGTCCCACACTAAAGGCCTACCCATCTTCCAAGGAAATAAAGACATACCGTCTGGTCTCTTACCATCGTCGCGTGCCAGGCCATGATTAATATAAAATAAAACAACAAACGCCTACCTCAAAGGAAACTGCAATAAATGAACAGGCAGAAATATTATGTTGTATTATTTTCAGTTTTCACATGAAATTGGATTGTGCTGCGAACATATTGATAGGCGCTTTCCCATTAAAACCATAGAGCCACGAGACATGTCTGTCGCCACTACTAGTGACTGCAGTTTTTATTTAAAGACAAATCTAAACCAAAATACTAGCCAATCGGCGAGTCGAATCATAAAAAAATGGCAAATAATATTTATTTTATAAATACAATTCGGTCAACGAATCAGCTTCGCCATCCAGCGAGGCAATGCTGCCAGCTTTCTGGGCACTTTTCTCATTGACATCGATGTGGATGAATTTTCTTTGTTTACCCTTTTGTACATGTTATCATTTGAGGTTAGCATATTACAAACCACTCTATCTTACGAGAACTGAACATCAAGATCAGTCTGTCGACTACCTGCATGCGCAGAGTACTGGAGTTTTTTTGGCCACATTGCCAGGAAAAATGGCCACAACCTTGAACAGCTCATCGTAACTGGCATGGTTGATGGCAAACGACCAAGAGGCCGCAGCCCAATAAGCCCAGTAAGGTCCGCTCCACACTGGACACCCAATTGCACGTCGCACTTCATGACGCATAAACCGTCACAGATGGCGAGATTCCATCATAAGAAGCTAATCCAGCGGGTACTTCACGAACCAAAACCAACCAAATACGACTCAAGGAGGAGGAGAAACACTATTAATTTATTATATTTAATAGTTAAGATATATATATATTTAATTACATTTACGGTGAAATAAAAAAACAAAGTAACCAACCAACGTACTCCTGTAACCTTCAACAGGCCATCTGTACAACTTATAAAAGGCCTATCAGCGTATATTGCGTTGGTAAAAATATAATAAACAGTGGCGTTTATATTCGCTACCTTTGCGTCAATTCCGTGCTCTATGCAATTACGTTGACCTACATAAGTTTCATTATTACTTACCTTTTGTTGCACTTTTCCCTTTTTATGTGCTTCCCGGGGGCGATAAGAGGTTTCTCTGCTCCCTTTATATTTTATTGTTTGTCAGTTAAAGATGAGGTAAATATATGTTGTCTTTTTAGGAAGAAGTTTTGTTATGGCAGACGCTACTGCTACTAACTAGTCTTAATCTTAATCTCCGCAAGTGGCGGATATAATAATCCGGTTTCGTCAAGGGTTCATATCTACATAATCGGCGGTTAGGTATAACTAAATTTTAATTTAGATTAATAAAATTGCAGAAGAAATTAATGAAATAGTTTTATTCATAATATATCGTTAAGCTTACTAGCGTTCTATCTAATTACATCAATCAAGACACAATAAAAAAATTAAAAAAAAAAAATACTAAAAAATGTCTGTAAATACAAAAATATAGCAACAATTGAATAGTTCAATGAACAAATAATAAAAGTAAGATAAAATTACAATCGACTGGTTATCATTTCCCGTAAATAAATGTTTTTTTTAACGCCAAATATTAAAAAAAAAAACATTTTTAAGTTAAATTTTCCAATCCTTACGAATAATATCTGCTCCATGTTCTGCTAACATTATAACTGCACTATAAATTTTTCCTCTTGTCACGGTTGGCATAGCAGCAGAATCCACCACGCGTAGAGATTCCAATCCTTTCACACGTAAATCACTATCCAATACAGTCCCCATGGCACAAGTCCCAGCGTAGTGCCACATCGTTGTACACATCGAAACAGCATAGCATCTCCAGTACTCATAGGAACCGGGAACAAAACCTTGACAAACACCAACATCAACTAGAGTTGCATTAATCTTCTTGAAGTATTTTGTTTGCAAAATTCGGGTATGATCCATAAATGCTCTAGCAATCAAATCGATGTCGTCTTCATTAGTAAACCCTGTATGAACCAAAGGCTTTTCGGCAGGGTCAGCGCTTTTCAGGAGCACATACCCTCGAGATTTTGGCTGCAATAGACCAAGTAATGTAAAGAGAACTTTCCTGTTTTTACTAGCTTCATAAAAAGTATTTGAGATATTAAAAGCGTAGGTGAATATATTGACACTTAACTGTAAAAGATCGTTTGCTTCACATTGAAACTTTAAGTTTATAGTAACATAGTCTGCAAATTTGTTATCAAGTGCCACGTATCCATTGAAAGACGGTATCGGGAATTTATGTGGATTTACAGCTGGTGTAGTGGAGTCACACTCATCGACTTGAAACAACACTGCAGCCCACGTATGGTCCTGCAGGTTCTGACCAACTGGCAGATCAGTGATTACGTCAATGCCTAAAGAAGTGAGATGCTCTTTTGGTCCAACACCTGACAGCATGAAAAGTTTAGGACTGTTTATAGCGCCAGCTGATATTATTACTTCTTTGTCCGCAAACACTTCAATAGTTTCTCCATTGGAAGTAATCACTTGAACTCCAACCGCTTTTGCACCAATAAACAAGATCTTTGTGGCAGTAGTAAATAGTGACAAGTACAGGTTGGAGCGTGTCTTTGCTCTACCTAGGTACCCTAACGCACTGCTTTGGCGCACTTCATCAGCAATTTCAAACAGATTCTCGTTGTAGCCAACAGCCGGAATTTCTGAGTTGATATCGGATACGATATTGTGACCAAGCTCTTTAAATGCTTTTAAGTATTTCTGGTTTGAGCAGTATTTATCTTTACTGATCTTTATTGGACCATCAAAACCATGGAATTTTAAATCTTCTTTTTTGAGAAGTTTTGGGTTTATCAAAGTTTCCATTTTTTTGAAATACCGTTGAATGTTTTTAAAGGTCCACTTATCGTCTTTTACAATTTTTGCCCAATTGTCATAGTCTTCAGGGTCACCGTTTGTATGCATCATGTGATGGAGACTGCTACTGCCGCCTAACATTTTACCTTGCACCAGGGTCATAATGTTATCCTGGAGATTTTGCCCGTTTTTGCCGTCATTTACTGAAGTGAAGTTGAAATCGTAAACTGAACGAGCCAGAAGTGTAAACCAGGCGGGAAACTATAAGAATAAAAAATAATAAGAATTAACAAACTGTGTAAATATACTTATTATTCGGCTAAAAACTTTATCTACAAAAATGCAAGTAGATTCATTGAAAAAATAAGGTTAATCTGACCTTAAGATTTTAAAGATTATGAATATCGAAGGCGTTATCATAGTGATGTACCTGTGACTCTAGTGGGGGATACCCTCCAGCTTCGATCACCAACACTTTGGCGTTTTTGTTTTCTGTCAGCCTGCTAGCGACGACTGATCCTGCTGAACCTCCTCCCACCACGATAAAATCAAAGGAATCACCATCTGTGAAGAAGAACAATATAATAATAAAAACATTAGCTTCTGCCGTAGGAACGTTCTCCCGAGATTAACCTGTTGTATGGCCGGAACGCGGATCCACGCGGGACACAATAACTTTTTAATTGTGTCTCTAATTACGGCATGCGAAAGGTTAAAGTGTATCCCTTGTTCTTTACTAGTTGCGAGTTTATAATATGTATCTAAACCAAAATTCATGAAAATTGGTTATAATAATAATAATTATAATTTATTTAATTATGGACTTTGATACCGTCAAACCTCAAACAATACTTCTTTTTTTTTTTTCAACATTTATCATTACCTATAATTACAAAAATATATGTATTTTATTAAACAACAATTCAATCAATAAACAAAAAGAATTAACATTATACAAATGAAACGTCAAATGTCAATAAATAACCCGCCCCTGATCGTTCCCGGTGCAAAGGTGCCCATAACACTCGCCGCATTACCTCGCTGAATAGCGATGGCCATTCTTTGCACCAAGAACGACCTGGACCGGGAGTCACCCGTTGCCTCACCGAGCCTACGGCCCAAATCCCGCACAAAAGACCTTGCCTCCGTACTCCAACTGCCCAGAGTCTCCACAGCAACCGGCACAAAATGGTAAAGCTGCTCCAAAGAGGCGTACTTCAGCCTCTTTTTAGAGCAGGCATCTTCAGCGGCGGCAGAAGCAGTGTGCATGGTGCGACTCAGGTGACTAGGGGCGACAGTGCTGACGCAAGTTGCGTCCCAGATCAGGCACTTCCCGTTTTTCCATGGTACCAGAGTCAGCCCATCCGGCCTCTTACCATCAGACCTGCTAAGACCTGAAGGCTCAAGCACGCAGGGGACGTTTGCCGATATAAGGGCTCTACGGACTATGTCGTTCAGGGCATGGTGACGAGGGAACCTCCCTGTGCAGCGCCGACAGTTCAGTGCGTGATGGCCATCGGCCTCCACCAAGGAACCGCAGGTGCATGTATGTGGCATTTTATATAATATAAATATATAATATTTATATTATAATAATAAAATAAAAAATAATAATAATAATATTGGTCTAATTTGCGAACTATGAAACAAAGTACTGTACTATACTCATTAAAAAGTGACATAATAAAACTTGACAGTATTTTACAATATTTGGAGAACATTTGCCATAAACTGCATTTCATTATATTTGGAAAGATTTTTTTGTCTACACAATAATTATTAATGTGATGCTAAGTTTAATTCAATGCCTATACCAAAAATAATGGCCCTATTAACCATATCATCTTTCACACAATCCATCTGTTATTTCTTTGGTCATATTTAAGTTTCACTTCCAGATTCCTTCAAAATCATGTGGAAATATTTGACCTACTTTTAATCGCATGATGAGCTGGATACCGCCACGCAGTAGGTTGAAGCGTCTGTATCACCTGCAATGCTATTTGCATCGACTGAATGGTGGCCAGTGCTGCAGCCGCGGCTGTCATGGCTGGAAAGTAAAAGGATACAAATAATTAACAGAATTGATATGTTTTCAAAGGATTGTGATCACTGAACGTTAACATTGTCCCAGGTACATCGAAACCGGCTCACCGATAGTATTGTATCGGAATGATTTATTATATATATCATATCAATTCTAACCGTCAGATGTTTTTTTTTTTATCTTTATGCTTTCTACCACAATCTCATCTGATGTAATGGTCAATGTTGTAGCAAGCTTGCCTAAAAATCTTCTATTCATTTTGTACTTCTAGGTTGTGCTAATAGAAAAATTAGACTTGGGCAGGGAATTCCATTCCTTAGCTATATTTACAAATTTAATGATAGAACTACAGTCATTTTGAACCATTATTATTTATACTAATAGATTGGGACTGAAAATATCGAAAAACTGTTTTAAAAAGTAATTAATATTGTCGTTCACGACTTACCTGATGGAATAATGAAGTGTCTTGTTTTGAAGATAACATTACTTTTTCATTTCAAACAATTCTTTTATACTATTTTAGAGAAGACAAAAAATATTGAGGAGACAGAACCAAAATGTCAATTCTTGAGTCTCCTTCTCCATCTTTATTGCTCCGCAGAATTTTAATATTAATAATAATAATTCTCCCCCGCTACAAATCGTAGCCTAAAATTTAAATTCAACGTTAATCGTTGAATTTATAATTTTCTTAACAAGTCCGTAGAAGAATTGGCATGGTTAAGAGCGCCATGTCTCAGCTATACAAAATGCGAACTCTGGTCTTCCCGATCTTTTCATTTTGTGCTGAGACTTGGACGCTGAAGGCAGCAGATCGCAAATGCATTGACGCCTTTAAGATGTGGTGCTGGAGAAAAATGCTTCGTATCCTTTGGAGAGCATTTCAGACCAACGTATTCATTTTGCGTGAAGCAAAAATCTTCTCGCGTTTGTCGTAGCCCGAACAAATCAGCACCGTTCTTGACTTCACTGTATACAAGGTCCTTCTTACCGCCATCGCCATAGACAGGAATAAATGGAGAAACATCATAAAAGTTAAAGTAATGAAGAAGGGAGGTCACGACCCCCAGCATTGAGAGATACGACGCAAGGAAGAGGAAGAGCGTATAACAAACACATTTCATTTGTTGTTGACAAAAGTCAATCAATCAATCCAACGGTTTTATCTTTTCCAAACTACGGGGTCAGCTTCCAGTCTTCCGGGTGCAGAGAAACACTAGTTTTTACATGTTGCGACTTCCGATTTTATCCACAACCACCAGTAACTTTACTAGTACCCAATCTGGGTAATTCACCAATTACCCAGTCTACTATCAGATTTAGCCCAGCTTCCCCCTTTACTAAATATAGTCACGAGTGTTTGGTGTTATCATCAAAATATAATGTAATGTAACGACTATGAAGGTCACATATTAGTTGCTGTTAAAACTGGCTACGTAGTGGATCTTTTAAGGTTTATGGTATTGAAAAATAGAAGATTAGATTCGATTTTGATAGATAATTGTCAACATGGAAAAATATTAATTTAATTTTGTAAAATATGATGCTTCAAAGGCTCCTAACAATATAATAGTTTGAATTAAACATAAAGCCCTTTCATTATCGTCTCCCCACGCCACCGTTTTTATCAAATTTTTTGTTTAAAATGCAAATTAAGAGTTGATAATGTTATCAAGTTTTAAAAATACAATTTTAATGTTTGTGCATTTGGTGCATACAAACACATTGAGCATACAAACAACTTTCTTTTTTTTAGAATTCCGTACCTCATTCGGAAAAAATTATCCCTCATAATATTGAATCACGTTTTTGACCAGCTGAACGTCTTTCAACACCCTTTTCTCATTTTTTCTCACAAACGCATAGAGGTCAAACTGAAATTATTATCTAATACTTGAGTATGACTTGAGTCTGCTACCTCTTCAAACAGGAGTGAAAAAAATAATCTACTAAGTCAATGCTATTTAAACTTTTCAAAATACATAGACTGGATAGGTGAATAAATCTTTTATTAATATTATAAATATATTGTGCTTGTCTTATAATTAATGTTATGTAATGTTCAAATGGAAGGAGTGGAGGGAGGCCTTTGCCCAGGAGTGGGACAGAACAGGCTAACAAATAAATAAATAAATAAATAAATGTTCGAATGATAGACAAGGTCGCTGACACCCTTAACACAAATTAAATCTTATATTGGGAGCCAGATTTTATCAAAAACGTTTCTTTTGTCACAAACCATAGTTTTAAATAGAGTTGTTTACGGCATACGGTATTCACTGGATGCCGAGCTTCATCTATTGGACTACGCCTGGAGTCTCCAAGTACCAGACAACATTCCTTTTCTACATTATAAATATTAACTTTTTTTCCTATATTTTAAATGAATTAGGTGCAATAATATCACATAGCAATAATATCATAGGTAAACTACGGGCAGGGAAAAAATTCTAGACAAAAGTTTTAATTTACTGTTTTTATTGTATTCCCATAGACCTCCCGCTGGCAGATTAATGGTTCAATCTCTTACTCGACCAAGTTGTCCCGGTTAATATCGTGTTTCATCTGACGTCAAAATTCTTATTTTTTTTATTCTTTTACTTTCTATTCGGCGAAACGGACTCATAACTTATTTAAACAAGTAACATTCAAAACAATCAATTTTTTATATTACATTTGGCATTTGCCGTATGTATTGCTATTTATACTCCGTTTAGGCGCATATTCTGAAATTCGCCAAGAAATGCAAAAACAAAACTAGTGACCTAGAATCCATTTGCAAGAAGTAAGGTACACTTACCGGTTTTTTTTTATCCACTGTTAATTGTAATAGTAAAAGTAATGAATTCTGTATTTTTAGGTCTTCTAAAGAACATGGTACTGATTATTCTTATTTATTCTTTGATACGCAGTTCAAATCACGTAAATTGTTAGTATTTTGTTTGAATTATTTCTAAAAAAATATCGTCTTAGGATTCTTCAAGATTTAATAAGTTTCTTCCTTTACTAGACGTTGCTCCTTACCTCTAGGGGTTGATCCAAAAATGATTTTTTATGTCTTTCAAGCTCGTCTTTACATTTTCGTTTTTTTTTAATCGTTGCTTCACTCTAGGAATTACTTGTGTATCACGGATGCGTTCACAAACATGTACACTTACATACAAAAGATACTCAGACCCGAAACACCTATAATCTCTAAGCCATACAAATATTGCTTCTGTACGGAAATCAAACCCGCAGCACAGTTATTAATCGATGATACTCGTATTAATAACCGTGTCGTCGTTGTTTGTAATGAATACGTCCAGTGGAACTAGTTTATCTTCTTGTAGCTATATATACATAATAAATCACATTACATGTCATGTCATTGCGCGTGAACAATTTTTTTTTTGTTTGATTACAATTACCTATTACAAGTATTTTCAGTTGCCTTGTGCAGCGGGTACGGTAACTCTTTCAAACAATCTGTAGCCCTGGTAGGTTACATCCCTGGCCTCATAACTTCCATAACTAGCCTCTTCAATCGCTCTGACATCACTTTGAGACGCGCGTGGAACCTCATATTATAGCTTACCTTAACTTACAGCTCATCATTTTAGCTAAAAGACGTCCATTGTTTGACATAGGCCTCCCCAAAGTCTCACCACAATGATCGTTTCTGTGCGTTTACTAGTAGCTCTTTATTGTCTATTTATTTTATAGTCCTGTCTTTTTTTGGACGGCTGTTTAGTAAGTACCCATATAGGCCTATGTGAAATAAAGACATTTTTAGAATTTTTGAAATTGAAATTTGGTCCTCTACCAGTAAGTCCCTCCACTACCATAATATTATTATGATATGACTACTTCTGAATACTCATTTTGGTTATGGCTCATCGTTAGATTAAATAAAGAAAGACTTTTTGCAATGTTTGAACAATTTAATTATTGAAGTAATTAATAATGGAACACAAACATTTAATTTTCCTGTTTCTCCCACTCTTTGAGAATGAAGTCTGCCCCACGTTCAGCGATCATCAAAACAGCAGCATTGTTGTTGGCTCTAGGCAACTTTGGCAAGGATGATGAGTCGATCACACGAAGGTTATCCATTCCTTTGACTTTCAGCTTACTATCCAGAACAGAGCCCATTGCATTAGTGCAACCAAAGTGCAGCAAAGTCGTTGTAGTGCCAAACGCATAGCATTTCCAAAACTCGTCCTTAGAAGTCGCCTCTTTGCACAACCCAGTATCAACTAGATTTGCGTTCACACTTTTGAAAAAAGTCGTATCCAACACTTTGTTATGGTTTTCCAAACTTGCCGCCATTAAATCCAAGTCAGAACTTTTACTATATGTGCGAGTATATATTAAAGGAGAGTCATTAGGATCTGAACTTGCCAATAAAACTTCACCCTGCGATTCAGGTGCCAAGAGTCCAATACAAGACAGGAGAATATTCCTACCAACAGTTGCATTAAATAATCTATCACAAAAAGCATTAGAATATTTGAACACCTGCGAGCATAATTGGCGGAAACCAGGTGATTCGGGTGGCATTACAAGATTAAAGGACTGATAGTCCGGATACGACTGCTTAGGGTCTAGAGCCACGTAACCGGTTGTCAACGGGGCAGGAAACTTGAAACAGTTACTAGCAGGAGTGGGTGATGTATTAGTTTCCAGCTGGTACATAAGAATAGCTCCTATATGGTCCAAGAAGTTCTTGCCAACTGGTAAGTCGGCGACTACATGTATACCATACGATTCCAAGTGATCTTTAGGCCCGATACCAGACAACATTAACAGTTTGGGACTGTTAAATGTTCCTGCCGATACGATAACTTCTTTTTTCGCATAATGTATTTGAGTGTCACCGTTCGGATCTGTTACTTGTACACCGATAGCTTTACGCCCATTGATAAGAATTTTAGTTACGGTCGTGTCCGTCGCAACACACAGGTTAGTACGTGAATTGGCTTCTGTGAGGTACGTGACCGAACTGCTTTGACGAAGATTGTCAGCGTTGGCTAACAATGGCTCGGTATACCCAAGAACCACATCATCATTAACGACATGACCAAGCTCGGCAAAAGCAGCTAGGATGCGTTTATTAAAGGGATCAACCTCTCTTGTTATTTTGATTGGTCCATCTGTGCCATATTGTTTGGCATATTGAGTAGCAAGAAAATCTTCATCCACTAACTTCTCGCTTTTTTTAAAGTATGGTAAGACATTTTCGTATTTCCAGTCGGAGTCATTCAACATTTCGGCCCAGGAATCATAGTCGTGTGGATTACCATGTGCATGTATAAGATGGTTTAAAGAACTACTGCCACCCAACATCTTTCCTTGCGTCAGACCAACACGGCCTCCTTGTAAATTCTGTGCAGTGTAGTTGTCAGGTACTGATGTAAAATTGTAGTCGTATTTAGAGTCTGCTAGTAATGGAAATAGTCCTGCATACTGAAATATAAAATATAACCAGGATAGCATTAGATCAAAACAGAAGAATATAACAGAATGCTATGATTACGCTTCCTCGTCATTAAACGTCTTTACTAAATATGATAACTACCTGTAATGGGTCTATTCCTTTATGGTACGCAGTATGGGTGATAAAGAGTAAAAGATATAGAAATACGGCAGTCATCAAAGTGATATTCCGCAGCCTTATACATTGACTAACTGCTTCGCTCTAATCGGGTGTCCCACGACACATTTTTTTTTTACAATGATTCATTAAATTGTTTGATGTAACTTACATCTGCTTCCAGCGGGGAAGGTCCTCCAGCTTCAATTAAGAGTACATTATCGTCACCACTGGCAGTCAGTCTGTTCGCGAGAACTGACCCTGCAGTACCACCTCCTATCACTATGTAGTCATGGGAACTACCATCTGTGAAGCAATCATTTTTATAAATTAACGGGTCAAATAAAGCCAATTCAGCATATAATGAGTTTATCTATCATAAACATTCTTTAATTATAATTATGCCACCGGCTTCTTTATTGACTGATTTAATTGAAGATCAAACAATTTTATAATTTGATCACAAAATATGACATGACAACGATCATTGTTTTATTAAAAAAAGCGGCCAATTGCGAGTCGGGCTCGCCAATGAAGGGTTTCGTAGCAGCAATTAACATATTGTAAAAGTTCTTGTAGTTCGTTGTAACTTTGATCGATGTTTAACAATAGTGTATTTTTTTTTAGATTTATGACGTATTAAGAAAAAACTACTTATTAGATCTCGTTCAAACTAATTTTTGTTGGCGGTTTGCATGGTAATGTTATCTACATCATATATTTTTTTTGGTTTTATCATTCTCTTTTTTTAGAAGTTACAGGGGAGGGGGACACATTTTACACTTTGGAAGTGTCTCTCGCGCAAACTATTCAGTTTAGAAAAAAATTATATTAAAAACTTCAATGTCATTTTTGAAGACCTATCCATAGATACCCCACAAATAGATATGATAAAAAAAATTGAGTTTCAGTTCGAAGTATGGGGACCCTCAAAATTTATTCCTTTTTTTTCTATTTTTGTGTGAAAATCTTAATGCGGTTCTCAGAACACATCAACAGTAGATATAGCTCTTATAGTTTCGGAAAAAAGCTGTGACATACGGACGGACAGACAGATATGACGAATCCATTAGGGTTCGTTTTTTGCCATTTGGCTAGGTTTTTAAAAAGAAAGCATTTGAATAACTCTGAACGCTGAACTCTGCTATTGGGTGGTGTGACAAAGATTTCTTTTGCGTTGTTTATTTGATTGCATTCTTGTTTAAAGTCTATTTGAGTTTTATTACTCGCAAAAATGTGTTACCATCGCAGTACTTACTACCAGGACTGCATGTAGGCGGAAATCGAAATACAGTAAGCTGCAACATAGTCTGAATTACTTGCAGAGCATTTTGCATCGTCTGGATATCAGATAGAGTAGCTGCCGACCCTGACATGGCTGAAATATGTTAAGAATAGAAAACGCTGGTTAATTAGAGTTTATTGCAATTTTTTCCACATAACTTTATACAGCTTGTACTTGGAAGATTGTTCAAGGTAGACAAAAATAAAAAATGAATACAAGCTTTTACAATAAAACACTGACGGCGCATATTAAATGGTTAACGTCTGTTGATAGAAATATAGATGATACCGAAAGTGTAATCATTGTTAATATTTTAAAACTAAATAAAATAAACTTTTGCCCAGTTAGAACGAATGCATATCTGCCTTTTAAGGTAGTAAGTAAATTAGTATCAATAGACTACTCTGTCAAGAAAGTATCGGGAAAAGATCAATAATACACAAATTTTTTGTTATTCATCCAAATTTATTTTATCACCTTCAAAGTATGCCCCTTCAGAAACGATACACTTACGCCAACGAATAATCCAATCATCAAAACATTTTTTAAACGCTGTTTCCGAAATTGAGTTCAGTTCTCGCCGCGAATTCTCCTTTATGTCTTCTACAGTCATTGAAAACGGATGCCACAAAGTGATAATTTGAGTTTAGGAAAAAGATAGAAGTCGGCTGGAGCCATATCTGACGAATATACTGGCTGCTCGATGGTATTTGTTGAGTGTTTGGTCAAAAATTCGTTCACAATGATGGCCTTGTGCAAAAGCGCATTATCGTGGTGCAAAATCAAACAATTTTCTTTCAACAAATCTGGCCTTTTCTACGAATTTGCTCTCTTAAATGCAGCATAATGCTCAAATAATTTTCTTTTTTTTACCATTTGACCTTCCAGTAAGAATTTCGAGAGCACAACACCGCGATAGTCAAAGAAAACAGTCAACATGACTTTGACTTTTGATCGACTTTGGCGTGGTTCTTTCAGTATTGGTTCAGTTGGAAGGCGCCACTCCAAAGCTTGTTGACTTGTTTGCATGTCAAACTCGTAAACCCACATCTCGTCGCCATTAATAATGCGTTTCATGAATTTTGGGTCGGAATTGACTCGTTCTAGCATGTCCTCAGAGACTCTCATGCGATTGAGTTTTTGGAGAAAATTCTGGCCTTTTGGGACTAGCCGGCAACATGTTTCATACCCAAATGATTAGTTAAAATGGTACGGATCGACTCGTGAGATACAGAAAGTTCGGCGGCTATCTCTCTCAAACTTGAATGAGGATTTTCAGTCACTCCGAACACAAAATCCCATTGCGATGCAAAATTTAAGACGAACTCTTTGTTCGATGTTTTTGTCCATTATGAAATTCGCAATACACACTAGATATGATACAACTAAAAACAGCACTGTATTTAATATTAATAACAAATACAACTAAAACTCCGTGCCAAAATGGAAAACAGTTATGCTAATCTAGATCCAACAAAAAAAATCTAAAATTTGAATTTGGAACCATAAAAAAATCATCCATTCCCGATACTTTTTTGACTGAATGTATGTGCAATAGCGAATAGGCTCTTAATAAACTAGTGCGTCTCACCATTAACGATTGTGTCACTGTTTACCATCAGGTGTGATCGCAGTCAAGCACTAGGTTATATCAATTAAAAAGAAATATAGGTCTGGGTGAGACTGGTGCCAAACTAACCACAACAACTTTCAAATGTCTACAAATGACAATAAAGGAACAACGGCTTGACGTAATGGCCAAAATATTAAAATGAACTCATCTAAAGACGGACCTTTTAGAGCGTTGATATGGTTCTACTTTAGTACAAATAGAAAGAAGATGTAAAAACGATAGTGGACATTACAATTTAATGGAATAAAGAAGCAGGAACAATATTATAAACTCACCTGAAGATGCTTGTTACCTTGATGACATAAGTGTGCAGTGTAAACGTTTCGACCACCTTTTATACTCATATATTACTTATTATTTATTATGGAGGAGAAAGTGGAATTTAAAGAATGGTTTTTTAAATAATTAGTTCATTGGAATTTTGAATGTTTTAAACCTAAATGAAAACTGTGTACGCTGTATCTGAGCTGTGTGTAGCATAAATTGAAAGCTTAAAAAATATACTAACAGTGATAAGTGAAATAGTTGCTATATGATTCAAATCTCCGATTTCAGACTTAACAATTTCAAGGTCAACTGAAGCTTCAAACTTATATAGAGTAGGAAGAATTATTCGAAAGATTTACCACCACGAAAAAAAAAACTTCCATATTGTAGGCTAAAAACTGTTAATCATTGCAAACCCTATTCGAGCACAGCGACGTATTTATAAGTCTTCAAATAGTAATACAAATCATAATATTCGTAGATAGAAACTTTCAAATGGTACATGCAACATTATTCAGTCAAGAGGCTATGGTTGAACACTTGAACTCGTCCTTGAAGGCGGTCTCCGATTGGGGCAAAGCAAGTGCAAGGTGAGTGTGCACTGGAATTGTACAATCTAATTCCGCTAAGTCCGTTCCATCATCGGATCACACGTGGTACAGCGTTGCGCCACTGGTACATGGTAGACATCCCGCCCATACGCATAAAGCGTTTGTTTTAGGAACACATTTATGATGCGTACAGCCAAGGAGTGGAATTTCATGCCGGAGTCTGTGTTTCCTGATGGCTACAACTTAAGGGTCTTTAAGCCAAGACTAAATAGGTTACTTCTAGGCAAGTGTGCTCCATCGTCCACCACATCATCGTTTACCATAAGGTGAGATGGTAGTCAAATGCAAGCCTATCAATAATAAAAAAAACAGTATAAACATTCAAATTATTCATAAAAAAATTATTAAAAAAATATAAATTTTAGAAATAAAAAAAACAAGAGATTCATATTATTTAGTACTAACTTTTGCGTGCAATGAGCCCTGCCCATTGCCACTTAAGTTTGGCGATTTTTTGAGCGACGTCGGTAACCTTCGTTTTCCTGTGGATATCTTCATTTCTAATGTGATCACGCAAGGAAACTCCAAGCATAGCCCTTTCCATCGCCCTTTGGGTGACTTTGAGTCTTATGATGAGGCCCATTGTAAGTGACCACGTTTCGGAGCCATAAGTCATCATCGGCAACACGCACTGGTCATAGACTTTCATCTTGAGACACTGTGGTATATAGGATGAGAAGACACCGCGCAGCTTCCCGAAAGCCGCCCAGCCGAGTCGAATTCGCCGATTGACCTCTTTCTCAAAGTTAGTTCTACCCAACTGGACCGTCTATCCCAGGTAAACGTAATCGTCCACAACTTCGAGTGTACAGTCTCCGATCTTAATAGGAGTGGGTGCTACATGGATGTTAACCATAATTTTGGTTTTGTCCATGTTCATTTTAAGTCCCACTCTTTCGGAAGCTCTACTGAGGTCAATGAGCATTGTACTGAGTTCCTCCGTAGTGTCAGCCATGATTATTATGTCGTCGGCAAACCGAAGGTGAGTGATGTACTCGCCGTTAACGTTAATGCCTAGTCCTCTCCATTCCAGAACCTTGAAGACATCCTCCATTGCGGCCGTGAACAGTATCGGAGAAATGACGTCTCTCTGTCTCACACCTCGCTGCAAAAGGATAGGTTTCGATGTCTGATCTTGAAGTCGGACTGACATGGTGGCGTTTTTGTACAAACACTTCAGCACTACGATGTACCGATAGTCAATCTGGTACCGTTGCAGAGTACAGCCCACGTCTCGATCGAATCAAAGGCTTTCTCGCAGTCCACAAACGCTAAGCAGAGAGGCTGATTATACTCTTCAGTCTTCTGTATAATCTGTCGCAGTGTATGTATGTGGTCCACGGTACTAAAGCCTTTTCGTAATTCGGCTTGTTCGGGAGACGGTTCGTGATGACTCTGGAAAACTGCTTGTAGACATGGCTCAGAAGCAAGATGGGCCTGTAATTCTTAAGCAGGGCATTATCGCCCTTCTTAAAGAAAAGAACCAACACGCCTCTGCTCCATGCCTGTGGCGTTTTTCCCTCGAGTATGACGGAATTAAATAGCTTCTGAAGGGCCTTTAAGACTGGTTTTCAATCCGCCTTCAGGAGTTCGGCCGTAATTCCGTCCTCACCCGACGCCTTGTTGTTTTTCAGCTGCTTCAGAGCCATACTAATCTCGTACATTGTACATTGCACGCAGAACAGATAGTCGATGGGGACGAAAGTTTCTGGAGTGACGACCACGTACCGGAAGACGCAGCGTTGGGCGGCCTCCAATAAGGTGGACCGATGACCTGGTCATGGTTGCTGGAATCCGAAGGATGCGTGATGCACAGGACCGGTCGTTATGGCGACGCTTGGGGAAGGCCTATGTCCAACAGTGGATGTCTTTCGGCTGATATGATGATGATGAGTACTAGTTTTTGCCTTCTGCTTCATCTGCGTACATAAAATATAGCCTATGTCAATTTTTATCACTGATAGAGAGCTCTTTACTCCTGAAAAGCAGCTCTCTATCAGTGAAAAAAAATTAGCAGTCGGATCATATTAGTGTAGATCGATCACTTGTAGTGCAGATGTACATATTATGTTTGAGATGAAACACGATCAATATTTTTAGATTATACACTTAAAAAAAGTACTAAATTATAATTTATTTATAATTGAGCATTTAAAACCCCAACAATAAATGTTGTTTCTACAATTCAACATTCTTGGTAAAATTCACTTTAAAACCATTTGTATCACATTTTTAATTAAAAATGTAAATAATTTATATGTACTCGTATCTTTATCAATAATTGCTACATACCATTAACATGCAAAATAACTGTATTATTGATCTATGTATTAATAAATAAATTTATACTTAAAAAAAAAACAATAATAAACTGTACCGATTACTTGAAATTTGATCATATACAATGTGCCCGTATTCACCCATGTAAAATTTGCACAAGTGTGAAACTAGCCCGCCAATAGATCCTTCCAAAGAAGCCAAGTCATGCTCAATTAATAATTCAAGAAAATTATTTTAAAGTAAATAACTAAAAAGTTAAACGGAATGTTTATCAATGTTTTAGACGCTGTTATTACGAAACCGATTCGACAAAATCGTAATGGTCTAATGGAAGACACAGTTTCTTCCATAGTTAATGATTTTCGAGTATAGGACGATGTATTAACAGTCGACAGGGGCTTCTGCGGTGCCGTTCATAGTCTTGAAACTTACGGCTATATGGTCCATAACTTCTAGAAGGCCCAATCAAACTCAGTGAACCTGCAAATAGGCCTATAAGTCAAGATAGGTTCAGACGGGTTGTTGAATCAATCAGCGAAAGAATTAAGAATGATTTTAAAATATACCAGTACAGAATTTTTTTCGGAGACCTCTCGCTCCGGGCTTTGGTTGAGTGAGAGTGGCAGGCGTCCGCCGACTTCTGCGAAGCAGTAATGCTGGACAAGGAGGAGGCCGACCGTATCAGGCAACGGCGTTTTCGCCGCCGCCACGCCGCCGGCGCCGGGATTCTGATCCCAATTTCCGGCCACCGTAGGCGCGGGCTTGCGGAAAGTGAGCAATGGGTAGCTCGCTGTCCGGCCTTCCGGTAACTGTCCGGACCAAGCCCAAATCGTCGACGGCGCGCACTGTTCCCGCGCGCCTCAAGGAGTTGTCAGCAACAGCAGGATCCCAGCCTACTGGGGCCGGTATGAAGGCTAGAAGGAACGGGGTGGGTCTTTTAGTCAGTAAGAGTCAGACACTACCTCCCGCTCCGCCCAAGAGCGGGGGTTGTCATTGGATGATTTTTTCCCAACATAAAAAAAAAACAGGATTTTAATCGTACATTACCGATTAGGAACAATGACGCACCCATAAAATAAAATTGGCTCTAAAGTAAAAAGGTGATTTTTCAGCAGTCATAAAGTTTTCAGTGTACCTACTTATTTACTCTATAAGAAGTTACGAATCAATTATCGAGGAACATTTGAAGCAAACACTTAACAATCAGTGAATGGGTTTTGATAATCAGATTGAAAAGTTAAAGGCTTACCAAAATATGGCAATTAAAAACACAAGTTTAGTGTAGAAAAGAAAGAACAAAGAAAGAAAGAAAGAAAACATGTTTATTCTGCCTGAATAGACGCACAATTCGTTACAAGAAATATACAAAACAAAAAAACAACACTTTCCTCACCAGACCATGTGTGCATCGGGCTTACCTGTAGTGCACCAAATGACCATAGACACAGTTGCCGGGTGGTTGGGTGGTTGGTAGTGGCACTTCGGTTTTAAATGCGGCAAAACGGTTATGTGCATTTTATATAAAAGAGAAAGTGGCAGGGATGAGGTGCCGGAGCATTATCTCTTACATTCATAGAAAGAAAACGTTGGGCTGTTGCACCCATGCATTGAGATCACAGTGATTATGACCTCGGATGAGCTAGATACCAAGATGATTTCGAAAACTCTATACTTTCATTAGAAAAAGTTTCAATAGACTTGACCGACAAATGATTTTTGGATTCTGGTAATCTTTTTTTTTAACTCTTAGTAAGAACTTTACATTATTTTTTCCTGTGCCCATAAAATCGAAGAGTATTAAAAGCACTAGTTTTTAGCTCATGCAGGATGCATACTAGTTGTAACAATTTTTAGGAACTTTAAGGTTGCCCCTGTTATAAAATAACAAGCAATTTTTCACATTCAGCCATCAGTTTCAAAGAAAAGTGTTTTTTTTTTGTCATACAGTATATTTTTTTTTATGGAGTAGTGTTGGCTGATAATTAACGGCACAGACTTACGAGTTTAGGTCGCGGGTTCAAACCCAGCCTGGCTCATTACTTTGTGTAATGTATTTCATCACCACTGCTCTCAAAACGGTGAAGAAAAACATCGTGAGGAAATCGGCATGTCCCAGAACTAAAAATTCGAAGTCGCACTGGCCTCGAGTGGTGGATTACGACCCCTTTCCTCTCTTAGAGAGGAAGCCTGAGTCCCGGCAGTGGGAACATTAAAAGGCTAATTATGCTAGTATAATTATGTTTATTATAAATATATTTTAAAAGAAATATCTAGACTAGACTTTTAAAATCACCGTATACAGGTCACCGGCCACATCCACAAAACGCCGCCAACGGCATATTTCCTGTAGGTTTCATACATTTTATATGGACCTGCCGCGCATGGTTGACGCCGGTGACGCCGCCACACACTACAATCGCCGCTGCTTGCCATTCGTACATTTGAAACTTCTTCAACGGAGTTAATTATAATACAGCGCGCATGTGTTAAAATGAGTAGCAGCCGCTGGTTACAAGTGGCTTGTGGCCGCTTCTAGCTTCTCGTAACGGCGGTTGTGACTGTGGCATATGGCTTCTGTGCGGGGACACTTAATGATAACAGTCGGATATTAAATTTTTTCACGTGTGTCGATACAAATACCATTTTTTTTTTTTACATTTATCCACCTATTTTGATGATGCAACCCTATTATCATCTTCCTACCCTTATCCCATATTAGTTGGGATCAGTGCAACACAGTTTTATTCTTTCTGTCCATCACGCTATCATCAACTCCTTTTTCTTTCAATTCACTCTTCATACGTACAGTTCGCCATCAAACTGTAAAGTTTGGCGAGGAAATTATGTATTTAAACAACGAAAACTGTTTATGAATCATAATTCATTCCATCCATTTTTTCTTTAACCTCCTTTTAAACTCCCTCTAATGCTAATTTGTGTGCCTACATGGCATTTTATTACACGGTTACACTAAAAATCTAAGTTACCTTCATTAGCGCCAACCCTAGTTTACTTTCTTACTTTGTGAGCATTCAAAACGTGGTCTGACATGATGCACATGTTTTCGACAGTTGTCTTGATTTGACTGTCTTTGAATGAACTCGAAAGCATTGAGCTCAATCAATATTAAAATAGATTCGAGAGCTCCTGTGCTGAGACATCTCATGCAGAATCATTGTGCGCCTGAAATGCTTCGCAAGTACATGACTCAGTAATGTAATTGTAATTATAATGACTAATTCTAGTGTTTAAGTTTAAGCATGTAAATTCCGGCCTTTACAAAAAACCGGCCAAGAGCGTGTCGGGCCATGCTCAGTATAGGGTTCCGTAGTTTCCCGTCCGTCACAACAAGTGTACCCACTTATGAGTTTAAAAAAATGCTTGCATAAACGATTATACTACAAACTTAGTCCAGAAATTATTTTGTACAACCTTTTTGTCTTTTTGTACAAAACTGTTCTTTCCATCAAGTTCAAAATAATTTTCCTAGAAAGTCCTTATAAAGTTCTACGTTTGAAATTTTTTTCATATTTTCTAAACTTATGGTTCAAAAGTTAGAGGGGGGGACACATTGTTTTTTACTTTTGGAGCGATTATTTCCGAAATTATTGTTATTATCAAAAAATGATTTTAGTAAACCCCTATTCATTTTTAAATACCTATACAACAATATATCACACGTTAGGGTTGAAATTAAAAAAAATCACTTTCCACTTTACATATAGGGGGGCTACCCTAATGAAACATTTTTTTCCAATTTCTATTTTAGCACTTTGTCGGCGTGATTGATATACATATTGGTACCAAATTTCAGCTTTCTAGTGCTAACGGTCACAGAGATTAAGCGAGGACGGACAGACGGACAGACAGACTTGGCGAAACTATAAGGGTTAGTTGACTACGGAACCCTAAAAAGGGTTCCTTTGTTGCCCGGATTAAACAATTTATTATTATTAATAATGTTAAAAAGGCCATTTTTCATGGCGAAACAGGAAACACATTAACTACCACTGACATTCTTGGCAAATCATAATATTCAAAACCAAAACTTGTGACACAAATTGCAAAATTTTCATATTATAATACAGTATACAAAATTATAACATACAAAATTTCTCAGTTTTACTGCAAAAATCCCATGCATTTTGATGAACGGCAAATATTTTAACACAAAAAATGTTTTTTTCTGCTGGTTTGTAACCTTGTTTAACGTTCAAGAAGTGAGACTCACGACTAGATAGCACGACACCTTTTAGCAAGACTGGTATCAGTTTACTGACTTCTAATTACCCGTAAATTACTGGTCGAAACCAAAAAAATTACCTGCTTTCCGAGGCACCTTTATAAGGCCTACAGGCCGACACTGGCAAGCGTTGCTGGCATTTTAATTTTAAGTATTGTGTTTTTTTTTTGTTGTGTTGTTTATATATTGTAAAATTTTTCAAGCATTCGACACAAATGTAAATTTGTTGATGAAATGAATAAATAAATAAATTGCTTTATCTACATAGGAGATCAAGGTACTTAATCAGTTGCACTCCCACGCATGCCACTGCAAACACAACATGGTGACTTGAGGTTTTATACAGGTTGTGGCGTATAAATTACAACAAGACAACACAATTTTGTCTTTGATAAGAGAGTCTGAAATATCGGTAGATTTATCGATAATTTACCCAAAAAAATAAATATATCCTGAAAAAGTTTGCTTTTGTATTCAGGAAAAAGGTTGATCAATATTTTAGAAAATTCAGAATAATTTTTTTTAATAAAAAAATTGAAACATGTTAATTTTGGTAGGTATAATATTTATCAGCTTTTTATATCATATCAAATTACAAAATAGTAGAAAAAAGGTTTTTAAGTCAACTCTGTTACATTTTCTTTCATGTTTATAAGAATTTGGTCAAACTAAACTCCAAATGTAATCCCAAATCATATTTTCGTTGTATTGGCTCTGATAACAGTTTTCGAAGTCCATGATGTCTAGATGAAAACGTTCTCCTTGTTCTTTTGAATACGCCCTCAGTTCAGGTGCTGGAAGTTGTAGGTTATGAGAGATTGGAGCCACAGACTAAGCAAAATCTGGATATTCAATGGGTTTTGCATTTTTCAGCAGGATTAACTACGCAAAAATAACAGTCACCGACGTGGTCTTTTGGCTATCGCCAAATTCTTGGTACTGCGAATTTCATACTTCGTTTTTCATCTCGATACCAACCAAAATTAAATAGAGATGACAATAAAAAATTGTTTATATTAAAGGAATGTTTTTTTTTTTGAAGTGAAAACTTCTTTAGCGGCGTTGAGCACTTTTTCTGTAATGGGTATAAAATCTTAAACTCGCGTCAGGACACGTGACCTGATCGAAAAAGCGTATGACGGATGGTAAACTTTTTAATGTAAAATAATTGTAATAGTTTTAAAGTGTTAAATTTTTAATGTAATATAAATTGTCATGTTTGTGTACGATAGCGCAATAAATGAATATTGTATTCTACCACATAAATGATAGTACTTTTATACTGATAAAGCAATTGGTGCAAAATTATTCCCTAACCATTGCGAAATATCAAACATGCTCAACGTTAATAATCAAGTTTTCACTTCTGCTGGCACTCCCGGAGTGCAATTTTTTTTACTAAACCTTTCTGGTAAAGAAATGTTTAGTAAAAAAACATTTCTTGCCTTCTAAACATCATTTGCAATTACTGCATGTGGAGCCTACGGTATATCTAAATTACGAACAGGGCATTTAAAATAAACTTCGTAGGCTTCACAGAGTTTTCACCCGTATTTAAATAAACTATTATCTCTCTTACTTTAAATAAATGTACCACTTATATAACTCAATGCATCAACTTCATATTAACACTTTCTAGATGTCCTTTTAACCTCTTTGAGTCTTCTAAAAAACAGTTAATTCTTGTTTATCACTTAGTAACATCAGTAGATGCTGTGTGACAGTTACGTCATCTTAATTTTTTCGCGGTAGTTCTAAAAACGTCATGATAGCTATTGAATACTTTTTTTTCAATGTATTTTCAATATACTAACTGAAGAAAAAATATTTATTGTCATAATCATCATAAAAGCAAACTTTTTAAGGAATATTGGTGTTTTTTCTTTATAATAGAGCATAGTGAATAGAAAAATCACAAAATGAATTTTAGGACAAAGAAAAATTTTTTTTCTGTAGAGTTGTGTTATCAATAGCAGTCATTTTTTTTCCGACGGTGACCAATGGGTAACTGAAAGAAAGAAAAAACTTTTATTCGTACCTCACACATACAATAGAATTCGATAATAAAAAGAAACACTTTAAAATCTGTGCAAGGCCAAAAGGGCGCCTAACTCAGCATAAGCTGCGATATATAAAAAGATAAATAACGCAGCGCTGGTATTCTGTTAGGGCCC
The DNA here is from genome assembly GCA_929112965.1 of Mythimna albipuncta. Classification (NCBI taxonomy): domain Eukaryota; kingdom Metazoa; phylum Arthropoda; class Insecta; order Lepidoptera; family Noctuidae; genus Mythimna; species Mythimna albipuncta. The sequence continues at coordinate 774,053 of OV815984.1, forward strand.
GCGGTGATGCCACGGTCACATTCACGGAGGTTCAATATAATTAATAGGTATCGAAACAAAAAAAATAAAATAAAAAATAATTAAATACGTACATTGATAAAACAACCATTGGAAAAATAATAAATAAATAACATTGGTAAATAGGGTGAAATTATGTTAATACGTGTTATGTGTTAGATATAAGAAAAAATGAAATATATAATGAACCAGAGACAGACGCCCGACGACTTGCGCTCCAAAATCATTTGTCAAAATCATAGACAAACGGAGGAACGCGAGTGCACGGGCGCACTGTAGGGCGCCGCAGCCGGCGCGGCCAGCGGTTCACGAATATTAGACCGAGTGTATCTCTTACTAAACTGTGGAATCTGTGGAAATTAGTAGTCTATGGAGAGTTCCATCGACTGTCAAAAGAAAAAGTAGGTGGATCTTCAAACAAAACAAATAAACAAAAGTTGAGTAAATATAGATACATAGATGCATCTGAAATCTCTGTCCTCTAACAACTCGCTGTCCGACTGTCTGATAACTGTCTGGAACGAGCCCAAGTCGTCGACGGCGCGCACTGTTCCCGCGTGCCTCAAGGAGTTGTCAGCAACAGCAGGGGCCCAGCTGGGTCGAAACCTACTAGGGCCAGATTTAGCTCCGAAAGGTAGCTCAGCCCCGGTAAGAAAGGCAAGAATTAATGGGGTGGGCTTTTCAGTCAGTAAGAGTCCGACACTATCTCCCGTTCCACCTAAGGGCAGGGGATGTAATTTGGATGATTTTTACACACAAAAAAAAAAGCAGTCATTGAATATTTCTCTATTATATGAAGTTGGAGTGGCGACCACGTACCGGAAGACGCAGCGTTGGACGGCCTCCTACAAGGTGGACCGATGACCTGGTCAGGGTCGCGGGAACCCGATGGATGCGTGATGCACAGGACCGGTCGTTGTGGCGACGACGACACTAATATTAGTATCAAACTTTATCGCAGGTTAAAATAAAAAAGAGCATATTGCAATTAATTTTATTTTGAAGTAATCCATACATAAACGTTGTAGAAGTTAATATTGACTACTCCCTCCCTATCAACAAATCTGAACATCAAGTTTCATGCAGCTGTCATTTTTTGAGAATGTACTCAGCTCCGCGTTCAGCTATCATTAGAACTTCAGCATGAGGATTGCCTGTAGTCAACGTTGGCATGCTTGATGCGTCAATCACAGGCCTCCGTGCCTTTTACACCTTTCACTTTCAAATCGTAATCCGGAACCAAACCCATCGCATTGGTACCAGCAATGTGCATTGTACTCGATGTAGAATCTAATGCAAGGCATTCCCAGAACTCTTCATTCGATTTTTCATCTCTATACATCCCAACATCAACTAGAGTCGCGTTCAAACTCTTGAATATAGCAGTATCAATCGCTTTGTTATGTTCTTCCATACATGCTGCCAATGAAAAGACGCACGTGAAGATATTCGATATCTCGACGATATGAAGAGTGAGTATAGAGTAAACGTTCCGACCAATTTTTTCACCAAAATTTTTACTTATTCATCAGGGGAGAAAATGGAAAATGGCAATTAAAAAAATATATTTTTTAATCTTTTCATATGCAATGTGAATGTTTTTGTTTTTGCTTCATGGATTTGACTGGAAATCAAGACTTAGGTTATGGGTTTTGGGCAGTATAGTGGATTTTTCTTCCATCTAGCTTTGTTAAAATAAACGGTTCTAAACTGACAGGAAGAAACTTTCATACTAAATAAATGCGAGTCCCAAAAGCGGTCGCTGGCACGACCATAAAGTAGCGCCAAAAGGACTATTACCCTCATGACGTTGGATGTATTTATCCTAAAGTGCTTGAGGAGGGGAAGGGAGGGGCGATATTGTTTCGTTCTCGCCACAATCTCTGAGCCCAGAAGATGGTAATGTCCTAATCAGCCTTGCTGGATTATATCCTTCAACCAATCAATTTCAACTCAAGCTATCGAATAAAGTCAAAAAAGAAATAGGGACTTTATTCCTAGTGACCTATGTTACTCGAACAATAAAGGCCAAAGAGAAGTGGAACTGTTTTTTCAGTTAGATTTCATTCTTGCTGGCCAATAGAGGCAAGCTGGAGATGAGGAACGAGACTTCTCCTAGGAAATCAAGTCCATGGTGGTACTGTCGAAAAATGTGTCACAGAACCCAGCGATTGTATTCCGAAAAATATGTTAAAGCTAATTTCAATCTACTGACACAGGGAGCTTAGGTTTAACTGAGTACCTACGTAAGTCTCAGCACGACTTTAACCTAGAGATATAACGATAGAGTTATTATTTCTAAATTTAGTAGAACCACTTTTTTATGCCTGTCGAGTTTTTGTATAATTTGTTGCTCACTAAATCGTGAAAATATAGATCTATTTAGCCGATTTCACTCAAATGACGGTAATTTGGTATTATTTTATACAAAACAATGAAATTGCAATTTCTGTTAAATATATTTGCTCAGATGATTTTATATTCTAGGTATAATGCTATTCAACGTGACTTACTCAACTCACGTGTTGTGGTAAATATTAATTAAATGAATTAAATGTTAATGTATTTTATATGATAAAATATACATGTAATGAAATGACCTCCTTGGAAATGACATTTCATTAATTTAATTTTTAAGCTGTGGATACGGGGTGACGTATGATTCAATGTCAGATGATGTTTAGATTATTTTGTGCATTTTATTGTTATAAAAACCATAAAAACTTGTAGAGAGATAAATAAAGGGATATAATTGAGGAGGCGATATTAGTGAACTTTAAATGTCGTTTCTTTGTTTTCAAGTGAGATAAATGTGTAATTTTAGTTAAACAATAATTGTTATACTGTAAAAGCGTGTTGAATAAAACAAATCTTTGTTTTCAGAGAAACAATTTGTGGTTTATTTCGAAAATCCTCAATAATATATCTTATTAAACGACATTTAACGTTCAGTTCAGTTTAATAGCAACTTGTAATATTACGTTTTAAGATTCAAAAACCTTATTTATTTGCTAAAATAGGTAATAAAAGAAATAGAGATAGATATTATTTGTACTATTCTTGATTCTTTGTACTTTTATTCTTGTTGATCGTCTGTATAACCGTGTATTTACATACATACGTTGTGCTCTGTCTGTACCGAATAAAAGTATTTCTATTCTTTTATTCTATTCTATTTTTTTATCATTAGAGCGCTACATTATACCTGGAGAACGTTCAAATATGGTGTGCAATCCTTGTTAATGATTATCTACCAATTAAAATTTACTGAAAAAAGTTAAATGCATAATTATTGTGGTATTAAATGATAAATGAAAATATCAAAATTTGTAATTAAAATGCCATCTACCCACTTGTTATGCGCTAACAAGTAACTGTTTCCAGGCTACCTTTTGCACTTGTACAAATTTTACTTGGGTAGAAATGGGTTAAATGATGGATAAATATAAATGCGAAACAGTAGCCGGTATAACTGTATACTGATTAAAAAACTATTTACAAAAAAAAAAAATAAAAAAAAACCGACTTCAATATTCAAAAATAACTTTAATCTATAATATTTTTGTCTCTTCGTTATTTTACACTTTATAGTTATGGTACCTTCACTAAAAATCACCCCTCAGCCAAACTTCTCGCATTCATCTTATAAAGAAAGAAAGAAAGAAAATACGTTTATTTGGCACATACATATAATGAGATAATAATTATTATACTTAGTATAGAAACTTAAACTTAAATATATCTACATGGTATGTCTCACGGCTGCGCCAAATAGGTCCAGTTCAGCATGATGCCAGGCCACTACGTAGCAGTTGCCTGACGCTGGTTTTCAACTGTACCTTGCTATGACTCTACGGATGTTAATCAGTTATAACGATTCTAATAATCCCAAACACGGTTAGATTGCATTAATTTACCTTCTGGCTTCATCATTAGATCAGGGTTTCAAGTCTGTTATTTTATAAATTCGTCATTCCAACACGATCCCATTGTCATTTTGCTAAAAGTTTGGAATCTGCTAATTCATAATGATCGATCATTGATCGGTCAATAGTCTTGTAATAGAATTGTCGTAGAATGATAATTTCGAGCATATTAAAACCAATAACTGCACAATAACGTTCTAATGGTAAAACACTGATCAAATAAACTGTAAAAGTTTTAGCAGATTACCGCAAACGTCAAATATTCATTTGTCAATATGTACAAGATTACCATTCTATGACACTTCTTTCAATGGAGTGTGGTTGACCATTGGAAAGTCATAGTGACGCCATTATATTTATTAGTAGATTACCAAACTTGTCAAAATCGACAATTATGACATCAATGATAGACCGTTCTGACACTATTGTAATAGCTGACTTGAGGCCCAGTTTGATACATCCTCTTATTCTTTCAGTCAGTCATCGATTACACGTATAAACAAAGCAATTTTTTTTGTTACGACAGTTCTGCAGTGATCCTATGAGAAGTTCTATTCCATATCTTCGGAGTTCATGATCAGATCATAAAAATATTTCTATGGGATCAACTTGGAAGCATAACCTTTCAATAAAAAAAAAATTATTTTCAAATCAGTCCACAATTGACCGAGATATCGGTGAACACACATAAAAAAAAACTTACATTCAGCCGAACATAAAACCTCCTCCTTTCCGAAGTCGTTTAAAAATTAGAAAGTTAAATAAATTAAAACTTTACTTACTACAAATAAATTATGTCACTTATGTATAACGACTTTACTGTCTTTTTTTTCGATTACTGAATTGAGTATTTGGAATTAAAAAAACTTAAAATCGGTGAATAATACGGTCTACTGTTCTCCAAGTCCTAGGACTGATACGGAAGATTTTTATGGGTAACCAATGATTCGGAACAAAACTAACCTTTAATTGCCCGATGTACTATTTCGAGAGTTATTATGAGACTGTACCAAAAATGATAAACGCTCGAAGTATATACCTATACTATACATATACATATTCCCACTTTTTTTGGCTATTGCGCGATTTGTGGTCCAGAGAAACGTTGAGGGTACAAGGCCACGAGGAAGATCACTTATGAGGTGTACTGACCAGATAAAAGCGGCTCATCATCACTACATGAATGTGCGAGGAAGGCGGTCATCAGAGAGGAGTGGCGGCGTGATGTGTGCTTGCCACCAACACCTGGAGTGATGACCACGACCACTCTGTCAAGAGTAGTATTGACATAGAAAAAAAATATTAATTTTAAAAACACCATTAGTATTATATAGTTTTAATTTCCTATTAAAAACGCAAACGTATAACTTTAACAAAATTCCAAATTGCCACCCTCCACTCTTCTCATCATTTATTTGTGTAGTCAAGTATAAAAACAGTACAAAATTTTTATATTTTAATTTTATAATTTTTTTTCAATCGCATCATCAGATCACTCCGACGAACTACAGGTGAGTTGGCTTTTATTGTTACTCTTTTGTTCTTTTTCCTTGTATATTTGGTCCTGATTATAAAACAATATTATATAAAAAAATATATTTTAAATTAGGTACTTTTTGTTTATGATCTGAACTAGGTACAAGTATTGACTGAGTAAGTAAACTAAGTAGACTAAGTATTTGACTGGCCTGTTGGTCTAGTGGTTAGTGACCCTGACTACTATGCCGGAAGTCGTTGGTTCGATTCCCGCCCAGGACAAATGTTTGTGTGATGAGCATGATCATTTGTTCTGTGTCTGGGTGTTATTTATCTATAATATGTATGTATTAAGAAATATATATGTATGTTTATCAGTTGTCTAGTACCCATAACACAAGCTCTGCTTAGCTTGGGACTAGACGGCGTTGTGTGATAGTTGTGGAATATTATTTTTGAATAATTTGTTACTTCACTTTTTGATTTCAGATTTCTGAAAAAAACTTAATCTTGCGCGATTTGTTATGTTAGGCCATGAAACTTTCTTAACTTTTCGAATACCGTAATTAGATAGACAATAGAAAGACAATGAAAGAGCCGGCTTTCGCTTGGGGTTATTGAATCAAGGCACACTTAACTTAAAGAGAATCATCGCCATATCAGTCAAAAAATCCATCACCTAAAAGTGCATAATTTTACGAATCTTCAACAACCAACCATAATTCTGCCAGTTAATGAAATTTCAGCAATGTCAGTATCGGAAGCGGGCCTGGCCAGCGTACAGACGCTGCAATTAGCTTTGCAAGTAGTTCAGACCATGGTGCAAGCGACCTCTTGGAGATTTCCACCTGCTTGTAGTCCTAATAGTAAGTAGCATATATATTTTCCTACTGCTTTTTTTTTACGTAATCAAATAAAACTTCCCACTCTGGTTGGAGCGGGAAGTAGTGTCAGACTTTTACTGACTGAAACCCACAGTGTTTCTTTAGTTCACTTTTTTGCGAGAGCTGTGGTAACTTCTTTGAACAATCTGCAAGACCTGGCAGAGGTTGGTCTTATCTGGTCCCACCAATTACATAAAAAAGGGCCAATTATAAACATGTACAAGACTTGTTTTTGGGAATCGAATGATTTACAAAAAAAAAAGTGTTGATACTGAGACGAGTGTGCTCACACAATCTAGCGCTGTAGGTTGCATCTGGCATTAAGATACATAATTACCTACATATTTTATTAAAAAACATATTGTCATGAAAATGCTTAAATTTTCTTTTTTTTTTGCCATATTTGTGTAATAATTATTTATTAATTTCTATCAAGTAATTAATTCGTGTTCGCATCTCAACTTCCAGGACCTTACAAGAGCAATTTGATTATTTAGGTTTTTTCACTTTACAGATGGCAGTTTCCATGACTTCATCATAATAGGTTCTGGCACTGCAGGGTCAGTCCTCGCAAACAGATTATCCGCCAATATTGACACCAACGTATTACTGATTGAAGCTGGAGGACATTCTCCATTGGAAGCAGATGTAGGTTAAAGAACTTGACAATTTTTTCAGTCACTAAAAACCATCATAAATGTTCACTCAATTACTCTTTTTTGCGCAGATGGCGGGTCTATTTACTATTATACCAAGCACTCCGTATGACTACAATTTTACATCAGTTAACGATGGCTATACCGCGCAAAATCTTCAAGGAGGCGTTATTGGTTTGACACAAGGCAAGATGTTAGGCGGCAGCAGCGCTCTTAACCATGCCATGCATGTCCCTGGACATCCTTCAGACTTCGACGATTGGGCTGAGATGTTAAATGATGACACTTGGAAATTCAAAAATTTGCAACCGTATTTAAAGAAGGCGGAGAAGTTAATGGATAAAGAATTACTAGCGTCACCAGCTGCTGCGGAACATGGCACCGATGGACTTATTAAAATTACGAGAGAATTAGATCCTAGGAATCAGCGTTACTTAGATGCCTTTGCAGAACTTGGTCACCCTATTGTTGATGACATCTGTACGCAGGAGTCAAGATTAGGGTACACTGAGCCATTATATGCCAACGTGGACGGACTTCGTCAAAGCAGTTCTGTCACATACCTCACAGATGCCAAATCACATCCTAACCTATGTGTTGCAATAAATACGATGGCAACCAAGATTCTCATCGAAGGCGGTAAAGCTATCGGTGTACAAGTAACAGATCCAAACGGTGACACTCAAGTACATTATGCGAAAAAAGAAGTCATCGTTTGTGCGGGAACGATTAACAGTCCTAAATTATTGATGCTGTCCGGTATTGGGCCTAAAGATCACTTAGAATCAGTTGATATAGATGTAATTGCTGACCTGCCCGTAGGCAAGAATTTCCAAGATCACCCAGTGACGTTCTTAGGATACCAGATGGAAGAAGACACATCGCCTACCGCTGCAGGAAATCCAGGCATGTTCCCTGTCCCAATGACAGTCGGTTATGTGGCCCTAGATCCTAAAGCAACTCGTCCGGACTATCAGGCTATCAATCTTCTATTCCCTCACGACTCAGCTGGATTTGTCCAACTATGCATGAATGTGTTTAAATATTCGCAAGATCTTTGTGATACATTCTATGAGGCGACTAAAGGCAGGACTACATATTTCGCTATTATCGATCTATTGATGCCAGATTCACGCGGCGAGGTTTTATTGGCAAGTGCTGATCCAACAGAAAACCCCTTAGTATATACTGGCACGTTCAGGGAGTGTTCAGATTTGAAATTAATGGCAGCGAGTTTGGCAAATTTCAACGAGGTTTTAAATACCACTTACTTTAGGAGTGTAAACGCTAATCTTATTGATACGAAACTGTGTCCAGATGCAACTACTGAGGATGAGTTCTGGGAGTGTTATGCAATAGCCACGTCATCAAGTTTGTGGCACTATGTCGGAACTTGTCCCATGGGTACGGTTCTTGACAACAAGTTGAGAGTTAAGGGCGTGGATGCACTTCGGGTGGTCGATTCATCTTCTTTTCCGACAGAAGTGAGAGGCAATCCTAATGTTTCGATATTGATGATGGCTGAACGAGCGGCCGACCTGATACTTCAAAAATGGGGCATTACAAAATGAGCTCGCTGTGAAAAAAGACCAGTACAGAATTAACAAAAAAACAGCCATGACGATTCATATTGATACTTTTAAGAAGGTTGGCTATTAAATAACAATGAGTTATTCCAAAATAATAAAAAAAAAAACAATCACTTCATACTGATTGAAATTGTATTTTACATGTATCCAATAAATTCTTGCTTAACAGGTATTTCTTTTTAATACTTTCCATCGATCTTTTCAAATTCGATTCCATATATGTACGATTTGGAGTATAAATCATCAGCAACCAATTTTTAAAGACATAATTATTATATTTAAGCGAAGAATGAAAAATCATTTCTTAAAAACAAACAATTTGAAGTATTTGCATCCACGATGAGACGAAACTAAATGCTCAACTAACTGTGGTTTCTAAGTAGTCTTAAGAAATTTAATCCTCTACCAGTTCAAAGCTTTTACACCTTCAAACTAGTACAAGGAATATTTTAACGTGTATCATGTGAGTATCGGCGCTAATAGCTAGCGTAGGTAAATTGCTACCAGTAGAGTTCTCTAGACTCTTTGGAAACTGGTCTCGTAGACCCACGCTAGGCCACCCTAAGGTTCGCGCCGTGATGCCGTCTATAAAGACGAAGATCCGACCGAGGCAGCAGCATCAACCATGGGTCTGAAAACAAAGTATTTTTTAAACTCTTTTTGGCATATGGCATCCATCCATCCTCTGGGTTCGATATTTACAAGACTGGTTATACTGTTATAGCGACACTGAAGGTAGGCCTATATTCAGCAAGATAACATCTTTCAAAATCATAATGATGAGATTTTGCCTGCTGCGACCTTCCCGTCTGATTATAATTTGTGTGTCTTCAAGGCTAGAATGAATAGTCTCTTAATAAACTAGTGCACTTCACCATCAACGATTGCAACACTGCTTACCATCAGGTGGGATCGCAGTCAAGCACTAGTTTATAACAGATAAAAAAAGTTTCTATTGATTCATAGGACCATCATTGAGCTTTCACCACTTTTGAAGGTTTAATAAAAATTAAATCCGAAATAATATTCTTTTAAGGCGTACCTATTAAAAGAATTTCCATCAGCTTTGAATACCAAGATAGGTCTGCTGCTGTGCTTCTAATCTTCCGTAGCTCATTCATCTTCAATATTTTTGAAGCTGCCACCCGCTATGAAGGTCAGAATCTAAAATTTAATAAACAAACACAACTATATTATTAGCTATCGCATTTTTAGTTCCTAAGAGTGCCAGGGCTGCAAGATTATCAGAAAGAGGTATTGTTCCTCTGAAACGCCGAGTTGCCCTTTGCGCTCCAGGATGACTAAAACAGTCAGTAAAAGTTCGACACTCCTTGCTTCACCTAAAGCAGGAGCTGTTATTGATGATTTTTCACCTAGAATAAAGGTCACAAATATTTATTTATTTATTTATTTATTATAATCTTTATTGTACACCAAATAAACAAAAATACAGGACAAACATTTAAAAGAATAAGTGCACAATGGGCGGTCTTATCGCACAGGGCGATCTCTTACAGACAACCTTTGGATGTATGAAATATGTGCTGGATAAATAAAATAATTTTAATATAAGCGATCTCTGGCTGGAATCAATGTTCCTGATAACTGTATCTCTCTTTAAGTCAAGAATAAGCAAAGATGTCTTATTAAAGACCACATCATTGCTACAAAATGCAGGTTCATTTTAATAACTCCTACAAGTTTTAAAACACTTCAACTTTAAGAATCAAAACATGGTGAACTGGAAAATTTTAAGAAAAACAAAATACTGGTTTCTTTGATGTAACTTGGACTTACCGGTCGGTATATACTTGTTGGAACTGCCGTAACTTAGTTCCAGAAAGTCAATATTAACTTGAACCTAACTTTTCCTTTGGTGTTCAGCGATGCATTCGAGATCGCCATGTCTGTAAGATGTATGAATTGATGATGAGATGTGGGAAAAAAACTCGAATTAATTTTCTGACCAAGGCAAGACAAGAGACATTTTATCAGCAGTAGCATAATTTTAAGTAGTCATAAAGGAAGAGATGCGATTGACTAGTACATATAACGTCATGTCATAACTATAGCTCTTAATACACTAGTGCGACTCACCATCAACGATTGTATCACTACTTACCGTCAGGTGGGATTGCAAACAAGCATTGGTTTATATTTATTAAAACTTCATGCATTAGTACCTAACTAAAAAAACTAGGACCTAAAATATACATTTGTAAAATTGTATTTTCTTGAATTAAAATTAATATTAATATTGCCAATAACTCCCAAACTATTAAGGGGTGAGCCAAATGCTATAATATGGTATTAGTGGTTGATATTTTATATTATGAGAAAAATAACTACGTTTTTTTTATTTAAGCAATAGTGACTTACATTTAAGAAACTTGAATATTGATTAAGTATTTATGATACATCTAATTTTGTAAATAATTAAATGTACATGAACGCAAAATACACTCAAGTGCCGAAGTACTTCTTCATAACGCTATCATCCGGAAATGTGTCCTAAAGACTGGCAGCATTGCCCCGTTGTATGGCAATGCTAATTCTGTGGGCAAAAAACGAGCCAGCCCTCTGACCACATTTCGATCAGTCGGTAAAGTATAATTTAAAAAAGTAGATTCATTTAAAAACAGATAAGTATCAACTAACAGAGAAGCACGAAAAGAGGTCTGAAGAGAAACACAGACTTGGAAAAAGTCAGATAGGTAAAGACAAGAAACTGAAAATGATAATATAATAAATAAATTGGTACTCACCAGTTTAATTCAATCAATCGACTACCAACAAAATTGCCAATAGCGTCTATTTATACCATAAAACCTATATATACCCATATTACTTACGTATTCTTATTTGTATATTACTTACGTATGTAAGTAATATACAAATAAGAATTTAACCTTCAATTCTTTCAAAAATATTTCAATGGTTAATCGAATTCTGTAATGAGGAAAATTTTACCAAGATAGTTTGATAAAAACATGAGTAGGTACAACACATACATCACAATATTGAAATTATGTAAATAAAAGTTAAAATAAAAACTATCATGTTTGCCTTGGATACCTATGTAAAAATAATAATATTAATTTTAAATAATCCAGCGTGTGTGGAAACGCGGTTTTCGAGATATGATTTTTTTAACTGAGAGCCCTGTCAACCAGTCAACCTATAATACTCTAATATAGGAATGCATGCAATGAAAGCTTTTGTACCCTTATATGACACCTTTATTCAGACTAAAGCTGTATTTGCCCAATGCTAACGACTAAAGCTAACGATGCTAACGACTAAAGCTGTATTGGTCCAATTACAAAACAGAGTACAATGGCCAACGTATAAATAAAAACCAAAAGAACCCTAGAAAGCTGTGGAACACACTTAAATCAATATACAGCCCAAATAATCAAAGAAGTGATTCAACACAATTAACATCTAATGCAGAAGATCCTGTTGATGCACTTAACAGCTGTAACGCGTACTTCACTTCGTTGGGGAAAAATCTATCGGACCGAATATTAGACCGAATTTCTGAGACTCAGTCATCCCTGGTCAGCAAATATAGACCGCATGTAAATTTTCCACACTCCTTCTTTCTTTACCCAACAGATGAAATCGAAATAACTAAATTTATCTATCACCTTAAAATCGACAGCGCTCCCGGACTTGATGGTATCACTACAAGACTAATTCAGAAAATAAAAAATGCTATCCTTACACCGCTCACTCATATTTTTAATTTGAGCTTAGAGTCTGGACAATTTCCTGAGTGTTGGAAGGTTGCATCTGTTAGACCCATACACAAAAGTGGCCCTAGAGAATTACCGGAAAATTATCGTCCGATCGCCCTTTTGTCTATCTTATCCAAAATATTGGAGAAAATAGTTAATAGCCGACTAATAAACTTTTTTGAGAAACACAAGCTTATGTCAGACAGGCAGTTTGGTTTCCGGCGAGGAAAATCAACTGAAGACGCAGCTACATTACTTACCAACTTGGTGGGTACCTACATTCAAAATAGAGAGCAAGCTATGGCAGTTTTCTTAGATCTGGCCAAGGCATTCGATACAATTTCGATTGACCTTCTCTTGAAAAAGCTAGAATGCTCGGGAGTTCGAGGAACCTCACTTGACTGGTTCAGGAGTTATCTATCTAATAGAAAACAACTAGTTAAACTAGGTGACTTCTCCAGTAACCTGTTTCCCATTGATTTCGGAATCCCGCAGGGCAGTACTCTTGGTCCGACACTGTTCAGTTTTTATATGAATGACATATTAAATGTACAATTAAAAGATGCAGAAATACTATCATATGCCGACGACACTGCTATAGTATTTCATGCTAAAACGTGGGATCAAGTGTACCGTCTTGCAGAGAATGGTCTACTAACTATTTCCAAAGCTCTTGACTCAAATCTTTTAACTCTCAACATTAAAAAAACTACATACGTCACTTTCTTTAAAACTATAGCGTCGAGACCCCCACAACAACTAGTACTGAAATACCATACCTGCAGCAGAGACCAGACTATTCTTGTAAACTGCTCCTGCACAATCATAGACCACGCTCCCTCTATCAAATACCTGGGCATCACAATGGACGAAAACCTTTCATTTAAACCACACATACACCGGCTCTCTAGTCGAGTTAGGAAACTAATATATGTTATGAAAAAACTACGAGACTGCACACCCATTGCAATTTTACGCACAATCTATCTCGGTTTGTGTCAGTCAATTCTTCAGTATGGTATCTCTATATGGGGTGCAGCTGGGAAAAGTACATTTATAGAAGTAGAAAGAGCTCAAAGAGCTGTAATTAAAGTAACCTTAAGAAAACCTTTCCGCTTCCCTACAAATCTAATTTATAGTGAGCTTGCGGTCCTAAGAGTACGGCAACTATATATTTTAAATGCTACACTGAACGTCCACAAAACCCTAAAATACAGATTCGATTACAATAAATTAATGTCTAAACGCATCCTCCATATTCCTCTTCCCGAAGCAGACAGTCTGTTGGTCAGGAGATGCCCTTTCTACTCTCACGTTCAAATTTACAATAAAATCAGCAAGAACTGTGATATCAAAAACTTAAAGAATTTTACGTGTAAAAAGACCTTAATTAACTGGCTTGCTCTTTTATCGTACGAACAGACAGAGGCAATTTTAAAGCAATAAACAACAACAATACGGCAATAGTATTTGGCATACACAAGTGCACACATACACTACACACACCACACACATTCACTACACATGTACACTACACACATACACTAGGCGCAAAAACCTTGATTTTAAGCAAGCTTGCTTTCTTTTTATCCTATTTTTACTTATTTTTCATTTTTTTGTTCCATTGTTACAACAAACTCGTTGCTTAGTATAAAAAACCGAATTTCTACATGTCCGCCCGCTACAATGTTATTATTATAAAGTTATCTCAACTCAGGTCCCCAAGATACAGGTTCTACCTAGTTTGGGGACCACCATATAAATATATGTTAAACCCCTAATAAGTTACAGACAATATTAATGATTATGTAATAGTTTTAAGGTATTCTTCATATTATGTAACAATGAACAATAAACATTATTCTTATTCTTATTCTTATTCTTATTCCCTAGAAAACTCTAAGCTGTAAATGAGCTGGTTTATTGATCGTTAAAATGCTTGCCGGCTGCTGAGGTACACAATACTTAACTTTTTGCCCGGGAATATGGTTTTATGGTGGGACATATACATCAGTTTACTAGTAGTGCTAGCAAAATATCAGCGAGGTAGTTCCGTAGTCAACTAGGAACCCTTATAGTTTCGCCATGTCTGTCTGTCCTCGCTTAATCTCTGTGACGGTTAGCACTAGAATGCTAAAATTTGGTACCAATATGTATATCAATAACGCCGACAAAGTGGTAAAATAAAAATTGGAAAAAAATGTCTTAGGGTAGCCCCCCTATATGTAAGTAGGAAGTGATTATTTTTTTTAATTTCAACCCTAACATGTGATATATTGTTGGATGAATAGGGTTTTACTGAAATATTTTTTTGATAATGTCAATAATTTCGGAAATAATCGCTCCAAAAGTCAAAAACAATGTGTCCCCCCCCCTCTAACTTTCGAACCATAAGTTTAGAAAATATGAAAAAAATCTGAAAAGTAGAAATTTATAAGGACTTTCTAGGAAAATCATTTTGAACTTGATGGAAGGAACAGTTTTTGTACAAAAAAGACAAAAAGGTCGTACAAAATAGTTTCTGGACTAATTTTGTAGTATAATCGTATATGCAAGTAATTTTTAAACTCATAAGTGGGTACACTTATTGTGACGGACGGGAAACTACGGAACCCTACACTGAGCGTGGCCCGAAATGCTCTTGGCCGGTTTTTAAATAGAACTCAAGGTTTTTATTATTTTCTTACGGAACTCTTATTCTGTTTTTTACAACGCTTTGACGACAAAAATATATTTTAGTTTTCTAGAATGCAAATATTCAAGCTATATATAGTTTCATGTTTGCATTTTAGCAAAAGGTGACCTTCAAAAACATCTGCAGGAAAAATATAATCGAATATTGCGCGGTTTTTTCCGCCTTCAATTACATTATAAGGTAATTTAATTTTATGACGAGTATATAACGTAAATGCTCCTATTACCGCCAGTTTTAGCTGTCTTAGGATTCACTTTAAAAAAATAGATACAAGCTGTAATGTTAAGAAAGGTGTTATAATTTATAATTAATCTCAGCGAAGTATTCTTTGCAATTCAGTACTTAAATTCAATATTCAATAACACAATACTTACTAAATAATTATTTAATCTAAAAGAGTAGTTGATTCTATTACCGACCCATAGAATGCGGCAAGATTCTATTACCGATTTTTCTGCTTCTTTTACCGACCGCTACGAAGTTGTCACTTCTTCTATACTTTTAAATAAAATAAAAAATCGTTTTTATGGTATTTATTATATAATAGCAGTAGTTATGAGATCAACATTATTACAATATGAAAATAATTATTTATTGCAACGCTTAGAGCACTTATTATTTGTTATTTTAATTAATAAAAAATATAATCAGTCCCAGAAAACAGTCTTCAAACAATTAAATGCTTACTTTTTAATTACCTACATACTAATAAAATATTATCAATCAGTAACAAAAATATTTTTATCCGTAATACAATCACAAAATAATTTCTCTTGTCACGCAGAGTTGTCTTCGGTTTGCCATAGGTTTTTCAAGCTTTATATAAGCTTATATCATTTATAGCTAGAAGCGCAGCTTCTAGTTGAGCAGAGGCGTACTGCTTGCGCTTCTGCAGCTCTATGATTCTATAAAAGAACGCAATCTAGAGATATAGAATTTAATTCTTCGAAAGAAGCTTTAAAAAGTTTTTCATCCCGCCATTTTTATTTGATTTGAAATCATATAAAATATACCTACTCAATGCCATGAAGTCATGAATGAAACTGGATAGCAAATATTATTTAACATTAATAATATGGCATGTGACAAAATCTCTCAAAACGTCACGTATGCAAGAAATGAGCCAATTTGTTCAAAAATATACCTACAGTTTTTTTTTGTGTATTGTAATATTACCAAATATATCGTCACAGCTGTGAGTCGGTAATAGAATCAAGTAAGAAGGTTACAATATTCTATTAGCGACCAATAAAATTAATAATAAACTGATAAAATATCCGCTTTATGGTATACTGTTAAATTCGATCTCATTGCTATATTATTGCTTTTAATGTCAGTTAGTCTTTAATTCAGATAATACAGGTTATTTACAGTATAATATCATTATAATAATACAGATATTGTCTAACGTTGAATCGAGTTTTACACAAAAATTTAAAGTAATAGCTTTGTCGTTAATAGATCTAACGAAGTAAAATAATTTTAAGAATTGAATAAGCAAAAATTAAAATTAAATGAGGTAGTTTATAATAGAAATTATTTTAAAATACTAAATGTTCTCAAAATTTTAACAACGCCATGGGTCGTTATTAGAATCAAGTTTTGAAATTTGGATTCTATTACCGCCTTAAATTAAAACATGATTTTATAAGATAAAAACCAATAAAAAGTATTATATTAAGAATTAGTTTAGAAAACGAATATATACGTTACAGTTGTAATGTGATTGCAAGAAGACAAATCGATTTTTAGGCTGTTATTTTCCTTAAGTAATATTTAGGTGTACTTACGTGGCTGGAGACGTGACACTATGAAAAGTGCGTCCGCTTCGGGCGCGTCCCACTCAAAGTCAAATTATTTCTTTTACTGACTATTTAAACACACAAACTTTACTCTTTTTGTTGTCCAACAAAAATACGTAACAAATTTTTAAGGTATGACTTTTCTGGAACCCATATTATGTCTAATATGAGTGATTTAAAAATTAGATCGTTAATAGAGTACACATTTTAGGGGGTCGTTAATAGGAGCTTTTACGTTACACAGGTGCCTATATGTTTTTCAAAACGCATTTTTTTTTTTTTAATTAGCATACAATTACTGTCTGATATTAAATATTCTCGCAGAACAGATGGCCGTTGGGGCCGAAAGGTACTGGAATGTCGACCACGTACCGAAAGACGTTGCATTGGAAGGCCTCCTATAAAGTGGAACGATGACCTGGTAAGGGTTGCGTGAATCCGATAGATGCGAGACGCACAGGACCGCTCATTGCGGCGACATTTGGGGGAGGCCTACGTCTAGCGGTGGACGTCTTTCGGCTGAAATGATGATGATGATGATTAAATATTCTTTTTAGTAATATCTGGAATCTCACTTACTTATATAATATTTATATGCCAACCCATAGCGAAATGTGTCTACTCTAAGTTTTTATAACTACCTGTTCTACCTTATTTATCGAAACGTTAAGTCTTCAGTCATTAAAAAAAAGACACTTATCTAATTATAATTATATAAAAGTATATTTTAGCAATTTTTTTTACCTCGTTTATTGCATTTTTTAAGTTATAATTTATAGGCCCGCGTTTGACCACTATCTCACCTGATGGTAAACGATGATATGGTCGACGGTGGAGCACACTTGCGTAAAAGTAACCTATTCATGCTTGACTTAAAAACTCCTTGGTCTTTGACATTTTGTTATTTAAAAAACAACTAACTATAATATTAAATACACTGAAACAAAATAAATAATTAAGTTAACTAATTAAAACTAAATAATGACAGTCTTAAGTAACAAATTAAGACCGTGGTGACCAAGGCTGTTGACTACCTTGCCACAGTATCAGCCTTGAAGAGAACAACAGGGAGCGCTTTAAGTTAGTTTTAATTACAAAAGCGTTTTTATTTTTTGATTTAGAGCATTTATTTTTTTAATAGTATAAACCAGTGCTTGACTGTGATCCTGCCTGATGGTAGGCAATGATGTAAACGTAAGTTGACCACGCCTCTAATTCCGTTTTTCCGACGTTATCTCACAGGCCTGTTGGTCTAGTGGTTAGTGGCCCTGACAGCTATGTCGGAGGTCGTGTGTCCGATTCCCCCCAAGGACAAATGTTTGTGTGATGAGCATGATAACTAGACGGTGTTTTGTGATAGTCGTGGAATATTATATTATATTATCTCAATGCTTAGTCACGTGGTCAGAACAATGGGATCGGAGGCGTGCCAACTCGAAGCGTTTGACGCAAGCAAAACGAAACGGTCTTAACTTGGCTAGGGGGGCGACTCCAATAAATAGATAGATAGAAGCAATCAGACCACACACAGTACATGTTAAATAAAAACCCCAACAAATAAAATGTACAACCATAACAACATATTAATATAATAAGATATTCATACGCCTTTCAAAGCATAAAAAAATTAGAAACATGAAATTCAATTCTTGATTCGTAAGCAGGTTATCCGAAAGGGAACTCGAGCCCCGGTATGAAGGCTTGAAGAAACAGGGTGGGTTTTTTAGTCATTAAGAGTCTGACACTATCTCCCGCTCCGCCTAAGAGCGGGGGTTGTCATTGGATGATTTTCCCCACCAAAAAAAAAATAATTCACACTGTAACTTTGTAGCATATCACAGCAAAGGTAAGCCAGCTTTGCTTAAAAAAAACTAAAAGAAGGATCGCCCACGGCCCCAAAGCTGCAAAAAATTTCGGAAGGTTGTTTTTAATATAAAACATATTTCATCACGCATGCGGGATAGCTCCACTCCGCACGCGTTCTCGCAAGCGTATTCCCCTAATTACAATAAATACTTGTATGTAAAGAATAGTTGCAGGGGTCAAATCCGCACGATATTCAAAACACCTTAAAAGTTACTAAGCTGCGCCTTAGTGACTTTTAAGGCAAAGGGTAATTGTAGAAACACGGTTGGGTTTTAGTCAATAGAAATCTGGATTTTTGCGGTGGCAAACGCGTACCGAAAGACGTAGCGTTGGAAGGCCTCCTATAAGGTGGGCTGATGACTCGGTAAAGGTTGCGGGATTCCGATGGATGTCACACCGCTCATGATTGCGACGCTTGCGGAGAGCTTTTTATTGACTAAAACCCGCCTGTTTTCTACTCGCGTGAATATAGAAAATTTTAGAAAGAAAGAAGGGAGGAAAGAAAGAAAGAAAGTAATCTATTTATTTGACATACACACTCTTAGATTTTAAAAAACAAGAAAGAACAAGGAAAGCACCAAAAAAACCGGCCAAGTGCGAATCGAACTCGCCCATGAAGGGTTCCGTAGCAGCAAGTAACATAATATATAAGTTCTTGTAGTTCGTTGTAACTTTGATCGATGTTTTAATAATAGTGTATTTTTTTAGATTTATGACGTAGGTATTAAAAAAAAAAACTACTTACTAGATCTCGTTCAAACCAATTTTCGTTGACAGTTTGTATGGTAATGTATATCAATATATTTTTTTTAGTTTTATCATTCTCTTATTTTAGAAGTTAGAGGGGGGGGGGGACACATTTTACCACTTTGGATGTGTCTCTCGTGCAAACTATTCAGTTTAGAAAAAAAATGATATAAGAAACCTTAATATCATTTTTGAAGACCTATCCATAGATACCCCACACGTATGGGCTTGATGAATTTTTTTTTTTTTAATTTCAGTTCTAAGTATGGGGACCCCAAATATTTATAGCTTTTTTTTCTATTTTTGTGTGAAAATCTTAATAGGGTTCACAGAATACATCTACTTACAAAGTTTAAACAGTATAGCTCTTATAGTTTCGGAAAAAAGTGACTGTGACATACGGACGGACAGACAGACATGACGAATCTATAAGGGTTCCGTTTTTTGCCATTTGGCTACGGAACCCTAAAAATCAACCTATGTGGCCTCACCCTTAGCCAATTTGCATAGTTATCTCATTGTTCAAGTTGTCTCTTAACATAAAGACCCAATTGTAATCACAAGGTACGCCTATTAAACGAATTGATGCTGCAAATACGATAGAACGATTCATTTTAGGACCCCAAAGGGCTTTTTGAATGTTGTTCATTTGGTATTGCTGTCGATTCTGAGTGGCCCAAGTGTGGGTTCTCCGGAGGGGTAAAAGAGGTAATAATTTTAAGTAATATCCTTATTGGCATACATTTTTTTGGCATAATATTGTTTGGCATAAAGTTTTTGCATAACTTTTTTTTGCATAATAATACTTTGGTATAATGCATAGGTTAGCATAACTATCATTTAGTCTAATATGTTTTGGGTTAAATTGGAGTTGCATAAATTTTAAAGGCATAATTATCACACCCATTTTTTAGGGTTTATTAGTTTTATTCCAAAGAACATTATACTTTATAAAATTATGCTTTATTATTATTATGCTAGTAGTATTTATGGCAAAACTTTTATGCCTAATAATTTTATGCGTAATGAACATTATGCATTATGCTGAATTTTGTTATGCCAATGTAAATTATGGCAATATATTTTATGCTAATCATTAGTAAACCATAATTTTATTATGCTATGGGAGATAATGGTGTTATTAGTGATATGTGGCGTCAATGGCTGTTAAATAAAACATCAATAAAAAAAATCGGCCAAGTGCGAGTCGGATTTGTACATGATACGGGTTCCGTACCGTCTGTAGCAAAAAAGGACAAGAAAATCATGTTTGTTGTCAGGGTGTCCTTTTGAATATGTATTTTATTCTATTTTTAAGTAATTGTTGTTATAGCGGCAACATAAATACCTCATCTGTGAAGATTTCAACTGGCACTATCACAGTTCATGAGATAAAGCCTGGTGATAGATGGACAGCAGAGTCTTAGACCGTTTTACCCTTTGGGTATGGAACCGTAATAAACTGTCAAAAATCGCGGTAATTTTGAAAAGGTAACTCTTACCAAAATTCTACCAACACGGCCACGGTGGCCCATTCACCGCACGAATAGTTTTGTGACTAAATTCATGAGATCGAATCAATTAATAAAACTAATGACTACCACCTGAGATTTTAGGTTTTAATTTCAACTCGATGCCTTCACGCGTTCCCGAGATAAAGGTTCTTGACTAATAGACAGACAGACGGACAACTAAGTGAGCTTGTAAGGGTTAACAGAACCCTAAAAATGATTATGTATGATAATTAATTAAATTACATTATTTTACACAATTAATATTTCATTAAAGTACTAATTAATAGGTCACTGCTATGTAAATTGGAAATTGATCGTATACTTATATTATTTACAATTTTCCTCTCTTACCTTTGCACAAGTGTAAAACTAGCAAAGTCATGTCTTAATGTATTCAAGATGTCTTTCTCTTTTCTTTCAATTTTCTCCAAGTTTCATTTGCATTTAGCCAGGGTCAAATTTAATAAATAAATACAGAATAATTACTTTATTTCCATTAAAATAGGTATGTAACAATTCTTAATATTATTGCACTAATTTGAGCTGGTATCATCATCAGCCTTTTTAATATTCTCACTGTTGGGACTCAGGGCTGCTCTCTAGGAGAGCCTACAGACAGACAAACAGACAGACATGACGAATCTAAAAAGGTTCCGTTTTTTGCCATTTGGCTACGAAACCCTAAAAAGATAAAAAAAAATTCTTTACAAATGTGCCACAAAAAGTTAAGGTTAGTTGGCCTTTTTGTCTCCTTTTTTCAAATTCAATTTCAGTTATTTATTTTGTAAATACAGAGTACAATGATATTGTCTAAAATGTTTGGTCCAGCGTAAGTTCCACCGAAAGGCATACAAAATGTTCTTATTCCTGACCTTATCCCATATTACTTGGGAACGGCGCAACGCATTTTTTTCTTCCATTCTGTCCTGTCACCCGTCAAACTATTACTAACTCCCTTTTCTTTCATATCACTCCTCACACAATCCATCCATGTTTTCTTCGGCCTTCCTCTCCCTCTCCATCCATCTACATTTATACTCAGAACTCTTTTAGTAAACCAAGACAACCGATTACCTTTCAATTTTTCAGTCACTGGCGCCACTTTCAAACTTCCTCTTATATATTCATTTCCCACTTTTTTCACTTTCTTGATAAAGTTAAGTTAAGCTAATTTCAGTATTTTTAAAATCATTGAACCAATAATAAAACTATAAAATCTCTTAAAATATTTACAATATCAGCAAATAAAAATTGTCAAAAAAGGAGCTCAATAAAATTAATTAGTACACAAATGGCGCGAAAAAGAAAATACAATTCAATATCATTACAAATTCCAATTATAATTAAATTTAATGCCATAAGTTTAATTTTTGTTCAAAACTTCTGGAACCAATTAAATATAAAACCTTCATTTCTCTTACAAATTGCACCAAGCTAAGCGTAGCAAGCAAAATCGTCTCGGGTTCAGTAAAAAGTCATTGATTTTGTATTGAAAGTCATTTGGAGGAAGACGGCGGCCCGTTTGCTATGCTACAGCTTTCTGCCGAATAATTTATTGTAAGCTCCACCTGTAGTATTGAGTTCTGCTTATTTTTTCCTTGTTTTCTTTATCGGTGATTAAATAAACTGTTTGGAGTGACTTTTGAGTTAGAAATGGTTTTAAAAGGAGCTTATTGTGATATATTTTTCAAAACACTTTTTCGAAAACCCGCTCTTATCCGGTGGATTAAAAGTGCCTTAAAGTGTACACGCAATAGACTGCTTTCCACACTAGTGCAGAAAAGTGCAAGTGCTTTCCCCTACCACAATTTTATTACATTATTTTATCGTATCAACCTGGGCGCGCGTCGACCCCCACGAGTCACCGGTCAACCCCCGTTTATTCATTTATTTATTTATTTATTTTACAATTTATGTACACACAAATATACTGAGGAGGATTCATTTTTGTTTTCACTTCGATTTTGATTTTGAAAGTCGTTTGATACATGTGCGAATTTGTCTCTGCAGCCCTCGGCTCCATAACGCACAATTTCACCTCGGTCGCAATGAAAAACTTTCTACACTTGTATCAAAATGTAGTATTATGTTTTAAAAGCTTTGCCTGCTTGAAACTAGGTATCTCCACACAAATATTGGACTCCTGTTACCTCCCCTTTGGGGTTCAACGTCAAAATATCCTGTTTCATTCTCTGTATACATCATAAAATAACCCTTATTGCAAAATTTTAACGTTCTAGGTCAAAGAGTAAATCTAGACTTTGCATTTTATAGAATACTAACCTTTGCTCGCAGTTTTGCTCGGGTACACAAATTATAACCTACGTCACTCAGGAATAAAGCAGCTTTCTATCGGAAAAAAAAATAGCAATCGTACCTGTACTTCCAGAGATTACCTCCTAAAAACAAAAAATAAATAAAAAAATACAAACTTTACCTCTTTATTATATTAGTATAGACTAACTTTTGCTCACAGTTTCGACCGCGTACATAAAATATAACCTATGTCACTCATTTTTGAGTGACATAAGTTATGAAGCAGTTTTCTATCGGTGAAAAACTTTTTTTTGCTACTTGGGATATTTTTTCTGAACTTACTCAGATAATAACTAAATCAAGTGTCAGGTATCACTAACAGAAACACAGTAGTAAGTAAATAACTAGCAATGCGAAAACTTAAGAAAACCTCAATTTAGGTGTCTTCAAGAGTAGAGTGGATAGGCTCAGTGCAATTAACCATCAAAGATTGCATTACTGCTTACAATCAGGTGGTATCGCAGACAAGCACTAATTTAATAAATTATTACAATTTAATGTATTATTTAAAATAAAAAATCTTGGCCTCCAAAGACATTGACAACTTTAAGGCCATTGAAGAATCAAGGCAAAAAGTTTTTAAACATTTTTTTTTAATTATAATTATTGATAGGCTCGCGTTTGACCACTATCTCACCTGATAGTAAGGGATGATGTGGCCGACGATGAAGCACGCTTGCCTAGAAGTAATCTATTCACTCTTGACTTAAAGAACCCTAGGTTGTAGCCATCAGGAAACACAGATCCCGGCAGGGCATTTCACTTCTTAGCTGTACGCGTAATGAATGTGTTCCCAAAACGCTTTGTACGTATTTAAATAAAAATCCTTTTTTTTCTACACTCTCTCTTACAAAAATCTTAAGTAATTCTCAGCAATTTAAAGTCGAGACTACATAAACCTTTACAGTTTATAAAGAAAGAAAATATAAAAAAGAACCAACATTAAACCGAGCATTTTAAGGACCCAACAGGTAGTGGAAATATAATTCCTTTTGAAATGAAAAGAGTTGAATTAACATTTAAATGAATAAAAAGTGCACAATTGTGTGTAATGAGTTTCGGGATTCAAGCCACGTATTTTTTAGAGAAGGTAGAAAGTTACACAAATATGAAAGTCTTACAAAATTACCTGGGCTCAGAGTTATCCGAAAGGGAGCTCGAGCCCCGGTATGAAGGCTAGAAGGAACAGGGTGGATTGTTTAATCAGTAAGAGCCGGGATTCTGATCCCGATTTCCGGCCAACGTAGACGCGGGCTTGCGGACAGTGAGCAATGGGTAGCTCGCTGTCCGGCCGTCCGGTAACTGTCCGGACCAAGCCCAAGTCGTCGATGGCGCGCACTGCTCCCGCGCGCCTCAAGGAGTTGTCAGCAACAGTAGGAACCCAGCCGGGTCGAAGCCTACTGGGGCCAGGGTTATCCGAAAGGGCGCTCGAGCCCCGGTATGAAGGCTAGAAGGAACGGGGTGGGTCTTTTAGTCAGTAAGAGTCTGACACTATCTCCCGCTCCGCCCAAGAGCGGGGGTTGTCATTGGATGATTTTTCCCACCATAAAAGAAAGGAGTAGGTACTGATGAGAAATCTGAAGGATTTCTCGAAAGCCTTACAGCGACTTTGGGAATCGAGTGGTAGTGAAAGTCTGAAACTCCCCTTTTTAGGGTTCCGTAGCCAAATGGCAAAAAACGGAACCCTTATAGATTCGTCATGTCTGTCTGTCTGTCTGTCTGTCTGTCTGTCTGTCTGTCCGTCCGTATGTCACAGCCACTTTTTTCCGAAACTATAAGAGCTGTACTGTTGAAACTTTGTAAGTAGATGTATTCTGTGAACCGCATTAAGATTTTCACACAAAAATCGAAAAAAAGCAATAAATTTTGGGGGTCCCCATACATAGAACTGAAACTCAAAAATTTTTTTTTCATCAAACCCATGCGTGTGGGGTATCTATGGATAGGTCTTCAAAAATGATACTGAGGTTTCTAATATCATTTTTTTCTAAACTGAATAGTTTGCGCGAGAGACACTTCCAAAGTGGTAAAATGTGTGTCCCCCCCCCTCTAACTTCTAAGATAAGAGAATGATAAAACTAAAAAAAATATATGATGTACATTACTATAAAAACTACCAACGAAAATTGGTTTGAACGAAATCCAGTAAGTAGTTTTTTTTTAATGCGTCATAAACCGAAAAAAATACACTATTATTAAAACATCGATCAAAGTTACAACACATTACAAGAACTTTTATATTATGTTACTTGCTGCTACGGAACCCTTCATGGGCGAGTCCGACTCGCACTTGGCCGGTTTTTTAGGGTTTCGTATTTCAAAAGGAAAAAAACGGAATTCTTATAGGATCACTTTGTTATACGTCTGTCTGTCTGTCAAGACTCTTTATCTTGAGAACGCGTAGAGGTATCAAGTTGAAATTAAAACCATATTTTCAGGTCTGCTGTCTCTTAAAGTTGTAAAAGTGAGTCATCATGTCACCTCCCCATAATGTGGTGCAATTCACTGCCTGTTGTATATACCATTGATACAGAAAAATGATAGCTGCAAGAATAAGCATTGTATTTAGCATAATTTCGTATATATATTTTGTGAAGTAATAATTATCATGTACCTATTGTGTAATAATTAATTGTTAAAATTTAGTTTTGTTATAATGTTTGTAGTGTTGTTCTTTAATTAATAATAATGTATGTATGATGACAGAAATCGAAATGTTCAAGTAAAAGTATGTGTATATGTACTAACCTGCTTTAAGTTTAGTGTTTGCTCTCGGAAGGGACGCCAAATTGTCACTCGAACGGTGGTTGCTGAAAACCAGCACCGTAGATGCCTGGATTATCCCAGCGTCACGGTATATGCTGAGCAACGGCCTATTTTTGCTTAGATGCGACGCACAACTTAGAATCTTAGATTGTGTTAATATGATTATAATAGTATTTCTTTTATTTTTAGTTATTTTTAGGTTATTTTTGTTTATGTTGTTCTCTGTTATGGCCGGCATCAAAATCACAGAGCATCTAAACAGACAGTCAAATTGCCACAGATAAAATAACTGTTTATATGCTCTGTGCAGGTTACAAGGGCAATAGTGTTATGCCCGTTACACACATGGCCTGATAGGGATACTGGCTGTTATATTTTTTATAATATTGTGTTGATTTGTGCGTGTATTTAGGCGGAATAAACTTGTTTTCTTTTCTTCTTTCTTTTAAAAGAATCATATTTCTGAGTTCAAGAAAAAAAAAAAGATACGACCGTTTATGTTGCAAAAAACGTATATTTCGACACCGTCATGGGAATCAAAATTCGTAGGGTACTTTCCGCTGACCTAGAATACTGAAATTCGACAAAAATAAGCAAGGGCTCATAGCACAAGTATAGGAAACAATGTGAAAACTGTAGTTACAACAAGGAAACTCTTCGTATTGAATTCGGGAATTGAACTGTTTTCATTGGTAAGTTTGTACGGATCACTTACTGCATGATTTCAACTCCTGCTGTTTTTTTTTTAAATGATATAAACTAGTGACCAACTGATGATAAGCAGTGATACAAATGCAATCGTTGATGGTGAGGTGCACTAGTTTACTGAGCCTATTCACTCTAGCTGTACCAAAATATCTAAGTTATATTCGGAGCGAAAGAGTTTAGAGAGACAGTGAGAGTACCTACTCGCTGATGTATTCTATCTTTTATAGCCATCTGAAGTCTAACTAAAAAAATTAAGTCATTAATTTTAAAGATTAAGAACTTCTCAGTTTGTATGCAATACCGTGGGGACACGCTGTAAGTCCAAAGTCGTACATCCACCTGAGCAAGCAAGGTGATCAATTTTCGTACTTACTCTGTTTCTGAAGAGGCCATTTATACCCGAATACAGTAATAAGTATTGTACGGTGTTTGTTGATCCTTTCTTTATTATTGGATGTCTTATATAATATAACATAATCTATATATAAAATAAATTTGTTGAAGATTTTAGTGTAGTGCGCGCACAGTGCATGACGTATAATGTACGTAACTTTTATATTACTTAGGCTTCGTTTTTGCAATCGGTTGACTGTATCGAAAGATATATTATGTATACTTTCACACAGCGCCATTTAATCCCAAACTAAGCTGAGTTTGTGTTATGAGTACTAAACAACTGATGGCCACACTTATCTAAACTTATGTAACATAATTATTATAGATAAATTACACCCGGACATAACAAATTGTCGTCATGATGTTCATCACATAAACATTTGTTTAGGATGGGATTCGAAACCACGACGTCCGGCATAGTTGCGAGGCCTACTAACTACTAGACCAATAGTTCAGCCATACCTTTACCGCAATCAGCGATCCTACCTGATGATAAGCTGAGATGCAATGGTTGATGGTGAGGCACACTAGTTTATTAAGAGCCTATTCACTCTAGCCTTGAAGACACCTAAATTATAATTGGACGCAAATACCGCAGCAGGCAAATTGTTCCAGTCCGATGCGAACCTTCCAGGATGTGTACCTTCTAGGAATCCTCAATTTGCCGTAAAAGTCTCTCTCTCTCTCTCTAACTATTATCAAGACAGTGCTCATAAACTTGCCTGAATCATTCATACCATTACATTCGACTAAGAAGGCCTACAACATAACAAAGCTGTTTATATCCTGTAGTACATAATGCTATGTAATAATAATGACGCCAGTGATAAGGCTCCATTGTTCTGTTAATTACCGGTTCGGGCCTGACAGCACCGATTCCTGTTGAAAATTAATCTCCGGTTAGTTTAACTATAGTTAAACGTGGCTATGGTAACGAACCTGATTTAGGTGTAAGTCGTGGATTCAAATTCAGGCAAGTGACATAATAAGTACATACTTATTGTAATATATTATTGTTATATAAAGGTGATGTTTTCATAAAAAAAGAAAAACATAATTAAAAAATCAAAAAAGAAAATCTGCAATTATTTTTAATTCCAAATTTTTTTAAAGATTTTGTGAAATCAATCGATCTGCATTGTACCCATGTGGTGGATGCAATTGCGTACGCGTTCAGTCTATATATCCTCTATAAAAGGTTTATATTTGAAGCTTGTCTTAAAATTGCGTCATTTCCTGCAAAAGATATTTTTTCTTCTGCCTTTTCACTCCCTCTCACGGAGGGGAGGCCTGGGTCCTAGCAGTGTGAATGTTACACGCTTATTATGCATATATATGTTTAAACTTACTTACTTTAGGTTTTTGCGTGGGTAGCTCGTACCTACTTGGTTATTCTGAAAAGGTATGAGTTTTGTTAGGAATTCTTAGAATTATCCTTAACAAGTTTTGGTGTTTTCTTGGTTATTTTAATTACGCTATGACCTTTCATTAGCACATTTTTGAAATTCAACTAGTTATATACTGGCTATTTATTAGTATTTACGTCACCGGCAGGAATAAGACATTATTAGAAAAAAAATTACTGAAGTTTACAAAAGTTCTATCTGCAAAAAAAACACTTATCAACATCCTGCCGGAATCTGTATTTGCTGATAGCTACATCCTAGAGATCTTTACGTCAAGAGTGAATAGGTTTCTCAGCTAAAATGTTAGGCATGCGTGCTCCATCGTCCACCATATTTGTTTTCTATCAACTGAGATAGTGGTGAACCGCAAGTCTAACAACATTAAAAAAAATAAAAAATGCGTGAGTTTATACTAACTCGAAGCAAAACAGTTGTATTAATCACTTCAGAAGATCAAACAGCAATACTGACGCACTTAACCAATTGAACCGATTAATAATCTCAGTTTTGATGTTAACGTGTACTAACCGTGGTGCAACCCACTGATGGTTGAGTCAGCATCGTTTGAACATCGGCTCATTATTTTCACTTAATTAGAACTTATTTAAGAGCTGTCTTTGATTATTTGCTTATTATTAATTTGAACAGACAATATTCTTGATTGAGCTTCAGATGTTTTGCTTTAGAAGATATACTTGGAAGAAAAGTTCATTTAAATTCATATTAACTGTAGACATAAATAAAATTGATGCGTTTGTATGTGTATCTTTGATAATATAATTTTTATTATCATTTTTATCTGCGTGTCTATCGATCTATCGGACTATCTGCCTGTCTGTTTTTTTTTTTAATTATTGATAGGCTCGCATTTGACCACCATCTTCCCTGATGGTAAGCGATGATGTGGTTGACGATGGAGCACGCTTGCCTAACATTTTAGATGAAAAACCTCTCGTCAGAATCATTATTTTTTATTCTTATAAACTAGTGCTTGACTGTGATTGAACCTGATGGTGAGCAATGATATTTTGATGATGGTAAATCGCACTAGTTTATTAAGAACCTATTCACTCTAGCCTCGAAGACACCTAAACTATAATATATCGGCCGGGAAGACCACTGTAGGTAAATTGTTTCAGTCCTTTCATTCATTTATTTTATTTTCATCTCAAACTGTCTCTGTTATTTTATCTTTATTAGAAATACATTTCTACAGTATACAGCTTTTAGTACTAACACTAACGCACTACTCTATTAGCAATTACTTTAAGAACGCTTTTACAAAACATTTCCTTGGAAAAATGTTTAAGAGATAATTTCAACTAAAGCTCATACGATTTTCTAAACAATTTTATAATAAGATCTTGCGCTTGGCGTACTATTTTGCCCAGAATAACTTGAACCGTAAAACTTTGTTAAAGTTTCTCGCGTAGAGGTAAACTTAGGTTAGTTTTTAGTTGAAAATAGTGTCCCTCTAAAGGGTACGAAGGTATTTAGCGTGTTGAATGTTTGGCATTTGGTATCAACTTTGCTTTGAGACTTAATACATTAATAAAAGATGAAGTTGTTTATTATCTCAAGGTTTTTGGACAAGTAAATAAAGTTATGCTTCTTTTTAAGGGGATAAATCACTAAATAAGTCCTCCCTCTGTGGCTGAAGAGAGAGAGTGTAAAATTTTTACTGATTACGTGGTTTTCTAACAATCTTGCAGCCCTGGTAGGCATGGCCGCGTTACTTATGCTGACATATCTTTGAAGGGCGTGTGGAACACAATGCGCCTTTGACCCAGGTCCTCATCGGACGGCGAGGTGTCTATTACTCGCCCTCCGCAACCAAACGCCTTCGGATCTTCCAGCGTCCGGGGTTCAGACAAAATCGAAACTCGAATTTAATCATCATTACGCGTACAGCTAAGTAGTGGACCTCCTTGCCAGAGTCTGTGTTTCCTGATAGCTACAATCCAGGGGTCAAGTGTCAAGTTTTTTGTAGGTATATTTGTTAGGTCTAAGTATAGATCGTAGGTTATTATCAATTCTTCAACCCCCAGCCTCTTTTTTGGTATGATAATTTATATAACGGAACAACCAGGGTGGCTAGTTATTTTACATATTAATAGTAGTAGTTATAATTTTTTTCTTTGTGAATCAAGCAGCTGGTAAACATAGAAATATTTATTAATATACCCTGTTTATATTAAAAGCTTTAAATATAATTTACTTGAAATACTTCTCGGAATACAAGCTGGGATGTTGAGATAGAATCTGCAAATTCTTTGAATTTTCTATTCATTTTCCATTCACTGTAGACAGGTCCGTCCACAGCTGTGACCTGCCATTACAGTTTTTACAACTTTTTTTTATTAATACTTCACCTTTCTGATCTGAGATTAAATGGATCAACTGGAGAAGTAGCTTAGTCTTGCAGGTATCTATTAAAAATCGTATTTAAGAGATATCTATTATGTCCTAGATAGAAAATGAAATTCTTTATCTCTCCTTTATTAAAATTAATGTCTTTTTGCTTAATATTTGTATAGTAAAATTAATTGGTTTTAAATAATAACATTCTAAAGTGGAAGCGATCGATAGCGGCGATCTCCCAGTTACCGTCCTGATCCAGACCATGTTATGGGGCGAGAGGGCATGGGATGTGGTCATCTCCTTCTGCGAAGCAATATTGAGAGCGAAGGAGGTGGAGAGTTAACTCAAGGATAGATTTTAGTCAGTAAAAGTCCGACACTCTAGACTTCCTTGAGAGCAGAATTGGCCCAGTGGTAGTGGCCCTGACTTACGAGTTCCATTTCGCTGGTTCAAACCTACTCAGGTGCATTATTTTTTGTAATTTATTTCATCGCCATTGCTCTTAAAAAGGTAAAGGAAAACATTGTGAGAAAACCGGCATGTCCTAAAACCAAAAAATTCGAACACATGTTACATCTATGAAACCGCCCTGGGCCCCCGTGATAGATTACTGCCCATTCCCTCTCCTAGAGAGCAGGCCTCAGTCCCAGCAATGGGAATATATTAAGGCTGATTACGCTTTTGCTTACTTAAACTTCACAAACTTCCAAATATTACACAGAACGTACCCTTATTGCAAAAACCAACTAACTGCAATTTTTTACTTAAATTAATTTAAATATAGCTATCGATGCGTCTCATCAAGAGTGAATAGGCTCGTAATAAACTAGTGTACCTCACCATCAAAGATTGCATCACACTTACCATCAGGTGGGATCGCAGTCAAGCATTAATTTATAACATTAAAAAAGAATATTTCTGATGAGAGCTTTTTCTTCTGGAATGTTTTAGTAGTAAAAATTTTCAGGTAAAACTGGTTAATAACTAGGACATTTATTTACAAAGAAAGCGTCGGCAAGAAGTTAAATATCCTACAGATTTATCGAATACAAAGACATTACATATATACTACCAATATAATAATAATAATATGAAGTTTTTGCAATACATTATATGTCATGATATTATTACTAATTATCTGTTTTGTTTTGTTTCAGGTAAATTGAACTTCACCAAATTCAATTACAAATAGCTGTTCCGAAAACAGGTAGCGGCTCAAACTCGTGTGATCCAATTAGAATTCAATCCGGTAATAATTCCTGAGTTACGACAGTTGTCGGTGATTTTGTTATAATAATGATTTATAGCTGTTGTTCTTTTGTTTTTGATTATAATATGTTTTATTGTGAGAGAGAGTGGGAAATTAAAATATGGTAGTGACGTCATGATCTGGATTTTTTCTTCCATTTAGGGTGAGGGTAAACGAGCGTAATTTTTTGAGTCGTGAGTCGAAGAATTTCGGTCGCGGAATTTCTGCTGTATTCGATTTCATACAAAAGTCCTGTTTCATTCACACGGCGACGCAAAATGAGTTGTCTACCACAGTAGAAATGCATGCAGGAAAAATAACACGACTGAAATTCTGCAACTCACGACTCTCAAAATTACCCGTAATGTAATGAAGTAACAAACATACACATATACACACTCGCGAACTATGCGGACGGCGAACAAAGGGTGCCTCGCCGTCCGGACCAAGCCCGAGTCAACGATGACACGTAGCGTTCCACACGCGCCTCCGGGAGATGTCAGCAAACCCGTAACCAGCAGGGTCAAAGCCTTCTGTGCGTTTGACGACCCCGGGTTGTCGCTTATGAAAAGACAACCCGGGGTCGTGAAACGCAAAGCAAAGAAGGATCAAGAGTTGGATTTATTCAGCAAAGGTCTGACACGTCCTGCTCCGCCCATGAGCGGGAGAAATCATTGGATATTTTTCCATCTAAAAAAAAACATATTCCATCAAAATCTCACTGTATATTATATATCTCACCTGGATCTCTCTCTACCTACCCTCCGAACGACACTTGTAACATCACAGCAGCGATTTGCATGACATAGGACCATAATTTATGCGTCGCTCATGCCCACACCTTGAAGACGTATTAACAATGTACTCAAAGATGAAAGAAAGGTTGCTGAGGCGAAGACATGGATTAATTTGAGGGTTGAATTTGAGTGTTCAGTAATTTGGCATGAGGAATATTAGAGGAAGAATTATTGTGTAAAGGGAATTACACACACCGTAGCCGTCATTTATACATATAATATACTAAACAATGACGAGGAAAGACTCATTAAATCCCAAGCGAACGCCGGCGTTTGCGTTGTCATTGTCTTTCTATTGTGTCTCTAATTGACGATATATTTGAAAAGTTAATTGTTTGTTTATCGATTCATGTTATCTATACATATTATTATAAATAAAATTGGAGTGTCTGCTTGTAATATTGAAATAACCGCTTTTTACTACATGCATAATATGAATATGTCTATACGGTACATACACCAAATAACATTTTTTACAATTTTTGTCTGTCTGTCTGTCGTTCTATCTGTTTGTTCCGGCTAATCTCTGAAATTGCTGGGCCGAGTTTGAACATTTTTTTTTTGGCAGGTAGCTGATGTAATAAGAAGTAACTTAGGCTACTTTAAAAAAAAAAAATCAAAATTCTGTAGTCCACGCGAACGAATTCGCGGGCACAGCTAGTAAATGAAATAAAGATTGTAGTAGCAGAGATAATGAGAATGATGTTGCGATGGATGTGTTTTTTTTTGAAGTGAAAACTTCTTTAGCGGCGTTGAGCACTTTTTCTGTAATGGGTATAAAATCTTAAACTCGCGTCAGGACACGTGACCTGATCGAAAAAGCGTAAGACGGATGGAGAGTAGACAGCTATCCCCTCTCTACGGCGCGGCGAAAATGTATGCCTGGGCCTACTGTTTCAAATATATAGATATATATAAATATATATATATATATATTTCAACGTATATAGATATATATATATATATATATATATATATATATATATATATTTCAACGTTAATAATCAAGTTTTCACTTCTGCCAGCAAAAATCGGCCGAAATCATTCAATTATATGTCCCGCCCTTGGGCGCAGCGAGAGGACGTGTCAGACTTTTATTGACGAAAACCACATGTAGGACTACTTGTTTCCCTGCGGTCCTAGCTAGTGAGCATAGGTCCTGTTGGGCACCTACGGTTTGCTGACATCTCTTTGAGGAGCGCGTGGTGGACACGCTGTTGACGACTGGGCTCGGTCCAGTTTATTACTGGACGGCCGGACGGTGAGCTACCCACTGCTCAACGTCCGCAAGCTCATGGATGTGTAGTGTGACGAGAGCGGATAAAATGAGAAATGAGTATATTAGAGAAAGTTTGAAAGTGGCGCCAGTGACTGAAAAGTTGAAAGGTAATCGTTTATCTTGGTATATTCATGTGAAGAGGAGGGATGAAATGCATGTTACTAAAAGAGTTACCTATGAGTATCCATGTGGACAGAAGGAGAGAGAGGGGAGGGCAAAGAAAAGATGGATAGACTGTAGGAGTGTTATAGAAGAAAAGGGAATTAGTGATGGCATGACGGGCGATAGGACGGTATGGGAGAAAAAAAAATGTTTTATTTTTGTTTAAAAAAATTCCCTGAACATTATAAGGCTGATTATGCTATCAAGGTTTTGTCTCCTTACTTTGTTGCAGTCCAGCTACAATAGAAGGTTATCCTATTTCCTACTACGTATCATCAAACAATTACTCTCATTCTGATTGAAGCGAAAGGGAATGTCAGACTTTTACTGGAGCAAACCAGCTCCAGAGCCGCAGCAATCTAGCATATCAACAGAGGGCTCTCCTTAGATGCTAATTTCTCCATTCATCTACCCTCCTAAGAGTTATCTAACCAACCTAAATATATAATTACTTCAAAAAATTATATAAACACGATATAACATCTAATCTGTACCGTAATAGCTCAATCTAATCAACCGCAAATCGCCGTTTGAAGACGAACAGTAATGATACCAGGAAAGAACCAAAGAATAGATAGAGACAGAAGGATGACTCCACACAGCGGAAGGAGAGAGACGCATACATAGACGCATGTGGTATAAGCATGATACTTTAACTGCGATTGCTTGAACTTAAAACTTGAAACTTCACTTGTGTGCATTAGTTGATCTTTGCGTTCTAGGAGTGAAATTGGTGTGTACTGTTCGCCTTCAAAAGGCTCGTAAGGCAATGCAATCAATGGGTCCTGCGTATGATCTCTTCTAAGTCATATCTGCTTGCCTGCCTATGAGACTATGAGAGTGAAAGAACTGATATTGCATCTTTACCCACTATCGATACATAAAGCACAAATTTTTAAGTGCTTGCATTTTTTTGAACTTACTGTCTACTACTCTTTGCTATTGATCTACGACAGCTCGCTAGATCACCACTTCTGCCAACATATATGTACGGCAACATCAACCTACTGCCGGTCGCGAGTACGTTTCCACTCAGTGTACGTGATGTCTATGTGTGCGTGTTATTTCTCTCGTTGTATAGAGCCGGCCTTCTGGACCTTTCTATTCCGTGTCATAAAGTACTACCAAGCACGTGAGGGTTAAAATTTAAAGCTCGTAAAAGTTTATTTTAGGGTTATGGTGTTATGAGTCGGCAGAAATTTTCTAGAACAATGTTTCTATGGCGTTTTAATGTTATGACTTTTACAAGTTTAAGGACGATTAGGTAGGAATGGCCGTCAGGATGCTTGCTTATTTTATGTAACGTTTTGGGGATCTCGTAAAGACAGCTGGACAATTATACAAGAGTTACAGATAAAATAAAATAACAAAAGGGCAATGGTACTCTATTGTCCTTTGGTCAGTAACTTTACTGCACAGAGTTTGACGCAGTCAGATCAGAAATAAAGATTGACACAGCCCAGAGAACTGCCGAACTTAAATGGCAGTATGCAGAGCATATTACTCATTGAACCGATCATCGAAAGGGTCGTAAGTTCTGGAGTGGCCACCGCATAACGGAAAAAGCAGTATACTTGGAAGGCCACACACATGATGGACCGACGACCTGTTGAGGGTCGTGGGAAACCAATGGATACGAGATGTACTGGACCGGTCTTTGTAGCGACACTTGGGGAAGCTTATGTCCAACAGTGGATGTGTTTCTGCTGACATGATGATGATGAAAGTTAGAAACTAAATATTGTTATGTTAGGCCGTAGTTTCAGTTTGTGGCTAAGACGAAAATTATAATAACTTCTGTCTTTCTTAAAGCTGTTTTTCTTCGTTAAAAATCAAAATTCAGACAGGAACAAGAACGACTATTAAAACATAAGAAAGACACACGTAAAAAAAACACAAACGTTTACGCGCACCAAACTCAGACACCAAAGGAGATGTAGCACAAATGTAACGAAGAAAAGAGTCAGCAGACGCGGAGTCGGCGAGATCCTCACAGCAGCTGAGTGAAAAGACCCCGTGCGGCACTCAGAGGCTCGCAGGGATGCGGTGGACAGGTTTCACATGGCCGGTTTTTAACATTTTACTTCATTTTACTCAAACTCACTAACTGACATTCTCAAAAAAATTCAGCTGACAACCAGACGGACATTGACACTGACATGATTATTAAATTTTTCAAAATTTGAAAAATAAAAATGACCAGCCAGTCTGGTTAACATATAAAAAAAAATTGTTTGTAGGTATGGATGTATGTTTGTTACTCTTTCACGCAAAATTTTAATGTTTTTTTTTTTTGTTTAGAGGAGGTAATCTCTGCGAAAATTTTACACTGAAAGAAAGCTGCTTTATTCTTGAGTGTCATATGCTACAATTTATATGTACGCGGGTGAAGCCGCGGGCAAAAGCTAGTACTTATATATTTCTAAATACAAAGATTCCATGGTATACAAGGTTCTTTACACCGCCAGGAATAGACGGAACGGTGCAGGTGGTTACAACCCTCAGCATTGAGGAACACGACGCAAGGAGGAGGATTTTTTTTTATATATTCTAATTAACACAGTTTGTTACAGACACTTAAAATTAGATTCGACACTTAAAAATCATAGTTCTCTTAAAATGCATGACGTAAATGTCACTTAAATAGTTTTCTTATAAATCTGTCATGAACTCTTTCATCCTTTACCTTTCTAAATAAACTAATTCCCAAAACGATGTCTTTTCCTGTATTACAAAAAAAAAAAACGCATCTTCAATCCATTTTTATTCGATATCAATTGACAACTTCAAATAAAAATCCACTGCCGCCATTTTACAGTCAGATATTTCATCGTAATCTAATTACATTATACAGGTGAGCACAGTTCCTCCACTCAATCGTAAATAGAAGGGAGAGGTACTTATTCATTCCTTATTATTCCCTGTCGAGTCGAGTTCTGAGCAAATTCCCGATACATTTGTCTTTTAGCTAATTATTCAGAAACCCTTCAAATTGCTACCCAGCTTACTCATGAAAAAATCTCCCAACCAACAACCATTTACAACCAATCAAGCAAAAATATACTTTATTTTTTTAGCCTTAAAGCTTTACGAGCAAGAATTTTTAATTCTGCTAAGAGTCCCACTGAAGAGTTGCCAAAAATGTATTTGCAGTTAAAAAATACGCAAATCACTTTTATTGCTCTCATTATAAGGTGCAAAATGGCTTTCGTGAAATGTTGGAAGAAGTTGGTTGAAAGTATTTTGGAGGCAATTAAGTAGAGTAGCAGGAAAAAAAGTCGGTATCTTTGTAATAATTATGTAAAATATGATGTCAGTGTTTTCAGAGAAACTGCTGAAACAGAAAAAGTACGATTAATAGAATACCACTTCATTAGTGTTGAGTGAAGGAGGTTCTTTCATTACAACTAATGTAAACTCTTCAACAGATTAGATACTCGAGGAAAAAGAAGTGGAGCTAGAAAAATCTTAATTAGAAATGTTTGAAGATAATATAGTTAATATTAAATGAGAAAATTAAATTATTCTAGTTGGTATACCCACTAAGCACTTAATGAATTTATAATATCAATCATTGAACTATTTCTATCAAACAGGCCTAATCCTTTACCAAAAAAAGAATCGGAATTGGTTCCTTGATTGAGGTATGTAACATCTGAAAGTTAAATTTAAAAAAAAAAACAAACAAAATAGTAAGCTACTGAACGAGATTCCCGTTTTATATCCAAAAACTACACGATCTTGTATATAATTAATAATAATAATGAATAATTTGATTAATAAAGCCAATTAAACCTTTAACAACGCGATCCTTAAAACGATATGGAAAAACGAATTTTAGAACTAAATCATATTTTAATAAAGCACTGTCTCCGTCAACCATGCCATATATGGTGATGATGATGATGATGATGACGACGATGACATCAAGGCAATTTCACCCTTGGCTTCTAATAGTGGTTGTAAGCATAAATACATACCATCTATTTAAGATATGACAACCTGTTTTAAAACACAATGTACCGTATTAAAGCCCTGTTTATTGCACCTTGTTCTCCGAGCACCAACAACATAATATTCAAAGCCACTGTTGGTTTATTCACGCAGGCTGACAACCATAACACTCATAGTGGATGGTTTGGTATCCTGTCAGAGTTGAATG
Organism: Mythimna albipuncta; assembly: GCA_929112965.1. Taxonomy (NCBI): domain Eukaryota; kingdom Metazoa; phylum Arthropoda; class Insecta; order Lepidoptera; family Noctuidae; genus Mythimna; species Mythimna albipuncta. The sequence goes on from OV815984.1 coordinate 812,568, forward strand.
GCTTAATAATTACTTTAGATACTACAAAGGCTGGTGATGAAGATTTAACCGGCGAAGAATAAGAAAAAACACCAACCTATATAGGTCAACGATTCCATTTTAATAACGTATACAAAACATTCTGAAAGAAAATAAAAAGAAATCTTTAGATTATCATGAAGAAACAATTTGTTTTCAAAAGAAAAACTGCAAAGGCATATGAAAATGTTTTAAACATAAAACTGATAATGTCCTTGAAACCAAAAACCCGAGCATACGAGAAATCGTCCTGGGTGGGTTCTCTCGTACCTATAAGAAGCCTATGACGAGCTGAACATGTTATTATTATGTTAAAAAATAAAAATTGTTTTAAGGTAAATTTTAATCCCACGAAAAGTTCAAGTTTAGATTTTATTTTTCCATTGTCAGATAAAATGTAATTTGACAACGGATTTTTATTCAATGTCATGTCACTTTGGTATCATAAATGACAATTTCGTGGTTGAGGAAAAGTTTATAAGTACTCCAATCATAAAATACCAGGAAACTGAATAATTCTAACTTCAGAATGACGGATTTGGTCACCCGCGTCACTTTTTCCTTTTCCTGTCTACCTCTAGCTCATACAAAATTTAATCACTTTAACACTCCATATTTTTCCCCAGATTCACTCAAAAACAAACATAAAAACCGGTATACATCTCCAAAATGTGTAATATCCCAAACATTCCCGCGAAATAAACCCAACATCAGTATAAAGCACATTTTTAGAAACGGTTCCTCTCCAGGGAGCAATTCTTGACATGAAACAATGTTTTGACACCATCCATTATATTAAGACCCACCTCGCCTCCCCTTTTATAAACTAAACGAACCAAAAAGGGAAGCAGAAACCGCTACTCATGGAGCAACATATACTGGGCATAACGAATGAAGGCTATTTAATAAGGAGCTCGAGTTTTCAGCAAATGTAAGGGTTGTAGAGGTCATGTTATAATGGTTTTGAAAGTCTGAGCTTGTATGGTTCACAAAAGATTTGGTTTTATAGTTTAATATTGCAGTTATATTTCTTAGAGAATGCTCCGTTTTGTGTGGATTTTTCTGGTTCTTTTATGGTAGAAGGCGTTAATCTTTTTAGTAATTCAGCGAACATAAGTCTGTCGGAGGAGACAATATCGCCATTGTAAAATAACATTAACTTCATACTAAAATAATAAGAGTTGTGAACTTAAATATTTGGAGCATTTTTGTGCAGTTATGAAGTGGTAAATAAGGCTATAAAAGTAGGTTATTCAGCTATATATTTTTACTTAGCATGGTAGCTTCCTAATTTAAAACTGACTGATTTTAATTTTAAGAACTACATAATTAGCTGTCTAGCTTTTATAAACGTTATGATCAGCATCAGCACATCTGCACACAGCTGAACACCACTACTCTACTTGAGGATCGTCAAGGCAATACACATACGTTACATAGGCAATCGCATATGTGACCTCCTCTGACAATACAGTTAATGCAACTCGAATTACCACATGTTCGACTTCTCCATACTTTTAAAATTTCATTCGCATATTCGTTCATTATAATGACACATATTTTACACTTCACCAAAGATTTCACTTCTGGAAATATATTTTTATATTTCATATTTGTTGAAGTGAAAATTATTAAGAAAGCATAACAACGGAAAATCATCGTTATTTGATTTATTGATGTGTGCGATGAAATTTCTCATCGTCAAAAGTAACGAGAATTCCATGGATGATAAAGTCACATGATACATTTTCAAAAACCTTTTCTAAATTTTCATCTTTGAAAATGTAAGACAAATTTTCCCTGCGATTAGTCTCTGCGTTGTTTATCGACGATTATAATTTGATTATGTACCTAGATAGATAAAAAAATTCTAAACGCCTTTCAACAGAAAAGATCACACATATTTTAACAGTTTTCATACTTGGCGACATGTTAGAAGTAAACGAGAAAGCAGTAAAAAGGTGTTTGTGGATTTAATTTAGCACTTGCTGACGCGGATAAGGAAAAATAATAGAAAGGTTACAATTTATCGGCTGAAGGCGAGTCGGCACATTGTGTCCCTCAAGGTTCTATTATTGGCCCGGTCATGAGTAAGCTAATATTGACTTAAGCTCATTTTGCTGGTTTATTAAAATGATCTTAGAAGGTAGATGCTCATTTCAATATTAGCATTGTAGTAGTCAGTGGTTTCAAAGAAATGATACCCACTTCTATGATTTTATTTATTTATTATATAATCTTTTTCGCAATTAGTTTGTAAGTCAATGCTCAAATAATCTAATCCTAATTATATAGACCTTTTAGTAAGGAGAGCCTCTTTTATTTTCGGTAGAAAATCGTCAAATATTCAGTCTAAGTAGAGCGAGAGGGATTGTTAGGCTTTTACTAACTAAAACTCATCGTGTTATTATACTTCAGTTGCCTTTTGCATTTTAGACAGTTTCAGTGACACTTTTATTTCGAACAATCCCGTAAGTGAGAAGAATTCTACAGGCTACAAACTTAGGTCGGCGTAATATCTAATCCCAGTAAAAGCATATATTTGAGCCTAAATTCATCCCCAAAATATACGTTCTACGTAAGTAAGGCTAGTTATGACTCCCCTCACAATTGGCTTTATCCGAACAAAAAACGGATAAAAACATTATTCCGGGTATGGGTCAGCAAAAAGGAGTTCAATTTAATACATTTTATTACCGTGAGGACCTCCCTCCTACCGAAATAGACCTTACATTTATTCAGTAAGATAAGAGTATCACGATTCGATTTCGACTTCGATTTCCATTGCTTTATTTTGATAGTCTATCAAGGGGTAATATCGCAGACAGCCTGCAATGGACAGTGGACATAGAGGAAGTTTGTGGTTTTAGGGATTGTTATGTAGGTGAGATAAAATAGTTTTATTACAGGAACACATAAAGCATTTGTGAAGAGGTTTATGAAGATTTTATGTTGGTGCGAAGGTATAAAATATTATCAGGACGGTGTCGACTCAGTGATTTTAAGGGCGCTCTGGCCTGTCGGAGACTGTTCGTGGTCGTTAAAGGAGAAGATATAACAGTCGTGCTAAATTGAATTACCCGTAATATTATATTCTTGGTGGTTTCTTTTGCTCTAATATTATCCGTAAGAAATGAAATAAAACGTCTGCCGCCGGCATTAAGAGGTCAAATTTTTTTGATACGATAAAGTAGTTATTGCAAGAATATTAAATTAAGAATTTTATATTGTACTATGAAAAAAAACAGCCCATTTTGCTGGGTTATAATTTTTTTTTTTGAGGAGAATTATGAGTTAAATAATCAAATTACTTCTTCCACTCCAGGGTGGAACGAGAGGGCGTGTCAGACTTTTGCTGACTATAACTCACCTATTTTCCTTAATTTGTCCTTTGCATTCCAGGACCACGCAAAATTTTTCAAACGCTACTAAAGATACAAATATTAATTTTAAGTAGTTATAATATTTTTTTCTGGATTGACTATGACCAGGAATCTACTACTTGAAAGACGTTAACTGTTGAACATAACCTTCCCGGTTATGTTCAACAGTTAACGTCTTTCAGCTGGAGGATGCTCAAATGTAACCCACGAAATTCAAATTTTCTTTAGTCTTTGCAGTTTGTAATTCGGAACCTAGTTGCATTATCATCATCACCTGCCCTTGTCCCGTTTTATTTGGGGTCGGCGCAACACATTTTTTTCTTCCATTCTGTCCTGTCACTCATCACGCCATCACTAACAACCTTTTCTTTCACATCACTACTCACACAATCCATCCATCTTTTCTTTGGCTCTTTTCTTTGGGAATCAAGTTGTATGTTAATTAAAATATGACTTTTTGCAAGTTATAAGTGTCCGCTAAGAGTTAAACGGACGAGGAGAACGGGAGAGGGTTTTATTAATGATTTTAATAATTTCATCAATAGATACGTATTCCGCCCGCAAATCATATTTTAATAAGCAAAAAACTGAAGAAAATTATATTCGCGAGCTACCCCAAGCTAAACTTGACAAATAAAATAATCAGCTACCTAATTAGATACGAAAAAAAAGTTCATAAATCAAAACACAAGAAATAACCATTACTACACTTGAAAAAAAACATGAAAAACTAAAAGTCAGTCTCCGAAGCAGCCCATCGGAACATTACACAAGTCTGACAGAATATTTTTCTACAAGATTAATGATTTGTAAAACTTGGCTAATTTTCTTGAGTTTTAATGAATTCTCTCTGGCGTGACAGTGGTGACCTTTTTAAGTTATTTTCTGGGATAGCTCCCTGAATTTATTGTTGCCTCCCGATCAGTTTTTCAGGCAACTAAAGCTGGGTACAGAATGCTGTAACGTAACATGTAACAAGGTAACATGAAAGGAGCAAAAGGATTTTATTAGACAAGACTTGTCGAATCAAAATTTCAGTGTCTTGAGCATCGACGCCGAGTTACTAGCCTGTCGGTTTTCTATCGTTTAAATTTTGGGAAGTCTTCGTTAGAGTTGCGCAATTTAATTCCAAGTCTGTTCCATCAAAAGACCACTAGATGTACGGCGTTGCACCACCGGTTGGTGGACATCCCATCCCACCCATACGTTTTACGCTTTTTGGAACAATTTCATTATGCGTACAGCTAAGGAGTGGAATTCTCTGCCAGGTGTACGGTTCGCGCGCGCAAGGCGTTTTCACTATGGGAATTCTGTTACATTGCATGATACATTGCAACAAAGTGGACGGCAAATTGTTTCATTGTGTGTTACATTGTATGTTATGTTACAACAGTATGTACCCGGCATAATATTGAGTTTTGGAACTAGAATATAAATATTGTTTCAAGAAGATTTACTTTTTTAATATGTTAGGTTTATTGATCCTGAAATAATGGAATGTTGTGATAAAAGAAATAACTTTTTATTGGCTTTTCAGATTTTTATTAGTTTCCATTGATGTGTTTACATTTCATATCTTGAGCAAAAATAGTTTTCTAAAATATTTAACTGAACTTATTTTTTGTTTTGCAATGTTAATTTATTTTATAGAACAAATTGTAAAATTCTTTTAGCCAGAATTAGTTTTATAATGTTCCCACTGTTAGGACTTCGGGTCTTAGAACCCGGGTCTCTATGAGTGGGTTCGAGCTTTAATCCACCACATGGACCCAATGTGGGTCGGTGAACATGTCTTCAAATTTTTAGTTCTGGGTCATGTTTGTTTCCTCACGTTGTTTTCCTTCACCGTTTTTAAACGCCTGTCTAGGTTTGAACCTGCAACTAACGACTCGGTAAATCGAGTACGATAGGCCACCACTGCTTTCAAAAGTCTTTTGGTTTATTATAAAAGTAATTAGATATTTTCTCACGTAAAACTTAGTTATCTTACAGAATAATAGTAAGTAACTACCTACCATTATTCCCTAAGACAAATATGAAACCATCAAAAATGTAGAACAAGAACAAAACTCAAAAATAACTCCAATAACTTTAAAATTACACCACTACACACTCAAACAGTCAAAATATCAACAAAGTTGCGAGCTCACCAAACATTCATCACGGAAAAAAACACTGAAAAGACAATAAGTCCAAAATAAGTCCGAGAGAAAACATGAAATTACATAAAAAAACTAAGAAAAACTACGGTTGGGGATCGAACCTGCGTCCCAGTAACCTTCAAGGCCGTCGGTTTTATTCCGAGACGTTTTACGACCGAGCAAGAGTTACGACTTTTCGGCTAAGACGGGGTTGCCAAGTTCGACTGTTAAAAAGTCCCTTGGATTTAACTAAAAATATCCCATAAACGAAATACGTGACGGGAAAGGTTAATGTTTTATTAAAGTGTGTCAATCGTGGTTTAATAAAACGTAGGTATGACGTATTTAAGATTGATGTTATAAGAGTGTCCATGGAGTTTCTTGCACGATCCTCTCCATAGAGATCTACGCTTTGGAACGTGCAATTAAGTTTAAATTTTTTTTTTTGTTGACTGACAAACGAAAATGAAAGAAAAGTTTCTGATTTCTCATAAAACAATTTAAAGTTATTTATAAAGGTTTTGTTCATGAATTTTTTCATTGGACACAAACGATGTATTTTAAAGAAACTAGCTGCTTTTTAGTTGTAGTGTGATATTATAATTCGTTTTTAATTCGAATCAGTAGTTCCTAAGAGCTCAGTGGTTAAAAGGCATCCCCCTCCCATGCATGAAGTTGCATGTTCAAAATCGGGTAAGTTTCAATGTAAATTTTTCAATTCACATGTACATTTCTAAGTTTATCTAGGACGTTAGTGACACACCCGTGCCTTGGAAAACATTGTCATTGTCATTTGTAGTTCTTTGACACTCGGTTTTTGGACTTTGGTCAGATTTTTTGACCAAAGTCTCAAAAACCAAAAAATCTGTCTCAGTCTATCCAAGAATCATCGTGATGCCCAGTAACTGGGTTGTGTAGGTCTGATAGGCAGTCGCTTCTTATAAAACACGGGTATTTAGCCACATCTGGTTAGATTGGAAGCCAATCCAAAATGAGTTGGGAAACGGCCAGGGAGATGATATGAGTTGCTGATAAACAATCAAGCAATCTTTTCAGTTTTATAATAGTAGTATAGATTATAGTTCTCATCGCATAATACTTAATTTTTAGTTATTTAGAACTGGCTCACTTATAAATACCATAAATATGTTTGTGTGCGAGATACATATAAACATAAGAAATAATACAAGTGTCATGTGTGTAATACAAGCGTTTTTTCATATACATTAATTTTATTAAAAGGTCAAGTTTGGTTTTTGTTTGTATGAGTTAATCTCTGAAAATACAGGTTCGATTGCTAAAAGTTTATCACCTATAGGAAGCTGCTTCATTCCCGAGTGACATAAGCTATATTTTATTATTTTTATAGTTAATAATAAAAACAAAACAAAATAATTATAATAAAACCCAACATTATTTCTTTGTTAAATATAAAAAAGTTAGCGATTGTGTTACTTTTCATCAGAGAAATAATTTTCGTAATCGCATCTGAGCTTCCAACCAAAAACCTTTTCACGATAATTACTTGAGCAATTCATTAATTGAGGAGAGCCAATTTTCATTCAGCTCAAAGTTCATCCCATACAAACTACAAGCTGCAAAACCTGACATGCATATACAGAAAATGGTTTCCGAAGCAACAGTTGATCAAAAGGCTTGGCGACAAATTGGTATGCAGTCACTTGATACGGAGTGAAGTTTGATAGCGATTGGAGCTTAAACGACTACCTATATTCAGAAGCTGTATGGTCTATAGACCTTTCACTATCTCGTAGGTAGTTTTTTGTAGATGTAAAATGTTTTGGGCGATTAGAAAAAACTTAACATACATACATCATGTCAATGGAATAGTGCACATCCTTATACGATCCAATTGAATGCGAATGTGTGGCCTGTTGGTCTAGTGGTTAGTACATTTGTAATATAGCATATTAAATGTACCTTTTTAGTATGTTAATTATCATGTGAATAAAAATAGAAAATAAAGTTATAATCATAAGCATTGAAATTTTACTTAAGTGAGCGATTCTTTTAAGAAATTAGCTATCTTAATAAAAATTGTAAACATATAATATATGTATAGACGTACTGCATTGATAGCACATCGGAATTGACTACGCACGCACACACAAACACACTAGTGACGCAATCAAGATTTATCAAAATAGGTAATTTTTTATCCCAAAATAATACTTGATATAAAATTAGGAATCTAGTTCTTGACATTAAAGGTTTGGTTCTTTCAAATAGCTGATTGTAATAAGTTATAAACTTATTTATATTAAATTTGATATTGTTTACAAGCTTTGAGTAGAAAATGCTGAACAAGATCGGTAGGTATTATAGCGTTATTTGAATAGAGAATTTCTATTAAGTACAAAATTTCCAAGTTATGACATACTAAAAAGTTTTAGAAAGAAAACTAAAATATGAGTCATTACCAAACATTTAGTATCATCATCAGCCTTTTTAAAATGTTCCCACTGCTGGGACTCAGGCCTCCTCTCTAGGAGAGGGAATGGGCCGTTATCCACCACGCGGGCCCAGTGCGGGTTGGTATTACATATAGTATATATACAAGTAAATTTAAAAAATCGATTTAGGTACTTCTTGACATATTGTTAATAAGGGTTTCATCTGGTAAAAACTGACTGATAACAAAATTAACGTGTAAATGTGTTTTTTTTAAACCTATTTCCAAAATAAAATCATTTATAATCATCATTTATTGCGTCCATATCAAAATTTTATGTTCAATAAGCAATATCAATGATTGTAAAGGAACACTCCGTCTTTTTTTTTCTATTCTTAGCGGAAATCAAATCTTTTATAACATAAAAAATACGAAGTATCAAAAATTAGTTGCATTCAAAATTCAAATCTGTAAATACTCACACATCACAGAAATACCTAAATTCTCCCCCAATTTCAGCACATTTCTATATACTGGCAACACTAAAACGCTTGTCTCGACCTCTCGCCCCTGTAAACTTAAATTAAGACATTCCCTTTGTAAATTTTAAGTAACGTTTGCCTCTCTCCAAATTATTTTGTTTCTGACCATCCGCAAGTTAAGACGTTGCCAATGTCTTTAAAAGCGTGAATAAATTCACAACACCAAAATTGTGAATTTATTTTAACCAAACCCGGAATGTGGAGAGATTAAATTGTTTAGTTTTTGTATGTACGGAATTTATGGTCAATAAGGAAAGAAGATTTGTAAAGGAGAAGCTTTATATTGTGTTTCTGTTTTCCTGCAAGTATAAGATGATAAAACTCATGATAAAAAGTCAAAAAAAATTTAATTCACATAAGTAACAACTACATGGGCACTTATAAAACATCAGAAGCTAGAGCACGGTTCCAAATTGGTCGTTCCTTATGGAGAAGAACCGGCAAGAAACTCCATGGTTACTCTTTTTAAAAAAAATGGGTTTTCTTACAATAGTTCCTTATTACAGCTATTTCTGAATATAATATAATATTCCACAACTACATATCACACAACGGCGTCTAGTCCCAAGCTAAGCAGAGCTTGTGTTATGGGTACTAGACAACTGATAAACATACTTATGTATTTCTAAATACATACATATTATAGATAATTTACACCCAGACACAGAACAAATGATTATACTCATCACACAAACATTTGTCCTGGGTGGGAATCGAACCCACGACCTCCGGCATAGCAGTCAGGCTCACTAAGCACTAGACCAACAGGCCAGTCTAAATGTACGTCATGTAATAAGTTCCTCGACGTTTGTAGAGATCAGAAAGGCAGTTAGTCTATTTAAAATATATACAATATTAGTTTTAGTATATATTATATGAATCCCGAAACTCGTGTCTATTATTTTTTGTAAAGAATCTATGTACAAAATTTCATAACTGTATCATGAATAATCACAAAGTTATCAGCTTATTATGTTAGCAAAAATACATAGTCATCGGACCATCCAGGCAACTGAGGTTGTTTTGTTTCCGCACCCATTTGTGCCCTGGCACCCAATGCCCGCTATTACCTGCCGTGACTTACGTTTTGCTTAATGTGTTGTCCAACTTGTGGCGTTTTTTAAATATTTTTGGGAAAAAAATAACATGGTGTAGAAATTATTGAAATGGTTTCAGTTACTGATTCTAAACATACAATAATTTTGTTTATAGGAGAAACTGACATAATTATTAACGTACACCTTACACTCGTAGACTACTGGACTTAGGAACGTGAAATTTTGCACGAGGCTTCCTTTTATAATGTACACGAGCACTATTAAGAGGTTTTAAATGTTCAAGTTGGCAAGGAGGTGAAAAGGGGATTTGTTTGTATGCAAAATTTTGTTTCTTGGTCAGTTTTTGTGCTTGCTGATAGTTACAATCTGAGGATATTAAAGTCAAGAGCGAATAGGTTACTTCTAGGCCTGTATGCTCCATCGTAGACGACCTCGTCGCTTTCCATCAAGTGTGATAGTAGATAAGCGCGAGCCTGTCAACATTTAAAAAGTAAAAAAAAAATCTTTACTATTTCGAGACTCGTTTAAATCCAATTAACAGTTCAAGATTCTATCCATGTTTCAGTAATCTCATTTCCAAATTTAGTGGGCAAAATTTGATTTTTTTTTACGTCGATAGAGCAGACGGAAAAAAATATCATAGTTTTAGGCATTATCTGTGACACATATTCTATCTATCTCCAAAAAACATCTCACTCAACAAACAAGGCAACTATTTCAATACTCAAAGCAAATACTCGTACTATGAACAATAACAATTCAGAGCAAAAAAATGAAGAAAATAAGCAGCTCAGTTATTTTTCGCCAACAAAGTCAATAAAGGGATCAATCGAGGTTGTGGCTCAATTATAGTAGGCGGCACGAAACATTGAGAGCTAACAATCTGAGGGCAAACGTCGAGTTTCATACCTATGGGCTGACGGAGACCGAGTGACGAGAGAAAGGCGGGTCAGGAAATAAAAGTATTGAAGATGGAGCAAGTGGGATGTAAAATTTAGTGTGTATATTTTGCGTAACACTTAGCATACAGAACGACATACAGCTCCTACATCTTGCCGTCCTTGAAGATTCTGATGTAGCCAAATAGGTACTTACTTATTTTGCGTTTTCGTCTTTTGGGATTTTTATCACAACACAACGTTTATCCATACTGACGCACTATCACTAACTAGTTTGCATGTAAACAGCTTGAATACAATTCCCGTATACTTATAAATAAAAACTACTCAGACACAAAAATTTCATACAAGTGAAAACAGTACAGACATTAATTGAAAAAAAAAAACCTAAAATGACAGAATTTCTGTAGTAGTCTAAACATAACTTAAGCTCATCATTTATTTTCGGAGTGTATGCGTTGAAATTGCATAACTTAATTCCGCCAAGCCCGTTCCGTCGAAAAATAAAACTAGCCGTTTTCACAAGATAATCTGGGCTATGAGTATTTAATTCAAATGATATATGTGTTACCTATTATTTAATTTTTAATCTATCATACAAAAATCAGCTACTGCTTGCTATGCGAATCTGGCGCAGGACTAGAGATGTTACAAAAATCACACTAATATTATAAAGGCCTGTATTTGTAATTTTGTATGTATTATGTGTGTGCATTGGTTACTCATTCTCATTCAAATGGCTAAACGGATCCAGAAGACATTGATATGACACACTGGATTTAGAGAGATTATTTTATAGAAAAGGACAAAATGTTTTAGCCCTACTGTAGCTCTTGAGATAATTTTCTACTTTAGCTTTTACCAGCGCCTTTTCTGGCGTGACAGCAAAGGCGCTCTGGTAAAAGTAAGAAAATCATAAATTCACAAATAATAAAAAGGTACATAATATATGTTTAATGTAAAAAATATACTGTACAAGTACGTTTTTGTCTACGAAGATTCTGAGAGAGCCTCAGGCATAGATTTAAATAGAAAAGATAGGGCCGTCCCAAATGTTTGTAGGTACCCGTTCACCATATAAGAAACAGCTAGTGTCTTTTCTTAAAAATACGATTTGGCATTGCGACGCAACCTTGTAAAAGTGGCTGATATCATCAGACCTCAATATTAAAGAAAAATCCTTGGAAATTGTATAAATATGTTACTATACATTTATATATATAAATATGTATAGGAAAAATTTTTGAATTAGGAAATCATCCAGTAATAATCATTAGTTGAAGCAAAAGGGTGTCAAACTTATTCAAGCTTGAAATAACTTTTTGAAAGGAAAAACCGGTTCTGGTATAAAAAGCAACGAAGGAACAGGAGTGAATTTTTAGTCAGTCTCTGGCATACCGTCTAGTTCCATCCAAGAGCGGGAGATGTCATTGTCACAAAAAAGGATTTAGCCTTCGTCTAATTAAATATGAACAAATTAATTTAATGTAAGAAAACTGATATTTCTGCGATTTCATACCAAAGTTCTAATATACACGTGTATAAGCTTAGAGCCTATTTATAATTTAGTTGTTCTAGAAACAAAGCTTACCTTCTTAGAATTCTTAACTTCTATTGTGCCAATCACAGAAACCTTGAGGTGTCAGTTAAGTGAGATGTTAGTAGTATTAACTGCTTGTTCTAACCCTTTGATGTTATTTTTATCTTCGAACTTTGAAGTGTTGAGAGCTGAGGGTTTAGTACTTAATCTGTAACTTTAAGGTCGTCTGACAAGTTTGTTTTTGAGAGATTTGTCTTCAAGTGGTACAAAATTTCAAATATTATATTGTAAACTAGTTTTTGCCAGCAGCTTTGTCCACGTAAAATATAACTCATGACACTCGGGGATAGAGCAGCTATCTATCAAGCAATCAGACCAGTACTTTCAGAGATTACCTCCTAGAAACAAAAAAACAAACTTTACCTGTTTATATGTATATAGTGTGATGTAGATATTATTTTTAGATAAATTTTCGTTTTTCTTCTTGAGTTTTATAAACTATTGCTCGACTGAAATCCAATAAGCGAATTGGTTCAGTCCTTCGGACGGCCAGTCTTTTGGGTACCATTTTACTCGCTAACGATGTGGTGGAATAATTTGACGCTATGTGTTATGAATTATTGTGTAGTTAAGTTTACTTAATAATGTTAAGTTATTTATCAAAATTGTAAGGTCACGATTAAAACAATTATAATAAAACGAAGTACGAAAAAAATAAAATAAAACAGGCATATACTCGTATATGTCACTCGTCCCACCTAATGGTAAACAGTGATAGAATCGTTGATCGCAAAGCATACTAGTTTATTAGGAGCTTTTTCACTTCAGCCTTGAAGACACCTACATCATTATAGGACGGGAAGACTGCTACAAGCAAATGGTTCCAATCCTTAATTTTTTTTTATTTTTGTTAGGCTCGCGTTTCTCTCCTATCTCACCTGATGGTAAGTTATGATGTGGCCGACGATGGAGCATGCTTGCCTAGAAGTAACCTATTCACTCTTGACTTAAAGACCTGACTCTTGACTTGAAGGTTGCAGCTGCAAAGCAGCAGGAAACACAGACTCCGGCAAGGAATTCCTTAAATTTTCTTTTTACACCACCTGCTCGATAATGTCGTTTTACACGTCATACAAACCTCACCTAAATGCAGTATGGCTGATCCCTAGGGAATAATGAGATTTGAATTTGGAGCATCAAGAATCGTCAACATTGCGAATTAAAATATAGGCGCATCGAACAAGTTGACTCGAAATTCAAACCAAAGAGTATGTAATCACTGTGATTCAAACTGGCCACTAACAAAAAAATGAAAATAGAAAATACTGACGACACGGGAGCATTAAAGAAAATTGAAACTATAGAATCTTGGAGTAGTGAATTTTGTTTGTTTGATGAACTTGTAAATATAATACTTATCAAATACATGATTTAATAATAACACATGATTTGGTCGACCAAATTGTCTTTTAATTATCTCACAGATGGTGTAAAAAGTAGAGTATGCAACATGGGGATAAAGCTGTCTTTGTCTTGGGCGGCTTAAATTCCTCACTTCACTCAGGTTTCTTTATTAACTCTTTATTAATTAATTTAATAAATCCCTCACTATCGTTCGGGATTAAAATCAACAACCTTCGTTTCGTTCGGAATTCAACATGCCGCATGCCGCCCGCGACTTAAAGACACTGCTTTATCCCCTAGTCACATAAACTACTATTGTTTGTTGTTGTCATTGTTTTTCTTCATTCATCTTCTTTTTCCATACTTCATCATCACCATCTCAGCCATTATCTCCGTTATTACGTTCAGTCATCTTCCACGCAGTCCATTCATCATTACTTCGACCTCCTTCTAAGAGTACCTTGTGAACGCTCGGTTTCTCTAACTTGTCCCACACAAGAAAACCTTGAGGTGTGTTTCAGACTTCAGTTAGTTACACAGTTAACTGAGTCGGCACCGCCTTGTTCCCTTTGACGTAACTTACATCTTTAACCTTTAATGTTGAGTGTTAGGCAGTTCTTTGATTTTTCATGTCTAAGTAGATTTAAGTACTTACTTTGAAATTGAAATAGAAATTGTTATTGGATGGTAGAGACTAGATAGGTAGTCGCTTTAGGTAAAGTACAGGTTTACTTGTTAATTTATTTCTTTATACATATTTCTTACATTGACTAGTCTACACTAATATTATAAGGAAGTAAAGTTTGTTCTTTTTTTTTTGTTTGTACGAGGCAATCTTTGAAAGTACCAGTCCGATTGGCAAAATTTTATCACTGATAGAAATTTGCTTTATTTTTGAGTGACATACGCTATATTTTATGTACGCGGGTGAAGCCGTGAGCAAAAGCTAGTATATCTTTAAATAAAATACTAGCAAAAACATTTTAAAAAATCTGCAAGCGGCTTCATCTGCGTCTCGGGCTACTGTTGAAAGAATTTTTTAAATCAGTTCAGTTGATAGTTTTTGTGTTTATCTATTACAAACAAAAATTTGAAAAACACAAATCTTATCTCTTTTTATAATATGATTAGTATATAATAAATATATGACCTACCTGAATCTTTAGACCCTATCGATTATCTGTACCTATGTACTTTAATCACTAGCTTCTTTGTAGGCCTATGTAAAATAAAAATAAAATGAATTTTGAATCAAATTCAGAATAAGCGTTGCCTGGAAAATAGTTAAAAGGCAATGAACAATATTGTTAAGTTTTATACCCAAAACATTTTGTCTAGCGTGGAGATTGATCTTGAAACCCATTGATCAGAAGCCATACTTGCGACTACACAATGAACGAAACAATCTCTGTACGTATTATACAGATCTGTATTTATGCCAGTATACCGGGATTACTGTCTGCAGTTGAAGTCAAAGCATTTATTTCAATTAAAACATTTTCAAGTACTTTAGGAACTGTCAAAATGTCTTTTAATCAGTCGGAAAGTGAGTCGTCCGCTCCAAGGCGTACCGTTGGGAAGAACTCGTTCAAGAAAATAATTATTATGGCTTGTTATACTCATCAAAGAAAGGCTTTGAACATGTCTTGAAGATGACAATGTCTCTGTTTAAGTCAATCTTTGGCTGTTATCTTGCAAACATGTTCAATTTTGGATCTTGACATTTAAGAACCAATTTGGGCCTATGTGGTTGATTACGGCCCATTCGTTTTCATAGTAAAGAGGCCTTGGTCGCAGCAGTAAGAACAATATAAGGTTGATTATGTTGTATGCAATAAATTTAGAAAAGTTAACGAACCATTATCATTCTAAATAATTTTTTTTTTTTTTTTTTTTTTTCTAGCCGTTGCTGTCCCACTGCTGGGCAAAGGCCTATAATTATAAAGGCTAAATTTTGTGAGAGTGTTTTTGTTATTTTTTAGGGTTCCGCACTTCAAAAGGAAAACACGGAACCCTTACAGGATCACTTTGTTATCCGTCCATCTTCTGTCTGTCTGTCTGTCTGTCAAGACCCTTTATCTCGAGAACGCATCGAGGTATCGAGTTGAAATTAAAACCATATATTTGGGTCTGCGGTCCCTTTGAGTTGTAAAAAAATCAAACTTCTAAGTTAATGAATAAAAATGATACGGCCGTTTATGTCGCAAAAAAAACGTATATTTTGATACTCTCAAAGATCGAAATTTATAAGGAACTTCCTGTTGACCCAGAATCTTGAAATTTGGCACAAAGCAAAGTCTTATAGCATAGGAAAAAATCTGAAAACAGTAAACATGTAACTTGTCACCAAAAAAAATCGCAATTCGGAAAAATCTTTGAGACCCCATTTGAGAATAGTTTGGCCACATCTCACCAGATGGAAAACGATGATGTGGCCGACGATGGAGCAATAAGCTGGGCGCTAAGCGACCCCCACGGGTCGCGCGTTTTTCTCCATTTATTTATATTTTCATAATTCTTAAGTGTACAGAAAAACGTCGCTTGACACCAGTGGAAACGTCACTGCAACATTCGTCTCCATAGTACCCTCGCCTACAGCTCAGGCGAATTTCGCTTCGATTACAATGACAAACGTTCTTCACTTGTATCAAAATGTACTATTTCAATCGAAGTATACGCTAACGCTAACCTGTGCGCTAACGCTAGCAGTGAGGAGGATTATGTGTCAGTTACAATGTGCGTTGCGCGCTCTAGATTATATTATCAACAGGCTGAAACTTAATCTATCTTTATCTATACTACCTATATTATAAAGAGGGAAAATTTGTATTCTTGTGTGTATGTATGTAATAAATAAACTCAAAAACTACTAGACCGATTTCAAAAATTTTTTGACCATTGGAAAGCTACATTCTCCCTGAGTAACATTAAGAAAGAAAAAAAGAAAAAGTGTTATATTACGTCAAACATGGCGCATACCTTAAAATAAAATAAATAACAATATCGACCAAAGTAGCATATTTATAGTACATAAGCTATATTTATTGCACGCAAAGCCGGGACGGGTCGCTAGTAATATATGAAAGCGAGATACCACTCACTGATTAATCACGAAATCTTATAAACTATAACACCTAAAAACTATTTTAAGTAGTAGTAGTATAGTTTCTGAGATTGGCAGGTAGGTTCCATGTAGAACGTAGACAATGTAGACATCCGCTAAAAACGGATTTTTCCGCAATTTATTCCCTTTTTTTTATGGTGGGAAAAATCATGCATTGACATTCCCCGCCCTTGGGCGGAGCGGGAGATAGTGTCAGACTCTTACTGACTAAAAGACCCACGCCGTTCCTTCTAGCCTTCATACCGGGGCTCGAGCGCCCTTTCGGATAACCCTGGCCCCAGTAGGCTTCGACCCGGCTGGGTCCCTGCCGTTGCTGACAACTCCTTGAGGCGCGCGGGAACAGTGCGCGCCGTCGACGACTTGGGCTTGGTCCGGAGAGTTACCGGACGGCCGGACAGTGAGCTACCCATTGCTCACCGTCCGCAAGCCCGCGCCTACGTTGGTCGGAAATCGAGATCAGAATCCTAGCGGCGGCGGCGGCGATAGCGCCGTTGCCTGATGCGTTCGGCCTCTTCCTTTGCAAGCATTACTGCTTCGCAGAAGTCGGCGACCGCCTGCCACTCCTCCTCGCTCCGGACCATGGCCTCAACCAAGGCCCGGCGCGAGAGGTCTCCGCCGTCGATAGCCCCCACGAGGGCACGGCGATGCTCCGCCCAAGCAGGGCACACCTCGACTGTGTGCTCCACCGTGTCCTCCGGGGAAATTTATTCCCTAAATTCCTAAAACGGGGGCTGAATTTGTAAAGAGCAACCGAATTTCAAGTGGGCGAAGTCACTGGAAGAAGCTAGTGTCAAATAAAACAATGAGAGAAAAGCGATATGTTGGTACATTCACCCACCTTTGTACGTACAAATGAAGTTCATACACAACTCGGGGCTGCGACTCTTTATTCTATTAGGAGATTGGGTCCGTCGGTACACTCTCAATGTTTTTACTCACAAAGAAAGGTCTCTCTTTGAACGCCCACGACAATAAGATTTTATCAATACATTCGGCGATCATACAATCTGTTTGTCATTGTTTTGGCAAGATTATTTATGATCTTGCGTTAGTTAAGAATTCTGAAATAAATAATCATCGGTGAAGGAAAACATTGTGAGGAAACCCGCATGTCCTAGAACCAAAAATGATAGCTATAACCTAGGGGTATTTAAGTCAAGAATGAATAGATTGCTTCTAGGTAAGCGTGCTCCATCGTCGGCTACATCATCGCTTACCATCAGGTAAGATTGTGGTCAACGCATGTCAGCATATCTAATATAAAAAAAAAATTCGAAGATAATTATGTGACATTCACCAACCCACACTGGGCCCGCGTGGTGGATTACGACCCTTTCCATCTTCTATAGAGGAGGCCTGCGTCTCAGCAGTGAGAACATTAAAAAGGCTAATGATGATGATGATATTATAATCTTTATAGTTAAATTGTTTTTTTTTTTTGAGGTAGGAAATCATTCAATAATTTCGCGTTTTACGGGCTACCATGACGTTCAAGTTTCTTGCACGTTCTTCTCCATAGAGACCTACGTTTTGGAACGTGCAATTTAGCTTCACTTTTCTTGGACTGACCGACATTTGACTATTCAAAAGTGCCTGCAAATGGTCTATTTGAAATAAATGATTTTGAATTTTGAATTTTTTGGAATTTTGTATTTTTTGAAAATTTTCAAAGTAAGTTATATTCTTATTTCATTATGGGTAAGAAACAGAGCTATACAGGTTGTCTAGCGCCATGTCTTACCCACACTTATATAATAATCAAACAATCTTACTTTGAATGCCATGGTAACCCAAGTAATGGTGATAGGTGGGATCGAAGTCAAGTACTAGTTCATATTAATTAAAAAAATAAACACGTGGTTAAGACTTTGTTTTTAACGGGGAGCGGCGCGGTGAGCAAGGCAGCATCATTAAGCGGGCGCGCGGCGCTATGAGCGGCGTCTCGTGGCCTACTTCAAACATTTTCATACTTTTGATGTTACCGCTCGCCGCCCCGAGCTTAGTTACCGCTCACAGCGTAGATAGGTACAGAAGTCAATCTACATACAAAGCGCGCTCGAGCAACGCACACATTGACACCGCTCACCGACACGATGTCTCGGTCGCGTCTCGGCCCACTCGTCGAACAGTTCCGGCTCAAACGCTCATTAGTGTGCGTCCACCGAGCGTAGGTATAAAAAGTGAAGTGCATACAGGAGATTGTCTTCTGTACCCATCGATATTTTTGTACTACTAGAATATAAGTCAATGTCTGTAGCTGTCTATTTTGTGGTTAGGGTGTGAAACTTCTACGATTGAATCACTGCTTATACTATGAGGTGTTAAAATATCAGGTATTCGAGCGAGAAAGCGGGATGGAGCTATACACCCTATATTGCTCATTTTCTTCAACAATTCATTTTAGGTCGTCAAATGAATTGCGTTAAGACAGTCACTCCACTTGAAATACTGATATTCAACTGCATCACATCTAATGTGAACAAACTCAAAAAATCAAAACACAAACAATAAGAAACAAGTGAACGAGCGAAGTTCGAAAATCGAACGGAATGAAATCAACGGCATTCAGTACATTGTCGAATCATTCACTTATTACATTTGGCCAATCAGGTTCGAGTGTGAGATGACGTCACAGGGAAGGTAGATAAAATGCTGCTGCTGACAGTTTTTTTTTGTTTGTTTGTTTTAAAGTGAACAAAAAGCTGCTTGCTGGTTTTACTTAATTTTGATGAAGGCCTCCCTCAAGGTCGACTGACCTTTTTTTTTTTTTTTTTTATGGTGGGAAAAAATCATGCATTGACATCCCCCGCTCTTGGGCGGAGCGGGAGATAGTGTCAGACTCTTACTGACTAAAAGACCCACCCCGTTCCTTCTAGCCTTCACACCGGGGCTTGAGCGCCCTTTCGGATAACCCTGGCCCCAGTAGGCTTCGACCCGGCTGGGTCCCTGCTGTTGCTGACAACTCCTTGAGGCGCGCGGGAACAGTGCGCGCCGTCGACGACTTGGGCTTGGTCCGGAAAGTTACCGGACGGCCGGACAGTGAGCTACCCATTGCTCACTGTCCGCAAGCCCGCGCCTACGGTGGCCGGAAATCGGGATCAGAATCCCGGTTGCGGCGGCGGCGGCGATAACGCCGTTGCCTGATGCGTTCGGCCTCCTCCTTTGCGAGCATTACTGCTTCGCAGAAGTCGGCGACCGCCTGCCACTCCTCCTCGCTCCGGACCATGGCCTCAACCAAGGCCCGGCGCGAGAGGTCTCCGCCGCCGATCGCCCCCACGAGGGCACGGCGATGCTCCGCCCAAGCAGGGCACACCTCGACCGTGTGCTCCACCGTGTCCTCCGGGCGTTCCGCACAGTGGCGACACCCGGGCGTCACTTCCGCATGAATCCGGTGCAGGAAACTCCCGAACGAACCATGTCCGGTGAGGACCTGCGTCATGCGAAAGGTAAGCCGCGCCTCAAAGAGGGGACTTACCGCCATGATTGTGGCGTGCCCAGCACTGGGTTGCGATAGTCGTTGACGCCATTTCACCATGAGATCCCGCCGGAGCTCTGTCCGCCATGCCGCAACCTGTCGCGGCAGCGGACTTTCACCCCGGCGTTGCATCTCCACGCGCATATCGTGCATGTGTGCAAGGACTGTTGCCTCCAGATCCCACGGTGGTAGGCCAGCCAGAAGGCTCGCCGCTTCGCGGGAGACCGTGCAGTATCCCCGCACCATCCTTATTGCCATGACCCTCTGGCAGGCGTTCAGTATGGCCGCCGGTTGCTTTTTCAGCGACGGCGCCCACACCGGCGCCCCGTAGAGGGCCATGGACCGAACGATCCCCGCGTAGAGCCTCCGGCAGGAGGCGTCTGGACCCCCAAGGTTGGGCAGGAGCCGCTTGAGAGCGGCCCCAGTCCGGTTGAGTTTGGGAGCCAGACGTCGGAAATGCTCCACGAAATTCCACCGGCTGTCGAGGACGAGTCCCAGGTACTTCATCGTTGACCCGACACCGATGTGAACTCCTCCTACCGTTAGTTGGGAACTCAATGGCGGCGCGTTCCGAGGGCGGCGACCGTGGAAACACATAGCCTCGGATTTGTGAAGCGCCACCTCGAGTCCCAACTCCTGGATCCTATCAACGACCATCGCAACCCCGCGTGTCGCTAGAGCGACCGCCGCCTGGTACGACTCTCCCTGCGCTAGAACCAGCGTGTCGTCTGCGTAGCAAACCACGCTGACCCCGTCAGGGAAGTCGCCGCGCAGCACGTAGTCGTACCCGATGTTCCACAAGGGTGGCCCTAGTACCGACCCCTGCGGAACACCGCACGACATCTCTCGACGTTTCCAGTCTCCCTGGTGACCGGGGTAGACTATAAATCTATCCGACAGATAGGCCTCGACCACTTGACAGAGGTATTCGGGCACCCGGTGGTACCGGAGTGCCCTCCGGATCGTACTCCAGGGCAGGGAGTTGAAGGCGTTGGCAATGTCCAAGGACACTGCCACGACACACCTGCCCCGGGACACCGCAGCCCCCGTCGTGAGGGCTCGCACGCGCATGATGGCGTCCACCGTAGAGCGCATCCTGCGAAAGCCGAATTGTCCGTCCGAAAGGTCCGGCCCCACCCGTGTTAGGCGCCCGACGAGGCGGTTTGCAATGACTCTCTCAAAGAGCTTGCCCACCTCGTCGAGCAGCACAATGGGCCGGTACGCGGACGGAGAGTCCGCAGGGCGCCCTGGCTTCGCTATGAGGACCAGTTTCCCCGTCTTCCAGCAAAGTGGGAACTGGCCCCTCTCCATGCATGCGCTGAAGAGCCCTCTCAGTCGAGGAAGGTCGACTGACCTGGTGAGGGTCGCAATTCGATGAATGCAAGACACAGAAATTGTTATTATTGGTGATACTCGGGAGAGGCCTAGGTTCAACAGTGGCCGTCTTTCAGCTAAAATGATGATGTTGAAGGAGCAACCCAACTCAACACAAAGCATTTATTTCAATTAAACGAACTTCATATAATTCATTAAACCCCAAGCGAACGCCGGCGTTCGCGCACCTATTGTCTTTCAATTGTGTCTGTAATTATCACGATTGAATGGTTAAAAGAACTTTTGTTATTCAATTTATATTCAGATAATGTAATTCTGCGAGAAATGGGTGTATTTTTAACTTAGGTTACTATATGTCATAGCTAAGATGCCTATTGCGATACAGTCTATGTTGAAATCTATTTCAAATGTTCGAAGAACTTCAGGGAGAAAGTTTTTAGAATGACTTATTAAAGCATTATTGCGCGTCATTTAAAAAATGGTTGAAGTTATTTGTATATTTTGAAGCACACATCTCACCTATGACGATAATCGTGCAAGAAGTGCAGCGGATACTCTTTGAAAGTAATAAACAGTTTAAATATTTAAAAAAGAAATATTTTTTTTTTATCTTCCCTCTTTCATGATTATCTATATATATTCATGAAAACTTTCTCACAAAAAATATACTACGTGGTAGGTTCTTAGTCATCTCTATCAATACTCTCTCTTTCTCTTTCTTAATTTTAAATCTAAAAACAAAATCTATTTATGACTAAAACCCAATCTCCCATCATTATCAGTTTACACCCACACCTTCCCCTACCCAACACACCTACCCACACAGGACACCGCTTCTAAATCTGCGTAAGCCGGCAAGCGGGACTTTACACGTCATATACTTTGCATTCGTTCTTGTTTTTGAAAGGAAAAACTTGGAGATAGGGAGCCTGTTACACCGTAGCAACTTAAATAATATAAAACCAGCGCTTGACTGCGATCCCACCTGATGGTAAGCAGTGATGCAATCGTTGATGTGAGGTGTACTAATTTACACAGATACCGGAACGAATCTTGACAGCTGACTTGATCTTGAAATCGCGCAGACATGAATGAGAGGTGAAGTATTGGGTCTCTTTAGTGTTATGAAGTAAGACGCTGGAGCTGGGAGTACACCTTGGCTTGGCTCGACGATGTGTACGATGCGCATACTCACTCTTTCGCCGAGCGCTCGAGATTCGTGCCGGTATCTATATTAAAAGCCTATTCACTCTAGACTTGAAGATACCTAAATTATAATCAGACGGGAAGTCCACAACACGCAAATTGTTCCAGTCCCTCGATGTACGTGGTTTAAACGACCAAAGTAGGTTTCTTCAATCAGAATTTGGATCCCTGTTTCATAGGCGCTTGTGAACGGCGAGCAATGGGTAGCTCGCTGTCCGATCGTCCAGTAAATGTCCGGATCGAGCCTAAGTCGTCGACGGCGCGCACTGTTTCCGCGTGCCTCAAGGAGTTGTCAGCAATGGTAGGGGCCCAGCTGGGTCGAAGCCAACAGGGGCCAGGATTAGTTCCTAAAGGTAGATCTACGTACCGGGGGGTACGAAAGGCAACTAAGGAACTGGAGGGTTTTTAGCCAGTAAAAGTCTGACACTATCGGGAACGAAAAAAAAACCTGTGAAATAGGGAATTCATGAATGAATTTTGGAAAATCCTCTCTCTCTTAGTGCTTGTCTACGTCATAAAAAAAAACGTGAGCAAAATGTCACAGTTGGTCGGTGTTATAGTTTCTTATATTTCGTGAATAATCAGTGAGTGGTATTCCGGTTTTAAATATACAGATGTGCGGTAACACAGTTATACGCTCTTTTCCGTCATTCTGATAGTCCGACAGAGCGGTAACCTGACACGACCGGAGATCACGAGGGGGATCCGGTACAGGACCAATAGATTTACGTGATTTCCGAGGCACGAAGGTGTCACTCCGGCAACTTCTAAACTGTGGAATGCTACTGAGAAAAATACTTCGTAAAGGTCGACAAAACGATGAAATAAATAAAATGAAGTTAAATTTTCTTTTTTTATTGGGAAACCAGCCGGCGAAAGATTTTTTGAAAGATTTTTTTAGCCCTAGCATTGGCTAAAAAAATATTTGCATAATTGCCGGTTTGCACTTAGATAGTTTCAAAGTCTGTAATGGACTTAGATGAGAATTATTTTTGTGTTATCTTTGAGTATATACATATATGTTATCAAATATCTTCTCCTGCTTTTGGGAGAAGCGAAGGGAAATGTCGTTTTTTACTGATAAACATCCAACCACAAGTTAAATAATGTATTCACCCCGAAGAAACCGGCCACCGTAGGCGTTGGCTTACAGACGACTAGCAATAGGTAGGTCACCATCTGCTCGTCCTACAGAATCGAGAACGATCAGTCTATTGGACGAAGTCTCAAAGAGATGTCAGCAAAACCGAAGGGGCTTCTAGGTCCATGGGAAAACTTCTGAAAAGAATACGCGAACGCAAAGAAGAACTGAAAGTGCAACATAGGCGTGGTTTTAGTCAGTAAAAGTCTAACATCCCGCCCCACCCCAGAAAGAGAGAACACATTAAACCATTCCTAACCATTTCCGCCCAATTTCTATTCTTCCTTTCCTATCCAAAGTACTGGAGGCCTGCGTCCACAAGCAGTTTTCAGGATTTGTTCACCGGAATAATCTTCTGAACACTTTTCAATCCGGATTCAGGCCTGGTCACAGTACCTCCTCTGCTCTCCTTAAAGTGACTGGCGACATTAGAGAAGCCATGGAGGACACCAAGGTTACTGTTTTGGTTTTAGTTGATTTCTCAAATGCCTTTAATGCTGTCAGTCACGATATTCTTCTGTCTATCCTTTCACATCTTATGGTTTCGTCCGAGGCGCTGGAATGGTTCTCATCTTATCTTCGGGGACGCCAACAGTCTGTTCGCGTAGACGAGAATTCATCGAGTTGGCGTGATCTAGATTCTGGTGTTCCACAAGGCGGTATTCTTTCTCCGTTGCTATTCTCCATCTTCATTAATTTTATAACTCACTGTCTTCGGTGTTCGTATCACCTTTACGCCGATGATCTTCAGTTATATACAGCTGCGCGGGTGGAAGGTTTGTCGGACGCTGTAGAGGATGTGAACCGAGATTTGGACGCTATCAAAGACTGGTCTGAAAGATTTGGGGTGTCTGTAAACCCCTCAAAGTGTCAGGCCATTATTATTGGAAGCTCGCGCATGATGGGTAAAGTGGTGGTTAACTCTCTTCCCCCAATTATTTTTAATGGTGCCACCATCCCCATTAGTCCTAGCGTTAAGGATCTCGGTTTGCATCTCGACTCGACTCTTGGCTGGCAAAGTCAGGTCTCCAGTGTCTGCCAAAGAGTCAACGGGACTTTGCGGTGTCTGTATCGTCTGAGGAACTTTTTGCCCGCGAAGACGAAGACTATGCTTGTGCAAACTTTAATTTTCCCTGTGATCGACTATGGTGACGTGTGCTACTTTGACCTGAATGCGGAGTTGTTGGACAAACTTGACAGGCTCCTCAACAACTGCATCCGATTCATATTTAACTTGCGAAAATATGACCATGTTTCGAGTTACAGATCGGAGCTCAAATGGATGCCCATTCGCCAGAGAAGAAGTTTGCGCGCACTGACTACACTCTTCTCTCTGCTCAACTCTCCTACCCCTCCTTCTTATCTTTTATCTCATTTTCAATATTTATGTTCTTCCCATTCTAAGAGTCTTCGTTCTTCTAACAATCTCCTACTGCTCTGTCCCTCTCATACTACTTCTTTTGTTCATTCTTCCTTTCATATACAGTCCATACTTCTGTGGAATGCGCTTCCTCTCGACATCAGGATGGCCACCAGTCAGTATGCATTTAAGCGAAAGTTGCGGCATTACTTTCAGAACAAATAGCGGAGTCGTTTCAAAACCCCCCTTCTGCTACTTTATATAAATATATATGTAGGTATATTATATTAAATATATATGTATGTCTATTTTAGTTATATATATACATTTGCACCCTTATTTTTCTTAATAATCCATTTTTTTTTTTGTTTTGTTGTTTTTTTTTTGTGCACCTGCCATGTTTTTTCTCTTCACCACCCTAGGTTGACTGGTAGAGAATGCCTAAGGCATTAAGTCCGCCTTTGTACCTGTGCGTTGCATAAAGTTTAAATAAATAAATAAATAAATTAAATGAATTTCCAATTTAAAAGAAAAAAAAACGGAGAAAAAAAAAAAAAAAACTGATATCCGAAACAAAAACATTTTTTTTTCAGATATAGACAGGATTAACATTTTTTATACATAACGGTGTGACACACAGCCTACCCTCCGACCTCCCACTTAAAATAATACCTTCATTTGCGACATTGCATACGTAAGCTTACGTCGACGAGAGTGCGACAATATACTCGCACGGTGTTGTGCGACAATACCCGTGCGATGCGGACGATATTAGACTAGGGGTTTGTAATATAAATATCTTCTACTAAGAGCTTTGCCTGGGTAAAAAAAGATATAGTAAAATATTCGAAAGGAACACTCTAGTCATACTTTATTTTTTATGCAGAAATCACCTAAATTCTTTCATCCGTTTGATCGTGATGAAATACTAAACATACATACACATTCACCATTTTTTATTGTCGATAGGTTTACGCTTGATTCTTACCTGATGAAAAGCGACGATGCGGTCGACGATGAAGCGCGCTTACCTGGAAGTAACCTATTCACTCTTGACTTAAAGATTCCCGGGTTGTAGCCATCAGGAAGCACAGATTCCGGCAAACAATACCACTCCTTAGCTGTACGCACAATGAATGTGTTCCCAAATTATTTTGTGCGTGTAGGTAGGATGTGCACCATGTACTGGTAGCGCATCGCCGTACGCCTGGTGGCCGATGATGGAACGGGCTAGGCGGAATTAGGTTATGCAATTCCGACGCACACGCCCCAAAATGCAACCGGTAAAAAACCGACCGACCTATGTAATATTAATTTGATGTCAGACTGTGTGGAGAGTGTGTAATAAGTAGACTGATTACAGAGGATGTAGAAAACCGGAATCAATCATAATCCTACGTCGTCGACGTTGAGCAGACAGTGAGTGCGACAATATACTTGCACGTTGTTGGGCGATAATACCCGTGTCATGAGGACGATGTTACCTCAGGTTGAAAAAAGGAAATTGACCAAAAGTATCTCTGTGCACGATACAGTCATTTGAGCATGATAAATTATAGTCACAAGCACGACAATTGAGCGTAGGATCTTGGGTTAGATTTTCTATTCAGGCAAAAGTTGATACTGTATTTGTTTATTAAGAAATACCTTTTACCCACGGCTCCGCCCGCGTACATGAAATATAGCCTATGCCACTCAGGAATAAAGCAGCATTCTATCGGTAAAAGAAAAATATTATCTTTTTTTTTTGGCCCGATATATTGAAATAATCGAAGCTCTATAGTAACTCAATACAGGCTCAAAATAAATATTACTTTGCAACAATAAGCTCGGAAAATATGATTGCAGAATCCTTTTTTATGGTATCGTTATAATGCCCAGTAGCTGCCCCCTGAAATCTGTTGGCTTTCATGCCATATGAAATAACTTCTAGACGTGACTTAATTTTTGATCGAATTGGATATTTTAATATCTACACTAATTTTATAAACAGGTAGTTTGTTTACTGAAAGTACTTGCCCGATTGCAAAAATATTTTCAACGAGAGAAAGCTGTTTTATTCCTTAGTCATGCTCTATATTTTTTGAATGCGGGCGAAGCCGCAGGCAAAAGCTATTTGTTTATAAATGAAATACAAATTTTTAGTCGATTTGAAATAATTGATTTTAGATATATATTACATATTCTTTTCTTTTTATTTATTTTTTTATCCACGCGAATATTTTCATTTCTTAGATGAAAACATACGCAGGAGACCCAAGGTTACTGACATTGGTCGAAGAATCGCCAAAATAGTGAGCAGAGCACATTGCTCACAGAACAGATGGTTCATGGAGATGAAACCTTCTGGATTGGCGACCACGTACTGGAAGACGCAGTGTTGGAAGGCCTCCCACAAGGTGGACCGACGATCCGATGGATATGAGACGTGCAGGATCAGTCGTTGTAATTACACTTAGGAAGGCATGTTGAAATGATGAAGATCATGATGACCCAGTTACTAGGTGTTCTAATGGTTGATACAACAAATTTTAAAGAATTTCGGGTTTCTAACTACCTGTCACCACTGTCAAAGACCTACAAAGAACGTCAACCGGGACCTGTAACGAGTTTTTTGCGGCACGAAGGGATCTCGACGTAAAGGGACTATAATGATCACAGGGAGGTTCCTTTACACATCAATCAAAAACACAAGGCCCCGATCAAAAGCCTTTCTCGAATTAAACGACAATTTCCTTCAACCAACGTATATAAAATAAGGCGACTAATACCCACCTTGACAATCCATACAATACAATATTCCCACCTGGCGCTACCCGCGAATTTCCCATACGTTTGAAACAAAAGAACACATTACTTGAGCACACATTCAAATGTCATTTATTATGTGCACACACATGGAAAGGGAGGCTAAAATGGCGCTTGAATGTTTTGCTTAGTAAACGAAACAAAATATTGAAACCGAGTAAAAAGTTTTGTTAAGTAAACTGTGCATTGTAATGGTACGTTAAGAATTCATAAATTAATATTGTGACAAGTTAAAATAAAAAATAAATAATTTACAAAGATGTTCATGTTTTCATTTTTACTTTATGTATGATTATGTTCGTACAAAATGAGTCTTTAAATCATAAACTAATAATATCATGAAAATCATCGGCACCAAGTTGCTTTATATTTCGAGTAATGTGCATCGAAATTACATAGTTAAGTTCCGCCAAGGCCGTCTCATCATCGAACCTCTAGAAATACAGCTTTAGGTAGTGGATATCCCACTCACACGTACAGAAGTTTTGAAAACACATTCATTGCAGCTAAGGAGTGGAATGCCATAACGGAATCTGTGTTTCCCATTAGCTACGACCTGGGGGTTTTTAAGTCAAGAGTGAATAGGTTACTTCTCGGTAAGCGTGCTCCATTGTCGATCACATCGTCCGCGTAGCTTACCATGAGGTGAGATAGTGGTCAAGCATGAATCTATTAATACTAATAAAATCTCTTACTAACAGTTGTAAAATCATTTTTTTAATGTACACCGTGACAAGTTCAAATCAAATCAAACACTTTATTGACACAAACATTTGTTTTTCACTGTAAAATTTTAAGCCCTGACTTCTGAACTAGTTAGAAACCTGTGAACAAGTAGTCAGTGTCTTCTCCCGTTAGTGTCACTTAATTCCCGAAGTCGAAGTAGCCCTTCCTTATAATAATATGATTAAAATTAAGAAAATATGTTAACACCCACGATGCAACGTAGCTTTCCCAGGACAGCAGCATTTTAGCGCCCCAAAATTCTTCATTTTAATACACCAACTTAATATCATTACACTCGTGTTTGACAAAGACGGCTAAAAGCCTCTCCTATGATATGCAAAGCGTGAGTTTTCATCCTCTGTGTTATTGTTTCATACTTTTGTCTCAGCTGCGGGGGCGAGTTGAGGCGAGTGGGGTGAGTTGGGCCGAATATTTTGCTGTCGATAATTTTCATGTTACAATTTGCTAGAATATAGGGTGGATATTTTAGAAGTTAGTGGAGTAATTTGCTTGTTGTAATGCCTAGATACGGGATCTTTTTCTTTCGGTTTTACAACTTCTTAAGAAGACTTGTTCTTCTTGAGAAGTTGCGTTGTTGTTGTTTTGTTGTGTAATTTATTTTTGTTTAGTTTTTTTGTAGACCTGCCATGTTTTCTCTTCACCACCCTTGGTTGACTGGTAGAGAATGTCAGGCATTAAGTCCGCCTTTGTAGCTTTGTGTTGCATAAGTTTTAATAAATAACACAAAACTGAGAAAACCTGCGATCCTGGTACTAAAACCAACCACGGTAGGCGCGGGCTTGAGGACGACGAGCAATGGGTAACTCTATGACTTTGCGCGGGCTTCCGGGCGGCGAATAATAGGTAGCTGGCTAGTCCGGGCCGAGCCGAAGTCGTCGACGGCGTCGTACTATTCCCGCGCGCCTCAAGGAGTTGTCAGCAACCGTAGGGGCCCAGCAGGGTCGAAGCCTACTGAGGCCAAAGGTCTGTTTCCGAAAGGGTTTAGTCAATAAGAATCTGACACTATCTCCTGCTCAGCCCAAGGGTGGGGGATGTCATCTGGATGATTTTTACCAACAGAAAATAAAACTCTATGATTTTCTTTTTTTTATTTGAGATAGGAAATCATTACTTAAAATAAATAACTTTAATATACGTTAAGAATCGAGGATGAATCTTTCTTACAAATACCCAAAATTCCAGGGATAATTAAACCCAATCTCATGGAAAAATACTTCATAAAGACTAATAGTTCAAAAGCATAAAACCCTTAAAGGACCAAAAATGCCAGCAGTGTCCACTTCGCGGCAAAAAATGTTTCGTCCACAATGACGAATAACGTGCTATTTAATTTAATCATTCACTCGCACGGTCGCCGTTCGCTCATTCGGTCTGACAGCCCTCGCGCGTCTAATTTCATTCAATTTTTTTTTTGTCACTTTTAAATCATTCACTGTGAATATTTTTTTTTTTATCGTTGCAATAGTTAATATTTATTAACTTTTGGAATGGGCGTTTTTCTTTGTCGAGGTCTTCTTTTTTGGTCTTTGCGTGACTTGATACATTACTCCTGTTTTGGGAAAGGATATACAGGGGTGCATGAAATAATTTCATCAGTTATATCTACCAGTATATTTTATTACAATTTTTTTTAATACTTGGTGCTGGTCCCGATTACACCTAATGGTAAACAGTGATGCAATTGTTAAGGAGTCTATTTGCTCTAGCCTTGAAGACACCAAAATTATATAATCGGATGAGAAGAACGCAGCAGAAAAGTGGTATAAACGACAATGTGAAACGCTTAGTCCGGACCGTAGAGGTTTCAACGACGTAAGGGTTATTAACTCGCCATACGTCGGGATGTCTGATGATAGAAAAGTGATGGCAGAACATTAAGTCTAATGTAAAATCATTAGCTCTGGACCCTCATGATGGATCATAACTCACTAGCTGCTGTCAGCGACTTTGCTCGCGTGATAATTAGAAAACTGGCCCAAGGGAACATACCCCCGAGATAAAAAGTATCGTATGTGCTATTCTAGGACATGGTCTACCCGTATGCAAAAGTTCATTCAAATCCGAAGCCGTTCGAGCGCAGACGTAACAAACATACACACTCAGAAACTTTAGAACCTTAAAACCTACCTACTATTTGGTCACGTTCGCTACACCAGTGATTTTTCTATATTTTCCTGCGGTACAAGGTCTATACACCTGGTAATAAAACTTCCACTGTGACGGCACAAGGCTTATAGACCCTGTAACTTTTAAGAAACCTTAATCTATTTTTGGCTTCATGTAAAAATATATCTCTTTCCTACACGGAACCAAATTAAAGTTATACCTTCCGCACGATAAGGAAGTCTATATTTTTCTTAGCCACACTGTAAGCGAGACATATACAAGATGGTTAAACCTGGTATCGCACTCAACGTGTTAAACCTAATATTAGCGTGATTTCTTCTGACAAGGAGTAGACCCAAGACTAAGAAATAAAGAACATGTAAAATGCGATGATCAAAAAGGTGGAACGACCATCTTATTGATCATTCATTCATCGTCATTGAACCATTATATCGACGCCACTATACTGACGGCATTCGTCACCATGGTACATGGTCGTCACAAATCACTTTAGGAACACATTCATTGCGTGTATAGCGGGTGTGAGCGGAATTCCCTGCCGGAGTCATTGTTTCCTGATAGTTATAACCTAGAGGTCTTTGAGTCAAGAGTGAATAGGTTACTTCTAGGTGAGAGTGTTCCATCCTATACTACATTATAATTTGCCGTAGAGTGAGTTAGTGATCAAGCGTTAAAACTAACTACACCTCTATATGTTGCTAATGTTTTGTCCGATCCAAGGGTTGTTCTCTGATCCACACTCATCATTTCAGCCGATACACATCCACTGTTGGACATAGGCCTCCCCCAAGCGTCGCCACATCGAACGTTCCTGTGCCTCCCGCATCCATCGGTTTCCCGCTACCTTCACCAAGTCGTCGGTCCAACTTGTAGGAGGCCTTCCAACACTGCGTCTTCCGGTACGCGGTCGCCACTCCAAAACCTTTCGGCCCCAACGGTCATCTGTTCTGCGAGCAATGTGCTCTGCCCATTGCCACTTAAGTTTGGCAATTCTTTGTGCTATGTCGGCAACCTCACACACCACACTTAACGCAATAAAAAATAATTTACTAAAAATACCATCATATCCTCGAAAAACCTGTTTCATACTTCAACCCCCACAGACAATGAATTCAAATTGTACCACACTACCATTTCCCTATGACAGCTGCCATTAATATGACACCCCGAGCCCGGGGGTATTTCAACCCCTTCATTTAATATGCACCCCTAATAACTGGACACCACAATTGATATTGACAGATTTACTAACTGATATTCATGATTTTTAAACCGTAAATCTGTTGTTTTCTTCCTGAAAATCCCGCTCAATTATATATGATGACTGGGAATTAGTGTACGATACTTAAACGCGTGATTGTGCTTATAATAACCGACAACGTTTACTATGGGAACAAACCAGAAATCGCGAAAAAAAGTCAGCTGTTCAGTACATTTATGTTTGCCTAATGTACTGAACAGCTGATATTTTTTTCGCGATTTCGGCTTTGCTCGCATAATAAAAATTGTTTGTTATCATGAGCACAATCACGTGTTTAAGTATCGTACACTAATTGCCAGTCACCCTATATATTTAGGTATCTTTAGAGTGAAGAGCTTCCATCCCAACATACTTTCACTGTTTTTCAAACATTCTTACGTGATTATGACGTTATTACACAGTTTTCATTAAATATTATTGTTATGTTTTAATGAACAATGAAAACATAACAATAGAATCCTTGCAAATTTAATCAAGATTGTGAAGGACGAAATTTTTTTTCAAAAACTTTTAAAGTTTAAATAAATACGTAATTCCTTATACCTGTTTTGTAAAACATTCAAGTGAATGACGGTATTAGCGAGCGCCTGCAGAGCTTTCAGGTATTATCTCTGTTTTGCCTTTTTATTAAATATTGCGTTGAATGAACCGAAAAGCTTTTAAATCACATATAATCAACTAGTACGCTTCACCATCCACGTCGACGACTTTGTGTAATTTATTTCAACAAAACTGCTCTCAAAACGGTGAAAGAAAATATCGTGAAGAAACCAGTATATCCTACAACCAAAAATTTAAAGACATGTGACTTAAACCAACCTGCACTGGGCCCATGCGGTGGATTATCGCCCTTTCCCTCTCCTAGAGAAAAAGGCTCAAATTCAGGTAGTGGGAACATTAGTACGTTATAATGTTCCCACTACCAGAATTTAAGCCTTTTTGCAAAAACTAACTAATTAAGTTAGCTATCGATTCGTATCATCAAGATGAATCTGGAAAAAAACTGGTTATTAGCTATAACACTTATTTACAAAGATAGCTTCGACAAAAAGTATACAACTTATAGAATTGATCGAACATAATAATATAACATAATAATAATGCAGATAGTTGGTTTTTGCAATAAGGATACGAATGGCAGATTATGCTAAGCTATGAAATTGACGAAACATCGTAAATGGAGCCTTGCTAACGAGATCCTTGTGGCAACGTCGGTTACATTACAGCTAATTCGAATTTTCCAAACCTTTACAAGCTCACCCATCTGCTAAATAGCTTGCGTGTTCTTATTTTTAATTGCATGTTCCTATTTGAGCTGAATTAAAACAACTTTACAGCAGCCGCCGCGCCTCTACCACAACTTTTCACATTTGGCAAACATTTTTGAACAATTAACCTTTTAAAATAGTACTGTTTCGCCTCCAAAATAGGTTAGTAGCGAGTTGCCAAGATAACATCTACTTTCCACCCAAGCAAATATAAACTCTATGCACTTGTTTTAAAGGTTCAAGTGGGTGTAAAGTTATAGTGGTTTTTGTAAATACCGTTTCCTTGCCGGGAGCAATTTGTCGGTTAATTTCTTATTATTTCAACTTTGGAACTGCTTAATCCTCTTGTCAGTTATGTTAGTACAATTTTTCGGGTGTGTACATTTTGGGTCGAAACAGGACAAATAAGGGACGGATTCGGGGCGAAAGGGGGATAAATTAGGTTGATATGATGTGTGTGGGAATTAAGGAAAATGTGGGAAGATTTTAGCACGCAAAAGGTTAAGGAAATTAGGTTAACGTTCTCACACGCAGGGTACATAATGTTGAGACGGACACACAATGACTTATTTATTTAGTTTATTGGTGAGACAATGTCTGGACTTAGGAACAAAATACTTATAAGATTTTTTTGTGATATTTTTGGGAAGTAGAACGTTAATATTCGTGTAGGTCTAATAAAGGTCAGGAGACGCTCCGGGCGTCGGGAGTCGCAGGTCGATTCCCCTCTACAGTAGACGTGGGCTTGAAGACGGCGAGCAATGAGTAACTCGGCGTCCGGCCATTTGGTAACCGTCTGGACCGATCCCGAGTTGTTTTAAGGCCTGAATTCCCGAGCAGTGCTATGAAACTGACTTTCTGAAGCCTACTTCTCGGTAACAGCTATATCAATAGGATTGAAAAAAATTTTTTTTTTTATTATTGATAGGCTCGCGTTTGACCACTATCTCACCTGATGGTAAGTGATGATGTGGCCGACGATAGAGCACGCTCTCGACTTAAAGACTCCTATTTATTACAGATTCATATACAAAAGTATTAGTTTTAGGAAAAAAAATCTTATAAGAACATATGATTTTTTTCGTAAAATTATATTTTTGCCAAAAAAAAAAACGATATGATGTTTTTTCGCTTGTTTACCCTACTCCTTTCAAACAAAAAACTCCTTTTAAAGATCAAACTTTAGAAACATGTTTACACAAAAAAATTGCTGATTTACCTACATAGCAAACGATCAATATTTCGCTAAGAAAATGAATTTTTGCAGGGCTCTATCTAGGCGCAGTACGAGTATGTTTGCATTTAATTTCAGCCAGATATTCAAGGGACTAGACGTTTTCTAACGTGCGTAGGTAATGCTCTACGCGCTAGAGCTAGAGAAGTCATTGAATGATTTCTCACCATAAAAAAATATGATTAGAATTCAGAATATTTTTCCACAACTACGCATCGGTCAATATCAGCTTTAAAACCAACACCTATTAAGGCTGGCTTGCGGACGGCGAGCAATGGGTAGCTCGTCATCCTACCGTCCAGTAACAGCCCAAGACGTCGATGGCGTGTAATGTTAAACGCACGCCTTAATGATTTGGCAATAAACCGTAGGGCGTCCAGTAACCGTCTGGTCTAAGCCAAATACGTCGACGGCGTGTATAGTTCCACGCGCGCCTCAAGGATTTGTCAGCAAACCGTAGGGGCCCAGCAGGGTCGAAGCCTACTGGAGTCAAGGGTCTGCTTCTGAAAGGAAGACTTAGCCCCGGTACAAAAGGCAACGAAAAAACGTGAGTGGGATTTTAGTCAGTAAATGTCTGACACTATCTCCCGCTCCACCGAAGGAAATCATCCAACTCCGTGCGGAGTTGGATGATTTTCCCACCAACAAAAAATGTGTTTTACAATGCTACAGTGTGCAATGCTAATCACTTTGACATGGCTAAACACAACCGATGCATTTACGAAATATTAACAAGTACAAAGCGGCCGCAAACCGGATTCCTATCAAACTTTGATGTATGCCGCCGTGCTATCAGTAATGATGCGTTAGGTTGGTGACATACTGGACGACATCAAAAATTTGTACTACGTAAAATGTGGTTATTCAATTGTTAAAAAAAAAAAATCTAAAAAAAAATCTAAAAATCTTCACGATTTTTAATTACATAAAAAAAAAAAAACACTTTTTATGCAACTTAGTATTAAAAAAAAAAAACGAATTTACTTAAAATTCGAGTTAGCATAGTATACATTTTTGGTGTCGTGGTTGGTGTAATTTCAAAGACACCTTTTATTGGATGCATTTTGGAGACTGTGTGCTAGAATCACACGACTTTATTCCGCCATCTTCTTTTACCATCGGACAACCCGACGCATGGCGAGTATCCATCCTTACGTTTTTGAAACCTTTACGGTTCGGACTAAGCGTTTCGCCTCGTCGTTTATACCGCGTACTTCGAAGGACTGGAAACTGGAACAATTGAATTTTTTCCTTCTACGGTCATCCCATCTGATTATACTCATAATCTAGGTGTCTATAAGGTTAGAGTGAATATGCGCTTAATAAACTAGTGCGCCTCACCATCAAGGATTGTATCACTGTTCACCAACAGGATGGATGGTAGTCAAGCACTATTTTATATCTATTAAAATTTTGTTACCGTCAAAAGCAGTGGGTCAACCTTGAGCAACCTTTTGTGATCGCATCAAAAATGAGATATCTGCAGGAGAACTACCATTACTGACATAGAACATAGATAAGAATAACTAAACTCAGGCCGTAGTGCGCAGACCACATTGCTCGCAGAACTGGTGGTCGATGAGGATGAAATTTTTTTAGAATGGCGACCACGCACCTGAAGACGTTGCTGGGCTTTCCACAAGAGAAAGGGATCGTGAATATTTCTATTATTCGTGATCATTCTCTGCCAGTCAACCTAGGCTGGTAAAGAGATAATTGGTAGGCGAGTAAAAAAAAAATTTTGCTGTACGCAAAATTAATGTGGTCCCAAACGTTTTGTACTTGTGGGTGGTTTAGTGGAACAATCTCTAAGTCCCGGTGTACCACGACCCTCGCTTAAAATGACCTATAACAACAATTTTGCGGTTGATGCTGATTTTCATTTAATTTATTGTTGTTACGTCGTAATTTCCTCCATAATTAATTTATGAATATGTTATGAGATACATTTTTATGATGTAAGTTGGAATTCTTAATCACGATAGGTCTTTTTTGTTATTGACTACCTTTTTGCCCGTGACTTACCTCGCGTACATAAAATATAGTTTATGTTCTCAGAAATAAAGCAGCAGCTTTCTATCGGTGAAAAAATTTTAGCAATCTTACCAGTACTCCTAGCCAAGTTGCTAATCTGCAATCGTTAACGCTAGTACAATGCTTCAAATGTACGGAAATGACGTCATCTCAACGCTCAGTCAGAACAAAAGAATTGAGAGCGTGTCCAACTAGAAGCGTTCTACTCAAAGCGAAACGGTTGTAACTTGGCTAGGGGGGCAGGACCTCCAGAGATTACCTCCTACAAACAAGAAAAAAACAAACAACATTGTGTAGTGTAGATAGGCTCGCGTTTGACCACTATCTCACTGATGGTAAGCGATGATGTGGCCGACGATGAAG
Source organism: Mythimna albipuncta (assembly GCA_929112965.1). NCBI lineage: Eukaryota > Metazoa > Arthropoda > Insecta > Lepidoptera > Noctuidae > Mythimna > Mythimna albipuncta. The sequence goes on from OV815984.1 coordinate 849,449, forward strand.
CACGCTTGCCTAGAAGTAACTAATTCACTGTTGACTTAAAGAGCTTACAGCTGATATATTTTTGATATTATTTTTTTGGTGGAAAATCATAAAATGGCTTATTTCGGTCTTGGGTGAGGTGGAAGGATGTATCAGACTTTTACTGACCAAAAGCAGACCTGTGTCCTTCAGTTGCCGTCTACTTTTTTTAATGCAAAGATGTCAGGCACTTATTGTAATTATGATTAGTAGCAGAAATGTTACTGTTTATAATAATGAGACAATTTTATCAGGTAGGCTGTAAGCCTTCGTAAAAATCAATCCCATAAAAATACGAAGAACAGAGACACTTCTATTTCAATAGCTTATTAAGAAACCACTCCTGCAAATTATGACTCAATTTCAGACCATAATACTATAATCCAGTCTTCTAATCCGAGTAAAACTTAATCTACCCGCAATAGTATTAAATAAAGTCGCAATATCAGTAATCATAACAGTTACTTTATCATTTATTGGAGAAAGATCTCATGGCCCTAAAACCTTGGGAATCTCTTAATAAAGTTAATCCAATTATCCCCTAAAACCTTCTGCTTTACAGGCTTAATAGAAAATGGCCGAAAAAGGTATCCCCATCTGAATTTCAGCCAATTCTTATATTTAACGAAGAGAAAAAACTCGATGTACCCTCTAATATAAATTATCTGGTGTCAACTGCGTTCTATTTTAGCCTAATACTCTCAAACACAGTCCAAAATCTACCTTATTTTCTTTAAACCAAAGTCTCGTTTCCTTTGAAATAATCTGAAAATATCACCGCCATTCAAAATTGAGATTTACTTCTAAAGACATAGATTTGAAATTAGGGTACTTCAAACAAGTTTACCTCCTCAAACGATTTGTGAATCTATTGTTTGGGTATTAAGGTCAGTATTTGATTGGCAGATTTTTGTTATGAGTCATTTATCAGGTCGGATAAGTGATGTCGGAGGTTGATATGGCCTCGTCGTACTCAGTGATGTTTTTGCATGAGGCGAGCTGAGCGTAATGTATGTGGGACATGGATTATGTGTGATTAAAACATCATTATTACTTGTGATTCCTATACTTACAACATTTTTTTAAGTATTTGCGAAACCTGAATATAGTTTTTTCCAAAGTCGGGTAGAAATAGTTATTATTATTATATTTTCATATAACCGCTCTTACGTGATTATTACATTATTATCTTTCAGTGAATATTGCGTGGGTAAGGAGTAGAATTCCCTTCAGGATTCTGTGTTTTCTGATAGCTACAACCTATGGATCTTTTAGTCAAGAGGGAATAGGTTACTTCTAGGCAAGCTTGTCTTCCAGGTCAATCAGGTCCGCTCGAGCCCCGGTATGAAGGCTAGAAGGAACAGGGTGGGTCGTTTAGTCAGTAAGAGTCTGACACTATCTTCCGCTCTGCGCAAGAGCGCGGGTTGTCATTGGATGATTTTTCCCACCATAAAAAAGGTCGGTCAGGTCCATCAGTTAAGATAGTGGTCAAGCACGAACCTATCAACTTCAACAGTAATAGAAAATCCAATAAAGGAACTATTTTCTGGAATTCCACATAGGATACTTTTTATCCTGTAAACCCACAGGAAAACATTTCTACTTTTACACGGGTGAAGCCACTGGTAAAAGCTAGTCTTATTACAATCGAATTTAAACGTGTCAATGCACACAATCACAAAATAGGTCTTAGAACTTTTTTTAGCGTTCCGTACTCAAAGTATAAAACGGGTCTTTATTACTAAGACTTCACTGTTCGACCGTCCATCTGTCTGTATGTCTGTCACCAGGCTGTATCCCATCTATAATGATAGTTTTTTTTTGTTTTTAATATTTATTAACCTTTCAGATACCGTTAATTTGAGACACAATAGTAAGACAATAGATGCGCTAACGCCGGGCGGTGTTCGCTTGGGGTTTAATGAATTAGCTTTGTCATAATATTAACTATTGCATAGCGCTCCATCATAGTCAAATTTTATATAACCGTGATAGTTAGACAGTTGCAATTTTCACAGGTGATGTATTTCTATTATCGCTATAACAACAAATACTGTAAAACAGAATAAAACAAATATTCAAGGGGCTCCCATACTACAAACGGTTTTTTTTTGTTATTCAATGCTACTGACGTTACGGAACCCTTCATGCACGAGTTAGACTCGCACTTGGTCGGTTTCTAAATTACTTTTCCAGGTTAATGTAATTCCTTTTTCCACCCTGAGTTCCAGGAACAGAACTATATATTTCATAGTAATACCAGAAGGTCATTGTAAGCTGCCAATCAAGTTTCCTTCGCCACCATTTAATTATATTTTTTCTTCACAAAACCATAACATTTTCCCCAAACAGACCAAATTATTACCACAAAAAAATGAAAACTATTATCTTTCAAAAATCGATTTTCAATCTTAGTGCTACGTGATAAGGTATCAGTTTCTATGACAAGTGCGACTCGAATAGGCATAAAAGAGGTTTTAATTGAATATTAGCGTGTCAAGAACCATTAGTAACTGTTAATTGGCCCTCCCTGATAATGATTTACTGAGTATAAGTTATGACAAGGGAATTTCAACTATGTCAACTCAAACATAGAGTTGATTTTTGTTAGTTAGCCCTAATCCCTGTATGCGCCATTCTGTTCCACTGCTTAAGAATTAAATCCGAAATTGGAATGTCAATTCTTGGTCTAGTTTTTATTATTCGTTTATGTACACACGAATTTTAACCTTAATGCGAAGAACCTAAAGTCGAAATTAATTTGTATGTTTAATTGTTTCAGGTAATCCATTGTTTTGAAGTGAAGTGAAAAACGTTGAACAACCGATCAACTTTTGATATTAACGAGGTGAGTTTTGAAGTGGAATTTCGTAAAGGAATTGAAAAACTTGACTGGGGAAAGCGCAATTTATATTCTGGGCACTTTTCTTTTAAAAATACAAACATTAAAAACTATTTTTCAGTTTTTTTTTCTTTTTACAAATCTTTGAAAAAAAAAATCTTTTTATTTAAAACTAGCTTTTGCCCGCGACTTCGTTCGTGTGGAATAGTGACTTCCGGAAATTTCAGTACTGAATTGATGCCGACTCTTGACCAATAGATGGCGCTGTATGTCCGGAATAAATGTTATTTTTTATTTTATTTTATTTTTTGCAATAAAAACTATCCTATGTCCTTTCTCAAGTTCCAAACTATGTCTGTACCAAATTTCACACAAATCGGTTCAGTAGTTTAGGCGTGAAGCAAAGACAGACAGACAGACAGAGTTACTTTCGCATTTATAATATTAGTTTGGATTAACAAACTAACTAATTGATTTTAGGCACAAACCAAGTAAAATAAACTGGGCAAGTGCGAGTCGGACTCGCGCACAGAGGGTCCGTACAAAGTTACCTTTAAAAACAGTACAATTCCCGAGTAGTACGAAAGTTTTTCAAAATAGAAAAAAAAAAATGTGACGTAACTAAAAATTTACAATTTACAAACTTTTTCCTATACCTGCGCTATGAGACCTTGCTTTGTGTCAAATTTCAGAATTCTAAGTCAACGGAAAGTACCCTATGAATTTTGATTTCCTTGAGAGTGTCGAAAAATACGTTTCTTGCGACGTAAACGGTCGTATCTTTTTTTTCATTAACTCAGAAGTTTGATTTTTTCCACAGCTAAAAAAAACTACAGCCTTGAGTAATTATAGTTTTAATTTCAACTCGATAACCCCTCGCGTTCTCGAGATGAAGGGTCTTGACAGACAGACATATAGACACATTGACGGACCAACAACAAAGTGTTCCTATAAAGGTTCTGTTTTTTTTTTTTGAGGTATGGAACCCCACAAAAGTTTAATAATACTTGACCTTTACAGTAAAACCACCCCAATATAAAATGAAAAATTGTAGATTTAAATGTCAGACTTAAGTGTAGCTTCTTGGACTCCTAATGTCCTAGTAAGTGGGACATTATGGCCGTACTATAAGTACCGGTAGACATTTCTGATTTACTTGATAATGTCTAACAATTCTGTTGATCAAGAAAAAGGATATCCCGACTTTGAAGGACAGAGGCTTTACTACGAGCTTTAGGCGATTCATTTCACGACCTAAACTGAATTGCTAAAGGGACGAAACTATATAGGGTGTAAGGAACAGTTCTCAGACTTTTTTCCGTAACGAAAGAATAAATTGGACTTTCCATACAAAATTATAAGCTTGATTGGACAGTTTTATTATGCTATTGTATAACCATAATCCGCTTCATAATGTTCCAATTGCTGGAACTCTAGCCTTCTTTCTAGCAAAGAGAATGGTGGGTTATGCCCACCTGGCGGGCCCAGTTCGAGTTGATGGATGTTACATTTCTTAAAATTTTTGGTTCTAGGACATGGCGATTTCTTGATGTTTTCCTTTACCGTCTTGAGAAAAAACAAATTGCACAAAGTAATGTGCTTGACTGTGTTTTAACTCGCGACCTAAAACTCGACAGTCGGGATCGTTACCACTGAGCCCACAGAAAAGATGAAAGAGGTTAAAAAGGAAACACTTTCCGATTTGTACTACCTTTAACTCCACTACAGGCAATAAACCAATACGAACGCGCATTACGCAACTAACAGACCACGCATACTTAGATCGCAAGTTTGCTATTGGTAGTTGAACTATGAGCATTGCCCTACTACACACCTGCCCCACCCTCAATAAACTGTCTACAATAAATTGGGTCAAAATCTATACTTTAAAAAGTGTGACAGTAGGCCCACAATACATAACAATTGACTTTTTTCCAATACAATAATGTTCACAATTTCTTTTCAAAAGCCAAATGACACAACACAATTTAGGCAACATCTTTACAAATCTAGGTCGAATTCCAAAAGCAAATCTTTGCCCAAAACTGGGCAAACTAAACTAATTTATCACGAACATTGTATGTACGAAGGAAAACCTTCATTTTGTGAAGTTATTGGTGATTTTTCTATGATTTATGCGTCCCCGCAGAGCACCTTTGTTATTACTTGGGCAATGAATGGGAGATGGAGAAGTCTTCAGAAGTTCGACACAAGTTTGGTTTCAACTTTATTTTGTATTGTATCGTATTGGGAAAGTAATGATTTAGTAGCTTCGAGCTTTTCCCTTAGCGGGGTGAGTAGACGTTTGCTTTGAGATCTTTGAATGTGTGCCTCGAGATTGAAAAGATTTTTCAGCTGACAGAAGAAGGGTATATAACACTATCTTTGGCTCATATTTACGCGCGTTTTTAAGGTAATCGCTGAAAGTACTGGTCCGATTGCGAAAAATCTTTTCACCGATAGAAAGCTGCTTTTCTTCTTTTTTTTTAATGTAGATAGGTTCGCACTTCTGAGTGACATAGGCTATATTTTATGTACGCGGGTGAAGCCGCGGACAGAAGCTAGTGGTACATAAAAACACTTGGCGAAATGCGTCCAATCTACTTACTTTTTCTTGGTTTTGGCTTCACACAGTTTGTGTCAAGTTAGGAAACTATTCAGTTTTAAGTCTCTTTGAGTTCCATTAATGTGGATGGAACACATTCTAATTGTTTAGTATTTGGCAGTAAATGTATCGAAATAGAGCTTCCTTGTATTCAATACTACAGCAACATTTTAGCTCCATTTTACCGAGATCGCTCCTGTTTCAATGATTCTACATATTGTCCAGCTTCACACTTGATATACAAAACTACACCAATTTTACAACACACTAGCTTTTGCCCGTGGCTTCGCCCGCGAGGAGTCTTCGGAAGTTCGACACAAGTTTGGTTTCAACTTTATTTTTTATTGTATCGTATTGGGAAAGTAATGATTTAGTAGCATCGAGCTTTTCCCTGATGGACAGACGTTTGCTTTGAGATCTTTGAATGTGTGCTTCGAGATTGAAAGGATGACAGAAGAAGGATACACAATACTAGCTTTTGCTGCACGCGTATATAAATTTTAAGTTTCTCATGTAATTTTTATTTTGGTGTACAATAAAGAATAAATCTATCTATCTATCTATATAAAATATAGCCTATGTCACTCAGGAATAAAGCAGCTTTCTGTCGGTGCAAAAGTTTTTACAGTCGGACCAATACTTTCGGAGATTACCACCTACAAACAAAAAAATAAATAAACAAATTTTACCTCTATATAATATTAGTGCAGATGTAGATAGTGTTTCGCGAATAATTAAAACAGCCGCTGATCTTCATTTGAAAAAAACCCACCAAAATATACTTACTTTAGACATACTTCAGTGAGAACATGAGAGCAGTGGTGGCCGAGTGGTAATGGCTCCGGCATACGAGTTGTGGGTCGCAGGTTCAAAGCCAGCCAGGCGCATTACTTTGTGTAAGTACTTAATTTCATTACCACTGCTCTCAGAACGGTGAAGGAAAACATCGTGAGGAAACCGGCATGTCCTACAACCAAGAAGACATGTGACATTCACCAACCCGCAATAGGCCCGCGTGGTGGATTACGGCCTATTCTCTCTCCTAGAGAGGAGGCTTGAGTCCCAGCAGTGAAAACATAAAAAGGCACATGATGATACTTCTGCCTAATGCTGTTTTTTGTCGGTGGGTTAAAATCATCTAAATGACATCCCCCGCCCTTGGGCGGAGAGGGAGATAGTGTCAGACTCTTAATGACTAAAAAACCAGCCTGTTTTTTCGTTGCCTTTCATACCGGGCTCGAGCCTCCCTTTCGGAGCTAGACCCTTGGCCCCAGTAGGCTCCGACCCTGCTGGGCCCCTGCGGTTCTGCCTAATCCTTTAGATAATATATATAGGTGTGGTATATTTGCTAAAATAATAATGCTTGTACTCTGCCACCTGTGACTAATGCAAACAATCATTGTACAAACTTAATTAATAATAATCGAATATAATTACGACCATGTAATATACAGAGCAGTAATATCGCCACGGGCTGTTTATTAGACAATCAATATACGAGTCACTTTGATAAGCGAATACTTAGTTACCTAGCTACAACTCGTGTGTGTGGATTAACTGGATTATAATTATTGTCATCTGATAAGATTTACTTGTTCTAGATTGTAATTGTACCATTGATTTAACTTACCATGTATACTTACAAAAAACATACAGAAAGCCAGCCGCTTGATAGTAGATAATTATCTTACGAGAATGTACTATTACTCCTTAGTTAACCAAATTCTGTTTCATAGTACATATTTAATTCATTAAACCCCAAGCGCACGCCGGCGTTCGCGCACCTATTGTCTTTCTATTGTGTCTACAATTTCCACGATAGATAGGTTAATGTAATCATTTAGCAACGTTTTGGTCAGTTGAAATGACCCGAATCATTATCATCATCATCATTTCAGCTTATATACGTCCACTGTTGGACATAGGCCTCCCCCAAGCGAATGATATAAATGACCCAAATAATATAAAATTAACCATTATAGCACCTTCTGCTTGTCAGTTTCAGGTGCAAACATTATTGAAAGTTATTGATTGCTCATTATTCTTATATTATGTGATGCTGCATGGAATAAAAGGCTTTTTTAAATTGTATTATTACTTTGTACTTGATTGTTATAAAAAGTTAAAAATTGGAACAGTTTGCCTGCTGCGGTCTTTCCGTTTATAATTTGGGTGTCTTCAAGGCTAGAGTGAATAGGCTCTTAATAAACTAGTGCGCCTCACCATCAACGATTGCATCACTGCTTACCATCAGGTGGAATCGCAGTCAAGTACTAGTTTATAACAGATAAAAAACATCGTTGTTTCCGTGACCATCCTGATCTGACTGCTGGTCCACAGTATCCTTAATACATCCAAAGGGCAATCGAAAGAGCCTACACTCGGAGTGTTTTCACGTGATAGCACTGAAGCAATTAAGATATCCGCAAAAGAACCAAGGTTACCGACATAACTCGAGAAATCGCCTTCGTTGGACGTCTTCAGGGGAAGGATCAGGGAACATTTCCTGTCAACATGACTCATGTATATATATGTATATATTTATATGTATAGGTTTTATTTGTTGTATTTATGTAGTATATTTATAAGTATTGTGTGCTATGTAAATTATTTTGGTTTTTGTTGTGCATTTTTTATGTTATCCTCTTATATAAAATTTCTATAAAAATTACGGTTTGCTGTAAGAAAACCCAATTTTGGGTTAAGCTCGCCTGTGTACATCGGCTTTCTTACTTTGAATGGTGTATGAATTTATGTACAATAAAGAATATAAGAAATATAAGAATCGCCAAACTTAAGTGGCAGGGGGCAGGGCACATTGCTCGAAGAACAGATGTTGATGGGGTTGAAATTTTCTGGAGTGTGACTGCGCACAGGCAGACGCTGCGTTGCAAGATGGATCGATAACCTGGTGAGGGTCACGGGAATCCGATGGATATTTATGTCTTAAAAAGGTTTTTTGGCCGAGATTGGAGAGATTTGGTCGATCTCTAACAAAAACCCATCTAACATAATAAGCAAGTAGCGACATCTATGGCGCCACATAAGAACTTCGAAGAGAATACGAAATCCTGCATCGCACAATCAAAGTTCTCCGCGCGATTTGAACACATACGACAGCCCGAAATCATCTATCGGGCAGTCGCCCACCAGATTATAACACCTGTATGGTTGGAGGATCCTCCCTTTTCAATGGAGGCATGTGGGACTTTGCTCTCTGTTCCGCCTACCTCCAAAAGCATAATCAGCCTTTTAATTTTCTGACAACTCAGTTTTCCTCTCTCTGGGAGAGGAGATGAGTCGTAATCCACCACGCGGGTCCAGTGCACTGGGCCACTCGCCCGTTGGTGAATACCATGTTTTCGAATTTTTTGATTCTAGGACTTGCCGGTTTCCTCACGATGTTTTCCTTCTCAGTTTTGAGAGCAATGATGATGAAATAAATTAAACGAAGTAATGGGTTACGCATCCTACAACTTGTAAGTCGGGGCCGTTACCACTCGTCCACCAAGACCAGTGCTCTATAAAAAAAAAACATCTTTTTCTTCAATTGCGTTTCAAAGCCACACACACTCTTTCAAATAATCTCGCTACCCTAGCAAGGCTTGTAGCAAGCTTGGTTTAGGTACACTGCTCACACGTGTGCCACACACGTCGATCTGGGCGCGTGTCAGTCTCCATGAATTTTACATGGAAACTAGACTTGTAGAGCTACACTTGATACACGCCACATACATACATTGATACAAATCGTGTTTCACGTAGAGATGTGCCGTTGTCGGCAATATTGCTGTCAAGTGGGAATATTGGTGGCAATATTGCCGTCAAGTGGGAATATTGGTGACAATATAGCCGTCAAGTGAGAATATTGGTGGCAATATTGCCGTCAAGTGGGAATATTGGTGGGAATATTGCCGTCAAGTGGGAATATTGGTGGCAATATTGCCGTCAAGTGGGAATATTGGTGGCAATATTGCTAGCAACGGCATATCTCTAGTTACACGTGTGAGTCGGTCTAATGTTGTTCTAGCTTTAAACTGAAAACCGATCTGTACACAACATAAAGGTTTCAAAAGTTTCGTATTCTCCGATGATCTAAAATGTTTAGAATGTGTGTCACGAAGGCTATATATAGCCTGATCAAGCAAACATTAATCATAATCCCAACTGTAATATCAGTAGTCAGAACTTAAATCAATACGTTTTGAACTTCAGACCAAATACCAATAGTTTGACGTGTAATGACATGGGTAGGTTTCGAAGTGCACCCTTAAGAAGTGGACGGTCATTTCACTTTCATATTATAAAATGAAACGTCTGTTTGTCTGTCTGGTAGTACTCGAGAACCATACCCTGTAGAAGCTGAAAGTTTCTTCCGTCTAAAGCTTAAGAGGAGTTCTTATTTTTCTCTCTATCCGTTAGAGATTATGCAGGGGCGTAGACAAGCCCAAGAGTTTCAAAGAAATAAAACAAAAATGTGCTAAAATGACTTTTATGAGTTAAAATTCAAATATCAATAAAAGATTGTTTGTCAGGCTTAACTTGAATATTTGGGGGAGGGGGAGAGGGGGATTGAATTTTTTAATTTTTTATTCTCTTCTTAGCCGTACACTCTTGACAGAGTGGTCGTGATCATGTCTCGGTCGAGTCCCGCACCACCGCCTCTCTCGCGATACGACACCATGCAGCTCTGTATTTGGCGGCTTGGGAGCCTTCATTTACGCTGCCATGTGTCACGGTTTTGATGAGTTCCGTCCACCGTGTTGGAGAGCGTCCACGAGATTTTTGCCCTCGACTTTCCCTTGCACCACCAAACGGTCCATCGAGTCCTTGTTACGGGTGTTATGCCCGAAGAACTTGAGGATTCATATTTACACAGACGACAATAATATCTCTTTTTATTAGTCTTACACAAATATAGGATTGGATTTATGAAGAAGCATATATAATATCCACAAGATATCTGTTTTTCGAAAACATCTAAAGATGTGTAATAACGTCGTAACCATGTAAGGCTGGTTTTATATAAATATGCCTTGGTAAGCAGAGCTTGTGTTATGAGTACTAGACAACTGATAATTAAACATACTTATAATATTTTCTAAATACATACATATTATTAATTTCACTCAGACACAAAACAAATGATCATGCTCATCACACAAACATTTGTCCTAGGTGGGAATTGAAACCGCAACCTCCTGCATAGCAGTCAGAGCCAGTAGTCACTTGACCAACAGGCCAGTCAAAATGAAGAGTGTTCTTCGCAAAGTACAATTTCATACAACCGCTCTTAGACCTAAGGATTTTCATATCCCATATCTAACTCGTTCTCCTCCTGAATCAAACTTGGGGGTACTTGAAGATTTCTTCGGCTGTAACTACAGTATACGTAACCAGATCAATATTTTCTGTGCTCATAGTCAAATATCTGTAGTTTGACGTGCACTGACGAGGGTACAACTTCGTACCCTTAGGATAGACGGTCATGTGTAGAATAATGAAATATAAGGATTTACGTACGAAAGAATACGTTTAGGCATTTGTTATTTATGATTTAAGTTGTTTTTGTTATGCTAAGTAAGTTAACTGATTCGTTCACGTCTGAGAATGTTTTGAAAGGGGTAATGAGGGTTTTGTTCGAGTTTTCTTTTTGTGAAAGCTTTTGCTAAACCTATTCAAATTGGGTTTGAATAGTTTTGGAGATCAGCTGTCCAACTTACTCGCATTGTTTAATATTGGTTCTCTACCAGTAAACTTTTGAATTTAAAAGACTACACTTTGGTAGGGGTGTAAAATAAATAAATAATAAAACATGTTCAAAATAGAATAAAATATTAAACAAACAGCAACCTCTGATTTATGCAGCTAAAATTGTTAATTACGATTAACGCAAGTAGAAACCTACTTTGTATTGAAATTCATTAGATAAAATAGATATTTAGCAGTAACAACAGGCATGCGTGAATAACCGCATGAATGAAAAACTCACAGAACACAGGAATCATACAGTGAAAAACTGGTTCATGAAGCAGAGAAAAAGAGTAAAATCAAATTCAGTTTCAATATAATTACATCAGCATCTTAATAGACTTTTAAAGCGTAAGAAGCTAGTGTATGGTTATAATTGGGTTGGCTTGTCCACAGCTTAGATACAAAACCATTAATAGACTACTATCCACAGACGCGTAACTTCATAGACGGGAGAAGACGGTATGACGCAGTCGATTCGTCGACAGAGTTTCATAATTTTGTATGCAAGCTTCACGGAGGAGAACATCAAGCGTATAATGACGAATACACTTCTATGAAGCTACGCGTCCGTGAACGGTAGGCCTTAACTGAACCTGTGAAGTTTGCACAGCAAAAAACAATTAAAACAGTTGTAAAATCAACAAAAGAGAGCAGATAGTTAATAAAGAATCTGATGCACACGCCATTCATTCAGCTCAGCGAGCAACAGAACCACTCAATCAAAATAAATCCATGAGTACACTTCCAACCATAATAGTAGCACACGTCGCTCCTCAATTATTTACAAATTACATCCTACGATACACATTAAAATACAATAGTTTCCAATTAAGCATTTTTGGTGCAACGTCGCGTTCCCAGTTTTTAATTAACAATTGAATTATATATCGTTTAATTCGAATACTTTGCTGTATACTTACGTTTGGCCGAATCTGTAATTTGTGACTTTTGTTCGAAATTAATAGTGCTGTGCAGTATTTGTGTTGCACTTTCAGCTCGATAAGCATTTTAATATTGGAACTAGTGATGTGGGTAATGCCGATATGTGAGTAATGTTACGGGGCTCTTTGTTCGAATCAATCATATATTCATAAGCTACTTATTACTGATTGATTGTATCTTTGGTTCATCGAATATTTCACATTCATTACTATTTTATTAATATTTGCTAGCTGTACACCGCAGACTACCTCCTTTTTAGGGTTCCGTAGCCAAATGGCAAAAAACGGAACCCTTATAGATTCGTCATGTCTGTCTGTCTGTCTGTCCGTCCGTATGTCACAGCCACTTTTTTCCGAAACTATAAGAGCTATACAGTAGAAGCTTTGTAAGTAGATGTATTCTGTGAACCGCATTAAGATTTTCACACAAAAATAGAAAAAAGCAATAAATTTTGGGGGTCCCCATACTTAGAACTGAAACTCAAAAATTTTTTTTTCTTCAAACCCATGCGTGTGGGGTATCTATGGATAGGTCTTCAAAAATGATACTGAGGTTTCTAATATCATTTTTTTCTAAACTGAATAGTTTGCGCGAGAAACACTTCCAAAATGGTAAAATGTGTGTCCCCCCCTCTAACTTCTAAAATAAAAGAATGATAAAACTAAAAAAAATATATGATGTACATTACTATAAAAACTACCAACGAAAATTGGTTTGAACGAAATCTAGTAAGTAGTTTTTTTTTAATGCGTCATAAATCGAAAAAATACATTATTATTAAAACATCGATCAAAGTTACAACACATTACAAGAACTTTTATATTATGTTATTTGCTGCTACGGAACCCTTCATGGGCGAGTCCGACTCGCACTTGGCCGGTTTTTTTTAGTTTAAGTTCTTATAATCTGCCATTGTACCCACAGATTTAAGTTTCTGTAAAATTGTTACTATTTTGGTGTACAATAAATTTTATTCTATTCTGATCCCCAAGACACACACTAACGTCTAGTTTGGGAATCACCGTTCTAACAGCTATGTATAATCGTCATCGTATCAGTCAATAGACGACCACTGTTGGACATAGGCCTCCCCTAATTGTCGCCACAATTAACTATCCTGCGCGTCCCGCATCCTTCCAACGCTGCGTCTTCCGGTACGCAGTCGACACCTTGCGGCCCCAACGGCCAACTGTTCTGTGAGCAATGTGCCCTGCCCATTGCCACATAAGTTTGGCGATTCTTCTTGCTATGTCGGCAACCTTGGTTCTCCTGTGGATATCTTCATTTCTAATTCGATCACGCAAGTAAACTCCGAGTATAGTCCTTTCCATTGCCCTTTGGGTGAATTTAAGCCTTCTGTTGAGGCATATTGCATAATGTATTATGTACATGATTATTATTAATAAACTTGTTATTCTATGACTTAATTGGTCATTAATATAATTTATTAGTCCTCTTAATTATTCTTATACCTGTGATTATGATATCTTAACCTATAAGGAGAGCAGTGGTGGCCGAATAGTTATGGCTCCGACTTACGAGTCGTAGGTCGCGGGTTCAAACCCAGGCACATTACTTTGTGTAATTTATTTCATTGCCACTGCTCTCAAAATTGTGAAGAAAAACGTCGTAAGGAAATCGGCATGTCTTAGAACAAAAATTCGAAGACATGTGACATTCACCAACCCGCATTGGATTCTGGCCCATTTCCTCTCCTAGAGAGGAGGCCTGAGTCCCAGCAGTGGAAACATTAAAAAGGCTGATGATAATGACGATGAACCTATAATATAAGAAGTTTAACGGACATATGTGTTCATATTCTGGATAATACTATAACTACATTTACTCTTATAATAATCTCAATACATCTAAAAGCAAAAATAGCCTCCTTGTGTTTGACACTAACGAGTAAGTAATTCAAGTTGTGCTAGATTGTAGACATCAATCTTGTTCTCCTACACTTCTTGGAGAACTCAATTTGTACTTGCTGGCACAATCTTATTTGGATATTCTATCTAGGGTGACGAATTATGTTTGTGGCATATCGCACCTTTAGTGAAACAAGGGCAATTGCAATTGTACAGCATTCTGGGCACATTTAAATTCCCATTGACATCGATGTGGACGAATTTTTTGATGCCCTTTAAGTTCGTTTTGTTTTTTACCCGTTTGTACATATTATTTCTGTAAGTTTGTATATAAACCAATTAGTTTAAAATATTTTGATTCACCAACCCGCACTGGGTCCACGTGGTGGATTACGTCCTATTCCTTCTCCTAGAGAACCAATAATGGAAATATTATAAGGCCGACTGTGCTATATGTATGTTATTAAAAATAATATAGTAAAAAGGTATGTACTTCAATTGTACAGGAGAGCCATTTTTAGTTTTTTTTTTTTTTGGTGTTCATATTTGGCATGCTTTGCATTATATATAGTTCTATTGGGTATTACTCTATTTCCCCTAAAATTAACGATTCACTATTATGTTTTAGGCATGACTAGCTCACCCGGCAAACTTCGTACCACCTAATAGTCAAGGTGTTATATATATATATATATATATATATATATATATATATCTTTTGATGTAGTCAACGGATTGCGACAAAATAAGCTTCAGTATCAGGTTACCTATAATTTTAATGTATAAAAAGTAATCAACTGTTAACTTCTACAGATTTATAGTACTTATCTATGGATAACCAGAAAATATATTTAAAGCATTTTGACATAGGTACCTACTTATGTAGAGGTTATGTTTGAAATGTACCTTTTTAGGGTTCCGTAGTCAACTAGGAACCCTTATAGTTTCGCCATGTCTGTCTGTCCCTCTGTCCGTCCTCGCTTAATCTCTGTGACCGTTGGCACTAGAAAGCTGAAATTTGGTACCAATATCAAAATCAATCACGCCGACAAAGTGGTAAAATAAAAATTGGAAAAAAATGTTTTGTTAGGGTAGCCCCCCTATATGTAAAGTGGGAAGTGATTTTTTTTTAAATTTCAACCCTAACGTGTGATATATTGTTGGATAGGTATTTAAAAATGAATAGGGGTTTATTAAAATCATTTTTTGATAATGTCAATAATTTCGGAAATAATCGCTCCAAAAGTAAAAAACAATGTGTCCTCCCCCCTCTAACTTTTGAACCATAAGTTTAGAAAATATGAAAAAAAATTGAAAAGTAGAACTTTATAAAGACTTTCTAGGAAAATTATTTTGAACTTGATGGAAAGAACAGTTTTTGTACAAAAAAGACAAAAGGGTTCTACAAAATAATTTCTGGACGAAGTTTGTAGTATAATCGTATATGCAAGCATTTCTTTAAACCATAAGTGGGTACGCTTATTGTGACGGACGGGAAACTACGGAACCCTACACTGAGCGTGGCCCGACACGCTCTTGGCCGGTTTTTTATTATTATTGATAGGATCGCGCTTCACCGCTATCTCACTTGACTGTCTAGTAAGTGATGATATGGTCGTCGACTGAGCGAGCTTGTCTTGAAGTAGGTAACCTAGCTCTTGACATAAAGATCTCTATTCTTTATTAACCAGGAAACAAAGATTTTGGCAGAATATTCCATTTCTTAGCTGAATACATAATGAATATGTTCCTAAAGCATTTTATGCATATGAGTGAGATATCTACCATGTAACAATGCTGCAACGTCGTACATCTTGTTCTTTTGTTTACCCTTGTTCTACCAAAAATTCGACAACATTCCCGAATTCCTTTGCAAGAATTTTCAGTTTCTGAATATAAACGTGTTAATATATTTGGTTCCGCTTTTTCGGCTGATAAACAATATTTTTAACATGCCACAAAGACTAGACATTACTTGGCTTTGATAAGCTTGAAAAATCTGCTTCCTCACATGTGCTAACTGAAAACGAAAGCTACGTATCGTCAGTAATGACCGGATAATCGAGTTAGTGCAGTCTCTCGTTGTCGTGGGCAGTTGTCTGATCTGCTGAGTACTATGATAACTCGAATTTGGATTATAACTTAGGAAGCTGTTCAAGTTTTTTAAATCACCTGTTACTGAGACTCAGGCGTCCTTTCTAGGAGAGGAAATGGACCGTAATCCACCAGGCAGGCTCCGTGCGACTTGGTCGATGTGTGTGGGTGTGGACATCCTTATGATGTTTTTTTTTTCAAAATTTTGAAAGTAGGAGTGATGAAATAAATAACATAAAGTAATGTGCTATGCTAGGTTTGAACCTACGACCTACAATTCGTCAGCTCGACCGAGTCGAGAACCATTGGTACCATCTGTTAAGGAAAAAGAGAAATAAAGTTAGTCTAGAAATTAAATAATGCAATTAGGCGGAGGGAAGGGGCCGTCTTTTTTATCTCAGTGCGAATTAGAGGGAGCTCTGAATTGCACAGACCTTGGAACCGTCGTATCCGCCACTTACCTTCGAATAGAGATCCTAATATTTAGTATGAACTGGCCCGTGCAATGTGTAAGTACTGAGTACAATTTTCAGCTGTCCAACCTAAACCCTTTACAGTCCGTTCACGAACTTGCCACTGTGACCACGAAGGCTAAGGAGATCGTTAGGTATGTACGCGTGAAGACAATCTGGACTTTGAGAGTCATGCAATTATAGTCGCGCCATAACACTAATTTTAAGAGTATTGGCCGAAGGGTGTCGTGTTTTGACGATTTCGTGGAAGGATACCGACCTCGTAGCGAAACACAAAGATGATTTGGTTTGTAAAAATAAATATCCAGATTAGTTGTTGTAAATATGTTCGTACCTATGTACTAGTTTATTATTGTTAAGATTATTCTATGTATTTTTTCTATGGATTGCCTGAAAATAAAGAATTATTATTATGAAGAGCAAGGAGGCGAGAGAAAAAATCACAAGTATGAAAATATTTGAAGCAAGCTAGGACACGCCGCCTCCGCTCATAGTGAAAAAGCGCGTTCATTCAAGCCATCAGAATTCTGGTAATCATGTTTGTAATTTCAAGATCTTTGACAGTTAGAGACCAGGAAGTCTACCAGTCAAGAGATACCAGTCTTATCAAAAGCCCTAGGTTACCTTAAACTTAAAGAGAAGACAAAGACATTCCGTGGTCTATGTTTGAATTGGACGGCTGGGTTTCAGACTGAAATACAGATGACAGGTGGGCGGGACTGTTATTACTGAGGGTCTACTTGTGTTTATTTAGGCTGGGATTTTTTGGTGGTTGATTTCGGAATATTTTTTGGACATTTTAACAGCTGTAGTACTTAGTTAATATTTACTTTTTTAACATTTCTTGTACACACACATATTATACAGACGAAAGTTTGTGTGTGTATGTTTGTTACTTGTTCACGCTTGAACAGCTGAAAAGATTTTGATGAAACTTGGTACTTGGTAGACTATGTCCTTGCACATAAGTCCATTTTTGTCTTGAAACATTAGGAAGTTTTCCTGGTAAAATTTTCTGCTAGATCGAGGGCGAAGAAAAAGACGAAAAGAAAGAAACCATAAAATTGGATTTAAATTGAAGATTATTAATATGTCAAGGTTGAAGATTGGTCCTATAAGGTGACCGATGACCTGGTAAAGATTACGGAAATCCGATAAATGCGTGACGCACAGGATCATTCATTGTGGCGACACTTGGGGGAGGCCTCTGTCCAACAGTGGACGTCTTTCGGCTGAAATGATGATGATGATGAAGATTGGTCAGCCCTAGAATGCAAAGATAAGTAGTAATAAGAGGGTCCTTTTCCACTCACCCATCGTCAACATCGAGTATGGCTTACAAGCTTGTTGTTAAAAAGAGATAATACCTGAAAACTCTGTTAGCATTCAATAAATCCGTAATTTACTCGAATATTTCAAAAAACTTGTTCCAAGAAATAGTGTTTTTTTTTTTAAATCCGACAACATTTAAAAAAAAAAATGTTGTCATTCAGAATCTTAATTAAAATGTGCAATTCGTCTATGGAAATATATATATATATATATATATTTATATATATATTTATATGGGTACATTATGGAGGGAAAAATTCACGTAAAATAGCAAATGTTCAGACGTCTTTACAGGATTGGTTTTTCACAAATTTATATTTTGATTTCCATAGAAGTCTAGATAATATCGACAAGATATCTTTATATCCAGAATATTTAGAGAAATATGTGTAATAACATAATCACGTGAGACCGGTTGTATGAAAATGTACTTCGGGTTTGACGCTCTTAACTTCATCGAGAGCGGGAGAAGTTATTTGATGATTTTCCTCCCTCAATAGAAATGCTTGGTAATCGATGCTAATACAACTTACACCACGAATATTGAACGCTAGCTTCAAGTTGCGCAGAAGTCAAAAATCGAGTTTCTTTAGGTGGTGCGACGTGAGACGCGGGGGCGGGGAGCGTCAGTGATTGGCTCGCTGCGCATTGCGTCATAGACGACACCCGATATTCGTTCATTGCGCTTGCAACATATATCTAACAACGACGACGATTGGCTCGGCGCAAAGCGATCCCCACTCTGACGCAGAGCGTTCAATATCCGTGGTGGCAGCTGTACTTACTTACCCCCTTAAGAGAAGAGGCATTTTCTTTACATTGACAATATTGCAGACTAGGTATTTCCAGCCACATTCAGTTCAGTAACAATAAAAGACTCTCCAACAGTCCTCGGATTCGCACAAAAACGAACATTTAAGCCACCCTGCGATAGTTTTTCAAAGAAACTGACATCATACTCGGAACTTTGGCAATAACCCGGCAGAATTTAGTGGCACCTCATCAATTTGGACGTCAGTGCTAACGCCGCCTCATTCTACGTGGTCGGGTTATGTATTGGTGTTGGGAGTTTGAGGTTTTTTGCGGATTTAGTTCAAATAGTGTGAATACTAGAGTACAGTTATAGTTTATTTGGGCATAATAAAATGGTTTTGTTTTGTGTCAAATCGGTGAACGTTTATAAAATGAAATCTTTTTAATACTTTCGACTATAAAACTTAATCTCATCAGAAGGCTTAAAGCCACCCAAAGGACAATGGAAAGGGCTATGCTCGGGGTTTCTTTGCGTGATCGAATCAAAAATTAAGATATCCTCCGGAGAACTAAGGTTGCCGACATAGCACGGAGAATAGCTCGCAGAACAGATGCCCGTTGGGGCCGCAAGGTTCTGGAGTGGCGACTGCGTACCGGAAGACGCAGCGTTGAAAGGCTTCCTACAAGGAAGACTGATGACCTGGTGAAGGTTGCGGGAAACCGATGGATGCGAGACACGCAGGATCGTTCGTAGTGGCGAAGCTTGGGGGAGGCCTATGTCCAACAGTGGCCGTATATCGCCTGAAATGATGATGATGAAACTTAGGCATTATTCCCTAACCCCCTATGCAACTATTGCATTCTGATTTAATTTTTTTGAATAACCACTTAGTAAGATTTATACATTTATTGCTCAATGAATCGTCAAACTTAAGTGGTAGTGGGCAAAGTATATTGCCCGGAGAACAGATAGTCGATCGGGATGGAAGGTTCTGATGACCTGGTGAGGGTCGCGGGAATCCGATGGATGCGAGACGCACAGGACCGTACATTACGGCGACACTTGAGGGAGGCCAGTGTCCAACAATGGAAGTCTTTCGGCTGAAATTATGATGATTACCAAATTATAATCGGACGGGAACAGCGCAGCAAGCAAATCGCATGTGCGTTTATCGAGTTACAATCATGTTGTTAAATAAATAGAATTGTCTGATCAAAATTACTTTTAAAAAACTACCCACATTAATAAAATTCTTACCTAAACCACTACCCTACAATATAGTTAAAACTAATTTAGTATCGGATAGCTCTTCGGTAGCGTCGGCAACGGCAGCACTTGATTTATGCTAGTCGGGGCGTTCGCCGAAACTACTGTCATTAGTCACTGAGGAGCGGTTTTTATGCTAACCGTACCGTGAGTGATGAGTAGGGGGAAGATGTATTGTACCTATTGATTTTGAGGATAAATTATTTTTGGGTTAAACTGGGTTAATTGATTAAAATGACCCAATGAGATTTTGATTTTGAGATCAGTGGTGGCCGAGTGGTAGCGACCCCGACTTACGAGGTCGCGGATTCAACACTAGCATTACTTTGTGTAATTTATATCATCACTATTGCTTTCAAAACGGTGAAGCAAAATATCGTGAGGAAACCAGCATGTCCTAGAACCAAACATTCGAAAACATGTTACATTCACCAATCCGCACTTGGCCCGCGCGTAATCCACTTACGGCCCATTCCCCCTCCTAGAGAGAAGGTCTGAGTCCCAGTAGTGGGAACATTGAAAGGCTGTTTATGCTATAATACTAATAAGATTTTTTTTTTTGATTCTCAGAACATGGCGTTTCTGAAACTGAAAGAAAATCACCAAAAAAATTATCTATGTAATGCTTGATATGGACTTTAATAAGCCTTTGACCTCTGGCACAAAATAGATAGGTAAAGAAGTCAATCTCATGGAGGTTCTTCTCATTTTATACCTACGCTAGGCGATCATGCTAAGATCAGCGCGTTGCGCCGAAGTGTACGAGTGCGACCGGGCGATTGAGCCAAGGTATCGTGTCCGTGAACGGTGTCCATGTGTGCGTCGCTCGAGCGCGCTTTGTAAGTAGATTGACTTTTGTACTTATCTATTTTGTGCCTCTGGGTTGGGCTTGGTGTTTTTTCTCATGATACACCAAAAAATTACATGTAAAAGTGTTACTCATGACTTACTCGCTATTGCCAGTGATTTCGTCTGCATGAAAAGCAAAAAAATAAAACACAAGGGAATATCCTCCCAGGATAAAGGCACTATAATGTGCTATTCCAGGACATGTTCAGTCGTTCGCACGTAAAGAAGTAACAAGCATATACAATCACAAATTAGTGTGATTTACAAAATAAATATAATGGCTCGTCTTGGCGGGGGCACTACCGTGCTCCCAGATTAATCATTTATCGATTTACTAGACGTACGACGGTGCGCCACCGGTACATAGTAGACATTTCACCCCTACGCACAAAGCTTATTGGGAATATATTTATTGTGCGCACAGTCAAGGAGTGGAATTCTCTGTCCGAGTCTGTGTTTCCTGGTAGCTACAACTTAGAGGTCTTAAAGTCAAAAGTGAATAGATTACTAATTCTAATCTAGCGCGTTCCATCGTCGACCACATCGCTTTCCATCAGGTGAAATAAGGGTCAAGCGCGAGCCCATCAACAACAAAAAAAAATCCTTTACAAAATTTACCCAAAACCTGCAGTGCATAAATTACAAAAGCTACATTTTGGAAATTTATTCATACGCAGTTCAGCAATGATTTAAAAGCATCGGTGAGGCAGTGGGATAATGTGAATTAAACAGTGTCATGTGAGCGTCGGACCATGACGGGGTCTAATAGGGCTGTCGCTATTGTCTGCTGAGTGATGCGTGGCTCGAGATTAAACGCAGATAGAATACCGTTTAGGGTATAATATATTACGAAACCAGATGCAGCAAAACAGAATAACACGATTTGGGAGTAATAAACCATGGGCATGCCATTCTACGTCCACTATAAATAAATAAAATAAAAAGCATTTAATTCAGGCAACCAAAGGCCTGAATAAATATACAGCAAATAGACAACAAAACACACTAATTCATACTACCGGATATGTCCGGACATTGCTGTAGCAACATGTTTAAAAAAAATCAGCTGTTCAGTACATTTATGTTTGCCTAATGTACTGAACAGCTGATATTTTTTTCGCAATTTCGGCTTTGCTCCTATAATAAAAATTGTTTGTTATTTTGAGCACAATCACGTGTTTAAGTATCGTACACTAATTGCCAGTCACCCTGTATTTATATTGATATATATATATACAAAGTCTGCCGGCAATCATCCCCAGAAGTATATTGAAGTTGCCCCGCACCCTGCGCACTAAGAAAGCGCACCGCTTGCGCATGGTGATGTAAAAACAGTCTATGAGGAGTGGTTAGAGAGGTGCCCTGGCGTCCTCAGTTTCTTCCAGACACAGGTCCCAACCAAACACGGTCGTTTCAAGAGGTTCTTGGTTTAGAATAAATGGAAAGAAACGTTCAGGTTTCAAAATTGAGATTATCACCCAATGGATACGATGGAGCATACGGCGAAGGTCTGCTTCGTTTGAGCAAAGTACCACATATATAAAGTACACTATTGTGTGTTAATTTTATTGCATCAAATAAATGTTTTATCTATCTTTCTATCTTATCACTTTGTCCTCACAGAGGCGATTGGTGGAGGTAACCACTCGCTATCGACCTTGTTCCTGGCTATAATACAGAACAAAAGGACATTGGAAATAGTCTTCACGAAGCAGTCATGCGAGCGATAGAGGTGACGGAAGGCGTGAACGAAAGGTAATACTCATGTCCCAGCCGCTGCAGGTGGCGCCCCAGGCGTTGACAGTCGCTGGACGATTTCCGTCCATCGTAGGTGTAGGCTCGCGGACGGCGAGCAATGAGTAGCTTGCCGTTCAGTAAGGACTAAGTCTAAATTAACACGGCGTTATTTTTTACGTGCATGTCAAAGAGCTATCAAAATTGTGGGATAGATCGAAAGAGTTATTACGATTTTGGAACGCAACAGAAAACTCAAAGGGGGTTTTAGTCAATAAAAGTCTGACATTCTCTCTCACTGTACCTAAAAGTTGATTTTATGACATGCCACTCAAAAACATACCGAACGAAAACGTACGTCACGAACCAATTTTTAACCCTGACAAAATAATAGGGATGCAATAAGTGTAGCTTGATGTGTGCGTTATCAAAACACAATGCCAGTTCTCTTTTTTAAAATCTTCCATGTCTACATGTTGTTTTTACATTATGTGCCAAATTCTTTTTTCTTTTTTCCTTATTTTTAATTTTGTTTTTTTTTTGTTTGTTCACAGGTAATATTTAAGCTGCATGGAGGAGACAACTATGATGGTATATATGTACACCGCTAAATTTTGATCCTTTTCATCCCGTGGAGGGTCGATCCGGTGCATGAAATACTATCGATTTGTAAAGATCAAATTACAAAATAAAGTACCCTTTTTTAAAAATTCGTATTAATTTACGCATGTACGAAATTAATTTCTTTAAGAAAACGTCAGATGAGCGAGTCCAATGACTTATAGGTAGTTAGTACGCAACGCCGACTATTACCTACAAGTAATTGGCTTCCTGCC
Organism: Mythimna albipuncta; assembly: GCA_929112965.1. Lineage (NCBI taxonomy): Eukaryota > Metazoa > Arthropoda > Insecta > Lepidoptera > Noctuidae > Mythimna > Mythimna albipuncta. Next base: position 872,816 of record OV815984.1, read on the forward strand.
AGCGAATTCGCCTGCTTGAAAGTAGGTTTCTTCATACAAACTTTGGACCCCGTTTCATCCCTTTAGGGGATGAATTTTGGAAAATCCTCTCTTAGTGCCTGCCTACGTCATGAAAGGGAACTTTGTGGATATCAGGTTCTTGGTCCCAGTGGCTTCTGCTGTACGTTGATACATTTTTCAGTCAGTCAGTTTCTCTTTTTATTTATATAGTTCTAGATATACTTTTTTATAATCAGTCCAGCAGCGAGAGATAATGTGAATTAAACAGTGTCATGCGAGCGTCCAACCGTGGCGGGGTCTAATAGGGTTGTCACGTTATCGTCTGGTTACTGAGTGACATGTGGGTACTTCGTCTTGGAATTTTATTGAGATGGATCTGTTTTTAACGAAATAGGCTTTGATACGCAGATATACAATCATACTTACGAAGGTTGAAGACAAATCGAATGCAATAATTTAGAAAGCGGCCAATTTATTAATGATATCTGCATTTAGCACATATCAATAATTCAATTATCTGTTAGAAATATTATTGACTATATAACCATGGCCATAGGTGTTTAGATTTTTCGATATTGGTTTGATAATTTTAATCATAGTCCACGTGTATATTCAAATATTATTTGGCATTTCCTTTTCGTGATATTCAATTAGTTAAGAAAGAAAACAACAATAATTTTAACAATATTAAATCAAATCCCAAATCGTGTGGTCATTCTGATATCACGATACCGACGCCCTAACTTATTTCTTTTTTTGGATAACCGAGCTTATAAAATATCATGGCTTCTTATTTTGTGGGTTTGATTGGAATTAAATTTAAATGAACGGAGTACTTTTATTAGTCCGTAAGAAAATAAATAAAAAGAACAGAGAAACCATTTTATCTTATAATAAAATACTCTAATAACAAACGATCCCACACTATCTACCTAACTCTTAAAATAAGAACCCCTCCCCCGTATTTCACCCCCTCAGTTCCCCGAAACTGTCAACCCTGAACTCGCATCGCGTATAAAGGTCCACGTGATTTGTAGCCGCGTCGCGCTCTACATCAAAGTTCCCGAACACCTGGATTTGCGACTCCCGTGGGGGTGAAACTACAGTTTTGTTCCTTTTTGGGGGTGATCGATGGGGGCATTTGGGATGTATGGGTGACAGGTCAGGTTTTTAGTTTGGACTAACCTTGGCCTGGAGTTTTGGTAATTTATGGCCTCGTTGAGTTTTGGCTTACGTAAGCTTACTAACTGATTTTGTTTCAGTGTGAGCGTATGTGTTTTGTTAGTCTTTTGTTAAAGTTCCGTACCTAAAGGGTCTATTGGGACTCTATAACTAAGACTCTGCTGTCCGTCCCTCTGTCTGTATGTCTATCTGACTGTCTGTCTCTCTATTTCTCTGTCTCTCTATCTCTCTGTCTCTCTATCTCTCTGTCTCTCTATCTCTCTGTCTCTCTGTCTGTCTATTTGTCCGTCTGTTTGATGATCCGTGATAGCAAGACAATTGAAATTTACACAGATGCTGTATTTCTGTTGCCGCTATACCAACAAATACTAAAAACAGAATAAAATAAATATGTGGGGGTCCCATACAACAAATGTGATTTTTTTGCCGCTTTTGCTACGGACGGTACGAAAACCTTCGTGCGCGATTCCGACTCGCACTTGGCCGGTTTTAAATTGTTGTGTTTGTCTTATAAATGGTTGGAATGTTGTAAGATTAAGACATATTTAATTACGACAAGGAATTTCAATTTCAAAACAAAATTTTAATTACCAGATAGTAAACAGCGACTTAATTTAACTACAATAAACAAGGATCTCTTAAATTTAATTGTTTTCAAAGCTTGGTTAAGACCAATCTACAAAGATACAGATGTAGGGTAGCCAGCCTTTTGGTTTTTTACAAGATGCATTTTGGAGAGTGTTCGCGGGAATTGCATGACTTAATACTGAAATCTCCTTTCTACCATCGGACAACTCGTCGCACGGCGAGTATCCAGTGTCCACCCTTACATTGTTGAAACTTCTACGGTCCGTAATAAGGGTTTCGCCTCGTCATTTATACTGCGTACATCGAAGAACTGGAACAATTTTTCTGCTGCCGTCTTACCGTCCGATTATAATACAAGTGTCTTCAAAGATATTTCCTATTTTTCTGAGCTTGAGACCAAATGTAAACAAAGAATATGTAGGTACCTTCGGCCAAGACTTTTCTACGAGTTTGGATACATTGGCAGTAGTTTTTTTTTCTGGCGTTTTCTTTGCACGAGTCTTTCTTCGGCGAAGAAAAAATGCAAGCGTTGCGTGGTTCAGGTTCACTCATATTTTTAAGCAACACTTTTTGATACTTGTTTACTTTTTGTCTCATGTTTCCTTGAATTGAGTATAGAGTGAATAGGCTCTTAATAAATTAGTGTGCTACACTACAGAATACAATAGATAGGTACAGAAGACAATCTACATACAAAGCGCGCTCGAGCAACGCACACATAGACACCGCTCACGGACACGATATGTCGGCTCAATCACCTGGTCGCACTCATACTGTTCGGAGCAATACGCGACCGTAGAACGTAGGTATAAAAAGTGAAGTACATACATTAGATTGATTTCTGTACCTATCTATTTTGGGAATCCACCATCAACGATTGCTTCACTGCTTACCATTAGGTGGGGTTGCTGTCAAGCACTGGTTTATAAGGACCTTCAAATTTAAACTAAAATTTAATTCTATACTTCCTCCATCACCACCCCTATCACCTCCAAACTTACTCACATTACCATTTCCAAACACTATTTAGTGCCATAGAGTTTCTACACAAACGTACGTACTAACACTAATTGCGTTGGCACTTCTCACCGGGTTAAGTGCCAAGATAAAGACTAAGGCGTGAGAGTATAGAGGTGCACCCATTCGTGGGCGCAAGTAGTGCTGTGGGTCGATGCACATCTATGGACGTGATTGGGGTGGGGGTAATTGGTGTATTATAATAATGGCTTGTACTTGTAGGTACTTGTAGTACAGACCACCAGATCATTATAAATATGAATAATATACACAACAGAGCTATATACTTAGGTAATGCCCAAGTAGAGACGATAGCTCGCTAACTGGACGACGCTGCTCTCGCGGCCGGTTTAGATATTTTTGTGGAACTACCCGATACTTATCTTAGACTGTACGGTACTAGCAGATTTTAATAACTCAATAATAGTATTGAAACCCAAAACATTTTAAATACCTATTATGTGGGTCCAGTCTAAGACCTAGATACCACTAACTCAATTATAGCCAAATGTAATTTTATAATAATGTAAAATAATATTTAGTAACAGAATGTTTTAATGTTTGTAAAGGCGATGGCTAGCCTGTGTAACGTAATAAAATAAGATTTGTCTACATTTAGAATAAGATCATTTGTAAGCAGTTATTTTAATCATATCAAACAAAGAACTTGAAAAATCAAAATCAATCAATGCCCAACTAAACAAAAAAACGGAATACCTAACATTTCTTTTTGGAAAGTCGTTTTTTACAGAGATTCCAAAAACGGTCCGCAGTATTTACTAAAAACCCATACCTTTGTCGGGATATTGAAAAAAAAAAAACATCCGTACTTAGTTATATTTATAAATGCGAAATTAACCATGTTTGTTAATTATGTTATTCACTCTTAAACTGCTTAACCGATCTTAATGGAATTTAACCTGGAATATAGTCTAGGACATGAAAAGAATTTGAGATAGTTTTTTTTCAACTCACCAAGCGAGTGATGCCGCGGGTAGAAGCAGGTTGCTTTTATCCGCGGCAATCAAGAACTTAATAATCATTAACTTTATTCAGGTAAGGGGATTATCACACTGCCACGCACCACGCAGCGTAGCGCGTTAATGCGTGTTTTAACGTTGCTTGTATGTATCTCCATTTGTATAGAAAACTTGCACAGTCCAACACACCGAAAATGCATCCACGCGCGTTCCTGCAGATCACACGCCTTTATGTAGAGAAATTTGCACAGACGCGCGTGGGTGCGGGGCGACAAGCAAGGTATGGCACACTGACTGAAATGAGTTAGAGCCTGAGTGAATTTACAAAACGCATCTACGCGCGTGAGTGCGTAAAAATACCCGGTCGGTGCGTAGGTGCGTCGACACGCAACATGCAGAATGATGCGTTGCAGTGTGATAATCGCCTATGTTACACTCATATCATTAAAAAGCACAACACAACACATGACACAATTTACAGTTGCCAAAACGGATCTTGAGCGCCCGGCGTCAGAGTGGGGATCGCTTAGCGCATTCCATACATTGGCGAGCATATCGTCTTCGTTGTTAAATACATGTAGTAACGCAGGGAACGAATTAGGAGTGACGTCTATGGCGCGATAGCGCGGCGAGCCAATCACTGACACTCTCCGCCCCCACGTCTCACTTTGCACCACTAAAGAGACCGAATATTTGACTTCTGCGCTACCGCTCAAGATCCGTGATGGCAACTGTACATTAACTTATTACATAATGTTCAACCTTGAAATATTGTGATATCGACACTAAGGGTGAGTTGCACCATTTAACTATAACCATAACAAAGCCGTTAACAGTTGTCAAATCGTCAAATTGACCGTGGCGGCCGTTTCACGGCTGGTTTCGAAATCTTTATTTTCGTTAAGTAATTTTTTTCAACCAATACATGAAAGGCTTTAGTTTTCTTTCGTATTAACTCTACTCATATAACGTGTTCCATGCAAGTAATTAATTTGATATGATTTTATCAGAATTCATCTTTCACGGCAGAGCTTTAGCATTTGAAATGCAAAATGTTGGATTGATATTCAAAAAATCCATTTCATGTTCTGTGAAACAAAATCTAGGTAAAATCTTTATAAAGATTTAAATTTTATATTATGTTTTCAAAAAGGGAAGTGCTGTGTTCTAAAACAATTCTTGAACTTTAGAAACTTTAAAAATGTCTGCACTAGAGTGTTTCGCAGTTATGTTTTAAAACACAATTTTCCTCTTAATAAAAGTTTTTGAAAAACTTATTCTTTGTCGAAGCGAACTTTAAAAGGCAAAAAAATAAACTTTTCAGAACTAATACTTTAGTGCTTTATTTAAATTAATATTAAAATATACAAAGAAAATGTTTTTGATCTGAAAACTCTTACGTCTTTTTTGTTAACAAGATCTCCTCTTCTAGATTCTTCATTTAGATTGATATAGTAATATAATATAATAATAATAATATTCCACAACTATCACACAACGCCGTCTAGTCCCAAGCTAAGCAAAAGCTTGTGTTATGGGTACTAGACAACTGATAAACTCAGACTTCCTTGAAGCCTTTATACCGGGGCTCGAGTTCCCTTTCGGATAACCCTGGCCCCAGTAGGCTTCGACCCGGCTGGGCCCCTGCTGTTGCTGACAACTCCTTGAGGCGCGCGGGAACAGTGGGCGCCGTCGACGACTTGGGCTTGGTCCGGACAGTTACCGGACGGCCGGACAGCGAGCTACCCATTGCTCACTGTCCGCAAGCCCGCGCCTGCGGTGGCTGGGAATCGGGATCGGAATCCCGGCGGCGGCGAGAGCGCCGTTGCCTGATGCGGTCTGCCTCCTCCTTTGCGAGCACTACTTTTTCCTTTCTCCTTCACACACCGCGTTATACTTCCAGCCGCTAAGGTGGTTTCTCTTCTGTAACTGCAGTGCGTCTCTGGAACTCTCTGCACCACTCCATTTGCGACAGCCCTCCTCTGGATGTCTTCAAGAGGAAACTTAAAGAGCACTTTCTTTCATTATTGACATAATATTATTTATTTAATGCTTTATGCACACAAAACTATGTATATTAAAATAATATAGCTGTCTAAATCTAATATATAAAAATTATATTTAAGCTACGCGGTATCTATCTCAATGATTCCTATGTTCTGTGTTCTCGTCCAACATACCACAGTGTCTCAAGACGAAAGTCTATGACCAGTGTGTGTTGCCAGTGATAACATATGGCTCCGAAACGTGCAATGGGTATGGTGGTTCCGGTACTTGGGACAATGCACCGAAGTATCGGAAGACGCAAAGTTGGAAGGCCTCCTACAAGGTGGACCGATGACCAGGTGAAGGTTGTGGGAAACCGATGGATGCGAGACGCACAGGAACGTTCACTGTGGCGACGCTTGAGGGAGGCCTATGTCCAACAGTGGCTGAATGATGATTAGATTTAGTTATGAAAGTTTTATATTGTGCACTGGATCCTACCCTCAAATATGTTTTCTCTCAGTAACTCAAAGGTTTGCTGGGAGAAAACTCATTGTTGAGTTAAGCTCGCCTTTGTACATAAACTGTCTGTATCACCGGGTACTATGTATGTTTTTGTGTAAAATAAAGAATTTAACCCATTAATAGGTCAACTAATCTAGGTCACCCTACTACTAACCTAAATAATGTAAAAAAAAAATGTCCAAAACACAAAGCTTTTACATAAACCCATAAAAATACAAGCGAAACAATAAACCTATACAAATAGGTACAGTGAGCGACAAATGTGATTGTCCACAAAAAAAGAATTGATGACAAGAGTACAATGAATAAAATTCGACGATAACACTTGCGTGTGCGACCGTACGTGAATGTCAAATGTTATGCGATTGGATTAAATAAATACTGCTTTGAATTTTGTAGCTCTCGTGTTTTATTTTTTCGGGTTTTTTCGTTTCCGTGAGCTGAATGTCACGCGTGAATGGTTTGCCTCTACATAAGCGTACAAAACTCGACGACCACGTCATCACTTAAAATCTGATGACAATAATATTCTAGCCATTTTTTTTTATATTATCCTTTATCCCACTCCTAGGAGAAGCTTACCTCCACTCCTTTCATCTTTCGTGCGTTTCCTCCTACTTATTCTGGTGACATCAGTCTTCTTCTGCCTTTCTTTTTTCCTCTCTGACAATGCTTAAAGCATTAAGTCCGCCGTTTTTATAGTTTTATGTGCATAGAGCTTTAATAAATAAATAATATTTTGTTCTATTTATCTCTGGCCTGTACTATCCCATGGCTTGTCAAAGGCGTCTCTCCATTTCTTCCATTGTTCCCGACTCTGAGTTACTTTTTGTAAATTCCTAAGGACTAAACAACAAACAATCAATAACAGATAGAGGAATATCATAAGGGTTAGAGTGATGAAGCAGGGAGGTCACGACCCTCAGCATTGAGGAATACGACGCAAGGAGGAGGGGAAGGAATAAATCTAAGTCGCTCCATCATCTCTTTATTATTTATTACAGAGTCGCAACGTTCGATGTAGCGACGCTTGGAGGAGGCCTATGTCCAACAGTGGTCGTGTATCGGCTGAAATGATGATGATGATGATGGAGTCGCGGCAGGTCATGCCATTAATGAACACATCATCATTATTTCAGCCAAAAGACGTCCACTATTGGACATAGGCATCCCCCAATTTAAGCGAACGACCGGTCCATCACGCATCCACCAGATTCCCGAAGCCCTCACCAGGTCGTCGGTCCGCCTGGAGGAAGGCCTTCTAACGCTGCGAATAATAAACGAATGTATTTATTACATGCAAGGTGACATCGCGGCAGACCAAGACGTGGGTGGAGAGATGTGCTGGATAACTACCAAAGGGACTGGCCCTCAATGGCTGAAGACAGACGTGTGTGGAAAAGGAAGAGGAGTTAGTGAGCCCATTTATTACACGGTTACATAAAAGGCCCTCCATTTCCACGCAAAATCCTCAGCATTAAAAGCTTGAAGATACAATCCATCCTCCCGGCAAAATTACATATAACATGTTTATGTTAATACGAAAATTCTCACTACTAGGCAAAACTAGTTAAAACCAGTTGGAACCAGTTGGAACCAGTTATAACAGCGTTAGGGTTGGCACTGTTATGTTGAATAATATTAGATTTTAATTTAATGAGAGTAAGTAGTTGGAAACTGAAGTTTTTTTTACGAAAAATAAGTACCTAGGTCTGCGTTTCTCTCAAATGAGATTCTGAAAAAAAAGTATACACTCACCTCCAGGAATAATATAATTTCCTCCATAAAATATTGTAATAACTGGAGTTTATTGTAGTGTGTTAATTTAATGTTAACTAGCACTGTTCTCGGTTTCCATATATGGTTTCTATTGTAAAAGTTGTACTTAATAGTTTCAGATTAGTAGAGCAGTGGTAGCTCAGTGGTAATTGCCCCAACTTACAGGTTGTAGGTAGCGCGTTCAAACCCAGCCAGGCGCATTACTTTGTTTAATTTATTACATCACCACTGCTCTTAAAACGGCGAAGGAAAACATCTTTAAGAAACTGGCATGTCCTATAAATAAAAATCCGCACTGGGCCCACGTAATAGATTGCAGTTGCCATAACGGATCTTGAGCGCTCGGCGTCAGAGTGGGGATCGCTTTGCGCATTCCATACATTGGCGAGCCAATCGTCTTCGTTTAAATTTAAATTAGGAGTGACATCTATGATGCGATGGCGCGGCGTGCCAATTGCTGACACTCCCCGCCCCCGTGTCTCACTTCGCACCACTAAAGAGACCGAATATTTGACTTCTGCATAACCGCTCAAGATCCGTGATGGCAACTGTACGGCCCATTTCCTCTCCTAGAGAAGAGGCCTGAGTCCCAGTAGTAGAAACATTACAAGGCAGATGAACGTTTATTATTATTACAATTATACTAAGATTAGGTACCATTTTCATCATAGATAAAGATTAAATGAATGTGAATTAATAATTTTGAATCCCAATTTGTTCCAAACATCATTCAAACCTAGACAATTGTTTGTATTAAATCATGTTTTCTACACTATTTAATTATGATAATGGATGAACAGACTGACATTAGCTATCCTTTGTCCAGTTTTCCCGTTAATTTTGACAAAACTCGTTATTAAAACTCATTATTGTCATGCAATGAACCAGAAATCATGCAAGCGATTGCACAATCACTGAGCAACTACTAAAATTAAATCGTAATAGTTTTGACAACCCTGTAGCGTCGGCAAATTCAGTTTTATCGATCGAAACTTTTAGTTAAATATATCACGGTGGGAAATTATGTAATACTAGCTTTTGTCAGTGGCTTTGTTTGTTTGAATGGCGAAGTAGAAGGCTCTTGATTATAGCTTTCTGGTTGCTTGCACGCCGTAATTATGGCGGTAAGACCTATCTTCGAAGAGTGGCTGGGAAGACGTCACAGTGTCCTCACCTTTCGGCAGGTTCTCACCGCACATGGTGTGTTCAGGAAGTTTCTGCACCTGATTCGTGTGGAAGAAACGCCTGGATGTCACCATTGTTGCATACGGTAGAGGTGTACCTCGCTTGAGCAGAGCACCGCCGTGTCCTCATGGCGGTGATCAGCGGCAACGACTTCTCGCTCCGAGTCCTGGTCCAAGCTATAGTCCGGAGCAAGAAGTGATGCTAACGAATTTGGTGGCTGCATGCATGAGGGAATGCAATTCCTCACACCATAACCGCCGGGAACCCAACCCCGATTTCAAGCCACCGTAGGCATGGGCTTGCGGACCACCAGCAATACTCATTCGAACCTCAGCAGGGCCGAAGCCTACTGGTGCCGTGGGTTCGCTTTTGAAAGGAATCCGGAAGCCTGGAACACAGGACAAAGAAGGAAACAATACCTTTACTATGATTAAAAGCAATAGTATTTGTCGATATTCGATACCGACTACGTAAATATTTTGTATGGCAAATTTTACAGCGCCTCTAGCGGTCACTTATGGAACCAAAATTTGCCGTACAAAATATTTACGTAGTCGGTATCGAGTTTCGACAAATACTATTGCTTTAAACTCATGGTAGAGGTACAGGAGTATGGTTTTAATCAGTAATAGTCTGACGCGTCCTCCCTCTCAGTCCTAGAGCGAGAGAAGTCATCGGATTATTCCAACCATAAAAGTCCTGTCTGCTGGTTTCTGCGACCTTCAGTCTCCTTAAGTCATTTCATATACAATACATAAAAATTATTTCTATGTATTACTTTATCTATAAGCTGTCTGCATTACTGACTGTATATTAATACTGGTTGTTCTGTGTCTGGGTGCAATTTATCTATAATATGTATGTGTTTAGAAATATTTAGGTACATTTATCAGTTGTCTAGTACTCGTAACACAAGCTCTGCTTAGCTTGAGACTAGATATCGTTGTGTGATAGTTGTGGAATATTATTATTATTTTAATTATCCGTTTAGCCGTTTTTGCGTTATTGAGTAGTAGTACAAACATACACCATTTAACATGTGTAGTTTAATAGGACTTTATTATGAAATCGCGCAGTTAAAAGGAAATTTGTGAATTAATTATGTTAGGTTTATGCTATTACACCTACGTATATAGGTATGTATGCTGCTTATTTAAGGGGTTCAAACCCACGCGTGTATGTCTTCAGTTGCCCTTTACGTTCTAAAGCCACGGTAATGACTTTATATCGCTTTTAATATACACCTAAACAAATAATCTGAAAAGATAAAACTTTGGCGACAGTTTACATGTTTGTAAATGGAATATTAATATGTAAAGTACTTATCTGCTAAGCCGCGGGAAAAATCTAGTTATTTTAGTACATTATGATATAAGTGTGTAATGTTAGTGATTACCGTCGAGGCGGTATTTAGACCCGAGCTATGGCGAGGTGTTATTTTGTTTTTGTTCATTGTGCAAACCTACCAGTGTGGTATTTTTAACCCAAAAATTAGCTGGTAGAGAATGCTTTGTTGCATTAAGTCCGCTTACGTACCACTACTGTCCGGGCCTTGGTTCAGGTCATGGTCTGGAGCGTGGAGGAGTGGCAGGCCGTCGCCGACTTCTGCGAAGCAGTAATGCTCGCAAAGGAGGAGGCCGACTGCATCAGGCAACGGCGCTATCGCCGCCGCCGGGATTCCGATCCCGATTTCCAGCCACCGTAGACGCGAGCTTGCGGACGGCGAGCTGTGGGTAGTTCGCTGTCCGATCGTTCGGTATCTATCCGGACCGAGCCCAAGTCGTCGACGCGACGGTACGTACGCGACGCGCGTCTCAAGGAGATATCACCAACCGCAGGGGCCTAACAGGATCGAAGCCTACTGAGGCCATGGGTGATGCGGAAGAGAATCCCGGGGCAGTACAAGTCTGACACACTCCCGCTCCGCCCAAGAGCAGGGGATGTCATTGGATGATTTTTCCACCAAAAAAATAAAGACTGAATAGGTTACTTAAAGAGAAGCGCGGTCCAACGTCACCCATATCATCGCTTATCGTTAAGATAGTGGTCAAACGATAGCTTAAATAATAAAAAAAAATCGACGTATAAATGTGTTTTAAAAAAACCTATTTGCAAAGTAAATATCATTTATTATTTTATCAGTTGCTATCCTATAAAGTGAGGTAATAAATTTAAAAAAGCTACTTTTTACCACATTTCAGCGTTTATTTGTTTATTTCTGTAAATCAACAGTTGTGTACATAATACTCGTACTTTTACAATATTTATTTAAAGCGAAACATACATTAATTAGTATAACGATTAAATAATAAAAGCCAATATCACATGTTTTACTATTTGTGGTTATACATTTATGTAAATTGTCATTATTTACAATAAAGGCTTGATCGTTAATGCTGAGGTGTAAGTATTTCAAGGAGTTGTCAGCAACAGCAGGGACCCAGCCGGGTCGAAGCCTACTGGGGCCAGGGTTATCCAAAAGGGCGCTCGAGCCCCGGCATGAAGGCTAGAAGGAACGAGGTGGGTCTTTTAGTCAGTAAGAGTCTGACACTATCTCCGGATGTCAATGCATAATTTTTTCCCACCATAAAAAAAAAGTTGTAAGTATTAGTTTATTAAGAGCCCATTCTCTAGCCTTGAAGACGTCTAAATTACTGAAAATAACTAGTTAAAAAAACTGTAGTTTAGGTAATTAATACGTACTATTAATTATATTACAAAATAAATCATAAATATTTTTCATCGTTACTGAATAAAAACAAGAAAAAAACTGTTTTCAGAACACATTCATTATGCATACAGCTAAGGAGTGGAATTCTCTGTCTGTGTTTCCTGATAGCGACAACCTGAGGATCATTCAATCAATCGTAAATACATTACTTCTAAGCAAGCGTGCTTCATCGCCAAACATGCGAAAAGCGACAATGTGGCGCCTTCTACGTGCAGATGGTGATCACCGGTGTTGTTTTAGTGAAGTAAAAATCCCACACTCCCCGGCCTTACCCCCAAAGTCCGAGCGCCTTTTGAAGGGAACCCCTCGAAAACAAAAAAAAAGGGGAAATTTAGCTCCTTAGCTGTACTCACAATGAATGTGTTCCCAAAACGTTTTGTACTTATAGGTGCAACTAGGTGTGTCCGCGACTTCGTTCGCGTGGACTACAGGATTTTAAATTTATTTTTTCTTTAAATAAAAGTAGCCTAAGTTACTCCTTATTGCATCAGCTACCTGCCAATAAAAGTCCCGTCTAAATCGGTCCAGCCATTTCAGAGATTAGCCGGAACAGACAGATAGACAAAAAATTCAAAAAATGTTATTTTGGTGTATGTATCTATCGTATATGTATTCAATATGCATGTAGTAAAAAGCAGTTATTTCAATATTACAAACAGACACTCCAATTTTATTTATATGTATGTATAGATGTACCAGAATATCAGAATTTCCTTCCAAATAATGGTTCTGTAGTCAGACAGGAGATGCTAATACTCGAGTAGTTTCAACCGATCCTATCAATCGATAGTTTATTTAGTTTGCAGACTGATCCTAACTAGAATGGGGAGGATCACTACCTGCACGGTTTCAACTGTAAGTGAACCTGGTCGGTAGAATGCGATCAGGGTTCATTTAAGTTACTTCATGTTAAAGTTTCAGTTTTAAGCGAATGTGAGATGGTGTCTAAATTAAGCTAGAACTATATTAGATTGAGAGCAGTGGTGGCCGAGTGGTAATGGCCCCGACTTACGAGTTGTAGGTCGCGGGTTCGAACCTAGCCAGGCCCATTACTTTGTGTAATTTATTTCATCGTCACTGCTCTCAAAATGGTAAAAGAAAACATCGTGAGGAAACCGGAATGTCGAACCAAACTGTCATGAACCAAAAATTCGAAGACATGTTACATTCACCAACCCGCACTGGGCCCGCGTGGTGGATTACGCCCCATTCCCTCTTCTAGAGAGGAGGCCTGAGTCCCAGCAGTGGGAACATTAAAAAAGGCTGATGGTGATGGTGATGATAACATTAGATTGACACACACATGTAACATGCCTGATTTGTACGTTGAACGACGTCGCGTGGCGTGTATCAAGCGTAGTTCTGCAAGTCTAGTTTCCATATAAAACGTATGGAGACCGATGCACTTAGATTGGCGTGCCTGTTACACCTGTATGCAGTGTAGTTCTAGTATTAAACTGTTTTCTGTGATTGGTTTTGGAGATCTTTAAGTCACGATTCACAGCCCACTAGCGCTGACAATTAAAAAAAAAAACAACTTTTAAAAGTATACAAAAGGCAATAAGTAAAATATTTGTATAAGGGCTAATGATGCATTAAGCGGATGCAAACGCGGGCACCTGTCGCGTGCCATTGCGCGTGTTTTGTGTGCGATGGTTCCAGTAGTTATGCTCAGTGTCGCTATATCAAGTTAATGCCAACATTACCCTTTTTTTTATGGTGGGCAAAATCATGCATTGTCATCCCCCGCCCTTGGGCGGAGCGGGAGATAGTGTCAGACTCTTACTGACTAAAAGACCCACCCCGTTCCTTCTAGCCTTCATACCGGGGCTCGAGCGCCCTTTCGGATAACCCTGGCCCCAGTAGGCTTCGACCCGGCTAGGTCCCTGCTGTTGCTGACAACTCCTTGAGGCGCGCGGGAACAGTGCGCGCCGTCGACGATTTGGGCTTGGTCCGGACAGTTACCGGACGGCCGGACAGCGAGCTACAAGGCGGACATTACCCTATTAATGTTTTGATTGAAGAAAACCCTACTGTCTAATGTAATGATTGACGAGTTTTAGTACTAATTGACGAAAACTATCATTTATGATTGATGGAATCGATTGACGCTTACATGACTCACATCACACATGTAGTGGTCACCTACTGGTGTACATGTAATCGTGTCAATAGAGAACTTTAATCTATTATTACGTAGAAAAAGGGATGCGAGGAGCGGCTGCCGGCAAACGGCACCCGTGCGGCGACCCACGATGGCGGACTAATGTATGGGACCATGCCGGCGACCGCGTAACGTAGCGTCAGCCCTAATGCATTGGTACTATCGAGTGCTGTCCGTAATGATACACCAATATCTCGTGGAATAGAACCCTCATGCTTCGTAGTTGTACTTCCAACTGCTACGCCAAGGGAAAAAACGTAAAAAATCCCTCTTATAAAATCTTTTTCATTCGTCAAATTCAACCAATGGTTGTATGGTAGGAATTGACCGCCTATTGTACACTTATTTTTTTTACTAGTTTTTATCCGCAGCTCCGCTCGTGTACCTATGTAAAATAATAGTCACTCAAGAATAAAGCAGCTTTAAATTGGTGAAAAATTTTTCGCAATTGGACCAGTACTTTCAAAGATTACGCCCCTACAAACAAAGAAACATAAAAAACCTTTCCTCTTTATAATATGTGTGTAGATAAATTTGACTTGTGATAAGTTAAGGTGTACAATAAAGAAATACTTAAATAAAAACTTTGACCGTAAGTATTGATAACGTCACCCATCCTTGAGTTGTCCTCAACAAGCGCAGCTTAACTTGCAAATCTAAACTCTACAACTGCTGTTGTTAATCCCTAGTGTGTAAGCGACCTTCTATAAAAAACAATCCCTAAATCGTATATTTCGGTAAAATACCTATATTAATTTTTAAAAAGAAAGTTTTTATGAGAAAACACCTCTAGAGCTGCCTTCAAACTAGGACAAAATCTGCGAGAAGACACTATATAACGATATTACCTACTGCAGCGAAGCGAATTACGTATCAAAATCCTCAAAACACTCAAAAATCGACTTTATTTCCACTAACCCAACACAGTAAATCCTTTAACACAACACCTGAGAAATGGAAAATAGAAAATTAGACTCTACCTCTGTAGTTTTAAAATTCAATTTTCAATAAAAGCAATTCTACTTTTGTTATGAAAAGGTAATGGTTTTTCCATTTTGCGCCGTATCTTTTGTACTTTAAGGTATAATATTGTTTGTACTGAATTTAATATTTGTATTTCGTTGGCGGAATTTGGATACATTTACTTAGCTTACACTAAATGTTATTCAATTTTCATTGTTTATAAAAGGGATTTAAATGTGAAAACCACAATCCGTATATATTACAAAACAAAGTCATCACCCGTCTGTCTGTATAAATGTGATAAACTCAAAAACTACTGAATCAATTTTCACGCAGTTTTCGGTAATGATAAATGATATTTATTTATTTTGTAAATTTGATTTTTAAAAACACTTTTGCAATCGGACCAGTACTTCCAGAGATTGCCTCCTACAAACAAAAAAACCTAAAAGATAAAATAAATGATAGTCAAATCATTAATGACAACCATGCAGATCGAAAACTGAAATGGTCTTTTGAAGAAAGAACCACACAATTCTGAGTAGAACTAGTGCAAGCATAATTTGTCAGTTTACGTCGTGTAGTTCAACTCGGGACTACTAAGGAGTTTAACTAATTGACGAACAATACCTACTAATCGATAGAGTTATTTATAAGGAAGGTTTAAATGTAAAATTCATGCATAATATAGTAGAGAAAAACCAAAAATTTCAAAGTTTTTAACATCAAGGCAAAGCTGGGGTGGCTTGTTAGTCAATGATAAAAGTTTGTCCGTATACTCCACACCAGCCGAAAGACGCCCACTGCTTTGCATAGGCCTCCTCCAAGTGTCGCCTTAATGACTGGTCCTGTTCGTCTCGCATCCATCGAATTCCTGCGTCCCTCACTAGGTCGTCGGTCCTCCTTGTGGGAAGCCTTCTAACGCTGCGTCTTCCAGTACGCGGTCGCCATTCCAGAACTGTTTGTTTGTTACTCATGTATATTCAAACTCGCGTAGATTCACTGGAATAGAACATACGGACTTTTTATCCCGGGAATATGTCCCTTATGCACTAGCTTCATGTGCCATCTACACTAATATTAAAAATAAGAAAAATTTGTATTTTTGTGTGTGTGTTTGTAATGATTAAACTCAAAAACTACTGTGCCGATTTCAAAAATTCCACCAATAAATGCAGTCTGTCACCCTGAGTAACAGACTGCATTTATTCCCCGTGCGAAGCCGGGATGGGCCGCTAGTGTTATAATATAAAAATCATTTATTTTTAGAGTTCCGTTTGTCAAAAGGAAAATTCCTTATACGACCACTTTATTGTCCGTCTGTCTATCTGTCAAAACCCTTTATCTTGAGAATACGTGGAGGTATTGAGTTGAAATTAAAGCTACTCAGCTCACTTGAAGCTGTGAAAAAAATCAAATATCTGAGCTAACGAAAAAAAAAATGCGGCGGTTTATGTTGCAAAAAACGTAGACGATATATTCCGACACTTATGGGAATCAAAATTCATATGGTAAGTACTTTCTGTTGACCTGAAATTGGTACGAAGCATAGGAAAAAAATCAGAAAACTGATTAGTTGCGTGGCAAAAAATTAGTTTTGCTATTCGGAAAAATCTTTGTAACTCAAATCAGGAATTAAACTGTTTTTATAAGTAAGTTTGAACGGCACACTCAGTGCCTACTGGGGCCAGGGTTAATTCGAAAGATAGCTCAAGCCCTGGACCAGTGGCAAAGAAAGAACAGGGGTAGGTTTTAGTCAGTAAGAGTCTGACACTATCTCCCGCTCCGCCCAAGAGCGGGGGTTGTCATTGAATGATATTTCCCACCACAAAAAAATAAAATAAAAAAACGGCACCCTGAGTGCGCGAGTCCAACTCGCACTTGCTCTGCTTTTTTGTCTATAAACTATTTTAATTCATTAAACCCCAAGCGAACGCCGGCGTTCGCGCACCTATTGTCTTTCAATTGTGTCTGTCATTATCACGATTGACAGGTTAATCCTAGCTAGACAATTTTTTCTCAAACCCCAACAGATTCTCTTCAACCGAGATATCAAATATCGGTCACCATGCGGTAGTAACCAGACAATCTACCATTTTACCTTAACCTGCCCTGCCTCCCTCAGTCCGTTCATTATCTTCAATAAGAACGGTGTATAGGAAGAGAGAAAGGGGTCTTGTTGAAGCGGTGTTGGCAGGAAATATGATAGGCGAAGCCTTAGGAATCGGTAGGATCCAGTTGGGTGGGATGTGTAGTAACGTTGATTTTTTATTTTGGGTCGACAGAGGGTATTGTCCATGTGGTGTAAATCTGTTGTTACCTATGCGTACAGCTAAGGACTGGAATTCTCTGCCGTAGTGTGGGTTATCTAACAGCTACAACATTGGGGTCTTAGAGTCAAGCGTGAATAGGTTACTTCTAGGCAAGCGTGCTCCATCGTGCTCGACGCTTGGGGGAGGCCTATGTCCAACAGTGGATGTGTATCGGCTGAAATGATGATGATGATGAAGCGTGCTCAATCGTCGACCACAACATCACTTACCATCAGGTGACGTGGTAAATAAAAATAATAAAAAGGGGGAAAAGAAAGGGGTTTTAAATAGGATGTTTATAGTCGATGAAGTTGTAAATAATCTGACACTAGCTGCTGCCAGCGACTTAGCCTACGTGAAATTTAAAAAAATCCCGGAGGAACATATTAGAAAGAAAGAGAGGAAAACAAATATTTAATTTACACATACAAAGATAGACACAGTGTCATAGCGTCACGGTATATGCTGAGAAACGGCCTATTCTTGCCTAGATGTGACGCACAACTTAGAATCTTAGATTGTATTAGTATTATTTAAATAGTTTTTTTTTTTTTTACCTCGGTCAGAGAATAAGCATTGCCATACAACGTGGCAATGCCGCCAGCCTTCCAGTCGACAGTGATTCGGAGGAGTTTTATGACGTCATATTTAGCTAGGCATTTAGTGTATGTATTATTTTTAATTAGGTATTTTTTTAATTTGTTTAATTATAATTAAAAAAATATTTATATAGTAAAAAAAATTTAGATTATTTATGTTTATTATTTTATTTTTGTTTTTTATTTTTTTTTGTTTGTCTCTGCTATGGCTGACGTTAAAATGCCACAGATAACCTATATAACTATGTTACATTGTTGTCTATGGTTACAAGGAGCAATCATGTTACAAAGGACTCTGTGGATGCAATATTGTTATGCTCGATACACACATGGCCTGACAGGGATATTGGTTTTTGTATTTTTGTATTTTTTTGTTGATTTGTGCGTCTATTTAGGCGGAATAAACATGTTATCTTTCTTTTCTTTCTTTAGAAAAAACCTGTTACTCCCGGGATTAAAATATACTTGCCAGGACATGGTCTACTCATGTAGCAAGTCTCATCGAAATCCGTTAAGCCGTTCGAGCGTGAAGAAATGACAAATCATACAAATCATACACACAAGAAGACGCTTACAAGATTTCAGCTTTATAATATTACATTTTGATTTATTGAGTCACAATTAACTTTGAACCAAGATTACAGCTCATGCTTAGGACTAAACCAGAGATAGTGGTTTTGAACCAACGGCTAGCGTATTATTGACATGTAACCGCTCTAATTACAAGGATATCAAGTTATGTTTCAGGGGTTAACAGGAGAATTAGTAATTTGACACCCGCATTATAAGTTACAAAACATTCAATATCCTAGATAATTATGTCAAAACTCGGTACATGGATAGATATTGACCAGTAGGTCATCATTTCAGCCGTTAGACGTCCACTGTTGGACATAGGCCTCCCCCAAGTGCCACAATGAACGATCCTGTACGTCCCGCATACATCTGATTCTCAGAACCTTCACCAGGTCATTGGTCCATCTTGTAGGCTGACCTTCCAACGCTGCGACTAGTAGATATTAGGACATTAGATAAGGAATAGATTTTTCTGTTGGTACTCTCAAAGCCGCTGGTAATACACTATGTCCAGTTGCGCAAAGATCTTCGCTTTCTTGAGATAGAAGTAACTGGAAGATATGCAGAAGCTGAATTAGCCAAGGAATAGCCAAGACTCAAGGCAAAATACATAACATCAGGTAGGATCGCAACTTTATATTATAAAAAAAATATAAATACGTAGAACAGTTCGTTAAAAATATCCATTTTTTTTTAAATCTTTGTCAACCTATAGGCTTTCAATCCTAAACAATTTTATTACAATAATATCACAAATTATAAGTACAAATATTTATAAATTATAACATTATGAAAACGCTAGTTTGTGAGTGCATGGGTAGGTAGTAGGTTTAAAACGAATTTTGATGAAATTTGGCAGACGGGTACACTTACTTTTAATCATGAGTTAATAATTTTCTAATATCACGAGGGCAAAGCACTAGCACTAGTTAGTCTTAAAATGAACTTGTTAGAACATTATATATCCATAAATTTTACTTTTTATAATCCACGTATTCAGTTTTAAACACATCATTACGAACATCACAAAAAGTGTTTCCCATCGGGTCGCGGGGTTCGAACCGGTGGCAAGCGAAGCGTGGCTTGATATTAATATTAACGCCCCCGTGGGAACATCTAGACGCAGTCAAGTGATAGTTTTACGAATTGTAAGTTACGTGTAAAAGTTGTGCACCTTTATGTGTGGTTTTTAGAACTAAGAATAGTGCCAGCTGGCTTTTATTCCTTTTCTCAGCTATTAAAAATCTAACTCTAGTATATAAGGGGTGAACTAATCGTTGTACAAAAAGTTTCCAGGGTAATCTTTGAAGACACGTCACGGAACCCTTGGAAAACACACACGCGTCAATTTTGACATATCTAGTTTAAACTGGCGAAAAAAAATGACATGAAAAAGATTTTTTTCTAACTGCCCCAAGAAGAAACACCGCAACAAACTCTGGAGTCAAACTCGATACAACAAATATGTAATGGTCATCATCATTAGCCTTTTTAATGTTCTTACTGCTGGGACTCGGGCCTCCTCTCTAATATAATATATCCCACAACTATCACACAACGCCGGTACGGTACTAGACAACTGATAAACATACTTATATATGTCTAAATACATACATATTATAGATAAGTTACACCCAGACACAGCACAAATGATTATGCTCATCACATAAACATTTGTCTTGGGTGGGAATCGAACCCACGACCTTCGGCATAGCAGTAAGGGTCACTAACCACTAGACCAACAGGCCTGTCGTCTAAGAGAGAGATGTAATGGTCAAATCATGAGAACTATATAGATTTTTGAGAAAAAAGCCATACAGATTTAAGTGGATCGGTCCAGTCAGTGCAAGCATTTGTCGGTATTCGTTTAGCTCAACTCAGGACTACTAAAAATCTCAACGATCTGATGAACGATACCAAGGAAATGACCTTTGAGTAAATCGCAAAAAACACTCAAATTGCTGGCAATTGTCTGTGCTATGTCTAGGCATACGTAAAAATTAGTTATTTGACCACACATCCACAATAGTAAATTAAAAACATCATAAAATGTGTGCTGAGGTAGGGGGCATTTAGTGAGGACACCTTTCATGAGTGAATAATAATGAGAGCAGTGGCCAAGTGGTAATGGCTCCGACTTACGAGTTGTAGGTCGCGGGTTCAAATCCTGTCAGGCGCATTACTTTGTGTAATTTATTTCATTACCACTTCTCTCAAAACGGTGAAGGAAAACATCATGAGGAAACCGGCATATCCTAGAACCAAAACTTCGAAGACATGTGACGTCCACCAACCCGCACTGGGTCCGCGTGGTGGATTACGGCCCATTGCCTCTCCTAGAGAGGAGGCCTGAGTCCCATCAGTGGGAACATTAAAAAAAAAGGCTGATGATGATGATGAATAATAAGAGTTTATGAAATTTTAATATTACACGAGTTACGATGTAGTTATCATTTGGAGTTGTGTTGAAGTGAGAGAGACTGTCAGATTAAAACCGGTTAAAACGCAATCAAGTTCCTCTATTTGCCCTTGAGATACAGTTAGCCTCAAGTAGACATGAGAAACACATTAAGGTACAATAAGGAAGTAACGCAACAATATTGTTCTAACAACTACAGCATGTTTCCATTTCCTCGCCCTTGAACTCCAAGGTCGAAGGTCAGTCAAGGAAAATCTTGTGATTAAATAACAAATACACAACCAGGAAATCACATTATTATACTAATGTTACTTTGTATGCGTATATATTATTATAGTAGAGTATCTTTGAAGTCAATAATACCTACTAACAGCGTCGGTACTAGGGTAACATGAAAGGCCGGAAAGTGCTATATAATGGCAGGATTTTCTGAGAATTTCCTTCTGTATGAAATAAGATGGCTATTCAAGTATGTATACTGTTTCTGGTTTTAATTATGTGTATCAATTACTAAGAAACCCCTAGGGTAAACCGAGCGTACGTGCCCCACTTGCAAAACTAACACACGCAATTAAAATAACATAAACTATTTTATCGCAAGTTAATCTTGCAACTGTTCTGCGAGTAATGTGCCCTGCCCACTGTCATTTAAGTTCGGCGATTCTTTTGGCTATGTCGGCCGCCTTGGTTCTCCTGCGGATATCTTCATTTCTGACGTGATCACGCCAGAAAACTTTGAGCCCTTTCCATTGCCCTTTGGGTGACTTCAGGCCTTCTGATGAAGCCCATTGTAAGCGACCACGTTTCTTAATCCAGAAATCCCCATCGACAAATCTCATGCTAGCAAAGGAGGAGGCCGACCGCATCAGGCAATGGCAGCTCTCACAGCGCCCCAGCCGCCGGATTCCGATACCGTTTTCCGGCCACCGTAGACGCGGGCTTACGGACAACGAGCAATTGGTAGCTCGCTGTCCGACCGTCCGGTAATTGTCCGGACCGAGCCCAAGTCGTCGATGGCAGGCACTGTTCCCGCGCGCCTCAAGGAGCTGTCAGCAACAGCAGGGGCCCAGCTGGGTCGAAGCCTACTGGGGCCAGGGCTAGTTCGATAGATAGCTCAGCCCCGGTACGAACGACAACGACAGAACAGGAGTGGGTTTTTAGTCAGTAAATGTCTGACATTATCTCCCGCTCCGACCATTAGACGATTATCCCACCGCGAAAAAAAAATCAACAAATCTCCACCAGTGAGGATTGTTACTAATTTTTTTGATGATGTAATTTATCTATATAATATTTATTAAATATTTAAAAAATTAAAAGTATGTTTATCTGTTACCTAGTCCTCGTAACACAAGCTCTGCTTAGCCTGGCGCTAGACGGCGTTGTGTGATGGTTGTGGAATATTAAATTATTATCATTGGCAACACTTAGCTTTCCCAAATACAATAAAGTATCATCATCATCATTTCAGCCGACAGACGTCCACTGCTGGACATAGGCCTCTCCCAAGCGTCGCCACAACGAACGATCATGTGCTTCCCGCATGCATCGGTCAATAAAGTATATAAATAAATAAAAATATGAATTACCTGGTCAGTAGCTCACTGAGGCATAAAGTGTTAATAACACGAACAATGTAGGTTGCACTTTTAATTACTACTGGTCTCGTAAAGTTGTGCAATTAAAATAATTACGGTAGTAAATGTATAGCTTGACATAAATGGAGTAATGGGCACGCTTTAAATATTTAAGGTTGATGCTTAAATCGATTAGTTTGTCATGACGTTGTAATTATAATTATGGCAATATTTAAAACACATGCTTTTATCAAGTTTTACGGTAATACATAAATACCCCCCTACTTTTTAATTAGTACACAAAAAAATGGGGCTGTATCTGTACCCGTTACTGATCATATTTTGGTATTCAAAAGTAGAAAAAACCGAAATCCATAAATTGACCACGAAAAGGTAAATTCATCATAAATTCAATCATATATAACAATTGCTAGTAGAAAATACTGCGTGAAGTGTTTTTCCATTTTGATCGTCATTTATTCATTCATAATCAATAGCCTGCACAATATTTCCATAAATTGAGAGACATTTTGGGATAAAAACAAACGCTAATAACTTTGCTGTTTATGAATATTATTTATTGAGATTTTACTTAAATGATAACAAGGGCTTTTCTAATAAGCACTTTAAGTATTTGTACTAATTAAAAATTAGTGGTGTATATTATAGCAGTGGTGGCCGAGTGGCAATGGTCCCGACTTACGAGTTGTAGGTCGCGGGTTGAACCTAGCCAGGCGCATTACGTTGTTTAAATTTATTTCATCACCACACTGCTCTCAAAACGGTGAAAAAAAACTTCGAAGAAATTTATTTAATTATTTATACTTTATGCACATAAAAGTACAGAGGCGGACTTAATGCCTTAGGCCTTAGTTGCCTTAGTTATGACATTCACCAACCCGCACTGGGCCGGCGTCGCCGCGTCGTAGATTACGGCCCATTCCCTCTCCTAGAGAGGGGGCCTCAGCCCCAGCAGTGGGAATATTGAAAAGGATGATGACGATGATGACGACATAAATATTCCTTATTCTTTGTGGGATGCCAGAAGACATATACAACATTAGTTTAAGTATACGCGAAACCCGATACACGTGATCAGTTTTTTTTATGTAAAGAATCTATGTACAAAATTTCATAACTGTATCATGAAAAATCACAAAGTTATAAGCTTGTTATGTCAGCAAAAATACAAAGTCACCGGGCCATCCAATCATCAATCATCCACGACTGAAGGGTTGTTTTGCACTTGCATCCAGCTGCTTGCTGGCGCCTAATGCCCGCTATGATCCGCCGTGACCTGTGTCGTCCTTAGTGTCAGCAGTGTCCTACTTGTAACCTTTTTAAATATTTTTGAAAAAAATATAACATGTTGTAAAAACTATTGGAATCCGTTCAGTTAATGACTTTGACTTTTTTTTCTGTAAATGGATTCGCGCTTGACCGCTATCTCACCTGATGGAAAGCGACTATGCGATCGTCGATGGAATGCGCTAATCTAGAAGAAACCTATTCACTCTCGACTTAAAGATTTCCGGGTTGTAGCTATCAGGAAACACAAACTCTGGCAAGGAATCCTACTCTCTAGCCGCACGCATAATGAATGTGTTCCCAAAACGATTTGATTCTGAACAAACTATATTTAGGTTTCGTATATCCTAAAAATAATGTTGTACATTGCTTTTTACTCTTTTTATGTCGTTAATTCTCGCGTCGGTACTCATTCACGTGGCCTTTCTAAAGTACCAAACAACCGTCCGCTAATTAATTAAGGTGTCTTCAAAACTAGAATGAATAAGGCTATCAATGCGCTTCACCACCAGCGATTACATCAGGTTTACCATCAGTTGGGACTGCAGTTAAGCACTAGTTTATCTTCATCATCATCATCTCGGCTTGAAGTCCGTCCCCAGTGTAGCCACAACGAACGGTCCTGTGCGTCCCGCATTTATTGATTCCTGCTGGTACTAGGTCACCGGTCCACCTTGTGGGATGCCTATCATCACAGTGCTTTTCGGTATGCGATCACTTCTCCAGAAACTTTCAATCTTAACGGCCATCTTTTCTGTGGGCAATGTGCCTTTACAATCGAATGAGAATCGCCACACTTAAGTCGTACTAGTTTGTTGCCATAAAAAAATAAAAAGAAGATTTATGTTGGTATATCCATCCACGGGTACTTACATATATTTTTAGGGATACATTGTGGTGGACCGATGACCTGGTGAGAGTCGTGGGAATCTGACAGATGCCAGACGCACAGGGCCAGTCGTTGTGTTGATGCTTGGGGGGTCTATCCAACAGTGGACGTCTTTTGACTGAATTGATGATACTGTAGCAATACCATGTCTTATGTCTGAGTATAGTTTCCGCAGTTATTCCTACGCGGAACATTGTACGTGAGCCGTAGCGACCATAACCTTAGGAGAGCTTCTCTCTTCAACTTTCTCCAAAAACAAATTTAACCTCTCATCTATCCCTCCTCGTTTTTCAGGACTTCAGTAAGAGAGTTCGGGGATCCTATAGTTCTTGTACGTATTTCAGTAACACCCGTCAGTCAAGAAGCACATGTGCAATTGTGTCCTCCCCCTCCAAGCACGCTCTGCACAGGGGACTGTCTGTGATACCTATTGTGTGGAGATGCTTATTCAGTGTACAGTGTTCGGCGATGGTCGCCGTCATCAGGCGCAGGTCACCTCTAATATAATACCAATTAAGCAAATTTTTCAAATTTTGATGTTCAGTTTACGTTTGCTTAATCCTAAAGAATTTTGGCCCACACAGTTATTGAAAACTTTCGAAGACCATAAAAATCACACATCGAACAAGAGCTCGCTGTCCGGCCATCCGGTAACTGTCCGGACCAAGCCCAAGTCGTCGACGGCGCGCGCTGTTCCCGCGCGTCTCAAGGAGTTGTCAGCAACAGCAGGGGCCCAGTCGGGTCGAAGCCTACTGGGGCCAGGGTTATCCGAAAGGGCGCTCGAGCCCCGGTATGAAGGCTTGAAGGAACGGGATGGGTTTTTTAGTCAGTAAGAGTCTGACAATATCTCCCGCTCCGCCCAAGAGCGGGGGTTGTCATAAGATGATTTTTCCCATGGAAAAAAAAAGAAAACACATCATAACACATTAAATATATAAACTTTAAGCTTTTGTTATTAGCTAAACTATAACACAAACATACATACCAACCCACCCAAGTTACCCTGTCACCTTGACATTTCAAGGTAAAGGTCGCTCGACAACAGGAAGATTAAATGACAAAGATGGCGGATCCCGGCGTCACTAGGCAAGTGCGAGCCGGACTCGCGCACTGAAGGTTCTGTGCAAACCACAATTCCCGAATGAAGTCTCGAAGATTTTTCCGAATTGCATTTTTTTGCTACCAATGTGTAACAAAAAATTTACTGTTTTCAGATTTATTCCTATACCTTGCTTTGTGCCAAATTTCAAGATTCTGGGTCAACGGAAAGTACCCTATGAATTTCGATCTTTTAGAGTATCAAAATACACGTTTTTTGCGACATAAATGGTTGTATATTTTTATTCGTTAACTTAGAAGTTTTTTTCACAGCTTAAAGGGACTGCAGACTTGAGTTAACACCACGGGTTCTCCAGACCGCGGTCTTGATAGATAGACAGACAGACAGACAGACAGACGGACGGGCAACAAAATGATCAAACAAGGGTTCCGTTTTTTTCTTTTTAGGTACGGAACCCTAAAAATGACAAAGATGGCGGAACCCTACGTCACTGTGAAATAATAGAACACGAAGTTTATGAAGTAATAAGAATATCAGCCATGACAGTCGCTATAGGGAAGTGACCTTGTAATATTATGGTGTCGACCTTTCGCTTTTCATTTTTTTGGACCGTTAATTTGTTTCTCAAATTCGTTTTTCAGCGGTTTTTACGTCTAATTATAATTTAGGTGTCTTCATGGGTAGAGTGAATAGGCTCAACTAGTGCGCTTCACCATCAACAATTGCATTACTGTCAGGTGAGATCGCAGAGTGAATTTAGGTAAACATTTTTCTAATTTATCAATTTTGGTGGTGAAAGTTTTTTTTTGGTTTTCGTGGAAATTAAGTAATTTTGCTAAAAACGGAAGTAATGGATTCGCCACTAAGATTGAAAACATTTAAAAAATAATCGGTAGACTCTTGTTTTCGATTTTTGAAAATATCACGTTCTTCAATTGTTTTTAAATATCCAAAGTTCGTTTTTTTAAATGATTTTATGGTACCTATCTGTAGTGCATTTGGCAATGTCTATTGAAGGTAATTAAAAAAAAAGAACTTAATCCAAAATCTTCCTACCATACGAGTAATGCGTCGACTAGTTTTTTCTGCACTTTTGCTCCTATGGTATAAGTGTGCCAGCAAATATTGAGCATATTTACTGGATATAAAGTTGTCTATGATACTCAGTGACCCAGCTTTATTAGTCGATGGATGCGAGATGCACAGGACCGGTCGTTATGCTGAAAGCTGCTTTATTTCTGAGTGACATAGGCTATATTTCATGAACGCGGGTGAAGCTCAGGATTCCGTACAAACTTACTTATGTACGAGTAAATAGTCGGAGATTGGAATCTCGGAAAATTTCATCGAATCGCAAAAAAAAAAATTGTAACTTAACAACAAAACAGTTTTCTGATTTATTCTTATACTAATATGGTAAGTATCTACCTATGAATTTTGATTTCCACGACAGTGTCGAAATGTACGTTCATAAATCAAATTATCTTTTTTTCTGTTAAGCTTACAACTTTGATTCTTGTACAGCTTCAAGAGTCCGCAGTATATGGTTTTAATTTCAACTAAATACTTCAACGCGTTCCCGAGATTAAGGGTCTTGACGGAAAGACAAACAGACGGACGGACAGACAACAAGTTGATCCTATAAGGGTTCCGTTTTTTACCTTTTGAGATACGGAACTCTAAAAACAGCAATAAGTAGGTGTTTACTAGTTTTCCTAATAAAGCTTTTTAATAATAATATCTGGCCCATCCTAGGACTTTAGTTACATTTTTATAATAAATTCTTAACTGATTTGAATCCCGATTCCACCTCCACACCTTACAAGCTACCATTGAACGTGAGCAAACTATTACCTTTTTATTTCAAAGAAGATATTTCACGATAGCTTTGTCACTTTATCTGACTTTGTCGTATGATCTTAACCTTGGGAAACATAAAAGCTTGTATCGGTTACAAATATCAAGGACGAGACTTGTGAAGGAAAAGTACAAATGTAAACTTATATTATAGATACTTTGTTTATAAGATACTGTTGAAGTACTTCTACTCATCATTTCAGCTGAAAGACGTCCACTGTTGGACACAGGCCTCCCCCAAGTGTCTCCACAATGAGCGATCCTGTGCGTCTCGCATCCACCGCATTCCCGCAACTCTCACCAGGTCATAAATCCACCTTGTGTGCCTTTCAACTCTGCGTTTTCCGTTGCATGATCGCTACTCTATAACCTTTTGGCCCCATCGACCATCCGTTCTACGAGCAATTTATTTATTTATACAATGTATTTGTACAACATTACAGCCTATAACTAATGCGTTGCACAATAGAAACAAATAAATAAACAAAAAAAAAACCTCATTACATTACCACTAAAATAAAATAAAAATTCCACAAAACAAATAAAACGAGATTTACTTATTTTCATCATTCACGACACACATCTATTCATCTCCCAGCAAACAAGTCAGTGTGCCCTGCCCATTGCCCTTATTATTACTTTTATAATATTAGTGTGAAGTATGATTTTTATGATCAGCCGCCGTCTGTAAAACAAAAGTATAAAAATATATATATTACTTTAATATTTTATCAGAAACTCATATAAATGGCGTAGAGTACCTAAGTACCCATCTTCGATATAATATATTGCGAGATATTTCTCTACTCTTCAAATATTATATCAACCACAATAATAACACTATTTTTGTAACCTATTTGTGGTAAGTATCTACTTAGGACATTTACTTTATTTTCTATTTTGGTAATAATTTTATATCACTTATATTTGGAAGCACCTTTTCTATTCTATATTACCCAAATCGATCATCAATATTAATATTATTAGAATAGTTATCGATCTATTACATTACATGATAAATAAACCTGTACGGGCCGGACCAAGCGTTTCGCCTCGTTTTTTGTACCACGTACATCGAGGGACAGGAACAATTTGCCTGCTGCGGTCTTCCCATCCGATTATAATTTAGGTGTCTTCAAGGCTAGAGTAAATAGGCTCGTGCACCTCACCATCAACGATTGCATCACTGCTTACCATCAGATGGGATCGCAGTCAAGCACTAGTTTATATCAATTAAAAAATAATAATAATGAAATAGAGCTCTTAGAACTGTTAGATAGATTATTGGTGATTGTTTTTTCTAGTTACCCATATGAAAGTAGCCTTAGGGAACATAATCCCGATATAAAAAGTATCAACTTATGTACCATCGCGGTCATTTCTGCACGATCACTTAAAAAAAAATCGCCTTAATCCTGTAACGCTGTACCAAACCGAACCCTTTGAAGTTTTCGTTTCGAGTACAAGCAAAAATGAACTTAGCGGTGGTTGCGCTACTTTATCTGCACTAATATTATAAAAAGGTAAAGTGTTTTTTTTTTTGGTGTAGGAGGTAATCTCTGAAAGGACTGGTCCGATTGGTAAAATTTTTTCATCAATAGAAAGCTGCTTTATTCTTAAGTGACTTATGCTATATTTTATGTACGCGGTCGACGCCGCGGGAAAAAGTTAGTAAATTGTATGTTAGGTGTATTTTTTTTAATATTTTATTTTTCTTCCCTATTAGTGACAATGTTGACATCACTCATTCTATATTCTACATTTACTTATTTGTTTGTTATATTTTTATTTTTATATATATTTTCATTATCTCGCAATCCTGGCAGGGATTGACTGCTTAACGTGGTATTCTCATCATGTAATGGATGGTCATCCACCCAATTACATAAAAACTTAAGCCGTTATTATATTGTTAACATACCGTCGCTACAGAGGGTAATATGACCTTGTGAGGAGGATTCACGCATCAGTGCGCACTCCTTGATGACGCGTTTAGAGTGCACGATACGGGGACGATACGATATTGTATGTCTATTAATATATTTTTTTTGTCACGCCTTTTTTCAACATAATATATGTTTGTTTTGTTTTAAGTGCGTGTAATTTGAGTTTTTAACGAGGCTCAATGAGGGTCGTGACTCCGACGACTAACTTTGTTGTGGACTATTTCACACACAGGTTCTGTAAAAAACTTAGTCTAGGCACCAGTCTTCCACAAATTAATTTTAATATTTGTGGCGTGTGTGTGTGTGTTTGTAGACTTTTTAAATAAGTACTTTCTCTGTAATTAATGATCAGAAATAAATCAATAATTATTTTAAAATAAATTACTATTATTATTTCGCCATGTTGTCCTATCTTCGGCGATGACTACATGAAAAAACAAATATAATAATAAAACCTCAAACTAATTAAAACAAACAAAAATGTGCACAACACCACAGACTTTAAAAAATAATTTAAAGAAAACCGAACTCAATTAATATATTTTACAGTTTTTGAAATTTGTGACCTTTTTCTGAGGATAAAATCTGAAAAAATGAGTTGATAATACGCATAGTTATATGAATTTTATTTCAAAGATTTCATTGAAATTCACGAAAACGTCATGATGTGCTATTTTTTGCTCAAAACTCACAGAAATACAAAGTTCTTGTAATTTACAGTTTAAAACCACCCGACCGCTGCGCTAATTTTCGAACGAAACATGTTATTAAAACATGTTACCCATTCGTGTCGGCAAACAAAAACTGTTAGGCCATGCCCCTATTCGGTTAGCAAACAATATTATACTGTTTGCTAACACGAAAACACGGCGCAGCGGACCCGGCTCTCCATACAAACGTTTCTAACTGCCTGTAACATTGTCACCGATAAAAAACTCACGGTTAAAGTTAAGCGACCAGTAATTACCGAATTAAAAAAAAAAAATCGTGTCGTCTAAAAACCTCCCAAGTTTCGTACCCACGGTGGCGGGTAACCACGCTCCACGGTCGAGCGGACACGAGCTTTGTGTTTTTTTACACACACATACATACAGACGGACAAACTTGAGTGGGTGGCTTTCTGTGCACACTCATTGTTTGGTAACCTTGACCTCGGGGTGATGGAGAATTGGAGCATACTGTATATGAACCTTGTAATAGGTATGTTTGTAGAACGGGGTTTATTTTGGATTGCGATTTAGTTTAAAGTGGTTTTAAAGGGATTAGATAGGATTCATTTAATGGGGCCTTTTTTTAGGTGGGAAAAACATCCAATGACATCTCCATCGTCAGCCTGTACGAGATTAGGATGGCTCTGAAGCAACAAGGCCCGTCGGATTGGCGTCGGATGTCCCGTAAATAATATAATATATATAATATTGCTCACCATTTGCGAGAGATAAACTGAGCAGTATAGACTAAAATATAATCCTGCAAAAACGTATGTGTTGGATGGGCCCTACAATGATTTTTCAATGGTAAAATTTCGCTAAATTACTTCTATACTAGCCTTGAATACCATCACACAACAATGGTGTCAAGATGACACTCAAGTAACACACCAGCATAAGATGACTTTACATTGTACAGACCTTACCAACGATGAGAGGTCAACTTGCACCGTAAATCCAATAACAATTCCAGTATAACCTAACCATGGAATGTATAGAATTTGCTTTCAATGACAGTTCAGCGTATATTGGAGTTGATTACCTAATATGTCGTTGAGCGTACATCCTTATCAGGCTGTTGTACCCTCAAGTTCGTTCACGCGTGCTTCCTGGAAGGGTAAGCAGGATGACAGGAAACCGTTGGTTCCCTCGAGTGGAACGATGAGGTAAAAACGTGGAGAATTGTCTTTAAGAAGGTTTGGAGACGGTTGGGTGTCAGTTATTTTTGCGGTTAAATAATTAAAGGCTTTTTATTTTTATCTTATTTATTTGTGAGACAATAAACATCTAGAATATACATATAAACTAAAACCACTACATTATGCACATATTAACGCGTAAGATAAAAAAACACTGTTTTTTTTTGTAACAATAATAATTCTTTTGATTTGAATTATTCTAAATAATTTGAATGTATGTATGTTAGTTTAATCTGTAATTTATTATTGTATGCCTAATAGGCAGAACGTGGTACTATATTTCCTTTATTCATTCTTTTTACACGTTACAATATATTTTTAAATATTTCTTAAAAAACAATAAAATAAAACATTTAATAATATACAAAACACGAGCTTTGTGTTTTTTTATATTTTTTTATTAAGTTTTAACATCTGTATATAACCTATAACCCACAATAAAGACATTCTGATTATGAAGATTACCGGCAGCAAATACCACAGTATAAATAAATATATCTGTTAGAAATTACATTTGTAAAACTATTAAAACAAGCAAACACATGTATTGAATTAAATTAAAATTATAAATTACATATTAAATTAAATTGTACATAAAATTTAATGATAAAATACTAAATAAAAACAAAGTAATATTTGTTACTATTTATGTTTTCTGATAGCTACAACCCGGGGGTCTTTAAGTCAAGAGCGAATTAGTTACTTCTAGGCAAGCGTGCTCCATCATCGACCATATCATCGCTTTTCATAGGATGAAATAGTGATCAACCCAGAGTCTTTCAACAATTTAATAGTATTATGTTATTTTATTGGCAACAAAAATTCATAATCTATGAAAATTTCCACTGTCTAACTAACACTGTCTATGAGACATAGCCTGCTGACAGACGGAGAGACAGACAGACAGTCAGACAAACAGTGAAGTCTTAGTACCTACTAGGGTCCCGTTTCACTCTTTAGGGTACGCAACCCTAAAAAAAATCCATCTACCACCAAATATTAGTAAACGACAGTGTAGGCACATCTTCCAACCCCTTTGGCAAATAAAACCGTGATGTCACCGAATTAAAAACACGATTTTAAAGACATTAAAAATTACAAAGTTCTCAGCTTGTCAAAAGAAACTTCTCAGTAGATTTGCACGCAAAATTGGACCAACAAAGTATCGGAAAAATTCGAAATTACAAAGAAAAGAAAAACTTTAGTATTCAGGGCCTGAAAAGAAACAATCTTCTATTGAAAAGTTGTTGTCAATACATTTCAACATAATACATTAAACGAGAAGAATTCAAAAGACTCAGTTAGCAATTAAAACCTAAGAGGATGAACGGAATGAAAAGTTTTTTGAAGGAAACAACTCGCTTAAAACTCCATCATCAATTCATTCGTTCATTCATTCATTCTTATTAAACTCTAACAATTACTGCGAATGAACGATTCTTCGATGTCAACTAATGGAATATTTTAGTGGATTTTTAAGAAAAGGGCACTAAAAGGGTGAAGCACGACCTTTAGAATTTGTTATAAGTTGCTTAAATGAAAATATTGATAGCTCTTTTATGCTTCAAATGATTGATTTTACGTGCTTTGAACTCTTGGGCTTAAAAAGCCTGCTTTATTATTTAGTCTTTTAAATCTAGTCCCCAAAGGTCACTGTACCCTTTTCTTGAACGCAGACCAATCCTTACAATAAAAGTTCATATTGGACTGGTGAGGGTACTGGAAATCCGATGGATGCGACATGCACGGGACCAGTCGATGTGGCGACACTTGGAGAAGGCCTATGGTCAACTGTGGACATCTCTCTGCTGATATCAAGTGTTGCCACAACGATCGGTTCATCTCGCATATATCAGATTCACATGACCTTGACGAAGTTATCGCTACCTTGTGGGAGGTCTTCCGAAGCTGCATTTTCCGGTGCACTTTCGCCACTTAAGAAACTTTCGGCCTCATCGACCGAATTATAAGTTCATATTGGACTCAAATAATTGGCAAGACGGCAAGTAACAGACCTTTATGAGAATCAGAAATGATCAAATAAACGACTAATACGGCAGCAAGCGTTTTCTTGAGAATAGGAAATTATCAAATAACTTTTTTCGCTCTGGGAGAAGTGAGAAGGAGAGTCAGACTTTTTCTGACTAAACCCCACCCTCTAACAATTGCCCTTTGCATTATTATGGTGTCTCTTTCGAACCACCCAGGAGCTCGGCCTACCATAGGTACCAAGTCTGATTTAAATCTAGATAACATGTATCAAAATTTCTTTGAAAAAAAGACATCAAGCATAGACTTGGTCAAACCACAAAAAAACTGAATGCCTAAAATATGACCAAAAAGTTTCACAAAAGCATTCTACCAACCTATCAACAAAAATTTGGACAAAAGCATAGCGCAATACCAACTTTATCAGAAGAGTATATTATAAATGTTTTCTATGAAATGCTACAATTTGTACTCTATTTGAAACTCTCTGCCTCTTGGGACGTTGATTCTATTCTCAATTGAGGTATTATTAAAATATTCTATTTGAAACGGTCGGTAACTGTTCGGAACAGTCTAGAATTTCTAGAAATTAATTGGAAAGTATGTTAGTACCTCTGAGTCTGGGGTAGTTTACTAACTGTGGCTAGTAGTTTATTTATTATACATTATACATAGTGAGCGATTTTGTATTGTAACAATGTAATACCCTTTTACTGACCAATTTATAAACTACGTTTTATTTATTTGACTGGCCTGATGGTCTAGTGGTTAGTGGCCTTGACTGCTATGCTGGAAGTCGTGGGTTTGATTCCCACCCCGGACAAATGTATATGTGATATGCACGATCATTTGTTCAGTGTCTGGGTATTTAGAATTATATAAGTACGTTTATCAGTTGTCTAGTAGGTACTCATACCACGAGCGCAGAGCTCTTAGCTTGAGACAAGACGTCGTTGTGTGATAGTTGTGGAATGTTATTATTATTGCCAAACAAGCGTGTCTTCAACATAGTCTTTGTTGTTTTTCTTAACAATACACTGGTGACTGGTAAAATTGTTATAGTATCCATCTCTTTCCTAACTTAAGAGTTATAGTTTTACCAACTACCTACACGAGTAATGCAATCCTAGCTTAGAAGATGTACCTCAATATCCCTTAACGGATTAAAGACAAGTAAAACATCCTCACCAAGTAAAAAACCTATTGCAACTTAACTCTCAATACAAAGTGTACTTAGCAATCCCTACTTACCTCCCACCAACTTTTCTTTTACCGAATTGAAAACAACTTGCGTTCGAGTTAAATTCAATTTTAAGTTGCTAATAAAAGAAATAAAAGAAACGAAGAAAATAACGTTCTTTATGCATAGTTGGGTAGGAAAAGAAATGGGTTTTACGGTAAAAGAAACAGCTTAAAGATTAATTAATGTGCTGCGTTCTGCGTAGGGGTTGCAATAGGGGTGAGATTTTTCAAGGGGTAGAAATATCTTGTCATCGTTCATATTTGAGTGATGGTTATGGCTGGAGTTAATCTAAACGAATTTTTTTAAGTAATATAAATTGGCTTTCATTGCCAATAAATCTTGAACTACATTAAACCGAGGCACACGTGTAAAACGCCTGATTTTTATGAATAAAACGACGTCATGTGGCGTTGCGTGGCGTGGATCAATTGTAGCACAAGTCTAGTTTCCAAGTTTCCATATAAAATGTATAGAGACCGACGTGCTCAAATCGGCGTGTGTAGCACACTTATTCGCAGTGTAGTTCTAACTTAATAGGTGTTAAGTGATAGAAGCATTAGAAAAACCATGCTGTGCTTCATAACTTGAATAGAAGATGTCGAGGAAAAAACAGCCAGGCTGAAGTGGAAGTGGGCTGGTGACATCGCACGAATGCACCCGGATAGGTGGGCGAGGATTGTCGCTCTCTGGACGCCAGAGAGAGGTCGAAGCCATCGACGTCGAAAGCGGCGAAGATGATCGCGAGGCATACTTGGCCAGAGATCGCCCTAGGCTGAGAGGTTTGGAAGGAAAGCGGGCAGCGTAGGCCTTCGCTCATCAGTGGTCTTTGCCCACTAGTCCTTGACTGCGATCCCACCTGATGGTAAGCAGTGATTCAATCATTGATGGCGAAGCTCACTAGTTTATTAGAAGCCTGTTCACTCTAGCCTTGAAGACATCTAAATTATAATCTAACAGGACGATCGCAGTAGATATATTATTTCAATCCTTCAATGTACGCGATGAACGATAGACGATGAGACGAAACGCTTAGTTCGGATCGTAGAAGTTTCAACAATGTAAGGGAGCATACTTACCGTATACCAAGTCGTCCGATGGTAGAAAAAAGATTTCCTATAGGCATAAAAAGTTGTAGAGGGATTTGAATAAATAAAGCTATTCAGCTTATAATTAGAAGGCGGGAGGGTGAATGGAACCATTTTTAACAACAAATTCTAAGCCACTAACTACCATACACGACCCAACAACTATCAACAATACAAACTGCCCATTATCCTTTTCGCCCCCAACCATTCACAACAACACCCCCACAGATCCACAACTATATTTTTCAACCCCATAATTAACAAGCCTATGAAAAAAATCGACGTGAAAAATGCTGCTTGCATATTTCCCTATTTTTCTTAAGTCTTCAAATTGTAAAAGCCTCTCGTGGAATAATAGAGGGGTAAGTAGGAGTGGGTACTTGTGTCGAGACCGACACTGAATGCGAAGTACCCTTGGGTACCAGACATTTGACGGAACTGCATTTTTTTCCAACGTAATTGGTAGGTGGCGACACTTGCTCGTTTAAATTGACTAGGTAATTTTAGTTTTTATATTTTTTTTGTTTCGTTTCTTAATTATGAATACGGATTTAATTAGGGGCGAAGGAGTGAGAATAGATGGAGCTAACAAAGCTGTTTAAGTTTATTAAAATGTAATTTAGGTTAGGTTAATTAAGTGTATTAATGCTAGGAATTGAAAGTAAGATTGGATAAGGGCAGGAAGCATAGCTTATAGTATAATCGGCCTTAATGTACTCAGGCCTCCTCTCTAGGAGTGGGAATGGGTCGTAATCATGTTTGACGCGAATAAACACTTTTTCTTTCTTTCTTAATCCACCACGCGGGCCCAGCGCGGGTTGGTGGATGTCACAAGTCTTCGAGTTTTTGGTTCTAGGACATGCCGGTTTCCTCACGATGTTTTCCTTCACCGTTTTGAGAGCAGTGATGATGAAATAAATTACATAAAGTAATGTGCCTGGCTGGGTTTGTACCCGCGACCTACAACTAGTAAGTCGGGGCCATTACCACTCGGCCACCACTTGCTCTCAGGGCAGAAAGAAGAAGAATATTAGGAATTGAAACATTATGTAGTTTTCGGTAAGAATGTATCGACTACCCCGTTTTTAAGGTGTAAAATCATCTAATGAATTCTCCCGCTGTATGGTGGAGCGAAAGGGCTTGGCAGACTTTTACAGACTAAAACCATTCCTTGACTTGCCTTTTCAAAGATCGCGAGTATCCCTTTCATACTTTTTCACATGGTCCTAACGGGGCCGAAGTCCTACTGACATCTCTTTGAGGCGCTTGTGGAACACTACGCGCGGTCGACGACTCAAGCTCGGTCTGTCTTTGAGTAACTTCTATTTACTACGTCTAGTACTAACTTCTAGTTAGTAATTTGGATAAGGATTAAAGATTTAAAAAACGGTACCTTTCATTTAACTTCTTCTGTATATTAAAATTTTAATTTGTAAAGTTCAATGTGTTCACTCTGGACTCGTCATACATCATATTTATTAATACTTTTTTTTAAAATACAACATGAGATGAAGTTATTTCGACTTTAATAAAATTCAAAGAAAATAAAAATACACGTAGAAAAACGGTTTCTTCTTTGAAATCACAAAATATTTTTAATTTACAAAATGAGAAATATGCAAAAATAAATAAATTTAATATGCAAAAAAGCCTTTTTCAAGAATAAATGCATTCTGATTTTTAATATTTCAAGCACGACTTTCCAGTGAAGTTTTGTAGCAAGATTACAAATATCAAAGTTAAGTTATGTATTGCATATTTTTATTCTATGTTTATTTAATGCATGGGTAGAAAGTAATTCATTCACTGATTAGATTTTTCACACAACACTTTCTCGTCTGCTGCCTACATTAACTTTGGTCGTTACTAAATTATACGTTGATTAGCTCAACGTACATTTCGATACAAGTGGAGAAAGTTTGACATTGCGACCGAGGCCAAATTCACCCGAGCCACAGACGAGGGTGTTATGGAGCCCAGTGCTAGACTGACAAACGACGTTTTTCAATACACTTACGAAGATACTTGTCGCGAAACTCGTGGGGGTCGCTTAGCGCCTAGTCTGATACAATAGATACAGTAATTCCACACTAGTGCTTAAAAGTACGCGATCTCACCCTCGCCATAATTTATTGTGGACGAACGAATCACGCTTCAACCTCTGTTTTCTTAAATTTGGATGAAATGCTACAAAATGGTAGACCATGTCCTGGAACGTACATGCGATAATTTTTATCTCAGGAGTTTGTTCTCTTGACATAGATAAATAGATAGATATATTCTTTATTGTGCATTACAAACACACGTCCATACTATACATATTTCACTTTTATTACGAGTATATTTCTACTTTTACACGAGCGAAGCCGAATGCCAGCGCATATGTTACTTTATTAAACGTGCGACACACAAATAAGGAAGACAAAGAAACAAAATCTCTACTAACCATATTTATACATCATATTTTAATTAACAAAAAATGCTAAATTGCTTTAATACTTGAGACTATAACAGTTGAGGTTATTCACCTCTCCACCAGTTCTACTTACCCTCCAAAATCGATAGCCTAGGCAATAAACTTTGACAATAAAATATACGACTCTCAATCTAGACCGAGATTCAGGAAAAATGGCCTTTATATACCTTTGTATATGTATGGGCTATTGGATCGCTATCTATCACTACCTTTTGTGTTTGTAAAACCTATTTATTTCCGATACATGGCTCTGGAATCATATTTATATTGGATATCTGGTGGTATCTGATTGTAAATCGCATTTGTTATTGATTAATATGAAGAAAATAGGCCACGTGTTAACGGTCACGACTAATGAAACGTAGGCTTCGCGTTTAGACCCAACCAGACGCATTACTTTGTGTAATTTATTTCATCGCCATTGGTCTCAAAATGTTGAAGAAAAATACCGTGATGAATCCGCACTAGGCTCGCATGCTGGATTACGATGACCCGTAATCCAGCATGCGGGCCCAGTCCCTCTCCTCTAGGAGAGAGGTGGAGGCCTGAGTCCCAGCAGTGGGAAAATTAGAAGGCTGATAATGCTAGTATATGGATGCTGTATCTAAACAGGTGCTGGACTGGAATTCCAGACGAATAAGGAAGCGTGACTGTCCTCGGCAAACCTGGCGATGTTCCGTGCTGGCAGAAGCGACGGCCATCGGATTGAAATGGAGCGAGGTGAAGCGTAAATCTCAAGACTGGTCGCGATGGGTAACTACTGTCGACGCCTTTCTTATGGTGGGAAAAAATCATCCAATGACAACCTCCGCTCTTGGGCGGAGCGGGAGATAGTTTCAGACTCTTACTGACTAAAAGACCCACCTTGTTCCTTCTAGCCTTCATACCGGGGCTTCAGCTCCCTTTCGGATAACCCTGGCTCCAGTAGGCTTCGACCCGGCTGGGTCCCTGCTGTTGCTGACAACTCCTTGAGGCGCGCGGGAACAGTGTGCGCCGTGGGTGACTTGGGCTTGGTCCAGACAATTACCGGACGGCCGGACCGCGAGCTACCCATTGCTCACTGTCCGCAAGCCCGCGCCTACGGTGGCCGGAAATCGGGATCAGAATCCCTGATACGGTCGGCCTCCTTCTTGACGAGCATTACTGCTTCGCAGAAGTTGGCGACCGCCTGCCACTCCTCCTCGCTCCGGACTATGGCCTCAACCAAAGCCCGGCGCGAGAGGTCTCCGCCGCCAATCGCCCCCACGAGGACACGGCAATGCACTGCCCAACTGTCGACGCCTCCTCTAGGACATGGGATCATTACAACTAAGTAGATGCTAGAATAAAAAAACATGTGATCGATAACAAGTTTGTAAGTAAATCTAAACGTACATCATTTTCATCATTCAAACTCAACACGTCATAAAAAGTTTCATGGGATATAATAATATACTATAAAGTTACAAACATACCCACTTTTGTAACGATAATAACCCATAAAACTCACGAAAATAATGACCAATTTATCAACAACAGAATTTGCCTGACAAAATTATCTGGCACGTCCTCGTAAATTAAAAAGTAGAACTCATAAAAGCGACGTCATCCCCCAAACTGTAAAATACGATAATTAAAATATTATCCCACAAAACCCATCGGTTCAAGTGGGTGATTTTAAAAACTAGCCAAGTGCGAGTTGCACTCGCTCACGAATGGTTCCGTACCGTTCGTAGTAAAAAATGGCAAAAAATCTGGTTTTTTGTATGGGACTCCCACTTAAATATTTATGTTATTCTGTTTTTAGTATCTGTAGCGGTAACAAAATTACATCGTTTTTAAAAATTTCAACTCTCACGACTTATGAGATTACGGTTTATGAGACCTGGTGGCTGACGAACAAACAGACAAACAAATTACGGACAATGGAGTCTTAGTAATAGGTTCCAGTTTAATCCTTAAATTCTTTATCATACACAAAAATATACAAAGTGCACGGTGATACAGACAGTTTATGTACAAAAGCGAGCTTAACTCAACAATGAGTTTTCTCGCAGCAAACCTTTGAGTCATAGAGAACATATACGTATTCGAGGGTAGGATCCAGTGCAATATATAAACCTACATAACTAAATCTAATATATTATAATTATAGTATACACTAGCTTTTGCCCGCAGCGTCACCTGTGTTCATAAAATATAGCCTACGTCATTCAATCTAAGTCAATTTTAGCAATCGGAACACCAGAGATACAAACAAAAAAACATAAAAATAAAATTTATCTCTTTGTAATATTAGTGTAGAAGTATAGATAAGTATTTAGTTACGGAACCCTAAAAATTAGCTCATTTCGCCCCCTAGGGGTTGAACAGTGAGCCTAAAACTGAGGCATTCAAGCTGTAGGCCACTTTAACCCCTTGGGAAAAGGGTAGTTAGCATTCATTGGATTCCCGACAATGGTCCGATTTCCCCATTGATTTTTTGTTTTGTTTTTCCAGTGTTATTTACGGCGCTACTTGTATTAGTTCGAAACTTTGCTGAATAGATTTGTTCATTAGGTAGGCTTTTTGATTGGTATAAAGAAATAACGGTTTTATTTTAGTTTCCTTGAATGTTATGGGCATAGTTGGCGCAGTGGTTGAGCGATTGATTGCAACTAGGCATGCCTTTTAAGTTCTGTCGTTTAAATATTTTTCGCTAATTTTGAATTTAGAATTGCTTAATTTTCAAATTTGTTTGAATTTAGAATGGCAAAATAA
Source organism: Mythimna albipuncta (assembly GCA_929112965.1). Classification (NCBI taxonomy): domain Eukaryota; kingdom Metazoa; phylum Arthropoda; class Insecta; order Lepidoptera; family Noctuidae; genus Mythimna; species Mythimna albipuncta. The sequence continues at coordinate 913,900 of OV815984.1, forward strand.
TTGTAATAATTAGGATTGATGCAACTATTTTAGTCACAGCATTGTTATCTATCAAGTCGCGCACAAAAATGAATCTCTCTAAGGAAAGCGTTCGTGCTATAATTTTTTACAACTTTCGGAGAGGCCTAACTCGGATTGAATCTTTTGAGGAGTTAAGATCTGTATTTTATGATGAAGCTTCTTGTCTACGCACTGTCGAACGCTGGTATTTAGAATTCCAACGTGGAAATACTAGTCTTAGTGACTTTCATGAAGGACGTCCAAAAACCACCTTTACTGAAGAAAACATCGTTGCTGTGAGACAACTGATACACGAAGATCGTCATTTGACATATCGGGAGATGCCTCTATCTCCTCAATAGTAAATCAAACAATATTTCGCAAAGATATTGGTTTTAAAGGTCGGCAGTACGAGTATGTGTGCACTTAAGTCTGGCGAGATGTTCAAGGAACATTAATAAAGTTTTCTGAAAAAAATTAAATACCTACGTTATTTATTACAAAATCCAACAATAAGGACACACGACGTGATGAAACCCATTGTACAAAAATACACATAGGAAGTAGGATCCTCGCAAAAAAACGCCATTCATTGCCGTCCCCATAGAATTTTCAATTAAGCCCATGAATCTTGTAGCACAACGCATGGGGCAGGCTTGTCCTATGGCCACCATTGAACTGGTCGTTCGGACGTCCGTCGGGTTTACGCTTTTATTTTTAAAACCTATTGAGAGAGGGTTAATGAGACCTATTATGTGAGATTCTGTTGGTGTCTGTGAGAGGATGGGAAGGGGTAAAATATAGTTAATATTTATTTTAGTGTGGCTGTGATTTATTTTTTGTGGGTTCACAGACATTTGACATAACATCCCGATCAGATGTAGCGGTAAGTTCTGAATTGATTTTTAAGTTATATTTTTTAATCTTTACGGTATTTTTTACTTTTTATAATATGTGAAATGGATATGTGCGTGTTGATATAGTAAGTGTAGATAATTGGTCAATTTAATTATATATTTTATAGTATTTGGTTTTCTGGGTAGATTTTAAATTAATCTATGCAATTTTTTATTTCTTTGTTTAGACTTAATTCAATTTTATTAGTGACAGGTTTATTTTTAAATAACCTCTTTTTTATAGTATGTAAGAACAATATAGACCTGCGGATTTGTAGGTTACTTTTTGTTTCGACTTGCTTTTTTTACTATTTTTATTAGAACTGTGCTTTTGGGTATAATATTGACTGATCTACACTGTCCTCGCATACTTATTAATATTGTAATATGTGAATATTGTAAAACCGATCAGTTTTTTAAAGAGTAATCATTGAATTTTTTGCCGGTTATTTTCCATCAAAAACGACCAATTGAAACCGTGCACTAGCTTCTGACGTTTTATAAGTGCCTATTAGATATAGGTCTATGTGAAATAAAAATAATGTTGAGTTTGAGTTTGATATCTCTCTACAGATCAAAGCATACTTTAAAAAAGAACAACCTCAATTTATTTCAGGTACCTACGTGAACTACTTACCTTAAATAACTCTTACCAACCCACGGTTTCTCATCAAATATAATTTGAAAGATAATCACAGGAAGCCTTTTCATAAAAAAACATTTATTTACAACCCTCAGAGCCTTCTAGAGCATCTCTATGTCATCACTTGTATGTAGAGCTCTATAGGAAGCATTGAGCGTGCAATTTTATCAAGAGCCTCTATACTATGTGTCTGTGAAGTTTGAATTCTATAGTAGTTAACATAAAGTTTAAATTACAATGTGTGCGTGGAATGAAATAACTAGGATTATTTTGAGTAGTAGAAAGTTAATGTTTGTTTTGAACTTTAATAATATTATTTATCGTGGTAGCTATCATGTTAAAGTGCATTAGCAATATTTAACATATAATATTATGGCGTCCAAGAAGGCCACATACTTATCTCTTCTTCTTCTTAGATCTTCTGTTAGTTTGGTTGCGGCTTTTGCGAGACATCTCCATCTCTTTCTATTCTTGGCACTGCGAGTGCATTCAATGAGGAAACACTTAGAAGATGATTTGATGAGGTCCGTCCATCTGGTTGGTGATCGACCGCGAGAACCCTCTACTCTACTCTACACCAAACGTTCTAAAGAGGTTTCATTACGGATGATATTATGTCCTAATATTTTGAAGATTCGCAGTTGCACAATCGACGAAGTCTTTGTTTGATGCGAAGTTCTAGCAGAATGGAAATGTTAGTGTGGTGCGCAGTCCATTTAATCCTCAGTAGACGCCTCCACTTCTCAAGAGCGTCAATTAGTTTAAGGTGATTTTGTTGGATCGTCCATGTTATATGCTAATTTACCTACTTGCAAACTGACAAGGTAATGTTAGGATTATGATTTAAAAAGATTAGGAATTCAGATTCTAAACAAGATTGATTGATGTCAACAAAAATCTACGTAATTTTAATACGAGTATACACATATACACTAACATAATAAAGAGGTTAAGTTTGTTTTTTTGTTTGTAGGAGGTAATCTCTGAAGGCACTGGTCCCGTTGCTTATTTTTTTTACCGATGGAAAGCTGCTTTATTCCTGAGTAACATAGGCTATATTTATTTTGTCGGCAATCGGTCAAATATAATTCCGCCATTCACTCGAATATTTCACAAAAGTTGTTCCCGGAAATAACTTCAAAAGTTGTTAGAAAACAATTTCGTCTAAATACTTTTTTAAATTTATATTATGAAACACCAAACGCGCAAAATAGCAGATTTTTAGAAGTCTTTGGTTTTACACCAATTTATGATTTGATTTCAATATAACTGTGTTTTCAAAATATATAGATGTAAAATATATAGATGTGAGTGGTAGTAAATGGTCGAAATAAATGTATATCACAAAAAGTTTTTGAACTAGTTAGTAAGTCTCAGGTTTTACCTGTAAGTCTTAGGTTTTACCTGTAAGTCTTAAGTTTTACTTGTTAATCTTAGGTTTTGCCTATTAGTTTTAGATTTTACCTGTAAATCTAGTGTTTTACCTGTAGGTCTTAGGTTTTAACTAAAAATATAAAGATTTACCGTAGTTTCAGCTTTTACAGTAACATAAATACACCTAACTCTACCAATTTCTTTGAAGAATAAAGTTTCGATGTTCAATACCTTGTATTTTTTCCTTTGATTCGAAAATGATCAATCATTGGCCTTAATCGCCTGTACGAGTACAAAAACCCTTGAACACAATTGTTCAGTTTTCATAATACATGATTGATTGACTTACTGTAATCTAATATTTTATACCTTCTGGTATTGTACGAGGATGTTTTTCATGAAACATGTTATAGATTATTCACTTATAGATAATTTACTTTACCTGAGATCATTTTGTAAAGGTTCCTGTGGAAACTGATGTAGACTTTTGTTCTTCTTTTTTGTGAAATATTAAATGTATCGGTAAAGTCAATAGTACGGAAGCTTGAGAACGAACAAACGAGAATATATTGAATATTTAAGTATGTTTATGATATAAATATCTGTGCCCTTGTTTTCTTATCAAATTATTCTTTTTTTTATGCACCTGCCATGTCCCTGCCATGGCTTCTCTTCACCACCCTAGGTTGACTAGTAGAGAATGCCTAAGGCCTTTGTATCTTTGTGTAACATGAAGTTATAATAAATAAATAAATAAACGAGCTAAGTGACAGATGGCAAATGTCACTTTGACAATCCAGGCTGACGTTTGCACGAGCCGAATACGACCGCAGAAGCGTGGGTGTCTTTCTCTGTCGGAAGCAGTGTGAACAACTAGTCTCGACGAAGACTGTCTCATGGCTCGTTCTGTTAAGTGAATACCTAAAGCTTGCCTCATAATAAATAAGTTGTGTGATCTGGAATAGTTTGTTTATTGTTCGATACCCAGTCAGCGCCCACAAAACAGAATCCCTGGACAGAACGGTCAATGGTGATCGGCATCCTGCACCGATAAATATAAATGTTTTTTTTTTTTATATTCATACAATTAGACAAGGCAATATCTAAAAGACTACTTTTGGATGGACTGAACGAAGTTAGATATATTTAGGGCTTTCGATTTGATAACAAGTGTACAATAGGTGCTTTTATCACACAGAGTAATACCCTAAAGTCAACCTTTGGATGGACTGAAAAACTGGAAATATATTTAGAGTGTAAGTTAGTGTACAAACATCATAACAAATACTTATAAGATCAAGAAGATAATAAAAAATACATACACACATACGATACCAAATAATATAGTTGTAAATATCAAATTGTGAAAACTAGGTTTAGCAGATTGAATTTCGTTTTGAGAGCTCGTATTTCAAAATCAAATAATATTTACAGACGAAAATAAGCATGAAAGAAACATAAAAACATAGATTTACTAACAAAATCTAAAAAATTACAATTTCACAGAAATAGACCGACATTGAAAAGACAGTAAAAATGTAAAGTCAGAATAAAAAATACCCTAATTTTTGCTTCAAAATTAGCGAGTGAATGAACGAATGATATGAATGGAAAACACCGTCCGCTCTTTCATTCAAATGTAAATGTGAACATTTGCATTCAAATGAGCCTTTCTGGAATTATTACTGTCAACGCACAGCCTGACAATTAAAATAATTATTAATATCATACCGTTAATTTTATAAGAGATCTGGCCGACATGGAAATTCATTACGAAAACTAGTCTAGCCAAAAAGGAATCCTGTAATCCAGATGAGGAGTTGCGAATGAAAGAACACGGGTGGGTTGTAGTCAGTGAAAATCAGACACATTCTCTCACTACACTCAGAACGGGAGAAGTTATTTAGTGAGCATCAGGCAACGGCGTCCTCGCCGCCGCCGCCGGGATTGTGATCCCGATTTCCGGCCCCCGTAGGTGCGGGCTTGCGGACAGTGAGCAATGGGTAGCTCGCTGTCCGGCCGTCCGGTAAATGTCCGGACCAAGCCCAAGACGTCGACGGCGCGCACTGTTCCCGCGCGCCTCAAGGAGTTGCCAGCAACAGCAGGGACCCAGCCGGGTCGAAGCCTACTGGGGCCAGGGTTATCCGAAAGGGCTCTCGAGCCCCGGTATGAAGGCTAGAAGGAACGGGGTGGGTCTTTTAGTCAGTAAGAGTCTGACACTATCTCCCACTCCGCCCAAGAGCGGGGGATGTCATTGGATGATTTTTTCCCACCATAAAAAAAAGTTATTTAGTGAAGTTTCACTACAAAAACATAAATAATAAATACCTCAGAACCCTGAGATCCTAGGCCTTTGGAAAGCATACGAGAAATCAATTCGCAGAAACCCTTTTTTAGATTGTTGTGTTTCATTGTGCGTCCATTTGCGCAAACTAAATATATTTTCTTTCTTTCTTTCTTCTTTAGACACTTTATGGAATGCAATCGTAACCGATTTTATTATTATACTAATATAATAAATAGACTTTATAAGTTCCAATTGTTAGTAATCATTATTGATCATTGTTACATGTCTGACTATATAAAATACTAGCTGTACCCTGCGGTTTCACCCGCATCATTGGTTACTGCACCGCTCCTATTAGTCGTAGCGTGATGTTATATAGCCTATAACCTTCCTCATTAAATGGGCTATCTAACAGTGAAAGAAATTTTCAAATCGGACTAGTAGTTCCTGAGATTAGCGCATTCAAACAAACAAACAAACAAACTCTTCCGCTTTATAATATAATAAATATATAAAATATTGTTATTGAATGATCAAATATTATTGTATGGACTTTAAAAGAGACTATGACCCCTAAGTTTGTTTCGGTGTTTCTTCTCAGGGTAATCAGGTAGGAAACACCGGCCTCATCTAATTTAAACTGATTGAAAATAAAATTGACGTGTGTAAGTGTTTTTTTTTTAAACCTATTCGCAAAATAGAAATCGCCTAGTGCGATAAGGCCGCCAATTGTGTGTTTTTTTTATTATATGTATATAAATAAAGATTATTTATCATTACACTATTAGTAAGGGCAAAAAAAAAACTCAATAGAATCTCGGGCTCGATTTTTATAAATACCAAAACTAAAATATATATTTTGAATTACTGTCATGGCGAAAGTTTGTGAGTGAGTGTTTTTTACTTCTTCATGCTCAAACGGCTGATCGGATTTTGATGAAAATTAGTAAACGTGTAAAGTATATCCTGGAGTAGGTTATACGACACTTTTAATTCTGAGAATATTTTTCCTTTGGATATATTTTTTCTTTAACGTGAGCAAACCCACTGGCAGCAGCTAGTTAAAAATATTCCTAGCAAAAAATCAGGAAAAGTAAATTTAAGGTTGTTGACTTACGAGTATGTTCTGTGAGCTAAAGTATTATTTCTTTTTTTCAGGTATGTTTTTGCTGACATCTGAAGAAACAATTTCAGCTTCGTTTGCGTAAGTATATTATTGAAGTAAGATGGATAGGTATAATATGCTAAAGTGGTTAACTTACTTTATTACGACGAACTGTTTGTGTACATAATGAAGAAAATAGGATTTAGTCGACTAATGTCAGATTCTACATATATTTGCATTAAATAATTGAGCGCGTACATTTTTTAATGCAAAAAACAACAATTAGCAACAAATAAATTTATGAAATTTGCGAAATTTTTATACACGCTCTTGAGGAAGTTATTACATATATTTTGATATTGATATTTTAGTACCATTATACTAAAAGTACAATATCTAACAAATAGATCGTGGTTCTCTATCGCAGTTCTGCTAAGCGTGTGTCCTAGGTTCGATTCCCAGGCCAGGCATTGTTAGTGTTATTGGAATTTCTCAATAGCTACTGCCTGTTTTCATAGCTGATTGACAGCTGTAGTCTTGCATCTGTCTTCAACTGTCCTACTGCTGGACAAAGACTTCCCCCGGTTCCTATAGACAACGCATTAGAACTTCTCATCACGTTTTTCTGAGCCATCCTCAACTTTGATTTCTGTGAGTATCTACAGGAACTCACGGTGTGGAAACTTGCCTAAAGTTCACCATGTATACAATCTTTAGCGCTGTTCTTTCTATCTTTAAAAAAAAATGTTATCTCACACTAGGTTTATTAAAAGCTTTTATTTAATTTCACTTGTTCCGAGTTTTGTCTGTAATCAAATCAAGCAAATTAAATTTGATTCACTTCCCGGTTACCGATTGAGCTGAAGTTTTTCATGGATGTGTAAATCAGATGACTATGCAAAATTATTGTGACACGGAGCTGATCTGATGATGGAACTGGAAGGTGGCCACAGAAACTCAGATAACCGTTTGAACATTTTGGAATAGTTTTGATGAGTGTTAATTATATAGGTATATAATTAACACTTACTACTATATATACCACGCTATAAAAGCTTGCCTATGAAAAGAATATTTTCATTTAAAATTATTTTATTATTATTATTGGTAGGCTCGCGTTTGACCACTGTCTCACCTGATGGTAAGCGATGATGTGACCGACGATTGAACACGCTTGCCTAGAAGTAACCTATTCACTCTTGACTTAAATACCCCTAGGTTGTAGCTATCAGGAAACACAGACTCCGGCAGGGAATTCCACTCCTTAGAAGTAACTACGCATAATGAATTAATCCTGTATCATGAATGCCGACCAACACAACTATCTGCAGGTTATACAAATATTTGTCCCATGCGGGAATCGAACCCACGATACGTAGTGCAGCAGCCAATCACTCGATCGCTGCGCCAACCATACCATCGTACCGTGTTTATTCGTTAGGTAAATGTATCACATCATTTCATAGATACCACTATAGGTACAAATTATGTAGTCCAATAACATACTATCGTGCTATGTTGTATCAATTAACGCTTGTTTCAACCGTGTCGTAAGTTTTACGGGCTTCAAGCACGAAATTACTTAACAACACTACTCGTAGTACACCGAGTTATGTGGTAATTATATAGCAGGTCGAAAGGTAGAATTTCACTGCGCACACGTGTTTTTTTTTTTTGGTGGGTAAAATAATTAAAATGACATCCCCCGCCCTTGGATGGAGCGGGAGATAGTGTCATTCTTACTGACTAAAATAAAAACCCACCCCGCTCCTTCTTGTCTTTCATACCGGGGCTGAGCTACCTTTCGGAGCTAGCCCTGGCCCCAGCAGATATCGACCCAGCTGGGACCTTGCTGTTGCTGACAACTCCTTGAAGCGCACGGCAACATTGCGCGCCGTCGATGAATTGGGCTCGGATCGGACAGTTACCGGACGGTCAGACAGTGAGCTACCCATTGCTCGCCGTCCGCAAGCCCGCGGCTACGGTGACCGGAAATCGGAATCGGAATCCCGGCGGCGGCTAGGGCGTTGTAAGCGGCGTTGCCTGATACAGTCGGCCTTCTCCTTTGCTAGCATAACTGCTTCGCAGAAGTAGTTGACCGCCTGCCACTCCTCCTCGCTCCGGACCATGGTCTGTACCAAGGCCCAGCGCGAGAGATCACCGCCTCCACGAGGGCACGGCGATTCTTTGCCCAAGCAGGGCACACCTCCACTATCTGCTCCACCGTGTCCTCCGGGCGTTTCGCAGTGGCGACACCCGGGCGTCACTACCGCACGAATCCGGTGCAGGAACCTCCCGAAGCTACCTTGTCTGGTGATAACCTGCGTCATGTGGAAGGTAGGGACGCCGTGAGGTATTTCCAGCCACGCTTCAAAGAGGGGACTTACCGCCATAATTGTGGCCAGCCCGTGCGCATACATTTTATATGGAAACTAGACTTGTAGAGCTACCCTAGATCCACGCCACGCGACGTCGTTCTACGTACAAATCAGACTTGTTACATGGTGTGCGTCAGTCTAATGTAGTTCTAACTTAATAATGTATGTCGTGGTATCTGCAGGACCACTGCAATCGTTGTCACTTCATTTAAAAATCACACTTGTACACTAATAATGATATTACAATGAAGTAAAGTTTTTTTTTTTTTTTTGTTTAAAGAGGTAATCTCTGAAAGTACTGATCCGACTGCGAAAATTTTTTCACCGATAGAAAGCTGCTTTTTCTTGAGTGACACGTGCGTATACGTTTAAAAAACCAAAAAGGAATAACGTATTTCGAGATAGAAAAAAAAAACGGAAATTTCGCTTCACAATGATTTTTGATCTCTGTCAACTCTCCACGAGTTATTCCCATTTTACAAAGATAAAAAAAACTGCCCTCATAACAGTAGCAGATGCCACATCAAGCATTCGAGCCGGTTCTCAAATAAACGCTGATCCACAAGCATAACGCGAAAACAATAGATTGATTCCAAAGAACATTCGGACGCTATTCATTGTTGGCGCGCGGGGAATTGGTAATTTTTTATTTTCTGCAATAGGGTTCCGTGGATTTTTAGTGTGGCAATACTCTGTTGAAGTTAAAAGAAGGTTTGATAGGTGTTGCTATCATTATTATTAGTTACTAGTTTTTGCCCGCGTTCATAAAATATAGCTTATGTCACTCAGGAATGAATCAGCTTTCTATCGGTGAAAAAATTTTAGCAACTGGACCAGTACTTTCAAAGAGTACCTCATAATTATAAGAAAATCAAAAGCAGATTTTTTTTATTCCTTTTTATGATATAAGTGTAAAATTATAATATTTTATTTATAATATTTTGATACAAGTGGAGAGAAAATCCGTGATTGCGTCCAAGGCGGCATTCAAAATTGTATACGAGTGCGAAAAACAGTAAATTCGTGTCTGAAAGCGGTTGAGAGAAGAACAAATTTTTGTGTGTTGAAAAGATTTATTTTGAATAATAGCACATATTACTTAGTAGTGTCCTTAAAATTATTTTAATAATGCTCGGAAATAACACAATAATCGACATCATGAAAATATAATAAAAAAAAAAACAAATAAGAATCCATGTTAAAATTAAATTATTTAGGAAATTCAATGTCTTTCTATTGTGTCTCTAATTACGGCATTCAAAGAGTTAATTCAAATAAATAATTAAAATTCGATATAAGCTTGTTTTCGTGAAGATACAGGGCCTGTGATGATCAATTGAAATCTAAAAGTTCAATGCTGAAAAAAAAACAAAACTTCAATTTATAAAATAAACAATCACGTAAAATTTTCTAACACGAAAAATTACTCGAACAATATTTCGTCTTTATACAAAAAATTGTTCCTTCTATTTTTAAATCGACCGTTGACACTACACATACGTAATCCAGACTCAACCAACACAGCAAAATTCCCTGTCAATTTCTCGCCAAAAATCCATACAGAACCGTAAACTTTTAAAAGCTTTTCACTTGACAGATTTTTTTTCAGCGGCTCCTATTGTGAATCGTAACTAGATTTGAATGTGTTGACAATGAATCGTTCGCCACTCGAATTCTCTAACGGAACTGAAAAATTTTCGCGCATTCAACGCATATTGAGTTCATGAATAAGTTACTTTGGCGGAAGTCGGGCTTTCGAATATTATGGTAACTGTAGGTAGGTATGTTGTCTTTTGTTTTGATTGGGGAATGAATATTGATAGGGTTTCTGATTAAAGATATTTTGTTATAGGGGTTACAGAAAGACCGGTGACTGAAAAGTTGAAAGGTAATCGGTTGTTTTAGTATGGTCATAAGAAGAGTATACCTGTAGATGGATGGAGAGGGAGATAAAGGCCGAAGAAAAGATGGATGGATTGTGTGAGAAGTGATATGAAAGATAAGGGAGTTAGTGATAGTTTAACGGGTGACAGGACAGAATGGAAGAAGAAAACGTGTTGGGCCGACCCCAAGTAATATGGGATAAGAGCAGGAATAAGAAGAAAGTGCCCGCGTGAAAGTAAAAATATGTATATACTAAGAGTGCCATTTTTTTGAAAAAAAAAATGTAGCCATGCCTTAGGCGTATATACCCTCTTTTTTCCGTCGAGAGTTAAAAATAACAAACAAAGTCCTGAAAGTCCCTTTTTAGAGTAATATTATTAAGATGTGAGCAGTGGTGGCCGAGTGGTTGCGGCTCCGTCTTACGCGTAGAAGGTCGCGGCTTCAAACCCAGCTAGGTGCAATTTATTTCATCACCACTGCTCTTAAAAGTGGTATAGGAAAACATCGTAAGGAATCACTGGCAACACGCATTAGTCATAGATTTTCGTCTTGCGACATTGTGGTATTTTGAACGAGAAGAGACCGTGCAGCCTCCCGAATTCTGCCTGGCCGAGTCGAATTCGACATCAAGAACCTAAAAGCAGATATTTCAATAAATCAAGCTGACAACTCATATATCATCATTATCATTATTTCAGCCGAAAGACGTGCACTGCTGAACATAAGCCTCACCCAAGTGTCGCCATAACAACTGACCTGTGCGTCTCACATTCACCGGATTCCTGCGACCCCTCACCTCTCACATTTACATGAATTTTGATTGTTTGAATGTTTTTACATCAGATTTGAATCTGTATTGGTCCCTTAAAATCATACAGTCACCATTTAAAACGTATAAAATTTAACATAACCAAATCGAAACAAAAACCAATGAAATACCTATCACCTCATAAAAAGAGATATGAAATCAATCTCCATGCAGACTCACATAACATAACTTAACAAGTACTTATAATTTATTCTCTTGCACGTAAATTTTTAACATCGCCCAAAATGGCTATTGTAGAATTAATGAGAACATTTCAACTGGCAACCCCGGAGTTTGAATTTATTTTTCATGGCAACATTGGAATATATTATCTGTGCGTTAATTGTTATCTGTTGGTGTTAAAATTTATTTTATTAGATTTAGTTGTGTTGGGTTCGTGTATTAGGAGATTTTGTTTAGTTGATATAGGTCTTTGCTAAAGAACAATGTTGTGGGATTTGAGACCACAACAGCCTGAAAATGCACAGCCTCATTGAAAATATTTTAAACTTATAATTTCCCGGCTCGTTTGACTCAACCTGACATTTTAGCAGATACATCCCATATAGACAATAATTATTTTTTCACTGAGTTTAAACCTAGAAAATTTAAAATCTTACAACTTAGACTAGTGCTAATTTAACCTTTCCTTGAGAGAAGTAGAGTTTCTGGATCATTAGTGTCATCAATATTTAACCATTAAGTCTGTTAGGACCAATATATACCTACAGAATGGATGAAAATATTCCTTTTTCACAATGAAATTTTAATGGTATTTAGGGCGCTTTCAATTTAGACGTTTCATGTCGGACAGCTGCTACACGTTTACCGTACTGCAGCCAGCTGGTTGCAGTACGTTAGCAGTCCGACAACAAGCGCCTAAATTGAAAACGTATCTAGCTGCCGTGCGATTGTATGCCAGTGATGCGCTACTAAACACCGCACCATTCAACACTGAATTGAACACCTAATGCTTGTGACGTTGCCGTCCTGTTGTTGACCGTTCGCCGCACGGTTGCTGCACCGCGCGCTTTGTATGAAAAATACGATCGTTCGTGTGGTCACATAAATTGAAAGTGCCCATGGCCCCAAAGGTTTTACAGTAGACGTCCCTAAACTAGTGAAGCTTGAAGATCAGAAATTCAAAAGTCCCATAAGCTAATGCACTACGAAATTCCGTGCATACAAATATACACACAATAGAGAGTACCCTTTTACCATTTTTAAAAGGATTAGTTTTAAAGTGATGGCATTTGAAGTCCATTAAGTTTCGGTGTTCTACTACCACAGCGGCGCTGACCAATATTTTTTTAATAAAAAAGATGCAAATGTAACACTCTGCAGCAACAGTGACCAAAAAAACTGACAAAGCGCGCATATTTCCGTACAATTTTTAACGCGAACCGTCATTGCCAGTAAAAAAATACCGACGCCATGTTAATAGAACATTTTTTGAGTGTTAGCAACACTGTCGTTTGCCGGGAGTCGATCTAAATTCAAAACGCCAGCTTCGTGTCAAACGGCTATTCTTTATTCGAATATATTTTTCGAATTCGGAACATAATATAAGGCGACCGTTAGAAATAATCGCTTCCACGTACGACCTTTGTTATAATGGGATGCCTTCGTAATTTTATTGCGTTATAAAATGCCGTTTTGTTTTGGTGTGACTGCTAAGTATTGGCGGAGAATGTTTCGTTCTAATTTATTGTTAGGTTGATAATTTAATTTTACATTCAAAAGGCCAGTTTGTATATAAATAAGGCGATATAATTGGCGTCGTTTGTCGAAATGTAGGGCTATTTCTTTTTTAAAAATATCGACCGTATCTTGAGTGCGTTCATTAACAGAGCCTTTAGTCTCTAAACAAAGTGAAAATCTATCAAATAGTTACTCGAACTATCAAAAAGCCAATAACCCAACCCGTACTAAACGTTTGTAAACTTTCGTTAGCATTACTGCTCTGCAGAAGGAGGCGGACACCTGCCACTCCTCGCTGCGGACCATGGACTGTACCAAAGTCCGGCGCGAGTAGCTGTTACTGCTGATTGCCTCCACGAGGACACAGTGTTGCTCCGCCCAGGCGAGGTACACCTCTACCGTATACTCCACCGTGTCCTCCGGGCATTTGTTCCCCACAAATCTGAGGCACGGATTGCCATACAAACTATGTTCAAAGAAAACACTAGATCCAAGCTTCAAAACAACCTTAATCCCAGTCTTATCAACAATATTACAGCATCTACGTGCAACACCTCATCAAAGTCTGTCGTTCAAACTGCGACAATATCGTTCAAGATAACCTGATCAAGTTGAACGCTTGATATTGTTCGCGGAAACTTTCAGTAAACATGCATAGAGTTGCAAGGTAGTTGAGATTGTGAAACACTTTAAGAATATTGTGACCTTGAGTTGGAAAATAGTGTAAGCTCTCACGTACGGGCACATAAATAGGCCATCTTCTGGATTAGGACTTTTTTTATATACACTATAACGCAGAAGAGAGTAAAAAAATTGAATAGGTATTAGTCAAAAAATTCTTTCCGGTAAAGCAAACGGATCTATATCACAGAAATGCTTGTTGAAATTATTCGGAAGGCGAAAACGAGGGGAACGTAAGTCAGCAGTGATTTGAGTGGCAAATAGAGGTCTTGCGCGCAGCTCTCTTCATATTTTAAGGTTGTTATACCCCTTGCAATTATTATAAATACTATCATAGTACCTAACACTGCATATTTCGGTAGTAACCTCCCAAACTAAAATCCTATTACAGTGTTTTCCACGAACCCTTTACTAAGAGCTGTTGTAGCGCTATATTTCATTGTTGGAGTCGAAACTTGACTACTATTCCCTGTATTTCTTGTTTCACAACAAAGCTGCATTTCTAACAAGGAAACGGATGCAAGAATGCTTTTCGTGAATTCATAGTAAAGAAGAAATTAGAGTCCCTTCGGAGGGTCAGTTTCGGTATTAATCCCCTCGAGCGATGATTGTACATACGTCTGTACAACTTGGATGTCCTTGAAAAATGCTTAATTTTCGTGTTTTCTGCAAGTTTGTACGAAAGTTATTTGGTCGAAAATTTTGATTTCTTTACATATTCTTCTATATATATATATATTATATTATTTGTTTTTCCTAGAAAAATCCGAAAAAAGTTTATCAATCAATCAAAAATATTTTATTTCACATAGGCCTTCATGGTTACTTATAAAACGTCAGAAGCTAGTGCACGGTTCCAAATTGGTCGTTTCCTATGGAGAAGAACCGGCAAGAAACTCCATTGCCTCCGTTTATTTTTTGTTTATGTTTTTGGGGATTTACGTAAACAGTGCAGTTTTCCGTCAATGAACCCCTTGCGCTCGAGAGGTTATAGGAATGTTTACAATCTCGTCAGGGAGTAGGACTTCACTACATGGACCCAGTATGGATCGGTAGATGTCACAAATCTTTGTACTTTTTGATACTGGGTCATTCCAGTTTCCGAACGACTTTTTATTTATTTATTTAAACTTAATGTACAATAGTGGTATATAGGCGGACTTAATACAAAAAGGCATTCTCTACCAGTCAACCTTTGGGTTAAAAAAGGCAACACTGCAAATAATTTCAAACAGAAAAATAATAGACGTTATTTATATTAAGAAAAATTTTGTTTACCGTTTTGAGAACATGGGCCTTATCATGACGTTTCAAAATGGAAAATGTGCAAAAAATAAAGAGCGATGTAGCTATATCCCGTTAACTGTTCAGTTTACGTCGTCAAGTAATGATAATTTTAATTACAGAAAGTAAAGCTTACGACACAAAGAAAATTTGACATCACACTACACACTAAGTGCTCACACACCACTTCGTATCGTTTGACATTGCTTATAGCGATAAGACTGTCCAACCCTTTTAATTTTAAGCTCCTACAGTATTTTTTTAAGTATACAATAAATAATATACCTATCTATCTATTTATTAAAGCCTGAATTAAAACCCATGACATACAACTCCTGAGTCAAGGGCCTTTATTACTGAGCCACCACTGCACACTGTAACAAAATTTAAAAGAAAATAGAAAAAAAAAAGAAAATAAGCGTAACATCTGCACAAGTCAACGACCATTGTGGACAATTTGAAAGCTATTTCAATTAGTTCCAAATTGAATCTTTAAATGTAAAATCTTAAGGAAAACTCCTTTCTTTATTCTCATTACATTCGACGTCTCAAGTTTCCACGCTTTTCTTCACTGCCCCCTTAGCATCAAAGCGAAACGCACTGAAATAAAAAAGCACATTAAAAGCAATAAAAATGCTTTGCAAAACCAAATTGTTATTACAAAACATTTCATAACCTAACCACTCTATTTAACAAGGCACAAGGTTGAGATTCGTCCAACTTTAAGTTGTCGAACGACAAATAAAATGAAGATCGTTGTATCGCAAATAAAGGGGCCATTCTGAATTTTTACGCGAACGTATAAAACATGTCTTTACGACTCCTGCTCGCCTGGTACTTTTATGATACAATAGCATTTACCGTTTCTGCTTTTACCAATCGATTGATACTCACATTTGTGTCGTTACGTATGTTTATCTTAAGTATTTGAGGGTTTTAAGTAAAAGTTATCACATACTTACATTGACACTTAGGGCCGTAACTTACTGGACTTAGCCAGGTCATGATGTCAAAAAAATTGTATGATTGATTGCGTGACCAACAGTGTTTAGATGAGGTATACACCACATGTATTGGACGTCCGGCAATCCAGTAATATAATCGACCGTACCAAGCCCCAGTCATCCACAAAACATAGTGATCCACGCGCCACTGAAAGAGATATCAGCAAACCGTAGCTCTACCATGAGTTTAAAGCAATAGTATTTATCGATACTCGATACCCACTACGTAAATATTGTATGTATGGCAAAGTTTGGTTCCGTAAGTAACCGCTAGAGGCGCTGTAAAATTTGCCTTACAAAATATTTACGTATTCGGTATCGAGTATCGACAAATACTATTGCTTTAAACTCATGGTAGAGGTGCAGTAGAGGTCCAGCCAGCAATTTAGAAAACACAGCAACATAGCAAAAAAAAAAAACAAATTTCCATTAGTGCAGCTTTTCAATTTTTTTCAATATGCATCCGTCAATTTGTCATTCAAACATAAAACAACCTTATCGAGTGTTGTATGTTTTAGCCGTATGGGATGGGGTGGGTGTTTTTTTTTAGGTGGCTAATCATCTAATGACTTTACGCATTCCATACATTGGCGAGTCAATCGTCATCGTTGTTAGATACATGCAGCAAGCGCAGGGAACAAATCACGAGTGACGTCTATGACACGTTGGCGCGACAAGCCAGTCACTGACATTCCCCGCCCAAGAGACCGAATATTTGACTTCTGCGCAATTACTTGAAGCTAGCGGTCAAAATTTCTACCGATAACTATACGGTCGGTCAAACACTACCATGGCTTTTGAGTTTTCATATGACAAGCGCGACCGAACGTACGAACTGACGTTTCCTCCGGGTGATCTTCACAATGGTGACACCCAGGACCTACCACGGCCTGTTCCAGGGTCAAGGGTAAAGGGCAACTGAAGAGACACACGTGAGTTTTAGTCAATAAAAGTCCGATACTCCGTATGATTACTTGACATGACAACTGAAAAAAATGGGTTTGAAATAGGTAAATAAGGTGATGAGATTGGACTCCTCATCGATTGGGTCTAGATATCATCAAATAGTTTAAATACCGGCACGAACCTTGAGCGCTCGTCGAAAGAGTTAGGATCAATTTGCGCATCATACATATCGTAGAGTCAATCACTGTAACTACATAGATGTACTCCCAGCTCCCGCGTCTGAATACTTCACTTCTCATTCAAGTATGCGCGATTTCAAGTTCAAGTCAGCGCTCAAGATCCGTGCCGGTATTTGTACTTGCTATTCCATGTGGCAACACTGTCACTTTCTGGGCACTTCACATATTATAACAATCTGAATAAGTTTTTTGATGACTAATAAGTTTTATTTAAACGCGTTTGTATCTATCATTAGAAATTTATTTATTCTCCATATCTACTGAACAAAGTATTTCAAACTTAGGATGCGGAAATGATCCAAAAAGTAGCCTTAGAACGCAATGGACTAAAGGAACTTGAGTCTTCGTCAGTAAAAGTCCCTCTCCACCTAAAGCTGAAGAAGTTATTTGGTCACCTAAAAATCATAAAAAGTACTTAACATTTCTCCGTAGCTAAGAAGCAATACATACGTAGTGTATAATAGTCAAATATGCTTGTAATACATATCACAAAAGGTTTTGTTTTATGTCAAACGATAAACAACTGAAAAAGAGCCTTCAAGAAACCGCTATAACAATAAACTGAAAACCGCGCGAACACACTTGGCAAGTTGTTAAAAACACGCACAAAAATATCGAATAACATAGAAACTTTAGTTATACCCCTCCCTCCATCGCCCCCCACACAGTAACGGGTCGTCAATGAAGCTCCTAATATAAGGTTGTTGCTTTATTACACCCTGCAAGTTATTGCCTACGTAATGACGCGTAAACTTACGTGGCACCGTAAATAATATCTTCATAGCAATCCTAGCTTTATCACAATACAAACTGAGGCCATTTTTGATTGTATCGTTTAACCAAATAGGGTTGTATAGCTTTCGGGTACTTTCGGGTTCGGATATCCGAAATAGTCTGGACCGAAATTTGAATTTGGATTCCCGGAAGGGTACCCGAGTTATTCGCGGAATGAACGCTTTGGATTTGTCGATGTCTACGTTGGTTATTGTGAAATGATAATATTATTAGAATCTTTGTATTGATGGAGTTGTGTGTGGAAACGGTATTATTCCCTTTTGAAACATGTATGAGGACTTCCGATTAAAATTCCTACATTATAAATAGAAGGTTATTATTTTCATTATTCATATTGAGTACCGTGCAGAATTAATTATTGAGTGAATACTTAATAATTAATTCTGCATTGTTTACTTATTCATTAATATTATTTTATAATAGAATTTTTCTTATTCAGTTTTCCCTATAATAAAATGTAGTTGCTCATAACAATTAACAATGTCTCTTGCAATGTAACTACGAGAATGCCGTATAACAGTAATCGAAATGCCTTTTGTGAAAATAAAAAGGTAATTCAATTTAAAATAAGACCATCATGCGCAAAAGTAAAGCACCATATATCCGCAAAGTCACGAATTATCCGATAACCGAAATTATTGACAACACTAACCCGAAATATTACAGGAAAACAGAAAAATATGGGTAGCAAAAACTACGATATGTGTTATTGGTGCTTTTGTCAAATCGACCGAAAATTCCAACAATTCTCGATGTACTTGTAAAAGTATAACGTTGTTATATGCCTGAGTCTTATAGCAGGCAGATTGGGAACCGAGTATTGTTTTATCACAAATCAAGTACGCAACTTTTTTTTTTGGTGGGAAAATCATCTGGTGACATCTTCCGCTTTCGGGCGGAGCGTGAAGGTGTATGAGAGTTTTATTGACCCATTCCTGTTCCTTCGCTGCCTTTCATACCAGGGCCGAATCTTCCTTTAAGAAGCAGAACCCTTAGCCCCAGTAGGTTTCGACCCTACTGTGGCCCTACGGTTTGCTGATATCTCCTTGAGGCGCGCGAGAAACAGTACGCGCCGTTAACAGTTTGGGAAGTAAGGCAACTTGGCTCGTGAATATATTGGCATTTGGGCTATAGCCTCGGTGATCATTGTACCAATAGTTATGTCAGTCAATGACTTAATAGCCACAAGCCTCTACCAACTTCTTATGAGGTTTTCGCTGGACGGCTGGATCAATTTTAGGACATACATACATACATACATACATACATACATACATACATTCCACAACTATCACACAACGCCGTCTAGTTTCAAGCTAAGCAGAGCTTGTGTTATGAGTACTAGACGACTGATATACATACTTATATGTTTCTAAATACATACATATTATAGATAAATTACACCCAGACACAGAACAAATGATCGTGCTCATCACACAAACATTTGTCCTGGGTGGAAATCGAACCCGGAGGTCGTGCATAGCAGTCAGGGTCACTAACCACTAGACCAACAGGCCAGCCGAATGTGATTCAAAAAGTAGTACTTCTGGACACGGCTCGAATTGTAGGCATGCCTATTCTGCTACCCAGCCTGAGTCCCAGCAGTGGGAACATTAAAAAGGCTGATGATGATGATGATGATGAAGTGATATTTAATTAAGTAACAGTTAAAGTAATGTGATAACAAAAAAAAACATACATATTACTACTATGTAACCTAACCACTAAGTAACCTGTGTTATAGACATCAGGTATTTAATCAAATTGGATGCTTTAAATTCAGAAAGAAGAAAGAAAGAAAAAACTTTTATTCGTACCTCACACATACAGTAGAATTCGATAATATATGTAAATAATAGGAAACACTTTAAAATCTGTGCAAGGCCAAAAGGGCGCCTAACTCAGCATATGCTGCGATATTTAAAAAGATAAACAACGCAGCGCTGGTATTCTGTTAGGGCCCGACAGTTGACGACTGTCAGGACATCAGTTTGCCTATAAAGTGAGTTTAATGGATGATTTATACAACTTGATCTATTTTAAAAATATGATTAAATATTAATTATTTTAATAAATTCTGGAACCAGTGGTAAAAAATAAATGTAAATCAGCGGTTGGAACTTCAAAGATGGATTCTGTGAATATTCAGGTTCTTCAGAAAGTTCGCAGAAGGTTCTCTTTACAGAATTGCAACTTACAGAAAATAAGTATTGTTTCTTAAGACTTCTCTTAAGGCCTTTTTTACAAGAACAGTTTATTTTTCCGGGAAATACACATGTATATTTCTTGAAAATATCTGTAATATAGGTAGTTCTTTTTTGAGGTCTAAGAGCTAAATTTCACTGAGACACCATGGCCGCGTGAACAGTCGCCGCTACCAACAAAATGTATACAGCTCTATAGAGAGAGTTACTCACCTGGTGTCCGTTTGGTTGCGCTACTAATTTGGTGGCACGACCAGCTCGGACTTGTGACTCCGGAGTCTGTATGGTGTTCCGGTGGAATATAGCCATGAAATCAACAAATAATATGACTGTGTGTAGCAAGAAGGAGTGTTTGATTTTTGACTGACTAAACTAAAACCCACCTTGATTCTTCAGTTACTTTTTGTGACAATTTTCTAACGCCTAACCTTTCACTAACCTCTAAAATAACCTTTCTAAAACCCCCAAAAAATTACCATAAACAACAACAAACTACCTTCGATATATTTTTCAAAGCCAAACTTAATACAATGAAACTGATTTGGAAATCAAAGCAGCTATGTTGGAAAACTTTCTGCTAGTGTCAACGCGTTCGGACAAGCTGTAGTTGAAAATTTATACTTTGAATTAGATTTCGTCAAGTGGACTAGTTCGTTTGTTGATATATTTTGAAGGGAAAGTCTTTGGGGAATATGGAAATTGTGTATTTGTAAAGTGAAACGTGTTTGGTGACACTCCATGGGCTTTGTTAGACAACTGTGGGATTGTTCGGAGTTACTGAAGTCCCTGAACGCAAAGGGCAACTGAAAGTGCACAAGTGGGCTTTAGTTAGTAAAGGTTTGAGACACCCTTTGGCTCGCAAAGCGGGAAAAGTTATAGAATAGAATAGAATAAACTTTATTGTACACCAAAACTGCAAGTTTGCAAGTTATAAACATTGCTTGACTACGATCCCACCTGATGGTAAGCAGTGATGTAATCGTTGATGGTGAGGTATACTAGTTTATTAAGAGCCTATTCACTCTTGCCTTAAAGACACCTAAATTATAATCAGACGGGAAGACCGCAGCAGGCAAATTGTTCCAGTCTCTCGATGTACGCGGTATAAACGACGAGGCGAAATGCTTGGTCCGGACCGTAGAGGTTTCAACAAGTGAAAGCAACATAATATGTAATAAATAGATAAATTAATCAATAGTCCAATAATTCCAATGTTATGCTTGAACTAATAATGTGATTTATAATAATTAATTAATTTAGAATCCTAACCTATTGTTAGATTTGGTAGTAGAATAAAGGGCTATTTTATTTTATTTTTATTCTAGCCTTGAAGGGACCTTAATTATAATCGACTGGCTTTTGCCGGCGGTTTCACCCGCATACTTAAAATATAACTTATAATAATAATTTTCTTTATTCAGAAAACAATAATCCATGATGGTTAGTAACAATTAGAACTAAAAACTTATATCACTCAGGAATAAAGCAGCTTTCTACTGGGGAAAAAAAATTTGCAATCAGACTAGTATTTTCAGAGATTATGTACCCCTTACAAACAAAAAACAAACTTTACTTTTTTATAATTTTAGTGTAAATAATACAAACTTGATTTTGTCCATACTAATAGAACTAGTATCATTTTTATTCTTCTTTACTTTATAACTTTTTTTCTTGAAACCCTTATCCTCAAACGTCATATTACTGGAGCAATTTAAGGGAAATCAGAAGTCCGATGGTCCAAAGTTCAGAGCTTATTACCGTTCGAATCCATAGTTAGTAGTTCGATTAAAACTTAACCGTTCCTGCGATGTGATAACTTCGAGAAATAACTGAAAATAAAACTTTAAAGTAACTTATTTTAGTTGTAAAACTTTGTGAAGGCAGAGTTTATTAGATTTGTGACGATTTCTTGGAGAATATAGGTTTTTAAAAAACGACTTTACGCGTCAATTTTTCCTTCAATATAAACTAGAAGAGACCGGTGTTTCCTAGCTGACTACTCTGAGAAGGAATACCGAAACAAACTCAGGAGTCAAAATTTCAATTATAATCCATACAGCAAACATGTATTGATCAAATTATATGAAAACCATGCAGAATGGTGTCTGAGATGATCTTTTGAAGAAAGAACCACACAGATTTGAGTGGACCTGTCCAGTCCGTGCAAGCATTTGTCAGTATTCATGTAGCTCAACTCGGGACTTCTAAGGAGCTCAAGGCGCTATGAGTTAGGTAACATATATTTTCGTGAGATATGTGACATATATTAACGTGATTGGATGGAGGAGGGAGGCCAAAGTAAAGATGGATGGATTGTGTGAGGAGTGACACGAAAGAAAAGAGAGTCAATGATAGCGTGACTGCTAACAGAATAGAATGGAAGAGAAAACAATTTGTGCCGACCCCAAGTAGATGGGACAAGGGTAGGAAGATAAGTACATTTTCGTGTGACACCACCAGCTGCCGCCACCTAGCTGTCAAGTCTTTTTCTTTTTTTTTACATTACATATGTGAAATAGTTTGTATACATGACGTTGACCTCTAACTTTTGCCAGTGATGTTGATGTCTAACTAATCATCATCATCTTTCTGCCCTTGTCCCGTTTTATGTGGGGTCGGTGCAACACATTTTTTTCTTCAATTCTATCCTGTCACCCGCCATACTATCAATAACTTCCTTTTCTTTCATATCACTTCTCACACAATCCATCCTTCTTCTTTTTTTCTTT
Source organism: Mythimna albipuncta (assembly GCA_929112965.1). NCBI lineage: Eukaryota > Metazoa > Arthropoda > Insecta > Lepidoptera > Noctuidae > Mythimna > Mythimna albipuncta. Next base: position 936,818 of record OV815984.1, read on the forward strand.
GGCTTCCCTTTCCCTCTCCACCCATCCACATGTATACTCATAACTCTTTTAGTAACTTGTATTTCATCCCTTCTCTTTACATGACCATACCAAGACAAACGACTTCCTTTCAACTTTTCAGTCACTGGTGCCACTTTTAAAGTTAACTAGTAATTAACTTATGTTTGGACAGATGCCTGGACCTGACGCCTCAGTGCTGCCATCTAGTGGACGTTATTTTATAACATCCTCATTATCATCATCGCAATCACTATGGCCCATCTCAAATTCATTGCTCATTTCATTAAACCGTAAATTTAAATGTAATTTCCTAGAGATACGGTCTTGTCTGCACCGTAAAAGTCAACTGTAGGTAAAAATGTAAGTGTTGTTACTTTGTATGATTTGTAAAGTGAAGTTGATGGCTGCCATCTTGGTTTTATTTTTAGGGGTTTCGGTTTTGGGTGATATGCATTTAGAGTGGAAAATAAAATGGGATAGATTTCAGTTATCATATTGCTTGGATTTTTGAACGCAATTTTTTTGTGAAACTTACTAGGATGACTATTAAGAAAGAAGTAAACAGCTAGGGCACACGCGTTTCACGTACGGAGATCGGGCGCGTTGATCTTCATATTTTTATAGGGCAACTAGTCTTGTAGAGCAACATTAGATCCACGCGACCCGACGCGTCTCTTCGTACAGATCAGGCGTGACCCACGTGTGTTCAATGTAGATTCTACTTTTCCACTTTACTTACCGTTCGCAAGCCGATACCTACGGTAGCTACTAATCGCAATACGACTCTTAATGACACCCTGGGCGTCTCTTGCCTCGACTGGAGTATAGGGATTGGCTCCGTTATACGCTTTCCACCACCTTATTTGCTTGATTAGAGAACTGCTTCTTTGAAAAAAGCGACAACAGAATGATTAATAATATAAGCTATACTATTTTATTAATTTAGGGTAAAAAAGCCAATTTTAAATTTAGATGAAATCGATTTAGTAGTTGATTTTGAACATATTACTTTATCGATCGATTTATTTATTTACATAGAATGTAGTTAATAGAATTTGGTTTTAAAATATTTGACTAACTTATAAGTAGATATTAAGTTCGCCTCTGTACATTTTTGTATAAAGTATTAAATAAATGGATAAGTACTAAAATTAGTACATTTACTTAAACATATTTTAATACTTAATACTAAGTGATCATAATAAATAAATTGGACTTATCATTTAAGAACTGACAGACTAATAGCATTTTTTACTATGTTACATGTGGTATATCAGTGAAAAAAATTACGTAATCGAATCAATAAATATTCACTAAAAAAACATAAAATGATAATATTATTATTTAAACAATCAATTATCGTTTTATACAGATGATAAAAAGCTGTTACAAATTGATATAAAAGCACGCACCGGATTCGTGAACATTACTTTTTATTGAAAACATTCGATTGAAACTCTAAAAAATAATTTGGCACAATACTTGCGTAAACGATGTGTTAAAACGCTCACAATATCCCCATTTACGCGTGTTTCACGCAGATATAACTCGTCTCGCTTGAAATTGTAAAAAATTTAAACAATAACAATAAACAAGGAATAAAAACAAAAAACACCTAAAATCCCCTCCTGAACGCATTTTGGCACGATACCCACATTCCGCAAAATTTTAATAAACAGCCGGAAAAATTTGGAACTAAAAGAAAATCGTACAATTTTCTGCTTCTGTTAAGACTACTAGCGCCACCAGTGTCTGCAAAAACAAACTTGCAAAACTGTAGGTTATGACGTTCCCGCGCAAGATTATAAATTGTTGCTTTTAGCCAAATTAAATTCGGAACACTTAAGGATGAGCGAGAGGGGAGTATAGACAATTCTTATGCATGAAAGGGAGAGATGTATGGTTAGGTGTTCCGCTTGAAATCACGTCGTAAATGTGTTGTTTATAGTAGGCATTTCGGAATGATGTCTTTTAATAATATCGTTGTGTGGTGATAAAACTGTCCTTATAGCTTCGGTGTGATATGTTAGTGTGGGAGGTTACCCTGCAGGGAGGGGGGCTATTAAAAGGAGTACAATATGTTTCGACAAATTATTGCAGGCGCGCAGATTTATGGTGTTTTGTATTGGAGTAAAGATATGCAAATATAAATAACTTTGTTTTGCCTCATATTCAACAAGGATTTTAATATAATTATAAAATAAAAAAGAATATCCCTTTAATTTCTTGCTAATAAAAATAAAGTGAGTAAAAAAAACTAAAATTAATCTTAATCGTAATATAATATTAATTGATTATTTTACCAGAACCCCATCGTTGCTGAGCGCCTTCTCTAAGGAACTCCATTTTTTTTACATAATTGACCAATAAATAACAGAAAAAAAAATATTGAAATTTTTCGAGTTTTCTTCAGAATTATGAATTCATAGACTGAAATAGAACACAAAAAATGTCCTTGTTCTTAAAAACTAAAAAAATCTCGCTGTAAACAAAATGAGGAAACAACAAAATCCACGATGTAACATTTTTTTACAAAATAAATATCTACAATTACTATAATCTCAAGCATAATAAAAGATCCATTTGAAACATTTCAACAGTTATCTTAACTCGGCCATTAATAACCTACTTAACATTTATTTAAGTACATCACTATGATACCGTTCAAATAAATAGACCACTCTTAGTCTTGTCAAAATAATAAATTCCTACCTCTCAACTGTAGCGGGAACTGACAACCAACACATTATCTCACTCTAACGCTTGTCTTTTCCGTATTGCCATCTCTCTCTAATATTAATATCACTAAAAGAAACGATTTATATGGGATTCTTTTGTATAGGAATGTATTAGACATCAATCCTAGCGTGGGATCATTTATCTGGTGCTACTTCCTTTTGTGAGATCTGATGGTAAAAAAGCGGAGTTTTTTTTTTATGGGGAAATGTCTCCAAGTATGTGTAATGGCTTAAATTGGCCATATTTAGTGACATTCATTGCTCGTTTGTGAGATATGGTGAGAGAATGTTTACTTAGTAAGGATGTTCTCAGTGGTTTTTTATTTGTATTTATCATTTAATAGTGTCGTTTAGATCTTGTTTTCTTTTGTAAATGATAACAAATACGGTATTTTTTTTTTGTCATAGGGTTGTTTACTAATTTATAGAACAAAAAAAAAATCTAGTCCACTTCACCGTTTGCTAACAAATAAAAAATCAGCGCTCTTAATTTAAGCTCCATTATAAATTAATAATTAAAAATATTGGTTTTTGATTAACAATTAATTGTAATAAACTTTACGCCAATCAATATGGCTAGCCTTTTTAACCGACGGTTAAAGTATTATTTAGAATAAAGTCATTACATCCAATAGGGGTCCGGACTGTTGTAGTCAATATGTTTCACATTAGAATTATTATATTTTTATTTCCTTTAATGTATGTATCGATTATGAAATTAATTCTATTTTGTAGTAATAAAATTGCTTTCTTAACTTCTGGCCTGCACTTCTACTTTTTTTTTTTCGATTTTTATTTAAAGTTATTTTATCCAGTCAGAGTTTTTTTTACAAGGCCATAAAAAATAACCTCCATGAACCGAGGCGAAGGTGGTATATCTGACCATGTTCGCGGGCCAAACTTGGTGGCCAGAGATCGCCCTAGATAGAGAAGTTTGGAAGGAAAAAGAGGCCTTTGCCCAGCCTTTGGACATACAATAGGCTAATTAAAAAAAAAATGTATCTTGGTTAAAAAGTTATAGTAACAAAAACAAAATAGCAATTACACGTCCAAAATACTCTTAACCAAAGGGTGTCAGAACTAGCTATGAAGAAAAGACAAACTATCGCGTAAAAGAAAAAAAAAGAAAATAAGAAATGTCAGCGAACAACGAAACCCAGATGTAGGTCAACGTAATCTGCAGGTGCTAGAAGAGCCTTTTTGTTATGTTCGTTTATATAAAGATACTAGGAAAGGCAGCGTTGAGTTTTTACTGCATTTTCAGGTGTTATGTTACAAAAAGCGGAATACTTTTCCAGTGCAGTAAGTCTTTTGTACTCGTGTTAAAATATTTTGCATGTGTTTTTCTGAGTCGAAAATCTTTGTTTATTTAGCTTTAACTAGTTTAAAATTTAGGGTTTTATTCTCAACGAATAGTTTAGAGAATGTTCTCAATGAATAGATTGCTTCTCGGCAAGCGTGGTCCATCGTCAGCTACATCATCGCTTACCATCAGATGAGATTGTGGTCAAACGCGAGCCTATCAATTATAAAAAAAGAGATGTCAGAAACCGATCTGTACTCCCGGAACGGTTCAATAACCGAAGGGCGTTATCATCCCCCCTTACTTCGCATTGTGCCGGCTGTTTATCTATCTATCGTAACTTATTTACTGTAGCAACAACTAAAAAAAAAAAAACTGGGCAAGTACGAGTCGGGCCTTGAGTAAATAGTTCAATTCTGGAATAGAGACCCTAAAGACTTTCCTGAATAGCAAAAAAAAATGTAACGTACCAACAGATTTACAGTTTTCAGATTTATTCTTATACTTGTGCTATAAGACCTTGCTTAATGCCAAATTTCAAGACTCTGGGGCCCTATGAATATTGATTTCTTCGAAAGTATCGAAATGTACGTCTTTTTCCACTTTACGTGGCAAAGTATTTGTTTTTTCTTGTTACCTGTAATTTATATATATCTTGTTAACTATAAGTTATTAGTCTGATTTTTTTTTATAACTTTAAGATTCCATAGACGTATTGAGTAGGTATACGGTTTTAATTTCAAATCAATGCCTTCACGCATTCCCGAGATAAAGGGTCTTGTCAAACAGACAGATGGATGAACAATAAAGTGATCCTATAAGGGTTCCGTTATTTCCTTTTGAGGTATGGACTCTAAAGAAACGAATCTCCCAACCAAAAATCTATGACAGTACCTTTAACAGAGACAAGAAAATAGGTAAGAAAGAAATATTTACACTCAAATGATTTTTTCACAATATGTAGTATGCAAACAGTTTCTTTATCACCATAACCCACACACATGCACACCAGTACATCACCCATTTTCTTCGAACGGCACCCTTCTAACAACAATGTATGTTTCTACAGCAAAATCTTCTGTCCCATCCAGCGCACTAAATCCTTGCACGACAGCGCAGCATATTTCAGACAAGTTTACGATTTGCCTCGTAAACACAACGCAAGAGTTATGTTTCCGATGCACCATGCATCACGGTGCTGTTAACAAGGATTCTTTATAATAGCGTTTAAATATAAATATTGATGCATCTTTTGACAGAAGGTCGTATGTCAGAGTTCTGTTTTAGCAAGATTTATAATAGAAACACGCTCTTCTGAATTTTTTTCACTCTGAAAGTAAAATCCATAAAAAGCTGTTACGAAATTAATGGAGCGACATCTATAACGCCACATAAGAACTAAAAAGTCCAAAATCCTGCAACGCAGTAATAGAATTCTTCGAGCGATTAGAGCATATACCATCATCATTATTTCAGTCGAAAGACGTCCACTCTTGGACACAGGCCTTAAGCAAGCGTCGCCACAACAACTGATCCTGCATCGTCATCTCTGATCTGATCTGCGTCCGTCCACCACATGTCCACGACTCTCACCAGGTCGTCGGTCCACCTTGTGGGAACTTTTCAGACCCATCAACCATCAATTCTACGAGCAATATGCCCACTGCTATTTTAGTTTGGCGAATCTTTTCGATTGGAGCTCAGCCAGAAATCAACTATTTATCGCGCAGTTAGTTACCCAGATCAGAGAAAACATCGGTCTGGTCTGAGGATCCTCTCTTTTCAAAGGAGATTTGCGAGACCCCAATCCGCGTACCTCAAAACTAATTTCTGTAAGAAAAAACTTTACAGAAATTAGTTTTAATAACAAGAAGGCGTCAAAAACTCCTCCGCATCACTGTCGACTGGGCGTATTTACATTCTATACATGGCCTGAACGCAGCCTTAGGAAACTGCTCACGTTTACTTTGTATTCCTATTTTTAGATCTGCAATTACAATATATACAGGGAATTTCTCAAAAGGAAACCCGTAGTCCTAGAACGCAAAGGGCAACTGAAGGACACAAGTGTAGTTTTAGTCAGTAAACGTCTGACACGCCTTCCCACTCTGCCCAAGAGTGGGAGATGTCTTTGATTCCCACAAGTATGAAAAAGCGGCAGCACAGCACGTCGATTGGTTCTACAAGAGTCTCCAAACTTTCAACGAAGATTTTATTAATATTTTATGCCTACGTAATTTTCTTTCCTCTTCAACATTTCGCCGACCTAAATTTACTCGTCTCTCAGCCAATATATTAGATACTATTTCGGGATTATTATGCTAAATTGAACATACCAAACTGGTGGGACGTGACCAACCCTTCAAGGAAATCAGGCATGATGTTATACACTGCTTATATTAGTAGCCTAATGGTACAAAATTTGTAGAAAAATGTTCCTAGTGCTATTACCATTATAGGTCGGAATTAGGTAGAGTATTTATGTATTTGCATTGAAATGTTTATATTAATGTGGATATTCCCAGGATTACCAATAAATAATAATAAAAACCTCAGAGAAAGGTAAGACGCAAGAAACAAAGATAATTCTAAACTTACAATATTTTTAGATCTCTCTATGTCAACTGAAATAAAGTTAACAAACTTAGGTATACACTTCCTCCTCGTCGTTATTAATGCAGAAAAAAAGTTTTCTACTATATTTCTGAAAAAGTGTCATAAAAAATATGTTCTTTAGAACCAATCTCGGGATTTGAGGCATATCTACTTTACTCTTTTGCTGTATGAAACCGGTTATGTTTTACCTAATTCCGACCTCTGATTATCACACATACACTATTTTATTTACATTAAGTACAGGTATATTTTATTTACCATCATCCGTACGTCACAGCGGGGTGTCAGCTGAAAACCAGCTGACACCCCGCTGACGCCCAGCAATTGCTGAGTTGGCGACCCTTTCAGTTCTTTTTTCTGCTTCTGGACTGGAGTGATGTCACAGCGTCTTTACCTTCCGCAAGACACAGGTCTTCACCGGACATGCTTTGTTTGAGAGGTTCAGATTCAAACAGAAGTAACGCCCGGCTATCACTATTGTGCGGACCGTCTGGAGTACACAGTGGAGCATACGGTATAGGTGTTCCGCGCTTGGGTGGAGCGCCACTCGTAAGGCGGTAGTGACTCCACCCTAGAGAAAGAGAAGCGATTAAATGATTTCCCTCCTTAAAAGAATCAATGTGTCTTTTTCACTTAAAAATACCTAAAATCTGCAACAATCACCCAGACACAAAATAGCACTCACTCTGAGCCCTACGTCCGTGTAACCTCGTAAAAATAAGTCAGCTCGTAAAACTGGCTAGAAACATGAAACTACCCACATTCATGATCTTTTACTTGTCAGTTCGGAGGTCGTAACTGTCCTTGGGGACTAATAGATTCTCTCCAAAGTAGTCTCGTGGAAGACGACAGGTTTGCACTAGACTTAGTTGTGAGAGAGATCCGTTGTTTTGTAGTATAAGTGGAGAAAAGATAAATGGAATGGAGTAATAGTGTAGTATAGTCAGCAGCGATTTGTTTGAATTTTAAGTCTTAATTTTCATACAGTAAGATTTAGATTCTAATTGTTTTCCACCTTAAATGTAACTAGTTAATAGGTTAACTTACCTGTACAAAGATTTCACAAAGAAGTCTGACACTATTACTACACTATTTAATTTATACAAAGTAATGCGACTCAATAGCAAGCTAAATTGTATATGTTGCCAACAGTTACATTTTGTTTTTGTAAAAGTTACGGTGGCCAGGTGAGGAGAGCCGGTCATTCCAGTGGTAGGATAGATGATAAGCAGTGATGCAATCGTTGATGGTGAAGCGCACTAGTTTATTAAGAGCCTATTCACTCGATCCCTGAAGACTAGTCCACAAAAGGTTGGACAGAGTGCTTGCTGCTTAGCATTTCTGTGTAGGAACAGAAATGTGTTACCCACAGTGGCACTTTCAGTATCACCGCTGTGTCTTCAGACCGAAGCCTACTGCGGCAATTGGTCGAGATTTGAAAAGGAAAACTGGAACACCTTGCGTTCGCGTTTTGAAAGTTGAAGGTATTGGATGATTTCTCAGCTCAAAAAAGTGATACTTTCAATACGTGTAACTTAACTATTTTGGTGTACTATAAATTTTATTCCATATGTACTACTATTCTACTGTCACATGTCACAACTAAATTGGACCACTGACTGGATTCTGAACAGTAGGAGCCGGAGACAAGGTAGGCCTAGGAAGAGGGAGGCCGGCGTGACGAATTGGACTCCTACCTAAAGAATTGATTAGAATTAGCTAAGGATAGAGAAAAGTGGCAGAATGAAAGAGGGGCTTTTGCCCTGGGGCAGAACACAAGAGGCTTGTAATAAAATAATTCTACTTCTCCGTATAAATTCCTTAGCAAAAGCCAACTGTCTAGATTTCATTCAACCATAAACAGCTGAGATGATAATGTAACAATTATTCTGCTATTTTCGTCTCCTTACCGAAAGTAGCGATGTATTATTAATACGAAATGGCGAAACGTTAACGCTTGGAGCCAAAATAAGATTATATATATATAGGATATACCAAGTTAGGATTTTCTCTGTGGGAAAATACATGCTAAAAATTTAATACTATATTACTAATGTATGTTATTAAATGTGGTTTTACTCGCTTCTGAGAGAGACTTGTAGTTTACCTAGGACAAATATTAAGGGTAGAGAGGGGGACACCAGATACGCAACGTTGGAAAGGCTCCCACAAGGTGGACCGATGATCTAGTGAGTGCAAGACGCATAGAACCATTAATTGTGGTGACATTTGGGGAGGCCTATGTCCAACAGTGGACGTCTTTTAGCTGGAACTTCCACTCTATCCGCATCTGAACTTAAGCATGGAAGGGTATTTGATGAAATCCGGCTACCTAAAAAAAGTGCTTGCGGACATGGAGATATAGATATTTTGAATGATCCGGCACACAAACATTTGAGTGAGCATTTCCAAGTCAAAAGTGGACCGTTTTAGTCAGATAAGATGATAATTTTGTCTGTTGAAGAGGCAGATTTTTACTTTTATAACTCATTTCTATATTCTTTCTTTGCTTTGCGAGCCAAGACCCAAGGGTTCTGTTTTGGACAACCTGTGGCCCCAATAATGAAGGCCTAGTAATAATAATATGTATTTATAATATAATAATAATATAATTTAATATTCCACAACTATCACACAACGCCGTCTGGTTCCAAGCTAAGCAGACTTTGTGTTATGAGTACTAGACAACTGATAAACATACCTACGAATATATATTTCTAAATATATACATATTACAGATAAATTACACCCAGACACAGAACAAATGGTCATGCAAATCACATAAATCCTGTCCTGGGTGGGAATCGAACCCACGACCTCAAGCATAGCAGTCAGGGTCACTGACCACTAGACAAACAGGCCAGTCTAAATAGCGTCTTCCGCTGACACCCACGACTCGGGTCACGTTGGCACTCTTCGAGAACAGAATCCTAAACACAGTGTCACAGGTTCCTTTCATTTCCATTGTAATTCCTCTTCATCCTGAGCAGAGGTATAGACACCAACATTGTTGTAAATATAACCAACAATCGTAAAAGCAACGTTGGCCTACAAAGTGGTCTAAGTTAAAAGTACGAGGTTTTACGATCGCTCAGCAGTAAAGTGCAACATTGTTCGCAGTTGGTAGAGATTTTGTATCGTTACGAATTATTGCGGGCTTTGTTCGGTGTATTTTCTATACTTCTGACATGACTTCTTCCGTATCATGCTATGTCTTCTCTTCCTCTTAAAGCAACTTCTGTTTCCCCGCATGAAAGTAGTAAATTACAACGAAGCAAAAGAACGGTCTATGTGAACGGGAGGTGTCCATAGAATTTCTTGCACATTCTTTTCCATAGACATAGCTACTCTTTAGAATGTGTTTTATTTTTTGATAATTTTTATTTTTACAGGTAATTGGTAGGCATTTAACCACCATTCCACCATTTGACCTGATGGTAAGCAATGATGTAAACGGCAATAGATCACGCTTGCCTAGGAGTAACCCATTTACTCTTGACTTAAAGAAAAAAGTTTGGAGCTAGCAGGAAACACAGATTCTGGTGGTAAATCCTATTCCTTAGCTAAAGGTAAAAATAATGTGGTTCCCAAACTTTGTGCGTATGGGTGAAATTAATACTTGGATTTTGTTGTTTGTAGAAGGTGGTATTTATCTAATGACTTTTATCGCTCTAGGACGGCGCGGTAAATATCAGACTTACTGACTAATACTTACTTCAGCAACTCTTTGCGATCTAGAACCACGGGTAATCTTTTCAGAAATCAACCCATGGTTTTGCTGACATCTGTTTGAGGCACGCGTGGAACACTAAGCGCGTCTGGACAGTTACCTGACAGCGAGATACTTATTGCTTGTCGTTCGCAAGCCACCGAACCCTCACGACCTTCTGCCAAGTCTTTCAGCCACACTTTCCGGCATAAAGAAAACATAGAATAACAAAACTTAATAAATTACATTATAATGTCTTCACCTATTTTCCTTGAACCAAAAAAAGAAAATCATAATGATAATGTGCTTTACTCTAAAAAAACATGGACTACCGACGGATGACGTCACGGCGACGCGTCTATCATAAATCATACGCAGGGCATTATTGGCTGGATCAGGGTGAACCACTAAATAGGATATTAACAAAAGATTCACTAGAACGAAGGAATTCTATTAAGGGCCAAGCGCCCGAAAAGTGCCATAAAACAGTGATTTTCTGAGGCCTACTCCTCCGTAACGGCTAGGTCAATTGATTTGAAAAAAATATATGTTTATTATAGATTCATGAACAATAATATCAACATTTGATTTTTTCGTGCAATCAATATAATAATATGATAATAATAATATAATATTCCACAACTATCACACAATGCCGTCTAGTCCCAAGCTAAGCAGAGCTTGTGTTATGGGTACTAGACAACTGATAAAGATACTTATATATTTCTAAATACATACATTACAATCAATACTTTTGTCAAAAAAAAATATTTAGCAATTTCGCAACTTTTCGCTACTTTTCCCTACTCCTTCGAAACGGCTTGGACTTTTGAAAACATTTTTACACATAAAAATTGGTGGTTAAATATTCTTCAAAGTGAACATTACATATGTAAATCAATCAATATCTCGCAGAGAAAATGGACTTAAAGCGCTTTCCGGGCGCTGCTGGCCGCAAATAAATGCACAGATTAGCGTACTGCCGCCTAGGCGAGTGCGAGAGTTGCGTTCACATAACTTCGGCCAGATGGTTCATGGAACTATACGCCTTAAGAAGTGGCCTCAATGTCACTAACGAACATTTTTTTTGAGTGAAGTTCATTAACTGTTTTAAATCTTCTCAAATTTAACTGGCTTGCCCCCATAGCCAAGTTACAAGCATTTCTCATGCGTCGAACGCCTCGAGTTAGCCACGCCTCCGATTCTTGTTCTGACCACGTGACTGGCCGTTGAGATGACGTCATTCCCGTACATTTTAAGTTTTCTACTAGCGTTAACGATTGCAGATTATCATCTTGGCTAGGGGTACTGTTGGTCTAGTGGTTAGTGGCCCTGACTGCTATGCCAGGATAATTGTTTGTGTGATGAGCACGATTATTTTTTCTGTGTCTGGGTGTAACATATTTACAGTATGTATGTATTTAGAAGTACATAAGTATGTTTATCAGTTGTTTAGTACTCACAGCACAAACTCTGCTTAGTTTGAGACTAGACAGCGTTGTGTGATAGTTGTGGAATATTATTATTATTATATTATTTTCTTTTTGATAACTTTTACTGCAGAATACACCGTCAGTTGAATATTTTTCCGTGAACTTGTTAAGCTTCCTTTCCTGTTAATTATATGGTGTTCGCTCGCTAGCTTATTCATTTACTAGCTTGACCGCGTAAAAGCTGAAAACTACACATCGAAAAGAAAACTATACTAAGCTCGCTCAACTGATGGAAAGCGATGACGTGGTCGAAGATGGACCATGCTTGTCTATAAATTAATCTTTTCACTCTTTGAACTTACAGACTCCCAAATAGGGTAATGTCCAGGGTCAAAATAATTACATTTCATTTAGTCCGTATTTTAGATTATAAAAAATGTCGGATACGTATTTTTTACTTTTTTTTAAAGTTACGTGTGACGTGAGCCCGTGCGAAAAAATGCAACACGGCGTGACGTCACATGTAACTTTAATGGGCTTTGTTATTATTGGTTTAATTTACAAATAAAAAAAATACGTGTCCCTTATTTTGAACTAATCTAAAAGACGGACTAATGATATTTTTTACGACCACTAGCCTATTTTAGCTATTAGAAAACGCAGACTCCGGTAGAGAATTCAACTTCTTAGCTGTAACTATGCACAATGAAAGTGTTCCCAAAACAAGTGGATCTTCTGAAAATTTCTTCTGTGGCCATTCAATCAAATCGTATTAGTCGATATGATAGATTTAGTAACAAAAGAGCGCTGATTTATGGTGTGGTGAGTCCCGCCATGATTCTCGTTATCTTGTGATAGTGAGTGTGCTAGATAAGGAGTTTTTTCTATATCATTAAACACCAAACAATGAAGTATTCTCGTCTATATTTGTACATAGAAGTTTACATAAATGGTATCTGTATTTGAAGTTCTTTTCATGTGTATCACTGCAGCATTCAGTTCCATAACACCCTCGCCTGAGGCTCAGGCGAATTCCAATTCAGTCACAATAACAGACTGTCTCCACATTTTATCAAAATGTACTTATTTTACAAAAGTACTTCTATACGAACATTGATTGATGTGTGCTACGCAGTTGCTACGTCGTAGCACACATCTCTGCTACGCAGCTACGACGCGTAGCAAACTGATAAAAAGCCATTGTATTATTAGCGTCGTTTAATATTTGACTATGTATCAGGCATGTATAGCATAAGTTATCTTTCAACATACCCACTTGAATAGTTTATTTAAGTATGTAATGTGTTTTAACAAAAACTGATAATCCTTTTCAATACATAATATTTTCTTAAAATAACAACATAAAAAAATACAAGAGACTTCTTCGTTTTTTTTAAGTCGGTTTATTCGCAATATGTAAGTACGTACCAACATTATACTGAGTGTTTTAAGGGTTTTCGTAGAAAGCTGGAAGTCTTCCATACTGCAAAGATGAGTGAGGCTTCATGTTGTAATGTAGTGGTGTAATTGTGTTGTTCAGGGCATGCAATTCGACATATATTTTCACAGTTTTTCATAGAATTGTTTTTACGCAAATATGATGTTATTACACTTTTTTCATTACATCTTGTGGATATTATTTAGGCTTCCATTGAAATCAATTTATAAATTTGTATAAGACTAAAACAGTACCTAAAGACTTCTAAAAATCTGTTATTTAGCTCAAAAATTCAAAAATATAACAAGAGTAGCCTTGCTTTAATCAAGATTTTGAATGACGACCATTTTTTCAAAAACTTTTAAGGCTTTAAAAAATCACGTACTTTTTGGAACAATTTTTGTCAAATATTCGAGTAAATAACAGAATTACTGAATGCTAACAGAGTTTTCAGGCGTTATCTTTTCGCGTTGCCTCGTCAAACATCGCATTAGATTGCGTTAGATGAAGCAACCAACTCTTAAACCATGCTCGATGTTGACGATAGGCCAGTGGAAAACGAGCCTCTTAATGTCTACAATATTAGTTTTTAATACAATTGTTGTGAGGAATCGACTTGCAAATTGTAACACAGTTCTTTCATTAATTGGCTTTTACGACACAATTAGCAGCTGATACAATGTCACTATGTCTAGCGATTTCCAAGGTGTCTTAGCAGTCTTAAAACTCCATTATTTCTTCATTTTATTAGTGACATAACAATAAAAACTCAGATCCTCGTCACAGTAGTATGCGGTCTTCACCTAAACTAAAAACTAAAGTATAAAATATAAGATTTGTAAGCGACAAACTTTGTCAGAGACGCAACCTGCGCTGTTCTAGAGAAAGCTTTTTGTAGGGTTGGCAGTATTGTGGACAAAATATTGATATAAAGATTAATTTATTAGAACTTATAATGAACTATTTTGAGCAGCCCTACGACACAAATGTTAGTTTATTTTTAATCATAAATTTCTACACGTGTGTATTTATGTGTGCTAAAAAATTTATTTTCGTATTATCTTTGTTTCTTTTTCTTTAGTATGTTTCTCTTACTTTCGTTATTTTTCTCTTTCTTTCACTCTTGGGCCTGAAGACATGATCTGGACGTTTACCGTAATGGTTAGTACAAAGAGGCATGGGAAAGCAATTCCTGCAAGTCCTCGGTAGAGGCCTGTGTCCAGCAGTGATGGTATGGGTTGGAAAAAGAAATACAGACTGTGTTGTTTTTGACTGTACAGCCAATATATACTAATATCTGTCTTTTTAAAAAGAGGAAATATTTTTGGTTCTGATGTATAAACTCAAAAACTACAGGATCTTTTAAAACAAAAACTTTCATCAATTTTTTTATGGAAACTTAAGTTTCTCTCGGTGTACTGACCACCCCGTGGAAAGCTTTCCAATACTGTGTCTTTTGGTACGCGATCGTCACTCCAGAGCAGCCCTGGCGACACTTGGGGGAGACTTATGTCCAACAGTGGGTGTCTTTGCTGACATGATGCAGACAATGTCCTATAATAACACGTAGGATTCTTTTTATCCCGGGAATGTGTTCTCTTGGGATGATTTTCTACACCATCACATGAGTAAAGTCACTGGTAGAAGCTAGTAGATAACAAATAAAACAAAAACCATTGTAGTTCTGCGTCAAGTAGTTTAGGTAAGTTCTCATAATAAAGATTTTTTTTTGCTAATTTTCACGCACAGAAGTACGTCTTTAAAAAATAAAAAATAAAACTGTTCATTCACTAAATACATGTAACATATGAAAAAGCCTTAAAATCCATGAATATGTTAGCCTAACTTTAATCATCAAAGCATTATTACTTTCCAAAGCTTTCCAACCCGTTCTACAACTTTCAGCAAAACTTCAGGAAAAGTTCCAAAAAAGTATAATTACGTTCACGAGGTTTTTTTACAAAAATTTTTTTGGGAACTTTTCGAGTCGGCAACCCTAATGCAAGTTGTAACCGGTTGAAACCAGTTTCAAGTGACACTTCTAAGTTTCTCCACAAGTGTGCAAGCTCGCGAAAAAGTTACAAAATTATGAGATTTTCATTGTTATGCAAAAACTTAGTTTTTCAATTTCGTTATTGTATGGATGTGTTTTGTGTGACTGTAATTGTTCATGTGGCTTTAAAATTTTACCATTTTTTGTGAAGTAACTTTACGTGAGTACTTGTTTAACTTAAAGAGGTATACGAGCAGATAATTAAAATTATTATATTTTTGCGCGATACTTTCATTTTGAATTAGTGATATTTCTAAAGTCATAATCTATATATTACGACTTAAACACTCCAATTTTATTTATATGTGCAGCATATAAATAAAATTGGAGTTTTTGTTTTTAATATTGAAATAACTGCTTTTTTCTACATACATATGAATATATATACGATACATAACCAAAATAACATTTTTTACAATTTTTGTCTGTCTGTTTGTCTGTCTATCGGTTTGTCCAGGCTAATCTCTGAAATAGATGAACTGATTGTGACGGGACTTTTCTGATAGGAAGCTGATGTACTAAGGAGTAACATAAGCCACTTTTATATTTGAAAAAATATTAAAATTCAAAATTCTGTAGTCCACGCTTAACTATATAAACCAAAAGCTACTGCCAGTGATTTTGGTTGCATGAAAGAAGATTATTATCTCAAACCATATATTCTAGGGATAACACATTCTATGTGCTATTCTAGGACATAGTCTAACCGCGAATTTTCATTTCAATTTGTATAGCCGTTTTGTGCGTAAAGGTGTAACAAGCATAATTATGTACACTCTTTTGCCTTTAGTCACACTAATATAATAAGATTGGAAGTGAAATTTGTTTTTTTTTTTGTTTGTAGGAGGTAATCTCTGGAAGTATTGGTCTGATTGCGAAAATTCTTTCACCGATAGAAAGCTGCTTTAATCCTGAGTGACATAGGTTTATATTATTATTTTATAGACGCGGGTGAAGCTGCGGGCAAAAGCTATTAAGTAATAAATGTCTAATGTGTGTAATGCCTTATGGTGAAAAAAGTAATCACAACTACCCTACACTTCCTACAAGCTTTCAATCATTATTTGGTTCAAACAAGTCTTTAGTTTTTTGCTTACAGCTAAAAATATTATATTTGGAGTAGTATACCTTTTGTTGCGGAAATAACATGTATAATAATGGTTTCCTCCTAAACTGTATGTATTTCCATAAGCTTTCACGTAACTATATTAAAGTAACCAAATAACTACGTTACACATACACGATTGCCGTCAATTAAGATCTTATTGCTAATGAAATAGGGTTCAAATTTAATTGTTTTATGTGTGTAATAGAATTCGCTCGAAATGTGCGTAGGTAGCAATAATTCTTCAATTAACTGAGCCTCCGGGGCGAAGAGCGTGTGTGGTGTGAAGTACAAGATGAGACGACGAGTACCACACAATTAATAATAATAATAGATTAATAATAATAATAATGATTTTTTTATGTACTTTTTAAGAAATATTTAAAAATGTAAATAATATGTATATATATATATATATAATAAATGGAATAATAATGAGATTCCTCTCTCAGGAGCCCTGACCACCGGCAGCTTGGACCCTGTTCCCGATGCCGGTGGGCTACTATTTTTTATATTTTTAAATGTTTTTTTTTATGTATTTTTTAAAAAATATTTAAAAATTTAAATAATATGTATATATATAAAGATAATAAATGGAATAATAATAATGTTAATGGAGAATGTTAATGATAATGTTTAATAGATTTGTAAAGGTACATTATGACAAGTAATATAATTAACATATTTATAATTTTTGAAGTTATCAATTTTTTCGTGATTTATTTATTTATGTATTTAATACTAGATTTTGCCCATGACTTGACCCTTGTGAGAGTCGTTCATTGGGCACAAAATTGAAGCCAGGTAAAAATAGACTTTATTTTCCTTGAAAGCCTTACAGACTCACGTTACTTTCACATTTGTAATATAATAGTATGCGTGTGTCTATTATAGTATTTATTTACACTTTATTCCTGCTAACTTTTATTAATGCACCAATTTAACCCAATTTTGTTTCCATTTCAAGTAATATCTTCCCATCCCCGGTGTATCATCATCTTAGTCAAAAGACGACTAGGCCTATGCGTAATGCGTCCATCGGATTCTCACGAGTCTTACCAGGTCATCGGTTTACCTTGTGAGGCCTTCGAATGCTATGTCTTCCGGTAGTCGTCGATCAATAACTTTTCGGCCCATCGACCATCCGATTTTATTCTACATCCCAAAAAACGCGAAATGCGATAAAGCCAATTGTATGTTACTGTGTTGAAAGATAACCTATTCCATCACAAACCCATCCCCTTCTTATCCCGCTTTGCTCATACACTTGAGCCACCCACTAATACATCAACGGTAACGCGCAAATCAGTCCGGAGCAAGCGATTTATGACTGTACCCCCACTCCGGGGTAGAGGGTGCGGGCACACGATTACTTGTAAAGTGTAAACAGCCTTTAAATTGGAGTACAACGGTGACAGGGTAGGAGATAGTGTTCGCTTACTTGTAGAAGGAATGGCTTGATTGATGGTGTTTTGTTTTGTACAGGAACATATCTTTGGCCCTTCGACCACGGCGAGTTGGTAGCGATGCTGTAGTGCGTTCGCGTCGATACAGTTACGATGCCATAGCGCGTTCGCATCTTTTCTATAGCGCTTGCAAATGCGAAAAACGCGCGTTAGTAGCGATACTGTCGCGCTTACGAAACGCGCGACAACATCGCTATAAAAAATCGCCGTGGGTGAAAAGCCTTTGTGCTTAATATGAAATGGCATATTGTCGGCTTTTTGACCAATCATATCAAGTCTAAAATGTATGGAATTACGCCAATATTTATTTTTAAGTTAAATTCCACAATTTTCAATCATAATGTGATCAATTTTCATTTTTAATACCTATAATAAATTTAATATATATAATTTTTAATAACTAAAGCGTCTTTAAATCACGCGTAAATAGATTACTTCTAGGCAAACGTGGTCCCTCGTCAACCGATTAATGATGAATGCGATTAATGTAAACCTCAAAAAAAAAAGTTTACATGCACAAAATTTTGATGGGCTCTTTTTGTATCCATTGCTGTTATAAAAGCAGACAGATTGAATCAAGAGGATGGTATAAAGTTACAAGGTAATTATTCATTAAAATAGACACTATTTTAATTCTTTTGTTCAGTAAAGGACATTTAAACGAGGGATTATTTGAGACTTAAAACCCACCGACTTTTTCTTGACGAAAACACAAAATTCAATTGTTCTCAAACCCCTAATTAGAGAGAGAGTCATTGACAACTTTTTGCTCGTTTTAGGTCCTAAATAATTTTGAAGCACCTAAATATAATTGGTCTTCGAAATTAACGGTCGTCCGTCTCTAACAGGGGAGTTAGACTAGAATTTATTAAAAAACGCCCTACTTTTCAGTCTGGATATATTAATTTCTAGGTCATCCCACCGCACTTTATTTTGGAGCCTTTGTCTGTGAAAGGTAACTAAGTGGATTAGGAAAATGGGGCGTAAAGTGACGGTGATGAATTCAAATTTGTTGGTAGGAAAACGACAAGGTAATGGAAAAATTTTTTAAAGGTTTGGCCTTGTTTTTGAGATAAACAATCATCAGATAACTTTTCCCTCTCTGGGTGAAGCGTGAGACAGTGGCTTTCACTTAGTAAAATCACCCTTTGCGTTCCAAGACCGCGATAACTCTTTCGAACAATCCAAAAGCCTAAAGTCCGACCGCTTGAGCTGTTATGTATTAACCAAACCATAAAAAATCATATCATAAGCATCATCAACCTTATAAAGTTCCCACTGCTGGGATTTAGGCCTCTCTAGGAGAGGGAATTAGTCCTAATCAACCACATGGGCCCAGTGCAGCTTGATAGAGGTCACATAACTTCGAATTTTTGGTTCTAGGATATGCCAGTCTTCTGAAGATGTTTTCAACTCGTAAGTTAAAGTCGGGCCATTTGTACGTCAAACTGTCAACTTCAGTCTGAGAAAGTGTCCTTTCAAAACAGCTCGAAGCATGAAGAAACCATTGCGAATTCCTCGAATTTTCTTCACACACAACCCAAAAAAATGCACATTTTCCCCAACAATAAAACGATAAGAAAACCCTCAAATAAAACTACGTATCCGGAGAAAATGTTGCAATACTCAGGGAATAGTGCAAAAAGGGTTAAACTGTGCAACATGGTATAAATTATGCTGTGAAAAATACACAGAAGACTTGAGATCCGACGGGACTTAAGCGCGCCTTATCTTCGGGACACACGGCCATAGAAAATTGGCAACAGACTTTTAGACAGGGTTAGCTCCGAAAGGTAGCTCAGCTGGGTGGGTTTCTTAGTCAGTAAGAGTCTGACACTATCTCCCGCTGCGCCCAAGGGCAGGGGATGTCATTTGGATGATTTTTACCCACCAAAAAAAAAAAGAACAGTCTTTTAGATTACTCTATTCACCACTAGTTTTTATTTATTTATTTGTTTAGGCTTTATACACATAACACTGAACAAAGACGTACTTAATGCCATAGGAATTTTCTACCAGTCGACGGAATCAACATGTCACGTGCAACTTAATAAGTAAATAAACAGAAGAAAGACAAATACAATAGTAAATACATACTTAGATATACAATTAAATAAATGTGTTATTGTAAAAAATAAATCCAACCAATCAGTGCTGTGATGATTCTACCAACTTTTTACGAATATACTCACGTGCCTGAAACTTACCTTTATTTTTTGCCCGCGGCTTTGTCTCTCAGGAATAAATCAGCTATTTATCGATGAAAACATTTTAGCAATCGGACCAGAGTGCTTTCAGAGATTACCTCCTACAAACAAAAAACCAACTTTACCTTTTCAAAATGATAGTGTGAATTTGTTTATTTTCTTCGTATTTTTTTTTCAGTTATTTAGTCCTCATATCACAAGCTCTGCTTAGTTTGCGACTAGATGGCGTTGAGTGATAGTTGTAGAAAAAAAATTAGTTACGGAAACATAAACTGAATAATATTCAGTGGCTGTCCATTCTCCCCGGCCGTGTGTCCCGTTATCTGAACAGTACCCAGCCGCCCCCGGCTGGTACTTACTCGCGGAATAACATTTTTGATTGTCATCCCCTTTTATTTCTGTCTTTCTTTTATCAACCCTTTGGCTATCGCGACGTAGATGAGGTTTTTTTTTACAAAAATGCTAAGTGGACAGTATTAGAGGTTGTTAGAAGATTGTGGGAAGGTTTTTATGTTGATCTTGTGTTTATATTTTCTGGTTGGTTTGTTTATGTATTTGAAATATGTATAACTAAAAGTATTTCACATAAAAATATGGGTGTTTGCTTAAAAGAAGCATCCAGTCACAAACCTAAGGTTATAATCGTGTTTAAGAAATAAATAATTTTGAATATTGGAGAAACTGTGGGCCAAAGTAGCACAATGTTGAACACACGCACGCGGCACGAAGACCTTCGTGGTCGGTGGCGTGACGAACTAGACAGTTTCGACCAGAACGATCCAAGAACAAGCCCGGGCGCGCTAAAGATGGAAAGAGTGGAGAGAGGCTTTTGCCCAAGAGTGGGACAGAACAGGCTAACAAAAAAAAAAAATTGGATTTTTGGTGGATTACATACAATACTAGCTGACTTTGCAAACTACGTTCTACTACATAAATAAAGCAAGAAAACAATGGGGGGTCGGAATAGTGGGGTAAAAGATAGCTTGCGATATTATTCACAAAGATATGCCAAATATTACTATACTCCAAAAAATTTCTTCTTTACTAGGTATATAAAATTTCATTCTTCATTGTGTGGTTTGCTGTCAGAAAACCCAGTTGTGGGTTAACCTCGCCTATGTACATCAACTGTTAATTTTGTAACTGTTCTTTTGAATTGTGTGAAGAATAAAGAAAAAGAATAAAAATCGGTCAAGCCGTTTCGCCGGAGTTCGATAACAAACACTGTGACACAAGATTTTATATATATTACATTTATAGGTGTCAGTTACAGCTGTCATTTGTAGATTTCTGATAACAATCGTAACAGACAGTCAAAAGCTATGGATTCTGAACCCAGTCTTGCAAAGGGGTCGTTATACCCAATTCTGGAAGTCAGATAGGCAGACGTAAAATACTGGTATTCAGTCTCATCCGAATAGATTAGAAGCCAACCCCGACATGATTGTTTATTTATGGGTTTTTAACTACCATAAAATCATGACCCTTAATTATAAAGAAAGTAGGCTTGACTATTTACGCAATTATTTAACTTTTAATCAAAGTTTGTAAAAATCTCTTTTTCTCAACTTATTTGTCGATATATGTCATCAATATTTAAATAACCATACTAATTATGTTTATTTTCTTTGTTACAGGTACTATCACCATGCAGTAGAACATCAAAAAGAAGAGAGTGATCAGAGGTTGTCTGGAATATCGATGTCAACGATAAGGTTACCATTGTACCTTAAGGCGTATAGTCCCTTGAACCATCTGGCCGAAATTATGTGAACGCAACTCTCGCACTCGCCTAGGCGGCAGTACTCAAATCTGTGCATTTATTTGCGGCCAGCAGCGCCCGGAAAGCGCTTTAAATCCATTTTCTCCGCGAGATATTGATTGATTTACATATGCAATGTTCATTTTGAAGAATATTTAACCACCAATTTTTATGTATAAAAATGTTTCTAAAGGTCCAAGCCGTTTCGAAGGAGTAGGGAAAAGTTTCGAAAAGTTGCGAAATTGCTAAATAATTTTTTTTGACAACAGTATTAATTGCACGAAAAAATCAAATGTTGATATTATTGTTCATGAATCTATAATAAACATATATTTTTTTCAAACCAATTGACCTAGCCGTTACGGAGGAGTAGACCTCAGAAAATTACTGTTTTATGGCACTTTTCGGACGCTAGGCCCTTAAGATTTAACCCATTGTATGGCCGGAACGCGGATCCACGCGAGATGCAATTAATTGTGTCTCTAATTACGGCTTACGAAAGGTTATAATAATCCCTACGAAATTTAACTGCAAATTGCCGAATACGCAGAAGATATTTCAATCTACAAGCGTGAGCAAACACAGGTGCACTATACGTTTTTTTTAGTCTCCCAGGAGTGGACGTATTTCAGCCGAAAGACGTTCATTCCGGGACGTATGCCTCCCCAAACTTAGGTACTTAATTTACTCTTGCGATTGATCGATAGTATTTGACACGAAAGTAAAGAAATCAAGCTCGACCAACAGATTTACGTACTTTCCAAGGCACGGGGTTGTTACACCACCAACTGTCAAACTCAAAGCTACTAGAACACTGCGGGAACGTTTGAAAAAGTTACCCTTGTTAAACGCAACAGGTAACTGAAGGACACATGTGGGTTTTTAGTCTGTAAGTCTGACACGTTCCACCCAAAGTAAAAAAAACTTTGTGAATATCTTATACGTATAATATTTTATTATTACATTAAGCAATGTATAAAATAGGACACACACAGGACCGGTCGTTGTGGCGACGCTTGGGGGAGGCCTATGTCCAACAGTGGACGTCTTTCGGCTGATATGATTATGATGATGATGAAAATAGCACTTCCTTATAGCAAAATCTTCCTATTTCAAAAACTTCGAATCTGAAAGTACCAGGGGAATATAAAACCGAAGATTAGTGGCATTAATTAATAAGGTACTTTAATAACTTTATTCCTCTGCCCTATGCTTTAGGGAACATAGTCGTTATACTATCCTTACTTAGGAAGTATTTCTTTTTTCGGTTTTGTTGGTTATTTTTCATTAGACTTACTCGAAAACCCGCTTTTATCCGTACCAGTTTCAGGCACGAAAATTGTTTTGTGCACTAGTGCAAAAAAGTGTACGAGCTTGCTCCGCTATATTTTATTATATTTATCGTATCAGTTTGGACGCTAAGCGACCCCTACGAATCGCACAATGAAAAGAAAGTGTATTGAAAAACGTAATTTGATGCACGTGGATTTTCACTACGGCGCTTGGCTCAATAAAACCCTCGCCAGCAGCTCAGACAAGTATTCGGCCTCGGTCACAATAATAAACTTTCTCCACTTGTACCAAAATGAACTTCTACCATCAAATTATCATCAGATTTCTAAATTGCCCCCCCATTATTTAAAGCTTTCAAGACATGCACACAAAAAAGGAACAAATTCTTGCTACACTTTAAAAAACTACCATCTCCAAGTACCAGGAGAGCATAAAACCTAAGGTTAGCATTCATTTATCTTGATGGGCACAAAATGGCCGGTGTATAATGCACCTCTCATATTTGCATTGCTGAAAGAGCCTCATAATGTTTCAGCTGAAGAAGTAGGCTTTTAGCCGCAGACCCGCTCGAGTTTTTTGTTGCAAGTAGTCACTGAAAATAACCCGGAAATGGTTTAAAAAGTATATAGAACCCTTTCAGTAACAGTTACTATTATATTTACTTAGTCGTTTCTTAAAATATTGATTTTAGAAAATACAGTACATATTTATTAGACGAAAATCTATGACCAGTGATGTTGCTAGTGATAAAATATGGCTCCGAAACGAGGTCGCTTTCAATGGGCCTCAAAAGAAGATTTTAAGACACTGAAAGGGCAATGGAGAGGGCTATGCTCGGAGTTTCCTTGCGTGATCATATCTGAAATAAAGATATCCGCAGGAGAACTAAGGTTACCGACATAGCTCGAAGAATCGCCAAACTTAAATGGCAATGGGCAGGTCACATTGCACACAGAACAGATGGTCAATAAGGACGAAATATTCTGAAGTGGCGACGGCGTACCAGCAGCGTTGGTGGACTGATGAGCTGGTCAAGGTTGCGGGAATCCGATTGATGCGAGACGAGACAAGGCCAGTCGTTGTGACGACGCCTGGGGGAGGCCTATGTCCAACAGTGGACGTCTTTCGGCTGAAATGATCATGAAAGCAGTAATGCTCGCTAAGGAGGAGGCCGACCGTATCAGACAACGGCGCTCTCGCCGCCACCGGGATTCCGATGCTGATTTCTAGCCACCGTAGGCGCGGGCTTGCGGACAGTGAGCAATGGGTAGCTCGCTGTCCGGCCGTCCGGTAACTGTCCGGACCAAGCCCAAGTCGTCGACGGCGCGCACTGTTCCCGCGCGCCTCATGGAGTTGTCAGCAACAGCAGGTGGCCAGCCGAGTCGAAGCCTACTGGGGCCAGGGTTATCCGAAAGGGCGCTCGAGCCCCGGTATGACGGCTTGAAGGAACGGGATGGGTTTTTTAGTCAGTAAGAGTCTGACACTATCTCCCACTCCGCCCAAGAGCGGGGGTTGTCATAAGATGATTTTTCCCATCGAAAAAAAAAAGAATGATGATACCTAATGATTAACATAAAATTTAGCGCGTTAATTTTAGCCCAATGATTAAACATAGAAATCGTTCTAATCAAAGATAAAAGCCAAAACCTAACTCTCAAAATAGCTAAATCCCTCACACGTGTAATTATCAGGCTCTGTTAATTGGCGATAACCAATTACCGGGACGTTCTCTGTTAAATAATATGCGGTACTTAATTCAGTGTTATTGTCATAAGCTGACGTAGTGCTGGATTATATCGATAAAATATGACCCTGAATTTACGATAATTGAATTCATTTTGGCAATAATTTTGGTCCGTCATTTATTTATTTGGTGAAATGAAAATGACATTTAATTGATTGGTATGTTAGATGTCAAACAATCTGTCTAGTATCTCCCAAGGTAGGGAGAGACCAACCTTTGGAGTACGTTTAGTAGCTGAGCCGCAGCCTAGTACCATCACCGCCTGACCACCGCTAAGTTCATTTTTGCTTGCAATCGAAATGAAAACTCAAAAGGTTTGGTTTGGCGCTGCGCCGCAAGATTCAAGGGAACATTTTTGAAGTGATCAGGCAGTTGACCGCGATGGTGCTTTACTTGGAGTGCCTGCTTATCACACCTTCACAGCCTAGTAACTTGGTGGGTCGGTGTGAGTCGCTAGAATGCGATGGATACGAGATGCAGAAGACCGTTTGTTGTGGTGACACTTCGAGGATGCCATGTGCAACAGTGGACGTCTTTTGGCTGAAATAATGATGATTATGAAATGACTAAAGCCTGTCAAAAATCTTCAAATGACAGGCGGAAAGAGTGGATTGACGTACTCTCTAAGGCACAAAAAATTCTCGATATGTTAAGATCACCATCTCATAAAAAAATTACGATATATAATGATTATATATAATGGTAAACGTTCAGGTATAATATAACTTTTCGAATACGATAATTAGCGACACAATCAAAAGACAATGAAACAGCGAACGCGTTCGCTTGTATTTAATGAATTAAAGATTTGTGTCACATTTTTGTTGAAAACATAGTATATTCTACTTTTCTGTTATGTCAGCAAGATCAGAAGTGACGCTGATGCATTTCGATAGTCACTTGACAATCAAAATGGCGGCAGACGCAGTCAAGTGTCGTCACTCGTGGACAGGCTGTCAAATGCACAATGATTTGTAGCTCGTCCGGTCCAAAACTAGAGTCGGGATTTGCTGTTGTCGTTTAAAATATCTGCTGCCTATAACAAGTCTATCATGCTATAGTATAACAAAAGCCCACATAGCATATCATAATCAGCTTTATAGTGTTCCCACTGCTGGGACTCAGGTCTCAAGGTGGCTCGTAATGCTCTACGCGGGCCCAGTGCGGGTTTTTTTTTTTGTTCCGACACACCATTTTATTTATTATTATTATTTGTTATATTCTTTATTGTACACCGCATGAACAAAAAAGATACAGGACAAACATTATTCAAAATAAGTGTACAATGGGCGGCCTTATCGCACAGGGCGATCTCTCATTTTTACCACAAATAAACTTCAAATAAGCCACCCTCATTGAAATTAACAGAACTAAAGCTTGTAATTTGTCGAGTAGGTCTGCCCAGGCGACAATCAATGAAGATTCTCAGAGTGTTTACTGAAATAAAAGCATGATTTTATATGAAACTGGTGGTGGAAACCTGGAGAAACTTGAACTAAAACTTCGTCAAGTCTAGTTGTGAAGTCGATACATAATAAATCGGGGCTCTCAGAATATTTCAATTGAAACCAGCTGTGGAGCTACGTACTTTGAAACTATAGAGACAATTTGTCACGATTTGGCTGTTATAAACAGGCCTTTTTGCTATTAAGTTTTTTTTTTCACTCTTCAATATATGACTTTCCCTGACGAAAAGCGGCGATGTGATCGACAATAGCATCAATGATCTTCTTAGCTCGCTTCTCAAAATCTTAATAACTAGGTAATGAAATAAATAACAACATCATCATCGTCATCATCATTTCAGCCGAAAAAAGTCCACTGTTGGACATAGGCCTCCCCCAAATGTCACCATAATGAACGGTCGTGTGCTTCTCGCAACCCTTACCAAGTCATAGATCCATTTTGTAGGAGGGCCTTCCAACGCTACGTCTTGTGGTACGTGGTCGCCACTCCAGAACCTTTCGGCCCCAAAGTCTATCTGTTCTGCGAGCAATGTGCCCTGCCCATTGCTACTTAAGTTGGGTGATTCTTCGTGCTAAGTCGGCTTCTGCAGATATCCTCATTTCTGATTCGATCACGCAAGGAAACTCCGAGCAACCACTTAATTTGTATGAACAGAAAGATAAGTAACAAAACCAGTGTAAGTTAACCTCAGTTTTTATCGATACTCCACTAACTCCACCCACCACCATTATCAAACATTTGTGAAGAAAAATAATTGCTTATAAGCTTTTCAAAATCTTAACAATTACGCTTTTTCCTCGTGAAATTCATCAATTTTTTTTGGTTATTACGGTAAAAAAGTTAAAAAGAATATTATTATCTCTTTATGGAAAACAGGTTATTTTTAGATTGTAAGCGTAAAAGTCCGTCACGAATTAAAATTGAGGGAAAATGTTTTCTAAAAGGTCACAAGATTATTTTTTTAGAGTAATTATTTTTAGAATTGTATAGTCTAGTTGTTTTTGTTTTCCTGTTAGGCAACTAAAACCAATTTTTATTTATCATCGTCATTTCATCGAAAGACTTCCACTATTAGACTGTCCTCCCCCAATTGTCATCATTACAACCGGTTTTGTGCGGCTCGCATCTCACTAGGTCATCGGTCCACCTTGTGTAAGGCCTACCAACGCTGCGTTTCCGGATACATAGTCGCCACTCCAGAATCTTTAATAAAAATAAACTATAATTTCGTACAGACCTTTTATGATGTACTTGCTGTTACCCGCGGCGTCGCCTACATACATAAAATATAGCCTATGTCACTTAGGAATAAAGCAGCTTTCTATAGGTGAAAAAAAATTTCGCAATCGGACCAGTACTTTCAAGATTACCTCTTACAAACTAAAAAACTTTACCTCTTTATAATATTAGTAAAGATTTTAATAAACTCATAGGGTTAAGGACATGAAACGAGGGTCCAAAGTTTGTATGAAAAAAACTATTTTCACGTGAGCAAAGCCACTGACAAAAACTACTAACTTATCCTAACTATCCTTACTATATAATATTATAAAAGCGAAAGTGAGTTTGTTTGTTTGTTTGTTTGTTACGTCTTCACGCCTAAATGGCAAAACCAATTTTGATGAATTTTGGTACAGAGATAGTTGGGACCCTGTAGACATAGGTTAATTTTTTTATAAAAAAAAGTGAGAAAAGGGGAGAAAGAGGAAAGGTCTTTTATGTACGCAGGCGAAGCCGCGGGCAAAAGCTAGTATTAGATAATATCAATAGCTATTAGACTTTAAGTCACTTCGGTAATGAAAACTCCTACATAATGACATAAGTTACAACACGGTTCTAATCTCGAACCATTAACTTAAACTTATACCTTCTACTTAACTAACTTATTCTTAGATCACACGTAACTTAAAATCTAATCCCTGCTTAAATACAAGGACTCGTTAAAGTAAAGCTTGCAAGTTATGTTTACCGAAGTTAGGCAAGAAATAACAGCGATTGGCTAGTCAGTCGGCTTACTAACATAATCTAAGGATTTGAAGAATTTCGAAACGGGATTTTAGATTAGATGTTGTTGATAAACATGCGTAATCTTATCTTGGGTTTGGGTTCTGGTTGCCGCATTCAGGCCACGATGGCTATATTGCCACCAATATTCCCACATCTCAGCAATATTTTATCTATAATATTTATGTATTTAGAAATATATAAGTAGATATGTTTATCAGTTGTCTAGTACTCATAACACAAGCACTGCTTAGCTTGGGACTAGACGGCGTTGTGTGATAGTTGTGGAATATTGTATTATATTGTATTATATTATATTATATTATATTATATTATATTATATTATATTATATTATATTATATTATATTATATTATATTATATTATATTATATTATATTATATTATATTATATTATATTATATTATATTATATTATATTATATTATATTATATTGCCAGTACATCTCTAAACGAAACTACTAAGACTACAAAAGTAAAATTTTTCACTGGGCTCCCTTTTATGACGTTGGCGAACATTTAGAGAAGATTCTTAAAATTTACCCCTAAGGGAATGAAACGGGGGCCTAAAGTTTGCATGGAAAAAAAAACTTCTATCACGCGGGCGACGCGTGTTTCAGAACCTAGTTTAAATGGTTTATTTGTAAAAACTATGAAACTGTGTCCACGAAGCAACAATGTCATGCCGTCGTGTCGCTGTAGCCTGTCGTTCAGCTA
Organism: Mythimna albipuncta; assembly: GCA_929112965.1. Classification (NCBI taxonomy): domain Eukaryota; kingdom Metazoa; phylum Arthropoda; class Insecta; order Lepidoptera; family Noctuidae; genus Mythimna; species Mythimna albipuncta. The sequence goes on from OV815984.1 coordinate 965,891, forward strand.
CCAAGCTATATTAGTAGTTTTGCAATGTATTATTAGGAGTTTTGTGTGTAAGCTTCACGGACTAGTAGTTTTGTATACAGAGTTATATGTAAAACACTGGCAACCACTCAGGTCTATGTTCCAAACATCATAAACTACAACTTTCGTTCTGTCTTTAAAAAAAATATCATTAGTTTAGTTCATCAGATTTTCAAACAAAAATTAAAATATTTAAATTAACGTTCTAAATATTACAAAGTAAGCGATAGTACAATAGCGGAGGGGAGTGGGGATCGGGTAGTGAGTGTCCTTGATGAGCTTGCGTTGTGTCATACAAACGTAGTTAGGTATAGCAAAATACAGAGTTGAAATGTGTTAGATAGAACAACGAAATCTTGATGTTTTGTTTTTGGTAAATGAATTATGTTTTGTAAAAAGTCATAAAACAAAAGTTGTTGTTTATGATGTTAATAATACAAACCTACAACGCTGTTAGTGTTTTACAAGTAACCCTGTATAAGCTTCATGCATGCGTACACCAAGCGTGTAATGACGAATAAACATCTATAAAGCTACGTGTCCATGGACAGCAGATCTAGTCATTTGATACATTGAAATATTCGTTAGTATTGCTCTTATACCACCACTGCTCTCAGTGAGAGCAGTCATGGTGGCCGAGTGATAATGGCCCCGACTTACAAGTTGTAGGTCCTGGGTTCGAACCCAACCCGGTGCTTTACTTTGTGTAATTTATTTCATCACCACTGCTCTCAAAACGGTGAAGGAAAACATCGTGAGGAAATCGGCATGTCTTACAACTGTGGCGACATCTATGGCGCCACATAAGAACTACGAAGAAAATACGAAATCCTGCATCGCTTAATCAAAGTTCCCCGCGCGATTTGAACAATTACGACAGCCCGAAATCATCTATCGGGCAGTCGCCCACCAGACCATAACACCCGTCTGGTCGGAGGATCCTCCCTTTTCAACGGAGGTATGTGGGACTTTACTCTCTGTTCCGCATTACGTCCAAACAACCAAAAATTCGAAGACATGTGACATTCACCAACACGCACTGGGCCCGCGTGGTGGATTACGGCCCATTCTCTCTCCTAGAGGAGGCTTGAATCCCAACAGTGGGAACAATAAAAAAGGCTGGTAATGATTGCTCTTATGAAGGCACAAGCTCCTACATTCTATAGTATGTTCCTAGGATACTCTATCGGAAAGTAAACTAAAGCAGTTAATAAGCGGATTGAACATTGTTGAGTACGGAAATTATTCGATCGGTTTACGGATTGAAACTGTAAGCCTTCGCTCCAGCGAATTATAAACTAGACTGGTTGAGTTTGTAATAATCTGTATGTTAGTATTTTAGGGCTTATGATGAAATGTTTAGTTTCTAATTATACTTTGTATTAATTGCATGTAACACCTTTTTTTATGATGGAAAAAATCATGCAATGACTCTTACTGACTAAAAGACCCACCCCGTTGCTTCTAGCCTTCATACCGGGGCTCAAGCGTCCTTTCGGATAACCCTGGCCCCAGTAGGCTTCGACCCGGCTGAGTCCCTGCTGTTGCTGACAACTCCTTGAGGCGCGCGGGAACAGTGCGCGCCGTCGACGACTTGGGCTTGGTCCGGACAGCGAGCTACCCATTGCTCACTGTCCGCAAGCCCGCGCCTACGGTGGCTGGAAATCGGTGCATATAACACCCGAGTAAAGCCATAAACGGCGCATACATTGTGTCTACAGCTTTCTTTTTAGGTTGGAATTTAAATCATCCAGTGACTTCTCCATCTTCTGCATCCATCGGATTCCCGCAACTTTCACCTGGTTATCGGTCCACCTTGTAGGAGGCCTTCCAACGCTGCGTCTTCTGGTATGCGGTCACCACTCCAGAACTTTTCGTCCCCATCTGTTCTGCGTGGAATGTACCATGCCCATTGCCACTTAAATTTGGCGATTCTTTCGAGCTATGTCAGTAACCTTGATTGGTTGATTCTTGGTTCCTTGGTAGGCGGAATTGCAGTCAAGTACTAGTTTATATCAATTAAAAAAAAAAAGAAAACCATTAATTAGAAGGTTTTCCTCCAGTAGTTTGTTACCAATGAATAAAATCATAATAACTTAACTCGAATTCTTCAAAACAGTTTCTCTTAATAAAGCACCAACATTTATCAAGTCGACTTCATTTAAAAGATGTTCACGTCTTCAGCAGGAAACTGTACTACTAAGGTGCTATTTATACGCAAGAGGGGGGAAAGGGAAGACTAAGAGGGGCTGTATGAAGGGGGGGGGGAGCTGGTGAATTTGCAGCCTCAGTTTACGAGATTACGTTTTGAGTATACAGCCCAAAGACTGGGATGTTACATAGATCTAGGGTTTATGGAAGGCGTATACATAGTCTCGTACAGTCTGTCTGAAAAGTCAAACGATTTATACATATAAAAATATTTATATTCGATACTTTTTTTAAGGTTCTTTTATTAGTGAACAATGATCAAGATCTCTTAATCAATCTTGATTATTGAATCAGCGTTGACTACATCAGATTTCATTTTACCCTACTAATTACCCAATTGACTTTTTATACAGACTTTATGTAGGTATTTGAGTAATAACTAAAATTGACTGTACAGACTGAACAATCTTGAAAGAAATCTGTAGCTTATGTATCTGTGTGCACATAATTATGATATGATTTACATGATAGGTATATTATGTTTAATATTATTCCGTAGGAAAACCGTCATTAAATATCAAAATAATTACGATACTTTATGCCCAAACATTTGAACAGATTTAAGTGAAATTTAGCACATTTTTAAACCATATCCTGGAATCGAAATCCATGTAATATGTTCCTTTTGAAGTCGCTGACAGTAAAAAGATAATCAATTACAATAATGTTAAATATATCAGAGTATCGTATGCCATTCAAATTCTATGAATTCTAAGAACTTATATAAAAAATACCAAAAAAATTTACATTAAACACCCGAATTATTTCATACAGATATTTGCAAGTCCACACGCGTTGTTACGGTAAAAATATCACTTTTGTCTAATGCCTCACAACAATATTGACAGCAGATCACTCTTTTTCAGCTTCAATAATGGATTGAGTGCCACCACACATCATAGAATAACATAACATGCTAGCCGCAGCTTCGCCCGCGTACATAAAATACAGCCTATGTCACTCAGGAATAAAGCAGCTTTCTATCGGTTAAAAAAATTTAGCAATCGGACCAGTACTTTCAGATTCGAGATTACCTGCTACAAATAAAAACAAAAGAGCAAAACTTTACCCCTTTATTATATTAATTTAGATGACACTAAAATCGTCTCCTGCCGTTGTCCCGTTTTATTTGGGGTCGGCACAACACGTTTTCTTCTTCCATTCTATCCTCTTACCCGTCACGCTATCACTAACTCCCTTTTAACATAGATGACACTAAACATTAACCAAAACTTTATGCAAACTACGCTCATCCACCGTCTCAAACTACGCTCATCCACCATCCCAAACTACGCTTCCTCTTCCAGTGAACACCACATCTGTTCCCAAAAAGCCCTAAGTATGTACTCGGCTGGCTTTATTAAATTTCAGACACTTCTTCAGCCGCTATTGTTGAAAGTTTCACGGGATTATGTGCTTGTAATAAAGTTCTTCTAACATGCCATGTATCGAAATCTGTAGAGTTGTGTACAAGCATGTTGTAGGAATTTTCCGTATTGGCATGTGGAAGTTTGTCGGTAAAGGTGTACCTATGGCTGAGAATAAACTTGCCCTTTGATATTATTATACTAATATAACATAATTAAATGATAACAAGGCCGACTCCTTAATTTAATTAGTTGTTAAATCTCATACCATTTGAATATGATTAATGTAGTTATTCTGATCAACATGTATTATTACCTGAAAAGTGATGGCCAGTTGCTCGCTGGTTCAAACCCAGCCAAGCATATTACTTCGTGTAATTTATTTCATCACCACCTGCTCTTATAAAACTCGTATCCTAAACTCGTTGCAAAATACAAGTACCGTTTAGACATTTGAGAAAGACCCTAGAATGTAACATGGAATAAAACTGAAAAAAAAACAATAAAATTAATTATTACATAAAGTATTTTAATGTAATTACATAATGGTTATATAATATCATATAAACGGTTACATAACGTAAATTTTTAAGTTAATATTAATGATAATAATTGTTGTTTTTTACATTTTTATTATTAGTTTCATTATTTTTTAAATCTTATTGTCTTTCAATCTAATTTGCACACCAACCATGACCAATAAATATTATCTACACATGTGTATGTAAATAAACAAATCTGAATCTGAAATAATATAAAAACAAAACAAACAACAGTTGTCATAAAAAAAAAATTTTTTACAACTAAAATTCGAAGACATGTGACATCCACCAACCCGGACTGGGCCCGCAAGGCGAATAACAGCCGACTCCCTCTCCAAGAGAGAAGGATTGAGTCCCAGCAATGGGAACATAATACGCCTAATTATTGTATGTATTTAAGTTGGCAATACATCGGCATTCCTGTGGGTACTGCAGGAGTCCGTAGAGGACTATAACCAGATAACCACTTAACATTAGCTGGGCCATCTGCCAAACTATGCGTACACACAATGGGCTATTGTCTTGTATTAACCGGAGTACCTATGGGTAATAACGCCCGAATATCTAGGGAGGCCTTTCTACCGTGATTCATCAAATAAAAAATTAAGATGTGCGATTTCGATACATGCTTAGATACGAGACTTGGTACAGTGGTTTCTTTTTGCTATCATTACATAGTATAAAACTAAGTAACCAGCTGTCTGTATGTCCCTATGCATGATTCGATCTTTAAAACTACGCAATGGATTTGATGCGGTTTTTTTTAATAGATATTCAAGATTCAAGAGAAAGGTTTATATGTATTTAGTATCAGCATTTCACCAGCGCGAAGTCAGGGCGGATCGCTAGTGAATTATTCATAAAAACGCAAAAGTAAAGTACATATGTATATACAGTACCAAATCTCGTCTATTAACTGCTTCATATCAATTAACTTATATAATGATAATTAGGTTAGACCTCAGTCACTTTAACTATATTAAGTAATAAAATAAAATAGTCTTATTCGTAGAAGGTTCTTTACAAACATACAGCATGTTAAAATTAGTACATATACAATTTATATCAAATAGACCTGAGATTAAATTATAAATTATAACTTTATTAGTGTTTTTTTATTAACTGATAGGTTCGCGTTTAACCACTATCTTGCCTGATGGTAAGCGGTGATGTGGCCGACGATGGAACACGCTTGCCTAGAAGTAACATATTTACTCATGATTTAAATACCTCTAATACCCCAAAAAATCGTCATAGCTCGGCTAATCGGCCTAGGCAACTCTTTTCTTTTTTCTGTAGACAGACAGGGGAGCTAACATTACGGCAAAGAAACGTTCTAGCAAATATACACATAAAAAGGCCTCATAATCGACTTGCTTTTACGTTTGTAGAAACAAAACATTTTAATTAGAATTCTTACTCAATCATCTTATTTTACGGCACATAACAATAAAGTCATCCTTAATTTGATATGTATAATGTCCACTACGAAGTATTATGTAACAAACCATTTGTATTTCCACTGATTGTAATTTGACGGTTAGCTTCACCATTCAATAGACTTCCATTTTCATTTACCACTTTTAGCTAGAAAAATGCCTACGAAATTGCTACAGCAACACCCTATGACGTCACTGACCGTTACTACGGCACTTAGCGGAGTACAAAGAGGCTACTTGCATATGCATCAGGGTGTATCGATCCTGGACAGCGTATGTAAGTGGATACGTTGTCATTCTTTATGCTAAAATGTGCCTGGAAGCATTTAGCCTAGGTTTTCTTTTTGCAACCGTCTTGAAAGACAAAAGGTCTGAATTTCAGGTGCTTCCTTACAAAGAAATAGGGTTTTTAGTAGCTTGTATTGAGCAGAGAACCATACTGTAAGATGCAGTGTCGGAAGGTCTACCATAAATTGGAGTCTTAGGCTTGAATCCGATAGAAGCGAGACGCACAGGACTTGTGGTTGAGACGACACTTGGGGGAGGCCTATGTCCAACAGTAGACGTATTTCGGCTGAAATGATGATGATGATGATTGAGTAGAGATGGCCCAGTACCACACCACACCACATTGTGGGTTCAAACCCAGGCAAGCGCGTTACTTTGTGTAATTTATTTCATCAACACAGCCCAAACCAAACCAAGCCAAGTTACTACCGTTTGGTTTCGATTCTCTTTCGTCGATCGCCTCGAGTCGATCACGTCTCCGATTCCTTTGTTCTGACGTCACCTCAACGCTCAGGGACTATGGGTTGAGATGACGTTAGTAACGATTTTACACAGTTTATATTTTTAAAAGTACCGATTTTTTTTAGTTAAATGCCGACGAAAAATTCTTCTACTGGGTATCCAGAATCATGTACTGGATCCGTGTCCTTTCTGTGAAGATGTCAAAAACAGGACATGTATATATAATAATAAAATGAGTTAGTTTGTTCTTTTGTTTGTAGGAGGTAATCTCTCAAAGAGATCCAATCTAATCCAAATGCTATAATTTTTTAACCAAATCAAATCAATCAAATCAAAATCATTTATTTCAAATAGACCATTTGCAGGCACTTTTGAATAGTCAAATGTCGGTCAGTCCAAGAAAAGTGAAGCTAAATTGCACGTTCCAAAGAGTAGATCTCTATGGAGAAGAACGTGCAAGAAACTCCATGGACCCTCTTTTAAATCATATTATGTGTTACATATAATGCTTGGTTACAAATTTTCATGTTGCTTCTATTGTGTAAACACAATTTAGATAATAAAATAAAAATAAAAAATAATAATAATTAAAAGATACAAACTGAATGAAGCCACTGGCAGCTAAGAGATGACCAGTCTCAACTGACGGCACCCGTTCACGAGCATGACGCGTGCATGAGCCCCACTCAGCTCAATCATTTTTAAGGGAACCGAATGACCTAATAACACGTGCCACCAACAGCGAGACATTAGAGTGAGCATGACAAACTCTCAACTGCCATGCTCAAATGTCTAAAAAAAAAAGATGTAACCGATAGAAAACTGTTTTATTCCTGAGTGAAATAGGCTAGCTATATTTCATGTAAGCGGATGAAAGCTAGTTTAAAAAATAAATAACTTAATATCTATTAAAGCTCCTAACTCAACACAATATGATTAAACCTTAAACTTAACATAACAATTAAATAGCTACCTAAAAACATACGGATCCCATCATAACTGTATTTATTTACCATGCTCCCGTCGTGTTTGCGGGGTAGGCAGGCTGCCTAGTCATTAACTTAAGTAAATATTGTTTCAAGCAAACTGGTAAAGGTTTCCGATATGCGTGGAAAATGGGGCATGTTTTTATATACGGAATATTTTTTATTGTATATTGTTAGTTCTGTTGTATTTTGTTTGTGAGCAGTTATTGAATTCAGTTTTCTTTTCAGTTGAAATGTTTTGTAGTCGTAAGTAGGGTACATCATATAAATATTCATCATCATCATCATAATCATATCAGCCGAAAGACGTCCACTGTTGGACATAGGCCTCCCCCAAGCGTCGCCACAACGACCGGCCCTGTGCATCACGCATCCATCGGATTCCCGCGACCCTGACCAGGTCATCGGTCCACCTTAAAAATTAAGCGCGATTCGTATAAATCTTCTGAGACTCCATTCCAAAATTGAACTATTTACACAGGTAACCTTGTGCGGAACCCTCAGGGGGCGAGTCCGACTCGCAGTAATTGCCCAGTTTTTTTTATTATTGTTGATAGGTTCGCGCTTGACCGCTATCTCATCTGATGGAAAGCGACGATGCGGTCGACGATGGAGCACGCTTGCATAGAAGTTACCAATTAAAAAATTCACCCCTAGATTTAAAGATTGTAACTATCAGGAAACAGAGACTCCAGCATGGAATTCCAGTCCTTAGCAGCTGTACGCACAATTTTATTCCCAAAATTTTTTATGCGTATGGGTGGAATGACGGCCATGTACCGTTGGCGCATCACCGTACGTCCGATGACGAAACGTGTTTGGTGGAACTTTGCTGCAGATAAAGTACTACTTCATTTTAGCGTAAGCATAATCAGCCTTTTAATGTTCCCACTGCTGGGACTCAGGCAACCTCTCTAGGAGGGGGAATGGCCCATAATCCACCACGCAGTCATATGTCTTCGAATTCATAGGTTGAAGGACATGCCGGTTTCCTCACGATGGTTAGAGAACAGTGGTGATGAAATAAATTACACAAAGTAATGCGTCTGGCTCGGTTTTTTAAAACTCGCGATCTAAAACTCGTAAGTTGGGGTCATTACGACATTACCACTCGTTCACCACTGCTCCACTTTATCTTAGTACATACTTTTAATTACGTTCCCAGATAAAGTCATTAACACGGACTTTCTAGCTTCACATTTCATGTGACAACGTTCATTCTATTGTAGAGTAAGCTCATCAGAAACTATTGTACTATAGTAGTCTCGTTCATTGCCACGTCGCCATCTTAGATTGTTGGCCGTCAGACTTTTTGTTGCCGGATTAAGGCCGAGGGATGATTGATTAGTGTTTGTATATAGAGAGAAAATCCTATTTTTTGTTTGTTTATTGTATAAGAAAAAACTGGAAATAGCTTCAAGGTTTTAGACTGTGTTAATATTGTTACAATTACTTTGTTGCTCACATAGACTGGTGAGGTTGATTTTGTTTTCATGATTGTCTAGTGGTTACACGCTTGCAATCTTAGCACTCTATTGCTGAGGGTAAATAGATATTTAGAGATATAGACTCATAAACCTTCACAGAAAAGAAAGGACGCTCCGACCAGACGGGCGTTGTGTGTGGTCTGGACATTTGCCCAATAGTTTATTTTGGGTTGTTGTATATGTTCTAATTGCATGAAAAATACATTACCCAGTTTTATTGGGTTGTTTTTTTTTTTAAATGTTGAGTAGCAGCTTGAAGGCTAAATTTGAGACCAAAAACTTGACACAAAAAAAATGCTGAGAGTTTCTCACTGTTTCATCACTTTCATTTTTATAACATTTCTCACAGAACAGATAAAATAAGGGTAAATAAGCCATTCTAGGCTTTGTGGGCGGGGCAGGCGTGCATGCCACAAAGTAGGGCAATGCTCATAGTTTAACTACCAATAGCACACTTGTGATCTAAGTGTGCGTGGTCTGTTGCGTAATGCGGGTTGGTTGATTTCCTGTAGTAGAGTTAAAGGGTGGGAGACAAGCGGCGACACTCGTTGTAGTATAAATCGGAAAGTATTTCCTTTCTAACCTCTTTAATCTTTTCTGTGATATTTTTTCCATCTTTTTCTGTCTCTGGTGGTGGGAAGGCAAATTGCCTCATACTACTGAGAATCAAACATAACTGGTGAATTGTCAATGTGGCATAATGAGCTGCAGGATTGATCAAAAGAGTAATTGCGATCTTGGAAAGATAAAGGCAACTGAATGAACAAGGGTAGGCCTGTAATAAAAGTCTGATACACCTTCTCAAGTCGTGCCAAACTAAAAGAAAAGGAAAGGTGAAAGTGTTAACTACTCTAGCAGTTTATGAAATACAGCAATCTTTCTCATCTCTCCTTGTACAACACCCACGGGAAGATCCGCTACCTTTTCCTCCTCTCGGTGAACCGACAATCTCAGTACCGACTAGCTGTTGCATCACGTCTGTATGTCAGGACCACAGTGAGGAGCTTACGCGGGTACTGAGGCGGGCGCGGGCGGCGTATTAAAACGTATAGTCTATTGAATAATATATAATAGAGTAGTTTCCAGGGTCAAAATAATTACATTTTATTTAGTCCGTATTTTAGATTATAAAAAAAATATTGGACATGTATTTTTTTTCTTTTTTCGTTTAAACAAAAAATAATAAAGATAAAGATATCGCCAATTAAAGTTACGTGTGATGTCACTCGGTGCGAAAAAATGCAGCACGGCGTGACGTTACACGTATAGCCCATTAAAGTTACGTGTAACGTCTTGGTCATTTTTGGTTTAATTTACAAATAAAAAAAATACGTGTTCCTTATTTTTGAATAATCTAAAAGACGGACTAATTACATTTTTTACGGCAACTAGCCTATTATGGCCGGAATAAAATGTACACATATTAAAAGATCTTTTTAGTAATTTTTTTATCCTTCTTTTATTTCCTGCGATCTGTCTATTGACATTTAGCTGGATGTTATAAATTTATTAAGACATAGCAGCATAGTATCTATGTATCATCCAACTTTTTACTATATACAAGAGATCTTGGGGTGCTTTTCTATTTAATCTTTGGAAGATGGGGCCTTTCCATAATTCCTTGTGACAAGAGGTTGTGATGTTGAGATAGTCTCTTTTTGCGTTTTTGAAGTGATTCCTTGCCAGGGTTATCCGAAAGGGCGCTCGAGCCCCGGTATGAAGGCTTGAAGGAACGGGATGGGTTTTTTAGTCAATAAGAGTCTGACAATATCTCCCGCTCCGCCCAAGATCGGGGGTTGTCATAGGATGATTTTTCCCATCGGAAAAAAAGTGATTCCATTATTTTTTGGTTTACAGTCAATATTTTTAAGTCTTTGTGTATGGCTTCATTGGTGATGTGATGCACCCAAGTGCATTTGAAATCATATGCAGTGTTTTGGACTGAAATCTCTGCAATATTTCTAAATTTCAGTTTGCGGCAGTACCCCATAGTTGCAATCTATACAACCAAATAGGTTTAAGTATACTCTTATACAGATTTTAGTTAATAAACACTCAAAATTCTGCCACAACTCTAAATTGTTTTGTTGTTTTATTTTATTTTATTTTAGTTTGTTCTTGTTTTTTTTTTACTGTTATCTTGGTAGGCAGACTTCTACCAGTATTTAATTTAATTTATATACCTGATTTTAAAACATCTTGTTTCAAGTGTAAAAGTTAGCATGTCTTGGACTAAAATACATGTAAGTTAACGCAACTCCGGCCCCCAAGATACAGGCGCTGCCTAGTTTGGGGACCACAGCTAAACTTAATGCTAATTTTACTAGTTACTGTAACACCCTTAATTATCATAAGTTTAGTATTTAAGACTTACTCTGTAACACTGGACCAATAAAATTATTATTATTATTATTAATTCAAAGTAAAAATTGAAGTGTAGAGAAACAACTTGCCTAACCGCGCCCGCACCCGCCCCAGTCACTACGTTTACCCTGTTCAAAGTCTAAGTGTTCCACATTTGGCACGCTCAGCACGGCCTGCACGACCGACACGCTACGTGTGTCGGAGACGTGACGGAGAGTGACCACATCGCTTTGATTCAAACACGGCGTCATTCGGTTAGATGACGCGTGAGACAAGGGCCGCTAATGTGAAAAAGATTGACTGTTTGTCCATTTGTAGCGGTTGGACTGTGAAAGTGATAGTTTGCGTTCTAAAAATGTTTTTCAGATGGAGAGAAAATACCATTCATGATTATTTTTAGGGTTCCGTGCCTGAAAAGGAAAAAACGGAACTCTAATAGGATCACTTTGTTGTCCGCCCGTCTGTCGGTTCATCCGTCCGTCCGTCTGTCTATCTATCTATCTGTCTGTCAAGACTTTTTATATCGGAAACGAATGGAGATATCGAAATTGATACTACGTTGAAATTAAAACCATATACTAAGTTCTGCGGTCCCTTGAAGCTGTAAAAAAATTAAACTTTTAAGTTGACGAAAAATAAGATATAGCCATTTATGTAGCAAAAAAGTTATATGTCGACACTCAAGGGAACCAAAACTGTAGGGTACTGGGAAGTTCACAGGAGGGAGTAAAATAAGACCTTAAGAAGTGAAGAAAGAACAACAAGAAAGTTTGAAGAATAAATGCTATTATATTCTTCTATTTTTATTCTTCTATTCAAGACATCAAATCAACAAATGACTTCACTCGCACAAGGGTGGAGCAAGAGGGCATGTAAGACTTTTACTGACTAATACCCAACCGTGTGCCTTCACTCTTTGCGTTCTAAGGCCTTATTAACTCAAAGTGAAAATATTTTATTTCACATAAGCCTACATAGGTACTTATAAAACGTCAAGAGCTAGTGCATGGTTAAAAATTAGTCGTAATAGGAAGTAATCTAAGAGTTCGTGGAGTATACAGTGTAACTCTTTCAATCGTCCTCGCAATTGATTGATGATGATAAGATATTGCATAATATTTCCCTGAACCATTCCAACCCTGATGTTATATCATCTTCACCACAAAAAGACACCAAAAACTGCACACAACCCGTCACATGCACGACCCGTCTAAAGTTTAAGCACGTTAACTTAAGCACAAGCATTAAGTATAACATATGACAGAATTTAAGTCTTCCATAACTTGCCTCCATAACTTAACACTAACGTAAGCACAGTCTTGGCAGTGCGTTGGTACGGGCTTAGCCCGACATTTGCATGATGGCACAAAATGTTATTTATGCTTGTCCGGGGAAGGGTTAAATGGTTGAGATTAAGGTAATCTGTTGACGACGTCATTGTACGTGTTTAGGCTGGGTTTAATTTAGATTGAAGCTTATTTCTGTAGTTGTAAGCTCGATTATCGAAGATCATGGATTAGTAATGACCGCGGCATGGGTAGCAACGCTAGTAGGGGCCCAGCAGGGTCGAAGCCTACTGGGGCCAAGTGTTTGTTTAATGGCAGGCGGTCGACTCCTTCTGCGAAACAGTAATGCTAGCAAAGGTGGAGGCCGACCGCTTCAGGCAACGGCGCTCACAGCACCTCAGCCGCTGGGATTCCGATCCCAATATCCAGCCACCGTAGGAGCGGGCTTGCAGAAGGCGAGCAATGGGTATCTTGCTGTCCGACCGTCCGGTAACTGTCCGGACAAAGCCAACGGCGTGCACTGTTCTTGAGCGCCTCAAGGAGTAGTCAGCAACCATAGGCCCAAGCTGGGTGTTCGACCCTACTGGGGCCAAGGGTTTGTTTCTAAAAGGAAAACTCAGCCCTGCTATGAAAGGCAACGAAGGAACAGGGTGGGTTTTTTCAGTCAGTAAAAGTCTGACACACCCTCCCAATCATCTCAAGAGCGGGAAAAGTTATTGCATAATTTTTTACTTAAAAGAAAATGGGTACCAACATTTTCGATGTGATAGCGCAGTGGTTATGGTACTTTCACAAAAAAAAATATTGTGACGTGACTATAAAATAGTTTTCAACTTTTTTCGATACTTACGCCATGAGGCTTTGTATTTTGCCAAATTTCAGAATTATAGGTCATCGTGAAGTACTCTATAGGTGTTGTATTTCCTAGCGAGTATCAAAATATGCGCGTAAACAGAGTATAAACGGCCATATCTTTAGATTACATTAACTTAAAAATGTATGTTTTTGGGAATGTTGCTTGGAGTTGCAGATTTGGGTATTTGAAATTAATTCAACTTCATACTTCCATGCGTACCTGAAAAAAAGGGTCTTGTTAGACAGACAGACAGATGGACAACAAAAGCATTCTACAAGAGATCCTTTTTTGCCAACTTAGGTACAAAAAACCCCAAAAAAGAAAATTTAATTATGAAGATAAGAGTACAAAGTACATGTTACATACCTTAGTTCCAATAAACATACAATTACAAATAGTTCACCAAGGGGCACTTTTTCTTTTTCTAGGCGGGAAAATCATTTAATGATTTCTCTCGCTGTTGGATGGAGCGAGAGGGTGTGTCAGACTTTAACTGTCCTTGCACACGAGTCTCAAAAAAACGCTAGAAGCGGCCACAAAAAAAAAGCTAGAAGCGGCCGCAAAAAAAAAGCTAGAAGCGGCCGCAAAAAAAGCTAGAAGCGGCCGCAAAAAAAAAGCTAGAAGCGGCCGCAAAAAAAGCTAGAAGCGGCCGCAAAAAACAGCTGAAGCGCGCGACACCTCTTGTGTCCGGTGAAGCTTGAAGCCGCTTCAAGCGATTTTTTGTGGTGGACCCCTGCACACGAGCCACAAAAAAAGGCCACCTCAAAATGAAGCTTGAATCGGCGTTTTTTTGAAGCCCGTGTGCGGGTACAGTTACTTACCAAAAAATTACTCCTGTTCCTTCGTTGCCTTTCATACCCGCACGCTTAGCCAAGTTGTTATTCTGCAATCGTTAACGCTGTAGAATAGTGATAAAACGTGTGGGAATGACGTCATCTCAACGTAAAGTCGCGTGGTCGGAACAAACGAATAGAAAATTCGTAGCCAAGTTCACATCGTTCAAAATGATAGAATGAATTTCTACAACGTTTAACGCTACATCCTTTGATAAACAAACGTTACATTGTAGAACAAGCGGCCGACGCTGTTGCGTCTAGATTTCTACCCACTTATCGTTTTCTACAATTGCTGACACCGAAGCGTTACCGATTGGAGAACGGAATTCGACACGATACAGTTGTATCTTGGCTAGGGGGCAGGGCCGAATCTTCCTTTCAGAAGCAGAACACCACTTAATCCATTAATTCCTCAAAATAATATCTCTAAAACTTACCTCCGAAAATTATGTAACCAACAATTTTGATACTATCACTAAAACTAATACACTCACAGTGACTGAACGCAAGGATTAAAATATATAACATAAATGTATATCTATGAAATCTATTCCAAGTGCTTTCAAATTAATATCCCATTTGGGATTAGTACTGGTTCACTTACAAATTGCTACCTGAGCTGGTTAGCTCCTTTGGGGATATATACCTGCGTGGATGTGCTATGGAAGTGAGGGGGATACGGGTTTTTGAATTATTATTTTGTTTATTAATTTTCTTGACATGTTTTAAATATTTCTTGTACAAAAAATATAGAAACAAGTTTATAATGACATTCATTTTTCATTCCAAGCTTTTACAGTGTGGTATTACTTATATTTCTTCAGTCAGCTTCGTGGAAGACGTCACAGCATCCTGAGTGCCATAGCTAGTAGACACGATTGTCCACTAATGTGGAAATTAGTACAGCGGACAAAGTCGCTGCTTACTATTACTTATTAATGTTACTGGAATAAGATGGATCTCAGTTATCTGATTAAATAAATTATATTATTATTATATGTATATAAATAATTAATACTCATCAAGCAAATTCCATAAAGATCAAACACGATAAGGTATTTTTTTATTCGCTGGGTAAAAATCTTCTAGATGACATTCTCCATCCTTGGGCGGAGCGGGAGATAGTGTCAAACTTTTACTGAATTATAACCCCACCCCGTTCCTTCGTTGCCTTTCATACTGGGGCCGACCCTTCCATTCAGAAGTAGCAGAAGCAGTCCTTATCTTATTGCGCTTATTATCGAGTTCTTAAGACCATCTTCCAGCTTCATCATCAGATCAGCTCCATATCACAATAATTTTGCTTCGTCATCAGATTTCATCACGTGTATGCATACAAAATCATTTTTAATTTGTAAGATTTGATTTCAAACAAACTAACATCGGGATAGGTGAAACTAAAAGCTTGTAAAAATACTAATTCAGCATTGTTTATATTAATCACCTTACTGTACATTTTCTGGTTTAAGTTACAGTGGTTCCAGTTGTGTTCCAAAAACACATTCAAACTACTGAGAAAAAACATCTTTCCCTCTCCCTCTTCGGTAAAGGTTTCCTAACTATACAAACATTTACCAAAGATAAATCTGCTCCTATATCAAGCTCTTGTACATCAGTGACAAGACCCTTACTCCGCAAAACTACCTCATGTATCCCCTAACTCAACAGTCATATTGCCTCCACAACAAAATATGGACAGACATAAAATAAACGACGAAACCTATAACAACAGTAACTCAACGAAATATAAACTCAAAACTCTACCGAAAAACGCATTACAACGAGCGACATAATTTATATCTCGGTTCCGCGACGATGCGACAAAAAATTGCGACAAATCGCCACTCCGCGCGACTATTCCCCTGAGTGGACGATTTCTCACTCAGATTGCCCGTCTTCTATGATGTGTAGTAAGGAAATAGCTGCTTCTAATAATAGCTAGTACTCTTGACTTTGAGAATATAATGCGACTGAGAAATATGTTTCAGTTGGAACTGAAGAATTGTTTAAGAAAGGAGAGGACTGAGAATGATTTAGATCGCCGTCTCGGTGGGTGTAACTGATGTCTTTGTTTTAGTTTTTCTGCAAGTTCCACCAATATATTAAATGACTAGCTTTTGCGCGCGGCTTCGCCCGCGTGGCATTAGGTACTTAAGGAATCGGGATGAAAGGTAGCCTATGTTCTTTTCCATGTCAAAGGCTAAGTGCATGCCAAATTTCATCCAAATCCGTTCTGCCGTTTTTGCGTGATTAAGTAACAAACATCCACACTTTCACATTTATAATATTAGTTAGGATAATAACGACTGTTAAATTAATAGTTTTTAATTATTAAGTTAAAAACTATTAAGTCTTCTGATGAGGCCCATTGTAAGTGACCTCGTTTCGGAGCCAGATTACATCACTAGCAACACGCAATAGTCATCATAGACTTTCGTCTTGAGACACTGTGGTATATTGGATGAGAAGATACCGCTATGCTCGTAGTTTCCTTGCGTGATCGAATCAGGAATGAAGATATCCGTAGAAGAATCAAGGTTACCGACATAGTACGAATAATCGCCAAACTTAAGTGACAATGGGCAGAGAACATTGCTCGCAGAACAGATGGCCGTTGAGGCCGAAAGGTTCTGGAATGGCGACCACGTACCGGAAGACGTGGCGTTGGCAGACAACCAGGTTGACCAATGACCTGGCAAGGGTTGCGAGAATCAGATGGATGCGAGACGTACAGGACTTCACAGTTTTGAGAGCAGTGGTGATGAAATAAATTACACCAAGTAATGCGCCTGCTGTTCGGAGTCCAGTCAGTAGTTACTTTCGCCCAATTTTATTGCGGCATGCGGCAGATGTGACCTGCCCAGGAGCCGGCGACGCGATAGGCCCAGAAGGAGATGGCGTGACGATTTGGACTCCTACCTTAAGGATTGGCCAGAAGTGGCTAAGGACAGAAAAGAGTGGAATAACGGAAGGGAGGCCTTTGCCCTGCAGTGGGACACAACGGGCTCATAATATAATAATAATGCGCCTGGCTAGCACCTACTACTAATAATTAATTCTTGGTATTTTTTAGATAAAAAGAAAGTTATTTTTTATTTCAAAAACAGCTGAAATCGATTCAATTAAAGATTCTGAACATATTGCTTTCAGTTATGGCAACGCAAGTGGAACTCGGTGTCAATATTTCGCAGATATACCTCAAAAACTTTCCAACAGAACCTATTTCCTACCGACCAAATTCCTGCTCACAGTGTATCCGTTTAAAAATTTCAAATTCCAAAAAAGTATTTCCGCGAAACAACCAACCGTGCCGTGTCCAGTCGCTTCCCCAAATAACTCCGAGTACATGAAAGTTTCAGTAACAATGCCCTGAACTACAAACATTGGATGCAGTCAAAAATGGCGGCGAAAGTTTTAGACATGTCCGACTTTGTTTTAGCCGGTAATCGGTATTGACAGTTATTGGTTATTTTTGTTGCAAGTTAGTGGAGATAACAGTGGGTTCAATTTTGGCCAGTGACGTTAATTATTTTTTTTAATTATCACCACTGTTTTCAAAACTGAAAGAAAAATCGTGAGTAAACGGCATGTCCTGTACTCCATCTGTTTACGTAGTGAAATAAATGAAAACAATCTTTATGTCTTTTTACCAGCTAAAACTAGCTTTTGCGGCTTCGCCCGCGTGCACAAAATACAAGGTGTAAGAGACAGCCCTCCACAAACTTTAAGGGCTTGCTCAGTAGACGAAACTGAACAACTTTCCACAAAAACTTTTTTCGGGAAACGAAAAAAAAAATCGACCTCGCCATACAAATTGTCCAATCAAGTTTGTCATTTTGTATGGTGAGACTGATTCTTTTTTTCGTTTCCTGAAAAAATTTTTTGTGGATGTTTTCCCATTGCGAATTATTCGCGCGCAATTTCGACGCGTCTGATTAAAACGATGATATCTTCGAAACTACGTAACTTTACCTGTTAAAACAAACTTTATTATATTAGTGTAGACTAGCTTTTGCCGGCGGCTTCGCCGGCATACATAAAATATAGCCCATGTCACTCAGGAATAAAGCAGCTTTCTATTGGCGAAAACATTTCAGCAATCGGACCAGTACTTCCAGACATTACCTCCTACAAACAAATAAAAAACAAACTACCTCTTTATTAGTGTAGATAAATCAAAGATTATTCGTTAGTTAATTACATGACATCGGTTTAGGTAAATAAGTACGAGTACCTAAAAGTAAACATTTTTAGATAACATTTTCAGACATTTTTTTTGGTAAAAGACATATTAAGATTGTTTACATTTAGTTAACTATCAAACTAGATACCATAAATTCGAAGGACACCTTTGGTTCTGTTATAATTTATTTTTTACTGTTGATAGGCTCATTTTTGACCATTTTTTCATCCGATAGAAAGCGACGTTGCAGTGACAATGGACTTATCCAGAAGTCATCTATTCACGCTTGATTTAATTCATTAAACCCCAAGCGAACGCCGGCGTTCGCGCACCTATTGTCTTTCAATTGTGTCTGCAATTATCACAATTGAAAGGTTAAAGACCCTCTGAAGGTATGGATTTTATACATTTCACGGACCATATTTTAGCTTTGACAAAACAAAAGTGGTCTACGGTCCACATATTGGGAAATACTGGTCTAAATGCATTACTAGCAACAGAAGCACGTCCAGTTTGTTGCTGGATAAAGAACTTTATTTGCAGTAACTAAGCTCCAAAATTGTGTAAGTGTAGATTCAAGTTGCATGACTTAGCGCTGCTTCTTTTAGTTCCTCGAGGCTAAATTGACAGATTCGTTTGGACTTTGCGACAATATTACTCTAGAACCTTTTCAGGTTTTGGATTGTTATGTTCATGTTACTTGAAGAGGACAGTATCAGGTTTATTTAATTTATCATATCTGTATTTACAATGGCGATTAATGAAAAAGAGAAAAATAATTGGCCAAGTGCGAGTCGGACTAGCACATGAAGGTATCTATGCAACATTAGATACTATATTATAGGTACTCGTACTTTTTTTAATTTTATCTGTCCCGGTGTTTGTTTGTTGGAAAATTAAGTTCGTTGTGTGGGTGTCCCACTTGAAGGATTATTTTGTTCTGTTTTTATTAGTATTTGTGCATTAGCTTTTAGCGTTTCAGAAGTGCCCGTGCAGGCCTATCTACACTAATATAATAAAGTTTTTATGTTTGTAGGAGGTAATCTCTGAAAGTAGGTACTGGTCCGATTGCTAAAAATTTTTCACCGACAGAAAGCTGCTTTATTCCTGTGTAACATAGGCTATAATTTATGTAAGCGGGCGAAACCGCACGCAAAAGCTAGTGTGAAATAAAAATATTTGAATTTTGTTATTATAGCGGCAACAGAAATACATAATTTGTGAAAATTTCAACTGTCTAGCTATCGCGATTCATAAGATACAGTCTGTTGACAGACATACGGACAGTGGAGTCTTAGGGTCTAAACAGACGGACCGCATTTCAACTGCAATCCAACCGCAAATTGCAGTTTGAATGCAGTTGACACGTAATATAACTGCAAACACGACTGCAATAGAACTGCAAACCAAACGTGCAGTCCGATTGCAGTCGTGTAAACTGTGGACCGACTGCATCCGAACTGCACCATGCGCGGGAGGGCGGAGCATGCAGGCAGGTGGGTATGGTGCAGTTCTATTGCAGTCGTGTTTGCAGGTCTATTGCATTCGTGTCAACTGCATTCAAACTGAACTTAAAATGCAATTTACGGTTGGATTGCAATTGAAATGCGGTCCGTCTGTTTAGACCCTTAGCAATAGGACCCCGTTTTTACCCTTTGAGTACGGAACCTTAAAAAGGTCTCTTTTCTGTTTCTGCATTCTCAAAAAATTGCAGCTCTTACAGGACGCGTATGTTAAAATCGTCATCCATCACAATTTAAATCGCTTTTCATCCGTTTATAGTCTAAAAATCTATCAGATCGACGTGAACGGGTTAAATCGTCGATCGTCGGTGCGCTAACGACTCTTGCGTGACGTCATCTGACGCGCTTTGCCGTCAATTTGTCGATACTGACGGAAAAATGCGACGCGATTTACGTGGAGCCGAGTTAATTTAGTGGAATTTTAGTGCCTTTCAAAAGAGACTGAATGGTTTTTTATCGACTCACATTAGACACCTATTGGATGGAAAGGGAAATGCTTGAGATCTGACTTTGACCGTTTGACATAATTATCACACTAATGTTATAAAGGAAAGTTTGAGTGTATGTGAAAGTTGGTACACGGGAATTTTGGAACTCTCTTGTAACAGGTTTGCTGATAAGAAATTTCTTTTGAGCAGGGCTTCATGTCTGCTATTACAAAAATCTCAGAATGGTATATCGGTAATCTCATTGTTGTTGATTTGGTCAACCTCTCACACTTCATTGAAAGAAGCGACATACAATGGTAATCTCGTACGTGCACACAAATTAATGTCTGACGCGTTATTCTGCTAAAATTTTGCATTTGATCACTGACCTACTATTAGAACGGCATTGTGCAGCTATTGCTTTGATCAATGATCGATCATTATGAATTAGCAGATTACGAACTTTTATCATTATATATGTATTATATATATATATATATATATGTATATGTTTCCACTGCTGCGACTCAAGCCTCCTCTCTAGGAGTGGGAATGGGCCGTAATCCACCACACGAGCCCAGAGTGGGTTGGTGAATGCCACAAGTCTTCGATTTTTTGGTTCTAGGAGATGCCTCGGTGGTTTCCTCACGATGTTTTCTTTTACCGTTTGGAGAGCAATGATGATGAAATAAATTAGACAAATCAATGCGCCTGACTGGGTTCAAACCCGCGATCTACTCGTAAGTCGGGGCGATTATCACTCGGCCACCACTGCCCAGTATACCTAGATAGGTACAAATGAATAAATAAATAATAATATAAATGATAAGGTTTATCCAATTTTTTGTGACAAAACTATCCATCACGTACAAAGAACTCTATAAATCACCTTCGCTGCCGGATGCCAAACTCATCAGCGTAATGATACATCCAAAAAATACCATTGTGACGTAAATATCGTTTATATTCAGGCATGACATAGTTTTTTCTTTTTACGGATGTTGTATTAATTTATCTTGTGGCATCCTATATTCTTTTTTCTGTGAAAATTATCAAATTACAGGAGTCATTTAAAGGAAGAAGTCATTTATAGTCATATAAAGGAGATTATCAGAATTTTACTCCATAAAAACTATTTTGATGTTTACTTATATATTTAAACTTCATGTACAGTGTCCGCCTCTGTACTTTTATGTGTATGAAGTATAAATAAATAAATAAATACTTTGACACTTGCTAAGAAATTAAAACGAGAAGACAAATAACGATATCTCAGCCAAAAAAAAATTGGTTAAGTTTGTGTTAATTAACAATATCAAAAATTGGTTAAGTTTGTGTTAATTAACAATATCAAAAATTGGTTAAGTTTCTGTTAATTAACAATATCAATGATTGGTTAAGTTTGTGTTAATTAACGAAATCATTTAAACTAATACACGTGATCCAAATTAAAACAAATCACCACCGTTGGTAATCACCAGACTTGGCGCCATCAATCTCCTCGGCAGACAGTGGGCATCACAGCTCAGTCCGCGCGTTTCGGCGCCGCTTTGAAACAACTCGTATTAATCATAACACTCTCCGTATTAAGCGGCCTTAGAAATTGTTGAGGCCGCTTAGACAGCGGATTAGCTGAATTATTATCAAGCTGTAAGATTAAAATTGTTTTTTTCTTTTACTATCACGAAATATACACAAGAGAGTCTGAATCTATCAAGTCCATGTCCACCGGTATTATCTAGTTTAAATTACTTTAAAACGAAAAAAAATACTGCTGATGCCTTCAAAACTCCTCACATTAAAATCATATTTATAGAGATTCTAGACACTTATATAGAACTAAAACATTTAGTATTTTTATAAATATTTTAACGTTTTAGCTTAAATATGAGTTTGGATTGAAGCCAATTCTATCTAATTATGATTAATTAACAGTAATAATTATATAAAATTAATAGTATATAAGTAGGAAATGAAAAAAAAAGTTCGGCCTCTCCATACAAACTGTCCAATCCAGTTTATAATTTTCTATGTTGAGGCGAATTTTTTTTTTTTCGTTTCCTGATAAAATTTTGTGGAAGGTTGTTCAGTTTCGTCTACTAAGCAAGCCCTTAAAGTTTGTGGAGGGCTGTCCCTTACACCTTGTATATTTTTTTTAAACTTGGCTCCTATATTGTGATTGCGTTCACAAACAAATTAACTCACTTAAACACGACACCCAGACCCGGAACACCTGTTCGTATTTATAGGTCCTACAGACATTTGTTAGGTGCAGGAATTGAATTCGCGGCATGCAGCGCAGTAGCCAATCGCCAACCACCTCAAGTCGTCGACGGCGCGCACTGTTCCCGCGCGCCTCAAGGTGTTGTCAGTATTAGCAGGGGCCCAGCTGGGTCGAAGCCTACTGGGGCCAGGATTAGCTCCAAAAGGTACCTCTGTCCGGTATGAAAATTTTGCAGTCAGTAAGCGTCTGACGCGAAGGCGATCCCCGCCGGATGTCATTTGAATGATTTTTACCCAACTTATAAAAAAAATCGTTCAAACATTGCACCAACCATGCCGTCAAAATATTAGTATAATAAAAGCTGTCCTAAAAATTCGTCGTTATGGGTTGGCCAATAAAATAAATAAATAAACTACCGTCCTCGCGGGTCACTCAGTGACTGTAAAGCTTCTCATCTCCCGCTAACTTCGCAGCCTCCCCCTGAAGATGCAAAGAACAGATTTATGTTCCGAGATTAGCTGCAAATTAAAAAGTTGCGAAAACTCGGCACTCGGAAGTGAAAAAGTTTGGAAACGCTTGATAAAAGTATTTCTGTGTTTATTTATGTTACAGAACGAATGGGTGGCCCTTTTTAATAAATTTATGTAACTGAAGAAGTTACGGCTTCAAGGGGAGTGAGATGAACTTAGGAATTTCCTATTAACTGGGAGATGGTAGGCGCAGTAGATGAGCGTTTGGTTGCTGAACTACATGTTGCGAGTTCGATTTCCACACAGAACAATTTTTTTTTAATTGTTATAAACTAGTGCTTGACTGCGATCCCACCTGATGGTAAGCAGCGATTTATATGACCTAAAGATAGTTTTTTCAGGTCTGGATATCTTGTGTATTTGAGTTTATATGTTTGTGAACGTAACCACGTTACAGTCATGGTTCTAGAACTTAAAGACAACTAAAGGAATATAGGTGTGATTCTTACAAGTAAAAGTCTAACATGACCTCTTGCTTCGCCCCAGAGCAGGAGAAGACAGACAGACAGACGGACGAACGGACAACAAGGTGATCCTGAAAGAGTTTCGTTTTGGCTGAATGAGATACGGAACACTCAAAGACTATAAATATACGTCGTTTATACCGCGTAGGTACATCAAGGGACTGGAACAATTTGCCTGCTGCGATCTTCCCATCCAATTATATTTTAGGTGTCTATTCTATTCTAAGATACTAGTGCGACCACCATCAACAATTGCATCACTACTTACCGTCAGGTGCGATCGCAGTCAATCACTAGTTTATATCAAATAAAAAAAGACTATTAAATATACTCAGATTTTTACATACATAACGTCATACGCTCTTAACGTTTACACTTCACCCGTTCATCTATAAAAATGGGTCATCGACCCAATAATATATTATAAGCAGAAAATGCCATTACTTTACTTAACATGCCGCCTTGCCCTTGATCCAAATCTCCATGGAAATGGTTTTTCCACTATGCATTATCACCATGCCATGGGATATTTTTTCATAAACCAAATTGGACCATTCTCCCTAACATTATCGTTAAGAACGATAATGTAAGAAAAATGTGCGTTGCGTCATCGGTGACGTCATCGTTTTGTCGCGTGTAGGGATGTGAATTAACGATGTTTTGAATCGAAGACTTATTTTATTTTATTTATTAGGGAAAACAAACAATAACACATAGGGAATCTATAATATAAAAATGAATCGCAAAATGTGTTGGTAAGCGCATAACTCAACAACGCCTGGACCGATTTCGCTAATTTTTTTTTTGTTGTGTTCGTTATTATGAGGAGAAGGTTATTATGGAAAAAAAATGAAAATTAGGATAGTGTAGAGTAGAGTAAGGTAGAGGAGGGTAGAGTAGGGTAGAGGAGGGTAGAGTAGGGTAGAGTAGGGTAGGGTAGGGTAGGGTAGGGTAGGGTAGAGTAGGGTAGAGTAGGGTAGAGTAGGGTAGAGTAGGGTAGAGTAGGGTAGAGTAGGGTAGAGTAGGGTAGAGTAGGGTAGAGTAGGGTAGAGTAGGGTATAGTAGGCTGAAGTAGGGAAGAGCGGGAGCGAAGCCGCGCGGGCAAAAGCTAGTTAAATAAAAAAGGCTTAACAATAATTATACAAATGTGATATCAACATGACATGAGGCATTTGATTTGACAAGTGCTGTTATTTTTTATTTTATTTTAAAGGAATTCAATAAGTTACTTTAAATTACAATTGTGGTTCACATAAAATATTAAAATTATGTCAGTGAAATTTTAATTTCGGAGTATTTTTAGTGGTTGAATAATATAATTTATTATTTATAATATTATATAACACATCTTCTTACGGAAACGATTTTATAAAGTTTCATTTACACCTTTTGAAAATGAATTAAATTTATCTTTTTTTTTTAACTTTTCATTCTACAGTACTTAATATTGTTTTAAAAACACTGAGCTTTAGATAATTACAATATTACACCGTTATTTAATTTTGATATTTATTTAATGTTAAACTAATATTTGAAGAGGGAAAATTATTTGTTTGTATAGCACACACAGAGATACGTTTTACCATATTACAGGCATTATTTCAATTGCAAACATTTTTTGAGTGTAAACATTCTTTAGTTTGCAAACATTGCTTGCTTTAGATAGCAAAAATTCTTTAAAATAATATTCTTTCGAATACAAACATTATTTATTCGATTGCAAAACTTCTTTAGATTGAAAGAAAGAAAAAAAAACATGTTTATTTGGCACTCATGTACACACAGTGAAATAACAATTATAAAAAGTTAACTACTTAAACATTCTTTCGATAGCCAATGTTCTTTAGATTGCAAACATTGTTTCGATAGCAAAAATTCTTCTGAATTCAATCATTCTTTCGGTAACAAAATTTCTTTTCCGAGAAACATTTATTCGATAAAAAGCATTCTGTCGAATATGAATCGAATATGCATTATTTGATAGATATCAACTCTAACGAATGTTTTGAGCCAATGTATTATCAAAAACATAATGTTATCATAAACTCAATGTGAAAACAGACGACTCATTAGATTCCCATCAACAAAACAGACTCAAATTAATTTGAAACCCACAGTTAATGCGAAAGCGTGAAATCCCCCCCACAAAATAGAATCCCATTGTTTCAACTATTTATCCGATACATTAGTTATGTAATAGATCATGTTCAGTAAACGAGGAATGTAATGTACAGTTACGGTTCACGTTTGAAATATGGTTTTAGATAACAAGTTCATGTCAAACTGGTGTTTTATCGTAATCTAGTGACGTGCGGATATCGATAGATAGTGAGGGGAAATTGTTAGAATGTGACGTGTTGTGAGGGAAGTACCGTTGTAGATTAGTTTGGTTTTGTTTTGTGATTATTATAATGGTTGGAGAAAAATGTTTGTTTTGGTTTGGCCATGTAAAGGGGTAATGTGTTAGTAAAAGAGTTATGAGTATACATCCGGATGTATGGTGAGAGAGGTCAAAGAAAAAATGAATGGAGTGTGATTGAAGTGATATGAAAGAAAAAGAAGTTAGTGATAGCGTGACGGGAGACAGGACAGAAGGAAGAAAAAAACGTGTTCTGCTGACTCCACATTTAACGGGACAAGGGCAGGAAGATGATGATGATAATGATAACGTTAGAAGAAAATATTCGTCTGTGAGGCCTGTGGCATCTTTAGAAAGAGTTACTGTGGCCCTAGAACGCAATGGGTGACTGATCATAACCATTATTTCAGCTGAAAGGCGTCCACTGTTGGACATAAGCCTCCCCAAGTGTCGCCACAACGTACGGTCCTGTGCGTCTTGCATTCATCACATTCCCGCGACTCACACAAGATCACCGGTCCACCTTCTGAGAGATTTTCTAACACTGCGTCTGTGTGGTCACTACTCAACAACCTTTCGACCCCATCGACCATGTAATCTGCGAGCAATATGCCCATTGCTAATTAAGGTGGTGATCCTTCGGGCTATGTCGGCAAACTTAGTTTTCGTTCATTCCAGAAACGATTACGCAAGGAAACACCTTTTGCATCATTGCCCTTTGGGTGACTTTAAACCTTCTGGTGAGATCCATTGTAAGTGACCGCGTTTGAGTACTATATATTATGTCACCACGTATTCGTCTTGTCTGGTTTATTTACAACTTATTTTTTGCACAAAGAGGCCAAATTGTCCAGTTTCATCATGCCCCATGCCTCATTTTACCCTCATTGTTTTGTAAATGATAATCCATGTCCCTTTGCCTCAAGCGGCCGCCATAAAAATATACAAAAACATTGTATTTTTACTGGACCCGTCGAATGTTTCGCTTTAAATGCTTACTTATTTTGAAGTGGTTATGAACTGGAAGATTATTAATTCATTAAACCCAAGCGAACGCCGCTGTTCGCTCTCTCGTTGTTTTTCTATTTTGTATCTAATTACTGTGTTCGAGTTAGGTTATAGGTTTAAATTATAGGTTTAGAAATTTAAATTAAAGGTTAAAATTGCTTTTTTTTTCTTTTATTGTTGATAGGCTATCTCATCTGATGGAAAGCGACGATGTGGTCGACAATGAAGCGCGCTTACCTATAAGTAACCTCACTCTTGAAGATTCCTGGGTTGTAGCCATCAGGAAAAACCGATTCCGGCAAGGAAATCAACTCCTTAGCTGTATGTACACTCACTTACAAAAGTCGATAGGAATTCTTAAAACGTATTCGTTTGACGTTTAGTTTGACTTACGACCTTTTATTTTCAAGTTTCGCCAACAAATGATTGAAATTCACAATTTCATCAACTTAGCATAAGTCAAGATGGCCCAGTGGTATAGGCACACAGATTGAAGCGCAAATCAGTGTGCCGCAAGTTCAAATCCCACGCAATTATTGACTTTTTGTAAGTTCTTACCCGATTGGAAGTTATGTATTTGCATTACATATATTAAATTATTCTTTAACTTGTTCACACATTTCTTAGAGTTAGAAAGGTAGATCACAAAAAAAACTAAATAAAGAATTAGATTTCTGCGAGGTAGACATGAGTTTTAACTTGACCGAAATGAACTGTCGTTTGGTTTTAGTTGTTGGTTAGTGACGTGTGGTTGACAGTATTGTAATATTCGCAAAATGCAGGCTAATATTAGTATTGAAGTGAGGGCGACTATCATTGGGCTGCATAAAAGTGGTTTTAATAAAACACAAATATCTGAAGAAACCGGACTGAATGTGAGTATAATAGCTATTAATGAATTGTAACTTTATTACAAATTAATCTTCTAATTAAAACGTATGCCATTTATGAATCCATTCATCGTATCTATAAGAGGTTTAGAAGAGAAATACGTAAATCGTTGGGTTTATTGGATTGGTTATTGGATTAATAAATGCAGTTTTATTTTAAAATTATATTCAATAATTATGATTATTAACATTTTATATAATGAAAATGAAGTGAAGTAGGTATAGCTGCCTAATATATATATTTTTTTTATTTTAGAAAAATACTGTAAATCTTTGGCTAAAAAGATATGAGGAAGAAGGTAGCCTTGCTAGTCGAAAGAGAAGTGGGAGACCGAAGCTTATTAGCGAGGCGCAGCGACGACATATGGTGGACGTATACGAAACGAATGGTTTCGCACCAACGAGACATTTTGCGGAATTATATGACACCTCGATGGATACTGTTCGCCGTGCACTTCACGCTGAAGGCGTGCATCACAGAAAACCTGCTAAAAAGCCGTACTTGACAGAGAGGCACAAACAAGAACGATTACGTTTCGCACTAAATGTTTAATGTTAACTAAACTAAAGGGCCTACCATTTTATTTTAACATATCTGTGATTATTCGTTAACAAACACTATATTATATTGTGTTTACTTTCGTTTAAAACAGCTATATCTTTTAATTTGTGCCATCGCCTCATCTTAAGAATGCAGTGAACTCGCTATCAATTTTGTTGACAATAATCATGAGTCTATTTTGTTTTTTATTCTTCTACCCGCACTGTTATAACATAATATTATAGTTCATTTTATTTTGCTCATCTAATTGACGATTATCTTGTGAGAACTAAAGTTCTTTTAGCAGAAATTGAGGTTTAGTTTCAATCTTCTTTTCGTCAAGAAAATGAACAATTAAGCTATGACCTCAATACATTAATTGTGACGTTACACAAAAATAAAATGTTTACAAAGTCTAAATCATAAATCACTTTTCAATTAATAACTGGATATAAACAATTACCTATATTTTATTTTATTAAAATTTGAATATCCGTTCATTGTTACGTTATTCATAATATGAATGGTCTAAGTGGGTGGGTATACTTCCAACAAACAATCTTACGCGTAACATAGATAACAGTTACAAGATAACTTTTTGCTATTCGACGTCACAATTCTCATAAATGTTTAATTTGTAAATATAAAGCATAAACATTTTTATTAAACACGTCTTTTTATTTCCACCTTACAACATCGAAAAGATGTAACAACTAAATAATTGCAAACTACGAATGTGATTCTTCTTGTGGTTAATAGATCACATTCGTAATTTGCAACTATTTAATGCAAAAAATGCAATAGTATTTTTCATAGAAATTTTAAAAAATGACTATATCAATATAGATTGGGAATTTTCAAAGTAAGAAATAACTGCAACGGACTGACCATGATTTGAACTCGGGTTACGTGATTTGCGAATCCAACACTTAGTTCACACGGCTACCAGCACATGACGTATTTGCGCGAATTTTATCAATGCTATGGTAAGAACAGAAAAATAATAATGTTTTGCTCAGTGCGACGACAGTTCCTTAGTGTGTGTTATCTGTGGAATGTGGATACTCATACATGCGCACACATACGCATCGCGCTCGCTCGGTTCATAGCAATGTAATCTTTAACGTTCCTATGGACTTTTGTCTCCTTACTGTACAATGAATGTGTTCCCAAAAACTTTTGTGCGTATAGGTAGGATGTTCGTGATGCGCATTGCCGTACGCCTGGTGATCCAATGATGGAGCTTGTTCTAGTTGGTTCGCTCTCATGGCTTGTTTTCTCATCATTCCAGTCGATAGACGTCCTCTGCTGGACATAGGCCTCCCCAAGCGTCGCACAATAACTGGTCTTTTGTGTCTCGCATCCATTGGATTTCCGCAACCGTCACCTCGCCTTCGGTTCACTTTCTGGGTGGTTTTACAACGCATTACCTTACAGTAAGTACGTGGTTGCCATTCCAAAACCTAGACCATGTGTGTCCTATGAATATTATGCCTTGCTCACTGCCCCTTCCATTAAGGGCTATGACAGCCCAGATGGCCTGTACCAAAAGACGTTTGTCGACATTTTTTTGTTCAAATGTCTATGATATTTAGCGATAGATTTAGGAGGTGATTAGCAAAATAGTTTTCATAGTCCAATTATGTACTTCGAACGATAACTAACCACAAAAAAAAATTCTTCTGTAGGTATGGTAACACTAGCTTACTCCCGAGATAAAATGTATCCAATTTCTTCATAAAGTAGTCTGTAAATATTTAGAATAAGCAAATCTTTTCTCTTATTTACAAACTTGAACAGTTAAAACATTACTTTGACTTACATTCAAAACCCCTCAAACATTTAAGCGTAAAACGTTAAAGTTAAGAGTATTCCAACAACAGGAATTTTAAGTGAAACTAAGAAATTGACATAAAAAGCGATAGAACAGTCGTTGGAGAGCTTCCCGCGAGTGGCGCGGTTCCACGCAATGATCCAGAAAATCGTTGCGACAAAGACTGAAATAAAATGCACAGTAAAACATTTAAGAATTCATTTTGTGCCGGTATAAAGTACCTAATACTATTATTATTTCTTGTTATTATGTTAAGAGCATTTAAAAAAGAAGTCCTTCATTACTTACCATCAGGCGGGATCGTAGTCAAGCTCTATTTTCATCATCATTATATTCATATCTGCCGAAAGACGTCCACTGCTGGTCATAGGCTTCCCCAACTGTCGCCACAACGTACGCTCCTGTGCGTCTTGCATCCTATATATAATAAGATTTCTTTTTACTTGGCAAATGTTGGAAATCCCACCCACTTACTCACAAAATGTTTAGAGAACATATTTAAATTGCAGCTAAGCTATTCCTAAACTTGTTCTATAAGACTTTGCTTTGTGCCAAATTTTAGGATTCTGGGTCAACAGGAAGTACCCTATGAATTTCGATCTTTGAGAGGGTCGAAATATCCTTTTTTTGCTACATCTTTTTCATTCGTTAATTTAAAAGTTTGATTTGCACAGCTTAAAGGGACCGCAGACCTGAATATATGGTTTTAATTTCAACTCGATACGTTTACGCGTTCTTGAGATAAAGGGTCTTGACTGATAGACAGACTGTCGGAAGGACAAAAAAGTAATCCTATAAGGATCCCAAGGTACCCTAAAAAAATATAAAGTAGCTAAACTTGATAAATATCAAATAAAAATACAGTATAACAGAATACTGCATGATGAGTGAGTATCTTTTACTCAAACACACATTCAAAAAGCAATACGTTGTAAATTTTGAAGCATACGAAATGCATTCCGCTCAGCGGTTCGATCTCGTTCATTTCGTTCATTCGTAGGAACTGCACGAAATATTAACCTATTTTGCTGAAGATGCAACATTGGAATGTTCCTGTATGTATTGGTTTGCTATTTTATTTGTGTTGGAGTAAAAGATAAATAAAATAAAGAAAATGATGTAGCTTTTCCGTCTTTATTTTTGAATTACAGGAACGTTGTTCTATTTAGTAATTTATTGCAGGTAGATATTTTATTTGTTCATTATTGTGAACATGCCAACAGTGAAGGAAGAAATAAGAGCATGTTCGGGGAAATACAAAACTAGACTGGAGAAACATCCAAACCAGCTAGCTGTCCAGCTTACATTACCAGACTGTGTGCACAGATTAAAAGACACATAACATTAGAACTCGGCAATATGTGAGTATATAGTAATATATATTAGTATGGAGGATACTTGTAATGAGAAATATCACTCCACCGGAATTATTCGTTTAACGCATCTGCTCATAGTTGGAAGGACTGATTGCACGATATATCTTGGAAAAAAAAAACAATTGAACATTCGTTTCTACAAACTGAACAGGTCTATTATATTACACAACATTAGTTTCAATATATGAAAAACCTGATACACATATCTAGTTTTTCCTGATACATGTATCTAAATAATCTATCTACAAAATTTCATAACTACGAGTATATCAATGTAATGGTGATCGCTTGTTAAGTCAGCAAAAGTGTATAGTCAATGGGCCATCCAGGTAAATGAAGGGTGGTTTTGCACTAGCACCCAGCTGTTTGCTGGCTTCTAATGCCCTGCCGTGCCCTGTGTTGTACTTAGTATCGGTGGTATCTAACTTGAACTTTGCAAGGTGTAAAAATTATTGAAATTCATTCAGTTACTGATTCTTCAGGTTCCACATAAGTTAAAATGCCCGTGAGAAAGTATGTATCAGACTTTTAACTAAAAACACACTCCTGTTCTTTCATTGCCTTTCGAACTGGGGCCGAATCTTCCTTTCAGACACAGATACTTGGCCCCAGTAGGCTTAGACCCTGCTGGACCCCTACGGTTTGCTAACAACTCCTTGAGGCGCGCGTGGAACAATACACGCCGTCGACGACTTGGGCTCGGTCCGGACAATAACTGGACGTTCGGGGTGTGGATGTCTAATAGACAGCTCATTCAGACTAGAAGCCGACTCTTTAGGAATAGGCAATGAATCGCTGTCTCTGAGACAATGTCTAATTCATACTTATACTTTTCATTCAGTTCATAATTTACCCTTTCAATCAAAATAAAGTAGGTTTATCCTTTTTTCAAACTCATTTTATTTGGGGGATATTTTCTAGTACTTTACCTTTAGAGCTAGCTACAATCTGGCAAATAAATATCAAATTCATTCATTAACCATCATTACCTTAGCTACAAATAACAAAAACAGAACAACGCGGACGCTTAAACACAAAAACCTTACACTGAAAACTGTAGCAATTACAAAACGCTAACTAATTACCCCAGACAGCTTGAGGTACAAACGTGTATTAACTAACTATGTAGTAGCTTGAGTGCAGCCTCTGTTATTAGAGCCGTGTAAACATGCGAGCAAGTTGTTACACGATACTGTTGGGGTACTAAATAAGCGATTAATGTAATAAATAAATAATGTGATATGTAAAGTAGGTTTGTGTAGTGCGCACGGTGTTTTACAACAGTGCTGATAGGTGCAGCGCACTCGATGTGTACTACGACAGCGCGATAGACACGCACGACAGCGCGCTCGGCGTATACAACAACAGCGCGCTCGATCTGTACGACAACGCATTGTGTAGGTACAACGATAGCGCGCTAGATGCGTACTACGACAGAGCGCTCAATGTGTACAAGAACAGCGCGCTCAATGTGTTCAGCGACATGCACTCATTCTCTCACAACTCTTTAGACTATAAATAAATTTATTAAAATTACTATCTTCACTAATCTACAACTGTGTCTTCCTAGGTTTCGTGTGCGTTAAAGCTTTTTTATTTCTTATCTACTATTATAATAAAACTGATACAGCTTTGAATTTTAAATTTTTGTTCCTAACTGGGATAAAATCTTTAATTTATATTCTTCCATTCATTTAAAAACTTCATTACCAGATTTCACCAACAAGAAATGGGCTGAAATTATTATCCCAACTTTCAATATTCTATTCAAACTTTAAACAGCCTTTATTGTCTAGTCTTAGATTTTATTGTTTAACTTGAAACCTGAAACTGAGACAGTGATCAGATCACAATGACTAGCTTAACGTAGCAAAATCTGTCTTTATTAGACACTGACTACTGTTAGACTGTTCCCACTGCTGGGACTCAGGCATCTTCTCTAGAGGAGGTAATGTGCTGAATTCCACCACGCGAGCCTAGTGTGGGTTGGTGGATGTTTTTTTTTTCTTTTAGGACATGCCGGTTTCCTCACGATGTTTTCCTTCACTGTTTTATGAGCAGTGGTGATGAAATAAGTTACAGAAAGGAATGCCACGTTTGAACCCAAACTTGCAAGTCGAGGCCGTTACCACTTGGCCATCGGTGCTTTCACAATGACTGTTTACAGGAAAATGAAGTCATCAAAATTTTACAGTCATCCTCAGTGCCTTTCAAAAGTTATTATTATATTTCTAAAAGTTAGGAATTTGTTAAACAAATTACAAGATAAAATTACCCCTTTTTGTCACAACTTTAGGTTACTCTTTAGCTAATTTGTCGAGTTTAGATTTGAAAGTCTTTGATTGTTACTGAACTAATAATTAAATTTGATTGTGAATCAGACAGTGGAAATATTACAAGTTTTTGAATTGGTTTGTTTCCTTGTTAGGACAGTTTAATATTATCATCATTATTCCAACTATTCCCTGCCGTAGTCTCTGTTTTCTGATAACTACAACCTGGGGATATTTAAGTCAAGAATAAATAGGTTACTTCTTGGCAAGCACACTCCTTCGTCGACCACGTCACTTTCCCTTTGAAAAACATCCATTGCTGGACATAGGCCTTCCCCAGTGTCACCACAATGACCAGTCCTGTACGTCTTACATTTGTCGGATTCCCGCGACCCTCAACCAAGTCAGCGGTCCACTTTCTCCATCATCATCGCGGTCATCTTTTTTGTTCATGCGATGTACAATAAAGAATATAATAAATAAAATAAAAAATAATATCTTTACCTTTGTCAGTTCAGAACTTATGATTTATCATGTCTTATCTTTGTGGTCTGGTTTGTGCACTCTGCCTTTATTGGACCACTACCAAATCAGCTTTAACCCAACCAACCCCCTCTCCAAAAGCAGATGAGACCTATTTTTATTCAGAGCGTCTATATGGGAATTTGGTGAACTCAAAGTGTCCGGTGATGGTCCCTGCCATCAGACGCAGGCTGCCTCTGTCCAGTCGCAAATGGTTTTTGGTTAGTGTATTATTATTAAGTGTGATATAGTCCGAATTTATAACTTAAACCAATACTTACAATACTACAAACAAACCATAAAATAGTGAAAAAATCTCATCTACTATGTCATAATAATCTTATTTTCATTTTAATATTTTAAACATACTTTATTTATTGACGCTAATAAATTACATTCAAATTATACTTAACTCACTATAACTACAGTAAATTTAAATAAAAAGAATCAAAAACCTTACGCCAATTACAAATAACTAAAATCAAACTAAAATATGGCGTCAAAAAACTCTTCCACATCGCTGTCGCCAAAAATCTGGCGGCATTGCCACGTTATAGTATTCTGGAATACATAAAGTAACCCCCGTACTATCCTCATGTATAATGTAAAATGGCCTGAACTATTTCGAGAAAAGGATGTTATGGCTGCGCTGTTTTTTTACTGGTCTAGCCTGAGAACTGCCATGCCACCTAATTTCAAAACCCGTGGTAAGCCACGCTGGATATACATAGCCTGATTCAGTTTTATTTAATGAAAATTAAGATATTTGTACTCTTTTCCGCCCCCGCCATCTCTCCGCTCATGAACCCGCTTGTTTCGCTGCCCCACATAAACATATATGAGGACAAATGAGTAAAGTTTTCTAATAAAAAACCCTCACGACGCGTGAACATACGATTTAAACTTTTTCTGTCTAACTGTGTTATCATGAGTTCGTCTCATCATTACCATTTTACCGCTGGGTTTACCCATGGGCATATTGTTAAGGTAAACTTTGGTAAAAGAGTTAGAACCTAATTATTTTTAGGGAGGATGTTTTATAAAACTTTTTTCTTTCAATGAGGTAAAAATTCGGAATAACATCTTCCTGAGATTGTTAATTTTGTAATAACAATCTCCATTAGAATCAGAATGTCTTTGATGTGGGCATAGGATATGAATAGATGTTAAGACACTTCCATCATCATCACCATCAACACTAACACTACCATCTCATGATTCATCGTCATTACCATCATTTCGGCCGAAAGACTTACACTGTTGAACATAGGCCTCCCCTAAGGGTCACCGTAACAACTGGTTCTATGCATCTCGCTTGCATCGGATTCCCGTGACCCTGATCAGGTGATCGGTCTGCATTTATCTACTATGAGAGGTAGATGTAACCTATCTGGCTCGGTCAACACAAGCCATTTTTAATGATCCCACTGTTGGGACTCAGGCCTCCTCTCTAGGGGAGGGAATGTGCCGTTATCCACCACGCGGGCCCAGTACGGGTTGGTGAACGTCACATGTCTTCGAATGTTTGGTTCTAGGATATACCGGTTTCCTCTCGATGTTTTCCTTCGCCGTTTTGAGAGCAGTGGTCATGAAATAAATTACACAAAGTAATGCGCCTGGTTGGGATCGAACCCGCGACGTAAAACTCGTAAGTCGGGGCCGTTACCACTCGGCCACCACAGCTCTGCATCTGCGAACTAATCTGAATAGGCATTCGAGTTTAATTCTTGTGAGTGGACTACTAACGCTACTTCTTCCGGTACGCAGTCATCACTTTAGAATCCTTTGGCTCCTTCGATTATCTCTTGTAGAAGCGAGCAATGTGCCCTGCCCACTGTTTCTAAATTTGGTGGTTTAATAACAATTTTAATTTTGTGTCTTCGTTAAGCATCTTTTTTTTTCTTTTCAGCGTCACCCTTTAAGTTTTCACCTTTCCCTATCTTTAAATATCAGATTCAAAACTTTTCTTTTATTGTCAGTAAAAGGTACTAAAGTTCTTCTTACTTTTACTGAAAAGGAGGGGTAAAAGATAACTGCGATACTTTAGTTCGCAGTAAATAATATCTCAACAAGCGGGGCGGCTGCCAAATCGCCGGGAACTTCGCAAATTAGCCGCATATTTATGTAGCGGTGAAACTTTTAATGTTGCGTGTAATGCACGCTTCTCAGACGTTTTGCTGCGTGTATGAATTCATTGTTGTTTCGCCACTTATTTGCTAGTTTCTGTTTTGGTGCTTAAGATTTTGCGGTAAATGATTTTATTGCTTTGAGCAGGTTTCTTGGAATGAAAGTTTCAAGGTTCATTAATTTATTGGGAATTTGTGTTATTATGGTAGATCATGCTGGTAATTTACATATAACCAGAACAAAAAACCTTGGCTATGTTTTGTTTTTCTAGGTAAAAATCATCCAGATGATATCCTCCGCCCTTGGGCGGAGAGGGAGATAGTGTCAGACTCTTACTTACAAAAAAACTACTTAAAAAAACTCATCTCGTTCCTTCGTTGCCTTTCATACCGGGGTCAAGCCTCCCTTTCGGAACTCAAATCTTAGCCCCAGTAGGCTTCAACCCTACTGGGCCTCTACGGTTGCTGACAACTCCTTGAGGCGCGCGGCAACAGTGCGCACCATCGGGTATCCCTGTATTAAGTCAAAATGATTCAATTTGATTCGAACCACTTCAACAACGCCTAAAATTGTAATAAAAAAAATCTCCCCATCTTCTCCCACAGCCATCCCTAATTTGAACCAATCAAAACACTCTGAACTAATACAATAACTGACATTACACGTTAATTGGCGAAAACCTAACAATTCCCTGAAAATACGGTGCCATAATGAATTCAAAATGGATATAACAAGTTCACTTAATTTCATTTTGCCAAATTGAAATTGTTACCGAAGATGACATTTTAAATTGTTTTATAACGAGTCTTGTAATTATTTCTGGCGTTGTTAATGTCTAAATTTATTGTCAGTTTATGGTATTTCGAAAGCAGACTAAATGGATTTGGTGGAACGTCGGAAATTAGATGAGTTGTATAGGTACATGGATGATGTTTTGTTTGTTTCTTTATGAAGTTGAAGATTTAAATTTTATATGTATAAGGTATTGTGTGTTTTGAAGCTAATAGCATGATCGTATGGTTGATGCATTGTGTTGAGCGGGTTCATAGGATTCGACAATCAAACAAGGCGTTCAGATCAAGACTGGTTCTTTTTCGCGACCTATATGAATGTACCCTCATGCATTTATATTCTAAGTATAATAAAATTAATCTACCGACACAGCGGTTGAATGATTGACTGCTGCGCTGCATGTCGCGGGTTCTATTACCGTATGGAACAAATATTTGTATGGCCTACAGGTCTATGTTCCGGATCTGGGTGTCTTGTGTATGAGTTCATATGTTTGTGAACGTTCTCACAATTCCAGGAGTCATTCCTAGTACGGGGTAACGACTTGGAAAAATGTGTATACCTACACACAGTTAAGGCGTATAGTTCCTTGAACCATCTGGCCGAAATTATGTGAACGCAACTCTCGCACTCGCCTAGGCGGCAGTACACAAATCTGTGCATTTATTTGCGGCCAGCAGTGCCCGGAAAGCGCTTTAAATCCATTTTCTCTGCAAAATATTGATTGATTTACGTATGCAATGTTCACTTTGAAGAATATTTAACCACCAATTTTTATATGTAAAAATGTTTCTAAAGGTCCAAGCCGTTTCGAAGGAGTAGGGAAAAGTTGCGAAAAGTTGCGAAATTGCTAAATATTTTTTTTTTTGACAAAAGTATTAATTGCACAAAAAAATCAAATGTTGATATTATTGTTCATGAATCTATAATAAACATATATTTTTTTCAAACTAATTGACCTAGCCGTTACGGAGGAGTAGGCCTCAGAAAATCACTGTTTTATGGTACTTTTCGGGCGCTTGGCCCTTAATTACGTACCTTTGATTTTTGGAGACAAATATCTAATCGACGTGTCGTCATTAGAAATTACTTCCATCACGTCATAACACCTAGCATCCATACTTTTTTAATGTTCTGTTTTTCAAGAACTGGTCTGACGTTTAAAAAATTGCTGGAAAAATGTCATGTCATGTACTCAATACGTAATTCAGAACACATTAAACTCAGCCTATTGATCAACGCTATTAAAATAAACATACTATAGGACAACTTATATAGACGAAACTAAGAGGGAAAGTTCTTGTCTTTTTTTATTATGGATAGGCTCGCATTTGACCACTATCTCACTTGATGGGAAGCGATAATGTGGCCAAGGATGAAGCACGGTATCTACTTTTAAAGTAAATGCTCTAAAGAAGCCCGTGAAATTCATTTTTTTTTTAAGGCATGTTATTAAAAGTATGTTGATTGAAATTTACTTAGAAGGCATAATATGTAATGTATTAATTAACAGAAATAAAATCATCAACTCAAAAAATGACAATTCATTTTTTTTTCTCCCCGGGATAAGCAACAGAAAAAACTTTCCACACGAACTATCACTACGAAAAAAAGTAAATTAAGCACCATAAAATACAGTTTTCAATCCAAATAAAATTCAAAAAACAGTTTAATAAAACTACCAACTTATTCGAAGGGATCCCATTCATAATAAGAACAATGAACCTTTTAAAAACTATGACAATAAAAAAGATATATTTCTGTAAAACTTGGGCGATAAACGTGTACCATGTAATTGGTCGACAATTTATGTGACATTCGTACCACTTCGGGATTCTTCGGGCGGAATCGGAGAGTTACGAATCCCTTATTCGATGATAGAAGTTTGTCTCAGTTAAATTGACTGTTTTTATACGTTTTTTGGCAATAATAACATTGTTTCGGACATTAAGCTTTAATATTTGGGAGTAATGTTTCATGAACAACATTTCCGTTAGTAATACTTATATTTTTGACCAAAAGTCATGACCAGAAAATCGTAAACAAAACCAAACTAAGATTCAAATGTCTTTTGTTGCGATGCCCGCTTAAGCCACAAGGATTGCCTGAAAAGGAAGCTCGCGGTCTTAGAACACATCAGGCAACTGAAGAAAACAGGTGTAGTTTTATTTAGTACTAGCGTTTGCCCAAGGGTTCCCCCGCGCAATTAAAATTTATCCTATGTCTCTCAGGAATAAAAAAGTTTACTATCAGTGAAAAAATTTTAGCAATCGGATTAGTACTTTCAGAGTTTACCTCCTACTAGTGCGCCTCACCATCAACGATTGCATCACTACTTACTATCAGGTAGGATCGCAGTCAAGCACTTGTTTATATCAATTAAAAAAAAAAACCGCTAGCTTTGCCGGAGGTCGTGGGTTCGATTCCCACCCAGGACAAATGTTTGTGTGATGAGCAAAATCATTCGTTCTGTGTCTGGGTGTAATTTATCTATAATATGTATATATTTAGAAATATATAAGTATGTTAATCAGTTGTCTAGTATCCATAGCACAAGCTCTGCTTAGCTTGGGACTAGACGGCGTTGTGATCACACAGTTGTGGAAAAAATAGATTTTTTTATTTTGCGCATACGTGACCTCGGGCAGAAATTAGTATACAGTGAAAATAATATTATTACACGTTCTTTTCGAAAGAAAATTCAACAACAATTTTTATTAGAAATGTAAAAATGTAATAATAAAAACTAGATCTTAAGCTGGGTACAGACTACTGTAACGTAATAAGCAAAGTAACACGAAAGGAGCATTCATAAGTGTACGCAGCACGCGCACGAACCGAGTAAGTACTTCATCGTCATCATCATTTCAGCCAAAAGACGTCCACTGTTAGACATAGGCCTGCCCCAAGTGTCGCCATAAATTATAAATTCTGATTCCCGCGATCCTCACCAGGTATTCAGTCCATCTTGTAGCAGGCCTTCCACGCTGCGTCTTCCGGTACGTGGTCCCCATTCCCGAACCTATCGTCCCCATCGACCATCTGTTGTGTGAGCAATGTACTCTGCCCACTGCCACTTAAGTTTGGCGATTCTTTGGGCTGTGTATGTAACCTTAGTTCTTCTGCGGATATCTTCATTTCTGATGTCAATGTCACGCAAGGAAGCTCCAAGCATAGCCCTTTTCATTGAATTTTGAGTGACTTTAAGCCTTCTGATTAGCCACCATTTGTCATCACCGGCAAAACGCACTAGTTACAGACTTTTGTCTTGAGACGCCGTGGTAGATTGGACGAGAAGACACCGCGCAGCTTCCCGAACGTTGCCCAGCCGAGCATGAGTCATGGAGCATGCACCTACTCTAATAGTTGAAATTCTCTGTTCGCACGTGTAGTATGCACGGTTTGCGTAAGTAGTGTGCACGGTTTGCGTGAGTAGTGTGCATGGTTCGTGCAAGTAGTGTGCACGGTTCGTGCGAGTAGTGTGCACGGCTTGCGCGAGTAGTGTGCACGGATCGCGCGCACGGCATCACTCTACGGGAATTCTGTTACATTGCATGTTACATTCAACAGTTTGTACCCGGCTTTACACACTATATGTATGATATGACGGTCTTAAATTATATTTTGTACCACGTTTGTAGATGTTAATAAGCTCTTAGCATAATTTAGTTACTCGAGTACTTAGTACCTAGAATTAGGTACTAATTCTAGGTACTATGTACTCGAGTTACATTTGGTTATCTTTTATGAAAATAAAGACATATTATGGCGATTGAATTACGCACTAGTGTATCTAATTTCATAATTGTTTAATAACCCTGCATTTCTTAGCTTGGCATCATAATATCTACAGTATACATAGACAAATATGCAAAGAAACTTAGGAGAAATATTTAAAAACATTAGACTACAACAACACTGAAACTCTACTAAAAAGAATTGATATAAACATAACACTTAAATTTTGAGAAACACATAAAGAAGCATACAAAAAAACACACAAACGATTACAATCACTTTAGAAACGTATAATTTATTAATGTATCTTGTAACTGGAACCTTAGGGGAATTTGTTATAATAAGGTTGAGGAAGACTATCACTCACTCCATTTTCTTTCAAATCCTTTCTCATACAATACATCCAGCTTTGTTTTGGCCTCCCTCTTCCTCTCCATCACTCTACATATATATTCATAACTCTTTTGGTAATATACGTTTCATCCCTCCTCTTCATATAGCCATACCGGGAGAATTGATTCCTTTTCAACTTTTTAGTCACTGACGCCACTTTCAAGCTATAACTATCCAGATAAACCAATTTTCTACGAAATTGCGTAGCTGACGTTAACGTCAATGCAAACATTTCCAAAGCCGAGTCACCTTCGAAAAGTTCACATTCAATTTAAATCTCATCTTCTTATTCATCAATTATTTTATTCCCATTGACAAACATCACAACAAGGCCCGTTAAAAATCAAAATAAAAAAATACGCCCCAAAAAGCATTCAAAAGATCTTAACTCAATTTTTATCTCTGAAAAAAATATTTTGCTAAGACCCCAAATTATTCTTTTCAGGGATAAAATAATACGCTTTTGTTAAACACCCGACAATGCTTACAAAGGTGTTAATTTAAGAATACGGCCATTTGTTAAAACGGAATTACATTTCTAAATCTGTCACCCTGTAAAGATATTACGGTTGTAATCTGTAATTCAGAGACCTTTATGACTATTGTAATTCAACTGAAAGGTTACGGTTTTAATTTGTAATTAGGTGAAGATTTTAGTATTAGGTATAATTGGGATAGGCAAATTGTCTGAAAGAGGTAGAAGGTTTTAATCAGTAAAAATCTGACATTCCCCTTGCTGGACCTAAAGCGGGAGAAGTTATTTCATGATTTTTTTAGCATGAAAAAAACGACAATGAAATTGATAAGAGTAAGTTTATGGTAGTATGGAAAACGATTTGCATTTTTGTATAATAGCATGACTTTCAAATTCCGTATTATTAAAAAAATAAACAACTACAATCTACCAGGAAAAAAGCACTGCTGGTTGTCACGTGACAAATATGGCTCCCAAATGCTATCACAATGAAATTCCCGCGCTCGCCGTCTGACCGTTCGGTAAGCATCCGGACCGAGCACAAGACGTCGACGGCGCGTATTGTTCCACGCGTGCCTCAAGCAGTTGTCAGCAAACTAGCAGCGTCGAAGCCTGCAGGAGCCAAGGATTTCTTTCTGAAATGAAAGATTCCGGGGCCACAAAATTAACGAAGGAAAAGGAGTGGGTATTTAATCTCCGCTCAAGAGCGGGGGATGTCATTGGCTGATTTTCCAACCTACAAAAAAAAAGGTCTATCTTGTAGGACGCTTTTCAACGCTGCATTTTCTTATCAGTCAAATGACAACTATGCAGATAAAGTAGCTGAGATGGTAATTTAAGGAATGAACCACACAGATTTAAATAGACCTCCAGTCAGGCCTTTGTAGATCGTGTAGCTCCATCCAGAACATATAATCCTCAAAGATGAAAGCACTCACGTACCGGTACAATTTACCCGAATTATAGTACGTTTGCCACTGGGTACCCGGGTATCTACCCGGTAGTTGGAGCGTGTGAAAGTAGGCTAAAGGGGTAGGGGCTTTTGAGCAACCGGGTATAAAAACAGGAAGCTAAATGACTTGGTCAGGATTGTAGGGGAGCTGTGTTCGATATTTGCTGTGCGTCTACAAAAAGATACGAACAAAATGTTTCGGTAACACATTCATTATGCGGATAGGTAAGGAGTGGAACTCCCTGCCAAAGTCTGTTTTCTGATGACTATAACCTGGGGATCTTTAAGTCAAGAGCGAACAGGTTAATTCTACATAAGTAAGCGCGTTCTATCGTCGACTGCATCGTCGCTTTCCATCATAGCGGTCAAGCGCAAACCTATCAGCAATAAAAAAAGCATCCCGCATCCGCATTTCACGCATTACAATAAATACTCGTATGAAATGGACATATGCGGGAGTTACCCGTGTATGTATACGCGATATTAAGACACCTTAAGAGAGTGTTAGAAATATCTATATCTGTAAATTCTCTGTTATAATTGCTTAATATTACTTCAAAATGGTTCCCATGTCCTACAGTATACAAAGTATAAAACACTTTAGCTTGTACAAGAATTTTACGACGCTAAACCGTTGGCGGGTGGGCAGAGCTCGTGGATTATAGCGCATTTTTCTCGCAACAAAATTAGCAGTTGTTCTGCTGAGGACTTAAGCTTTAGGTTGAGGGTATGGTAGAGGCGGAGGCGGGAGCGGAGTGGAACTAAGCGTAATAAGTCAGGAGTGAATAACCACATCATCTCTTACCATCAGGTGAGATGGTGGTCAAACGCAAGCTTAACAATAAAAAAAATATATAATATATATATATATATATTTATAGAAACATAGTTCCACATTAGACTGACGTACACGTGGGCCAAGCTTGATTTGTACGTAGAACAACGTCGCGTGGCGTGGATCTTGAGTAGCTCTACAAGTTTAGTTTCCATATGAAATGTACGGACACCGACGCGCCCAAACCGGCATACATGGCACACGTGTGCGCAGTGTAGTCTCCTCTATCGTGAGCACGTTTAAAAACATGTAAACTCACAATATGTTTATTCTGTATGAGGATAGAACCCACGACACACAGTACGGTAGCTAGACGTTTAGGCATGCGCCAACCGTGCCATCAAATTTTAAGATACTTTTCTGATAATCTGTCTGACTTTTGAATAAAATGTGTTACTTATTTGTAAGATTGATCATTTGTAACAGGCATTTTTTGGAATATTGTTTTATCTGTAACGACATCTATGGCGCCACATAAGAACTACGGAGAAAATACGAAATCCTGCATCGCGCAAACAAAAGTTCTCCGCGCGAATTGAATATATACGACAGCTCGAAATTATCTATCGGGCAGTCGCCCACCAGACCATAACACCTGTCTAGTCGGAGGATCCTCCCTTTTGAACGGAGATATGTGGGACTTTACTCTCTGTTCCGCCTACCTCCAAAAGTCAATAAAAAGTTACATTTCTCGATTCTCAAAACCTACTTCTATCAGAAACACACAATATTCTGGAAATTTTCACACAGTACAAACTATGCGGCTTAGCTAGATATATAACACCTCATGATAATCTACATGAATTGAGTTTTATAACAAGCTTTGTTCTACAACAGAGGTAGAAAAGAACGATAACTTACTAACATTAAGCCGAAAATACATAAACTTGTAAATAATTCGTACGACGGTATTAAGCCTACTTGCGTGTTAGGTACAAACCCAGTTTGGCCAGGTTACTTCTGCAGCGGTCAAACGAGTCCGCAATTGGTTCAGAGGTGTCTAAATC
Organism: Mythimna albipuncta; assembly: GCA_929112965.1. Taxonomy (NCBI): domain Eukaryota; kingdom Metazoa; phylum Arthropoda; class Insecta; order Lepidoptera; family Noctuidae; genus Mythimna; species Mythimna albipuncta. The sequence continues at coordinate 1,010,507 of OV815984.1, forward strand.
CTCGATCCATTGCAAATACAGTGTCAGTCCGCAATTGGTTCAGAGGTGTCCAGATCCTAGATCCATTGCAAACACAGTGTCAGTGCGCAATTGGTGCAGAGGTGTCCAGATCCTAGATCCATTGCAAACACAGTGTCCGTCTGCAATTGGTGCAGAGGTGTCCAGATCCTAGATCCATTGCAAACATAGTGTCAGTCCGCAATTGGTTCAGAGGTGTCCAGATCCTAGATCCATTGCAAACACAGTGTCAGTCCGCAATTGGTGCAGAGGTGTCCAGATCCTAGATCCATTGCAAACACAGTGCCAGTCTGCAATTGGTGCAGAGGTGTCCAGATCCTAGATCCATTGCAAACACAGTGCCAGTGTGGTGTTTCTCCTCTCTCTTTTCCTGCTCAGCATTCAACCCACCTTCACCTTCAACGCCTTAAGCGTTACCAACCACAGATCTCAAAAATCAAGTCAAATCGAGATATAAGAAGGAATTCTCATTAGTAAAAATTAGGAATGCGCATGACAGCGCTTTAGGCAGTTTATTTTCGACAGTGTTTCTTTTTTAATTATACGAACTAGTGCTTTATTAGGAGCCTATTCACTCTAGCCTTTAAGACACCTAAATTATAATCAGATGGAAAACCCAGCTGGTGAATTGTTCCACTCCACGTTACTGAAACTTAAGAAGACCGATATTCCTGTATCTATATCTTCATCTGTGATTCTTGATTATGATGCCATCCTACTGATTTCATCCACAGCGATCTGATTCCTAGGTTTCACGTACTTATTGTTAGCTCAGTTATGCTGCACTATTCGTCATCATCATTTCTGTCGAAAGACGTCCACTGAAGGACATAGGCCTCCGTCATGTGTCGCCACAATGACAGGTCCTGTGCGTTTCGCATTCATCGATTTTCTGCGACTCTCATAGGTCGTCAGTCCACCTTGAGACCTTCCAATACTCCGTCTTTCGATAGTACCTTGTCAAGTTCTGTAAATGTAACAACTATTCTTTACAACTGTGTCGTCTAAATTACTGCGCATTCCACTTCTCACTGGACAAAGTATCTAGCTACAAAAAGAGAAAAGATGTTGTTGTAAATTATCTCAAAGCGTTCTTATTTGTGGAAGAATTTCCAAGATATTAAGTTCTTTTAGAAGAGGTCATTCGGATACAATTTCATTTAAAAAACAAAAAGTTTTAATTTAGTGAAGGCATTTTGCGTTACAATGATAAATATTTAACAATGGTCATCAGTAGCTATTTATTTTGTTTTTATTTTTATTCAAGGTACTGTATCTGACGCCGAAAAGCCTTTCTTCGAGGTTATAATTATATTCGTCTGTTTGTATTTTTTTATGCAGGTATGTTCGCCGATTTTTCGGTCAGTTGTGATTTTTTTCATCATTCAAAGATTGTACTCCCGAATTGTTCCCGTAGAAATATTGTTTTAATCTGATTATGAACTTCAAAGATATGAAACGGAAATTCTCATAGGATCATAGCAGAACTGTCATAACAAGTAGTATTGGTTTGCTTTTTTATAGGTACGTGAAGTCTATGACTGACTGGAGAACCTGAATGAAAGAAAATTTTACTACTTAAGTTTGGGTTACTCCTCAACCAAACTTAAATAGTAAAATTTATTTAGCACTAGTAAAAAGTGCAAAATATAAAACTTTTTTAAATCGATCGAAAATTTTGTAATCGATCAATTTGTTTCGGCTAAGTAGGTAAGAAAATACTAATATTGATTTAATGAAATAAGACAAATGAAAAACTACAACATTCGTTTCTTCTGAGAGATCACAGATCGCAGAGTTGAAACCAGTGAAGGACGTTTAGTGATATTACTAAAATAGTGACATAAAATATGAAGAAAGTTTGTATATTCATAATTGCATTATCTTAACTCATAAATAGTACTTATACCTTTTTAATCTAATTGTTACTGGCTGGCTCTGAAAGACAAGGAACTTGGCAACGAAGGGAAGTAAGAACTACTCCATCTCCATCATCATCATTATTTCAGCCGAAAGACGTCCACTGTTGGGCATAGGCCTCACCTAAGCGTGCGTCGCCACAGCGACCAATCCTGTCCGTCTCTCATCCAGTCCAAGTTGTCAGTCCACCAGTTCCATTAAGACCTATCTTCCAACATCGATTTTCATGTCGATAAAATCTTTAAAAAAAAAACAGGCTTTAAAAACCCCAAAATTAAATTTTCAGCAAATATTTCCGCCTAAAAACGCCATACTCCACACTTCATGCTACCCTAGTATTACCCGGCACACATGTTCAAGCGCGCTATATTAGGATTATGCAACTAATAAACAGCTTCCTAGCAAAATAATAAAAAAAAACCTGTTCAAGCGAAATATTATTAAAAACAAACTATGGAAAGAATTTTTCATAAGTCTCTCTCCATACAAGCGTGTTCTGCTGACGAAGAATAGAGAAAAAGAACTCCTTTCTTTTCATATTACCCTGGTACCTTTTCCTGAGGGTGATTTTTTATTGTAAGGAATAAAAATGCTGTGTAAGTATTTTAATTAAGAAAATGCATTAGTCCAGGGTACTATGTGATTTCTAGGTGAGTAATCGTCAACCTTTTTTCAGTGTGGAAATTAGAAAAATCATAAAGGGTCTGTGATATTGAAAGGTAAAAGATTTACGATTTTTTACATTATAAACCAGAGGCTCTACCATAAGCTCTTAATGCGATCCATTTTACGACCTAAACTGAACTATAAAAGGGATGAAGCTGCAGTGTGTTTGTCACCTAATGTCTCCTAAACGGCTTGACCGATTTGGATAAAACTTTGGGTATATATTTGAGTGGGTTGGAAATCGCACCAAGTAGGTGGCGCTGCAATCGGGTTCTCATATTTTTCTGACAGTTGCCTACGTCTGTATGACGCGACGCAAACGCACCAAACACCCCCGTCGTCCGATTACCGCTACCCTCGGCTATTGTACTGTCGCTTGCTTTCAAATCTCAAATGCTAGGTAAAAATGAGTTTCACAACCTTACTGCATTCTTTTTAAAAGCCTCAGCAAAACATAACGTAAACAAACAAAACCTTCTATTACAATATATCGTCTAAAATCCAAAAACAAATACTTTGTTTCAGTACAAATAAACGAGTGTAAAACAAAGCGCACTATTTAATTGAACCAGATTGAACCGGCTCTGGCCGGATCGCAGCGCCGATAACTGGTTGATACCGGGATTATTCGGAATACTGAACATCGGTTAAACGGTTTAAAATATTTTGTTTTTTGTTAAGAATGTTAAAAAAAATATATGTGGGGGTTGTGTAGGAGAGGTTTTTTTTAATTAATTAAACCCCAAGAGATCGCGGTTCGCGCATCTATTGTCTTACTATTGTGTCTCAAATTGACGGTATCTGAAAGGTAATGATATAAACCAGTGCTTGACTGCGATCCCACCTGATGGTAAGCAGTGATGCAATCGTTGATGGTGAGGCGCATAAGTTTATGCTTCACACTAGGCTTGAAGACACATTCATTATTACCTAACATCTAAATTAGCTCATCAAATTTTTCGGATCATCCACAACCAGTCCCTTGCTATTTTTTTTTTAATAATTGCTTTTAACATTTTTCTGTGAATTAGGAGGAATTTGACCCAAAAACTCTTTGTAGGACAATTTCAAAAAGGTTGTAATTTTATTCAAAGGAGTCATCGTGGCCTTGGAATGCAAAGAGCTAATGAAGGAACACGAGCGGGTTTTACCTGAACAGTTTTCTTGACTTTCCTTCACAGTCCACCTTGAATGGGAGGAATTATTTGATGATTTCTACCTAAAATAAAATTTTACCAGCTTTGCCTTTCAACCTACATCGCAATGGTGATCTTATCAACATTCTGACCACTTTCTTCTCCATCAACTTGAGATGGAAAATCATCTCATGACTTCTCCAACTCCAGGGTTGGGTGAGAGGGAATATCAGACTTTTACTGATGAAAAACCCCTCTTTGATCCTACAGTTGCACTTTGCTTTCAAACCAAGGACCATGGGTCTTCTTTTCAGCCACCGGTACATGGCGAATATCCCACCTACACGCACAAAACGTTTTAAACACATTCATTGTGCGTGCAGCTAGGAAGTGGAATTCCTTGCCGGAGTCTGTGTTTCCTGTTAACTACAACCCGGGAATCATTAAGTTTTAAGAATACGTTTCTTCTTGGTGAGCGCATTCTATCGTCGACCGCATGGTCGCTTTCCATCAGGTGAGATAGCGGTCAAGCGCAAAACAAACAAAAAAAAATCCCCATGCAGCAGGCCCTCTCTTTGAGGCTTGGAACAGTACACACCGTCGACGACTGGGGTATGGTCTTTACCGGATGGTTGAACGGTGAGCTACCCATTGCTCTTCGTCCGTAAACCTACACTTACGGAAGCCGGAGATAGCTCTGCGACGCTCAAGAAGTCGCCTATCGCAGCGACTAGGGCAAAAGATTTTACTTTCCCTCACGCGTGCGCCCTCCTTCGCTAGCATTACTGTTTCTCAGAAGAAAGATAATTAGTGCTTACGAGTGAAACATAACAGCATCTTTGAAACTCCTTATCAACAGAATTACCTGTGAACTCGAGACGTTATTTAAGCATTATTATTTTAAGATCAAAAGGATTGTGCTCAGGACTCTGTAGATGGTAACATGTAAAACGCCTGAATTTCATTTGCATGTAATTAATTGAGGCTTAGTCTAGAATATAGAGAATAGGTAATCGTAATTAGTAGCTATGGAGATGAAAGTGTTTGAGTATTAGGCAAAGTGAAATTTTGAAGGCACAGATAGAGTATGTCTAAAAAGTCAAACTACTTGTATAATTATTTGGGTAAAATGAGACCTGATGCAGTCAAACACTGGTTCAATAATCAACGTTGATTAAGACAGCATCATTCAACCATGGAGTTTCTTGCCGGTTCTTCTCCATAGGAAACGACCAATTTGGAACCGTGCACTAACTTCTGACGTTTTATAAGTGCCCATGTAGGCCTATGTGAAATAAAAATATTTTTGACTTTTGACTTTTGACTCATTGTTTATTAACTCTTTGAATGCCGTAATTAGAGACACAATAGAAAGACAATTGCTTATGTCGAACTGTGTAACTTAAGACATTCAAAAGGTTAATAGAAGAACCTTATAAAAAGTATCGAACATAAGTATTTTTTAAAAGATATGATGAATATTCAAAATCCCCAAGTCTTTGACTATTTAGACAGACCATAGCTCAGTGGTTGGGGTATTGACTGCTGTACTACATGTCACGTCTTTTTTTTTAAAGTTCCCGTTCTATCGACCCTTTTCAGAAAGAATAGCGACAGTTCGCAGTTAATTTATTTATTACTAGCTTTTGCCCGCGGCTTTGCCGACGTACATAAAATATAGCCTATGTCACTGAAGAATAAAGCAGCTTTCTGTCGGTGAAAAAATTTTAGCAATCGGACCAGTACATTAAGAGATTACCTCCTACAAACAAAAAAACGAAAAAACAAAAATAAACTTTACCTCTTAATTTATTTATTTATTATATTCTTTATTGTACATCGCATGATCAAAAAAAGATACAGGACAAACATTATTCAAAATAAGTGTACAATGGGCGGCCTTATCGCACAGGGCGATCTCTTACAGACAACCTTTGGATGGACTGAAAGAGAGGAGAAAGATATAGGGCTGTCAGTGTACATCAGAATAATACAAATATGAAATAACAACACAAATACATACATACATTACAAAAAATATACTAATAAATATTAAATATGTTATCAAGCCAGGAGAAGACAAAATCAAAGTGAAAGGTCATTACCTTTCACCATTCTTTTAAACGTTGGTAGCGTTTGAGCACGTCTCACTTCAATAGGCAACGCATTCCATAAACGAGCAGCTTGGACTGTAACTGTGTCTTTATTATATTAGTATAGATTTTATTGCACACCTTAGTTTATTACAGGACAAACATTTACAAAAAGAATAAGTGTGCGATGGGTGCTCTTATTGCCCAGTTTTAATTAGACAAGGTTTTTTTGCAAGGTAATTAAAAAGTATTTTCCCTTCTAAAAAATGAGACTTCTTATTCACTAGTTGTTGTTATTTTGTTACTTTTTCACGTTCAAATGGCTAAACGGATTTGGATGAAATTTGGCAGACAGATAGAACGTGTCCTGGAATTATAGATAAAATTACTTTTTTATTCTGAAAGCACAATCATTTGGGACAATTTCCTACTTTCACTCGGATGAAAACACTTGTACCTAATTTACATAGATGGGAAATATTAATTTATTAATAAAAGTGCCACGTCTCATTGCTGTCGTATTGTCGCATTGTCACACGTGCCTTAAGATCATTTACACTTGTTTTAATAAAACTGATCACGACATTGATTCTCAAAGCCTAAGCCAAAGCAAAAAGTTTAAAGTGCGTACCTTCGAGCCGGATAAAAGTTTTAAATCGGTGTCACGATACAGCTGCTCATCTTCTCATGGCAGTTGAAAGGGTTGGGATCAACTGGATCAGGCGGGTCAGCGGGTCAGAGGGTCAGAGATGTCACTCAGCTAATGGAAAATGTAGAAGTATGAAATGAGATATGTTTGTTTTGATGCAGTTGACATGCCTCGTATCTGTACTTTTTATTGTTAAGCTCGCGCTTGATAACTATCTCTCTCGATGAAAAGCGATGAGGTGGTCGACGATCACATATAAAAAAATAGTAGTGCCCGCCTAGGCGGCAGTACGAGTATTTGTACATTTAATTGCAGCCAGCTGCGCCCGGATAGAGCCCCGCTGACCTTTACGTCCATTTTCTTTGTGAAATATTGATTAATTTACTTATGCTATGTTCGCTTTGCAGATTCTATTTAACCACGAACATTTGTGTGTAATAATGTTTCTAAAAATCCAAGTTATTTCAAAGGAGTAGGAAAAATTTTTTTGAGAAAAGAAATATAAATCGCACGAAAAAATCAATAGTTGTTAATGAATCTATAATAAACTTTTTTTTCAAACCTTTTAACAACTAGGCCGTTACCGAGGAGTAAGCTTCAGAAAGTCATTGTTTTATTGGACTTTTTGGCCACTTGGGCCTTAAGGCTTCGGAGATAGAAACTTCACCACAATGCAAGCTTTATCGAGGAGTACTGACTTTTATAATTATTATTGTAAGTTTAACTTGATCCTCTAGCTACCTACATAAACAAGGATATCAAATTATATTAATGCATTACACAATTTTACACACACAGACTCTCATCAAATATCTGTAAACTCATACAAATATTTATTTTCACTACTCGATGCCAATCGAACGACGACGAACATCCCTTGCTAATTAACTCAATTAATAATAAAGCATTTTACATGATAATTAATAAAACTTACAACTCCGTTGACACATCATTAAAAATAATAAACAATTGTAAATCGAATTTCACAATTCTGACTGGATGTCAAAAATGAAAGTGGCGATGGCGGCTGATTGCACCAAGGTTTCAACATTCATGTAAGCAATGCTTTTCATAATTAAAAAAAATCATTTTGTCTTATGATGAACTAGCATTTGCCCGCGACTTCGTCCGCGTATATAAAACTATAGACTATGTCACTCAGGATCCAGCTTTCTATCGGTGCGCCTTACTATCAAAGAATGCAATACTGCTTACCATCAGGTGAGATCGCAGTCAAGCAATAGTTTATATCCGATAAAAAAAAAAAAAAATAGCCGCCACTTAGCGTTTATTAAGAGCCTATTCACTCTAGCCTTGAAAACACCTAAATTATAAACCCAAAGACCGCAGCAGGCAAACAGTTCCAGTCCTTCAATGTACGCGGTATAAACGACGACGCAAAACGCTTAGTCCGGACCGTAGAAGTTTCAACAACGTAAGGGTGGATATTCGCCGTACGTATAATAATAACGGCTCAAAATCAATAATGCGCAATAATTGTTCGTATAATATACGCTGTCATTCCAAATTCAAACCATATTTTTAACACCGTCTTTTGTTTCTTCTCCAGATCACGCATCAGCAATAGTGGGCACGACGGCGCGACTGCGCTGTCGCATCGATGGCCGTTCCTGTGGCGCCATGCACAGCATTAAGTGGTACAAGTCCGAGTCCCGGCTGTACGTGTACTCCCTCGCGGGGAACACGGCTATTGACCGGCCGGAGGGACCTATGAAGGACAGGTGAGTTTATGCAATTTATGCTTTATTAGTCAATAATTTAATAGTCAATAAATTAATAACATTATCAGTCGATAATTTATTAGTCGATAATTTATTAGTCAATTATTTATTAGACGATCATTTATTACTCAATGATTTATTAGTCCATAATTTTTAACCGAAAAATAAAAATGGATTTTGCATAGAAAATTTATTTATTTATTTTCGTTTAATATGTCAAACTTATTTTTATACATGAAGTTTTTTTTTCAAGTGGGTTTAGTTTTACATGGTTGGCCAAGTATAAAATTATAAAATATAACAAAAAAACTCACAAAGAGACTTAGCATAGACTGGCTTGCGGACGGCGAGCAATGGGTAGATTTAGCTAAATCAATAATAATTAATTAATTATATAAACTTTGAATTCACAACAAAATATTGTTAAATCCGGATAATCAAACATCACAACAATGAACTCAAAACTTAAAACAGCACAAAATAAAGAGCTCAACCGCGACGATGACGTCACGCCGGGCATTGTTCACAACGACCACACTTACCGGCTATTGTACGAAATAACACGACCGATACATCTCTGTCACGACACATTTTGTGAAAAAAAAGCTCTCGTATTGTCTTATTTTCTGTGTCTTGCTTCAAGCTTGCGAGGGTACTTTATTTTTGCGTTTTGATATTTGAAGATTAAATCTTTTGATTCGCTTTTGAAAATTGTTTTTGCAGGAATGTAGGTTTATGTTGGTTTGTCGTTTCATTTAGTGTTACGGTAGTCACACACATTACAGTAAACTTGCGTAACTTTAGACTTGCGCCAATACATGTTCTTTAAAAGTGACCACAGAACGCGCAAGTATCTTCCAACACACGTTACAGTATACTTGTACAATTCTAAATTTGCGCAAGTATACTGGAAGGTGTGCGGGTACCGTTAGTCATAATTTATGTGTATCCAGATTGTCTCACAACTAATTATATCACAACAATTCTAAGAAGTACCGTTTGACGTTAAACACTTTTCTATTAAAATAGCGTTGTATAGGCGTAACTCACACTAGTTATATTTCCGTAAAACCATTGAATTTTTAAGCTGTTTTTATTTTATCATAACATATATAAGTTTTATTTAACAAATTAAAATGTAATATGTGTAGAACTGTCAAACGGTACTTTTTAGATTGGCCGGGGTTTAATATACATGATTGTGGGTGAAGTCAATAGTAAGGAAGCTAAAGAACGAATGAACGATCGAAGTAATGCTGACGTCGGTGGATACGTCACACGTCACTTTGATAGAAGCCGGGCTGGCATTTGCGGGAGCTGAACAGATATAAGTTCTGACCGCAGAGACGTGGGGCTTTTTTATCCATGTGAACAGTGAACAGTCTCTTTTTTCCCTTTAAGCTAGAACAACATTAGACCGATGCACACGTGTAACATCGACGACGTCGAGTGAAGTCGCGTTGCGTCGCGTGGCGTGGATCAAGTGTAGCTCTACAATGTATGGAGACCGAAGCGCGTAGATCGGCGTGTGTGGCACACGTGTGCACAGTGTAGTTCTAGCTTAAGTAATTTTGTAGATACGTTTACAAATATGTAAACTCACAGACACAAGACACTCAGACCCGAAACAACTACCTAGAGGCCATACAAATATTTGTTACGTATGGGCATGGAACCAGTGACATTCAGCGTAAGTAACAGCCAATCGTTCATTCACTGTGCCAACCACGCCTTTCTTCTCAATTCTAGTAGTCAAAATACCAGATTGCAATAAAAGCAGATATTTCAAAAAATTAGGTACTAATAATAATATTCCACAACATTTTTCACACAGCGCCATCCAGTCCCAAGCTAAGCAGAGCTTGTGTTATGAGTACTTGAACACTGATAAACATACTTATATATTTCTAAATGCATACATGATATTATAGATAAATCACACCCAGGCACAGAACAAGTGACCGCCCATTGTAACACCCTATTAATTTTAAGTTTCTTATGTAATTCTTTTATTTTTGGTGTACAATAAAGAATTTATCTATATTTCTGTCTAAATGATCATGCTCATCACACAAACAATTGTCTTGGGTAGGAATCGAACCTACGATCTCCGGCATAGCCAGGGTCACTGGCAACTAGACCAACAGGTCAGTCTAACTTACTGCCCCGCACACGGGCCACAAAAAAACGCCGCTTCAAATTTATTATTGAGGCAACCTTTTTTGTGGCTCGTGTGCAGCGGTGCCGCCACAAAAAAACGCTTGAAGCGGCTTCAAGCTTCTCCGGATACAAGAGGTGTCGCGCGCTTCAGCTATTTTTTGCAATCGCTTCTAGCCTTTTTTTGTGGTCGCTAATAGCGTATTTTTGTGGCGGCGTTTTTTTCGAGGCCCGTGTCCGTGCTTACTGAATAAATCATAGCATTTCAGACATATAACTTACACTATATATATCTTCTTGTACACGAATTACAAATTAAATACCATTTTATATTAAACATACCGAAACTATAAGTAACATCTGATCACATTAATATTTTAGCAAATGAGTCTAGACACCCTTTCTGTTGGCATCCCAATACATGTCCTTCAATATACAGACAGCACATTGGAGTTTCAACCTTTGGGCTATAAAAATAAGGCGTTTCAAAATGCACGTTAAGTTTGCTAAATTGACCTTCCAACTGGACATTCGTAATTATTACTGGCTTTGATTGTAAATTCAATCTTATGTCTACTCGTATATGGTTTAAATTAATTGTGTTCGATATTCGAAGTAAATCATTACACCCAATTCCAGTCCCTATTTTCATACACGTAAGGCACATGTAAAGTGTTGATAAGGTTTCATCGATAAACTTGTCCTTATAGCCAACACACTCGAGTTTAGACTTTATTTGTATACTGTTAAGGTGTACATGTAGTGCAAATAAGTTGGTTGATCGCATTCACTGTAAAACTAATTGAATTCACAATGAGCTCAAAATGGCGGACTTATTACGTGTTGAAATAAACTTTTAAATCGGGAAACTAGTTTTGATTTTGATGAGCAGGATTTATTCAGGGCTCTAGAGAATTACGAGTTTCCACACACTATTAAATAGGTATTAAGTAGGCATGTACATTCACCCACATAATGGAATTTAAAAATTAAGTTTTTCAGGACTTGTTTTCCAAGCTTTAACCTACTTGAAAATAGTTTCCATAAAGATCTACGCTTTAGAATTAGCATAATTTTTTTTTGACTGACTTCTTTTCATTATTTTCATTAGCATCTGATGGTTTATTTGGAGTAAAATACTTTGAATCTTTGCGAATTTGAATTTAACTCTATTGCCTTAAATTTAGTTATGCTATTCTAAATAGGTACATTAAAAAAATAAATTTTATTTAAATGATGAAGTATTTTTACTTTCCGAATTAATTTATAAATACACTTTTACATCACAATTTTTTCTTAAATTTAAACTGGGTCAGGCTGGTGTTTTCTAGCTGACCCTGAGAAGAAACACCGAAACAAACTCAGGTGAAACCAGGGGAAATACACATGCAAACAACCATTTCTTAAACTGATCGCATAAAGTCAAATCCAGAAAACTCCGATAAGATAAATTACTTATTCATCAGAAAAAGTAAAAACGAATGATTAATTCCGTCTTTATAGTAAAAGAAAATCTTGAAAGAGATTAATCTGATGGCAATAAGAATTGCCGATATATCGACACGTAATCCGGTCGATCGAAAAAGATGGGACACTGAGCTTTAGGGAGAGGTCATAGTGATGGCGATAAGCGATTCGTGATTCGCCATAACTTTAGAAGTTTTTACTATATGCTTTGCTAGCGCTGATCTGAGGAAATTCAACGAACACTTTATTACTTTTGGATCGATAGCTGGTCCGAAAGGGAACTCTAGCGTCCTGGAACGCAATGCCAAGAAGAAAGAACATAGGAGATTTTAGTCAGTAAAAGTCTGAAACGCCCTCTTGCCGCTCTAGAGCGAAAGAAGTCACTGGATGATTTCCCACCTAAAAAGTAAACACTTTTAGATCCTAAGTAATACTACCAAGTTTGGTTTTGTAATGAAGTCAATCACTGCCTAACAGTGAAAAAAAAAAAACAATATTTTAAAGGCTCGAAAATATTGAATTTACCGTAGTATAAACTTTTATATGTAATGCCTGTCTAGTACTTTATTTTAATATTTTACATACCTACAATCAACTGGTAGGCATAATCATTTTTATTTATCTAGCACATCTCGATCTATAAAGGACACACTACAAATGATAGTCTTCGTCGTTTTTGCCAAGAGACATCCACTGTTGCACAGGCCTCCCCCTAGAGTTACTATAACGACCGGTCCTGTGCGGCATACATCGGATTCCGCGACCCTCACCGAGTCATCGGTCTACCTTGTGGAAGGCCTTTCAACGCTGCACCTTCCGATACAAACCCCAAATCAAACAAGAAATCGTAAACATTCAAATCGCTTAGCTGCCGCTCCTCTCAAGCAATGTAACCTCACCTTATATAGGATTTATTAACGAGTGATAATGGAATCTGTGCTCAATGTTGACGTCATTTCGCATTAAGTGGGTTTTTGCGAGACCGGGCTCAGCACGGTAAAAAGGGTTTACCTTTTTAAGGCAATGCTATCGAAATACTGTAATTAAATATTTGAGAGACTGTTTGGTGTCTGGCTGGCTGTAATTTGAAATGATTGTTAATTCTTTCGTTGAAGCTGTCTAGACAGATTTTTTTTAAATCTACAAAGCCAACTCATTAATTGTATGTACAGTTACGAAGTGGAATTCCTTACCGGAGGGCCTAGCGTGTTTAAGTCAAGGGTGAATAGGTTACTTTTAGGCAAGCGTGCTCCATCGTCGACCACATCATCGCTTAACATCAAGTGAAGTGTGGTAAAGCGCAGCAATCATAAAAAAAAAACTGGGCAAGTGTGATTGACTCGAGCACTGTGGATTCCATACCTACCTACTTAGGTCTTTTTTTTATGGTGGGAAAAAATCATGCATTGACATCCCCCGCTCTTGGGCTCAGACTCTTACTGACTAAAAGACCCACCCCGTTCCTTCTAGCCTTCATACCGGGGCTCGAGCGCCCTTTCGGATAACCCTCGCCCCAGTAGGCTTCGACCCGGCTGGGTCCCTGCTGTTGCTGACAACTGCTTGAGGCGCGCAGGAATTACCTCACCTGGGAAGCAATGATGTGGCCCACGGTGGAGCATAGACCAGAGAAGAGAGAGAGAGGTTTAAGTTCAGTAAGTCCTGCTGTTGCTGACAACTCCTTGAGGCGCGCGGGAACAGTGCGCGCCGTCGACGACTTGGGCTTGGTCCGGACAGTTACCGGACGGCCGGACAGCGAGCTACCCATTGCTCACCGTCCGCAAGCCCGCGCCTACGGTGGCCGGAAATCGGGATCAGAATCCCGGCGGCGGTGGCGGCGATAACGCCGTTGCCTGATGCGTTCGGCCTCCTCCTTTGCGAGCATTACTGCTTCGCAGAAGACGCCGACTGCCTGCCACTCCTGCTCGCTCCGGACCATGGCCTCAACCAAGGCCCGGCGCGAGAGGTCTCCGCCGCCGATCGCCCCCACGAGGGCACGGCGATGCTCCGCCCAAGCAGGGCACACCTCGACTGTGTGCTCCACCGTGTCCTCCGGGCATTCCGCACAGTGGCGACACCCGGGCGTCACTTCCGCACGAATCCAGTGCAGGAAACTCCCGAACGAAACATGTCCGGTAAGGACCTGCGTCATGCGGAAGGTAAGGACGCCGTGAGGTCTTTCCAGCACCTACTTAGGTCTGTCTGTCTATGAATTGAACTGTTATACCTGTTGTTCATACCTATGAAAACTGTTCAGTTCCTGAATTGAGTTATAAACGAGTTCTCCGAACCGCAAAAAAAGATTTTTTTTGTGACGTACTACAAATTTACAGTTTACAGATTTTTTCCTATACTTGTGCTATGAGACCTTGCTTGATGCCAAATTTCAGGATTATGAATTTTGATACCTGTAGGGTGTAGAAATATATGTTTTTTTGCGATATAAACGGCCGTATTTTTTGTTTTCGTTAACTTACAAATCTGATTTTTTCACAGCTTCAAGGGCCGCAAACTTAATATCAACTCGATACCTCCATGCTTTCTTGAGATAAAGGGTCTTTACAGATGAACGGATAAAAAAGTGATTCTATAAAGATTACATTTTTCCTTTGAGGTACGCAACCCTAAAAATGACGTAGTTTTAAAATATTTCAACTTCGCAATACTAATTCAATTGATTTTTAGTCAAAATGGTTACAAGACCTCCAAACTTCAGATTACGCGTAGGGACTGAACAACATTATCAAACCAAATGGCTGATATATCAATATGAAATTGAAATTATAAAACCCAGTTGGTATTCCCATAAGTTTGGACCTAAAACCCACTTTATTTTATAATTACGACTTTAAAATGTTACACAACAAATTTTCAAATAAAACAACACGAAACTCGCATTAAAATATGAGTAAAACATCTGCCATTTTGTTTAAAAGTAAAAACAATATCAATTATGCAAATTAATTTTATTTATAGATACTTATTACAAGCTTGGTAGACTGATTGATGATTATGTTACATAACACTATGTATCACACATCTAAGACATTACTGACACCCCGTGCCTCGGAACTTGACTGTGACTTTGACTTTGTACTTAGTGTCGATGTTCCATATTGTCGATGGTATCCAACTTGTCACCTTGTTAAATATTTTTTGAAAAAAATATAACATGGTGTAAAAACTATTGGAATCCATTCAGTTACTGATTCTGGACAAACTATATTCAGTTTTCACATAAACCAAAAATAATTTATATTGAATATTGTACACAACTTTTCATCATCATCATCATCATTTCAGCCGATACACGTCCACTGTTGGACATAGACCTCCCCCAAGCGTCGCCACAACGAACGTTCTTGTGCGTCCCGCATCCATCGGTTTCCCGCAACCTTCACCAGGTCATCGGTCCACCTTGTACGAGGCCTTCCAACGCTGCGTCTACTTCAACGTTTACAAATAAAAAAAAACGGGTCAGCTGATGTACACAGCCTTTTATTATGTTAGCGGTCTAAAATAAAGGTATATTAACCTATCAAACAGCTGGTATCACGTGACAAAATCAAATCCACAAATCTTTCACCTCAATGGACATTTACTGATTAAATTTAGCCTGCTGTGGTCTTCCCGTCTAATTATAATTTAGTTGTCTTCAAGGCTAGAATGAATAGGCTCTTAATAAACTAGTGCGCTTCACCATCAAAGATTGCTTCACTGTTTACCATCAGGTGGGATCGCAGTCAAGCACTGATTTATATATATATATATATTATAAAAAAAATGTGTTTTATTTTTTCGATTTTCTTCTCTTCTAGATTGAATTCTCAAAAAGTTATATTACCGTCATTGTTTCCAAGAGATTCTTATGACGTTGAAGAAAGAGGCTTTTTCATTAAATCCAAGATGGCTCCAACATCATAATAATTCAACCAGTCACCTACCTTCCAAGCTATGTGATAGAACAGTAATAGACATGCATATACAGTGTTACGTGACGACTCTACGTCACGTAGCATATTACTACGGCGTGTCTCTGCTAAGTCGTACGTCTTGCTGTGGAGGAGATCTAAGGGGTCTGGTAAACGAGCGACTTTTTTATGGCAATGTATTGCCGGTATCGTAGACCACTTTCCATTTTCTCGCAATATTACGGCATTTTATCGAAAATATTCTGTATTAACATTATTTCCAAAATACAGGATCTACCAAGCACGACGAGCACTGTCCAAAAAGAAATGACAATATTGTTATAATAATAATAATAATAATAATAATCATTTATTTCAGGAAATTACTCCCATATAAATTACACATTTCATACAAATATAAATCACATACACAAATAAAATTAAAATTCAAATTATAAATTACATCAATCCCTTTCTTTTAATTAAGTCTTAAATTACAGTCAAAATAAGTTAGAATTAAATTAATTAAAATCAAATTAAACAAATTATAATTAAAATCAAAGCGAAAAAATTATAAGTTAGTTTATTTTTTACCTTTGCACGTTTACCAATCATTATGAAATTTTATATATACACTTTCTAGGGTACAGAAAATAACATAAAGCACCGTTAATTTAAGAAAACAGTACTGTTTTTGCGAATAAAAAAACAATAACTTTCGATAGTCACAATTGGCGTTTCGTGTCTTCGGAATTATGATTGAATTATGTTATTGGAAACTTTAGTAGGGTATTAAGATTTTTTTAAATATTGTAAGTCGTAAACCAGCAGATATGCAAAATCTAGTCATTTTATATCATCTTCTAAAATTGGATACATTGTCACTAGATGAATTTCCATCTTCAAGTAATAAAGAAGAACTGTTGTCCACGTTCCCGATAATAGTTGTCGTAAAATGTTGCACGTCTACGACACCCTTGAGGTTTGGTAATTCGACTCAATTTAGATTTCTCGATAGTACACCAATTGCTTTACTGACTTTTAATGAGGGTTTGAGGACAAAAGGATTTTTGTATAATCAAATTATAATTTGGTAGACGTTGTCTCATAAATATGTAGGGGCAGACTATTACGGACTTTTATTAAATTTTGCTGAGCGTTTCATCTAGATACTTATGTCTATGTAATTTCGCTGGTGTCATTATTTTTGACTGATCTAAGGTTAAAAAGGAATATAAAGGTGACTTTTTGTCGACCGTGAGTTGTTAAACATATTTTATTATTGTTAGACATAAAATAAATTAATATTTATGAATAAGATTGACGTAATGAATTACTGAACAAATGATGTATTGTTATTTGAAGGGATTTTATTTTTAAATTTCTGAGAAATTTGAAAAAGTCATACGATCTTAAAAATATTTCAAACCTTTTGTATTTAATTATTTTTTTATCAGCCCATACTGTCCTACTGCTAGGCAAAGGCTTCCTCCAAATTCTTCCATGTATTCCTTTTTTTGAGCCACCTGATGAGCCTTTGCGTTAGGCATCTAGGTAGTATTGCCACCTTTACCCAGGTCGACCTCAGCGGCGTAGTCCATCCTCAGGTACCCACTTTACGAAGACTCTTGCTCAATGGTCAGTGTGCATGCGGCTGATGTGACGCGCCCAATCCTATTTTAGTTCATATTTAATAATGCGATTCATTAATTCTACGAAAACATATATTTTTTTTATACTTAATACAAAATAAGCAACACACACTTTTTTCATTCTCGTAGGAGCTCAGCCGGGACGAAGCCTACTGGAGCCATGGGATGACTTCCAAAAGAAAGACCCGGGCTTCTGAAATACAAGAGCAACTAGAACATAGGTGTTGTTTTACTCAGCAAAAGTCTGACACGCTCTCTCGCGCCACCCAAGAGCTTTTTCATTATTATTATTATACATAGCTAGCTCGTGTTGTCCCAAAAACCCAAAAAATTCGAAGACATATACATCAAATCGTCGACGGCGCGCACTGTTCCCGCGCGCCTCAAGGAGTTGTCAGCAACAGCAGGGGCCCAGCCGGGTCGAAGCCTACTGGGGCCAGGGTTATCCGAAAGGGCGCTCGAGCCCTGGTATGAAGGCTTGAAGGAACGGGATGGGTTTTTTAGTCAGTAGTTTGAAAGTATCTCCCGCTCCGCCCAAGAGCGGGGGTTGTCATAGGAGGATTTTTCCCATCGGAAAAAAAAAAGATATGTAACATTCACCAACCCGCATTGGGCACGCGTGGTAGATTACGACCCATTCCTTCTCGTAGAGAGGAGGCTAGAGTCCCAGCAGTGGGGACATTGAAAGGCTGATTATGCATATTGTCCCACTGCTGAGCAAAAGCCTCCCTCCATTCTTAAAAAAAACATGTATAACAGTATATATACACTTCCAAAAAAAATAAAGAAATCTAATAAAAACGCCCGATGTCTTTGCGGGGGAAAAGGTAAACCTCTACTACTGACATTTACCGTAAAATACAGGTGGCATAATAGGAGAAAATCCACGACTCCTGAAATTTTAATATAGCCTGCTACATCGCCGGGTGTAGAACTGACAGCCTTTGTGAAATTAATAAATCTTTGTCGTTTCTGGTTTGTTTTTTTTTATGTTAGGAGGGTAGGCAGGAATGGTTTGTCTATTTTTTACAAAAATACTGTGTATCGTGATCGGCTTGTGTTATTTTTTACAGACTTCAATAAAAGAAGGAGGTTCTTAATTTGATTGTTTTTTTTTTTTAATTTGTTGCTTCAGAGCTCCGTAATTTTTTTTATATTGATATAAACTAATAGTGCTTGACTGTGGCCCCACCTAATGGTAGGCAGTGATGCAATCGTTGAACACACCTAAATTATAATTGTGTGTGAAGACCGCAGCAGGAAAATGATCCAGTCCTTGTAGATACGTGGTATAAACAATGAGGCGACCGTAGAGGTTTCAACAACGTAAGGGTGGATACTCGCCATACGTCAGGTTAAAACTAGAAAATTTAAAACTAGAAAATTTAAAACTGGAAAATTTAAAACTGGAAAATTTAAAACTAGAAAATTTAAAACTAGAATATTTAAAACTAGAATATTTAAAACTAGAAAATTAAGTTAGAAGTTCCAAGGGAACATACTCCCAGGATAAAAGTATTCCAAAAGTGATTCCAGGGCATGGTCTACTTCAAGCAAAATTTTATTCAAATCCATTCAGTCGTTTAAGCGTGATTCGAGAAACAACAAATAAAAACACACAAAAAAAAAACTTTCCCCTTACTAATGTTGCTGTAGTACTAATATTCTGTAAGCGATAATGGATGCCGTAAAGTAGGTACGAAATGTATGCAATTCCTATGCGCTGAAATGTTACATGATGAACTTTGTACCTCATCACCACTGACATTAACTTATTTTGAATACAACCTCAGTATTACCATACCTTTGTTAGGATAGTGAAGAGACTAACACTATAGTCAACTCACAGCAAAATCAATCTAAATAGGTACACAATCAAAATCGACTTTTAATATAGCATAATCAGTCTTCCTATTGCTGGGATTTAGGCTTCTTCTCTAGGAGAGGGAATGGTCTATAATCCTCCACGGGGCCCAGTGCACATTGGAGATGTTCCCACAGTTGAGACTCAGGCCTGCGCGTCTCTAGGAGAGGAAATGGGCCGTAATCTTCCACGGGGACCAGTGTGGATTGGCGGATGTCGGATGTCACATTTTTGACCCTAGGACATGCCGGTCTGCTCACGATGATTTACTTCACCGTTTTAATTCATTAAACCCCAAGCGAACGCCGGCGTTCGCGCACCTATTGTCTTTCAATTGTGTCTGTAATTATAACGATTGAAAGGTTAAGAGCAATGGTGATGAAATAAATTACACAAAGTAATGCGTCTGACTGGGTTTGAATATGTGACCTACAACTCGTAAGTCGAGACTGTTACCACAGGGCCACCTCTGCTCTTAATGTGTCATTACCGCTGATAACACCTCATCTATACTAATATTATAAAGAGGTAAAGTTTTTTTTTTTTGTACGATTTAATCTCTGAAAGTACTGCAGGCCTAGCCAAGTTACGACCGTTTAGTTTCGAATCTCTTTCAAAATTCGGTAAGGCCTCCGATTCCTTTTTTTCTGACCACGTGACTTAAAAGATGATGTAATTTCCATACATTTGTAGTTTTTTACTACATTATCAATTTGCCTAAGTCATCTGGTCCGATTGCCAAAATGTTTTCACCAAAAGAAAGTTGCTTTATTCCTGAGTGACAATTGACTATTTATGTACTCGGGCGAAGCCGCGGGTAAAAGCTAGTTTAAAATATAGGGTGACTGGTAATTAATGACCGATACTCCTACACTTAAAAACGGTGAAGGAAAACATCGTGAGGAAACCGGCATGTCCTAGAACCAAAAATTCGAAGACATGTGACATTCACCAATACGCACTGGGCCCGCGTGGTGGATTACGGCCCATTCCCTCTCCTAGAGAGGAGACTCGAGTCTCAATAAAAGGCTGGTGATGATGACTCCTACACTTGATTGTACTCATGATTACAAACAAACGACTTTCCCAAAAAAACTTTTTTTTACACTCATTAGTTTAATCGCAATAACAAAGCTTAGCTGTTAGCCGTTTAACGCCTTTGTCTAATGTACCTTACCTACAATAGTGATGGAGCACCCGCGCCGCTTGCAAACCGATCGGTGATCGCGAAACGCGAAACCGATGGGCGCGAAGCGTGAACCGATGGATGACCGTGGTGGGTGCGAATTCGCGCGAACAGCTGTTTTATTATAATGATGAAACTAATGGGTGTAATAAAAAAGTTTCTTTGGGAAAATGGTTAGAAGTCATGAGTAATATTACTTGTATATTATCGGTCACTAATTACCAGTCACCCAATATAGTATCAGTATTACCATTTGTCAGTATAGCGAATTTACTAACACTACTAATCTCATAGCAAAAAAATCGACCTTAGAGTACAATCAAAATCAACTAACACGATCTCAATTCCAAACTCACCGGTTCTACGCTAAACTGTCAACTTCTAAGTTAACCCCTCGAGCGCCAGGGGATCACGTGACCCGGAAAATTGAACTGTTTACGTAAATGACCAAAAAAAAAAAATTTTTTTTTTCTTGGAAAAACAAATAACTATAGAATAATATGTATAGAAACCAAAATTTTTGGCCAGATAACTTTCGCACAAACGTGTGTACAAAACGAAAATTAAGCATTTTTCAAGGACATCCAAGTTGTATAGACGTATCTGTACAATCGGCGCTCGAGGGGTTAACCAGTCTGCATCGGTAACAACTTAATAAGCTTATTTTAACTCTAAGCGCCAGTTACAAAGCTTAACGTTGTTACTAGGGAATTAGCTGGTATCGTCAGGCTGGTTAATTAATTTGGTTAATTATGTTGTTGTATTTAATTAATATATAATAACGGTGAAGGAAAACATCGTGAGGAAACCGGCATGTCTTAGAACCAAAAATTCGAAGACATGTTACATTCACCAATCCTCACCCCTGAGTCCCAGCAGTGGGAACATTAAAATGCTGATTACGTTTATTATTTATGTCTAGTCAAGTCAAGTCAATTTTTATTTTATTTTACGTAGGCACTTATAAAACGTCAGAAGCTAGTGCACGGTTCGAAATTGGTCATTTCCTATGGAGAAGAACCGGCAAGAAACTCCATGGTAACTCTTTTAAAAAAAAATTATTGTTCTTACAATATTTCCATATTACAGTATTAATAGGTATTATTCAAGAACAGTGTAAACCGGTCTATATTGTACTCAAAAGCACAATAAAAAAAAATATTTAAAAAAAATGAGTCAAAATGTGAAGTAATCCAATAATTCGTGGAGTCTACAGTGTTCTTCCATTTACATTTAAAGAAGAGGTTATAAAAAAAGCTAGAAAAAAATTATAATTACAACTGTCAATAAATGAAACGTTAACGTCTATAATTTAGGTCTTGGAATAAAGCTGGGGGGCCTATGTTTGATAGAATTGTTTTGGCTCTGGAATGCAAAGGGAAATTGAAGGGACACAGGTGAATTTGTTTTTTTGTTCCACACAAGGAATAATTCCGATATCGTGGATTAATTTTGAGGTAGGTATGAGGTGTGTCATCTCAACTGCAGGGACCCAACTGGGTCGACGCCTATTGTGGCCACGCTTAGTTCTAAAGATAGCTCAGCCCCAGAACAGGAGTGGGTTTTTAGTCAGTAAAAGTCTGACACTATCTCCCGTTCCGCTCAAGAGCGGGGGATGTCATTAGATAATTTTTCCACCGGAAAAAAGGCCAATTTTTATAATGTCAACACTTTCAAAAAGAAAATATACTTATTAGTATTCAAAACCACATCACCGGCTCAAACTATAAGTCACTTGTTATGCGTGTGGGCTTGTATGCAAATTCTACAGAGCAAGTTAGTTGGGTACTTCTACCATTGCGCAGTCAATTAAACTTCTAAACCATAAACTCAGCACCATGGTTCTGATGTTACCCACCTCCTTATAATCACTCTCCACACTACCACATCACACTGATACTATAAAAGTGAAGGTTTGTATGTGTGTATATTTAGTACTTCTTCGTGCTTTTTCTCGAATAGATTTTTTCCGTTTCCCTGAGTTCATTAAACCCCAAGCGAACGCCGGCGTTTGCGCATCTATTGTCTCACTATTGTGTCTCAAATTGACGGTATCTGAAAGGTACCGTACAGTGGTAGGTGTTTGAGTCCAGTATGTTTCCACGTTTATATAAAACAAGCTTCTGCCCGCGACTTCGCCCGCGTACCTACATAAAATTATGCCTATGTCACTCAGGAATAAAGTCAGTTTGTAGCTATCAGGAAACACAGACTCGCTTTGTCAAGAGTCAATAGATTACATCTAGGCAAGCATACTCCATCGTCGACCACATCATCTCATACATTCATGTGTGATAGCAGACAGACGAGCCTGGATATAGTAGTGATAAAAAGAAAGTATCTAATCTATGAATCCGTGTTCTCACATTCATCATCACCATCATCATATCGGGCGAAAAACGTCTACCGCTAGACATACTAAGCGTCGCCATAACGATCGGCCCTGTGCGTCACGCATCCATCGGATTTCCGCGACCCTAACCAGGTCATCGGTCCTCTTTGTAGGAGGCCTTCAAACGCTGCGTCTTCCGGTACACGGTTTTTTTTTTCGACGGGAAAAATCATCTTATGATAACCCCCGCTCTTGGGCGGAGCGGGAGAAGGTGTCAGACTCTTACTAATAAATAATAATAATAATAATTGTTTATTTGGAACTAAGAACAAAATACAAGAAGCAAAACCCATACTGACTAAAAAACCCATCCCGTTCCTTCAAGCCTTCATACCGGGGCTCGAGCGCCCTTTCGGATAACTCTGGCCCCAGTAGGCTTCGACCCGGCTGGGCCCTTGCTGTTGCTGACAACTCCTTGAGGCGCGCGCAGTGAGCGCTGTCCAGCCGTCCGGTAACTGTCCGGACCAAGCCCAAGCCGTTCCGGTACACGGTCGCCACTCCAGAACCTTACATCCTCAGTGATCATCTGTTCTTCGTGCAATGTACCCGGCCCATTGCCACTTAACTTTGGCGATTCTTCGAGCTACTTCTCATTCTTGTCACATTCACGTCATAAAAAAGAGACTATATAAATATAAACCTAATGAAGTTAAGGTTCTCCGAGTATGTTTTCTTAGGATGATTATTTACTTTCATGAGGACAAAGCCGATAGTGGAAGCTTCACAAATATATAAATAGCACATTTAGATGAAGCTATCAGCACCCCGAGCAATATCCACCCAGCTTAATTGGCCGTAGTTTGGTGGCGCCTAATTAGCACATTTTCCCGGAAAGTTGAGTCGAAATAATCACGGTTTAAACCTTAAAGTTGGATACGAATATCACGCTTACTGATAATTTTATAACGTTTTTAGAGGATTAGGCGGAACTGTTATTATGAAATTAAGGAACGAACTGGCTTAAAGTGTTCGCTGCATTTTAGCTTGGTATTGTTGTTTGTGAATTTGGAGGGTAGCCACGGAATTTTGTTAAGGAAATGCTTCGGGAAGAACGTTAACGGGGCTTGAAAGTTTTCTGCTAGAAATAGTAAGGTATTTTAATGTTTTGTTTATATGGTGAATAAAGTCAGATGGGTCATTTAAATTTGAATTTGAAGACCGTTAAAAGTAATTAGGTTCTTCCATTATATAACAAAGAAGTTTTTATAAATATGATGATGAACATTCTGATGGCATTTTTATTTATTTAATTTTACAGAATTATAGCAAATATATTATATTGTAATGTAGACAATAAAAATTGCTAATAACAAGCTTCCACATATATATCTAGTTACAAACTGCGTAGACATTTTTAGGTTTAGTAGGTATGATAAAGATATAGATTAATTTTAATAGTTATTAAGAATTATTATAAATCATGAAATATCAAAGACGAAGGAGAAGATTAGGATCTATCTTGTATTTGTTGCACTAGTGCAAAGCAGATCAATTTCTAGGTACGATTGTAAATTATTAAAAGCTATAACACTACGGATAGAGAAGGCGTTACATTTGTACTTTGTCGATGTGTATGAAGTCAAAATTTTTATTTTCTCTTTTTTTTTCTTGTTTACATCTTTGTCTATCTTTTTTAAATAATCTTTCCCATTCTGCGTTCAGTGAGAGGAAGTTTCTTTCAGAAGTTTCATAGTTATGTAAACTAAAAACCCAACTGTGCTCTTTCAGTTACCCTTTGCCTTCCAGGACCGGAGAAACTTTCAAATGTTCCCGCTAATCGTCATAATCATCTTCCTGCCCTTGTCCTGTTTCATGTGGGGTCGGCACAACACTTTTTTTTCTTCCATTTTGTCCTGTCAATCATAAAAATGATCCCGTTAATCTGGTAGGTATTATCCCTATCGCGTCTTATCAATTATGTTGATTTCTTTTTGAGTTGCACATAGAACAAAACATGCTGTTGACCTAAGTCAGGTACTTATAGCTCATCGTCTGGAAACCCACACCTGCGGTAGTCGAAAACGGTGAAAAACTGCAACGTCCTTTCTTTACAAAAATAACCTTTCGCATACATCACTCCACTGTCACTTTTAATCCAAAACGACTCGCCCGACTTGATTAGTTCGAAACTGAACCAAGCTTAAGCACCGGTGTATAAATCTGCTGTAAATCCGTTTTGGAGCTCTCCTAGCCTACCCACTACTTCCACCCTTGTACGTTGATTTGTACCGGTCGTTAAGCGTTTTTGGAGCGTAATGGCACTTGCATGTAGGTCATACTGATTTCGGGTATTGGATGGGATAGGTTTAAGGGGCATTAATGTAATATTTATTACGTTGTCCGAACTGTAAAGCTATTTGATCATACCTATGATTCTGAGGCTATTAAATACCTTACTCTTGGACAACCAGCTATCATTTCTTATACCAAGAGTAATTTCTCAAGAAATTTCCCCAGAAAATAAAATTCTTCATAAACACATAACCAACAGTAATAACATTACTGACTCCATAAACGTCAAGAGTATGAAATATTAAATAAACATAAATCTTAACTAACATAGCTTCAGTTATGCATAAAAACTGCATAAGCCACCATTTTTATTACTCGTAGTTTTACGAGCACATAAATATGAACCGCTTTGCGTCGGTTCGAACTGGTTGAAACTAGTTCGGACCGGATACAACCGGTTATGGCCGGAGTGCTGCCAGATTCAATATCGCGATTTGAGGTGAGTAATTAAGGTTGGAACATCATGTGTGAAATATTTGTGACAGTTGGCAGTGAGGGAAGTTTTGTGGAACACTGGTCTGTGATTTAAATATTCCAAAGACAAAATTAAAATTAAAAAAAGCTTATGTTCCTTCTGATACGAAATTGGTTGTTAATATCTCCATATATTAGCGGTGCGCGTCCTAGGTGCGCAAGGTGTTCAGGGTGCGGGACAGCTCCAATAGAGTTCTGGCGATGATTGTCGGCAGATTTTGTCCTTATATCGGACGTTGCTACAGCAACATTTCTGCTACATTAATGTCCAAACATATTCGATAGTGTGAATTAGTGTTTTGTTGTGTTTTTGCCGTATACATATGCCGATACACGTCCACTGTTGGACATAGGCCTCCCCCAAGCGTCGCCACATCGAACGTACCTGTGCGTCCCGCATCCATCAGTTTCCTGCCACCTTCACCAGGTCATCGGTCCACCTTGTAGGAGGCCTTCCAACACTGCGTCTTCCGGTACGCGGTCGTCACTCCAAAACCTTTCGGCCCCAACGGCCATCTGCCTTTAGTTGCCTGAATTAAATGCTTTTTTTATTTACAAAAAAATGAACATAATGCAAAAGACAATTAAATTGGTAAGGTATGTTGGGATAAAATCAGCGCTTGGGTAAGAACCTAGAAATCAAACACAATGCGGGTTTCGTCATTGTATTGCGCCCGAATCTTCAGTGACCGCCAGTAACTCCGGCAATTAATAGGGACGAGAACTGATAATATTGAGGATAACCGGTTTTTTGTCATTATGGATTGAAAATCTACCACAAAAACCTTATGGAAAGTTTTGAGGTGCGCCCAAAAAACGACAGTATTTAAATATAGTAACCGACTCGTATTATTTTTAGTAGAACACAGTATTGCCATAATAAATTAAGTTAATAATACAATCACAATTTGGCAACACCAGAGGGCCGAAATTGGAACTAATTTACATATTCCATGCAGAATATTTCGTTCATTCACTTTAATGGGCAGTTGTAAAACTATGCCATGTTTAAATTAACTCATTGGCTCA
Source organism: Mythimna albipuncta (assembly GCA_929112965.1). Classification (NCBI taxonomy): domain Eukaryota; kingdom Metazoa; phylum Arthropoda; class Insecta; order Lepidoptera; family Noctuidae; genus Mythimna; species Mythimna albipuncta. The sequence goes on from OV815984.1 coordinate 1,037,152, forward strand.
CGCCCACACGGGCCACACTATCAGGTCATTTTTAATAAAAGTGTACCAAATGACCCTCCAGATGATAAGAGAGTATGAAAGATGGCATTCTACTGTCCGAAATAGGTTTTTTTTATATCAAAAAACGATTGATGACCCTACTGAAACACTGCTAACCAAGACGTCTACACGACTCGTCTATGTGATATTATAATGTAAAGAATACAGTGAAGCATGCGGTTGAGAGCAGTGGTGACCGAGTGGTAATAGGTACGACTTACGAGTTGTAAGTAGTGGGTCCAAACCCTGCCAGGCGCATTATTATTATTATAAAATGAATTTAATTTAATGATTAATCATCGGATCAATGCAAAATAACGATAATGCAATATAAATGATAAAATAATCTAATGCAATTTAAATTAATTTAATTTTGTTATTGACCTTTAATTTTATGTAATTTTGTAATACCTGTATGTAATATATGTAATAAGTATGATTTTGTAACTGAAATGAGTCTTTGATACTTGAAATAAATAAATAAATAAATTACTTTGTGCAATTTATTTCATCACCACTGCTCTCAAAACAGAGAAGGAAAACATCGTGAGGAAACTGGCATATCTTTCAACCAAAAATTCGAAGATATGTGATATTCACCAACCCGTACTGGGCTTGTGGTGGATTACGGTCTATTTCCTCTCGTAGAGAGGAGGCCTTAGTTCGGGCCAGCAGTAGGAACATTAAAATGGCTGATGATGCGGTGGAGATCTGCCCCGCTTAGAGATCGACATAAGCGACCGCTCTGCTTCGAAGCGGTCACTTCTTTCTGCGAAGTAGTTCTTCCCTCACGGTTGCTGCTAGGAGATAGCAGAAACCGTGAGGGAACAGAAATCCTTACAATCCAGTAGCCACGAAAGGTGGCGTCCTGGCAGAAGGACGACAAACGCGCGGACCTAGATGTGATACTAGCAAAACCGTAGGGGTAGAGCCGATGCCAGCTAAAGCCCACAGAAATTTCTGAAAGACAAATTATGGCCCAAGATCGCCAAAGGCAACTGATAGAGACAGGTGTGGTAGGTTGTTAGTCTCCCCACAAATAATTATTTGCAAAAGTATATGTAGAGTAAAAACCTTACCAGGGCTTGGGGGAATATTCGAAAGAGTTGCCGCAGCTCTGGAACTCTCTCTCTGTAGCTCTGGAACTGAAGAAACACGGGTGGGTTTTAGTCAGTAAAAGTCTGACATTACCTTTCGCTCCACCCAAAATCGGACAAGTTATGATAACCCTACCAAAAGCATAAATGGAGAGGAAGTAAGGACTAAGCCTCAAATTTTGAGAGAAAAAACTCTTTCAGTTTCTTAAATTTTATGGAGCCCCTTACCATCTCCCTCGAGCGCCGATAGTATTTACGTCTGCACAACTTGAATGACCCAGGAAAACGCTAAATTGTCGTTTTTTACACAAAATATATTGGATAAAATTTATTTGGCCAAAAATTTTAGTTTTTATATATCTTTGTTTTTCCTAGAAATAGAATTGTTTTTTGTGATTTTACGTGAAAACGCGCAATTTCATAATAATAATAAGGGGTATTATTATTATTATTGATGAGCTAGGGTTTAGTTAGATTCGTTTTCTAACAAGGTCATTAACGCTCCGTACCGCAAAATGGAAATAACACAAAGACGTGTACTACTATTAAACATGTTAAAATAAAAACGTCTTTACAAGGCCTATAACCAGCAACTTGCCCCTAAATTCTCCAGCCCCCGTTACAAACTAGACAGAGGAACATTAAAATCTCATCGTGCCTCACATAGGCGTCCCGTATTGCCCCAATTACAGCCTCATGCAGTAGTAGGTTGTCCGTTATTTCGGTAAAGTGTAGGACAACGTTCAATTAGCCGGTACAGTGCCGGTATTTGCCGCGGCGAATTTTCGATTCGGGTCTGTGGTAGTCAAATGCTTCGTTTTAATGAGCTGCTTTCGTACTGGTATTGTGGATATGTATTATAATGATAAATTTTTGGATCATTCTGTTGCCCTCGAAGTGATTAAGATGAGTAGGGCTGATGCATGCGTCAAGCTCAGCCAGTCGAGACTGTAATAGAGACGAGGTAGCCATCTCTTAACTGCCAGTGGCATATTTCAATATTTTTTTTCATAATTTATTTACATGATGCTCAAATAAAATAGAACTTTAGAGGTATGTGGAACAAAGAGTTAAGTTCCGCAAATCTCCGTTGGAAAGGAGGATCCTCCGACCCGACGGGTGTTATGTCTGGTGGGCTACTGCCTGGAAGATGATTTCAGGCTGTTCTATATATTCAAATTGCGCATGCAGGATTAGTTCTTATGTGACGACATAGATGTCGCTACAGAACTAAGAAAAAATATATAACCAAGAGTGAATCCTTAAATTCATAATGTAAAATGCAGACCACATAATATTCTGATTGCTGGATGAGACCATGTTATTGTACTAAATGGCCAATACTTTGAGAACCAGTGTCCTCCCGGATATTTGTTTAACACCGGCAGTGCAGTTTGGAAATGGGTCAGTGTACGTCATAAGCGTTGATTTAGCAAAATGTGCTAATTATGCGTCAATTTTGGTTGAAATTTTACCAATATAATGTGTTGGAACTATGTTTTGTTCCTATTATACACTATACCATGTATGTTTTGTTCTGTATTTTATGTTTATGTGAAGTACAATAAAGAAATTATAATAAACTAGCTTTTGCCTGCGGCTTCGCCCGCGTGGCATTCGGTACTTAAGGAACGGAATAAAAGGTAGCCTATGTTGTTTTCCATGTCAAAGGCTATATGCATGCCAAATTTCATCCACATCCATTAAGCCGTTTTTGCGTGATTAAGTTACAAACATCCAAACATCCACACTTTTACATTTATAATATTAGTTAGGATAAATACTGCCCAGACTTCGAATTTTTTAAAAGAGTCACTCCAGCAATTACTGATCCTTTATATTATAAATGGAATTGAAGAAACATGAGTGGATTTTAGTCTGATCAATATTTTGGGTTAAAGGTCGTTTGTAAAAGTGTAAAGTTGTAACATTGCACAGGCGGTCTGAAAAATTTCCTACTTAACAAAGATACAAGACATTTAGTTTAGAATCAGAAAAATAACACGATGTTTCATAGGTAATAATATAATATTCCACAACTATCACACAGCGCCGTCTAGTCCCAAACTAAGCAGAGCTTGTGTTATGGGTACTAAACAACTGATAAACATATTTATATGTTTCTTAATACATACATATTATAGATAAATTACACTCAGACATAGAACAAATGATCGTGCTCATCACACAAACATTTGTCCTGGGTGGGAATCGAACCCACAACCAACAGGCCTGTCATAATAATCAAAAATTTACTGTCTAAAGGGTCAACAATGGCCGGTGACCTCAGGAAGCCGGCTATATAAAAGTCATTAACTTTAATTATCCGTTAAGACACACACAGAGGTCGAAAACTATTCAGACCATTTTCAATTTCAATAATGGCTATTTTACAAGAAAGCAAAATAACAAACAATCAATTATGTACTTTTCTGTACTGATCATAAGGTTATGTATTGATTAAATTAGCTGCAACCAAAATTCTTGATTTATATCCGATAAATCTTCTTTTTCTTACAAAAATGGATACTACGTACACTTATTCCCCTATTAATCTCAAACATAGTTTAGTGAATGGTGCTGATACTCGTACTTGTTACCTACGTACTTTCTCCTAAGTAACAGTAGTTAGAGAGTCAGAAGCCTGCAACACAGGATATCCTAGTGCAGGATCCAGTCATTATCATCATCATCATTTCAGCCGATACACGTCCACTGTTGGACATAGGCCTCCCCCAAGCGTCGCCACATCAAACGTTCCTGTGCGTCCCGCATCCATCGGTTTCCTGCTACCTTCACCAGGTCAGATCCACCTTGTAGGAGGCCTTCCAACGCTGCGTCTTCCGGTACGCGGTCGGCACTCCAAAACCTTTCGGCTCCAAAGGCCATCTGTTCTGCGAGCAATGTGCCCTGCCCGTTGCCACTTAAGTTTGGCAATTCTTTGTGCTATGTCGGCAACCTTAGTTTTCCTGCGGATATCCTCATTTAGGATCCAGTGCCTCATCTAAATAATGTAAAACTATACTAAGAATAAAATACAATATTATTATTTTGTAGGTCTGCAAAACAGAGAGTAAATTCCGACAGTGAACACAACAAACGTTTCTGATTTCTGACTTTAACGGAGGTACCGTTCAAATTGGCAGGCACTTTTCAATTGTCAGAATGTCGGCTAGTCAAAAACAAAAAAAGTGAAGCTAAATTACACATTACAAAGCGTAGTTCTCTATGGAGAAGAACCAGCCCGACATTTGTCATGTCTGGTGGGCAACTGCCCAATAGATGATTTCGGGCTGTTTTATATGTTTAAATAGCGCGGAGAACTTTAATTGCTTAGATTAGTTCTTATGTGACGACATAGATGTCGCTACATTAAGTATAGGTATTACTGACAAAATACCTTTAGGTACTTTTTTATGGTGGGAAAAAATCATCCAATGACAACCCCCACTCTTGGGCGGAGCGGGAGATAGTGTCAGACTCTTCAGAAATCAGAAATCAGAAACGTTTATTTCAAATAGACCAGTTACAGGCACTTTTGAATAGTCAAATGTCGGTCAGTCCAAGAAAAGTGAAGCTAAATTGCACGTTCCAAAAAGTAGGTCTCTATGGAGACGAACGTGCAAGAAACTCCATGGACACTCTTTTAAATCGTATTGAGTTACATGAATCTTCGATTACATATCTTACTGACTAAAAGACCTACCCCGTTCCTTCTAGCCTTCATACTAGGTAGGTACTTGTGGACCCAGCCGAGTCGAAGCCTACTGGGGCCAGGGTTATCCGAAAGGGCGCTCGAGCCCCGGTATGAAGGCTAGAAGGAACGGGGTGGGTGTTTTAGTTAGTAAGAGGCTGACACTATCTCCCGCTCCGCCCAAGAGCGGGGGATGTCAATGCATGATTTTTTCCCACCATTAAAAAGAAAGGTAGGTACTTGTGTAAATACAAGTGTATGTATAATTATATCTCAGTATTCCACAGAGAACTGATAGTTTAAAGCTAAATTACACCGGTATATGTTCTATTACTCCAAACAAAATTACACATTCGGAATGTGTGCTACAAAAGCTACAGTAATTACTATAACTACAAGATTATAACTGAACGAATATCGAGTAAATTGAACCGGAGGCAATTGTACGGAATGGAAATTGTAACGATAACATGCGTAATTTATATGAGCTTTTGCCCGCGGCTTTGCCTGTGTATATAAAATATATATTGCCTATGTCACTCAAGCAGCTATGTATCGGTAAAACAATTTTAGCAATCGGACTAGTACTTTCAGAGATTACCCCCTACAAATAAAAAAACATAAAAACAAACTATACTTCTTTAGGCAAACAAGGCAACGAAGGAACAGGAGTGGGTTTTTAGTCATAAAAAGTCTGACACTATCTCCCACGCTGCCCAAGGTCGTGGAGATGTCATTGGATGATTTAGCCTCCTAAAAAAATCTATGTTCCAAAACCCGTTCAATTCTAAATTCTTCCTTTCAATATAACATAGCAAAACATTTCATTCACATCGGGAAATGTTTTCAGTTACGAGTAATATACTTGTTCAGTCCAAATATTTGAAATTCAAAAGCTTCGAAATTCAAAGGCATTTCAATCATAGTTTTGTAGTCTGTGTTCTAGTTATTTTGCATCATAGGAGATAGCGTAATACTGCATGAATAAACTTTTACATGACCTTGCTTGGAACATATTAGACTGTAATCTTTTATGATTTCCAAAAGGAGTGGCATCCAAAGACTGGTAGAAGAACTAAGTGTTGATGACGTTCTTCGTGAGATTGTTTTCTACTATCATGCAAGTGAAACCGATGGAAAAGTTGTTATGAATATCACGCAGATTACAATAATATAAAGGTGAAAGTTTGTGACAATGTGTGTGTATGTTTGTTAGTTTTCCACGCTTGAACGGCTCAACGGATTTCAATGAAACTTAGTACACAGGTACTGGGTAGACTATGACAAGGGATACTTTATATCCCGGAAACATGTTGTCTAGGGATAATTTTCAAATTTGTTTTTTTTTTATTATTGATTGGCTCACGATTGACCACTATCTCACATGATGGTAAGTGATGATGTGGCCGACGATGGAGCACGCTTGCCTAAAAGTAACCTATTCACTCTTAACTTAAAGACTCCTAGGTTGTAGCTATCAGGAAACACAGACTCCGGAAGGAAATTCCACTATTTAGCTGTACGCATAATGAATGTGTTTCCAACTATCACGCGAGTGGAGCTATTGGCAGCAGCTAGTGGAAAATATTAATAAAATTGGTGATCAAAATAAACGACATTAATTTCCAAAAATTACGAAAAATAGTAACAAAAACCTACATTTTCCTAAAAATTTGCGTCCATACCGCTCCCAAGTATGGCCGTTCCGGCTTGAAACCACCTCAAACCGGAATGCGCTGGTTAAAACCAGTATTTTCCGGCTGGCCGTCCCGAACATAGGGGCCAAAGGGTTTTAATATTATTATTTACACACGGCCGACAAAAAGTATCAAAATTATTTTCGTCCCTTTTTCTTTTACAAGCATTTGGTCTTTTTGATGTTTCTTTTCTAAGATTGAATAACATGTTTTTTTTTGTTAAATGAAAGTCATCTTTTAGATATTTGGATCCATGTCTCATGTAACACAAAAGGTACTAACTAGCTTCATCAAAGTACTTGATAATCCTATGAAATCATGGGTACTCCCAGGATAAGAATAGAATAGGCAGGCTGATCTTGATCCTTGATCTCACCTAACGATAGAGATTTTGTATCGTTAGGAAATTATTGCTTAGCGTGTATTTTCAATATTTCTGACATGACTTCTCCTGTATCATGCCCCTGTCTTCTCAATCCTCTTGCAGCCATTTTTGTTAATGATTTTGCCCGCGTGATATCTAGTAGAAAATTATGTAGAAGCATAAGAGCGGTCGCTGTGGCGACACTTGGGGAGGCCTACATCCAGTAAAAGTTTTTTTTTTTATAATTATAGGCTTTCGTTTGACCACTTATTTCGATGGAGCACGCGTGCCTCGAATTTCCTATTACTATTAAATTAAAGACCCCTAGGTTGTAGCTATCAGGACACACAGACTGGCAAGGAATAATAGCAATAACTTCTGCCTAAAGTGTCATACAAGGCGTCAGTAATTATTCTGGATGGCGTCTTTACACGGTATAAATAACGAGGTAAAACGCTTAGTCCGAACCGTAGCAGTGTCAACCACGTAAGGGTATAATATATATACTCTTCGTACGTTGGGTTGTCCAATGGTATAAAAAGTGATGATGGGTCATATAATTAATTCCCGTGGACTCTCCAAAATGCATCCCGTAAAATACTGAAATATTTGAAAGAAACACAAATATCAATCTCAATACCCCAGAAAAAAATATTTATCTGGCAATGTAAAAATAATAATATTTACAAACTGGTAGAAAAAGAAAAATAAATTATTGGGCCTCCGAAAATTCATCCACATCGATATCAATGGGACAAATTGCCCAGAACGCTGGCTTATTTGTACCAAGTACATTTAAATATACTGTGCAGTATCAATAACAACAAAAAACGCAATAACTTCGCATGTTTCTATTTGTCCAGCCCGTTTCTCTCTCAAATATGAAACACTGGCTGGGGACTGTACCTACAAGGAATGCAATATTCATTGCACTATATTTTGTAACGGAAGATACTTGAAGATATGACGTTTTTATGTCTACTCTCCCCTGTTATATTTCAGAATAGTACAATATAAAACAAACTTAAGTGGCAACGGGCAGGGCACATTGCTTGCAGAACAGATGGCCGTTGGAGCCGAAAGGTTCTGAGTGGCGATCGCGTACCGGAAGACGCAGCGTTGGAAGGCCTACAAGGTGGACCGATGAACTGGTGAAGGTTGCGGGAAACCGATGGATGCGGGACGCACAGGAACGTTCGATGTGGCGACGCTTGGGTAAGCCTTTGGACATAGGCTTCCCCAAGCGTCGCCGTAAGTGATGATGTGGACCAAGTTTGTCTAGAAATAACCTATTCACTTTTGACTTAAAGACACACATATTGTAGCTGTCAGGAAACACAGACTCCAGCAGGGAATTCCACTCCTTGGCTGTACGTACAATAAATGTGTTCTCGCTTTGTGCATATAGATGGAATGTCTACCATGTACCGGTGGTGCAACGCCGTACGTCTAGTGGTCCGATGATGGACTATTCCATTTTTTTTTACAATAACTTATGAAAATGACGTAATTGTGTCAAATTTCTCGATCGATGAATCTCAAAACCATTACCCATGAACATGTACCATTTTTGCTGATTTCTGTCCGTAAATTGTCAACTATTCGAATAGGTGTAACTCTTGCGGGGCGATAAGCAATGCTCTGGAAACTCGCCAATACACTGCAACGGTATAAATCTTTGCCCACTATTTATGCCAAGCGTGTTTTCAAGCTTAGTTCTGGCACTAATTGTTTGTCTTGTCAATTATAAATCGGCTATTAAGGTTAATGGGAATTAACTGGAGACGTTTCGTGGAATTGAGGTCAATAGAAAACGTTGAAGATGGAAATCGTTCATTATTCCTAATCGATGTCTGATACTGATTTATCTGCGAATATCTTCATTTCTGATTTGAACACGCAAGGAAACCCCGAGCATAGCCCTTTCCATTGCCCTGTGGGTGATTTTAAGTCTTCTGATGAGAGCCATTGTGGGCGATGAAATGAAGATCAACCCAACCAAACAACCCAATTTTGGGTTAAGCTCGCCTGTGTCCATCGGCTTTCTTACTATGTAAAATCTGTAAAGTTATGTACAATAAAGAATATAAGAATTAAATAAGAAGATATTCGCAGGAGAGATAAGGTTGCTGACTTAGCACGAAGAATTGCCAAAATTAAGTGCCAATGGACAGAGCACATTGCTCGCAGAACAGATAGCCATTGGGGCCGAAAGGTTCTGAAGTGGCGACCGCATACCGGAAGACGTAGCGTTGGAAGACCTGGTTAAGGTTGCGGGGAACCGATGGATGCGAGACACACAGGATCGTTCATTGTGGCGACACTTGTTAACTTCCCCGGTTAATGTCCACCAGTGGACGTATATCGGCTGAAATGATGTTGATGATACGTTCAGTAGAAAACAGTGAGCAGAATTTATCTTTTGACTTTGCCCAGAGTATCCAATTCATAGTTTCGGTCACTCGTTTTGGTCGCATTACAGCTTCGTGGAAGGAGGTGTCTACCTCCCATTCTCTCCTACTCCGTACCAAGGCCTGAATCAGGACTAGATGCAAGAGGTCGCTGGGAAATCGTTTCGGCAAAAACACGGTGGTAATAGAAAGAAAGAAAAGACGTTTAATTAGCACACAGATACACACAATAAAGAAACAATTTAGAAACTTAACATTAAATTAAATAATAAAGTTAACAACATTGTGTGCCTCACAGCTGTGCCATACGGGTCCAGTTCAGCATAATGCTAGAACTACTGCATGCTGAAGGTTACTATAAGTTTTATATGCTTATATTTGGCAAAACATAGCGCACTGTTCATTTATTCCACCCTCTGTAATACCTATATTTTACAAACAAAATAAATAATTATGATTATTATGACCGCTGGGCGAGCATCGCCACACAGTGGGTACCTACTGAAGTAAAGTGCCGTCGAAGTCGGCCTAGAAAGAGGTGGCGGGATGACCTGGGCGCGTACCGCGAGGACTGGTTTGAGACGGCGCAGGAGAAGAAAGTTTGGAAGGACTTGGGGGAGGCCTTTGCCCAGCAGTGGGACAGCAACGGCTAGAAAAAAAAAAGATCATGAACTACACTGCTCATACGTGTGACACATACGATGATCTGGGCGTGTCGGTCTACATACATTTTATATGGAAACTAGACTTGTAGAGCTACACAAGATACACGCCACGCGACGCTACGTGACGTTATTGTACGTACGAATCAGGCGTGTTATACGTTGGCGTTAGTCTAATGTAGTTCTAGCTTAATGCCTGACAACTACGTAGCAACTGCCTGACGCTGGTTTTTAACTCAACTTTGGTTTAGAGTGCATTGGTGATCTAATTTCCCCACACATTTTTGGTTTCCGTACCTCAAAAGGAAAAAACGAAACTTTGTTGTCCTTCTGTCTGTCTGTCTGTCAAAACCCTTTATCTCGAGAACGAGTGGAGGTATCGAGTTGAAATTAAAATCATATACTCAGGTCTGTAGCCTTTTTAAGCTGATTTCTAAGTTAACGAATAAAAAAGATAAGGCTGTTTATGTCGCAAAAAAAACGTATATTTTGGTACTCTCAAAGATCAAAATTCATAGGGTAGTTAGTATAAATTCATACTTTCCATTGACCCAGAATCGTAAAATTTGGCACAAAGCAAGGTCTTATAGCACAGATATAGGAATAAATCTGAAAACAATAAATTTATTGTTAACTACGTCACAAAAAAAAATGCAATTCGGAAAAATCTTCGAAACTCTATTCGTAGTTTGCACGGAACCCTAAGTGCGCGAGTCCGACTCGAACTTGCCCAGTTCTTTTTTTTTTCATTTCTGTTACACCTATTTCATGCCTTGATTTTTTCCTTTCCTCCCAAATTTTCTGGACATCAATAAACCGCTAAAAGGGTCGGTTTAAATCGTTTTCAAACAAATAACATTGGTTATTCTGGCCGCGTCCAAACTGTTTGGTCGACAAGGAGTGTTTATTGTCGCTCCAAGGGTTACTCTTAGGGTTGCGCGTTAGCTCACCTCCGGGAATGCGGAAACTCCGCAAAAATTTGCTCGTTTGCTTTTAGTTCCACTAGAATTTGGAGGGACGGTGTTTCATAAGGGAAGTCGGCTTCAAATGTGTAAAGACTTTTAACCTGGTGGATATGTAAGTCAGATTCAAGCATAAATAACCATTTTTAAGCTTCCATACCCAAAGGACGTACCCTTTTTTTATGGTGGGTAAAATCATCCAATGACAAACCCCGCTCTTGGGCGGAGAGGGAGATAGTGTCAGACTCTTACTGACTAAAAGCCCACCACGTTTTTTCTAGCCTTCCTACCGGGGCTCGAGTTCCCTTTCGGATAACCCTGGCCCCAGTAGGCTTCGACCCGACTGCTTTTGCTGACAATTCCTTGAGGCGCGCGGGAACAGTGCGCGTCGTCAACGACTTGGGCTTGGTCCAGACAGTTACCAGACGGCCGGACAGGGAGCTAGTAAAACGGACTCTAAAAGTATGAAAGGTTTCGTACTGTTTGTAGTAAAAAAGGGCGAAAAAAACTTTTATTGGATGAGCCCCATATTAATTTATAGTAATATTCTTTTTGTATTTGTTGTTAAAAACATCATCTATGAAAAGTTTTAACTTACTATCATGGTTCATGACATATATTCTGGTGACAAATAGACATGGACAGACATACTGACAGACAGACAGACGGACGATCAGCGGAGTCTCCACAGTAGGGTCCTGTTTTTACCCTTTGGTTAAGGAACTCTAACTTTCAATGTTGCGTTTTTTTTTTTCACGAATTATTCCTTTCTCCCACCTCCATCTCATCACTTCTGTTAACTTCCATCTCAACAATCTCATATTCTGCTCCTCTACCCACGCTAACAAGACACCGTCACATCCCTAGCGAGTCTAAATAAATTTGAGAGGGGTGCCAGTTATAAGATGATGCAGGCATGAATTTTGAGTGGGCGGCACAAATATTTTTGCTATTTTATGGTAATTTTCATTGAAGAACATCTGGAGGGCGAGTGGCCCTTCGTGTCGAAAGGTGAGAGAAATGTATGAGGGTTGAAAATATGCGGCTGTTATAATAATATTATAGAGAGGATATAATGTGATTTAAGTTTTACCGCTACTCAAAGATTCAAAGCATTTTATTTATAACTAGCTGTGCCCGCGACTTCGTTCGCGTGCACTACAGGATTTTGTAATTTTTTTTCTAAAATAAAAGTAGCCTATGTTACTCCTTATTATATCAGCTACCTGCCAAAAAAAGTCACGTAAAAACCGGTCCAGCCATTTCAGAGATTAGCCCGGACAAACAGACAGACAACAATTGTAAAAAAATGTTATTTTGGTGTATGTACCGTATATATATTCATATGCATGTAGTAAATAGCAGTTATTTCAATATTACAAACAGACATTCCAGTTTTATTTATATTTATGGACTAGTTTTTGCCCGCAGCTTCACCCGCATACTTAAAGTATAGCCTAGGTCACTCAGGAATGAAGCAGCTTTTCAGCAGCTGCGTGAGCGTTTTGCTGCTCTGCGGCGTATGTGGAGAGTGCACGCGGCGCACGCTTTCTGAAGGGGGTTAGACGCCCAGGCGAGCGCCGCGTGCGCGCCGCGTGCTCGCTGCGCATACGTCACACGATAGCAACACGCTACGCTTACGAAGCGCGCTCGCGTCGCGCACGCGGCGTCCGCGTCGCTCACACGCCTAAGGAACGCGCGTGCCTAATGTAGGGGAGGCCTAATTCATTTACCAAAAACAAACCTTCAAGATTTGGTTGTTCTATCTAATATATTTCACCTACATCTGTATGACGCAACGCAAGCGCATTAAGCACTTCCGCCGCCCTATTACTTTACCGACGTACTATTCACTTGCTTTACATAGACTTCGTAATATTTAGAATGTTCAATGTTTTTTTATTTTTTATTTTTATATAAAATCTTGATGATAATATAACACATTTTTAAAAGACATAGAACAAAAGTTGTTGTTTTTGATGTCAGTAATATAATCCTGAGAGCTTGCAAGTGTTTAAAAAATAACTCTATAAAAGTATATATACAAGGTTTTACCCCCATATTTACTACCGTGGTCAATTCAATGAGCGCTACTTTAATTTCGGAATTAAAGTAGCACTCAGCGACATAGAAGCAGTGAAAAAATTTGTAATCAGATTAAGGGCGCTCGCACATTTACAAAATTTCGGTGTGTCATACATCCAAAGTGTGAACAGCCATTGCATTATACTATAATGTAATGTTTTAGCAGTTTTAGTTACGATTATTTACACACATACATACTAACTCTCGACTTGGTAATATTAGAGTGGTCAACCCCTGAGACCCCAAGCATTTAAATAGGTATAAATAAAGAAATTTACAGACTACTTTATGAAGTATTTCTTATTTATATTCTTAGATACATAACCAATAAATAAAATGCTCAAAATTTTAATAATCTACGCGGACTTTTAATAATCTTAGTGTTCAAACGGATGGCGCGAAATCACGTGCGAACACCGGCGTTCGCTTGGGGTTGATGGTTATAATAATTACAACTATAAATTAAAATTGTAATTATAAATAAATAATTATGATTGCAATTAATTGTAATATTAATAATTTTTCATACCTTTTTCATATTTTAGCATAAATATGTTTATTAATAAAACATTGTGTGTGCTTTTATACTAAACACAATAATCTTTGTTTTACAGTTCTGAGCTTAATACAGGAACCAGGTAACGTAATTTTACCATGTACTTCTTTTTATTACTCATTTATTTACATTTTTTTAATACTTACTTTGTTAACCTACTGAATGCCAACTACGCAATACTACGTAGCTAGTAATAATTGCAGACGCCGGCTACGTATTATTACGTAGGTCTTCACTAAACCAACAAAAGCAACCTGGATAAAATAAATGTTAGAGGTGCCAACCAACGAAACATTATGTAATACTTTGGCATCCATCTATAAATTGTGATGCTAACTACGAAATATTTCGTAATAGGTAGCCCATTTGTATGGTAGTCACTGATTCTGAGTTGACGATTAATTTTGGTGTTCAATGGGTTAAAAAATGTGCTTCTAATTATTTTCATTTCGCGTTTATTATAATAGATTAGTATTGTCTCTATCGTAAGGAATGAATGTATGAAGTAATATACCAGATAATTTTAAATTGATGGTCAAGGTTGTCTCGAAATTGCGGAAGAAAAGAGAATAAGAATGGAAAGAATCTAATAATTTATCTGAACCAATAAAATAACAATATAAACATAGGTATTTAAATAAAACTATTTGTTTGTTGGTTACACTTAAACAGAAGCAGGTGGGTGATGCAACCGCAACCTTACTAAGTTATATAATAACTTGAATGCCGTAATTAGAGACACAATAGAAAGACAATTGCTTATGTCGAACTGTGTAACATAAGACATTCAAAAGGTTAAAGGTGGTGGTACAAGCCCATTCATAATTGTTTAAAGTTTAAACATTTAACAGACTGGGGCAGAACTAGTTTTTTAGTAGTATGTAGCACTATTACATAAGCATGATAGCTCTCAAATAAATTAAATGAACATCGTTCATTTAAGTTATTTGAGAGACAGACATCCCGAATCAATGAATGTAATAGGAAATTCCTAAATTCTGAATGAATGCAATTTATTTGGGATTCAGCAACATTTTGGTTGCGAAATGTTTGTGTGTTTAGTGTTGACGTTTTATCGATATTTGTTTACTTGTATTTTAAATTGGATTGATGCTTTCATCGTAATACTATCAGTAATTTTCTCAACCAATGTCATTTTGAACTCATCACTGTTAGTTATGTTGAAATACAACAAAAAAGAGTTCTAAGTTACATTGAATTTCTTACCAATTTACGAACTCTATGGACATGATTTAAGAACAATGGTTATGGGTTCAAACCTAGGCATGAACATGACAGTTCATGAAATAACTATGTGTTATTTATGTCATGAACGTTGCTTTTTTTATAATGAATAGGCTCGCTCTTGACCACAATCTCACCTGATGGTAAGCGATGATATGGTCGACGATGGAGCACGCTTGCCTAGAAGCAATCTATTCACTCTTGACTTAAAGACCCCTAGGTTATAATGTTTTAATGCTTTCAATAATATTACTTTCAATACCTAGGAGAGGGACTGAGCCGTAATCCACCACGCGGACCTAGTGCAGGTTGATGGATGATGATATCCATAAAAAGAAATCAAAATTTGAAGATAAATAAATGATGTGTCAAGACTAAATCAAATCATTTAAAGCTTTCTGTGACAAATAAGAGAAAGCAAGCATTTAGAATATGGCGAATTTCCTCACAATGTTTTTCTTCACCGTTTTTGTCCAGTGGTGATATGTTAAACTAGCTTTTGCTCGCAGTTTTGCCCGCGAGACTCAGGAATAAAGCCGCTTTCTATCGGTGAAAAAATTTTAGCAACGAAAAAACTTTACCTCTTTATTATAGTAGGTAGTGTAGATTGTATGTCATATTTAAAAAATAATTCTTTGTTATTGAATACTTAGACAAACATGGGTTCACATTACCACTGAGTCGAGACGACAGACAAAAAAATCTACCAACAAATTCAAATAGAACCCAAAAACAATAACCAAATAACGTCACATCGACGTCTGAACGTCGTTCTCAGACAATCGCAATCAACAGCCGCTGGCGATATCCAAAATAATGAAGTCCATACATTACGCCGGCCCCAATAACTGAG
The DNA here is from genome assembly GCA_929112965.1 of Mythimna albipuncta. NCBI lineage: Eukaryota > Metazoa > Arthropoda > Insecta > Lepidoptera > Noctuidae > Mythimna > Mythimna albipuncta. The sequence continues at coordinate 1,052,817 of OV815984.1, forward strand.
CCCAAGTAAATACTGTGCCACCGGAATACCGAAGTGTCACCGAGTCGCGTCGACAGCTTTTTATCTGTGCCGTGTTTACGTTGTAGTGTTGTGCGAGTCTATGGTAAAATCTACTTATAGTCAACATGTAGCATAATAAACACACTGGAAGTAGTATGTTCAGAAGCGGCTACTTCAAAAAAGTAAGTACATAGTAGTACGTATGTGAGAAATTTTGGTTGCTTCCCTAAAGTCTTTTTTCGATTCCCATATGTATTTGTTATCAGGTTAAGTAATTTTCTTAAAAAACACTACTTAAGTGCATTTAAGTAAAATTTCAGTTTTTGGAAGTCTGTTTTCTCGATAGTTACAACCTAGGGGTCGTTAAGTTAAAAATAAATACTAAAACACTAATATTTTAAGTCATTTCTAATGGGAAGGATATAAATAAAAAGAATCGCATAAAAACCCATAAATTTATTGTGCGTACAGCTAAGAAGTGGAATTCCCTGTCTGAGTCTGTGTTTCCTGATAGTTACAACCATGGCTGCCCGCCCACGTCCGATAATCGGTGACCGATTTTTTGTAGGAGAAGAATATAACACACTGACAGCAATAGTGCAACGCACACGTCCTACAAAAAGTTGGTCAGAAATACAGAACAATGTTACAAATGTACAAAATCGGCCCGATTATCTGTCCAACAAAAAGTCGGACGTGAGGGGGCAGCCTAAGCACCTCATATTATGTGGAAAATGTTGTTGGTTGTGCATTATCTTATTTATAGATTTATATTATTTATTGTAAAATTGTAATGTTTCACTGTTTGTTTTACCAAATAAATAAAATAAAATAAGCGTCATTAAATCAAGAGAGAATAGAAAGCTTCTAAGCAAGCATACTCCATCGTCGACCACACCATAATCACTTACTATCAAGTGAGATAGTGGTCAAACACGAGCCGGTCAATAATAAAAGAGCGCCGCTAAACTTGTCAATCTCAAACTTAAACATCACAAAAACTAAACCAATGCATGCATAAATAAATTAATCACACTGCTATCTCTCAGATAAAAAAAAAAGATAATAATCTTTCCAGACCACAGAATAGTTCCACATCAAATATGTAAATCCCTTATTGAAATATTAACCAAGTTGATATAAAAAGTTGTAATGTATTCAATGGGGAAACTCCGCAGCGCCCAAGATCCGTAGTTTTGTCCGAACTTTAAATTATTTAAGTTTTATTATGCCTTTTTTTTTAGTCCGCGTATCAAGGAATTGTATTGATTTTCTGAAGAAGAACTGCTAGATGAAATCGCAAATTATATTATCTCACTAATATTATGAAACACTATCTCCCACTCCGCCCAAGAGCGGGGGAAGTCATAAGATGATTTTCCCATCATCATCATCATTTCAGCCGATAGACGTCCACTATTGGACATAGGCCTCCCCCAAGTGTCGCCACAATGATCGATCCTGTGCGTCCCGCATCCATCGGATCCCCGCAAGCTTCACCAGGTCATCGGTCCATTTTATAGGAGGCCTTCCGACGCTGCGTCTTCCAGTATACGATCGCCACTCCAGAACCTTTCGGCCCCAACGGCCATCTGTTCTGCGAGCAATATGCCCTGCCCATTGCCACTTGAGTTTGGTGATTCTTCGTGCTATGTCGGCAACCTTGATTCTCCTGCGGATATCTTCATTTCTGATTCGATCACGCAAGGAAACTCCGAGCATAGTCTTTCCATTGCTCTTGATGATTTTCCCACCGCGAAAAAAGGTTTTTTTTAAGGTGGGAAATCTCCTACACTAGGGCGGGTGGAAAGTCGCGCCATCGTGTCATTGACGTCACTCCTGATTCGTTCCCTGCGTTGCTGCATGTATCTAACAATGAAGACGATTGGCTCGCCAATGTATGCAATGCGCAAAGCGATCCCCACTCTGACGCCGAGCGCTCAAGATCCGTTTCGGCAATTGTACCAATATTTTTGTGTATATTTGCTACTCTTTTACACTCCAAATCCTTACTTTCCCACGGGAAAGCCACTGGCAGAACCCAGTTTGTAATATGCCTGAACTTTACATGCCACTTCTAATTAGACGATGTGTCTAATTTAGTTTTATGTCAGTTTTAACAAAGAGTGTCGTATTATCTAGTAGGTAAACTAGATTTTGGACGTCAGTCAACTCCAGGAGTATTCAGATTTTTTTTAATTGTTGATATATTTGTGCTTGACCGCTATTTCACCTGATGGAAAGCGACAAAGTGGTCAACAATGAAGTGCTTACCTAGAAGTAGCCTATTCACTCTTGACTTAAAGATTCTCGGGTGTAGCTATCAGGAAACACAAACTTCGGCAAGGAATTCCACTCCTTAGCTGTATGCACAATGAATGTGTTCCCAAAATGTTTTGTGCGTGTAGGTGGCATGTACCGGTCAGTTCTATCCAGTGAGACTGCAAGCCGACCCTTACTTAACCAATAAAGCTAGACAAAATGATGATTCAATTATAATTTTAAGAAATAGCTCACAACTTTGAACATTCGTCAGAAGCTTCACAAAGTTTTAATTTATTTTTCTTAGGTAAACTTTGGGTACCTAACGAACAACGAGAGTTTAGAGTTTTGTCCTGAAAGTTTTGTTTTTATATTTTCATCTGACTTTGATTTTTTTTGCTGTCAACTAGTTTTATCTCACACTTGATTGGTGTAATCCCAAAAAGTTAAAAGGATTTAATGACAGCATCAGTGGACAGCATTGCCGTGGCCGAATACTTGACACGTAAGAAATTTTATTTGAAAATTAAAAAAAAAACTAACTTTTGCAATCGACACGCTATGAAGAAAGGTTAAAAAATATTTTTGGTAATAAAAAGCGAAAAAGTATTGAATTCAAGAGAAAAAACTACACCTTCAAAATAACCTCAAAAGAGCTACAACGTATGGCGAGTATCCACCGTTACCACCCACCGTTATGAGGAAACCGGCATGTCCTAGATCCAAAAAATTCGAAGACATGTGACATTCACCAACCCGCACTAGGCCCGCGTGGTGGATTACGGTCCATTCCCTCTCCTAGAGAGGAGGCCTGAGTCCCTGCAGTGGGAACATTAAATTACTGATATTTTATGCTAGGCAAGGCTAGAGTGAATAGGCTCTTAATAAACTAATGCATTTCACCATCGACCTGGAAAAAGGTGGCAAGACGACCTAGATGCCTCAAGGACTGGTTCGAGGTGGCTCAAGAAAAGAATACCTGGAAGAAGTTGGGGAAGGCCTTTGTCCAGCAGTGGGACAGTATAGGCTATTAAAAAAAAAACTTCACCATCAAAGATTACATCACTGCTTACCATCAGGCAGAATAAATAAATAAAATAAATACACCAAAACCTTTCTGACATACGAACCAAAATCTTTCCACAACTCCTTATAACACATTCTCATAAGGAACCCATTAGAGCATAGTGGACAATCGTCACGTGCGCCCCAAAGGACTGAATGGACCAACGCACCGACATACAGTAGTATCGCATTAACTATAATATATTTATACAATGTTTGGGTCAACTGATATTGAAGGCCTACGGAAATATTGTTCGAGGTTCTTTTTTTGTTATGTTATTTTTTTTTTATAGTACATGGATTTACGCTTATAATTTTTTGTCGAACCTTATTGTATGACCTACTTAGTATTTTTAACGCATTTCTGGTAAGCAAGTAATATATTATATTTCAACTAGGTTTCTGAGGTTTTGCGCATTTGAGTTACACGTTGTATGTCACTATAATAATATGGGAGGAAGATAAATTGAGATATGTAATGAAAAGTTAGACATCGCGTGTTACGCTCTCAAAGAGAAAGAATAATATCAGAATAAACGCTCTCACTCATTTTACAAGCAAACATTTATTTAAACATGGTCCGAGAAAGCACAAAAGGGACTCCATAAATCCTTGTGCTCCGTAATAGCCTACGGGGCCATATTATCTTGTTATTGCTTGATATGTGTGTATGTACGCGACACGATTGGGGTATGTTTTTGCTCCATAGAGATTTGGTACTGATAAGAATATTTGTGAAGATTCTTGTGGTCAGATTGAGATCAGTTTTCGGGGTAGTTATGGGTGGGCAGAAACCTAAATCTAAAAAAAAAAGAAACCCATAACTAAGGTTGCCGACGTAGCACGAAGAATTGCCGAACTTAAGTGGCAATGGGCAGGGCACATTCCTCGAAGAACAGATGGCCGTTGGTACCGATAGGTTCTGGAGTGGCGACCGCGTACCGGACGACGCAGCGCTTGTAGACCTCTTTCAAGGTGGACCGATGACCTGGTGAAGGTTGTGGGGAACCGATGGATGCGTGACGCACAGGAACGTTCGTTGTGGTGACGCTTGGGGGAGATCTATGTCCAACAGTGAACTTATTTCGGCTGAAATGATGATGATCTGGTTGGTCTACTGGTTGCAGGCATGAGAATCTCCCAGTGTGCCCTGCCCAGTGCCACTTAAGTCTGGCAATTCTTCGTGCTATGTCGGCAACCTTAGTACTCCTGCGGATATCTTCATTTTTGATTCGATCGCGCAAGGAAACCCCAAGCATAAACCAGATAATCAAGTATTTTGTTTCTTCTTTAAATAATTGGCGTTATCTTTTTTCTCCTACGTTTGTTTTCAAACCCCAAATTTTGCGTCACGTTCTACTTTTATGTGTTTCTGTTTCCTGGCGAGTATGTGAGGCCTTGAGTCGTGTTGTGTGGCTATTGTCCGAGCTCGGAGAGAAAGGCTCGCGATTGTGACGAGGGGATTGATAATTTGTAAGGGTCTTATTTTCTTTGTTAGGTGTGAAAACTTTCAGGGCTTATGAAAAGACTAACTGCTACTAGTGGCTTCGGCCGCGTCAGGAAACTTTCTGGTCTGAAAACATCTTATGTGCCCAGGATATGGTTGTACCCACAGAACACAGGAATTATACAGTTGTACTCATGTGCTAAATTTGATCCAATTCCGTGTAGCCGTTCTAGTGTGAAAAAGTAACAAACATACACACAAACTTTATTTTTTATTGATTTATTCCACGGGAATTTCGGAAAGGGATACCGTGGTCCTGAAATTCAAAAGGTAAATAAAGAATACTTTTTTTATGGTCGGAATAATCATTCAGTGACAACCCCCGTTCTTGGACGGAGTGGGAGATAGAGTCAGACTCTTACTGACTAAAAGCCCACCCCGTTCCTTTTAGCCTTCATACCGGGGCTCTAGTTCCCTTTCGGATAACCCTGGCCCCAGTAAATGAAGAATACACCAAGCATTAAGTCCGCCTTTGTACAGTTTTTCTTTGTTCTTTTTTTTTTGTGCATATTGCTTTAAATAAATAAATAAATACTGGATTTTAGTCAGCAAAGGTCTGACACGCCCGATGAAAGTTTTTAATCGCTCGAGGATGGAGTCCTCGAGCGAGAAAACTTTGATAATTTACCACATCAATAATAAAAATGTACTTAATGTGATTCTGCGTAAAAATATAGTAGTCCAGTAGTCAGTAGTATAAATTAGTTTACTATGTTGTTCTTCTTCTTCTTTTCGTGTCTATGCTCTCAAAACTATATTTTTTCTGACCAATATTTGGCAACCTGTATAGCTTTATTGTTGGTCTCGTATAGATCCTGAAAACTGCAGGTGGTCATGCAGGATGGGCAGCATAACAGGTGGCGCATGTCCTAAGGGAGAGGCTCCACACTGGCACTACGTTAGAGATGGGTCGAGGAAGCCCCATTTGGGCAGATTGTTTTTATAGCGACCAACCTGGGTTTGCGGTTTAGAGATTTCCAAATTACAATGTTATAGAATTATTTACTATGATATAGAATTATTTTTATGCTGATACTTATGGCTAAAAATTACTGAACTTAAACCTCTCTCTCTCATCTCTGTGTTCTGCTCCACCGTGGGCCACATCATCGCATCCCAGGTGGGGTAATTCCTGCGCGCCTCAAGCAGTTGTCAGCAACAGCAGGGGCCCCGCCGAGACGAAGCCTACTGGGGCCAGGGTTATCCGAAAGGGCACTCGAGCCCCAGTATGAAGGCTAGAAGGAACGGGGTGGGTCTTTTAGTCAATAAGAGTCTGATACTATCTCCCGCTCCGCCCAAAGACGGGGGATGTCAATGCATGATTTTTTCCCACCATAAAAAGGTGAGGTAATGGTCAATCACGAGCCTCTACATAATAATAATAAAAGAACAATCTCAATCTAGCGCAGGTACTCTTGTTTTTATACAATGTTTACACAAATAAATAATACCTTATCTTTATTTTTATTTTTACAGTAAGTATAAAATAAACAACTCCCACACGGCAGTATATGAAAATGAACCTTTACGATAGTCATAATAGGAAAAGGGGTTGCCTAGCCAGTCACCACATAAAAGGGCTAATTTTCACCGGCACCCACACTGTGCCCATACCCTTTAACGGAACGCAACAATGTTGCTAGAAATGGGCACACATAAATTTATAGTTGTTGCAATATAGTGTGGCAATAGAGGTTATTGACCGAACAAATAAGTATGGAAACTTTTATCCAATACGAAAATCTTTCTTGACTTTTTTTCTGCATTATATGCAATTTTAGTTTACAGTAAGACTAAATCATGATTCGTTTTCACATAGATAACGTTTTATGCAACAGAAATAAAATCATACTCGTTTCAGACAGCAGTTTTGCCTGTATAAAATTAACTTTCTAAAATCCGAAGTGAATACACTCCCGAGAACAAGGTTTATGCGTCACACGCAAAAAAAGATTCATTCAAATCGGTCCAGTAATTGCAACGTGCAAGATTAACAAACATAGAAATACACCCTTTACTTTTTAATTAGTACACCAAAAATGGGGCTTTATCTGTACCCATCACTGATCATATTTTTGCACTCAAAAGTAGAAAAAACCGAAATCCTAAAATTGACCACGATAAGGTAAATTTATCATAGAATCAATCAAACATAACAATTTTCTAGTAGAAAATACTGCGGGCAGTGTTTTTCCTTAATAATTTTCACTTATTCATTCATTAATCAATAGCCTGCACAATATTTCCATAAATTGAGTGACATTTTGGGACATAAACCAACGCTAATAACTTTGTTTTTTATGAATATTATTTATTGAGATTTAAGTTATAAAATAACAAGGGCTTTTCTAATAAGCCCTTTAAGTATGTGTACTAATTAAAAAATTGTGGTGTAAACACTCAAACTTTATAATATTAGTGTTTCGATCGACGCCATAGTTGGCGCATTTGTTGAGCGATTGGGTGCTGCACTACGTGTCACAAATTTTTATTCCCGACTAGCGACCCGCCCCGGCTTCGCACGGGTGCAATGCTGATACTAAATACACTACAGAAAAACTGTGAACGTTGTATATAAAAACATAGCGGCCCGCTCCGGCTTCGCAGGCACGCTCTTGCCGCACCGGTACCGCCGCAAACGCTACGTCCCGCAATTTTTAAATCTGTAATATCTTCGAAAATATTCACTTAAATCATACGGTGTTAAGGGCCATATAGATCTATATTAAATGAACAATGTATTCAAGGTATTTAATTGGTTAAGGATTAATGCTGTATTGGTTAAAATCGCTTCGAAATTTAGCCATTATTTGTCGTAAAAAGTAAATGACAAAAAAAAGTTATTGTGGGTTATCCATAAGAGATAGACATATACCATCACGGACTTTTTTGTAGACCTTTTCAATGTGTACAATACTTAGTACATTATTTTGATAAAACTCGTAGGGCCTGCGTTTGCAATGTAAGCGGAAAAAATGTAATTATTTACGACATCACATTAGAAACCTCAAAAATAACAGTACTTCTCCACTATTTAATGGATGTTATTATACATTTAAACCTTCCTCTTGAATCACTCTATCTATTAAAAAAAACCGCATCAAAGTCCGTTGCGTAGTTTCAAAGATTTAAGCATACAAAGGGACATAGGGACAGAGAAAGCGACTTTGTTTTATACTATGTAGTGATTCCCATACGAAAAAAAAATCGTTTTTTTTTTTATTATAGATAGGCTCGCGTTTGACCACAGTCTTACCTGATGTTAAGCGATGATGTGGGCAACGATGGAACACGCTTGCCTAGAAGCAATCTATTCACTCTCGACTTAAAGACCACTAGTTTATAACTATAAGAAAACACAGACTTTGGCAGGGAATTCCACTCCTTAGCTATACGTAGAATGAATGTGTACCCAAAACTCTTTATACGTATGGGTGGGATTTCTACCATGTACCGGTGGCGCAACGCTGTACGTCTTGTGGTCCGATGATGGAACGGACTTGGCGGAATTAAATTGTGTAACTCCGTTGCACACTCCCCGAAATGTAAACGATAGAAAACGGACAGGCTAGCAACTCCGCATCGATACTGAATACTTTGGAGTTGTATTGGATTTGGATTTGGTTTGTATTTCCTATAGATAGTTATTACGAGTTTAATAAGTCTCTTGTATTATGAGTTTTACTTTTTTGTGAACGTACCCACGGTACAGGAGTAATTCCTAGTGTTCGAAAACATTTAAAAAGTTTGATTAGTGAGAGTTCCAATTTTAAAATAAAGAACGCTGTCATTCAATGTAGATAGGTCAATGACCTCCACTGATATATCAAATCGCATCAACTATAATACTTTCCTGATAGATTAATAATACTATAACATGTAAAATTAAAAAAAAACCTCGACTCAAAAAGAAAATTAGTATCTCAGAACCATCTCGATAACGTCAGCTTTCAAATAAAAAAACAACGCATTAAAATCGGTCCATTCGCTTAGGAACTACAATGCGACTGACAGACACACAGACACGTCAAACATATAACATCCCTCTTTTCCGTCGGAGGTTACAGTGAATGTTGACAACAAATAGAGCTGTATCACTGTCTACATTATGACATTATCGCACTAGTGCGGTAACAGCCAAGTTTCAGCAGCATTATTTACTAACACACCATCATTGTGATCACAATCTAGGCCGAACAGTGTAATAACATAAACAGGTAATAATTCAGACAGATAATCTTAATGAGATCGTTGTACCTACATCACAGAGGTAGCGAAGCTATAAACACGCGATAACATCTTGTTCTAGCTAGGAGTTATGTTGGTTTCTATATCTGACTGATTGTTATTGTCTGGTGTTACCGCTAATGGTGAGTTACTGATAGACGGTTTGATGAAGTGCCAAATACTGCGATACTGAAATGGTTTGTAATTTTTTTTTATTATTACTGATAGGCTTGCGTTTGACTACCATCTCACCTAATGGTAAGCGATGATGTGGTCGACGATGAAGCACGCTTGTCTAGAAGAAACCTATTCACTCTCGATTTAAAGACCCCTAAGTTGTAGCTATCAGGAAACATAGACTCCGGCAAGGAATTCCATTCTTTGGCTGTACGTATATTATATGTGTTCTTAAAACGCTTTGTGCGTATGGGTGGGATGTCTATCATGTACCGGTGATGAAAAAAATTTTGAATTTCAAATGATTTTAAGGACTACCTATCTATTGTATTTTTGACGGAATAAGCAGATAAATTGTTTTATTATTAACAACAACAACAATCAACAACAAACAACAATAACAATCAACAAAGAACAAAGTTTTTTTTTTTTCAAAGATAAACCAATGCTTGACTGCAATGCCATCCCATGGTAAGCAGTGATATAATCGTTGACGGTGAGGCGCACTATTTTATTAAAAGCCTAGCACTCTAGCCTTGAAGACATCTAAATAATATAATCAAACGGAAAGACCGCCGCTGGAATGTATGCTATATAAACTACGAGGTGAAACGCATACTCCGGACCGTAGAGGTTGGGCCAGAAGTAGTGCCAAATACTGCAATACTGGTTTGAAATGAAATTATTTTATGTACTGTACTACTACTAATTTGGTGTTTTGACTCAGAGGCAATCTCTGCCGATAATTTTCTTAACTCGTTTCTCAATCGACTCAAGGGAAGTTTTGAGTATAAATAAAAATAAGATAACAAGAGTAGAAGAAAAATAAAGAAACAATGCATGGATTATTCGCAAAATGACACTGCTATAAAAAGGAAGTGATTGTTACGATGTCAGTGAATAGAGATACCTAGGTGCAAAAAGACAAGAATCTCCAACTCTTAGTAAATATTGATAAGGCCAGGAAGATCACGAAAGTGCTTATAGCAGGTGAAAGAGCGTTTAAAGGTAAAATAGCGTCCAGACTTATTTCAAAGGACCGGATAGCAATTTCTAAAGTTATAATTGGTAGGTTAAACTTTCGGTTTTTAGGAACAGGAACTAAATACGAAATCCGTTGACATTTAAAAACAATGTAGCAGTTAGGTGTCTCAATAAAAACTAACTTTTGTAGATGCATAAAAAAAAATCCTAAACAAAAAAATGGCCGTGGTCCTGTTATCCCCATCGACCATTTTTTCTGCGAGCAATGTGCCCTACCCACAACTAAAGTTTAGCGATTCGGTAACTTTTGTCTCCAGCGGATACCTTAATTTCTGATGTGATCACGCAAGGAAACATGAAGATAGAAGGATTCAATTTATTAATGCATCAAACAGGAATTGTAGATACGTGACCAATTCAATTTCAACCTTAGCCACATCGTACAATCCAATCACCTGGTACAGTCAACAACACATTAAACGTTAAGTGTACTATGTTGGACAAAGTGGCAATCTCACGAGATTCAACGACGATTGTGTTGGTAACTGTACAGGCACGACTAACCTACTGGAGATATTAAGTGTTTACGACTTTTTTTGTACTATACTAGTAATCTAGTAATGTAACTACACCGTCATGTGAGGTGACGATCTGATCTTTGCGGTACAAACATGGCCAAGGATCGCTCTAGACGTAAATAGGGGAGGCCTTTGTCTGGAAGTGGGATTGTCTTAAACTCGCGTATTTTAGTAGAGAATGGTTTTTACATAAGTTGTGAAATCGTTGTCTCTCTTTCTCTGTCAAATTCATCCAAAGGTTGTCTGTAAAAAATCGCTTTTAGCTGCCTATAAGACCACCCATTGTGACACCCAATTCATTTTAAAGTTCCTACTGTAGTATTATTTTGGTGTGCAATAAAGAAACCCATATATATCTACCTGTCTATTGATGACATGTCTTAGTTTGAACGTCAAAAGCTTAAAGTTTTATGCACGTATTAGCAGAGTCATTATTTGCATTATAACTTATATGATACAAATGTATTTGTTCAAAAATATTTCTCTCCTATTGGTAAGCTTATGAATAAATTATTATTATTATTCCTTTTATTCTTTGTTGTCAACAGCCTTATAAAAAAAATAGTAGTTTGCCCCAACTTCAGATTGATTTGAATTAAACTGATGCTAGTGTATAACTGGGTTGGTAGACAATCGCAAACAATCGCGGAAACAATTTTATTACTTGCATAATAGACATAATGGATAAAAAAAAGATAATACGACAAATTTTTGCATAAACAGAATACTTTAAATACACCAAAAAAGAGACAGAAGAGAAAGGAGGGAAGCCAAAAAAAATAGCTTTCGTAGTGAGAAATGACGTAAAAGAGAAGGGAGTAAATGATAGCGTGACAGTTGAAAGGGGTAAATGGAAAATGAAAATACGGTTCTTCAGGATAATCACTTTTATTCACTTTGGTTTTGCACTTGAATCAATCTTACTCGACGAGACCCCAAACCCGAATGCACGCGTATACAACCCTTTTAAGTCTAAGTTACAGTCCGTTCAACCGATTTTGACTTTTATTTCGTTGGTGCAAGACAAGTGGCGGCTGCAATAAATAGTTGGTATTGTAACCGCTTTTTTGCTTTTAATGTCATCCTTATGTTTACGGAATAGAAGATGAAATCAGTTGAACTGATATGTTTATAAAATATCTTATCTTATTGCAAACTAGTTTTTGCCATGAACTTAAAATATAGCACATGTCACTCAGGATTAAAACGGCTTTCTATCGGTGAAAAAATTTTAGCAATGGGACCAGTACTTTCAAAGATTACCTCCTACAAACAAAATAATAATAAAACAAACTTTACTTCTTTATAATATTTTATTCCATCTGTTTAGGTAACTTAACTAAACAATCTTGACATGTCTTTTATCCAAAAGTTGTCTAAAAATTTTATCTAATAAAAATGTTTACCACTTTGTTATTTACCGATGTTTAGTAATTAACTAAATTTAAATAATCTTTGTATGTTTTTACAAAATATAAAGATTAGTTTTATGTAACAAGACATAAGTATCAAGATTGTTTACAAATTAATTATACCTAGTGTAGAAGTCTAGATGAAGTATAGTTATAAACCCTCAATGATGAGGATATTTAGAAAGTGTTATCGGTGAATGTGTATGTTTGTGCTAGACAAAAGGAGCTACATCTGTCAACAAACTGCTTTACAGTTTGGCAGAGGTAATATTTAGTGTGCTAAATATGTATTTCTGTGAATAAACTATTTTCCAATTTTTTTTTTTCATTTTTTTATACCAAAACTGCTAACACAAGTAACCTGAAATAAAGACTATAAAAAGAAATTCCTATAATAAGTTCCTTAGTCCCTGAAAATAATTGCTAGAGCCCACAATGACACCATACAGTCGTATCGGACTCGTGACGTGTGCGCTAAATTAGCTGTTACCTTGTCGGACCATCGAAGAGCAATTAGATGCCCCGGTATTTATCGTTAGCAAAAAAAAGTGTGCGAAATGCCTTGAAAAATAAGACTTTTTTTTTTAAATTGAGATAAACTAGTGCTTGACTGCGATCCCACCACGTTGTGTTAACCAATGAATTTGTACGATGAGATTTTGAACATTCTTTAAATGCTAAAAATATACTGACTTTTATGCATTCTGACAGTTATAAAAGACTCCAGATAACTGTGGGATAAAGTTAATTGACCTTTTTCTAAATATCTCTGCGTACCTGAAAAATAAGCAACGAATTGCTTATTATTACTAGATCGTAAAGGATCACGATACATGTCGATTCAGGGCAGATGATATGTGTCTTTATTTCCGTTTTTGAAATTAAGAATGTCAACAAATGTAGGCGGGTCAATGACTGTTATTCCATTGTTTTGAGATACTATTATACATTGTTGATATAATAAAAGTATATATATATTGTCATGTATAATAAAAGTATTGCCGTGCCCTCGTGGGGGCGATGGGCGGCGGAGACATCTCGCGCGGGGCCTTGGTTGAGGCCATGGTCCGGAGCGAGGAGCAGTGGCAGGCGCGAGCCGCCTTTTGAGAAGCAGTAATGCTCGCAATGGAGGAGGCCGAACGCATCAGGCAACGGCATCCTCGCCGCTGCCACCGGGATTCTGATTCCGATTTCCGGCCACCGCAGGCGCGGGCTTGCAGACAGTGAGCAATGGGTAGCTCACTGTCCGGCCGTCCGGTAACTGTCCGGACCAAGCCAAAGTCGTTGACGGCGTGCGCTGTTCTCGCGCGCCTCAAGGAGTTATCAGCAACAGCAGGGACCAAGCCGGGTCGAAGCCTACTGGGGCCAGGGTATCCGAAAAGGAGCTCGAGCCCCGGTATGAAGGCTAGAAGGAATGGGGTGGGTCTTTAAGTCAGTAAGAGTCTGACACTATCTCCCGCTCCGCCCAACAGCGGGGGTAGACATTGGATGATTTTTTCCCACCATAAAAAAAATGCATTATAAAAGTATCTGTGTTGTTTTATTGTTGTGTTGCGCCAGATTTATATGTAATTTCTATTCCTTAAACTAAAGAAGTGTCGACTCAAACTCATAAGCAAACATTTTTTTAAGGTCACAACTATATAAGACTACTTTTACAACAAGGCGCACAGACAACACACTCAAACTTCTCTCGAACCAAAATAATATTCAAACTTACCTAATTACAAAACCTTCTGGCCAACTGTTCTGCTACCACTACCTGCAATTGATACATCCACACGGCTAATTGAGGGTAGGCAAAGAAAAATCCATTACATCTCCCATTTGGGGGTAATTTAGATCCTTTATACGGAGTTCTGTTGGCGTAATACTGGCTGGTTTGAAAGTCAGTGGAATATGGAGCCGACCGCGACGGTTTGAATTTCGAACGTGGCCGCCATTTTCGTAGTTCTTTGTGGTGGGGGAGAAGTGATATGAACGTTTGGATGCTTTTATTGTTGACAGTACAGTGTTGTGTGCCGGTTTTAACGAATGCGGGTTATGACGGTAGTGAAATTATGACATAGAGCAGTTTTTTGGTGAGAATTTGAGATGAGAAGAATGTACATACTTGAAATAAGATTCAAATTTTGTCATAAACCTTTGAAAGGTTTTAAACAAGTGTTTTTTTTGTGAAGAGTGTTCTATAACTAAAAATGTATTGAACAATAAATAAAATAAGTTCATTTTGATACCAAGTGGAGAAAGTTGGTCATTGCGACCGAGGTGACATTCGATGTTATGGAGCCGAGGATTGCAGTGGCAAATTTCCACATGTATCAAACGACGTTTTTCAAAACATATAAAATTAAACATTTAATAAATAAACAAGTTAAATATAATAAAATTGTGGCGGGAGCAAATACGTGCGCTATGGTCCATAATGGGATTAATTTCATCCTTTTCCAATTTATAACTAGTTAACTTTTAAACTATTTTAAATATAATTTATAGCAACGTCAGTGGCGTCACGTTGCGCTTGAAATACCATACGCCTTCGATGACTCTGGTTCGGTCCTGACAGCTACCAAATGACCAAACGGTGAGCTACCCATTGCTTGTCGTTCGCAAGCCCTGTTGCGAAGCTGAAAGTCGGTGTGGTTATTTCAACTTTTGCTTACTTAACAGGTTTTTTGCCAATAGGAAACCGAAAAATTATTCCAATAGCGGCATGTGGGTCACTTTGTCGGGTCTGTAGTCGTTTGGGCCCGCTCGGTTTGGGTCTGCGGGATCAATCGACACAGTCCTATTTTGAAGGTGTCGATTGGACCCACCACCCAATTTTATTATAAGTACAGTCATGAAAGAAAGTTAAACCTTTTATTTTTATGATTTAAAACATGTATATACCTAATATAATTTATATTACTGAGAATATACATTTTTGATTTATTCAATTACGTACTTACACTTATGTGCCACACTTATCTAGAAACATTAAATCTACAATAATAACAAAATTAAGTGTACGAGCACTACTAATTTCAAGGTCAAGCATTTGGGCCTTTTACGGATTACCTGCTCGGGTCATCCAATCATAGGCCTGCTTTTTTAATATCTTTAATAAACTTTTAAATCTAACTGAAATGCGTTTTATAATATTTTGACTCACCACTTTTGCACTTGACTGTATCCACCAGTTGCTTTAAACAATGGATTTTTTTTTTTAATTTGCATATGGGTCCAATCGACCACCAAAAATAAATAAAATAAATTGTGTGGTCGTTTGGGCCCGCGGGACCAACATCGAGCGGACCCAAACGACTACAGACCCCTTTGTCAGACACGCGGGTCATTCAGTCGGACACGTTGGTCATTTTGTCGGACACGCTCGTTGCTGTCGAGCACGCTTGTGTTTTTGACGTTCCGCCCTTTTTTTTATGTGAGGCACACGACCAATCACTTGCAAACGCAAGTCGAAAGATGTGGTGTCGGTCATCATTGTCGGACTTGGCGACTAACGTGTTAGTGTAATTTGTCACGTATAAGATAGACGTGACAAATTACACTCATATCATGACAAAATGTCACACACGAAAGCGTGCAACCTGTCACATCAGTATTCAACTCCGTAACAACTAATGACAGCTTATTACTAACGTAACGTTTTACATAAGTAAGTAATTGTCCAAGCAGTTAGATTACTGCACGCAAAACCAACATTAATAATTAATATTTACTGCCCACATTATGGTAATTATTAGAATAATTTACACGGAAGAAATGCTCGAAGTTTATTCGCTTTTATTTGATGTGGTTTGCATAGACTGTAATTACATTTTACAGAAACTATTTCCTGAGAATAAGGTATATATTGCCGAATGACATACACTGTTTTTTTTTGTTTTTTTTTTTTTCTTTTTAATTTTGGCGCAGCAGTGAGTATGTGTGCATTGTGTCAGTAGTCTTTCTTCTTTGTCTATTTGGTTTTTACAGTATATGTATCCATACGTGCAAATAAATTATTTTTCTTTTTCTTTGTTTCCCAACTAAAAAATACTGTACACCAAAATATAACTTACACAGCGATGAAAAATTTTTTATATAATTTTATATGGACGAGCTAAACTCAACACTGAGTTTCTCACAGTAAGCCTTTTAGTGGTACATAGAAACCACCTCATGATATGAAAGAAAAGGAAGTTAGTGATAGCATGACGAGTGACATGGTAAAATGGAAGAAAAAAACGTATTGCGATGACCCCATATAAAATGGGACAAGGGCAGGAAGAAGAAGAAGCAGAAACTACCTCAATAACTTCAGTTTTCAAAATCTAAACTCATATATGTCCTCATCAGGTTATCGAGTCACCTTGCGTAAGACCTGGGTGGTAACCGTAACAAATGACAGAGATAATACATTAGCGTAATAATCATTGAATAGACATTCAAGGACCTTAGGTCTAGACCTAATTCCTCAGCTATCTGACACACCCACCAGTTAGAAATACAGACTTATCTAAGGCAATATTATTGAAAAGTAAAGGATTGTCTGGAGGTTCGTATCGAACACAATTTTATCTACACTTCTGCACTAATGTAACATTACTAGCAGTTGCCCGCGATTTCACCCGCGTACATATCAAATAGCCTATGTCACTCAGGAGTAAAGCAGCTTTCTATCGGTGAAATAATTTCAGCAATCGGAGCAGTATTTTCAGAGATTTCCTCTTACAAATATAAAAACAAACTTTACCTCTCTATGATATTAATGTAAATAAAAGAGTCTGATTCTTTTTTTTTGTTTGTAGATGGTAATATCTGGAAGTTCTAGTCCGACTGTTAAAATCTTTTCATCGATAGAAAGCCGCTTTATTCATGAGTGACTAGGGCGATGCCGCGGGCAAAAGCTAGTTTTGTATAAGTTTTATAATTCCCGAAACACCAAAACAAACTCAGGGGTTAAAGTCTCTTTTAGGTGTAGAGAATATTTATGTTCTTTCATTGGTATTATTGTTCAAATCGTTGAGTTCCTTAGTAGTCCTAAGTTGAGTTATACGAATATTGACACATGCTTACACTGACTGGAAACTTGGACAGTTCCATTTAAATTTGTATGGTTCTTTCCTCAAAAGACCATCTCAGAACCTAATTTTCGGTATGGACTCTAACCTCTGGTTATTAGTAACTAGCTTTTGCCCGCAGCTTCGTTCGCGTATATAAAAGAAAGCCCATCTCACTCAAGAATAAAACAATTTTCTATTAAATTAGAAAATTTTAGCCATCGGACCAGCACTTTCAAAGATTATCTCCTACAAACAAAAAAATAAACTTTACCTTTTTATATTAGTGTAGACCAAGGGCGTAAATGAGGTTCAAAGTCCTCCCCTATCACATTCACCCTACTACTAGATCCGTGGTAAAAAAATCCAACCATATTCCGAGTTTTCAACTAGTACACGAAAACCTCGTGTTCTCATTGTGGGCTTACCACTTTTTCCAAGTCGGTAACACGTCGCCGATAGCAAAGCCGTTAATCCTTGGCTCCATGGAGTTGGGGATCGCAGTTCGGAACTGAAAGCCTGGGCTAACCCAATACGTGACTCGGTCGTGAGTTGTCGCCGCGGGATCGTGTCGGTAGGTATAAATGAGACTTTTTTTTTCTTTGTTTTTGTCGGATGTAGGTTTGGAAGTAAGCTGTTCTTAGGAGTGAACTAATTTGTTAGTGATAGCCAATGTCATTCATGTGCTGGAAAAAGGTTTCCTGTGACCTTGACTCTTCTTGTCTTTTGGTCCGTAGGTAATGTTTCTCAATTTACATGTAATTTACACCCTTATGCACCCCAATTACAATATTAATTACTAGCTTTATCTAGCGACTTCATCCGCGTACATAAAATATAGCCTATTTCACTCAGGAACAAAGCAGCTTTCTATCTGTGAAAAAAAATTTAGCAATCGGACCTAGTACTTCTAGTGATTACCTCCTACAAACAAAAAAGAAAACTTTACCTCTTTATTATATTAGTGTAGATTGTTATTATTATGAGCCCATTGTGTGCAAAGCAAAGGCCTCCCTTCCGTTATTCCACTCGTTTCTGTCCTTAGCCACTTCTGGCCAATCCAAAGGTAGGAGTCCAAATCGTCACGCCATCTCCTTCTGGGTCTACCACGTCGCCGGCTCCTGCTGTTCGGAATCCAGTCTGTAGTTTCTTTCGTTCAATTTTATTGCGACATGCGGCAGATGTGACTTGCTCAGTTTCATTTTAGTTTGACGGTTGAGTTACCTACGTCTGCGATAATTATTAAATATAAATTAACAATCATAATTTAAGAACTCAAAGTTTACTTAGTTAATATGCAGTGTTGGTCAAAAGTGAGCCTATCAATAATAAAAAAGGTATGTGAGAACAGTATAGACCAGTCAATATTGTACACAAAAGCACAATAGAAAACACACACCCACTCATACATGACACTTACCAAACTTTAACCTTTATAATATTAGTATAATAATAAATTTATTCGTTGCTGGTAGCCTCTATTGAACCCTAGCACATTAGGTCTACTAATATAATTATCGTGGAAACAAACAAATGAAAACAGTTTAGATTGTAGCATGCAATACTATAATTTATATCGTACATTTCATTGTCGGAATGTTAATTAGCGATATTTTACGCACCATTAAACACAATGATTATTATAATAGATTTTATCAAGGCAACTGTGTGGTTTGTAGCGATTAGGAAATTATGAGAAACAGTAATGTTAGCGAAGAAGGCAGCGGGACGCGTGAGGAAACTGACATCCTCACGCACTATCCGCTGGGATTCTGACTCCGATTTCCAGCGTTGCAGACAGCGAGTAATGAGTAGCTCGCCATCGGGATTGAGCACGAGTCATTAACAGAGCGTAATGTTCCACACGCGCCTCAAAGAGATGAAGAAAGAAACAGAGAAAAACAGTTTATTTACGTGAAAAAGACGCAATTTTAAAACTAGCAAACAAAACATAACATTACAGCAATTGATTGGGAAGATATGTGTCTCCTCCGCGCAAGACGGCCGAACGCTCAGCATAAAGCTGCGGCCTCACACATAATGTGTTGAGCTCACAGCGCTGGTTTACAGCGTAGCCTGGTGTCGACATAAAGACACTGGAACGGTGCAGTGAGTTAAAAGATGTGTATAAAGGAACTAAAAATACAGATAAGTTTAAATATAAATTAAAATAAATAGATAAGGTGACAAATACATTCGGTAAGATGTCAGCAAAAAAATAGATAAGGTGACAAATACATTCGGTGAGATGTCAGCAAAATAGCAGGGCCGAAGACTACTGTGGCCATGGATTGATTTCCGGAAGGGAAACTCTGGTCCTGGAATGCAGGGTAAAGAATTTCTCTCCAAGTCAATGGATGATAACCTTTAAAAAGCCATTAGATACGAGTATTATATGCCAATTCTATGCCGGATTACAAAGTACTGATTAATAAATCTGTTGGAGTGTTTGGCAGAATTTCACATGAAGTTCTGAAGCCGTTTTAATAAATAATAAAATATGTAACCAAGATTTTTGTAACTCATAACGTGATTTAAAATAGAGACTACTCTTTGGGACGTGCAACTAAGCTTGAATTTTTTTTTTTTTTTTGACTGCTCGACGGTTTGATAATTCAAAAGTGCCTGTTAATGGTCTGGATTGGATTTCTGATAACAATTAATCAAATTATACTTACTCATGTGTACTTTCTATGTTTATCAAGGACATAACTGACATCCCGTGCTTTGGAAAGCATGTAAAGTCATTGGTCCCGGTTGTTATTCGTAGATCTTTGACTATCGTTACAAGTAGTCATCAGGAAATACAGACTCCGACAGGGAATTCCACTCCTTAGCTGCACGCACAATGAAGGTTGTTGTTGTCTGTTAGGCAGTCACTTCATATAACTCGGAAGATGACTAAACCGGGTTTCATGCTACTGATCAAGAACGTAGTCAACAAATCTATTGGAATTTTTCACGGGATTGTATCAAATGAAATTCGGTGGCGGTTTCAATTGACCAAATTGATTCCTAGTAACCACTAAGAATTAATTTGGTCAATTGTTGGTTGTGATGTGAAATTTGAATAGTTTATTATCGCAATGTCTGTCTAACTTGACAATATATGGAAACATTGAAATACATGCGGTCTCGGTGAAATGTTGAAAATTTTGTTGCCATATAGGCTACCTGTACCTCGATATTTGCTGCCAAATAGTTAATTATAATGTATTGCATCCACAGTCTAATTGAAAAGTGAAGTGTGTAGTGATTGAAAAAAAGTAAATACCTTTTAAAGTTGACACTGGTAAAATCCCACTTTTAGAGAAGAAAATTCACATGTATGTACGGATTTTTATCCATTGAAAGATTGAATGAACGCTAAATACTTTCCAACGTTTGATGGTTTATTAACAGTCCGCACGTGTTATTGGCAAAATTGTGGTGTCTCTTCCACAGAGGTCATTAATTAAAAGTTGAAGTTGAAGATTGAATGTGACTGCAACAAGAAAAAGATAGTTACTTTGCTCTATGCCAAACAATTTAACAGTATTTATATTATAATATAGGTTAACATTTATAAAAACAAGTGTAATAAAAACGTGTGCGTCTTGTCACACACCACACGTGGCAATCTTGTAAAGAAAACGTTTGGATGGATTGAATGAAAAGAAATAAATTTAAGGCTTTCAAGTAAATACTCAAAATTCAAACTTATTCAGAAAGAAGCAGAAAAATCAAAGTAAAAGGTAATGTTCTATCATATTTTTTTTTAATTTTGGTACCGTTCAAGCACGCTCCATTTCTATAGGGACTAACGCAATTCACAAACTAGCTACTTGAACTGTAAAAGATTTGATCAAGCAAACAGTAAGTGTTACAAATACTACCTTTTTTAGAAAAGGGTAAGCACCATGTTCATCTAACATTTTCGCTGAAAAAGCAACAAATCAAGACGTAATCTTAAAATTCTATCAAAACCATTACAGCAACTTCCTATACTGCCACAAATTCACGCGAAGTCGACTATTAATCATAAAAGTTCTGTTATTAAATACAGTTCAACGTTATTGAGATTTTGAACCTATCGTGAACATATCGTTTTTTTTTTATTATAATTGTTAGGTTCGCGGTAAACTTGATGAAATCTCGCCTGATTGTATGCTATTATATACGTGGTCAGATCTTAGAAATTGTTACTTCATGATATGGCCAGGTAAAATTGGCCAGTACCTCTACCATGAGTTTAAAGCAATAGTATTTGTTGATACTCGATACCGACTACGGTACGGTAGAGGTGCTGATCGTTTTAAACGTTAAAATTTGATGGCATATCAATCGTCGTTTGGCCTAGTTTCTTTAGAACTTTTATTTTCATCGAAATCCTCAATGATATGGCCAAACGAGGATTGACATATCATCAAATGTCAGCGTTTAAACGATATAGATATCACTTTATGATATGGCCAGCTAAAACTGGCCATATCATAAAGTGATCAATTCTAAGATCCACGACATATCTACACTAAAATTATAAAGAGGTAAAGATTGTTTTTTTGTTTGTAGGAGGTAATCTCTGGAAGTACTGGTCCGATTGCAAAAAAAAATGCACCGATAGAAAGCTGCTTTATTCCTTAGTGTCATAGGCTATATTTAATGTACGCCAGCAAAGCCGCGGGCAAAAGCTAGTTTTATATATACTGTACCTATAATGGTGCCACAGGCGTGACTACTGAACTTGGGGTCTTGAGTTCCATTCTTGAGTCGGACAAAAAGTGAATTACTCTGCAG
Organism: Mythimna albipuncta; assembly: GCA_929112965.1. Taxonomy (NCBI): domain Eukaryota; kingdom Metazoa; phylum Arthropoda; class Insecta; order Lepidoptera; family Noctuidae; genus Mythimna; species Mythimna albipuncta. The sequence goes on from OV815984.1 coordinate 1,074,850, forward strand.
TAACCCGGAGTTTGGAGTTTGCAAATTAGAGTTGTGACAATCAAGAACCTCAAAGAGTACGTAAATGCGTTATTCCTGCACCTGAACTCTCTCCAGTCTGGTCAGATTGCGGTCTTATTTAACTATAAGATTAAAAGAACAGAGAATGAGCACTGCGTGTATAATATCTCTTGCGTACTTGGCTAATCCCTGTTGAGATAAACCATCTCTGTATTAGGTAAGCTTTCAGATGTTCAGTTAAAAACCAGAAATATTACATGATTTTAAGGTAATCTCAACACCAATCAAAATCCTTTTGAAAGTATAGCATAATTCATGGAAAAACATTATAACAAACAACCATAAAAAAATAAATGGATGTCCAAATCTAAATTACAAAACCACTGGTCTGACGGCGACAAATCACAGAAATCTTAAAAAAAAAATTACTTAGTTTGTAAACTTAATTAAATCCCTTATCAAGCTGTATCGAGATAAGGAGAAAAGTTGAAATTAAATTACATTCCCCGATCTAGGGGAGCCAGAGAAATTAATCTTTCTTTATCTCTGATTAATATGAATTTTTGGGAAGACATTTTTTTATATATTAATGGAATGTTGCAGATGAAATGTTTTGGTTCTGTTGGTTTAGTTTTTCTGGATTCAGTACCCAAAGGGTAAAAATGGAACCCTATTAATAAGACTTCGCTGTCTGTCTGTCTGTCACCAGGCTGTATCTCAAGAACCGCAATAGCTAGACAGTAGAAATATTCACAAATTATGTATTTCTGCTGTTGTTATAAAAACAAATAATAGAAAAAAAAAATATTTAATGGGGCTCCCATATACCACAAACGTGATTTTTTGCTGAATTTTCCTAAAGACGGTACGAAACCCGTCGTGCGCTAGTCCAACTCGCACTTGGCCAGTTTTTATCTTCCCCTTATAAAAACGTCTCATAGCACATGCTTATTAAGTTTGTACATCCCAAAAGAGTCCAAAGACTTTAACTTTGACTAAAGCATTTATTTCAAATAGGCTCGGTGACCTCAGTAGAGCTTCCGTAAGAGTGGGACTTAAAATGAACATGGACAAAACTAAGGTCATGGTAAAGATCCATTTAGCACAAACTTTTATAAAGATCTGAGACTCTACACTCGAAGTTGTGGACGACTACGTTTACCTAGGACAGACGGCCCAGTTGGTCTAACTTCGAGAAAGGGGTCAGTCGTCGAATCGGGCGTTCTGGAAACTGCCAGGAATCTTCTCGTACAACATACCAGTATCTCAATCAAGACGAATGTCTGTGACCAGTTCTTGTTGGCAAATTCGGCACTTAAACGTGTTTCGCTCATAATGGGCCTCATCAGAAGGCTTACGGTCACCCAAAAAGCAATGAAAAGGGCTATGCTCGGAGTTTCTTTGCGTGATCGCATCAGAAATGAAGATATCTGCTGGAGATTCAGGTCCCTGTCCTAGCCCGTACAAATTTAAGTCTGTATTTTCCACAGCTACGTAAAGCAAGATTCAAAGATTCTAAACCTTTCAATCGTGGAAATTACAGACACAATAGAAAGACAATGGTGCGCGAACACCGGCGTTTGCTTGGTGTTTAATGAATTAAAAGCGTCATTTCAAATAAATAAACAATTTACAGGCATTTTTAAATATTATCAAGAAGTCAGTCAGAAAAAAGATGCAAATTCAACATCTCTATGGAGAAGAATGTGCCAGAAACACCATGGCTCAGCTAATAAATATTTTACAAGTGATGAAGGAATTGCTAATTACATACTGGAAATTCGCGAAGGTTTAGAGAAATTGCTCATTTTGAATTGCACATATAATATTTAATGTGACCTAATGAATAATATATAGACGCTATATTTACCGGTTATTTTTTCAATCGTTTTTGCCAACGGCTTCGCTTGCCTATATAAAATATACCCTATATCACTAAGGAATAAAACAGCTTTGTATCAGTGAAAAAAATTTAGCAATCAGACCAGTACTTCTAGAGATTACCTCCTACAAACAAACTTTACCTCTTTATAATATTGGTGTAGATAAAACTTTTTGAAGAATTTCTGCGATTTTAATTTCATTGGTTTTTATTAGATTCGTTGTTTTATGAGATATCTATAAAATATACCATAGAATTAATAATAGAAACATTACGTCAAAAATATCAAGGATACACAAATAAAAAAGAAATTTAAGCCCCTCAGGAAAAGTCACCCTAAAAAAATTTAATAACTCCCCAAAAATTTTCACATTCAATCGAACAGAAATCCTGATATACTTAATTGAATAATTCCCCAAGACTTTTGTCTAATAATCCCATTAATTTCCCCATCTTCCCCCAATTACCCCGGGGGTGGTAAAAGAATATTCGACAGATTCCGTTGCCAACTAACTCCGACTCGAATTATGAGTAATCTCGGATATTTAGCTGAGACAATTGGCTGTATTTTACACCGAAGTGTATTAGATGGAATATTAGTTAATTAATTATTATAATTAATGTATCAACAATTGACCTACTGATTCCAGTTGTATTTTCAAACCATCAGACCAAACAAAATTTGAAATTAGTCAAGTCAAGGAAGGTTTAAATGACTAACACAAATACAGAATAATTATATAACATATTTAAAAGCATAAATAAATTTTAAAATAAATTCATACTTGTTGAAGGTAAATGACACTAACTAGTATATTATGTTTTTGTGTTTATTAACCTATGCTACTTACATACAAAAGTCATTATCATGTACACAAAGAGCATTTTCATTATGTATTATTTTTTTCGTCATTTTTTTTTTCAACTTTTATTGTTTTTTCAAGGTTTTTTATAAAATGCCTTAACAATTAACATCATTAGGGTTCACCGTTCAAGAACTATTGTATACCCGCATTAATTCATTGTATTTTTACTTCGCAAGTGAATATAACAAATAAAATTCCACTATAACAACAGTCCAGGATGAAAATCCTACTGTTTTTATCAACGTTTCTAGTACTTCTTCCACGAATAGGATTAACAACGTCTTTAAACTAAAATATAAAACCGCACAAAGATAAACACATTTTCTTATCTTCGTTCCTGTAAAAGAAATCCAATTTCCGACCTAGTCTTCTCCTTTGGCCAGCTTCTTAGTGATTACAGCGAACAAGATTATTTTTACAAAAATTCCCTCCGTTATATAAAATACTTGGTACGCTTCGGTGTAAGTAGCTGCCTGAACAATACAGTTGAAAGAAGACACAACTTAGCAACGGAGAATTAAAAAGTTTTTGATTTTTTGTGTCTCCTACACAGAGACAGTTTTTTGTGTAGTCTTTACGATTTCTGTTTGCCTGGTACCATGGTTGCTATGATTAAAATACGTTCTTTGTTTTAAGCTGAGAAATACTTTGATAAAATGTCTGTTAAACGATTTATGAGTACTTGGCATCGGAGATAAGAAAGCTACCATTGTTTTTAAAATATTTTTAATGAACCTAAAATGTTTCTGAAACTGTTGAACGTAAAACCGTCAAAGGTTTTCAAAGACAGGTAAGATGCTACTACAAAATGATTAATTTTTCGCAGATTTTTTTGTGTAGACCAATATTGACGACGGGGGTAACACAGTGGGTGAGCGATTGGCTGCGTGTTGCGGGTTCAATTAATAGTCGGAAAATATATTTATATAATATACCTATATGTTTCTTTTATCAGCTTGAGTTAATTTAAGTGGTTTTGGGTTTGGGTATCTTAAGTATGTTTGTAGATGTGACCAAAATACAAGCGTAAATCATAGCGTAGAGCAACGTTTGTTTCTGAGATATGAAGTGTATCGTCACATCGCTGTCACATTGTCTGCAAATACTGTAAGCATTTACCAAGTACTAAATAAAAAGGCTTTGTAAATTCGTTAAACATGGGTATACCAATTTCCCTTTCCGAACAGGAAATTTAACTAAAAAGTTTTAAGTTACTGGCCTTTCGCAAAATTAAGATTCTTAATAGCTATTACCTACATTCGGGGTATTGAAATCAAAACCCACTTGTGCCTATATTTGGTTGAAATAAAGTTCTAGGACATTACTGACACCCTGTGCTTCGGAAAATGACATAAAGCCCATTGGTCCCGGTTGTCATTCATAGATCTTTGACAGTCATTACGTGGAATTAGATGCTAGAAAGTGTGCCCATTAGGCTATCATAATAATATCATTTATATTATAGCAAGTAACTAAGACTCAATTACACATAACACAAAATACATAACATAAAACGTAAAGTCGCGTACAGACATCGAGAGGCATTCGTCACGAATGGTTCGTCACGCATGCCTCAACCTAAGGCATACGATGGTACATTTATACGTGCGTCCCAAACGACACATGCTCAAGCTAAGCACGCAAACCACCACGCATACATGGAGACCATGTATTTGTGTGGACGGTAACATCTTCCTTGCCTTGTCCCTTTATTTGGGGTCGGCTCTTCTCGTCTTTAGGCGCCAGGATAGTTTATACTGGTCTGTCTGTGCGTCCAGCTGAGCCCGTTCCAGATCTTTGGATATGGTTGTCCACCACGTAGCTAGTGGGCGCCCTCTTCCTTTTTTTCTTCCCGGGATCGCTAAGGCCTTCTTACGGGGTACACTTCGTCGGACGATAACATAACAAGCTTATAATTTTGTGATTTTTCATAATACAGTTACACATAGATTCTTTATATATAAAAATCCTAGACATGTGTTTCAGGTTACGTACTTTTCGTAGGTACTAAAACAAAGGAGCGTAATTTCAATTAGCAGTTACAATTTCAAGATCCTAACTGAGAATTTCAATAAGACATTTAGTTTAATTGGCCTCTAAAGCCAAAAAACTTCGTCTTACCTACATAGTAGGGATATCAGGATGTCCAGAACGTGTTTAGTGCTCCTAAAGGAGATAAGCTATAATCCATAAGCCTTAATTCCTCCTGAATCAGCATGCAAATGTCTCCTTAAAAAGTTATCCTCATCAATATTCTCATGACGTCACAAAATTACACCTACCCTCATTATGCGAACTGTAATCATGAACATAATAGCATACGTGACGATGGCAACAACTTTATCTGAAACAAAACTCAAGGTAAAATCACCCTTATGCTCAAAAGCTAGAGTCCAGGTAAGGTGTACACTACAAGATTGTTTTTCCTCGACATGACATGCAGTACCAATATATCTTGAGCTTTAAGCTTAAACATTGTTTATGTGTTAACAGGTCAAGCTATATCGGCCTTTTGAATGCGGGTCATATAACTACGAATGTACTAAATCATAATAAAACTTGACTTTTATTGTTATACTGTTTTATCCCGCGGTTTTACTCGTTTCGATCTCAATAAATATTTGGTTTGTTTTATTGTGAACTATTTCCCGTTTAGTATCATAGGTTATTTTGTCCTTTATAAGGTACAAGAATGGAAAGCCTCGTTGGAGAAAAATGGTTGAAATAAAAAATATGTAGGTTCGTTTTGATGTTGCTAGATAGTTTTATTTGATATCAAATTGGATATAAAAGGTCTTTTTTATCGCATTGTTAACATGCATACGGGTATAACTGACTTTTATTGTTAGTGGGTTTTGTATGCCAAGTTATATAAGACTGGACGAATTTTTTACATAGAATAGAAAATACTTATTCAACACAGACACAGCACATCGCTAATAATACTAAAGTAAAAGAGAAAAAAGCGCCAGAAAGATCATCATTAACATCATCATTTTCACCATAAAACAAAAGACGACCACTGTTATGCCGGAGGTCGTGGGTACGATCGCCACCCAGGACAAATGTTTATGTGGTGATCATTTGTTCTGTGTCTGGGTGTAATTATCTTTAATATGTGTGTATTTAGAAATAAATAAGTATGTTTATCAGTTGTCTAGTACCCATAACACAAGCTCTGCTTAGCTTGGGACTAGATGACGTGTGATAGTTGTGAAAATATTATATTATATTATAAACTGTTGGACATGGCCTCCCTCAAGGATCGCCACAATGAACGGTCCTGTGCATCTCGCATCCATTGACCCTCTCCTGGTTACCCTCACCTGGTAGGAGGCCTTCCAGCACATATCTTCCACTACATACAACGATCGCCACTTCAGAATCTTTCGGCCCCAACCCACATCTATTCTGCTCACTGCCGCTTTTGTTAGTAACTTTGGTTCTCCTGTAGATATCTTCATTTGAGATTCGATCATGCATGAAAACTCCAAGCATCTAGCTCTTTAAATTGCCTTTTGGGAGACTTTAAGCCTTTTTATGAGGCCCATTGTGAGCCACCACATTTCAGAGCCGTATGCCATCACTGGCAACATGCACTGGTTATAAACTATCGCCTTGAGATGCTGCGGTGTGTCTCTCTTGAAGTTAGACCTACCCAACTAGACCACCTGTCATAGCTGTCCCGAGCATGCCCTTACCGGAAGAGTTACTATTACAGCATATGCTGGGTGTCAGTTTTTAGCCGGCACCCCGCAGTGACACGCATTTATTTATTTATTTAACTATTTATGTACACACAAAAATAATAGAAAAAGATAATACATAAGAAACATTAGTACAAAGGTACTGCTAATTTCCAAAGAAATTTCTTCCAGCAGACCTGAGAAAGGAGAAATCAAAAAGAAATGTAGACAATAGTGTGTAAGAAGCAAAAGAAGAATGTGTGAAGTCTTAATCCAAAGTATCCTATAATAAAAAATAAAAATAATATTTAACTTCTACTATAAATATATATTAAATAATAAACAACACATCTATATTACTATCATGTAGGATTTTACGACATACGCAATTTACTTTCCTTAATTTGCAGGAATTCATAGTATTCGATAATCTCGCTTTCTTTCTGAATGCTGACTATATCAGGTCAGGTTTATTTCCGAAATCTTTCTGAAAAGTAACTGAAATTTCAAACAATTACTTACATCTGAAATTTAGTTGATCTTGCTTGTTTCTCTAAAGATAATATACTTCCGTAAAACCGTCATAGACAGCAGAAGTCGTTTTGGATGTACAACTAAGGAGTAAAATTTCCGTCTATTTCCTGATAGCTACCTACGACTGATGTCAAGTCAAATTCTTTAGTATCACATGCCAAAAATAATACATTTACCAATTGCCAAAAGTGCTTAAGAACCTCGAATAGCACTAAACCTTTTAGCAGATATATTACGTCTAGTTCCTCCTCAAATCTTAAACCAATTTTTGCCACATTATCACTCCTTACTCAAAAACAACCAATCATAAAGCTACTGATATCTAATACCAAGATGGTCGCTAAAAAAACAGAGCACTTGCAATTGGACGAGAATAAATCACCTCTGACACACATTCGGTACATATCTTAGAGCCGGAGTAAAATTTACAATGGACGGGGGATAACCTGACTATAATTCATCCCCTCCCAATATTAGGGGGATAGGATTTACATACCACATTTCATTCGGCCTACCCATCGGATGGTTGATTTATGCCGCGTCTCCCCTGGTCTTGAGTTTTGTGGTCCAAGTTTTGGGTGGCAGACGTTTGAATCTCTGTTAACTGTTCATGAATTCTAATATAGTTATGCCCTTCTACAAAATTTTAAGTCAATAGTGAATAGGTCCTCATCAGAAAGCTTCAAGTTACCCAAAGGGCAATGGAAAAGGCTAGGCTCGAAATTTTTTTGCCCGATCGAATCAGAATGAAAATATGCGCAGGAGATTTTTTCGTGGATTCTTCGTGCTATGTCGGCAACCTTGGTTAGGTTGCCGACATAGCACGAAGAATCGCCAAACTTAAGTAGCAATGGGCAGGGCACATTGTTTGCAAAACAGATTGCCGTTGGAGCCGAAAGATTCTGGGGTGGCGACCGCGTACCGGAAGACGCAGCGTTGAAAGGCATTGTACAAGGTACCGATGATCTGGTGAAAGTTGCAGGACGCACAGGATCGTTCATTGTGGTGACACTTAGGGGAGGTCTAAGTCCAACAGTGGACGTATATCGGCTGAAATGATGATGATGTGAATAGGTTATTTCTAGGCAAAGGTGCTCCATCGTCGACCACATCATCGCCCCTCTTATAGCCTAATGGGTAATAGGTACAATTCAGACACATACCAGACATCTACTACAAGGCAGCACGAATCAGCTTCATATGACGTGAGATATACTTGTCGATAAATACATTTAGACCTATTCAATGCTAAGATGCAAGATGCACAAGACCTGTCGTTGTGATGACACTTGGAGGAGGCTTTTGTCCAACAAGGGGCGTTTTCCGGCTGAAATGATAATGATGATGATGAAAGCTAAGTAATAAAAAAGATTTTAAAATCATGAACATCAATTTGCAAAGAAGATGTTTGTTCCATTGGTAAGGGCTATATTTCAATGTATTTGTCTCAAATCAAACACTAAAACAGAACTGTTCTCGTACGGCTATATTTCGCGACCAATTGCGCCGAGATGGTGTCCTGGTGAAATAAGAGGTCATTAGGTCCCTATCAAAGGCTTTTTATATCGTCTTTGCTTAACTCGTCCAATCCGCTCCCTCTCTCAACTCGCGCCAACTATGACTCCCAACATTTGCGGTGGACCGTCGAATAAATTTTATTTTTTCTCACCGCGACGCCATTCGATTGTGCGCTGATTTATGTCATATCAGATGGATTTGTAATTGGACGATGCGCCAGTATTTACCTTCTTTTTTGTAGAGGAGGTGATTTACACCGTTCTATGTGGCGAAGGACCACGGTTGTTTATTCAGCAAATATTTATAAGGAAATTTTGCTAGCCATCGTTTTTAAGTCGATATTTTGACCAGTTGTATCAGTGTCGATGATAAGAGGCTCGGGATAAAGTGTCACTTTATCAGCGATAGTGCTTGTTGAAGAGTCAAAATGTTTGGACTTGACCACGTGACCTTTTGTAGAGCCGGTCAATCTGCTATACTTTGTACTTTTTGCAAGTGGTTACAGCAATATAATAAATAATGTATGTATGTTCAAAGATATGATAGATATTAGGTATAAGAAGAGTTACAATACGTTTTACCTTGCATGCAAGTCATAAGGAGTCTTGATGACCTCTTTACACTAACCACCAAGACTGAAAGAGTTAAAATTACTAATATTGAACTGGATGGATGGAGAGGGAGAGGGAGACCAAAGAAAGGATGGATGGATTGTGTGAGGAGTGATATGAAAGAAAAAGGGAGTTATTTATTTAACTATTTATGTACACACATGGAAATACAAGAAAAGAGGAAGAAAACAGAAAAATCGTACAAAGGTGATGCTTATTTCTAATGAAATCTCTTTCAGCATACCTACGAAAGGAAAATAGTGTAACGGTGTGTGGATAGTGTGACGGGTGACAGTACAGAATAGAAAAAGAAAACGTGTTGCTCTGTTCCCAAGTAATATGGGATAACGGCAGGAAGAAGAAATTGGAGATAAAACGATTAATATTATTTTTTTTTTGAGGCAGAACATCATACAATGACTTCTCCAGTTCTGGTGTGGCGCAAGAAGGGATATCAGACTTTTACTGACTAAAACTAGACCTGTGTCCTTTAGTTGCCCCTTGCGTTACCTCCGATATCAACACGTATGTCGCACATGTCTTCGATTTTTTTTTATTTTCAGACATTGGTTTTCTCACGATATTACTCTTTACTGCTTCAAGAGCTGTGGTAGTGATGTTTTCATACTTTTATATGCCTGGTTATGATTACCAACAAAGACACTTCCGCCTGACCACCGCTAAGTTCATTTTTGCTTGCTTTCGAAACGAAAACTTCTACGGGTTTGATTTGTCGTCGCGCCACATGATTCAAGCGAATTTTTTTTAAGTGATCAGTCAGTAATGACCGCGATGGTACAACTCATAAATCGGTTGCTGACTGCTTGCATTAATAAATGAAACATCGAAAAAATCTCTCGACATGTTCGCGTGGCAACGGTTAACGGAATTATAAATTAATGAATTGCTCATTAATGAATATTCGAGGTGTTATCGCCGTTACCGGGCCATTTAAATAGTTTCACGTCATACCTGCTTTTAAACACGTTTTTCATGCTGAGTTATTGAAATTATATGGAGAAGTAGATTCGTCTAGGTGGAAAGTTATTTAAGGCTAGTTTAAAATTATTAAAACCTACTGTTATTTATACAATATCTACATTAATATAATAAAGAAGTAAAGTTTTTTTTTTTTTTAAACTTTATTTTTTTATTATAAATAATTTGATTCGTTACTCTACATGAACAAACAAACTTAAACTATTTATACTAAAACCTAAATAAATACCTAACGCATATAAATAAAATACAAAAACAAACTTTTTTTTTTGTTTTTACAAGGTAATCTCTGGAAGTACCTACTGGTCCGATCGCTAAAATTTTTTCACCGATAAAAAGCTGCTTTATTCCTGAATGACGTAGGCTATGTTTTATGGACGCGGACGGAGTCGCGGGCAAAAGCTAGTTAAATGACGAACTGACTAACTGACATATCATCGCACAGCCAAAATATCTAAGACTTGGTGAGTGAAATTTTGGACAAGGGTTTCTTCTATGACGTAGGCAAGCACTAAGAGAGGATTTTCAAAACTTCACTCCAATCAATCCAATCATCATCATTTTAGCCGATATACATCTACTGTTGGACATAGGCCTCCCAAAAGCGTCGCCGCATCCATCAGTTTCCCGCAACCTTCACCAAGTCATCGGTTCGCCTTGTAGGAGGCCTTCCAACGCTGCGTCTTCCGGTACGCAGTCGCCACTCCAGAACAGACTTTCGGCCCCATCGACCATCTCTTCTGTGAGCAATGTGCCCTGCTCATTGCCACTTAAGTTTGGCGATTCTTCTTGCTATGTCGGCAACCTTACTTCTCCAGCGGATATTTTCATTTTTTATTCGATCACGCAAGGAAACTTCGCGCAACAAAACCAAATACGGCCACAGTGCTATGCTTGGGATAGCCCTGTGGCTGTATTTGGTTTTGTTAGAATTGCCATGAGATATACTTTGCTATGTTATCATCGAAATGATCACATAGTCAGAAAAAGCCTTAAGATAATGATAATGAGAAAATGATAATGATAATGAGATATTGGGTCATAAATAATGCTTAAGTACATCTTTTTACAAAAGCACTAAGCTCAGAATACGTAAATCTTTTAGACATTCAGAATTATGTAGATTACCTTTAAGCCTAATAAATACTGATAGCTCTTTGATTAGCGTCAGATGCTCAATTTTTCATGGCCGCGTTACGCCATCTCCGCCCCTTTATACTATACGAACTATAAAAACTAGCTAAGTGCGATTCGTACTCGCACACGAAGGGTTCCCTACTAACAATATTAAAATCGAACAAAAAAACGCTGACAAAATAATGTTTCTTGTCTTGCAACACACTTTAATATTTAACTTTATTTTAATTTGATTATTTGTGACATACACAGAGATTTAAACCTTTTAAAAACGTTGAAACTAGACAAACATATTAGCTGTTGGAGTAACAACCAAGAACTGGAATACGCAGCGTTGGACGGCCTCTCACAAGGTGGACCGATGACCTGGTGAGGATAGCAGGTATCCGATGGATGCGAAACGCACAGGACTGGTCGTCATGGCGACACTTGGGAGAGACGTGTGGCCAAAAGTGATCGTCTTTCGGCTGAATTAATGATAACAAAGATGAAACATAAAAATTCTGGCTTCTGTTAGCAGCTTCACTCACGTGTAAGCTGAAAAAATATAGGTAGAAGATAAAGTAACATTCTTTCATTGAAATAATTTTTAAATTCAGGCCACGGATTTTCCAACTTATTTATTACAAAAATAATGCGTTTTTTCCTCTCTATAATATTAGTATAGATCCAGGCCATCAATTAATATTTCTCCTTACAGTCACCAACTATCATTATCCGAAAACTGATAATACATTTTCCCAAGATCCAAATAGGGTAGGGGCCCTGTACTAAGGTTAAATTCCCGCTTAGAACGAATACTGTATGGCTTGCAATTTTTCTAGAAAATTCTAGTTAAGGGTAGTGTTACACAGACAAACAGAGAATAGAGACAGCCAGATAGACAGAATAAGGTCTACATTCATCATAATCTTCCTGCCCTAGTCCTGTTTTATTTGGGGTCGGCGCAAAACGTTTTTTTTTTCTTCCATTTTGTCCTGTTAGTCGTCACGCTATCACTAACTCCCTGAATAAGAGTAAAGTCTACATTAATTTATAATACTGGTTTGGACATACCATTTCTAGTCGTTTCCGTGCGCTATATTACCTACACATCTTGCACGAGGGGTGTGCAATAACTCATATTTTCACCCGTACGGCTAAACGTCGTGAGCCTTGCATAAATTATAACTGTCTCCTGTGATAGGTTTAAGTAGTTTGAGTTAGTACAGTTTTGCAGTAAGGGTTAGTGGACGAACATAGAATTGTGTCACTTACTTTAAATAAATGTAGATCTACTTACGTGTAGTGAGTTTAAACACATCAACGCCACTGTTTTTACAACGGTGAAGAAAAACACAATGAAGAACGGAAAATTCGAAGACATTTTGGTTCTTTAAAATGGTGACCAGTCGATAAGGATAGTCAGAACCCGGAAAATCTAATATCAGTCTCGCCATGAGATATGGGATGATGGTGATCTATTTACTAGATTGTGAAGATCAGATCGCCTCACTCGATTTAAAACTCTGGTTTTTAGCTAAAAATATGGCCTCCAGTCAAACAGAAAGCAGCTGCTTTCGGTTTGACTGGAGGCCATCCCCAGTAAATCGGGTAATGACTAGAGTGAATATTGTACTATATGGTTTATGTATGTAATTTGAACCGTGGATTTCTGAGAACCTCTAATGGATAACGTCTAGACCTTGATTATCAATCTATTCAATGATAATAATTATGATAACATGTCTGTTATGTATTACAGTTGCTATCTAAGCCTCGTATAAGGTTATAACCAGATAATTACGCGATTTTCTGAAACAGTTACTATAAAGAAAGTAAGTAATTGAAGAAACACTGGTGGTATTTAGTCGGTAAAAATTTAACTCTCGTTCTTCTCAGAGTGAGAGAAGTTTTTTGATGATTTCCTGACCTATAAATCTGTCAATGTGTGATGGAAACTTAATTTGACTTCTGGAAATTCTTGGTGTTGCGTTTTACCCAGGGTAAAGCATAAAGATAATGTCAAACCCTGCGTATTTCAGCCTCTTCTTACAATTCCACTTCAAAATAACGCCAATTTCGTATATTTTTAACACCAAAACGTCTGAAGCTCGCCAAAACTCCGTCTACCCTAAAGTTTTTGTCCTCTAAGTCGCGAAGACAGAGTGACCTCATTGTCATATTTGTTCCAACCTGTCCGGGCGCGATTCTTAAAGACATAATCCTCAGATAAAGCCTCTTATTTATATTGCTGGGCTTGGAAACGAGCGGAGGGTGTGTTTAGAGTTGAAACTTCGAAGTTACTGGTTTGACGGGCGGTTGGGAAGGTAAAGATTTGGTTTTAAGGTGGCTGCGGATTTGTTTGAAAGAGTTACAGGAGCTACCTTGGAGCGCAAAAGCCTACTGAAGGAACACAGGTGGATTTTAGTGAGGCTGACACGGTTGCTGGCTCTACTTTATAGCGGAGAAGTCATTTGAAGTAATTTGTAGAATCAATCATTTTTCAAACGAGTAACCGTGGAAATTCTTTCCGATTCTTCTTGAAAAGAACCGATCAATTGGAACTGTGTACTAGCTTCTGATGTTTTGTAAGTACTCATGTGGATTTATGTGAAATAAATAATTTTGGGATTGAGTTTTGATGATTTTCCATCTCAAAAAAAAATGTTTGGAAGTTGAATTTTTGTTTTTTCGGGCCTGGTTTGTTGATGATTATGATAAGTTTTTCAATTCTGTTTGTAGATTGGTGAAGGTTGCGGGAATTCGATAGATGTGGGACGCACATTATCGTTCCTTGTGGTGACTTTGGAGAGGCCTATGTCCAACAGTGGACGTTTATCGATTGAAATGATGATGATAATTTAATAAAAAACATAAGCATCTCTACTCCGGCTACACAATTGAAAAATTACAATCTATTGTTAATTACATTTGACTGGCCTATTGGTCTAGTGTTTAGTGGCCCTGACTGCTAAGCCGGAGATCGTGGGTTCGATTCCCACCCAGGACAAATGTTTATGTGATGAGCATTATCATTTGTTGTGTCGGAATGTAATTTATCTATAACTAGCTTTTGCCCGCGACTTCGCCCGCATATATAAAATATAGCCTATGTTACTCAAAAATAAAGCAGCATTCTATCGGTTAAAAAATTTTTGCAATCGGACCAGCACTTTCAGAGATTACCTCCTACGAACAAAAAAAAACTATACTTCTATAAAATATTATAAGTGTGCATGTATTTAGAAATATATAAGTATGTTTATCAGTTATCTAGTACTTATAGCACACGCTCTACTTAGCTTGGGAGTAGACGGCGTTGAGTGATAGCTGTGGAATATTATTATTGTTATATTTGTTTGTTACTTTCAAGAAGTAGCACTTCCGTAACACTACTGGATGTTCACACGCACACAATTTCTAATCAGTCTAAATATAAAACCATCCAAAATATTCTCGCCAATTTAGGGTCCTCCACTCCAATGTAATCTTAACAGACAACCCGTGATAAGTGCCCGCTCGCAAATCCTTAAAAATTACGACACTGTGTCGTGCCGCTGCGGTTTTGTCATATTACCGTAGTACCGCGGCGATATATTTCGGCTTACACAGAATTTTGTTGGAAAACCAAGCGTTCATTAGGAAGATTTTTTCGAGAGATTGTTCGTGGAAAAAATTGTGAAGTGATGTTTTTTTTTTGGTATGCGAAGGCTCGTTTAGGGTGCGTTTTGATATTTTTTACTGTTTTAGTGTGCTTCAGGTTTGTTAAAGTAGTTGAGAGAGCCATCAATGTATGTCAGATAAACAGATATACTTATAGTAGCTTCTGCCAGCAGCTTCACCGACGTGAAAGTGGGTTTTTTCATACAAGCATGGACCCTCATTTTATCCTCTTTCATTATATGATGATGATGATTTCTTACTAAACAAAACAAAATAAACCTAAAAGAAAACAACAAGAGCCCAAAATTTAAACCTGCCTAGTACCTTTCAGACTCTAATGTTTCGCGGGCTTGCGGACAGTGAGCAATGGGTAGCTCGCTGTTCGGCCGTCCGGTAACTGTCCGGACCAAGCCCAAATCGTTGACGGCGCGCGCTGTTCCCGCGCGCCTTAAGGAGTTGTCAGCAACAGCAGGGACCCAGCCGGGTCGAAGCCTACTGGGGCCAGGGTTATCCGAAAGGGCGCTCGAGCCCCGGTATGAAGGCTTGAAGGAACGGGATGGGTTTTTTAGTCAGTAAGAGTCTGACACTATCTCCCGCTCCGCCCAAGAGCGGGGGTTGTCATAAGATGATTTTCCCATAGAAAAAAAAAGACCAATGTTTTTAATAGGTCTAATCATAGAGTACCCATGTACGTAGACTAGCTTCTGCCAGCGGCCGCTGAAAAGTACATATCTCCATACAGACGCGATACCTCCTCTTAGAGGGGGGATTTTGACTGGCCTGTTGGTCTAGTAGTTAGTAGCCCTGACTGCTATGTCGGTGGTCGATTCCCACCCAGGACAAATGTTTGTGTGATGAGCATGATCATTTGTTCTGTGTCTGGGTGTAATTTATGTATATGTATGTATTTAGAAATATATAAGTATGTTTATCAGCTGTCTAGTACTCATAACACAGCTCTGCTTAGCTTGGGACTAGACGGCGTTATGTGATAGTTGTGGAATATTATTATTATTATTATTTTCCTCTCTTAGTACTCGACTACGTTATAAAAAGAACCCTAGTGCAATATTTTAATTATTGTGTCCCAGTAGTTTTGGCTGTGGGTTTATATGTCAGACAGTTTCTCCTTTTATAATTATACATACAAGGTGTAAGAGACAGCCCTCCACAAACTTTAAGGGCTTGCTCAGTAGACGAAACATAACAACCAGCCATAAAAAAAAAATTCAAGAAACGAAACATAAAATCCGCCTCACTATACAAAATTATTAACTTGATTGGACAGTTTGTATGGAGAGGCTGAATTATTTTTCGTTTCATGAAAAAAAATTTATGGTAGGTTGTTCAGTTTTGTCTACTGAGCAAGCCCTTAAGGGCCAAGCGCCCGAAAAGTGCCATAAAACAGTGATTTTCTGAGGCCTACTCCTCCGTAACGGCTGGGTCAATTGGATTAAAAAAAAAAATATATTATAGATTCATGAACAATAATATCAATATTTGATTTTTACGTGCAATTAATAATTTAGTCAAAAAAAAAAAAATATATTTAGCAATTTCGCAACTATTCCCTACTCCTTCGAAACGGCTTAGACCTTTAGAAACTTTTTTACACATAAGAATTGGTGGTTAAATATTCTTCAAAGTGAACATTGCATATGTAAATCAATCAATATCAAAATGGATTTAAAGCGCTTTTCGGGCGCTGCTGGCCGTAAATAAATGCACAGATTTGCGTACTGCCGCCTAGGCGAGTGCGAGAGTTGCGTTCATATAATTTCGGTCAGATTGTTCAAGGGACTATACGCCTTAAAGTTTGTGGAGGGCTGTCCCTTACACCATTTATAAATAAGAATAGGTAGTTTATAAAGCCTACGTGGCAGAAGACAAACCTATCAGAATAAAATGAAATTGGCCCTTTCGTTTCATTAAAGGTTTGAATTGACAATTAAGATCTTTATGGAAGTAATTAGGGTTTTATGGAGCAGTTATTTTTATTGGCTCATAGGCACTACGTTTTAAAAATGGCAAACGCCACGATGGGTTTTGTCGACCGTAACATTTTTGATCAAATAATTTCAAACATTCGTGTCGTGATGGCCCAGTTAAACACTTTTAACCCAACACCCGTCTCTCATGCATGTTGCGCGTTCAAAACCGGGCAAATAATATAAACATAATCAATCTCTTTAATTTTCCCTCTGCTGGGACTCAGGCCTTCTCTCTAGGAGAGGAAATGGGCCATAATCCACCTCGCGCACCTTGTGCGAGCCTAGTGATGTCACATGTCTTTTAATTTTTGGTTCGAGGACATGCCGGTGGCTTCACGATATTTTCCTTCACCGTTTTGAGAGCAGTGGTGATGAAACAAATTACACAAAGTACAGTAAAGTACGCCTGGCCCTCAATAAATTATGGGTCTGTTAAGAAAGGTCTTGCAACGCTGCGAAGTCCATGAAGTTTCTTGCACGTTTCTCTTCATAGAGATCTACGCTTTGGTATGTGCAATTGGTTTCATTTTTCTGTATGGCTGACTGTTTTATAATTAAAAGATGTCTCATCATTTCAGCCGGTAGATCCACTGTTGGACACAGGCCTCCCCAAGCGTCCCCACAACGACCGATCCTGTGCGTCTTGCATCCACCATATTTATTTATTTATTTATTCTTCTTGCAACACAATGTACATAGGCGGACTTAATGCCTTAGGCATTCTCTACCAGTCAACCTAGGGTGGTGAAGAGACAATATGGTAGGCGCACAAAAAGAAAATTTTTGTAATAAAACAAGATTAAAAATTATACATAATTATAGATAAAATACACATACATATATATTTAATATAATATATATACTACATATATATATATATTTATATAAAGTAAGGACAGAAGTTTTGAGAAGATTCTGCTATTGGTGTAGAAAATGATTTCGCACATTCTTGCAACTCTTACCAGGTCTTCGCTCCACCTTGCGGGAGGCTTTCTAATGCTGCGTTTTCCGGTACGCTGTCACCACTCTAGAATCTTTCGGCCCTATTGAATCTTCGTTCTACGAGCAATGTGCCCTGCCTACTGCCACTTTAGTTTGGCGATAGATTACTTCATATTTTGACTAACTTTTTTTAAATGATTATTTTTATTGTACTTTTGAGTACAATGTAGACCGGTTTACACTGTTCTTAAATAATACCTATTAATACTTTAATATGGAAATATTGTATGAACAATCATTTTTTTTAAAAGAGTAACCATGGAGTTTCTTGCCGGTTCTTCTCCATAGGAAACGACCAATTTCGAACCGTGCACTAGCTTCTGACGTTTTATAAGTGCCCATGTAGGCCTATATGGAATAAAAATATTTAAATTTTGAATTTTTTAACTTCGCTGTCCTGTCTGTCCCAAAGAAAAGATGAACGATTACTACGATGAACTATAACGAGTGTCACCGCTTGTCTTCCATTCGTTTAATCCACTATAGGCAATAAACCAATACGAATGCGCCTTACAGAACTAATCAGGCGTGGTCTGGACACTTGAAATATACCGTGCACTAGCTTCTGACGTTTTATAAGTGCCCATGTAGGCCTATGTGGAATAAAAAACTTTTGACTTTTGATTCATCGGGTTCTTTAGCAGTTATCTTCATTCCTGATTCGATCACGCAAAGGAACTCCGAGCATAGCCCTTTCTATTACCCTTTCGGTGACTGTAAGCCTTCTGATGAGGCCCATTGTAAACAACCATGTTTCAGTGTCAGATGTCATCACTCGCAACACGCACTGATCATAGACTTGACGAGACATTGTCAAAGGTCTATAAACGGTTTATTCCAAACTGGCTTTTGCCCGCGGCTTCGCCCGTGTGGCATAAGGTACTCAAGGAATCGGGATAACCTATGTTCTTTTCCATGTCAAAGGCTATATGCATACCAAATTTCATTCGAATCCGTTCAGCCGTTTTTGCGTAATTAAGTAACAAACATCCAAACATCCACACTTTTACATGTATAATATTAGTTAGGATAAATTTGTACGTATGTATATTATAATAAATAAAAATATCAAGTAATAGTTATCTACATGTACGAAATCTACGTAGATAATTATATACATTAAAATGTGGACTTGTTAGGATAAATACCTCAATCTGATTTAGATTTGATTCTTTAAAACGTCTGCAACTACGAAAAAAAAAAACAAATAATAATTTCACAAGAACAAATAGGCTGCTTACAAATCTAAATCCATTGTGAACTTCTAAGTGTAAGAAGAGGAAAAATACACGAGTGCTACACAAGACGCGATTGTTGGCCCGCAGCCCGAATAAAAATGGGAATAAAGGATAATCCGGCTGAACCAGGGAAAACTTCCCCAATAAACGGCATTAGCTTAAAATTTTATTTCCTTAAAGCATTACTGGGAATGACGATAAATATCATTTTGTGGTTGTTTTTGTTTAAGGAGATCTTCGGCTTTAAAGTTGGGGGTGCAGTTTTAAAATAGCTGATAGGATGTGCTAATATCCTCTAACTAAACTAAAGGTGACTGTTCTTTTTGAGTCCTAATCCTTATAATTAACATGCTGTTTTTAGCAATAAATTGAATGATTCATAAGGGAGGCTTTGAAGTATAATACAGGTATGTTATAATAGAGAAAAGCCGAGAATCCCAAAGATTTTAAACGACACTTTTTCTTTAATGATAAGAATTTTTGCTTGACTGCGATCCCACCTGATGGTAACCAGTGATACAATCGTTGATGGTGAAGAGCACTAGTTTATTAAGGGGTTATTCACTCTTGTCTTGAAGACACCTAAATTATAATCAGACGGGAAGACCGCCATAGGCAAATAAATTGTTCCAGAACTTCGATTTACGCGGTATTAACGAAATCGCAAAACGCCTAAGAACAATATAACAATATTACTACATTGCTTACACATACACCTCTCTTAAAAACTGTCACAAATATTTTTAATTGACAGTGACATTGACTGACTCGCCTGTTGGTCTAGTGGTTAGTGACCCTGACTACTATGCCGGAGGTCGTGAGTTCGATTCCCACCCAGGACAAATGTTTGTGTGATGAGCATAATCATTTGTTCTGTGTCTGGGTGTAATTTATCTATAATATATATATTGTATGTATTTAAAAATATATAAGTATTTTTATCAGTTGTCTAGTACCCATAACACAAGCTCTGCTTAGCTTGGGACTGCGTGCGAGACGGCGTTGTGTGATAGTTGTGGAATATTATTATTATAATATTTTTCATACCCGAAAATTCACAAGGACATTTCTGTCCAGCCAATCATGGGTATGATAGGGCCGCAGTCCCTCTCCAAAGGACGGGAAGGATACAACGTCATCAATCATAATTCCGGCCGGATATGAGGCCGGCAATTTAGATAATGTCCACAACTGAAGATTGGAAGCCGTTAATTTGAATTTAAGACGGGTTTGATTCGAGTTTGATAACTCTTTGTGTGTGAATGGGATGGTTTTCCTGATTTGATTTGTACTGTTTTGTTTGATTGTCAAAGTTGTAGGTTTATTCGAGAGATAGAAAAAAAATCTGACTGAGTGCGATTTGGACTCACGCACTGAAGGTCAGTACCATCTACGCTAATATTATTAAGAGATATATTTGTTTTTTTTTTTTGTTTATCGGAGGCAGTGATCTCTGAAAGTACTTTTCCGATTGCAAATCACCGATAGAAAGCTGCTTTAGTGCTCCCGCTCCTGAGTGGCATTGGCTATATCTTATGTATGCGAGCAATATTTCCATATTACAGTCATCATATATATTATGTTATAACAGAGAGTTTTTATATATAAAGTGTATTATGTTAGTCTTATGTGTGCGCTTCTTTCGGGTAAATGTAAACTCTAGACTAACAATGCAAACCAAGACATACGTATCTAGCAATTCCATTCATATCCGTGGCTGACCAACGTTTGGTACATTTTCAATCGACCCACATTTCCAGACTGCTCTGCAGCGGTCAGCCGCGAGAGGAATGTCACGTCCAGCCTCAGTAGTAAAATGTTTACGACCTCACACTCATTTGAGGAATCCGGTGTGTGCGGTAATGAAACGCACAAATGAAATGTGTTTGTGGAATATTTGATTATGTAATATTTATAATTTAAATTTGAAAAATCGGTGGCAAACGGCAAAATGTCTGCTGCGTCCTGTTTCTGGAACTCTCCCCTCCCTCGTCCTCACGACAGTCTAATTTTGATGAAATGTCAAGTTTTTTTTTTATGATATAAACTAGTGCTTGACTGTGATCCCACCTGATAGTAAGCAGTGATGCCATCGTTTATGATGAATCTCACTAGTTTATTAAGAGCCTATTCATACTTTAATTATAATTGGACGGGGAGATGCAGGCAAATTGTTCCAGTCCTTCAACGTACGCAGTATAAATGACGAATCTGAAGTCATCAAAATAATGACAACCATTTGCTTTGAATTGCGTTTTTTTTTTTGAGATAAACTATTGCTTGACCGTTAAGTAGCGATGCAATCGTTGATGGAGAGGCGCACTAGTTTATTAAGAGCCTATTCACTCTAGCCTTGAAGACACCCAAATTATAATCGGACGGGAAGACCGCAGCAGGCAAACTGTTGCAGTCCTTCGACGTACGTGGTATAAACGTCGAGGCGAAACGCTTAGTCCGGACCGTAGAGGACGTGAAATTAATTGATAGTTTATTTATTTAAACTTCATGTACAGTAGTGGTACATAGGCGGGCTTAATGCAAAAAGGCATTCTCTACCAGTCAATAGATACAGTGCCTAAGACAACAGTCAATTCTGTATTATCAGCAACCAAAAACGTTTTATTTTAAATAAGCCAATTCCAGGCATTTTTGAATAGTAAAAATTTCGTTCAAAAAAAAAAGTGAAACTAAACAGCACGGTCCAAAGCGTAGATCTCTATGGAGAAGAACGTGCAAAAAACTCTATGGACACTCTTTTTAGTCATATTATGAGTTACGTAAATCTTGATTACGTGTTCCTTTTTGTTTCTATTATGTGAGCACAAGGTAGATAAGTAATAAAAAATAAAAAAGCTAATGAAAAAATTGAAATTGAATTTCCACTTGCAGTTTTAAGAGATGACCAGTCTCAACTGACGGCTTACGGGTTACAGTTTGGAATATAGTACTAAATGCTAAAAATGATTTGAAATCTAGATATCTGACTGATTCTTTATCTAGAATACAGCTCTTTAAGTCAAAATTATATCTCACACCATACCTAAATAGTACCGTAAAAATGCAACGTCTTGCGCAAACCATTTCAAAGATAAGGGTGCGAACTCTTGCACTATCTCATTACCATGCTTTATAGCCAGTTTTATGGGACCCCATAAATAAATTCTGTCTAGGGAAGATGTCTGAGGTATCACCCTAAAGTTGGTAAACGGATGGGTAACGTTATGGGGGTAGACATTTTTATTATGACAAGGTATTTTTGGTCGTATCGTCTATAGCATGGGTACTAAAGTTGCATATTAAAAATATATAAAAAAAGACGTGTGCCATTCGGGGACTGCCGCTGTAAAGCTATTGCATAGCATTTTTATCAACTTATGCAATTATAATTATTTATTTATTTTTTATTTTTTTCTTTGATATTAATTGAAGTTACACTTTCACACATTGAATTGAATTTTGATTGATTGTTCACTCATTTGTTTTCTTATCGGTCACCATGCTCAAGAAACAAATGAGTGAGGGGTGTTAGGTTATTGTCGTTACGGAATTTCTGGATTCGGTCTCCATGCTCAAGGTCCGCGAAAGAAGCTATGCAATAGCTTAAAAAAAAAAATATAGTGAAATTAGTAACCGTATTCTTAATATCTATATCTATCCAAAAAGTAGGGCTAAAAGTTTTAGGATAAGACTCAAATCCTACAAACTAATTCATACTAGATAAGTAAGTCCTTATTGTTTGTAGCAATTTCATCTTAACTTAAGTATTCCTTTTTCAAATTCCTCGAAATTACTTTTTTTGCTTCTGGCTTTATATAGTTTGTGCATTTAGCCAGTATTAAGTTTAGGGTGAGTTGCACCATTTAACTATAACGATAACCAAACAATAACCAGCCGTGAAACGGCCGCCTATTGGTCAATTCGACGATTTGATAACTGTTAACGGCTTTGTTATCGTTATAGTTAAATGGTTCAACTCACCCTTAGAATATATGCAGGTTTGATACTTATTACGGTCAATTGGTTTTCATTTGAATGCATATAGGTATATCTATAGATACCGGAACGGCGCTGGCTTCAAGTTGCGCAGAAGTCAAATATTCGGTCTCTTTAGTGGTACGAAGTGAGACGCGGGGCGGGGAGTGTCATTGATTGGCTCGCCGCGCCATCGCGTCATAGAAGTCACTCGTGATTCGTTCCCTGCGCTTGCTGCATGTATCTAACAACGACGGCGATTGGCTCGTCAATGTATGGAATGCGCAAAGCGATCCCCACTCTGACGCCGAGTGCTCAAAATTCGTGCCGGTACCTATAACACATTCTGTTTTTGCAAAATTTTGCAGCAAGTTACGTATCAAGCCAATCTTGCAATAAAGTTCTCAACTCCAATTTATCAAAATCACTTGGGTGTGTTGCAACGATTCCACATATATTGTCTAATTATGTACTCGTAGATCTAAGACACAAAAACTAATTATACCAATTTTACATCACAATTTCTACCAGGAATCAATTTGCAAATAATTAAAACAACTCGAATAAATCGTGTCTAAAAGGCTTTTTTAAAGTTTTATTTAAAAACTATTTTGATTACTAATAATAGGGTTTTATTTGTTTATAACCATCAAAACTAATAAATGTTTATAAGTGCCTAGTTTAATAGTATATACAAACTAAAATTATTAATATTTGTAAACGGGAACAAAAATAAATTATTGGGTATCAAAAACTTCATCCAGACCCAGAACGCTGGTAGCATTACCACGTTGAATAACAATGCTGATTAACGAATCAGCAGTTCCCTCGTTGTCTTAAGAAAAGTCCAGCCTTCTGTTTGCGTGAAGAGTCGACTGTTTGCTGATATCACGAACACCTTGACGAGCTCTTGGACCCCTTAGTCTAAAAGTACAAAGTATTTGTACTATTCTACTTTCGAATAAAAATTACTCGTTCACAATAGAGTTCCAATTCCTATATATGTATACTCTTTTCGTTACTAAAGTAAACAAGAAGATGAACGGCATATTTCTCATTCATTAACCCTAACAAGCCGTGTATTTTTTTCTGGGTTACATTTTGATAAATTATTCATTATGTTATGCATAAGGGTCCCCCAAAATAACATACGTAAAATATGAGTATGCAAATAAATATCAAGAGAATGTATTAATAAATAACAAATCATGAAACATACTGACAGGTCACCACAAATCACGGCTAACCTGCATTCTATTTTAGTTCCAAAACCTACCACTCAATTATATTATCAACTTTATCGTCCTCATAACAGAGTCTGAATTAATAAAGCCAATATGTTCACATCAAGATCAACTAAACCATTCAAAATTCAACCTTAAATTAACTGAAGTAGAGTAGAGATTTCCTTGAGAGGTAAGCCAATGTCTTCAGTAGGTTATGGAGTCATAAAGGGTACTGTCCTTGGCCCCACAACGACTTGATTTTATATTTCCATAAGGGATGATAGCTTCTCTTTATGGTGCATGACGATAGCACTGCTTAAGGGAGAGTGTTATGGAGGGGAGGAATTTGTCAGTTGAGCCCATATCTTATGTGATGATGATAGTAGAATTGTCAAGATAAGAATTGAGTGAGTGACATGGCAAGAATGGATGCGATGAATGTGGACAACGCAACGTCATATGCTCTATGCCGATTCATCATTTGGACATCTCTTAGGAGAGTTTTGGCTGAAGGGTGTCGTGTTTCAACGATTTCGTGAAAGGATGCACTAGCTTCTGACGTTTTCTAAGGGCCCATGTGAAATAAAATACAGCTATATACCGACCATGCAACTGAACACGACTTCATCCGTCACTTCGTCTGCATTAGTTTAGTTAATAAGTCATAATTATAGTTTATTTTATTTTTTTAAGAATGTTTTATGTATAGGCCATTGTAGCTTGAAATAAAGATTATGATTATTGTTATTATTTATAAATGTATCAACAGAACTTTGTTATTCTCGTAATAAAATAATTTGATCATAATCAACAACTTAATCTCAAAGTTCTTCAAGTAACCTCTCCGCCCTTAAGCAAGATCTATTCGGTTAACCGTTTATGAGCAGCTTGACGTTTATATAGCTTAAATATTTCAAGCTGTAACTGAACATGAAGCTCAATTTAGTACGTCATAAACTGTGGAAAGTCATGTCTTTGTGTTGTGGCGTGAGTAATTCATGTGTGCGGGCGGTTGGATATTCATGACTTCAATTATCAATTCTAGGTGGATGCTGTTCATTATCTTCTAGTTTGATATTCTGAAGGTCAATGAAACTAATGATATATTAAATTAGATACCACTTTAAGACGCCTATGTTTACTGAGGTTATCAAAACACTTGTCTAAGTCTGGTTAGAGAGAGAGGATGTATCAGATTTTTACTGTTTAAAACTCTTAGCCTTACGACGTCGGTTACGACTCCGATCAGGGGTGCTATTCTCTAAGAAAACGCAGCGCTGGCACAGCGACGAGTCGTGAGCGCAATACATTGAATTAACAATCCAATGTAAAGGGGAATTGGGTTGTTAATTCAATGTACTGCGCTGACGACTCGTCGCTGTGCCAGCGCTGCGCTTTCTTAGAGAATAGCACCCCTTAGCTCTTGACTGGCGTGTCGTGGCGTGCTTCAAACATTTTCATATTTCTGATCTTACCGCTCGGCACCCCGAGCTTAGCTTCCGCTCATAGTGACAAGGTCGTCAACTGCCGTAAACGTTCCAAAGAGCTCTCAATGCAGATGATAATTATGTACAAAAGTTCCAGTTATACAAATGTGTTTAGTATTTATATCCTAGACTATTTGTGTGGATGTATGTCGCATTGTCTCAGAAACGAGATGTAGCTAACCGCTCATAGCCGTAAATGTCCCACTAGGTATGCTGATAGCTCATAACCCTCACGCGTTGTGCCACCTTCTTCGTTCGCGTTACTGCTTCGTGGAAGGAGCTGTCTGCTTTGCATGACCTGCCGATCTGTACCATAGCCTAGACGAGAGATCGCTGCTGCCGATCGCCACCACGAGGACATGGCGGTGCTCCATTTTAGCGAAGCAGGTCTCCGCCACAAGCTCCACTGTGTCCTACTACGAGACACCTTTTTTTTATGGTGGGAAAAAATCATGCATTTGCATCCCCCGCCCTTGGGCGGAGCGGGAGATAGTGTCAGACTCTTACTGACTAAAAGACCCACCCCGTTCCTTCTAGCCTTCATACCGGGGCTCGAGCGCCCTTTCGGATAACCTGGCCCCAGTAGGCTTCGACCCGGCTGGATCCCTGCTGTTGCTGACAACTCCTTGAGGCGCGCGGGAACAGTGCGCGCCGTCGACGACTTGGGCTTGGTCCGAACAGTTACCGGACGGCCGGACAGTGAGCTACCCATTGCTCACTCTCCGCAAACCACTACGAGACACCTGGCTGACTATTTAGTCGGCCAACTTGCCAAATAATTTCACTATGTTATGAGAATCTGTTGGATGGTGAGACACATAGGATTGACGTTACTGTAGCGACTCTTGGAAGAGGTATATGTCTAACAGTGGATGTCATTCAGCAGACATCTTGATGATGATAATGATAAACGGTTTCAAAAATCCTGTAATCGTTCCTTTGATTATTTTGTTGGAGACTGAAGACTTGATTTAGAAGTCGCGAATTTTTTTAGTTACTATGCACTTGCTCCAAAAACTAAGAACTAGCTATCAAACGCCTACTAATTTTATTCTATCCATTCAAAGCAAACATTCTGTTCTAACCAAATCCAAAGTATATGCAAGCGAAAATGAACAATAGAAACACATTTTCTACAATAATAACATTTGTAAAGGAGTCAAACCCGTATGCAACCACAATACACTAGGGTGACCACACCCCCATGGGCTCATAAAAAGTAAATAACGGTAGTTTACCACACATCGCACGTTTTGCGGACATTCGGATTTAGCTCTAACGAGAAAAATGCCATAAATGGCTACGACATAGAGTATGAAATCGACTAGAAATGCCATTATTTATAATATTCATACCCGTGCAAGCTTAAGAGTATAAGTTTTTAATTTTTTTTTTTAATTGTCAAAATTTCTTCATGATTTCAGCCGAAAGACGTTCACTGTTCCATATATAAGGTGACTGGTAATTAGTGACCGATAATTTTACTCAATATCTAATCTAATCCGTATAAAAAAGTTTCTTTGGGAAAGTGGTTTGAAATCATGAGTACAATCACGTATATAAGTATCGGTCACTAATTACCAGTCACCCAAAAGAACAGCTATAACGAACGGAGCTGTATGTCTCACATCCATCGGATTAATCCCAAGACCCTCACCAAATCATTGGTTCACCTTGTAGAAGGCCTGCTAGAGCTGTGTGTCTTCTGTTACGCAGTCGCCACTCTAAAATCTTTTTGCCTCATTGAGCATCTGTTTTGACCCGTCCAGCTGCTTCGACGTTTTTCGGCTGAAATGATAATGATTATAATACAACGAATAATTATTGTGAAGATTATGCAATGAATATTGAGTTTGAAAGTGGACCGACGACCTGGTAAGAGTCGCGAGAATGTAGTGGATGCGAGACGTGCAGGATCGGTCGTTGTGACGATGATGAAAGAGGTTAGAAAGGAAATACTTTCCAATTTATTCTACAACGAGTGTCGCCGCTTGTCTCCCACCCTTTAACTCCACTACAGGCAATAAACCAATACGAACGTGCATTGCACGACTAACAGACCACGCGCAGTTAGATCGCAAGTTTGCTATTGGTAGTTGAACTATGTGCACTGCCCTTTCACTTTGTGGCACGCCTGCTCCGTTCACAAGGCAATTCTAACCTCTTTCATCTGTTTTGTGGTGACGACAGTTCTGTGCGTCTTGGATCGGGGAAGCCTAATGTTTAACAGTGGACGTTTTTCGACTGTAATGATGATGATGATGAAAATCTTCAGTTTGACAAGTTTCAGCAGTTTTTGTCAGTCAAAAGTATCATTAACACGCTTGTTTATACCTAATAAAAATATCTTTCCACAACGCCTTCTCTATAAGAAAACTTTTGTGGCGTTTCTTTTCTTCGTGCACTACGTCATAAAAATTCCACGGATCAAGAAAATTAAATCCGCTCGTAATATTATTTTAGTGTTCTCCATAAAACCGTGGTTAGCCAATATGTGAGCGGCTATTAATCCGTCTTTACGCATTTTTATTTGTTTGAGAGAAGAATGAAAGATAGGTGAATGTTGTCTTTTGTTATCTGTTTATGACGGATTCATGTTTCGGAAGTTTTTTAAATCTTCTTATCTGAAGAGGATAAAAGAACATTAGGTAATAAATCTGGTTTATTAGAAGATGCTAAACTTAAGTGTCAGTTGGCAGGACACATTGCTTGCAGGACAGATGGTTGGTGGGGATGAAAGGTTCTGGTTCTGGCAGCCCGTACTGGAAGACGGAACGTTGAAAGGTTTCCCACAACGTGGACCGATGACCTAGCCAAGTTGCTAACTTGGCTAGGGGTACAGGTCATCGGTCTATCTACAATCGTTAATGTTACTAGAAAGCTTCAAATGTACGAGAATGACGTCATCTCAAAGCTCAGTCACGTGGTCAGAACAAAAGAATTGGCAACGCGGCCAACTTGAAGCGTTCGGCGCAAGCGAAACGGTTGTAACTTGGCTAGGGGAGCTGGTCTGATTTATTAAAACAGATATACTAGCACTTTGTTAGCGACTTCGTTCACAGAGAAAGTTTTCATAAACATACTAAGTACAACGGTTCGAAAACAATTATCGGGCTGTTGCCCGGTCCAGAAACTACATCCGTCTGGTCAAAGGATTATTCCTCACCCTCTTTCGCATACCTCTAAATAGTTATAACACCACGTTGATCAAAGTAACTTGATTCGAATTAGAGAGAAAAAACAATTTTTCATAACAAAAGTTCAGCCAGCTCAACAAAGATCATCTTCGCCATTCAAACTTTCTTTAACCTTGAAAGAAAAATCTTTTTAATACTGTAAAAGCTATAACTGACATTAAAAATGATTCCTACCCTCATATTACAGCTTCTAAGGACATTATAAAGTTCACCACGGCTTCGCAAATGGACAAAATGACATTTACCTTTTGTTAAAAAAAAAAGAGCATTGTTGCCAACAGCGAATATAAAATTACCCCGGAAAGGATGGCCAGTAATTGTTCTTTACTTTGTAACTTGTTTTTTTTTTTTTTTTGAAAATAGAATCGTGAGTCTTTGAAGTTGTATTTTCAAGCCAGTAGTAAAAGTAGAGCAGCGACAAAACTATATTTTTTTAAATTCAATTATAGTCCTGAGACTATTTATTTTAAAAAAGAAACTCTTTAGTCTTTTGCCGCAGCTTTTGCATCGAATACTCGGTGATTTTGATTTTATCTTTCGAATATCGTAATTTTAGACACATATAAAGACAATGAGAGATCGAACGCCGGCGTTTTCTTGGAATTTAATGAACTAAATGCAACGGTATTGCAACTATAGTTTTTTTACTCCTCGATCGAAAAGTGTAAAAGAAACAACTTGTTCTGTATTTATACCTAATACCTCAAATTCTTGTTATTTATTTCCATATGTGTATGTCTCTTCTTTAGTACAGTTTTTATGATTAAAAATCTCACAAGCCTGTTCAATAAAAGTATTTTTTATAAAATTTAGGTCTATTAACGATCTGACTATAAAGACTGGCCTGTTGGTCTAGTGGTTGGTGACCCTGACTGCTATGCCGGAGGTCGTGGGTTCGATTCCCACCCAGGACAAATGTTTATGTGATGAGTATGATCATTTGTTCTGTGTCTGGGTGTAATTTATCTATATATGTATGTATTTAGAATTATATAAGTATGTTTATCAGCTCGTATGTGTTACGAGCTCTGCTTAGCTTGGTACTAGACGGCGTTGTGTGATGGTTGTGGAATATTATATTATTATTATTAAGAACCTAGGCAAATGGACACCAATTTTGCCTTAGGATATCTTGTTGCACACTTTTTGCCTTGTCTTGCCGTCCGGACCAAGCCCAAGTCGTCGACAGCGCCGCGCGTAGTGTTCCAAGCACGCCTCAAGGGAATGTCAGCAAATCGTAGGAGCCTAGCAGGGTCGAAGTCGCTACTGGGGCCATGGATAAAGTGAAAATGAACCCCAGGGCCCTGGAACAAAGACAAAGAAGAAACAGGAGTGGGTTTTAATCGGTAAAAGTCTGATACGCCCTCGCGCTCGGCGTAAAAGCTGGAGATGTAATTAAAAAAAAAGTTGTCAACACCCCTTTTTTATTGGCAGATATAAACTAGTGCTTGACTGCGATCCCCCTTTGCAGTTGAAGACAATAATGACAAAGTTATATACCCAATTATTTTCCAAAATTTATAAGCTGGCAACTCATTATCAATATTTAGCCAATAGTTTCCTCGAATGATGCCGGTACACTCCGACAACTCACGAAATCGCCCGAAGGCTCCCGAACGTTCTACGAAAACACCCGAAAACATCCGATTGTCTACATCATACGGTCGTATTATTAAAGGTTTGTATTTTGTTTACATTAAACCAAAGTGAGATATTTCTGGTATGTTTGGGTAAAGTTGTAATTAGTTGCTTCTGTAGGCAACTTGGAATTGTTAGTTTGTTTTAATGATAGTTCTTTGGGGCTTTTTGATGAGAAATTCTTTTGCAAACACTGGTTAAAGTTTGGCTATCATTTACTCTCTTTAGCTAAAAAATAAGTTTTGGTTTTAGTACGCAAAAGTAAAAAAAAAATTCAATGGGCAGTGGTATCATCACATCACATTGATCTTGATAGGTTAAGTCCTCTCATGCATGTAATAAAATACTTGTCTAAGTTTATCTAGATCATTACCACAAAATAGATAGGTACATAAGACAATCTCTTGTTTTTTTTTTTCACTTTTTATATCTACGCTCGGTGGACGCACACTAATAAGCGTTTGAGCCGGAACTGTTCGACGAACGGCCGAGGCGCTCCGAGATATCGTGTCCGTGAGCGGTGTCTATGTGTGCGTTGCTCAAGCGCGCTTTGTATGTAGATTGACTTCTGTACCTATCTATTTTGTGACATTACTGACTCCCTGTGCCTTGGAAAGCACGTAAAGCAGTTGGTACAAGTTATCATTCGTGAATCTTTGACAGTCGCTACACACAGGCTGATGCAAGGAAATCTGATCTTCTTCTTCTTCTTTCCGTGTCAATGCTCTCAAACTATACATTTCTGACCAATATTTGGCAACCTCGTATAGATCCTGAAAACTGCACGTGGTTATGGAGGATGGGCAGCTTAGCAGGTGGCGCATGTCTTGTGGAGAGGTTCCACACTGGCACTGTGTTAGAGATGGGCCGAGGAAGCCTCATTTGGGCAGACTGTTTTTACAGCGGCCAACCTGGGTTTGCAGTCGGTTCAGTTCCAAGTTAGCCACTGGAAATTGGCGATTGGTGATTGAAAATCTGATCATCAGTATATCGTGTTACCCAGTAACGGGTTGTGGAGCTCTAATGGGCAGTTGCTCCAAGTAAAACACGGATATTCAGTCGCTCTCTATTAGACCTTACCATTTATCCGGGGCCTCAAGTCTGCTATTTTTATAAATTCGTCATTCCAACACGATCCCATTGTCATTTTGCTAAAAGTTTGCTAAAATCTGTTAATTCATAATGATCGATCATTGATCGGTCACTGGTCTTGTAATAGAATTGTGGTAGAATGATAATTTCGAGCCTAATAAAACCAATAACTGCACAATAACGTTCTAATGGTAAAACAGTGATCAAATAAACTGTCAAAGTTTTAGCAGATTACCGCAAATGTCAAATATTCATTTGTCAATATGTACGAGATTACCATTCTATGTCACTTCTTCCAATGGTCAACCACTGACGCTCGTCAGTGGTTGACCATTGGAAAGTCATAATGACGCCATTATATTAATAGATTACCAAACTTGTCAAAATCGACAATTATGACATCAATGATAGACCATTCTGACACTATTGTAATAGCAGACTTGAGGCCCAGGAGAATGTTTTCTTGGAATAACTTTCTATACTCACGCGGGCAAAGCCGCTAGCAGAAGTTAATATTCGATTAACTATAACATCCATACTAATATACTATCAAAGAAAGAAAGAAAAAGTGTTTATTTACGGCAAACATGGCGCTTACCTTAAAATAAAACAAATAACTATTTCGACTAAAGTAGCACGTTAGTAGGCTATCTGTTACATCCGCGCAAAACGGCTGGTGCTCAGCAAAATGCTGGGGCTCGTGTAAGACAGAGCCACAGCGCTGATTTTCAGTACCAGTACCACAAGGAAATCGTTGCACAGAATATCTATAACAATTTCGTCTGTCAGTCGCTCAGATAGCAAATACACAAAGATGATTGGTTGTATTGAATGTATCGGTTTACCTACCTGGCTGTTACAGTAAAACTAACATACAGATACTCTACTATGCACTTATTTACCGATCCATCATATCATAGTAGAAAACATTGCGAGGCAAACCGAGACTATATGGGGGGGCGGGCTAGGTATACAATGTGTGTGTACATCCTGAGTGTAATATAATATGTTCTGAAACAGCCGACAAACGGCGAGTATCCACCCTTACGTTGTTTAGCTCGCTGTCCGACCGTCCGGTAACTGTCCGGACCGAGCCCAAGGCGTCGACGGCGCGCACTGTTCCCGCACTCCTCAAGGAGTTGTTATCAGCAGCTGGGGCCCAGCCGGGTCGAAGCCTACTAGGGCCAGGGTTATCCGAAAGGGAAACTCGGCCCCGGTACTAAAGGTAACAAGGAATGGGGTGGGTTTTTTAGCCAGTAAAAGTCACACTATGTCCCGCTCCGTCCATGAGTGAGGGATGTAATTATAATGGATGATGGACCAATGGTTTTGCCTCGTCGTTTATACCACGTACATCGAAAGACTGAAACAATCTCCTGCTGCGGTCTTCCCCTTCGATTATAATTTAGGTATCGTCAAGACAAGAGTGAATAGGCTCTTAATAAACTAGTGCGCCTCACCATCATCGATTACATCACTGCTTATCAGGTGGGATCGCAGCCAAGCACTAGTTTATATCAATTAAAAAAAAATCTTATTTTAATTTTGTAAGTGGTGTATTGTGCAATGTGCATTATTCCATTTAGCTATATGTATAGGTATATGGATAAACAGAGATGAAGGAGTTGGAAAACGTTTGTAATATGATAATGCAGTTAATGAGCCAAACGTGCAGAAGTCATTTCCAAACTAGCGTGTCGTCAACGTAGTCTTTAATGTTTCTATCAAGGAAGATTAAAGACTACATAGTAAGACCCATCAATAAGGACCCACTGTGGGCGTTGAAAATACTTTATCCGATCACAAATTAACGATAATGTTCGTAATGTTTTATGTGTGTGTATTCTCCATTATATACGGATGACACTATCACAAGATTTCTTTAAATTTTCACTAAAGATTTGTGTTACTTTACCGCCTAATTCTTAGTCCTACTAACAATTTGACTAGCACGCCCGTCTAAAATGTCACTAACATAAACTTGGGCGCAAGGCGGTGATGGAAGTCGTGTCTGCGGCGCTTTACTGTGTGCTGAGCTGAATGATGGGCCGGGTGAATGGATTTATGTCTCATATGCTTGTGGGGTAGGTAGAGAAGTAGGATTAAGGGGTCTTGGTGTTTTTAGGGTTCATGCTTTTATATTTTCAAGTCTTGTGTCTTGTGTTTACTAGGTTGCTTCAGATAAAATCATGATTATCATATTTCTGCTCATGAACTATTTTACTTTGGGGTCCCATCTACTGGCCGATCTCGGTAAGAGGCTCCAAGATATAATCCTTTTTTTTTTATAGAAATTTCTCGTCTCTTTGTTATGTCAGCAAAAAAATATAAAACAGTAACTGCGTCCGCGACTTCGTCTGCGCAGAATTAGAAACATAATCTTAATAAATTATAGCCTATGTGTTATTCTGATGTATATTCTATATTATTGTAAAGTTTCATTAATTCATTAAACCCCTAGCGAACGCCGGCTTCGCGCACCTATTGTCTTTCTATTGTGTCTGTAATTTCCACGATTGAAAGATTACGGTCCATTCGGTAGTTCTTGCGTAAATGAGTAACAAACATCCACAACACATATACACATACAAAACTTTCGCGTTTATAATAATAGTAGGATTGACTGTACTCTAAAATAAAAACCAACTAAATTATCCATTGCTTATTCCCCTGTTCACCCCCAAACACATAAGAAGCATGGTAGTGTGCGGTTGCTAACAAACTGTCCTGTCAGTCAGAGCGATGCTGTGGTGGGACTAGCGCGCAGTACACCTGCCCATCCTGGATTTAACGCCGCCATTTTAGATTACATTTTGGAAGCCATTTTGGATTTGGGTTTGGACGGCTGTGATTGGTTGGTTAAGGGGAATTAGATGGTGTGTATAGGAGATTGTTTATGCAGTAAGGAATAAGGAGGTATGTTGTAGTTATATTAACTACAACTTAATACCTATCTATAGATATAAATAAAATTAAAGCGTCTGTTATTGTAATTTCGAACCACTTTGAAGGTTTCTAGATAAATAAAGAATTTATTAAAAAAATAATCAACTTTACATGTTTTGGGAACTTATTTATTGTGCGTACAGCTAAGGAGTGGAATCCACTGCCGGAGTCTGTGTTTAATGACAGCTACAACCAGGAGATTTTTAAGTTAGGACTGAATAGATTAGGGCTAGAAAGAATTACATTAATAAACTAGTGCGCCTCACCATCAAAGATTGCATCGCTACTTACCATCAGGTGGGATCGCTGTCAAGCACTAGTTTATCTCAATTAAAAAAATATTAGACCGATTCTCACGTGTAACACGCCTGATTTGTACGTAGAAAGACGTCGCGTGGCGTGGATTAAGTGTAGCTCTACAAGTTTAGTTTCCATTTAAAATGTATGGAGACCGACGCGCCCAGATCGACGTGTATGGCACACGTGTGAACAGTGTAGTTCTACCATACTTCTAGGCAGACTTGCAGCATCGTCGACCACATCATTGCTTTCCGTCAAGAGAGATAGTGGCCAAGCGCGCCGTCCGGTAACTGTCCGGACCAAGCCCAAGTCGTCGACGGCGGCTGTTCCCGCGCGCCTCAAGGAATTGTCAGCAACAGCAGGGACCCAGCCGGGTCGAAGTCTACTGGGGCCAGGGTTATCCGAAAGGGCGCTCGAGCCCCGGTATGAAGGCTTGAAGGAACGGGATGGGTTTTTTAGTCAGTAAGAGTCTGACACTATCTCCCGCTCCGCCCAAGAGCGGGGGTTGTCATAAGATGATTTTTCCCATCGAAAAAAAAAGCCTATCAACAAGAATTGAAGAAACACAAACGAATTTTAGTTCGTAAAGGTCATACCCACCCACCACCCACTCGGCCTCACTCCACCCTAAGCAAAATAAGTTATTTTAAGATTTTCCTTATAAAAAAGAATAAAAATAAAAATAGCACAGCATTATTAACCCGCTGAAATAAAATGCCACAGTATATAAAAACTAGACGGAACTCCATCGGGAGTGCATTAAAGTTGTTAATGGTTACTATTACTGGTCGCTCGTAACTGCTGGTTAAACAATACTCTGTGGTTAAAACTAACGGCGGGTTAGTGCGCTGTTATGAAAGTTTTTTTTTTATTGAAGAGTAACATGGATAAGTTTTATGTTAGGATAATGAGTTGGTAGTAGGAGTTTAGTTTTGTTGGGTTATGATGAAATTATGAAGCACCTCGAGCCCCGGTATAAAGGCTTGAAGGAACGGGATGGGTTTTTAGTCAGTAAGAGTCTGACACTATCTCCCGCTGCGCCCAAGAGCGGGGGTTGACATAAGATGATTTTTCCCATCGAAAAAAAAAAAGCACTAGCGGCTAGTCAGCGACTTCACCCTCGTCATGCTAGAAAATTATCACAAAGGAACAAACTTTTTTTTTTTTTATATGATGGGAAAAATCATCCAATGACAACCCCCGCTCTTGAGCGGAGCGGGAGATAGTGTCAGACTCTTACTGACTAAAAGTCCCACCCCGTTCCTTCTAGCCTCCATACCGGGGCTCGAGCTCCCTTTCGGATAACCCTGGCCCCAGTAGGCTTCGACCCGGTCCCTGATGTACAAAGGAACACACTGTGTGGGGTCAAAAGTGTTCTATTATATGCATAAATTATGCTATTCCAGGATTGCGTTTTTTTTTTCGCATAAGTAAACAGTTTTTCTGTCTTTCTATATAGAAAGACTTTACTTTTTATTTATGCGACCATAGGCCATATGGTCTATGGTCGCATAAATAAAAAGTCACACCAACCAATAGAACAAGACCATATGGTCTACTCGTGTACCAAGTTTTATCAAAATCCCTTCAGCCAATCGACCGTGAAGATGACACAAACATAACACACACAAACTTTCGTCTTTATAATAGTGTGATAGCTACCTTGAGCGGCTTCACCGTTTCAGGATAAAAAAATATTCTGTCCAGGACATGATCAACCCGTGTGCCGAATTTCATCCAAATTCGTTCAGCTATTTAAGCATGAAGTAGTAACAAACATACACACACTTATGTGGGTCTACGTACATACTAAATTTTTCCTTTTTATTATAACTAGCTGTCCCTTTGCGGTTTCAACCACGTCTTTCGTTATTGCTCCGATCCAATTGGCCACAGTACAATTTTAAATAGGTAGCCTTCCTCGATAAATGGGCTGTCCAACACTAAAAAAATTTTCAATTCGAACGTGTAGAAAGAAGAAAGAAAGAAAAGTATTTATTAGTAGTATTTGTAGCTTCATAGTTTAACGCGTTCAAAGGAACACATATGTAGATCCTTCAGCTATGTAATATTAAGTATAGATAATAATTAGGTTCTGGAGTGGCGACCGCGTTCAGGAAGACGCAGTATTGGAAGACCTCTCACAAGGTGGAGTTAAAGTATGGATGTGGTGAAATATATATATATATATATATATTAATATTTAAGTTTATTATGTACCTATATATTTTGTAGCATGAATGTAGTATCTGTCTTTCGATAAATCAACTGACTGCGATGAAATAAAACCAGACTATTTTTAAATTAAGGCGTGATCACGAAATAATTAACTAATTAATTATTTCCATAACCTACTCACCATAAACCTCTACAAAACACATCTAGTCTAGACAACTATCTCCCCTCTAATGAAGATTGGCCATACCCACTCTTTACCATAAACTAAGCTCATCCCCTTAAAAGCACCATCAACTAACTATATTTTAGTTTTAAAATATACCGACTTTTAAAATAAACTTTCGTCTTTACGAGTCCAGGTTTTTAATAAACTCTTAGGAGTAATTTTATAGCAAAATGAAGCAAACTAGTTCTTACTACTTATATTTTTATTATACTTAAGTTTGCTCAGTTACGTGGCTTATTTTCTTTAGAGTTTGTTAGCCATATCTAAAGTTCGTCCATGCGGTACAAACTTAGAACAGATTGGACCATTAGTATGTACTGTATAAAGTTCTTTATTCGTTCTTTATCTAGGTAAATTAAGTGTGGGTTTTCTTAAGATGGGAAATAATTCAATGACTTCGAAAAAAATAACTTGTATAAGTTACTTTTTAAACCTATAAAAATAAACATTATAATTATCGACCGCATCGTCGCTTTCCATCAGGTAAGCTTAGCAGTCAAGCGCGATCCTATCAAAAAAAATTTAAAACTGGGCAAGTGCGAGTTGGACTCGCACACTGAGGGTTCCATGCAAACTAAAATTTCCAAATGGAGTCTCGAAGATTTTTCCGAATAGCAATTTTTCTGTGACTTAGGTAACCACAAATTTACTGTTTTCAATTTTTTTTCAGGATTCTGGGTCAACGGGAAGTACCCTATGAATTTCGATCTTTGAAAGTATAATATACGTTTTTTGCGACATAAACGGCCGTATAATTTTTTTTATACGTTAATTTAGAAGTTTCATTTTTTCACAGCGTGAAAGGACCGCAGACTTGAGTATATGACTTTAATTTCAACTCGATACCTCTACGTATTCTCGAGATAAACGGTCTTGACAGACAAACAGATGGACGGACAACAAAGTGATCCAATAAGGGTTCCGTTTTTTCCTTTTGAGATACGGAACCCTAAAAATAATATATTAACATTTAGGCACATACAATAAATACTTATAATAAATCTTTCTCAAATCAAATTCAAACTTTACTTTCAATATCGACCAAGGCAAAGTTAACACAAACGCATTCAAATCTAACGTAAATTATTCAAAGTACAGTCGGTGACACAGGTGTAGCATTAGTTTAGCACATTGTTGCGCCAACAATTGAAACTTTGGTTACTGTTTCTGTTGCTAGCATTGTGTGGCGTACTGTACTGTGTGATGTAATAACACTGGGATTATTGAAACTTTCATAAGTTTATTAGGAGAAGGAAAAGTAAAGTTTTCATGAGGTTAAGCTCCTCATGCCTCGGTCAGTTAAGGGATGGGTGACCATTGTTCAACCGCAGCTATCATTTGTGGATCTCATCATCTTTATTTCACTGACTGGCCTGTTGGTCTAGTGGTTAGTAGCCCTGACTGCTATGCTTGAGGTTGTGGGTTCGATTCCCACCCAGGACAAATGTTTGTGTGATGAGTATAAGCATTTGTTCTGTGCCTGGGTGTAATTTATCTATAATATGTATGTATAGAAATATATAAGTATGTTTATCAGTTGTTTAGTACTCATAACACAAGCTCTGCTTAGCTTGAGACTAGACGGCGTTGTGTGATAGTTGTGGAATGTAATCATTATTTCAGCCGAAAGACGTTTACTGTTGGACAAAGGCCTCCCCCAAGTGTTGCCACAATAATCCGCCCTGTACGTCTCGCATCCATCGGATTCCCGCAACCTTTACCAGGTCATCGGTCCACCTTGTAGGAGGTCTTCCAATGTTGCGTCTTCCGGTGCGCAGTCGCCACTCCAGAACCTTTCGGCCCAAACGGCCTCTATTCTGCGAGCAATATGGGCCCATTGCCAGTTTAGTTTGGCGATTCTTTGTGTATCTTCCATTCATAATTGCTATAGTCAGACACCCATTAACAGTCTGCCACCTTTTCTTACTAAAAAGTATGGTTTAACACAATAATAGTTTTTTTTTTAATTTGAAAACTCTCCAATATTAACAATAAATAATAAATATAAGAGCAGAGCTGGTCCAGGGGTTTAAACTCAGCCATTACTGTGTAATTTATTTCATCAGCACTGCTCTCAAAAACGGTGAAGAAAATCATTGTAAGGAAACCGGCAAGTCCTAGAACCAAAAAATCCAAGACATGTGACATCCACCAACCCGCACTGAGTCTGCGTGGTGGATTACGAACCATTCCCTCTCCTAGAGAAAAGACCTGAGTCCTAGCAGTAGGAACACTATAAGGCTGCTTTATCATCTTCCTGCCCTAGTCTTGTTTTATTTGGGGTCGGCGCAACACGTTTTTTTCTTCCATTCTGTCCTGTAACTCGTCACGCTATCACTAACTCCCTTTTCTTTCATATCGCTTCTCACACAATCCATCCATCTTTTCTTTGGCCTTTAACGCTGCTTGATTGTGCGAAAATATTAAAGTGAAAATAGTAAAATTTCTTCGCAAACGCAGGCTGACATTATGACTCCATCAAAAGATAAATTGCCTTCAAAACTCTGTCAAATATCAAGCCATCATAATCAAACCAAAGCACTATAACAATAGAATTCCTCGAACCAATTTCTAAACTCCACAGACTTATAAACGGCTAGACAATACGGAGTGTCCGGGACCCGAGGACATTCAACAATTAAAAGGGCCTTCAATGGGCTGGCGTGGTTCTGGCGTCGACAAATTAACCAGCCGGGGAAGGAAGCCATTTTTTTTTAGTTTTACTCTATTTTCTGCAGGTACAGGACAATTTATCTGTTTAATTTATTGTCCACGATTGAAAAATTGGATTAAATTCTGTGTTATCTGGCCGTGGATGGTTAGGGGTATATCTTCGTCAGTAGTTTTAGGGTGTTATTTATACGATGGTTTAAAAGCGTAGAATTATGGTTTTGTTAAATTTATGTTTCATTTTTTGTTTTTAATAATTTATTGCTTTAATAAAACCATGTCTTGCTGGATACTGACTGCCAGTAAATTATCTCAGTGAGTTATTGTACATTTATATTCGTGAAAAAATCACAAAACTTTTTGATTTTATTTCTTGACTGTGTGTGGGATCAGTATTAGTAGTATACAGTATCAAATTAATTGATCAATATTTCTTGAAAAAAAAAACAGGTTAGTCGGTCGATAATCATTTTACACCATTTATTTCTAGTATATAAACACGAAAAGATAAAGGAAGCACTGTTACTGCTGAGTCGAAGTTGATACCCGTTAATGGTGGGCACATCCCAAGATATATTAATGGTCAATGTTACACATAAAAAAAAAATAACACCTCCACTTTATCCATTTGTCAGGCATGTTATAATAAATTGCTTGATGACTATATAAATGACTGATTTTGTTTTATTTCGACTGCAAATATACTGGAACAATAGTGTTATGTATAATAATAGTACAGTGCACTATATTTTCATATCCCATCTTACAAGTTCAATCTGTTACTATTTAAAAAGTATTATACTGTTAAAGAATATTTAGAAGACAAGTCAATAGAACCTGTAATTTGCAAGTTAGATTAATTGACGATACTGACTGTGAATATATTTGCACGCTATGTTATGGCAGGATATGCTGAAACAAATTTTACTGTAACACCTTATGTACCATATTCTAGCAAATAAATGATTTGATTTGAACAAAAAACCACAGTAAAATAAACAAAACACAATTTCCTCCAAAAACCCTGACGAACTCCAAAATTCATCTCAACTAAAAACCATTTCAGCTCGAAGTCCCATCGCACAGAACTATCAATCTATTAGACGTTCTACTTAATTAAAGGCTTGTACTATGAACTTGCAATCTCACCGAGGTCCCATTAGCCGAAGGATTTTCGGCAAAAAAACGTAAATTGTTACTTCGTTTTCGATGCCCAATGAAGTTTAGAGATTGCTCTGTTTTTCGTTCGTGACTCGCTGTTTTAGGAAAAGGGGTAATATTGGAGATTTTCGTGCTTAATTTGTGTTTAGTTTGTATTACTAGTGAATGCCTGTGGTTTGTGGAGAGCAGTAGTGGCCAAGTGGAGGAAAACATCGCGAGGCAACCAGCATGTCCTAAAACCAAAAATTCGAAGACATGTGACATCCACCAACCCGCACTGGGCCTGCGTAGGGGTTTACAGCCCATTTCCTCTCTTAGAGAGGAGGCATGACTCCCAGCAGTAGGATCATTAAAAGGCTGATTATATTATACTATATGCTATGCCTGTGGTTTTACTTGCGATGTATGTTATCATCACCTCTCTAACATTTTCCCAACTAGCTTAGAGTCGGCTTTCATTAACTGGATGCAACTGAGTATTATGTTTGACATAGAACAACTGCCTATCAGAGTTCTACAACCTAGATACTGGGCAGCATGATACTTTTTGGTAGATTGATGGCAAAGATCTAGGAATGACTACCGGTACAATCTTTATGTGCTAAACGCCATCGAACGACCTTGGCAGAATTATTCCAGTATACACCCCCAGAAATGAAACAAAAAGGAAAAAATAAATTACGGATAGGGTTTGACATGTTTTAATAACACCAATTAGGTACCAGCCCCCCTAGCCAAGTTGCTAATCTGCAATCGT
Organism: Mythimna albipuncta; assembly: GCA_929112965.1. Taxonomy (NCBI): domain Eukaryota; kingdom Metazoa; phylum Arthropoda; class Insecta; order Lepidoptera; family Noctuidae; genus Mythimna; species Mythimna albipuncta. The sequence goes on from OV815984.1 coordinate 1,116,809, forward strand.
TAACGTTTGTATTCAGCTTCAAATGTACGGGAATGACGTCATCTCAACGCTTAGTCACGTGGTCAGAAAAAAAAAGAATTGGCGGCGCGGCCAACTCGAAGCGTTCGGCGCAAGCGAAACGGTTGTAACTTGGCTAAGGGGGCAGCTCATAGAGATAATTTGCAAATTATCTATAAAACAATATTTCTAACAGCTCCCCTCTCTTTGCCCACAGAGTAACAATATCCTACTTAAAGAACACGACGTACGCTGAACTGGTGATCAACGACGTGAAGCCAGAAGACGAGGGGGTCTACCGCTGCGAGATCACCTACCTTCAAGTCGGAGAAGACTGCAACACTGTGCAGATCACGGATTTTCATACTTACAGTAAGTACCTAGAATAAGTACATTAGTAGGGTTATATTTAGATAGATAGATAGATAGTGAAACTATTTGTTTGTTACAACTAGTGTTGGGATTTTATCCGATTAAATACTCAAAATGAATAAATACTCAATAAAAACTCGTTTTTAATCGAGTATTTATTAAGTATTTATTCATTTTGAGTATTTAATCGGATAAAATCCCAACACTAGTTAGAACACAAAATATACACGAAAGCACAAATTAATTATAAAAACTAAACACCAATTACGTAGACTGTTCGCGGAGGCTCAAAAAAAGGCTATAGTACTTTAAAATACTTTATTTTAAATAAAGAAATTACAATTAATTTTAGTGAAACCTATTCGATGCTAGAATATGGAATGACCAAAAACTTAAAAAAAATAACTTATAGCTAATATGCGGTTTTGCGTCGGCGGCTCGTGGCTGACCCAAGTGTCGACGATGTAGTTTTCATGTGTCCGACGTCAATCGAATGAATTACTGGGTCCGCGATATTCATTAGAGATCCATATGTAAAACACCGACCTATATAAATACAAACAACATCAACAAAGAGAAAAACTAAATACAAAGATGAGAGCCATAGTGTTACACCAAATGGGAGTTCAGCTCAGTATATGTCAGGAAAATGTACCTGACGCCGATTTTCTGCTGGTTCCTTGCTGTAACATCCGGGCGACCAGCTGGTATTGTATGGATATGTAAGTACGTAATATTCTTTTACCTCAGATCTTCCAAACCAATGAACGGATTTATGTAATTAAGATATCGTTAGATTTTTCTTGATGACCCAAGTGTTGTTAGATCAGTGATGTTAAAAAAACAACATAACGACTGTGAGACGCTACTTTAGAGTAAAAAGAAAAAAATCTAGAATGAAATCTAGATTTTTAAATTATAAAACTAAATGCCAATCAAAGCTGAACTTATTAGTTTTTCCGTTTCTCGCTAACCATTTTCCGTTCTTCCATTTTCCCAATTCCGGCAGACAGTAAGTTACTTCAAATACTAAGTGTTCGCTAGTGCCGCGCGAGGTAACTAAGTGGGCGACATATCGCGCTCATAAGTTGTGTCAACATGACAGCCAATCAGACGGGCGGATGGTTGACTAGTGAGGGGACTGTGTCGATGTTTGTTGTTCGGAATGCAGTGTAAATATCGACAGTTGTAGTTTTTTAACAATTTAGAAATCAGTCGAAACAACTTTTCTATTTTATTTTTATTACTTCTAAGGGCTATATTTCACCGGAATACCATAGCGGCTCAACCAGTCGTTCCAACGTGGCGGCTTGACTAGCGGCCAAGTGAGTGAGCCTCCATACAGCTCTATCATAATTAGTGACCAGTAATATTCTGCTGGCATTCGAACTGGTTTCGCCGCCAAGTTGGTTGCGCAAAGACACCAGGTGAGTAACTCATGAAGAGCTGTATACATTTTGTTGCTAGCGGCGACTGGTTTCACAGCGATGGTGCCTCGGTAAAATATAGCCCTAACAGAAGAATTCGTCAAAAAAAATGAAAGATAGAGAGATCTTTGCATAGCTGTAGGACAGTATGGGTTAAGTGGATATTTTTTCATTATAACATACTATCTCGTATGAGCGGCTTCGCTCGTATAATATTGGGAAATTACCCTAAAGAAATATAATCCCGGGATAAAAAGGATTCTAGGTACTATTCCAAAATATGGCCTATCATGTATACAAAGTTTTGGTAGTAGAAAATCATTCCAAGGAAACAAATTCCCAGGATAAAAATATGATCTGTTCTGAAATATGGTCATCTATACGTGTACCAAGTCTCATTGAGTTCAACCGTCCGAGCGTTAAGAAGTAACCAATACAGAAACATTCAACTTTATAATATTACTAGCTTTTGCACGCGGCTTCGTCCACGTAGATAAAATATAGCTAGCTATGTCACTCAGGAATAAAGCAGCTTTCTGTCGGTGAAAAAATTTTAGCAATCCGACCAGTACTTTCAGAGATTACCTTCTACAAACAAAAAAAAAAAAAACTTTACCTCTTTATTATATTAGTGTAGATTATTTAAAAATAATTCAAAGAAAATCATGCTCAAGTTATATTTAGTCGTTGAATGGCAAATTGTTGATATTATAGCAACCGCCATTCAATTCACTTACCAAGAAAAGGTTAGTTATTTTTCAAATTGGGTGTCATAACATTAACAAGTCTCGAACATGCAAACTTATCACGCAAGAGGAGGGATGGCCACGAAACCTTTTACAATGTAACAAGTAATAAATCTAACAACTTGATAAATATCAGAAGGGTTGAATTCGGATCTTTTGTTGATCCATGTCGGAAGTCTTTTTGTCAGGTTGTCAGATAAAAACCCAAAAAGTTATCTGATTCTAATTTGTTTTGATTACGGAACCTTTTTTATTATTATTTTTAAACAAACTTTTGAAGAAAGAAAACATTTTTCTCAGCTTATGGAATGTTTTTGCATATTTTTACAGTTTTGTTTGTGTCTTGCTTTATTTATTCGACTGGCCTGTTGGTCTAGTGGTTAGTGGCCCTGACTGCTATGCCGCAGGTCGTGGGTTCGATTCCCACCCAGGACAAATGTTTATGTAATGAAGAATATAAAAAATGAGCAAGATAAATTTTGTTCTGTGTCTGTATGTAATTTCTCTATAATATGTGTTTAGAAATATATAAGTATGTTTATCAGTTGTCTAGTACTCATAACACAAGCTCTGCTTAGCTTGGGACTAGACGGCGTCGTGTGATAGTTGTGGAATATTATATTATATATATTATTATATTTTTAACTACTAATTTATGTTTTTAACTCAAAACTTAACATTGATAATTAAATATCTGAGAATATTATTGCAAATAACGTAAATTAAAGTATGTAATATTGATTAAGCAGATAAAGCTTCAGAATCATTAGGGAACAAAATGTTCCCCAACTTGACGAGCAACGCTCAATCAACATGTCGCTGCAACGTTGCCCAGTGTCTCGCAACTTGCCCCCAATAATTATTTCACAACGCTTTCACCTGACGCGGAACATATTGATTATTGGTAGACAATTTAACAGCGTTGCAAGTCATGTTGGGGGATAATTTGTCCCCTAATATATCTGAGGATTTAAATTGATCAAGACCACTCCAAGAAAGCAAAAGTATTATTTAATTACTCTTCATTATTTGGAGCACGAAATAAAACATTTGAGAGCAGTGTTGCAATAAACGTAAATTAAAATAAATAACGTCTCCAAACTTTGATAATGGTGTCCATTTCGGCAATTGAAAACTTTGTTTAATTCTTATTAATTGATTAATGTGCCCGCAATCAATTTTTATTACGGTTTGTAAACAAACAATAATTATTAACTTGGATAATTAATTGATAAATTGAGTTCAAACCTCACCCTATGTGGGGTGGGGGAGTAAATGCGATAGCATGATAAAGACAAATGCATTATAAATACTAATATTATGGATTAAGTTCAGTAAAATAGCTTAGCAACAAAAAAAAATACCTTAGCTATAAAATTACTATTTCTCTGACTTTCTCATAGAACACCAAACTTTCATATTTTAATATCATCTTCCATTGAAAAGAAATGGTCATTAATATTATTAGTCGCAATCCTGAACTAATATTGTAAAGAGATTTATTTTCTTATTATTATTATTATTTTCTAGTTTTTCAGTTATAAGAAGGTAATCTCTAGAATTTCAAATTTTAATAAAAAGCTAAGCGATCACTGAGTGTAATAAGCAATTAATTGATAGACTTTTTCTTACTTTATAGACGGAAACAAATCCGTAGGAAAAACCTAATTAAAATGACATCACCCCTATAATTTTATTAAAGTAGTTTTCACATTTGCCCTGTTTTACTACAAGTCTCATACAATTGAGCGCAACTCATTGCTACTAACAGAACAAAAAAGCCAGACACTCAAAATAAATCGATAAGATACAAAAAGCAAACAAAAAAAAAAACTATCGACACCCCCCATCCCTAGCAGCGTTAGGTTCTCTAGGATATTGCGTTTGTCCCGCCTCGGGCTACTCGATTCACTAAGGTGCCACATACTACGTCTCTGTCTAACACACGCTACCTACAATACTGCGTCCCTTTCCGCCCTAACAGCATCCATCTTTTCTATGAAACAAATGGAAGTACGATATTTTATTTGATACTTTACTGTTGGTGATAGGTTTTTCCTAAGATTACGGGATATTTTCTCTTTCGTTATTTATGGAGAGGTATTGTTTCCTGCAAAATAAAGACTGTGCCGGAAATTAGGTAAGTGGACACTCTCGCAATGTGTGTACAAGGGTCGTTTCTACGAAAACGTTACGGTTGGAATACACTGAGACGTGACGCGACGCTGTTCAAAGAGACATTACGCATGCTTAATAGAAAAAAAAGTACTGCAAAAAAGAAGGTTCACATTTTTTTTTGTGTTAGTTTCTTAAAAAAACATGATTTAATTATAAGGTAATAAACTAGTGCGCCTCACCATCAACGATCGCATCATAACTTACCATCAAATGAGATCATAGTCAATCACTAGTTTATATCAATAAAAATAAATAAGTTGAAATTATTATTATTAGCTATCCGCTTCAAGTGAAATGCCCCATATGTCTTGGTGTGGGCTGGGGCTGCGCTTAAACGGCTCCTGCCCAACCAACGCGGAGATCGTTCGTTCCATGGCCCTCTACGGGGCGCCGGTGTGGGCGCCGTCGCTGAAAAAGCAACCGGCGGCCATGCTGAACGCCTGCCAGAGGGTCATGGCAATAAGGATGGTGCGGGGATACTGCACGGTCTCCCGCGAAGCGGCGAGCCTTCTGGCTGGCCTACCACCGTGTGATCTGGAGGCAACAGTCCTTGCACACATGCACGATATGCGCGTGGAGATGCAACGCCGGGGTAAAAGTCCGCTGCCGCGACAGGTCACGGCATGGCGGACAAAGCTCCGGTGGGATCTCATGGTGAAATGGCGTCAACGATTATCGCAACCCAGTGCTGAGCACGCCACAATCATGGCGGTAAGTCCCCTCTTTGAGGCGTGGCTGGAAAGACCTCACGGCGTCCTTACCTTCCGCATGACGCAGGTACTCACCGGACATGGTTCGTTCAGGAGTTTCCTGCACTCGATTCATGCGGAAGTGACACCCAGGTTTCGCCACTTTGTGGAACGCCCGGAGGACACAGTGGAGCACACGGTCGAGGTGTCCCTGCTTGGGCGGAGCATCGCCGTGCCCTCGTGGGGGCGATCGGCGGCGGAGATCGAGGGCGGGGGATGTCAATCCATGACTTTTTCCCTACATAAAAAAAAAAATATATGTCTTGGTGTCAACTCACCCTAAGACAAAAAAAAAACGATTCTTCGAAAGCAAAATAGGATAAAAATTGGTTCCACGAGTAGAAAATTACATAATTATTGTAGGTCACACGTGCCTAGGAAACCAGTGTAAATTGGCCTGGTATTTTGTACTATAATAGGATAACTCAAGGTTAAATAATTACTGTGACGTACATCCAATCACATATTGAATGTATGTCTGGCAATGGGTAGCTTGCTATCCAACCGTCCGGTATCTGTCCGGACCGAGCCCAAGTCGTCGATGGCGCGCACTGTTCCCGCGCGCCTCAAGGAGCCTACTGGGGCCAAAGTTATCCGAAAGGGTAGCTGGGCCCCGGTACGAAAGGCACGAAGGAACGGGGTGGGCTTTTAGTCAGTAAGAGTCTGACACTATCTCCGCTCCGCCCAAGAGCGGGGTTGTCATTGAATGATTTTACCCACCATAAAAAAAACTTTTTGAGTTTTCTTTTTAAGGTGTACCAAAAACTACAGCGCGCTAAAGTAAAGACTGTATGCAAAACACAGGAACAGCTCGTGTTGACTGAATGAAAACAAAATATCGTCCATTCTCCCCTAGCTATGTTAACATCAAACCAACGTATTTGCTAACAAATAGCTTGGTTTCTGTTGATTTTCCGGCACATCTTGTATTTGGGCACAAAGGATGAAGTTTTCGTTCGATGTTAAAAATTTTGGCAGTATCATTTAAACATCTTTCTAACAAAATTTAATCTAGTCGCCTTTTAACTCAATCAATCGTTTCCATATATTTATAAGATATTGACAATCAATATCACTAATGAAATAAATAATAAAATAATAAAATAATAAAATCGTTTATTTATAAATGAAATGTCATTCTGTCGATAAGTTTTGTGTTTTATGATAATATGTACATGACATTCTACCAATCATGTCAATTATTAAATACAGCCAATCAGTCCAATCAATCAGTTCAATCAGTCAATTCAAACAATTGTGGTCAGATTTCTGCCTAAAGTATTAATTATTAATTACTATTATTATTATGGAAGATTTTTCTGAAGAAACTGGGTACTTTCCACAACCTAGATTCTTCATATTTTCTTCATATTCGGTAAAGGTCACATGAAATCTTATTTGAGTGATCTCACATTTGGAAGCAAACACATTTGTTTTAAAAACAAGTCATCGCGTAAATCGATAAACTGTTTCGAATTCTGAAGAAATTCTAGTATAATTATAATCGATCGTCTCGTTTGAATAATTCTTTACTTTCACGCAGGCAACCCCGCAAACAGAAGCTAGTATTCAATAAACCAATAAAGTTGAAGCCGTGAAAGGCTTTTTAGTTTATTGCCATACCAAATTTGCATAGAAATACGATTTCAGATTCTGATCACTATTGTTGATTTTAATTAAAAAAATAATTACAAATAGAGTCTGAGTTAGCGACCCGACGATATATTGCTAAGTACGCCTCTTTTGTAACTACCCTAAAAGTCACGGGTTTGATGTACTTTTAAATCATTTTTAGGGTTCCGTATCTCAAAAGGAAAATACAGAGCCCTTATAGGATCACTTTGTTGTCCGTCCGTCCGTCTGTCGGTCTGTCTGTCAAGACCCTTCGACTGGCCTGTTGGTCTAGTGGTTAGTGACCCTGACTGCTATGCCGGAGGTCGTGGGTTCGATTCCCACCCAGGACAAATGTTTGTATGATGAGCATAATCATTTGTTCTGTGTCTGGGTGTAATTTATCTATAATATGTATGTATTTAGAAATATATAAGTATGTTTATCAGTTGTCTAGTACCCATAACACAAGCTCTGCTTAGCTTGGGACTGGACGGCGTTGTGTGATAGTTGTGGAATATTATTATTATTATTATTACCCTTTATCTCGAGAACGCACGGAGGTATCGAGTTAAAATTAAAACGAAATATTCAAGTCTGCGAACCCTTGAAGCTGTGAAAAGAACTGACTTCTAAGATAACGAAAATAAAGATACGGCCGTTTATATCACAAAAAACGTGTATTTCGACACTCTCAAGGGAATCAAAATTCAAAGAGTATACTTTCCGTTGGCCTAGAATCCTGAAATTTGGCGTGAAGGTGTTGTATAGGAAAAATCTGTTTTATAGTAACGTCACAAACAAAAAAGAATGCGATACGGAAAAATCGTCGAACTCAATGCGTGTGTTCTAAAATTATGTTTACCAGGTGGCAGCACTGAGCCGTAAGGTCCAGGCACCTGTCAAAACGCTTATATTAAAGACGTTAGTTAGACATTAACGTCAACGTCTAACGTCAGACGTCAATGGAAAAGACCTGACGGATGGGTGGCGCCAACTGGTGGTGTGATTTTTTCTGAACACCCTCATTCGGAAATTGAACTATTTACATAAGTAAGTTTGTACGGAACCCTCAGGACGCGAGTCCGACTCGTACTTGACCAGTTTTTTTTGTTCTATTGCAGCTTTAAGCAAAATGAAGGCAGCTAAAGACAAGCGTGACGCGACAATGATCGATGCGACCACCATTTTCCATAGAAATTGTTCAATGTACATTTTATCCGTACAGCAATTTTTTTTATCGATGTCACATTGTCTGTTAGCACCTGTCAACGCAGGTCTTATGAGTATCCTGTACCTTACTTGTACTCTAGTGAAAGAAAGGATATTTTTTGTACGAAATATTATTTTTCAAGTTTCGTATCAAGTTGTCTAAAAATAAAATCCTCATAGGATCACTTTGCTGTCCGTCTGTCTGTCTATCTGCCTGTCCGAGTGTCAAGAACCTTTCTCTCAGGAGGTATAAAGCTAAAATTAATGTCAAAAAATCAGGTCTACTAGCCCAAGCAACAGAAAAAAATCAAACTTCTAAGTCAAGTAAAGATAAGATCGTTTGTGGTGCGTTTAGGTGTATATTTTGAAAACTAGCTAGTAAATAAAATTCTATTGGATATTTTCTTTTCACTTTGAGTACTAAAATTTCGTCAAAGTATTTATAGCTCAAGTACAGGGAAAAATCCGAAAACTAAATTTTTTGTTATGTCACAAAAAAGTTCTTTTATGCGGTTCAGAAAAATCTTTGAGAACCTATTCGGGAATTGAACTACGTACATTGGTACCTACGTTTGTACGGAATCTTCAGTTCGCGAATTTGACTCGCACTTGCCCGGTTTTTTTTTCAATAAATAGCAGTTATTTTCCACGATCTAAAAGAGTCTAAAAGTACAAAGAATATTTTTCGTGTAAAATCCATTTCTAAAAGTCAGTCTATTCAATTCTCTATTTTACTTAGATTTTATTTTTCTATTCAAATAAAGTAATTCTTATTTTCTGATATCCCCTTAAGGGTTGGAGCTACTTTAAGTTACGTTAGTAGCAAACTTAACCCTACACTGTCTCCTTTTTAATTCGAAGCGTAACACTCAAACGCCTCTGGGTATATTAGGAATACCAAAGAGGGCGAGATGGGTCGAAAACCCGGCGGCTGTTTGGTAAAATCTTTGAAATCGTAGCGTTAATTTTGTGTCATGGTATTAAATGCCTCCGAAACACTTATTTATACTTCTAAGTAACATGGCTGTGTTCTGAAAGGTGCACTTTAACTTGTGTTACTTTAATCCTTTTTACCTTTTTTTGGTAGGTGGGCAAATCATCCAATGACATCTTCCGCGCTCTTGGGCCTCAGGCTTCAGACTTTTACAGACTAAAATTCACTCCTATTCCTTCTTTGCCTTCGCCCAAGGGTCGTGTTTTCCTTTCAGAACCCTTGGCCCCAGTAGGTTTCGATCCTGCTGGGCCCCTACGATTTGCTGCCATCTCCTTGAGTCGCGCGTGGAACAGTAAGCGCCGTCGACGACTTAGGCTCTGTCTGGACGGTTATCGGACGGTCAGACGGCCGTATACCCATTGCATGCCATCCGCAAGCCCGTGCCTACGGTGGCCGGAAATCGGGATTGGGATCCCGGCGGCTCGCGCGCGAGGGCTGCTCCCTCGGGTGTGCATGTGCGACGTCCTCCTTTACAATCCTTATAGCTTGGCTCATAATTTATTTTAGACTTTGACCATAACCTCAGGTAAAAGTCACGATAGAGCTCGCTAGTTTACAAGTGACGTATGCATTAATGACTGAGATAACCCGGTTATAACTCTCAGGGATTACAGATTCCGGTAGGAAGAACGGAATGTCCACCATGTGCCGATGGTGCGTTTCTGTAGGTTACGCTTCTAGTGAGGAGGTGAGCTTTAAGGAATTAAGCATAGCATAGTCGGCCTTATAATGTTCCCACTGTTGGGACTCAGGCTTACTCTCTAGGAGAGCGAATGGGCCATATGTTCTCCACCACGCCACCGCGCCGATCGATTGCGGGTTGGTGAATGTCACATGACTTCAGATTTTTGGGTCTAGGACATGCCGGTTTCTTCAGGATGTTTTCCTTCACCGTTGTGAGAGCAGTGGTGATGAAACAAATTACACGAAATAATGCGCGACCATCTGTTCTGCGAACAACGTGCCCTGCGCATTACCACTTAAGTTTGGCGATTCTTCGAGCTATGTCGGTAACCTTGGATCTCCTGCGGATATCTTCATTTCTGATGAGATCACGCAAGGAAACTTCGGAGTTTCCGAAAGAAAGGGAAAGAAAGCCTATCAATCACCCTTTGGGTGACTGGGGCCAAGGGAAGTCTGAAAGGAAACCCCGTGGTCCTGGTACGCAAAACAAAGAAAGAACGTAGAAGTTGGTTTTAGTCAGTAAAAGTCTGCCGCGCCCTTCAGCTCTACTCTAGAGCTAAAAAAGACATTGGACAATTTCTCACTAAAAACAAACCTTGAGTTCTTTTACGCTGCCCGACCACGTCAGACTTTATGTAGGACAGATAATCGGGCCGATGTTGTATATTTGTAAAATTGTTCTGTTTTCTGACCGACTTTTTGTAGGACGTGTACTATTGCTGTGATATATACTGTCCCTTAAGACACAGAATAACCTTAAGGTTTAAGGGACAGAGTTTAATTTATAGTGTACAGATTTCTGGAGCCTTTAGATGTTTTGTAATTTTTTCTATTTCTTGTAGGAAAACCTGTCACATAGATATAAGTTTCTGTAAATTTTGGGAAATAAAGATATTTATTATTATTATTATATATTATTGCTATCAGTGTGTTCTATTTTTCTCCTACAAAAAATCGGTCACCGATTATCGGACGTGGTCGGCCAGCCTTAAAAGGTACTTCAGCCCCTAGAATATCAACCGAAACGTGAAATCTAATAAATTATACAGAACTTAAACTAATAGTGGTTAGATTAAATGAAATGGAAATTTTCAACATTTTTTTTTTGTTTTTCAAGTCTAGATGTTTTATCTTGAAAGACGTGATTTATTTTATTAAGGTTTTGTTTTTTAATTAAGGTTTTGTTCTTTGAACAATTATTTTGTTAATTATAAATTATTAGGATTGTTTGATTCGGCTCATTTCTAAGAACTGCCGAGTGAGATCGGTAGAAAATTTTAATTCTGTTTAATAATATTAGTTATTCAAAAGATTTCCAGAGAATTGTAAGGTTACCCGTTTCTACGAATATTTTACTAATCTTTACAGATGTTTTTTTTTTTGAGTTGGGAATAATGTATTGTTTTACTTTCATTAATTAAGGAAAATCTAAATTAAAAAAAAAAAAACAACCGATAGAATGAGGAAAGACTGGGATTACAGACGTAGGAAAAAAAATTGCCAGGCTGAAAAGGGGTTGGGTGAGACACATCATTGACTGGCCTCTTGGTCTAGTGGTTACTGGCCCTGACTGCTATGTCGGAGGTCGTGGGTTCAACTCCCACCTAGGACAAATGTTTGTGTGATGAGCGAATCATTTGTTCTGTGTCTGGGAGTAATTCATCTATAATATGTATGTATGTATTTAGAAATATATATGTATGTTTAACAATTGTCTAGTACTCATAACACAAGCTCTGCTTAGCTTGAGATTAGACGGCGTTGTGTGATAGTTGTGAGTCTCCACAAAATGGGTACCTGAAGACGGACGACGCCTCCTAAGTTGGTTTGGGAAGAGGTGGTGAGGCGATCTTAACTCCTACCACAAGGGAAGAATACTTGGAAGAAGTTGGGAGGAGGCTTTTGCCTAGAAGTGGGAAGGTATAGGCTATATAAAAAAATAAAGCCCAAACAGACAAATTGTACAACTTAATCGGAATCATTTACCAAATCAACATCATCGTAAATATTTAAATAATGAATCCGTATTTTAACATAGTAATCTGTGTTTAAACAGCAGCTCTTTATAATTTATTAGCATCCAATGTATTTATATTTTAATTAAATAAACAACCCAGTTATATAACGAAAACCAAACAAACAAAAACCAAAATTGATTAAAAACAAAACAACGCTTAAATACATATTTAAAATTACGCCAAAATATTTTCTTAAACCATTTTCAATTAAGGCATTTATTAACACGTCGGGCACATTATAAACACATGGCAAGCCCAAGAACCTTAAAGATAAATCATCAATTTATAATACGGGGCAATTTCGTAAAATTTCGTCGAAAGGGTACTAAAATCGTATAAATATCAACCTGCAGAGAATGGCCTGAAACGGCGTCGCTTTTATTGTGAAAAGGATTAGCACGGGTCGAATCGACCCCCAGTAGTTTGAAGTGTGACATAAACAATGGAGGGTTATAATAAAATTCAGCATAGGTGGCGTCACGGATCGAGAATCTATAGAAGTGGCTTTAGGTGTGAACATTTACCTACTGAAATAGTACCGTATGGTTTTGGAGAGAACGCAGCAACACTGCGAGCGAGCGAGGTGTTTTGAAAACTGTAGTTTCATACACGAGAGCGTTTTTCATTGCAGTTTTTTCACTTGCATCAATGTATTATTTGGCAGTATTTACCCTAACAAGTTCCTTCATTAAAAGGTTTTTATAGCTTTTTTTTTCATGAGAAATCACTAAAAAAAAAAATTACTCAAAAGAAAAAATATATTTCGGACGAACATAGAACCTCTTTCTTTTTGAAGACAGTTAAAAAGAGACGTGTTATAATAATAAGTTTGACCGCTACGCGTATGTTTGTTTGTCTGTGGCACCTTAGCTCTTAAACTTTTTAAACGAAACATCATCAAAAAACTTCTCCCATTCTGGGTGGCGTGGAAAGGTGTGTCAGACTTTTACTGACTACTAAAATCCACATGTGTTCCCTCTGTATCTCTGCGAATATTCTTACAACGCTAGTCACTTCTAGTTATATCATTTTTATTCTGTGGTTGCGTCTGGTGTATATCAATTTTGTATACGACGGCTAAGGGTTTACATTTTCGTGTAAAAATTAGTGAATAAGGGTTATATCGTCGTAAAACACAGTGTGATGTGCTGACAGACATTTTAAAGTATAATGAGCCCGTCAATGTGCTCGCTTGACACATACCTAAGCATTTTTATAAGCACTTATTATGATTTAAATATTTAAGGGATAGTAATTTAGGGTTGACAACCTAAAATATGAGGGTTGTAATTGAGTCGGTATTTTTGGAGGTTCTTTAATGGAATTTATTAATATAAAGGCTTTATTATTTAGATACATGATATTAATATTATCATGGCGAATGTTTGTCAATGTGTGTATGATGGCTTAGAGTGAATATCTCGTAACTGTGAAATACGTAATTTTTCAGGAGGCACAAAAAACCAAATTATACTTTTACTAGCTTTTGCCCGCAGTTTCGCCCACGTACATAAAATATAGCCTATGATACACAAGAATAAAGCAGCTTTCTATCGATGAAAAAAATTTAACAATCGAACCAGTCCTTCCATAGATTACCTCTTACAAACAAAAAAATAAAAATACATACTTTATCTCTTTATTAAATTAGTGTAGATTATCATGTAATTTCATTGTGTTTCTACGTGTTTTATTCAAATATTTAAATCTATTGATTTATGTCAAACACTTGTTTTTATTTTTTTTCCTCAAGTTTTGACACTCCATCGCGAGGTGATCACACCAAACTGACTCGTGTAAGAACTTGTTCGTTCGTTCAACATCGTAGATGGCGCTATAAGTATCGAATTGTAAGATACAAGATTGTACGTTACGAGCTTTTCTTTTAGAAATACAATACCATTACCTAAAATTGCAAATTCGAGGTTTTCACTCTAAGCTCTCGGTACGTTGATTTCTTCTACACGCTCGAAGAGCTGAACTGATTTGGATGAAATTTGGCACATGAGTAGAACATATCCTGGAATAGACCATAATACTTTTTATCTTAGGAGTAACCCCCCTCCCCCCTTCCTTAAGATGATTTTCTACTACCACTCGGGCGAGCCGCTGCAGTAGCAACTTACACATAATCGCCAAACCATCACAAAAGATCAACCAATTTTCCTTTCACTTTTCACTCAACGGAGTCACTTTAAAACTTTCTCTTTCAGTGGAAACCATATTTACTTAAACACAATTCGTTCACCCAAACAAAAATTTCGGCACCGCAAAAAAGAAAAAAAAAGATACGAATATTTTTTCAAACAAAATTACCACTTGCTAAAAGATTGAGTCTGAATAAAAGCAAAAGAAACACGAAGCAAAAGAATGTTTGTTTTACCCACAAGTAATCCTTAAAGGGACATATTTTTAAAAGGAATAGCTGTTTTTAATCCTCGTCCTCTTTTGGCGCAAGTTTCTGACGCTGTTGCCATTCGACGAGATTTTTAGAACTCACGATCGTTTGGTTTTAAAACTTTATGCACTAATGAAACAATACACAAAGGCAGACTTAATGACTTAGGCATTTTCTATAAATGGACCTTTTTTTTATGGTGGGAAAAATCATGCATTGACATCCTCCGCCCTTGGGCGGAGCGGGAGATAGTGTCAGACTCTTACTGACTAAAAGACCCACCCCGTTCCTTCTAGCCTTCATACCGGGGCTCGAGCGGGCCTGTCGGATAACCTTAGATAGTGCAGAGACATAAGATGGCAGGTGCAACTTAATAGAAGACAATCACAAAAGATCAACTATCTGTTCTACGAACAATGTTCCCTACCCACTGCAACAACTTTGGCGATTCTTCAGACAATGTCAATAACTTTGGTTCTCTTGCCGATATCTCGATTTCTGATTTAAAGGTGGATCAGAAAGTTGTCATCCAGCATTCCAACCAAGGTCACCTTGGTTGTAGCTTGGTTTGTGTTTCAGCTACACGGCATTAAATTCGACAAATCAGTCACTGTGGTTGGGAAAACGCGACTCCCAACCACTGACGTCGAAGGTAATGGATTACAACTGCTGTCTACACGGATTGAAACTAGCAAGGTCACCTCTGCTGTGACGCTGGATTGCATCCGTCTGGTCCACATTTTAATCACATAAGAAAACACCTTGCACTGTTTTCTCCAATGCCCTTTGGTTGACTTTAAGCCTTTTGATGAGGTTCATTGTGAGCGACTCCCTAATCAGGGATATATAAGAAACTGCTCCAAGAATGTACTCCTAATATTATTAGATGAAATTGTGAAATGATCAGAGATTCCGTCAAAGTCTTCTGATTAACTTTGGCATTACTACGTAGCTGTCCTAACGATACGACAAAATCGTATCGTCCTCCCAAAAAGCACCCAACAGGTTTATTCAGAAAATATTGGTAGAAGCTGAAAGGTTCTGTGGTATTCGGCGCTGAATTAAACCCTCGCTGACTGCATACCAGGTAGACGGGTAGACATGCACATTCATCACTAACCTGCATGGTTCTAGTCGACTAACTTTATCTCCGGAAAGGTTTAAAAATACCTGAAAATGGTCTGGTAAAAACTTGTCATAGACTTTTTGTTTCACATAGGAACTGTTCATGTATTGCCCGTTTCTCTAGGACCATTTCATTTTTTTAGAGTGTGGGTAATCATCAAATAACTCCCCCGAGTGGAGTGAGAGGGTGTCACAGACTTTTACTGACTTTTTTTAGGTGGGAAAATCATCTAACGTCACATCCCTCTTTTTGGAGGAGCGAGAGGGTGCGTCAGACTTTTACTGGCTTAAAACTCACTCCTGTCTCTTCGTTGCCTTTTAAACCAGGACCGAGTTTTCCTTTCAGAAGCAAACCCTTGGCCGCAGTAGGCCTTAACCCTGCTGGGTCCCTACGGTTTGCTGACATCTCCTTCAGGCGCGCGTGGATCAGTAAGCGCCATCGACGACTTGTTACTGGACGGTCAGACGGCGAGCTATCCATTGGTCGTCGTCCGCAAGCCTGCACTTACGGTGGCCGGAAATTAGGACCAGGATCCTGGCGGCTGGAGCGTAAGATGAACCCTTTCGTGTTATCGTCTTTTTTATAACGCCAACTAAATATTCTTAGTCCAAGATCGAGCGACATGAGCTCAAAATTTTAGGGTACTCTGACCCGGACAGGTTAGATGAGAAGACTAAAGCAGGAACTCCGCTTCGCTCCCGCCTTAGTCTTTATATATTTTTTTTAACACCCATAAAGTGGCTTACATAGAAAATAACTAGTGACTAAGACAGTGTCATTCAGGCAGTCATTAATTGTGACTGTCTTAGTAATTTAGAAGGCGATGTAGATTTTAGAAGTAAATAACTCTTAAAAAATACCCCAGAAACGTGACAAGCATATTATCGCTGAACTAATTAACCTTAGGTACCAAAAATAAATTAACTAAATTAATCCCTAGATAACCGTGTTCCATGCCAAAACACTGGCAAAATTACAGTGAGTGTATATAACACTTTCATTAGGCGGTGAAATCAAAGGGTTTGCGAGCGTTTGATGTTGCCGCACGGCTTTGTTGCGTAGACAACGGGTACATGGTCTTATTGCGACCTTGGGTCTTATAATGAAGTCTCATTAAATAGGTAACAAACTTATCAACATGTTAATTGTTGTTTGATGTGATGTTAGTCCTAGGTTGGAACAATTATTGCCTTGTTCTAACATTCATTAGGTTAGGGTTTGTCGTCGTCAGTTTATTGAAATGTCTTGTGTCGCTTAAGAGGGCCCCTCCCAATCCGTCTTTCGTCAAAGTTAGTATGGTGTACTTGCTCGCTGTTTGTTGTTTCATCCAACACAATCTACACTTAATTATAAAGAGGTAAAGTTTAGGTTTTTTTATTTCTATCTCTTAAAGTACTGGTCCGTTTACAAACATTTTTTCACCGATAAAAAGCTGCTTTATTCTTGTATAATAAGCTATTTTATGTACGTAGGCAAAGCAACGGGAAAAAGCTCGTGTTTATAATAAAACTCTGCTTGCATTCGGTAACTCTGTTACTCGAATATGTCACGTAACATTGTCTAAAAAATACTTGTTTTTTGGTTCGTGGAAAAAAATCATTTAGAGTCTCGATTTTTGCAAGATTCTTATGTCTCTTATATGTATATTTTCTTTGCTTTTTTTTTAATTTTTGTGTACATAATGAAGGGCCAAAGTTAACACAAAATAGCAGATATTTTTCAATTGCTTTGCTTACTGTTTTGTTTTCAATAGACACTTAAACCTTATCTAGGGGAAAATGTCTACGAGCGCAAGAGCGGTATGATGGAAATGTATCACATTTTAGGCTCACTTATTCTCGTTGTCAATTCATTGAAATGTGTTACTCATACTGATGACTTAATAGAACCCATCGAAATGTATCAATTTTGAAAATCACATATATTTTAAAGGCGAAAGTTTATGAGTATGTGTTTGTTGATTTCGACAAAACTTGGCACACAGATAGATCATATCCTAGAATAGCACATATAGCATAGAAAAAAATTCGAGGAATATGTTTCCTTGAGAACAAAATCTACCATCACGCGGCTGAAGATGCTTGCAGCAAAGAAATGAGTCCAGTATTTCATTAAATATGGACACTTTTAGGGTTAAAATAAGCCAGTAACAAACAATTTTTCAAACTATTTCGTACAGCATTATAAATAAAAGGACTTATGGTCTAGTATACTCACAATTAAGTCGCCAAAAACGATACCCATATTTTATTGTCCGTCTAAACTTTACGACAAGCCAAACCAAATGCTAAACAAAGATTAGATGCACGTGTGAGCAGTGACTGAGGGATTGGCTTCCACTCTGTGGGTCACAGGTTCGACTGTAATCCCTCTCGGAACAAATATTTGCATCCCCCATACGCTACAGGTAGTTACTCTGAATTCAGTCAATTGTGCATTTGAGATTTGTATCTGGAAACGTTCCTGCAATACTGGATAGATTCCACGATTCATCTCGTTTTGCATAGCTATACGTTGTCGACATTCAAACTAAAATTAGAATAAGGCCAACTTGTTTCACTAAAGCGTTTCCCAGGTTACTGGGTTGTGGAGATTGAAAAGTTTAAATCTAGAAAGATATAAATAAACTTTGAGTGTCCATTTGAAATTTTTAAATATTCTTTGAATATAAATTAAAGTACCCGTTGACGCATTTTTTTTTTAATTTTCGATTCTGTCTGTTGTTTGTTTCGACATGGCTGGACCGATTTTGACGGAATTGCACTGGTAAGAAGTAAACCTGTGGACCTAAAACTTAAAGGGCAACTGAAAGACGCAGGTGAGATTTTCGTCAGGTATATTACAACTTGAAGTAGTTATAGCTAGAATTTTACACTTGATTTCATTTATACTAAAAACCATTGGCTTGAACAAACTAGAACGAGTAGAAATCCGGTAAAAACGCAATAAAATACAGCTTTAAGTTACAGCACAAGCATAAACCAAGCACCGATTGCTCATCACGCCAAAAACAAGACATATTATACGCAAAAACGAAACACACAACACTTTAGCCAACTGGGAAGAGGAAGGAAATGTCCTACATATCACGCTTGTGCGGAGAAAAATGCAGTTTTAGCCGCTCGATTTATTCTCCGTGTACGTTGTACATTGCCGGTTGGCTGTGCTCAGGAAACGTTTCGCCGGAACACGACCTACAATGGTTATGATACATTGTATTTCGCACGATAGAGCTAAAGTGATTCAGGGAGCCACGGGATGGATTTATGGCGGGTGCGAGCTGTTATTATTTTTCATTTTATTATTTATTTTTGGGTTGTTTTATAGGTTATTTGTGTTAAATATGCTATCGGCAGAAGGGCGATGAACGTATTTTTAGGGAATTTGTATAGTTAAATTTATTACCGGTAACCCGATTACCTAATAGAATGAACTAGTTTCACTTGGTTCAAACTACACATGAGCTCCAGGTGGCTCCTATTTTTGAAGATAGCGTCTCTCCGCGATTAGATATTTTTTCTTGCACATTGGCGGAATCCGAGAAGGCAAGGTAAGGTCCTCTATGTAACCTGTACTGGTTCTCCAAGGTGCTGCATGAGACTGACCATCGATTATAACAATTGCCGAAATGAAAGAAAATAAGATTGATGGCTATGAAACCCTTGTAAAATTGTCTAAACCGCAAACTAAGAAAGTTTGATACTTCATTTTTTCTGTTTATGTAGATTTCTTTATCCTGCAGTACCTACGGTAAATATAAATTCGATCATAGGAAGCCACGTTTTTAACGATGTTTTCTCGTCTATTTTTATGATGAACGATATTTTTATATTAAGGCAATAATTTTTGAATTTTATTTTGGTCCTGATATAATTTGAGTGGCGTGAAAATAAAATTTTATTATGTGTGAAATTGCGAACGTTATTCCAAAGAAATATGACTGAAAGTGAAATAGTCTATTTTATTTAGAAAGCCTTTTATTTTGAGAGTTCCAGTTATATCAAACAATACGGTAAGTTCTCGTATTGTTTAACAACTTAGATATATTATGCAGGTTTATTTTGGGAAGTATTTGGAGAGGAAAAGTGTTAGAGGTTTACTGACCAAAGCCCACCTGTGTTCTTTCCGTTGCCCTTCGAGTTCCAGGGCTGTGGTTTTTTTTTCCAAACTTGTTCGCTTCCCTGTGTCCATAAAAATCTGGTCTATAGTTTGTTGAGTAATTACATTAAAACAAATACCAAAAAAGTTACTATACATAGTGTTTTATGCCTTTTTTCATGTACTATTTTCTGACTTTTTCAAGTGCTTATTAGGCTTATAAGAAGCTAGCTTTTGGCCGCTGCTTCGCCTGCGTACATAAACTATCCATGGCCTATGTTACTCAAAAATAAAGCAGCTTTCTATCTATGAAAAAATTTTCACAATCGGGCCTGTACTTTCAGAGATTACCTCTTACAAACAAAACTGTACCTCTTATAAAATTTGTGTAGATAAAACAATTTAAATTTAAATTATGTCGCCAGTCTTTTGGATACGTAACCAGACGCCATGTTTTAGATTGCTTTTTTTTAGTTTTTTAAGGTTTGTATTTTTATTTTTCTAGTTTTAATTAGGTTAAGTTAAGCACATTAACGTGAAATGGCAAGTAGTAAATAAATAAAAAAAAAAATCATAATGTTTTTAAATATAAAAATTGCTTTAAGCAATGCTTTCAGAATAAATCCTCTTGATGATAAAATTGTCCCCTAGCCTAAATATAACTCGCTTGCAGAGTAACTAGACTTCCAACGACACTCAACATAAGATAACTAATTTACAAATATTTATTATTCTAACCATCTCAAAGAACCCAGCATCTTATCTGCTTCCAAAACATCATGTTATCTGCTATTTCTTTCATCTTCCATCTACCACAAATAATACTACCAGGCTGCCTCACGTACAAAATACATAACTCTCACACCTCCACATTCGCGCGAGACATTTGTCTCATAAAATATTCGTGCCACTACAAGAAACTATTCAGACGTCTTGAATTTCTACATATGTTCTTAGTAATATGTAAGTGGAAAGGGAAATGGATTTTCTAGGTGTCTTATCATATATATGTTTCAGTTTTGTTTGTGAGTTTAATCCTAAAGTGTGGAGAAGCCTTTTTGCTTTCAGCTGTCTTTCAAAAAATTCTACGTTTATTTTTCATTTTTACACACGGTTGTTTAATATTTTTCTACACCCTAGTTTCTCAGTGAATTTTGAACAGCAGTGCAAAGAATAATATTTTAAGGAAATGCTTGATCATTAATAATCTGGAACTGTGTGATGTAATACTTTTTTTCGTGAATACAAGTTGGTCTCTACTACACGTAAATCTATAGTCAAAATAAGTGTCGTATTTTAAAATCTTTGATTAATTGTTTTGTACTTTTTTACTATAAAAAAAAATAGTACTTACAAAACAATTTTAAACAGTTTTATTTCTTCATTACTTCCCTCAGTTTCTTATAAGACCCGTCATCGGTACTGGGTTCAAATTCTCTATAGAGTTATTAGCTCATCAGAAAGTCTTACAAATAGGTTGTAACTCAATAATCTAAATCACACTTCCAACAACATGGACTAAAATAGATTTATCGACACTCCAAAGCATACCAAACATTCTCAGTGTTGTACAAAAAAAATATCGACACCAATCACAACACAGCCCCATCCCTAGGCCAGAGGTCTCGAACCACAACGCAATGGGCGCCATGACACGGCTGTAGTAACAACGGACGCCATTACATCGACACGAGGCTGTTTCACAACGGTTTGAATATAAAGGGCAGGCTTTAGAGGGTGAGCAGACATGGCGGTAGAATAGAATAGAATAGAATAGACTTTATTGTACACCAAAAAGTAACACAGCTTATACAAAAACTTCAATTTGTGGGTAAAGCGATATCTTCCAGACAACCTTAGGATGGATAAGAGCATAAAATAATACACGGGGTAGTCTGTGATGTACTACTAACTATATAAAACACAATACTCAATTATAAATACATATATACATACATATTATAATAAGTTACACAATCTAATTAGTAAAAAAGGGTAGAAAAAAAAGAGTAAAGTAGGGTTGGTGGAAGAAATTAAATTACGTAGAATCAGTATAGTATTTATTTATTTATTTTATTTATTTAACTTAACTTACATAAGAAAAGAAGACAGAAACAGAAAAATAGGTACATAGGTGATGCTTATTTCTAACGAAATCTCTTCCAGCATACCCGCGAAAGGAGAATTAGAAAAAAAGAGAAGTAGACACCGTGTGTAAAAGTGACAGGAAAAGAAACAAAAAAAACAATTATTATAAGAATATACCTACCATATAAAAATATATATACTATCATAAATATAAACATACATATAATAGAATAAATACCGCAAAAAATACATACTGACCATATTATATTATATAATTATAAATACATACTAATAAGCAACTATGACGAAACAGAAAGATAGTGTTCTTTCACCCTTTTTTTGAAAACTGCAAGAGTTTGTGTAGTATTACAGAGAAAGGAAATGGTTTTTAACTAGATACCTAGATGGCTTTTGTTTGTTGGATATCTTGAAGGATTGCTGTTAAAATGATTTAATAAGTACTTATCTTGAAACTACATTGCTGTATGACTTATATAATTACTAGTCCTCCTCCTTGCGTCGTACTCCTCAACGCTGAGGGTCGTGACCTCCCTGCTTCATCACTTTACTTTTAATGGTGTTTTTCCATTTATTCCTGTCTCTGGCGGTGTGAAGGGCCTTGTATACTGTGGAGTCAAGAGCAGTGCGGATCTGATCAGACAAACACGTATTGACGTAACATAAAATTACTATAGTATGATTGTTTAAATATTAGTAACAAGTTGTGCTATGTAGTGCTCAGAACATGCCAGGGACCCGAGGTGCGCGCACGGCCTGTATTTGCCACCAGTACCAGTCGAACAAATGCTGGCTTGCGTGCCCCTCTTCATCGCCTTACGAGTAATTTTAATAAAAACTTTAGCGATCTAGATCTCGTTTTCTGAACCTAATAGGAAATTTTAAATAATGTTGCTCAACATGTTTAAAAATCTGCATAGGTAAATTAATAATAAGCCAGCTCTATTGTTTGTGAACCACAATGTAATGTAAAAAAACTTTTCGCATTTCTATAAAAAGATTAAAAAAATGACAGCGCTTGTCAAACCAAATGTCTCATGTTTATATGTGGAGAACGTTGTTGATATCACATGTGTAACAGTATTGCCACCGTAGGCGTGGGCTTGCGGACAGTAAGCAATGGGTAGCTCGCCGTCCGGTAAACGTCCGGACCGAGCCCAAGTCATCGACGGCGCGTAGCGTTCCATGTGCGCCTCAAGGAGTTGTCAGCAACCGCAGGAGTCAAGCAGGGTCGAAGTCAACTGGGGCCATGGGTGATGCGAGATCCCTGGAGCCCTGAAACAATGGCAAAGAAGGAACAGGAGTGGGTTTTTAGTCAGTAAAAGTCTGACACGCCCTCACGCTCCGCCCAAGGGCGGGTGGTGTGCAACATTATAAAATAATATGGAATTTACTATATCAGCTTTGGACTCGGTATATAGGCGAATTGATAATCCAGATTTAATTAACTCAACAAAGCCTGCAGCACAGACTAGGCTAGCCAGCCTTTCGGTATTTTAAAGGTACAGACGATCTCATGAATCAAGATCTGCATGAATTGGGTACCTTACTCCACCACATCACAAGAGCGAAATCACTGGTAGCAGCTAGTAATATTTTAAAGACGAAAATTTGTATTTACGTGTTTGTTTGTTACTTCTTCATGCTCGACGGTTGAACGGCTTTTAAAGAAACTTGGTACACCGGCAGATCAAGGTCTGGAAAAGCACAGGGTTTTTATACCGGAAGTAATAATAATAAATCTGATTTTCTACTTTCACATAAGCGAAGCGGCTGGGATAAGATATTGGCAAATTTAAACGAAAATTCAGAAGCTGAAAAAACTAGATAAATAAACCATTTATAGGCTACAACACAAAACATATACCAAAACACAAATTATAAAAACTAAGGATATTACTAATACAACAATGACAAAAAATATAACACATGTAGGTACTTAGACCAAAAAAGAAATACCAAAAAAGGCGTTGCTTTTTATAAAAGATAATTTCAGTGAGCCTTCTTCTCTCTCCTTCTTAAAAGTTTCCAGCAATAATGCTGTCCAAAATTTTATTTCACAAACATTGTAATACCTAATTAGAACATTGAAAAATTTGTCATATTTGGGCCTCGGGAAAAGTCCTATGTAAACTTGCCCGTATTCTCCCTTCAGGGCAAAGATCCCACACATTTCTATTTTCTACTAAAACGAGCTACCCAATGAAAATTGTCACAAAGAAAATTACAATTACGTCATCAAAGTTCAAAAACTTCTCCAAATAGCCGCTGGCCATCGGACTACTACCTGTAGTATTCATAGCCACAGTACCGTCACCGGCCCGTAATGGAGGTACCGTCATTACACGCGAGGTAGCGTTATGAGCGTCATCAGACGCGGTTACTACGTCTTTGAGTAGTGATGGGACGCGTGGGGCGTCGATATCGATAGTTTTTTAGGGTAGATGTGTTTAGTTACGTGCGAGACTGTTAAATGTGACGACATTTGTAGATGGCCTTTATTCAATAAAATACTTCTTTCAGCTGAAACAACGGTGGTGACTGATGATTTTGCAGACCCTATTGAAAGGGAAATTCTGGAGCCGCCCGGTATGAAAGGGAACAAAGGAACCGAGTGGATTTTTTAATAAAAGTCTGGAGCGGGAGATAATCTCCCGCTCCAGACTTTTATTAAGATAAAATCCCGCTCCGCCCAAGGGCGGAAGAAGTCATCTGGATGATTTTTACCCACCGAAAAAAAAAAACTATTGGTACTGGAACGCATGGTAAAGAAGACACATAAGTGTGGTTTTAGTGAGTAAAAGTTGGACCGTTCAACCCTAGAGCGAAAGAAGACATTATATAATTTCCAACCTTACAAAAAAAGATACTACTTAGAAAACTTCCGTCTATGCTCAGTTTTATGAAATACAATTCATTCGACAGCAAAAACTGGTCAGTCCTTTAATTACTTCACTAATAAACTTTAATATAGATCTAAGCCTTTAAGGAAAATAATTAACAATATCAAAGGGAAATACATGTTTAAAAATAACGATAATAATAATTAAATCATACCTTTATCTTCCCTTAAGGCTTTATCCAAAATAGCGATCCAAATTATGAAACAATATTCGGAGGAAAACATAATATCAAAACGGTAAAATTCCTGAAATTTAATTTGCTATAATATCATAAACGTAAGAAAATACCAAACTTATAAATGAAAACATTTTATCCATCCCTAGAGGCGAAATAACAGGTCCCGGACGATATGTTTACAAAATAAACAAAATTGGGCCCAAATTGTTCAAATAATACCAGGAATTCCGATTGATTTCGTAGTATATACTTATCCGTTTTATGGTAAACCCATTAAAGGTTTATGTTAATTTTAAATTTGTTTCCAAATTCTGTCAATAAGCTGATTAGTCGATTTTATTGAACGTTAAACGCATGCTATATAATAAGGTATTATAAATAAAACCTATTACTGTTTTGTCACAAATCAAACTCATCAAATCATTACGAATCAACATATTATTATATATTTTCCCAATGAACTCAAATAAGTATATGATTAAAATTATTGCAATGAGTGACATAAAATAAATGATAAGTCAATTTGGTATTTAAATTATATTGACAGATTATTTTCGATCCTAATTGAATGTAAAAGGTAATTGGCTGTTTGCCTTTTTAGGTTTTGCTCATTATTTTTAAAAGTAGGTAGTATTAAAAAAATACGTAACCCGATTGCGGTGATGTCATAATTATGTCAGTGCGAGTTAAATCTTTATTCTGTTACTTGACAGTTTCCCCTTCCACCGGGTTTTATAAGTTTATTTACTTATATCATACAAAAAAAAATGCGACTGAATATTGAATGGATTTGATAATTTTTTTGTTTGCTCTTTTGGATAAAATTACTTTCTCATACAATTAATAAAGAAATAAACATTTATACCAATCCTGTATTTTAAATTCATTTCTCGCATTCCCACAGCTATCGCAATCAAAATCACTTCTGAATTCCATTCAAATCGGCAAATTGGTTGCATTGACTATTTGCAAGACTAATTTGAAAGGTTTTTCAAGAACTATAGTAATTTATTCTGGAAAAGATAAGTGCAACATCAAATAAATAAAATATCGATACATCGATACAACATCGTGTCCCATCCCTACAGAATCCGAAGGGTCCTACTACACTCATTTCACGTGACATTACTCGACTTGACCCGTCTATGGTCATTGTAGAATGTCCGGTGTCCCAAGTTATTGGCAACAGCGGGTGGACGGTTGTAAAGGATGGGCGAAGTTTTAATTGTAGGCCATCAAAGTTAATTTATATGTGTTGGGTTTGAAACGGTTAAGATTACACACTGAGATAGACTTGTTCATCTATGACTTAGTATAATGCCTAAAGGGGACATATTCTAAATGAATACATGATTATGACTTTGATAGTCGCTGTAAAAGAAAACCATTAGAAGAAGTGGAATATAACATTGTATTTAACTGATTTTTTTTTGTTTTTTGCCCGGATACCCTTTGATCCATATCTTCGCCTAAATAGAGTCTGTAAAAGTCAAACGTCTTTGGTAATTATTAGGGCAAAATTAAATCTGATGTAGTCAACATTCGTCCAATAGTCAAGGTTGATTAAGAGAACTTGATCATAGTTTACTAATAGAAGAACCTTATAAAGTGTCGAATATAAGTATTTTTTAAATGATTAAATATTATACAAAGTTCCCAAGTCGTTCGACTTTTTAAACGGACTATGGTTAATTGTTTACTATTAGAATATGGATATATTAGTATGAATGTAAGACAGTTATGATTTTTGTAATATTCGGCAGCAAATGTTTAATACAAGTACATTTAGTTAGTTAACACCACGATAAAATTTTCACTTCCATTTTATTGAGATCGCGCCTATTTCAAAGCCTGTCTTAGCAATGGGGTATCATTTTTACCCTTTCGGTTACGGAAGCCTAAGAATCCGTGGCATTAAAAGGATCAAATTTTAAAATTTAAAGTAAATTGCGTTTATCACTATTGAAAAGAAAGAATAGAAAGGAAAGAAAGAAAAGAAAGAAAAGAAAGAAAAGAAAGAAAAGAAAGAAAAGAAACAAAAGAAAGAAAAGAAACAAAAGAAAGAAAAGAAACAAAAGAAAGAAAAGACAAAAAGGAAGAAAGAAAAAAGAAACGAAAGAAAAAAAGAAAGAAAAGAAAAATAAGAAAACATGTTTATTTAGTACACAATAAACAAAACAAGTATTGAAAAATTAATTAATACCTTAAAATTATAATAAAAAACTTAAAAAATCAAATGTGTCTCACGGTAGTGCCACTCGCCATCGCTCATAACTCAAACCCCATCATTACACGAATATTCGACAATCATTGGTCCGAAGCGCGGGCATTTTTTACAAATGCCCCGGATTTTGCCCAGGGGATAAAAATGGGCCACTTTTCATCGTCGTTTCACCAGTAATGGGGGGTCCTGTGTAAGCTCGCTATGATGTGGGTGATAATAACCGTGCGTATGATGGGACACTGCTGTTTTAGTGTGAATGGCAGTTTAGTTCATGTTTTTATTATTCGTTAGTAGAAAAGTAATGCTGTAGCTCTGGGATTGGAAGAGAGAGAGAGGAGCAGTGGTGGCCGAGTAGTAACGGCCGCAACTTATGCGCTATAGGTCGTGGGTTCAAACCCAACCAGGTGCATTACTTTGGGTAATTTATTTCAACACCACTGCTCTTTGTGTGTGTATGTTTTTTGGGAAAGTCACTACGACTCTGGAACGCAAAACTATAACTGAAGGAACACGTAGTAGGTAAAACTTCAGCCTACAATCGACTTAAACCTGCCATTTTATTTTTTTTTAAATGAACTAGTACTTGACTGCGATCCCACCTGATGGTAAGAAGTAATGCAAACGTTATAGGTGAAATGCACTAGTTTATTAAGAGCCTATGCACTCTAGTCTTGAAGAAACCTAAATGAATGGGAAGACCGCAGCAGACATATTGTTCTAGTCGTTTGATTTACGCGGTATAAAAGACGAGGCAGAACGCTTAGTCCTCGCGATTTTTGGACGTTATGAAGAATATTTAAATTACTAGCTATGTTAATAAATATCAGATGTTTATTAATAACGCATATATAAAATAGCCTAAGACATTCAAGAATAAAGCAGATTTTCATAGTTGAAAAAAAAAAAACTTTCGCAATCGGACCAGTACCTACTTTCAGACATTATCTCCTCTAAACAAAAAAAAAAAAAAAACAAAAAAAATCTCTTTATAATATTGTATTGTGTAGATAAGCATTACAGGACATAAAAATATCGAATCAATTCGTTCGTTTAGCAAATAATACTTAACCACAAAAATTCAAAATTCACAGACCACTTAAATCCACATAAACTTGGCAATTTCACTGGAAAAATCAATCTAAATTACAGTAACATGGAAGAAATTCAGCGGCCATTAGTCAAGATTACTTGGCCACAAAGATAAGCGGCTACTATGTCTGAAAAGAGTTATTTTGCGGAATAAAGCGCTCATTCCGAAACCATTTGTCGGGTGATCGCGATGTATGAACGGCTTATGATATTATTTGACGGTAAATTCTTATTGAATGGTTCTAGATTTTGGAGAGAGAATTCTTACAATGATTGAGTTTTGTTTGTTTTGAAATGCACCAGATTTATAGTTGGTTACAGCTGCTTTTATTTTGTTCTTTTGTTTTTTATTAATTAAACCTACTTACGTTGAATCATGCTCGACCTTGGTACAGACAGATTAAATCTATCAAACCAAGTTTGAACGCATGTTCGATAGTGTTAACAAGTTAATCTAAGTTTGACTCAAACGTATATAGTATAGACTGGCCTGTTGGTCTAGTAGTTAGTGGCCCTGACTGCTATGCCGGAGGTCGCGAGTTCGATTCTCACCCAGGATAAATGTTTGTGTGATGAGCATGATCATTTGTTCTGTGTCTGGGTGTAATATATCTATAATATGTATGTATAAGTATGTTTATCAGTTGTCTAGTACTCATAACACAAGCTCTGCTTAGCTTGGCACTTGACGGCGTTGTGTGATAGTATATTATTATTTTATTATATTAATACTATCAGTTAACAGTAAAGCTGTAAAAGCGAGAAGCGAGTGTGAGAACACTGTAGATTGCACGGATTCATAAGATTACTTTCTTTTTCGATATTACTTTTAAAATAATAATTAAGAAGTTAATACTTTTTTATTGTGCTTTTGGGTACATTGTTAATTGGTAGATACTGTGTTATTTGTATTGTAATATCAAAATATTGTGAAATCAATATTTTTTTTAAAAGAGTAATTATGGATTTTCTTGTCGGTTTTTCTCCATAGAAAATAATCGATTGTAACCGTGCACTAGCTTCTGACGTTGTCCATTTAGGCATATGTGAAATAAAAACATTTTGACTTTTAACCAAACTGTTAAACAACAAACTTCTATATTCTTAAACATAGATACTACAATCACCAACCAATTACCCGACCACAGCAATAAGATACAATCAATGCACATAGTCCAACTTCGTGAAACATCGTGTATGTTCGGATACAGTCGTAATTTCTCTGCGATGTCACAACTTTGCAAGATAAAGTTAAGTTAAAGTTTCTCATTCGGAACTCATTAGTTGCACATGTTTATAGTTTACGAACATGCTGGTTCTAATATGTTTGTACAAATGTGTTGGTACAAATGTTGGGCCAGTTTTGTACTGATGACATATTCATGTTTGGTAGAAATGAATGCAGAAAATAGAATGTAAAACCATTTGATGTGTCTATTGTTGTGGTTTAGGTATCATTAAATAAGTGCGCCTCACCATCAACGATCACGACACTTGGGGGAGGCCTATGTCCAACAGTGGACATAAATTGGCTAAAATGATGACCATCAACGATTGCATCGCTGCTTACCATCAGGTAGGATCGCGATCAAGCACTGGTTTATATCATTAAAAAAAACTAGGCAAGTGAGATTCGGACTGGCGCACTGCGGGTTCTATATGTAAAATACCTACGTATGTAAACTTACCTACGTAAATAGTTAAATTCCCGAAACAAAATGAGTCTTGAAGATTTTTCTGAATCGCGAAAAATGTATCCTTTTTGATACTCGCTTTTAAACTTAACTCGGATTTAAAATAAAAAACAGAAACTTCTTTTTCTATTTATGATGACGTACCACCAAAATTTTTCGATCTCCTAGATATACTCTGAACACTAAAAACTTCGCGGATCCTGGTCTATAATATAGCGTCCGCATTTTAAAATTAATGCCAAATCATCAAAACTATTCCAATTTCCACAATTATGCGGTAATATCGAATTTCCAAGCCCGCTGACTCGATAATGACAGTCCCAAAAATACAAAATCAAAATGCATAAACAGATACCGTCATTTAAATTCGCATTAACCCTAAACTAAAATCGAACAAACATACCGGAATGAATTCCCGCTGAAATGGCAGAATTCCCTTTAAAATAAATATCGTTTTGGAAAACTATAACGTTTTTAACATCGACTGTTAGACAGTTTTGTCCAAACGGAATTCCCGTAGAGTTTAGAATGAATACAGCTGACAGCAACTTAAAAATTTGGTAAGTGCGAGTCGGACTCGTGCACTGAGGGTTCCGTAAAAACTTAAAATCTATGTAAATAGTTCAACTCCTGAATGGAACCTCGATTTTTTTTCGAATTGCACTTTTACTTGTGACGTAACTACAAATTTACTGTTTTTAGATTTATACCTGTGCCAAGAGCTTACTTTATACAAAATTTCAGTATTCTGGGTCAACGAGAAGTACCTACCACCTTATGGTAAGCTTTCATGTAGTCGCCATCGGTGTAGCCTTGTCTAGAAGTAAATTATTCACTCTCAACTTAAATACCCTCAGATTGAAGCCACCAGGAAACAAAAACTCCACTCCTTAGCTATTCAGCACTCCTTAGCATAATAAACGAGCATTCTCATCATATCCACCATATACCAGTGGTGCATTGCCGTACGTTTAGTGATCCGATATTACCACGTTAGCTTCGTGGAATTAAATTATGCAATTACCTTCTGCTCTTTATACCTATGCTTATTATAAGCAATAAAATTTCAAGTGGAGCGTGGCGGTGTTTCGAACTCTGTGTTAAAGTCGGAATACTAGAACGAAATATAAATAAAACGGTTTGGGACCAACGCATTCACTGAAAGCAGGCTAGGGTTAAATAAATACGTATAAACCAAGTGAAATTATACATTTTAGTAAAAAACATTTTGGCTGGAAAGCTTTTTTTTTAGGCCAAGTGAAAATTTGCGGGGACCAACGTTTTTGCTGATTTTGAAAGAGAATGTTTTATTTAATCGGGTGGTTTTGGTCTTTCTTGTGAAACTAAAAGAAAAGAGAGTTTTATTTTGTGGTGAAAGGGTAAGTTACCCTCTCTTTGTTGTTCCACAAATATTTTACACTGCTAGCAAAATAGTTGGCCTTGAATTTAAAAACTTAAAAAAAATATATTGTTTTGGATTTCAGATTTGATAAATGATATTTGTTTCATAAATAAGTTTAAAAAGAAACATGTCAACTATTTTTAAGTAATTTTAAATAAGATAAGACCCGTGTTTTTTAACTGACTACCCTGAGAAGAAACACCGAAACACACTCAGGGTTCTAAGTCTCTTTTATAGTCTATGTAGATTTGTCTGAGACGATCTTTTGAAGAAAGAACCACGCAGATTTTAGTAGATCTGTCCAGTCAGTGCAAGCATTTGTCAGTTTTTGCAAAGCTCAACTCAGGACTAATAAGGAGCTCAACAACTTTTAAGAATGGGTTTCTTATATTGGATCATTATATTTCCAAACCATTAAGATAAATATATTTTTAATCACTGTCTTTTTGATTTACTGGTAAAGATAAAGATTCGCTTTTATTGAGCACCAAAGAATATCCTGGGTTGACTGGTAGAGAATGCCTTAGGCATTAAGTCCGCCTTTGTACCTTTAATTCAATAATGATTAAATAAATAAAGAACTTTGAAACGTGCAATTTAGCTTCACTTTTTTAGACTTTCGACTATTAAAAAGTGCCTGCAAATAGTCTATTTGAAATAAATGATTTTGAATTTGAGAAAACTGTATATTTTGAAAAAAATGCACGCTTTGATGATTATTCATATAGGAAGATGTAGAAAAAGAAAATGTGAATTATTTTGTTAAATACTTCTTATGACACAGCCCAAAGAATCGCCAAATTTAAGTAGCAGTGGGTTGAACACCGCGCAAAACAAATGGTCGATAGGGGCGACAGCTTCTAGAATGGCGCCCGTGTGCCGGGAGACACACCGTTGGAAGGGCTCCCTCAAGGTGGACCGATGACCTTTTTTTTTAGGTGGGGAAAATCATCCAATGACAACCCCCGCCCTTGGGCGGAGCGGGAGATAGTGTCAGACTCTTATTGACTAAAAAACCCACCCAGTTTCTTCCTACCGGGGCTCAAGTACCCTTTCGTATAACCCTGGCCCCAGTAGGCTTCGACCCGGCAAGGCCCCTGCGTTGCTGACAACTCCTTGAGGCACGCGGGAACAGTGCGCGCCGTCGACGACTTAGGCTTGGTCCGTGACAGTTACCGGACGGCCGGACAGCGAGCTACCCATTGCTCACTGTCCGCAAACCCGCGCCTACGGGGGCTGGAAATCGGGACCGGAATCCCGGCGGCGGCGAGAGGGCCGTTGCCTGATGCGGTCGGCCTCCCCCTTAGCGAGCATTACTGCTTCGCAGAAGTCGGCGACCGCCTGCCACTTCTCCTCGCTCCGGACCATGGCCTCAACCAAGGCCTGGAAGGTGGACCGATGACCTGGTAAGGTTCACGGGAATACTATGGATCTGAGAAGCATAGTACCAGTTATTCTGGCGAGACTTGAAGACATCTTTCGGATGAAATAATGCATCAAGAAATAATGATTAAGATGACGATGAAAACTTTTTATGCTACTTAGTTTACTCATTTCATGAATAAAAATGGACGTTTTCGGGTTTCTAATAAGATGATTGATAAAAGAGAGTGTTGCCAACTCGTTACTGAGCGGTGCCAACAGCTTTGTCAACATTTGTCATATGATATTTTTATTTTATTGGTGGTAGATTAAATTCCGTTTTGATGTCATTATTTCACTCTGTTGACATTTTTTGTTCGATCTTGGAAATATTATTTACTTGCTCTCTCTCTCGCGGCTTTGCTTCCATTTTGATACTTAGGGGAGGCCTATATACAGCAGTAGACGTCTTTCGACTGAAATGTTGATGATGATAGAAAACTGTGCGCTAATCACACTAATAATAAGGAGGCGGAAGTTTGTATTGTTTACGTGTATGATTGTTTAAGTATATGATTGTTTAAGTGTATGATTGTTTAATTTTTTTAAGCCTAAACAGATAGATTTTCACGTTTTGATTTACTACTTTCACACAGACAAAGCCGCTGGCTAAAACTAGTAAACCATAAAAGTCAGTAATGTTACTCAACTTGACTAAAACAAATTTTCATAATCGGATCTTCCAGAGCTTAATAACAATTTCACTTAAAATGTTAGTGTTACATTTATATATTTCTTTCAGAAAACTAAAACTTGTATCGAAGCAAATATACTCCGGTAGAAACACACTAGTGCAAAATATTTCTTGTATCTCGGTTAGCAAACACAATAACTCAAGGATTGCATTTTGGCTACGGCGTAGGCGTCGTAGCTGTCACCGCTACGCGTGCTACGGCGTAGCAAGTAATCGATTTACAACGCGTTGTCACCATTGAACTTTGTCGTGAGGTGAATTTTTGTTCTTTGAATTTGTTTTCACTTTAAATTCGTTCAGTTCACACATCGCTGTCAGCGATAAGACCGTTATTGGTACTAAATAAAATTGGCAATATCGTGCGTAATCCTATTTTATACGTAATATTGTAAAAAATGAATAGAAT
The DNA here is from genome assembly GCA_929112965.1 of Mythimna albipuncta. Classification (NCBI taxonomy): domain Eukaryota; kingdom Metazoa; phylum Arthropoda; class Insecta; order Lepidoptera; family Noctuidae; genus Mythimna; species Mythimna albipuncta. The sequence goes on from OV815984.1 coordinate 1,150,537, forward strand.
AGACCAAAATAGTAAAAAAATTACAGAAATTTAAATCTATGGGTACACCGTAGAGGCCCAACAGGGTTGAAGCCTACTGGGCCATGGGTTGACTTCCAAAAAGGATCCTCTGGGACACAAGGCAAGACGGAACATAGGCGTAGTTTTAGTCAGTAAAAGTCTGAAATGCCCTCCTGCTGCGCTCCTGCTCGGCCCTAGAGCAGGGGAAGATATTAGATGGTTTATAAACTTAAAAATAAAATGGGAAAAGGCTATGGCACCAGAACTTTCCCGCACGCCTCAGGGAGTTGTCTGCAACCATAGGGGCCCAGTAAAGGCGAAGACTACTGGGGACGAGGGTCTATTTATTTATTTATTTTTTAAAGAAAGCTGACAGACTAATAACATAATTGTTTTTTTTTATAGGTATGCAAAATTGCTAATTAAAAGCTTCCACATATACATATCTTATATTATACTGCGTTGACTTTTAATTAAAAATATTATATTTCTGAAAGGAAGGCTCGGCTCCGGTATGAAAGGCAACGAAGGAACGGGGTGGGTTTTTTAGTCAGTAAAAGTCTACGTCCGCGTGTCACGAGAACTAGTTCGAGACGGCTGCGTGAGAGAAGAATGTCTGAAAGGACTTGGAGGAAACCTTTGCCTAGCATTGGGACAGCCATGGCTAAGAAAAAAAAAAACAAAATTTTGACACTCCCCTCCCCTGCTCCCCTGCTTCGCCCAAGGGTGAATGATGTCATCTGTTTGATTGTTACCCACCCAAAAAAAATGGTACCAGGACTGACCTACTCCATTTTCTGAGCAAAAAAAATCTCGTATACATAATGAAACCTATCCCCAAGCTAAACGCGAGCAATTTCAGAAAACTAAAAGGAAATTATTTAAGCAACACACTTTGTTTCCTGATAGAAAGAAACTTGCTCAAAGAATTTAGAAAGTTCTTCTTTAATTAAATCCGGGGGAAAAGGAAATTGTCGAGAGGGATGTATTAGTGAGCTCCACGATGTACTGTTTGGTGATCTGTGGGAGGGAAATAGATGAAAGAGTCTGAAGATATTGGAGCAGTGGTGGCTGAGTAGTAACGGGCCCGACTTACGAGTTGTAGGTCGCGGGTTCAAACCCAGTCAGGCGGATTACTTTGTGTAATTTATTTCATCACCACTTCTATCAAAACGGAGAAGGAAAAAATCGTGAGGAAACCGGCATGTCCTAGAACCAAAAATTCGAAGACATGTGACATGCTATGCTATGCTTCATAAAAATACACTAATATTATATAAGCAAAAGTTTGTGAATGTGTATGTTTGTTATTTCTTCACGTTCGATCTTCTGAACGGATTTAAGTGAAATTTGGCCCACGAGTACAATATGTCCTGGATTAGCACGTAACATACCTTTTATCTCAGGAGTATAATATCTAGGAACAATATTTTCTTTCCACTGTGGCTTGAGCAACCATCTCCAAAGTATTACAATAAAAATGAAAGCATTTTTGCACTCGCACAGCGCATTGGCGGCTTTTTTGAAATATCATTATCATTATCACATCACCCCACTGTTAGACATATACCTTCCCCAAGTGTCCTCATAACAACCGGTCCTGTGCGCCTTTTTTTCTAAAAGGTTATCAGTTCACTGCCGTCATCCAGTCCGTGGTCGCCACTGTAAAATCTTTCGGCCCAATCGACCATCTGTTCTGTCAGCAATGTGCCTTGCCCGTTGCCACTTGAGTTTGTCGATTTTCTTCTGCAGATATCACGCAAGGAAACTCTGAGCATATAATAGCCCCTTTTATGCCCTTTGGGTGACTTTAAACCTTCTGGGCCTCACCCATTGTAAGCGACCACGTTTCAAAACCATTTTATCTAAAGTAATATACTTTCTTATTGAGACGCTGTGGTATGTTGGCACAGCAAACAAATAACCTGGCCTGACTGGCCTTTTTTTATGGTGGGAAAAATCATGCATTGACATCCCCCGCCCTTGGGCGGAGCGGGAGATAGTGTCAGACTCTTACTGACTAAAAGACCAACCCCGTTCCTTCTAGCCTTCATACCGGGGCTCAAGCTCCCTTTCGGATAACCCTGGCCCCAGTAGGCCTGACTGGCCTGTTGGTCTAGTGGTTAGTGGCCCTGACTGCTATGGGGTGCTGCTGGGTCGTGGGTCCGATGAGCACGATCATTTGTTCTGTCTCTGGGTGTGCGAGAATTATGGGTATTCTGATGAAAATCAATGACTGGATGCTCAATGCAAATTAGTTTTTTAATAATTTTCGGTGTGAACAATATATTTTACAGAAAACAAGTGAAGACAAGTGACAAATAGAAGTGTCATATTTTTTCATATAATTTAGGAAGCTTGCAAGAAGGTTTTATCTCCAACATTTCCCCGGGCGTTGAAACCAATGGTTTCAACCAGATTCTGAAGACACAGGCAAAGGGCAGATTCGGTTGAATGCCCGTCGAACGACTCCAGTAGACGTCCGAATGTCAGCTACACGGGCGATACCATCCGTTCCTGGATGAACAGCCACGATCCGTCCAAGTCTCCACTTCAACGGAGGAAGATCGTCTTCCTTGATCACCACCAAGGAGTTCAGCATCAAGCCATCCTTGCAGGAACGCCATTTGGAGCGTTGTTGCAATTCTGCAACATACTCCTTGCTCCATCTGCTCCAGAAATGCTGGCGAAGCTGCTCGATCCTCTGGTAACGAGACAGATAATTGGCAGAGCTATCCTGGTAATCAGGTTGCGGCAAAGAAGTAAGTGGCCGTCCCACAAGAAAATGTCCTGGCGTGAGCGGAGTATAATCTGCAGGATCTGAAGACAACGGCGTCAATGGACGAGAGTTCAAGATGGCTTCAATCTTGGTTAGTGTGGTGTACAGCTCCTCAAAAGTCAAGTTACAATTTCCCAACACTCTCTGAAGGTGATACTTTGCTGACTTGACACCCGCCTCCCAGAGTCCACCGAAATGTGGGGTGTAGGCGGGAATAAAATGGAACCTTATTCCGTCGTTTGCTGCACTTTCACCCAAGGACAAACTATTTAATTTTAAAAATTTGGAAAGGTCGTTGTATGCACCGACAAATGAGGTACCGTTATCGGAAAAAATATCAGCAGGTTTACCTCTCCGAGAAATAAACCGATACAAAGCCAGTAAATAACTATTGCTAGTTAAATCACCAACGAGCTCCAAATGAATGGCCTTGGTTGTGAAACAAATAAAAATAGCGACATACACCTTTACTAACCTACATCCACGGCCCTGGCGACTAGCACACATAATAGGGCCAGCGTAATCAACGCCTGTGCTTTCAAAGGGATAACCTGGACGAAGGCGTTCTCGTGGTAAGTTACCCATTAAGGGAGCTACAACCTTACCCTTCATACGGTGACACAAAACACACTTATGATAACAGGCTTTCGCCAACTTGCGACCTCCTATTGGCCAATAAGTTTCCCTAATGGAAGCTAATAATAATTGTGGGCCAGCATGCATCAGCCTTTTATGCTCAAAATTAAATAATAGTTTAGTGAAATCATGAGTGGACTGTAATAAAATAGGGTGTTTCTTACTATAAGCAAAATTAGAGTTATCGAGACGTCCTCCTACTCGCATTACATTATTATCGTCTAAATAAACATTAAACTTTAGAAGGGCGCTCTTTTTAGGTAAACTCTTTTTGTTCAAAAATAATTGGTATTCAGAAAATGACTGAATCTGACTCTTAATAATGACAAGAGTTAGTGCATCTTGTACCTCATCATGTGACAAGTATTTGGTTTTAGGGTAATGCTTTCTACATGACTTAATAAATCGTAATACGTAGGCAACAGATCGTACGAGCCGTGTGTAATTGGAATAACGCCTAAAATCAATTAAAACTTCAGGTTTCGAATCGTTTACAACATGTAATATGATTTTAGGTCGAGTCTCCGGTAACGATTGTAGTCCTGGGCTCGTAATTTGAGAAGGCCATTCAGACGAATCTAGTTTTAAAAAATCTGGTCCTTTCCACCACAGATCTGACTCCTGCAGATCACTAATATCCATGCCACGAGATATTAGGTCTGCTGGATTTTGATCTGTTGGGACGTGCCTCCAAGTACAGTTACCCGACTTATCCAAAACCTCAGCAACGCGGTTGCGCACAAAGGGCTGAAGTCTGGTAGGCATCATCTGTAACCATCCCAAGACAATGGTTGAATCAGTCCAACAATAAACCCGACTGATCTTCACTCGAAGTGAGCTCATCACCTTCTCGTGAAGACGAGAACCGACTACCGCACCACATAACTCCAGTCGCGGAATTGTCGTAGGCTTGATGGGAGCAACTCGACTCTTTGCCATTAACAAGCGAGCCATGTACTCACCCTTAGCATTAACACTGCGAATGTAGACGCAAGCACCGTACGCGGACTCAGACGCGTCTGTGAAAATATGGAGTTCTAACTCCGTAAATGAATTGCAGACTACAAGTCGCGGAATGCGAACATGATTTAAAAGAGGTAAAGATTTAATAATAATCTCCCATTGTTTACAAATCTCATTAGGTAATGGTTGATCCCATGATAATTTATCTAACCACATTTTCTGTAGCAAGATCTTCATAGTAATAACAATAGGACCTAACAGACCTAAGGGATCAAAGATTCGCGCAATAACGGATAACAAGTCACGCTTTGTGTACCTAGTCGAAGATTTAGTCAGACCTATAGGAAACCCTATCTCATCAGTGCCGATATGCCAACAGAGACCAAGCAACTTTTCTGGCTCATTTTGTCCAATGTTCAAATCGTATGACGCAGGGACAGCATTCGACAATAATTGAGAATCATTTGACTTCCACTTTCTCAATGGCATACATGCCGACGCAAGCGCTTTGGTGACTTCAGTGCGAATGAACTTTACTTCATCTAAGTCATCCCCTCCGGTCAGCAAGTCGTCGACATAGAAGTCATGTTGGATGATTTCCGATATCTTAGGGTTCCTACAGTCGAGTCCTACTTGTTTAAGGCATCGTGTCGCAAGGAATGGCGCACTGGCCGTACCGTACGTGACGGTGTTTAATTGATAAACATTAATAGGATCACTAACATTATCACGCCAAACAATCTGTTGTAAATATCTGTCCGACGGGTGGACGACTATTTGTCTATACATCTTCTCCACATCCGCAGATAAAACATACTTGTGGACTCTAAAGCGAAGAAGTATAGACAATAGACCGTCCTGTACGGTTGGCCCAACCATCTGTAGGTCATTAGAGGACACTCCCGTCGAAGTAGAAGCACTAGCGTTGAAAACAACACGAAGTTTGGTCGTGGTACTCGACTCGCGTAAAACTCCCATATGTGGAATAAAATAACCCAAACATAAATTAGGTTTATTAATTTTTGTCATATGACCAAGTAACTCGTATTCTGACAAAAAGTCATGATACATTCTACTAAAGTTCGTCTTAACCTTTAATTTACGCTCTAAAGAATGTAAACAATGTGTGGCTTTATTAAAAGAATTTCCTAAAATTGAAGGATCTTTCTTAAGGGGGATGCGAACACAAAAACGACCATCAGACAATCGTGTCGTATTTGTAACGAAATTGTCTTCACACAATTTCTCTTCAGGCATATAAGAATTGGAAGACTTCGCATTCACCTCCTCTAATTGCCAAAACTTTGTCAATTCTGACTTGAGGTTTTCCCAGTCACCATCGCTGTCGGCAACCATTTTAGACATATTGCACTTTACGTCATTCGTCAGCAGTGAGATAGTATTCTGAGTAATTGGACCGGAAACTATCCATCCTAGACGGGTTTCACATAATATTGGTTTCCCGGTACCTAACTTTAGTCTTTGAGATCCTAACAAATCCCAAAAAAGATCAGCGCCGATTAAAATATCAACATCGGCAGGGTTATAAAAAGTAGGATCAGCTAAAGTAATATTCGAGGGTAAGTCGAAATCAGAAATATTTATCTGACGACACGGAACACTACTCGTAATGAACGGAAGAACAAAACAATTTAGTTCGAATACAAAGCTATCATCTAATGGCGTACCCTTAACCCGACATATTTTACCTACGTGCGAAGTGACGTTATTGATTCCAAGGATTGATCTATCTACCTGGCTAGTTTTTAAGTTAAGTTTATTGCACAACCTATCTGTTATGAGTGAAGACGTGCTACCACTATCGAGCACCGCGCGAGCGAGATGCACACACCCATTGTGGTCTCTTAATTTGATCAAAGCGGTTGATAACAACACATCTCGTTGCGTATGACCACACGGAGATGCAATGTTTGCGGATAAAGCTACGTTATTCGTTTCAGTCGTAGCAGACAAGTTATTCATCGAATTACCACTAGGTGTATTCGATACAGTGCCATTAGAATGTACGTGAACTAATGTGTTGTGCCTACGTTTGCATAGTTTGCAGCCTGGTTTTTTACATTTGTTAGCATAGTGTCCGGAACGAAAACAGTTAAAACATACCTTATAACTAGGTAATGATTTGAGACGGTCATCGTTACTCAATGCGAGAAACTGTGGACAATTATTTAATGTGTGATCGTTGTTATTACATTTAGGACAAGGTTTAGAAGCTGAGTCAGTGCTAGAATTGATAGGAGATTGTGCTACCATTGACTTGATCTTAGGACCTGATTTACCTGGTGATTGCGAATAATGATTGCGGGGGAGTTCCAGGGTCTCGATGAGGTCGGCTCGATTGCGTAAGAATTGCATAAATGCGTTAAACGTGATTAAGCCATCCTTGTCTATCCTACCTTTGCACTCCTCCCACTCACGATAGGTTTTTTGATCAAGTTTTCGTGTGACAATGTAGATTAAAAGTGTATCCCAGTGTTTCACAGGCTCCCCTAATGACTCTAAAGCTCGCAAGTCTTTATTTAACTGATCGATCAAATTCTTAATGGCAACAGAAGATTCTTTTGTAATTGATTCAATAGTAAATAATGAACTTATATGATTCTGAACCAGTAATCTTTTGTTGTCAAACCGATCACATAACAATGACCATGCCACAGAGTAATTACTTGAAGAAAACTCAATGGATTTGATAACTATAGCAGCTGTTCCCTCAAGTGATGCTCGCAAGTAGTGAAACTTATTGATTGCGTCTATGTCATCATTACAATGAATTAGGCTAGTAAAGGTGTCGCGGAATTCAAGCCAATTACAATATAATCCGCTAAACTTTGGTAACTGAATCGTTGGCAATTTAACCGGCTGCTTTATGCTAACACGAGTACTTTTACAACTTTCCATCGATTTATTATCTTTATTGTAGTCAGTCAGAATATTCTGGGCTCTAGATAAGGTTTTATAATAAATAGACTCAAACTCGGAACGCTGAGAATATTGTAAGTTGATGTCGTCAACAATGCATTCTAGACGTAACTGTACCTCATCATACTGCTCATACAACGCCTCTATCTTGCCCATGCGCAACTGCAACTCGGACACATCACAGCTAGATAGCTCCTTGTCCTTGAATGAGTCCAGAAAATTGAGGAAACTAGTCAAGCGACCTTTGAAGCTGCCTCGCTTCTTAATTAAATCCTTTTCCTCAGACATTCTGGGAGACGAGTGTTGTCAACCTGGCATTGATACAGGAATATAAAAATTAAAAACAACAATATAATTTCAATAATTATACGCCTAGCTGTAGTCTATGCCCTTTCTGACTGCTAACTATAATTTATAACAATGACTTGTACTAATATCTAACACTCAAATATTTTTATTATGTCAAGATACTTGTTAAAAATTAATACCACTGTTAAGTAGTTATGTAATTAGTTACAGCTTAATATAATGTAAGTTTAATAATGTAGCAAAATAGCTAACTATACTGTTAAAAGTATGAGTTTAAACTTAACATTGCTGTTGAATAAAATACTAATCACAATGCAACAAAGTACCTAATGATTTTACTCAAACACAATATAATTGGTAATTTAATAAAATAGTACTGACCTTAGTATGACTACTTATATATACTACCTGAGTGTTGGGTGACGATATTAGCGTAATTATAACTGTACACCACTAACTAACTTGCTTGAAATCAATCCAGTTCTCCAGCAGTGAACTCATGAACCTCCATTCAGCGTGGAAGTCAGTCTCTATTCTTTTCCTTGAAAATAATCGCTGATCTTCTTAATTATATTTCATCCGGCTCGAAGGACCATGTGCGAGAATTATGGGTATTCTGATGAAAATCAATGACTGGATGCTCAATGCAAATTAGTTTTTTAATAATTTTCGGTGTGAACAATATATTTTACAGAAAACAAGTGAAGACAAGTGACAAATAGAAGTGTCATATTTTTTCATATAATTTAGGAAGCTTGCAAGAAGGTTTTATCTCCAACACTGGGTGTAACTTATCTATAATATTTATGTATTTAGAAATATATAAGTATGTTTATCAGTTGTCTAGTACTCACAACACAAGCTCTGCTAAGCTTGGGACTAAACGGCGTCGTGTGATAGTTGTGGAAAAAAAAAACATAAAGCTATCAAAACGTGTAACTACTTTTTTAATTAAGACCAACACAAACCAGCGCAGAATTTGTCTAGAATAAACAGAACTTAAATAAACTGTTCGTCCATAATTAAAAAACTGTAAGACACGACTTGAGTTCTAAATGTACAACTGTAGCATTTCTAATTACAGTTTGGGTGTGCTTCACTAGCATTTGCTTATTATAAACTTTGTGCTCGTATAGCGAGCTCTTTTGTAAATGTGTTCTTTCAAACAAACTCTTTGAACCAGAATTTAGGTTTTGGGGCTAATTAAGAAATATCATAGCGTGTTTCTGTATTTGGAATTGTGTTTCATTTAATGAGGACAAATGTGTGTTTTTGCTAGTTAGAGGTTATTTCATGTTAAGTTACGCTTTCAACTTGATTTTTATACTCATTTTAATATAGCGGAGATTGTAAGTGAATTTTAGGTTCAACGAATTCTCTCATAGGCACCATGAATCACAATTATCACATATGACATTAGTAGGGTAACTGGGCTTAACCTGTCCCAGAAATGCCAGGAATCCCAGTAGTTCAACTCCGATTTCTGAGAACGTTTTCAATTACACTAGTCGCCTAGAGTTAACCACCAAAACGTAGAAAATATTTTTACATCAGTTTCAAAACAAAAACTTTCCAAATCAGTGTAAATTACAAAGTTCTCTCCAAAGTGAATCCAAAAATCAGTTAACTGAGACAATATTTTAAGCCGTATCACGCAAAACTGAAAGTCGGTGGAGATAAAGTCGCGACTTCTGCCAAGACGTTGGTTCGTAGTGATTATCTGTTGGCTGAAGCCGCTGCTTTGCACAAAACTTTCTGGACGGAAGCCAAAAATATGGACATGGACACTCCAGTATTAATTGTATTCGGGTCTGAAGATTTATTCCAGGAAATTATTTGTCTGAGGACGACAACATGTCGTCAGAACAATCAACACAATATGTGAAGATAAAATATGGACTTAACAATGAAATTTTTGTTGCTCTTAAAATAATATTATTCTACTGCTACATCTAACAATAAGTAAATAGGACAAAAGCTAATGCCTTGTTGAGTTAAGTAAATAAATAAATACATTCTAAATTATTTTATTATATCACATTATTAACTAGTTCAAAGCAATTGGAAATATTCGATTATTAATTATATTTATCTATTTTTACATATTTGTTTCTACTTATAAATAATTATAAGGAAAAATATATTTGCAAAATAATTAAAAAAAATCATTTTACAACAACAATGTTTTTTTTTTCTTACTTTACCTAGAGCCAAATAAGAACACACTTAAAGTACATAGCATAATCATAATTAGACTTATAATATCCCCACTGTTGGGTTAGGTTAGGTCGCCACAAAAATCGGTCCAGCCATTTCAGAGATTAGCACGAACAAACAGGCAGACAGGCAGACAAAAATTGTAAAAAAAATATTTTGGTGTATGTACCGTATATATATAGAAGCAGTTCTCTGTGATTGCTTTCAGTGGCCTCTAATTCGTTTAAACTCATAAATACGTATAAATCAGTATAAACGAAAGGAAAACCTTATTTCCTGGCCGTCAAGAAAGAAAAATCAAGATTCGATTTTTTTTAAATTCGCTTTACGTTTCAACATCACGATCACACTACATACCCAAGAAAAAATAATGGGACGACGATCTTATAGCCTTCAGGCGGTACCGGTCCACATTAATGCAAAATTGAGATATCCCGTTATTAACTTTAGTCTTTTTTTCAATAATATACTTCCACTGCTATTACTGACACTCCTCGGTTGTCACTGGTAGATCTTTGACGATTACTACTGATAGTCAGACGGCAGAAAGTTTCGCAATCAGTCTGTACCAGTCTATACAAGGAGTATCGAGATGTCCGATAAGTAGATAGTGGAGGACTCATGGATAATCACTTTATGTAAAACACAGGTATTCAGCCGCATATGGTTAAACTGGAAGTGGAACCTAAGCTAGTGAAGAGGGCAGTGACGGCGTGTAGTGTTCAAGGAGTTGTCAGCAACCGCAAGGGCCCAGCAGGGCCAAAGCCTACTGGGACCATGGTTCATGCGAAAGAGATACCCGGGGCCTTGGAACAATGGCAAAGAAGGAACAGAAGTGGGGTTTTATTCAGTAAAGTCTGACACGCCCTCCAGGTCCGCCCAAGGGCGGAAGGTGTCATTGGATGATTTTCCCACCTATAAAAAAAAAGCTAGCGAAGAGGATATAGGAGATATTGATGACTTGCAATGCTATTGAAATACATTACAACTATGCTTTTTAAACATTTATGTTCAGAAAACCTTTTATCTACATTTATGCAAAAAAAACTTCATAGTAAAATTTTCCAAATTAATTATTAAAATTCTACAAAATGGCTGTCGTCCTTTGCATCGCAGCACTTTCATGTCATCGCATAAAAAATAAAAATCTATTTTGGAAAATTGTGACTGAAGCAATTACGAAACATATTACATTTTCCATCAACCCACAGCTCCCTTTCAAGACAGGAAGCCACAAAAGCACGAAAAAATGTCTTCAATATACCTTGGCTATTAATTTTACTTGAAAATCTTTTCATATTTACTAAATCCAAACCTCGATATTTTCTTTTGAGGAGAAATTTTTCATTTCATAAATGCTGCGGGTCGCAAGTAGTGGGTAGACTAATGCGTTGCAAATTGGGAACGGATGGAAATGCTGATACATAATTATGTCGTAGGCGCTTTGAGAGTTGAAGTCATCTCATTATAGGGTAAAAGATGTTTACAGTTGGCGATATGATGTTTGATCATAGAGTGGTGAACATATTTTATTTAGAAAACCGGAAATATCAGAGATCATTAAATGGAGAATGAATACAAAAAGGGTTCCTTTATAGGAGTATAGACCTATGTATCGATATGTTTGCCTGTCTCAGTTAATTTGCTTGGAATTGTCGAATAAGTAAAAAAAAGTTTGTCCTTTAGAGTCTCGATTAAATGTAAAAGGATCGATATATTTTCTTCTTTAATTTGTGAGTATGTAGTCCAAAAAATCGCCAAATTTAAGTGGCAGTGGGCAAAGCACGTTGCTCGCAGAACAGATGGGATGAAAGGTTTTGGGATGGCGACCACGTACCGGAAGACGTAGCGTTGGAAAGTTCTTCCACAAGGGGGAGCGGGAATCCGATAGATGCGAGACGCACAGGACTGGTTATTATGGTGACACTTGAGGGAGGCCTATGTCCAACAATGGACGTCTTTCGGCTGAAGTGATGATGATGATCATGAGTATGAGGGCCCAATTTACGCACAAATAGCAGATTTTCAAAGTTTTTGTGTAAAACTAATTCGATAAAGACTATCGAATTAGTTTTACACAAAAACTTTTGAATTCAATAGAAACCTACCAGATAACTGTGTTTACAAAATAAAAAAAGATGCGCTATAACGTCATACGCACATAAGAAGGGTTGTATGGAAATATATCTCGGGTTGGACGCTCACTCCCTTTTAAAATTCATTTGTTTTTATTTTTTGTTGTAAGCGCCCCGCACACGGGCCTCAAAAAACGCTTCCACAAAAAAACGCTAGAAGCCGCGGGCTAAAGCTAGTATCTAATAAAAAAAGACTGTCAATATACAATACAAAAATGTCAATATATACAAATTATACAATTCAACGGAACACCTGATTTGAGACTTGAAAAATTCAAAGCTTTAAAATCCCCTGTCCATATCATCGTATCGTCCCCGTGTCGCAGCCCTAAACCCGCCTATCTGCAATAACGATCTCGAATCGAAAGTATTTCATAATAACGAGAAGGCTTCGCCATCACTAACGATACTAGTTTGACGTCATTAAAATGAGTTAATAGACCGCACGGTCTTATAAGTGATCTGGATGTTTTGCTTGCCAGAGAAAATCTCTAGTTTCTTGTAAGTTTTATCTTAGTTCGCAATTTTATATTTTTTTTTAATTAATAGATATAAACTAGTGCTTGACTGTGATCCCACCCGATGTTAAGCAGTGATGCAATTGTTGATGGAGAGGCGCACTAATTTATTAAGAGTGTATCTACTCTTATCTAAATTATAATCGAACGGAAAGACCGCAGCAGGCAAATAGTTCTAGTCCCTCGTGTAAACGCTTGGTCCAGACCGTAGAGGTTTTAACAACATAAGGGTGGATACTCGCCGTTCGTCGGCTTTTCCGACCTCAAAGTATAGTATTCCTTCGTAGTCGGTGTCACTACGTTAACATTAGATTGAATCAAATCAATTTAAACTGAACTATAATACCGAAGATTTACAGTTTGGCTATCATATAATATTATACATAAGATACATATATAAATCAGCCTTTTAATATTCCCACTGCTGGGACTCAGGCCTCAGGCGAGCCCAAGTTAGTGAATGTCATATGTATTCGAAATGTTGGTTGTAGGACATGCCGGTTTCCTCACGATGTTTTCCTTCACCGTTTTGAGAGCAGTGGTGATGATATAAATTACACAAAGTAATGCGCCTGGTTGGGCTAAAACCTGCGACTTACAACTTATAAGTCAGGGTTGTTATCACTTGGCCACCACTGCTCTCTTTAATCAAATCTTAATCTTAATCTTAACTTTAATCAAATCTTTAAAAAAAAAAAAAACAATTCCATTTGAAAACCAATTTCAACTATCATAAAAGTAAAATCCATAAAATCTCTTAAATTTTTATCAAAGACTTAACAAAATCAAATGTAAAAAGCCATTAAGAACTCCAAAAAGTTTTTTTTAATAAAATCTTTGTAAAAGAAATTGTTTTGAAACATTATGAAATTATTTCAAACGATCCGTTTTTAATTCTTATTACGTTTATTGGAATCGAAGAATTTTCGTGAAAAACCAACAAATCTAGAAAAAAACTTTTCAGACAATATTGAAGCATTGGAATTTTTTTGGCCGTTTTAAAACCTTTGATCGTAGTTTTAGAGATTTACTATGAAACAGATTGAATATTTTGATATAAAATATTGTTGAAATAGTCTTAAGTTCACATTGTTCGTCTTTTATATTAAATTTCCAATATTACTTTTACAATATCTAACTTCAAAATAATTTACTTTTATATTATTTTAGTCTTAGTTTTGACTTTTTAGAGTCTTGTCTATAACTTCGGCTTTATCTATCATTAGAACTTATCCTTGAATTCTAGAAATTCTTTATGTGACAATTTGATCGCAAGCTTTGTGATGTGTTTGGCTGAAACAAAAATCATTCATTCGTTCATGCAGTGGGAATATTGAAAGGCTGATTATCTCTATAGTACGAGATCCCTAGAAGAAGTCTCTTACCTCATCTGTTATTCGATTATGATAAATATTATAATGCTAGATAATGCTTTCATTAAGACATTTCGAATAGATTGCCTAGCTAAATCTGGTGCCAATGATAAAAACAATAAAATTTGTCAAAGATTGCGAAACATAAAATTTTCGACTTAAGCCAAATACTTACAAATAGATTTCTATTAGATTAAAAAACACTAATTCACATTGAAAAATATCGATTAAATAAAAAATGAGGATAAATTATGGCCATTTACTCTCATTTTTATGCGAGGCCACCCTCCTATTTACACCAAAAAAAGGAGGCAACTGATAGTTTTTTAGTTCCTTGGATGGAGTTTCTTGCTCGTTCTTCTCCATAGAGACCTACGCTTTGGAACGTGCAATTTAGCTTTACTTGTTTGACTGACCGACATTTTGACAATTCAAAAGTGCCGGTCTATTTGAACTAGACGTTTCTGATTTCTGATTTCTTGGGGCACATTCTTTTAGTTGATGATCGACTTTCCCAAATAACAAATGAGAGGTAATTGATGTCAAAAATGTAACAACAAATTTTATTGTTTAACTTCATTGGCACCAGATTTAGCTAGGCAACTTATTTGCAATGTCTTAATGAACGCATTATCTAGCATGTAACATTTATCATAATCAAATAACACGTGAGGGAAGAGATGTCTTCAATCGGATCTTAGATCATTCCATAATGAATGTACAGTTGCTATCACGGATGTTGAACACTTGCGCAGAAGTCAAATATTCGGTATCTGTAGTGGTGCGAAGTGCGACGCGGGGGTAGGGACTGTCAGTAATTGGCTGGCCGCGCCATCGCGTCAAGGACGTCACTCTTCATTCGTTCACTGTGTTGCTGTATGTATCTAACAACGAAGACGATTGGCTCGCCAATGTATGAAATGCGCAAAGCGATCCCACGCCGAGCGTTCAAGATCCGTGATTTCAACTGTATGTCCCAAATATTTCTCTGATAACAAAAGACGGAATACAAAACACTACCTAGAATGAAAATACGGAAAAATTCCAAGTTTTAAATTATTTACCCTTTAAATTCGCAGCTTGAGTTAAGTTATAGCTTCCTGGAAACTGTTTTCTTGGTAAAAATTCAAGATATATATAACTGTTTAGATTTGCCAATGGCAAAATACGATGCATTGTCGGCTTGCCTCTGACAGCCAGAGCTGTGCCAAACCGGGATAGGGGTGGGACACACGTTGTCGATAAATTACCCTACGTTTGCATTTTTTGTTGTCTTTGAATAATTTTGCGGATGTTATTTATGGTGTAGGTTTTTTTTAATACTGCTTACTCATTTAAAATTTGAATATAAAATAGCACAATCAGCCTCTTAATATTCCCATTACTGGAACTCAGGCTTCCTTTCTGGGAAAGGGAATGGGCCGTAATCCACCACGCGAGCCGAATGCGTGTTGATGAATATCACATATCTTCGATTTTTTTGTTCTAGGACATGTCGGTTTCCTCACGATGATTTCTTTCATAGTTTTAATAGCAGTGATGATTAAATAAATTACACAATGAAGTGCGCCTGGCTGGGTTTGAACCCGTAAGTGGTTGCCGTTACCACTCGGCCACCTTGTTCTTAGAATGTAAATACGTATTTGATTTTAATTTGTACGAGTAGAAGTTTGTAATTAAAAATGGAAGAAGTACAAATAGCAGTGCTGTGTTAGTAGTGAGTCTTTCCGTATCACCCAAAGGTCGACTAGTAGGCGAACTTAATACCGTAGGCATTTTCTTAAAGTAGTGCATCAAAATCTCTCTTAATTATGATGCGTTCAGTTGCCCACTAATACCTACAGTAATTCGAATCGTATTATCTTTTCTATATTTTATGCGAAATCTTAATAATTTGTAGTACAGTATGACTATTGGGTGCCCTAAAGGCGGGACGTAGCTGATAAATTTTAAATGTACAGTTATGAACAGTAAATATAAGTTGAAAAGAATTTAGTAAGTAGTTAGTAGGTATTTAAAAAACAACACGTTCGTTCACTAAAGATAATACACCATTATAACTATACGAAAGTTTTCAAGTAATACTTCAATATCAACCACAAACTTTAATCTAAGCAACAAAACTTTTCACCACTTTAAAAACGTCCAAATAAATTTCGCAGGCCACAACACAAATCCTTCGCAAGCATCGATAAATAACAGAATATCGATAACCAGTGCCGCCCACCGCATTAGTGGAGTGCAAGACGTGGCGATAGGCCAACGCGATACCCTGACTTATCGATACAGACTCACAGCACTAATGTGTTTGCGATGCTGAGGTACGGAGTTATTTGTGTGGAATGGAGTAAGTTTGTTCTGTATTTTTGTTCATTGCCTAAATTGTTTTGAGGTTATGAATTGTCAAGGTGGAGTTTTCATTTAAGTTTTATTATTTTTCTCATTGATAGAATTGCGTTGCACACCTGATGGTAAGCAACGATGTGGCCGACGATGGACCACGTTTACCTAGAAGTAACCTATTCACTCTTGAGTTTTAATTCACCCTAGGACCTAGCAGTTATCAGGAAAAACAGACAAGGAATTTCAGTCCGTACGCATAATGAATGTGTTCCCAGAATGCTTTGTACGTATGGGTGAGATTTCACTTTTTTTTTTCACCTTCCACGTGATGCAGTTCCACAACGAACATGACAAGTTCGGTAGGTGCTTGCACCAGATTCAGGTGAAGGTGATATCAGAAACCGTAAGAGCCCAGCAAGGTAAAAGCCTATCTGAGCCTTGAGTCGACTTCTAAAAAGGGAACCCGTGGTACAGCGAGAGAAGTCATTTGATGATTCAAACCTCAAAAGAAAGAAAGCAAAAAACTTTTATTCGTACCTCACACATACAGTAGAATTCGACAGAGACTCGTTTTACAGTAGAGTTTTTAGAAGAGACACCAATTTTTAAAGGTCCTTTGGGTACGAAACCTAAAGGGCAAAAAGGGACTCTATTACTAAGACTCCACTGTCCGTCCGTATTTAAACAGTTGGAATTTTCACAGATGATGTATTTCTGTAGCCGCTATAACAATAAATATAAAGTTCTACAATAATTTGGTTGACTTCTCTGAACTTGACTTACTCACTTCTGAGCCGCGTGTATTCAATCGAATACTCACAGTAAAATGTGGTTAATAGAGACTTAGGAGTGAATAGAGACAAACCTTTAAAGGGTATTTTCTGCAGCATTTGACTATATTAATTTTTTTAATGAATTGTTATTCTAAAAAATCGATGCTTTGCTATAGGCCAACATTATGGTATCAAAGTGAAAAACCAAACCAAAGTTTTGTATATAGACAAAAGAGGGGGTACTATTATTCTTATAAAAAACGAAATTGAATTTAATATTATACAGGAAACACAAAAAATAAGTGAAACATGTGTGTTTGAATGTTGTGGTTTAGAACTGACTAAATACGGGATATTATTAATATGTGTTTATAGAACCCCTTCGTCAAATGTGTCGATATTTCTCAGTAAACTCGAGACTCTATTGAGGACACTATGTCGTAACACGAGAAAGAAAATTATTATATGTGGGGATACAAATATCGATATTTTAAAACAATCGAAGGAAAGTAGGGAATATAATTACTTGTTACAAAGCTATAACATAAAACATGTTATCTTGACGCCTACTAGAGTAACAGAGAAAACACAAACTTGCATTGATCACATCATAACCAACATAGAAAAAGGGTGCGCAAAGATACATAATTTAGGTTTATCGGATCACTCAGCGCAATCATATACTTGGGCCGTTACAAAATTACATCAACCAGTTATAAAATGGTGGTATCAATTTAAGCGTGACTATAGTCATGAGAATAAGGAAAAATTTTTAAATTCAATTTCATGTCTGTCTTTTAGTGACGTATTTGAAGAAAACTCGACAAACGAAGCATTCCACAAATTTACTGACACATTTCTACTATTTTATAACTTATGTTTTCCTACCATTCGCGTAAAAGTTACAAATAAAGCTATTAATAAATTAAACTGGCTATCTAAAGGAATAAAAATAAGCTGTAAGAATAAAAGTAAATTACACTATAAATTAAAATATAAACATAATGAGCCTAATAGAAACACGTACAAAAATTATTGTAATTTATTGAAAAAATGCATTTTAACATCACGGAAAAATAATAATGCTAAATATATAAATAAAGCTCAAAATAAGTGTAAGGCGGCATGGAATGTAATAAAAAACCATACCGGCACTGATTTAAAACGGTCCTGTATTTCAAAAATTACTATTAATAACAACGACTGTACAAATCCCGACTCTATTGCAAATTATTTCAATAATTATTTCATTGACACTGTAACCAATAATAGCATTGACAATAAAGGAGCTAGTAAATCAAAACAAATGGAGCATATTGAATCAATCAGTAATTCTATATTTTTGCGCCCATTGGATAGCAGTGACCTTAAAAAAATAGTAATGTCTCTAAATGATTCCAAAGCGAGTGGTTATGATGAAGTTCGCACCGACATCATAAAACTATCAGTTGATTTAATTCTAGAGCCACTTCTACACGTTGTTAACCTCTCGTTAGAACAAGGAATATTTCCCGATTTACTAAAGAAATCTGTAGTAAAACCACTATTTAAAAAAGGAGATAGCACTCAAATGGACAATTACAGGCCCGTGACTTTGATACCTATATTTTCAAAAATTTTTGAAAAGGTGTTTCATAATAAACTAACAAACTTTATTGAAAAGCACAACATTATTAAAGACGAACAAAATGGGTTTCGTAAAAATAGAAGTACATCTCTAGCAGCATTTCAATTAATAAAGGAAATTACAGACTGCATTGACAAGAAAATACCTGTTACAGTTTTGTTCATGGATATGAGTAAAGCATTCGATTATGTTTCTCATGACCGATTATCGGAAAAGGTTTCAAGATATGGAATCAGAGGAACAGCATATAACTGGCTTAAATCGTATTTGTCTGACAGAGTGCAATCAGTAGAGGTTACAAATTATAATAAGCAAACTAAAACGATGGAATCTTTCAAATCTTCATTTATATTTAATAGATATGGTGTGCCACAGGGCAGTATTTTAGGGCCACCAATGTTTTTGCTCTACATAAATGATTTCCCAGACATTATCAATCATAAATGTATACTATTTGCCGATGATACAACAATTATAATCAAGGGACACGATAAGAGCTCGTATGAAAATGAAATTAACATTGCTCTCCAAAGAACTATAGAGTGGTTAGAGGCTAATAATTTGAAAGTTAACATTAATAAAACAAAATGTATACAATTTCATACCTATAGATCAAAACCGCTGGATCTAAATATATCCTATAAAGGGGTCGCTTTGACAGAAGTTGATTCAGTTAAATTTCTTGGAATAACCCTAGATAAATATTGCTCATGGAAACATCATATTAGTGACATTTGCGCCAAAATAAATAGTTTTATTTACCCCTTGAGGCGTATTAGCTGCGAGGTATCGAGAAATGCTGCAATAACGGCTTTCCATGGCTATATAACTTCCGTCCTAAGGTACGGTATTATCCTATGGGGTCGTTGTGTGGAGATTGATCAAGCATTTGTAATGCAGAAAAAATGTGTGAGAGCTATTTTTGGGTTAAAACAAATAGAGTCATGTCGTCCACTTTTTAGAAAACATAAAATTTTAACACTGCCATGTATTTATATATTAGAATCCTGTATATTTGTTTTCAAACACAAGAGACTTTTCGAGCAGGCTACAAGCTACTATACGCCACGATCTATGTATACTAATAAGTTGTTTCAACCGAGGACAAATCTCACCTTAACAGGTTACAATAGTTATATTATGTGTATAAAAATGTACAATAATTTACCAAATTCTATTAAAACGTTACCTTTTTCTAGATTTAAAAGTAGCTTGACGAGGTTTTTAATTGAAAAGTGTTTCTATAGTGTACACGAGTTTTTAGGTTACAAATTGTAAGTTTTGACATTATTGTTACATTTGACATGGGTATTATTGACATGATTTTATTATTGACATGATTATTGACATTTTTTATATTATTATTGTAAGTTCTTTTGTTATATTGTCATTTTTTAAATCAACAACACAATTGTAATGAAATAGAAATTTTTGGATAATGAGTGCATGATTTTAGGCAAATAATTAATTTAATTTTTTTTACTATGATTTATATTTGCACGCCGAAATTAAAGGCAGAATAAGAGATTAATTTTATTTATATAGTCAACCTTCTGTACCTTATTTACGCAAATAAACGATTTATTTATTTATTTATTTATTTATTAAAACTTTCACCCCATTTTACGGTACCAAACATCGGTTCGATAACTGTTTTTAGTGTGTCCTGCAAGACCTAATATTGTGATTAGGTCGTATTGTTCAAGTGTAATTTAACTTCTTATTTATTTATTTTTTCTCTTTCAAGCATGCTCTTCATTGATAATTAAATGTGAAAACATGTCATTGGTTAATAGTTGCATAATTTGTTGTTTCGTTAGTTGTTAATACTGCTTGTTTTCTGATTATAATAAAATAAAATAAATATTTGAGGGGGCTGCCCATGCTGTATACATGAATGGTTGCCGGTTTTATAGTTAACGCTTTCTGCACGAGTTAGCACTTGGCTGGTTTTTTTATTTATCATTCCTTATTACAATAGATTTCAATAACACTCTTATTTATTTATTTATTAAAACTTCATGCAACACATAGATAAAAAGGCGGACTTAATGCCCTAGGCATTATCTACCAGTCAACCAAGAGTGGTGAAGAGAAAACATGGCAGGTGCATAAAAAAAAAAGAAATTAGATTAATAAGAAAAAAAGGGAAAAAAATATCTCTATACAAACACACATAAATATGTTCAATATAATATAAACTTACATATATATCAATATTTATTATATAGAAGGATAAGGAAAATGAAAAGGATTTTTGAGACTACTCCGCTATCTATTATTGTACTCTTCAAACTTATAAACTATCTCCCCAACACCGTTCATAAAATAAACCAACAGCATTCCGTAAAATTCGGTCTCTCCTCGCTAGACACCTGCAAACATCTTTTCCTTCATAATAATACATCGTGGAATATTTCTGCGCTTCCCAAGCAGGCTGTGACATCACCGGCGATGGCGGATGACATCACGGAACTCGCTTTAGTTTATTGAATTTCAAAACAGTTTGCGGATGAGAATTTTGTGGAGGTTGTATTTTTGGAAGAGTGTTAGTGAAAGGATATTTTGGAAAGGTGGTTACATGGTTAGCTCGGGTCTACCTTTTATAGCAGAACTTTTTACGTCATAATATTGTTTTGCATAACAACGGATAGCATAAACTTCATTTCGCAGAAAATCATTTCGCATACACTCAGTTGTCATACATTCAAAACTCATAATTTTGTTAGTCAGAATCATCTTTAGGCATAATGTTTATATCCATAATAATTAAAAAGCAGAACCATCATATCGCAGAAAATTCACAGTCAGAATCGTCTTTTGGCATACATTTTATATCGATAGTCATTAAAAGGCAGAACTAATTTTTTTTTTGACAGTTGATTCTGCATGTATTTACTCAATAAAACAGTTGATTGTGAAAATAAGTTGTTTTTAGTTCCTTGTAAGAAGCATTCAAACATGCAAACAAGAATACACAATGATATTACTACTAATATCAAAACGCTAACCTAAATGCTAATTACAAAAATATTGTCGGCTTGGATGCATGTAGCATGCAAACAGGCATACAACATGCAAGCAGGCATGCAACATGCAGCATGCATGCAGCATGCATGTAGCATGCAAGCAGGCATGCAACATGCAGCATGCATGCAACATGCAGCATGCATGCAGCATGCAAGCAGGCATGCAACATGCAGCAGGCATGCAGCATGCAAGCAGGCATGCAACATGCAGCAGGCATGCAACATGCAGCAGGCATGCAGCATGCAAGCAGGCATGCAACATGCAGCAGGCATGCAGCATGCAAGCAGGCATGCAACATGCAGCAAGCATTGTTTCTGTCACGGCTCCGGCGCTGCGGGGTTTGGGCGGCGCCACGCGAGCTTATCGTCACAGATGGTTTTAACGCTCACCACCGCAGCTTCGGCTTGCTGGCTGGCTTCGCCGGCCAGCCTCAGCCGCGGTGGCAGGCCTTCAAACCACCTGCTCCTCAGCTCGCGGGCCGCCCTACCCCTCCGCGCCTACGCGGGTTTAAATTACACTCTAGGGGTAGGGCAGACAAGACTGCGTAAAGTCGGTTTCGCAGCGATTCGTTTCTGTCACAAAATTTTGCAGCACAACGTATTGACTTTTTATGACACAAATTTAATTTAATATTGAAAATGCTACCAATACATGCTATATTTAGAACATTCTATGTCACTTTTGCAGACCATTCGATTTTAAATACATTGCACGTAGGTTATCTAACCATTCGACAGCATAAATTTACTTTATTTAAATTATCAGTTTTATTCCATATATTATAAGTTCGTGATGTTTTGAACACTAATTTTTACAAGAAGATACATCTATTTTAATTTTTGATGTTCAAATATGCACCCATACCAAATAATCGTATCTCTAAATAAATGTTATGCTAAACAAAATTATGCATAATATTAATTATGGCAAAGGTAATTATGCGAAACAAAATTCTGCCAAGATAAAAGTATGCCATTGTAAATTCGGACACGTAAATATTCTGCCAAACAAAAGTTATGCTAAATAATTTTTATGCCTTAAAAATATTCGATTAAATAAGATTATGCCATGTGAGTTATGCCAAATAAAAATCGGAGTATCAAGATTCTGCCAAATAGAAGGAACCCGGTTAGCTCTGTTACATCCTGTTATTTACCACTAGCTTTTGCCCATGACTTTACTTGAGTACATAAAATATAGCCTATTTCACTCAAGAATAAAGCAGCTTTCTATCGGTGAAAAAATTTTAGCAATCGTACCAGTACTTTCAGAGATTACCTCCTACAAACAAAATAAATATTTTACAAACAGCATATATTCATAAAAAAGAAACAAACTTTTCCTCTTTATAATTCATTTCATTCATTTATTTATTTGCATATCATAATGTGATTAAGAATGTTACAATAGGTTTAAAGCTAAGGAACATTTATGGACCCTGTAAGGGCACAGCAACATTGGTAAAAAATAATTCATTAAATAAAATTAAAATACTTAATCAAAATCAAATTAAAATAATATTAAATAATCAATAATATTAGTGTAGATGTTTTCCTTCACCATTTTGAGAACAATGGTGATGAAATAAATTACAAAAAGTAATCAGCCTGGCTGGGTTTGAACCCGCGATCTAAAACTCGTAAGTCGGGACCGTTAGCACTCGGCCACCATTGCTCAAAACAAAAAGTAGAAGATATGATAAATGACAAAAATGATATTTATTATATAAATAGGTTTTAAAAAAATACTACACGTCAAATTTTTTTTTCGCCAATTTAAACTAGATGAGGCCGGTATAGTTTTCCGAACGAGTTGTTTCACAAAAACTATATAACTTTTGCATTTAAAACCTGAAATTAAACCAAACAAATTAAAACTTGTCACTGATAAACTACATTGTGTATGTGTTCCGTACAAAATCGTGTAGGTACAGGCGTGTTCACACATTGTGTTTGTCTATTAGAGCTATTATACTTTCACGATACTTTTTAGCATTGTATAAGACTGTACTTTTAGTTTATAAATGCATAAGAATAAATTAAATGTGCTCAAGTCAAACTAGAGTGGCAAAGGGCAGGGTACATTGCTCGCAGAACAGATAGCCTTTGTGGCCGAAAGGTTCTGGAGTGGAAGACGCAGCGTTGGACGGCTTCCTATAAGATGGACCGATGATCTGGTAAAGGTTGCGGGAATCCTATAAATGCGAGAAGCACAGGACCGTTCATACTACACTTGGGGGAAGCCTACGTCCAACAGTGGACGTCTATCGGCTGAAATGATGATGATGACTCAAGACAAAAGCTCTCTCTTGCAAATTAAATGCACGCGCGCCCCAATGAGATGTCAGCGAACCTGTAGGGGCCCAATTGGGTCGATACCTAGTACGCCCCGTGGCCTTAGTAGGAATTTCGAAAAAAGTAACTCTTGGTCGTAAAACTCAAAAGGCAACAGAGTAAAGGTAGTGACAGACTCTTACTTTCTCTTTTTTTAATGTGAGTGTAAGAACACTGTACGAGTATGTTCCACGAACTCTTAGATTACTTCCTATTACGACTTACTTTTTTTTATTATAATTATTTATATTGTGCTTTTTTTGTACCATATTCACTGGTCTTTACTGTTCTTACGTAATCCGTTAATATTGTAAACTCAACCACTTTTTTTAAAAGAGTAATCATGGAGTTTCTAGCCGGTTCTTCTCTATAAGAAACGACCAATTTGGCACCGTGCACTAGCTTATGACGTGTTATAAGTGCCTGTGTGAAATAAAATATTTTGACTTGACTTTACTTACTAAAACCCACTCGTATTCCTCCAGTTACCCGTTGCGTTCCAGGGCCGTAGTGACTGTTACAAATACCACCTATCAGAACATATCCAACTCCTATGTACTTTACAACATTAATTCAAACAGTATAACAGTATCAAGCACTGATTATGTTCACTTATATCGTTGTAACACGCTCGGTGCGTGCATTTTACTGGCTCCATTGTTTTGGGGCGGGCACACGGGCAACTTTAGCGTTGTCTCTGGGGTGGACCACACAACTATGATGCTTCTGCAGGCCGTACACAGGGATGAACTGTTAAAACAGGACTTGTTTGTAGTGCTGTGGTGTATGCAATAGTAACTAAATATTGAATACAACAGTAGTAGGTCAATATGTAAGAAGGTATATGTGATAAGAAGTAAATTAATTTAATTCATAATATACGACGCGAACGCCGGCGTTTGCGCTGTCATTGTCTTACTATTGTGTCTCTAATAGATACGATTGAAAGGTTAAAAGACCCATTGCGTTTGACCATATTATTATTTTTTTTGTCTAATATTCTACAACCAACTAAAAAAAACTCTATAAAGAGCAAATAAATTGGATAATTATAAAAGTGACCAATGAACTAATGAATGGATTGTGAGAAAGGTGGAATGGTTGTACGAGAAGAAACTACTGACAAGTTAGCAAATATAATTGTAAGAAGTAAGACAACATATTGCTTGCAGCACTTTCAATCAATTATAATAAGGGCAAGCGGATAAGGAATAATGCAGACTTATTTCTTTTATTATGTACATAACATTTGTAAATAAAACTAGTTAACTCATCTGTATCTATCTCTGGAAACGCATTACCCAAGTAGAATTAATAATAATTTATAATATAATATTCCACAACTATCACACAACGCCATTTAGTCTCAAGCTAAACAGAGCTTGTGTTATGAGTACTAGACAACTGATAAACATACTTTTATATTTCTAAATACATACATACTATAGATAAATTACACCCACACACAGAAATGATCATGCTCATCACACAAAGATTTGTCCTGGGTGGGAATCGAACCCACGACCTCTGGCATAGCAGTCAGGGTCACTAACCACTAGACCAACAGGCCTGTCCAATAATTTAAAAAATTAGGTGGGTCCATAACGAAACTTCGAGAGTGTCATGGTTGGAAAGTTGAATGGAGTTGTAGAGGTCACACAAGCAGTTGCTTAATGTAACACACGGTGCTCAGCTGCATACAGTTAAACTCGAAGCTCCTCGACCTAACAGTTGGAAAAAATCTAATATATTTTGCGCAACTATATCCAGCCACAATAGCCAACCCACAGTTGCCCGTGTGTGCGCTACCTTAGTAAGCTGACGTTGGCTATTTATACGGTGACGTGCACCATTTGCATGTCGGTGGACGTGAGAACGTATCTGCTGGGTGTTGGCGATGCTAATGTAGCTGGTTTATTTTATATTTCCCAATAGACACTATGTTTTGTAGGTGATTTTAGTAACAGAGTAGGGTTCCATTAAATACAATTAATATTATTGATATTAAATTATGATCTATTTGAGCTTAATTGAATGATGGCATAGTCAGCCCTTCAATGTTCTTACTGCTGGGACTCCGGCCTCTATAGGAAAGACAATAGACCGTCATCCACCATAGAGTCCAGTGCGAGTTGATGGATGTCAAATGCCTTTGAATTTTTAGTTCTAGAAAATGCCGGTTTCCTCACGATGCTAAGACCAAAGTGGCGAACAGGCTGTGACAGGGTGGAGATTCAGAATTATAGGTTTTTAGAGTTATCTTACGCAGTACCCCTAGCCAAGTTACTAATCTGCAATAGTTGATGCTAGTAGAATGCTTCAATGTATGGGAATGACGTCGGCTCAACGCTCAGTCACGTGGTCAGAACAAAAGATTCGGCGACGCGGCCAACTCGAAGCCTTCGACACAAGTAATCAACATTAAATAGAGAAGATAAAGTTTACAGTAATTCTACTTAAAGTTTATCTTAGTAAACTAGCAAAAAACGAACATCTCTTGATGACTTTAAAATTTAACAAATTACTCAGAACACAGGTTATCTAAACATCTGTGAATACATTAACATCTAAACAACTTTAGTTGCTATTAATTAAAGTATTTTAAGCGAATAATTTATTCAGTAAAAGCATTTAAGTTTAGCTCTTAATGTTTTAAAATAAATTCTGGATTATAACGGCTGGGTGCTCAAGATAAGTGCGGCTCTGTTTTAAGCAAAATGAGTATGAAACATTACCTCCTTTTGGAGACAATGAGGTGAAAAGGTACGATCGTTGACGCATCTCAGAAAGCACACTCACACACACTTCACACTTGTTATTTTTTCTACCCATACGTAAGTATTATTATTTTTAGTTTGTATAGGTATAACTTATGTACATAAGTATATAAATTTAAAAGTAGTCAGATAATTTGTATTATTAATGTTAATAAACTCATAACTTTTTTACATGTGGATGGATGGAGGGGAAGAGGGAGGCCAAAATAAAGATGGATGGATTGTGTGAGAAGCGATATGAAAGAAAAGGGAGTTAGTGATAGCGTGACGAGTGACAGGACAGAATGGAAGAAAAAAACGTGTTGCGCCTAGGGCAGGAAGATGATGATGATGATGAATGTAAATAAAGTACTTGACAGTAGTAGATTATAAAAGCAAAAGTTTGTGTGTATGTTTTTTACTCCTTCACACTCAAACAGCTGTACGGGTAGACCATGTCGTGGAAATATTGGTTTGTTAGCATGTGTCATGTTGGAAAAAAGCTACCTAGTAATGTAATATGGAAACATTGTAAATATACTAATCAGTTTTTGAAAACTTGAGTGTAGAATGTTGGATCTGTATCAATTATTGCAAATTTACAGATTTTTTCTAAAGAAATCTACGATTTGAAATGTGCAATTTAACTTCTATTAATCAGTCAGTAAATGGTCTATTTGAAATTAATGTTTCTGATTTCTGAAATAAAGTGATTTCAGTTAAGTTATCACCAGTTCTTTGTTTATTTAAATTTTATGAATCAATAATCAAAAGACTTAACTAGGGTCGCAGGAATGCGATGGATATGAGACGTACAGAACCGGTTGTTGTAGTGACACTTGGGGAAGGCCTTTGTCCGGCAGTGGACGTCTTTCGACGTTGTTTACAAAAACAATAAAAAATATACCATGATAAATATAAGACATTATAATTAAAATAACTCTAAATAACAATTAGATTGAAAGTCAAACTAAGTTTGAGGGAACTTTAAGAAGTAGTTTAGAATTTTATACTTGAAGTGTTTGCTCTTAGCTTTTTTATTAACTTTTTACCAGTTTGTCCCTCATTGCTCGTTAACATTTTATTAATTTATTTTTGTCTAACATACTAGCAATGCTAAGAGATAAGTACCTAGCAATAAAAAGTACATATATTGTAACGATCCATGTAACATCAACACTAATATTAAAAAGAGGTAAGGTATTTTATAAGGCACGCGTCATGCTCGTGAACGGGTGCCGTCAGATGGGACTGGTCATCTCTTAGCTGCCAGTGGCTTAATTCAGTTTCTATATTTTAATTATTTTACATTTTTATTTCATTATCGACATTGTGCTCACATGATAGAAGCAACAAGTAATATGTAACCAAGCATTATATGTAACACATAATATGATTTAAAAGAGTGTCCATGGAGTTTCTTGCACGTTCTTCTCCATAGAGACCCACTCTTTGGAACGTGCAATTTAGCTTCACTTTTCTTGGACTGACCAACATTTGACTATTCAAAAGTGCCTGTAAATGGTCTATTTGAAATAAATGCTTTGATTTAGATTTTGATTTATTTATTAAATCTTCATGCACAAAAAACTGTACCAAAGCCTTGAGCATCGACGCCGAGTTGCTGGCCTGACGGTTTTCTATCGATTACACTTAGGTGAGTGTGCGTTGGAATTGCACAATTTAATTCCGCCAAGTCCGTTCCATCATCGGACTACTAGACGTACGGCGTTTCGCCATCGGTACATGGTGGATATCCCACCCATTCATACAAAGCGTTTTGGAAACACATTCATTATGCGTACAGCTAAAGAGTGGAATTCCCTGCCGGAGTCTGTGTTTCCTGATAGCTACAACCTAGGGGTCTTTAAATCAAGAGTGAATAAGTTACTTCTAGGCAAGCGTGCTCCATCGTCGGCCACATCATCACTTACCATCAGGTGAGATAGTGGTCAAACGCGAGCCTATCAATAATAATAAAAAAAAAACAAAGGCGGACTTAATGCGAAATAAATATGTTTTTTTGTTTGAAGTACTGGTTCGATTGCTTAAATTTTTTCACCGACAGAAAGCTGGTATATTCCTGAGTGACATAGGCTATATTTTATGTACACGAGCGAAGCTGCGGGTAAAAGCTAATCCAAACTAATATTATAAATGCGAAAGTAACTCTGTCTGTCTGTCTGTCTGTCTTTGCTTCACGCCTAAACTACTGAACCGATTTGTGTGAAATTTGGTACAGACATAGTTTGGAACTTGAAAAAGGACATAGGATAGTTTTTATTACAAAAAATAAAATTTATTCCGGACATACAGCGCCATCTATTGGTCAAGAGTCGGCATCAATTCGCCGCCGCTGCCGGAAGTCACTATTCCACGCGAACGAAGTCGCGGGCAAAAGCTAGTATTTAATAAAAATAAAATGAACATGCATCATTACTGAAATATTTGAGAGGATCTTCTCATGACCTAGAAAACTCACAAAATGGCATCGGTCAGGTATCGTATAAATTTATATTTCAAGTACCTACTAAAATACTTAGACGAGTTACCGTTTTAGGCACGTGTCATACCTGGGTAGATACTAAACTGGTATTATAAGGTCACTCATGTTTTAGCCTTCCATAGAACGTAAGTTACTTTTTATGAAATAAAATGTTATACTCAATATACTCAATACTCAATTTTTTATTGCATGCAGTGCTTTTATTTCTATGTTGCTCCACACTAGGGACATACTTATAAAATACTAGCTTTTGCCCGCGGCCTCGTCCGTATACATAAAATATATCCTTTGTCACTCAGGAATAAAGCACTTTTATATTGGTGAAAAACATTTCCGCAATCGGACCAGTACTTTCAGAGATTACCTTCTACAAACAAAAAAAAAACTTTACTTCCTTATTAGTTGTGAAGTTGAAAACCTAACAATTGTAACCACTTTTTTTGCTTAATGCCATCTTTATGCCTACAATAGAAGTTCAAATCAGATGAACCGACAGTAAAATAGATTTCTTTAAATGTCTAAACTTAAAACATGAATAGGGTATATAGGACTTTATTACAAAAAAGTAAAGAGCAAAATTGCACAGAATAATTAGTAGGGCAGTCTTGTAAAGTAAAGTAAAGCCAAAGTCCATCAGCTATCTTGAAATCCCATGCAAGTAAGAGCCATAATAACTACACAATACACGTCTGTCCCATACAATAACGCCTACCATTCATTTCAGAACACTCTCATACAAATCCTACAAAACCCATCCTCATACAGCTATGGAACAGTTCTCAAAGTTAGAAACAAGCCTAGGACAGTAATTTATTCGTACACAAACCATGTGTTTGGCACTAAGCCCCTAGCTCATTGCGATGTGCCCATTTGGGGTAGGTTGTAGTGATAGCGAGTAGCGATTTTGATAACATAATCTGTAGCCCGATTCACGTAATGAAAACCGTAACGATATCGTAGCGATTTAGTCGTTTAGACCATTTCCGTATTCACATCCATCAATCGAATTTGAACGAAACCGATTTTAAAGTCGTTTGAAATTCGTCGATTTAAAAAAAAAATCTGTATTACATTATCCTGGTAGAATACTTATTAATGTAACTGGAAATAAGTCGATAGATCGTGAATACCGCTTTTGGATAGGACTTCGATCGAACGACTGTAAAACTTCAACGAAATTTGGCTTGTTTGATTTTACGTGAATCAGGCTACTGGACGTGTACTGCAAGGACTGTTTTGAAGTGGCGTGGAAGAAGAATGTCTGGAATGATTTGGAGGAAAACACGGTCCAGCAGTGGGACGGTGGGTGTTAGGAAAAAATAGATTGTTAGTCTTTATTGTATACTATAAAAAAATACAGGAGCTTAAAATTATGGCATAACAATAAGTGGTCTTATTGCTAAAAGCGACTTACTATAGACAACCTAGGACTAGTTAGTGACCCTGACTGCTATACCAGAGGTCGTGGGTGCGATCCCCATCCAAGATAAAATGTTTATGTGATAAGTCCGATCACGTTTCATTGTGTTTACAAATATATAAACTAAGTATGTTTACCAGTTGTCTTAGTGCTCATAACACACACTGTGCTTAATTTTAGAATAAATGGCGTTGTGAAATAAACATTATTATTTTTATTCCCTTAATTCGTTTTACATACATACTAAAGTGTAATATACATTTTTAAATACCTATTTGTTTTTACTACTCCTACCGAAAGTCAGAACTCGAGAGAAATTAGTATTAGAGAGGAATTATTATTATAATTGACCTACAAATTAAAAACTTTGATTTTATATTTTAAATTTTGATATTACAAATAGACACATGGATTTTATTGTTTAGGTTTCTTAAGTCAAAAAAAATGTCCTTTTTGACCACGCCATACTCCTAACATCTACGAAGAGAAATGAGATCCTCTTTCCACGCACCACGCTCTCTCATCCGCTTTGCCACCCGCCATCCGCTGCCACTGCAGCCTCATTCTCTTGCCCCAGTTCCAACCACGCTGCACCCACGAACACGGCTATCGTTGTAAGAAGATACTTAATGGCGGCATTAATTGCACATGAAAACGCTACAGCTAACTTTTTTTTTATTAAATCTGGCCTATTCAGTTTGGTTGGACTTTTTTTTAAAGCAGGTTTATGAGGATGCTTGAACATTTTTTTAAAGATAGTTTATGCAATAAAGATGTGTCGCAAATGAGGTATCGGAAACATTGGTATATTTAAATATGTTGCTCTCTTTGATTGAGTAAATTATCTGGTTTTCATTCGTGGTACCAGTAGCAAGGTAGTCAGAAAAACCTGACAACCACATGTATAGAACAGCTTACCGTCCTATTAAGACCAGATTTGGGTCGACAGCGCGTTGTGCTCTATAAACCTAACATATTCAAGAAAACGCTACGGACATCATAATTAATAAACAACTAATAATAAACAACTACAAAACACACCACAACACACAACTACAAACAACACACACAACACAACAACAACTACACAACACACACAACACAACAACTAACACAACAACAACAACAACTATTAACTCTTTGAATGCCGTAATTAGAGACACAATAGAAAGACAATTGCTTATGTCGAACTGTGTAACATAAGACATTCAAAAGGTTAATAGACAATCTCAAAAACCAGCTCTTTTTCTAACTCCTTTTAAGCAATCACAATCATCGTCATCATTCCAGCCGGAATTTGTCCAACGCTCTAGCGGTGCCACAACGACTGGTCCTTTGCGTCAATCGCGCGACGCTAACCAGGGTCCACCTCGTGGGAGACCTCCCAATACTACATCTTCTAGTACCTGGTCGCTACTACAAAACCTTTCAGACTCATCGGCCATCTATTCTACGAGTAATATGCCCTGCCCACTCTTTTAGTTGGTTGCCTTGGATCTCCTGCTGATATTTTCCTTCTGATTCGATCAAACTAGAATTACGAGCATAGCCTTCTCCATTGCCTTTACAGTAATTTTAACTCCATTCCACTCCCAACCTCTGATGAAGCCCATTGCGAGCGAACACATTACAAAATTATATTATGTCATCACTGGCAACACATACAGGTCATAGTTGGATTTAACCAAAATTCATATTAAATCGAGCTCACTAACTGAGACCAGCAACACGGGGGTAGGATCACAAAGTCCGACCCCCACAAACATGATCCGCCAATAATTTAGATAATAGTTTTCAGTTGCAAACTCACACACTATAATTCAAGAGACCGAAGTCCACTTAATGAAAACAGAAGTTGTTGAGAGGGGCCAGGAAGTTGGAGGGGGCGGATTGAAATGGAATAATTTATAAATAATGATTTCTGATTATACCTGGTTACAATTTAGGTGAGTTCTAGGCTAGAGTGAATAGCGTCTTAACTAGTGCGATTCACCATCAAGTAATCCCACCTGATGGTGCAGTGATGCAATCGTGGATGGTGAATAGCAATAGTTTTTTTATTTGTAGCCTATTTTATTGAAGAAGTTTGATTAATGTATGTTCTTGGATTGTGCAACGAATTAAACGCATAATGTTTTATCTATATACCTATACAAAATCAAAGTGTGTAGTATGCTGATAAATCATGAAATCTTAGAAACTATAACACCTACAAACTTAAAATGGCAGGTAGGTTCTTTGTATGCTGTAGATATCCGTTAAGAATGGATTTTGCGAAACTTCACTAACTTCTAAGGGGGTAAAACGAGGGTCCATAGTTTGTATGAAGAAAAAAACAAATTTCACGCGGACGAAGCCGATGGCAGAAGTTAGTAATCTATGGTGTTTGACGAAATAACCCGATATTACGAGCGAATACCAGCGCTCACTTGGAATGTGACTGGTGGAGCCTATTGCAGCATTGTATATTATAGAAGCACGTTTTTTCCAATTTTGTGAAAGTGAAGTACCATGGAGCATTTTTACTAGGTTACAACTTGTTTGACATTACGAGCATGGTAGTTGAGAGATTGTCACTAGAGTGTCCATGGAGATTCTTGCACGTTCTTCTCCATAGAGATCTACGCTTTTGGAACGTGCAATTTAGCTTCACTTGTTTGACTGACCGACGTTTTGACAATTCAAAAGTGCCTGTAACTGGTCTATTTGAAATAAACGTTCCTGATTTCTGATTCTGATTTATTAACTCTAGTCTATATTAATCAGAAAATCTTCTATTACAAAATCGCTGCCCTCCTAGCCCCAACGCGAGTCTCTCGTTTCGAAGACGCAGCCCGGTTCTCTGTTCGTTATTGCTCTAACTTGTACACCACGCTGCCCCGCTGCCCGCTGCCCGCTAGCCCCACCCAATATTGCTTGCTTTAATTAAGTATTTCTCCTATCTTGTATACAAATCTCGCTTCCTTATGATTTTGTTTGTAAGTCCAGTTGGGGAAGAATTTGTAATTATTTTTTTACAATGTTGGTACGCGGTTTTCTTTTTTGTCTATTTTTTTTTTATAAATGGTTTCATTATTTCTGGCAGTTCTTTTTTGTGTTGAAATATTGTACACTGATGAATGAGCTTCCATTTATTTTCAAGTTATATTTACATATTTAAAAAACACTTAACTATCGTTATGTATATATGTACAACTAAAAGTAAACTAAAGTATGACGTCGAAAAACTCCACCGCATTGCTGTCGATTGGTAATGCACCCGAGAGACTGGCGACATTGCCACACTAACTTTTAACATAGCAATGCTTATCCTCTGTCCAAGGTAAAAAGCCATCTTTTGCGTCAAGCGTAGTGTCAAAAAGGCTTTTAGAAAGGTCTTTCAACAATTTGTGAGGACTAGAAGCCCGTGATGCGAAAGTTTCAACCTCAAACAGCTCGAAGGTATAATTACCAACAAGGTAGACACAGAATTGGAAGGCCTCCCACTATGGTAAGGGTCGCGAGAATCCGACGTATGCAAAACGTACATGACTGGTCGTTGTTGCAACTCTTGGGGAAGGCAATTGTCCAATAGTGGATATCTTTTGTAGCTGGAATGATGATTATAATTACCAAGTCATCAGTTCACTTTGTGACAGGCTTCCGAACACAAAGTCTTTCGTTACGCAGTCGCCACTTTCAGTCCCATTTACCAACTGTTCTTACATCATTATCATCATCATCATTTCAGTTGATAGACGTCCACTGTAGGACATAGGCCTCCCCAAGTGTCGACACAATGAACGATCCTGTGCGTCCCGCTTCCAACAGATTCCCGAAACCTTCACCAGGTCATCGGTCCACCTTGTAAGAGGCCTTACTTCTTCTTCTTCTTCCTGTCCTTATCCCATATTACTTGGGGAGACATTTTGAGACTGTGCGCACTAATTAAGCACCTGAGGTCACCGCGTGGTGGCGGTTAGACCACCAGCAACAGCATTCCCAAGGAGGGTTAGTGTCAGGCAGGCGGCCGACTGTAAAATATTTGCCAAATCCCTAGCAGAATGATTGGTAAGAGGCCTTACAACACTCAAATGTTTAACTATGCAAGTAGATTGCAAGAAAACACACTAGATATTCCATGTTAACTTGTAAAAAAACAACGTATCCGTTGCACAAACTGCTTGTAACTTGCTATTACTAATGTAAATGCTGCTTACATAATAGAACAGTAGCTTCAATAAAAACTACATCCTGTGCACCAATTTTGCATATTATTTTCTCTCTTCTTTTAAAAAACTCGAGCTTGCAATTCTTTGAAAAAATTAAGGTTTTTAAGAAAGAAAAAGATTTTTGTTGGACTGTATTTGCATTTGGTGCTTGCTGTATTATTTATCTAGCTATGCGTTCCTAAGTTTTCTTAACTACACTAAGGTACACTAAAGTGTGACTAGGCTTAACATGTTTTCCGCATGCTAATCGAGCGGTGGGCACGTCAAATATAAAATTGGGGCACTAAAATCGCGAGACGGGACCACTTAGATTTTTTTCTTCATGAATTAGTAAGAAGTAGCCCAGAGCTTGGAACAGTGTAGTGAATGGAGGGAGTTTGTTTTTTGTTTTTTTTGTTCGTAGGAGGTAATCTCTGAAAGTTTTCTCACCGATAGAAAGCTGCTTTATTCCCGAGTGACGTAGGCTATATTCTAAGCACGCGGGCGAAGCTGCACGCAAAAACTAGTGTGAAAAATTTCATTTATTATATTTCTTCCGCTATGGGGTGGAGCGTATCAAACTTGTGCCCTTTGCTGAGTTTTAACTTTATATGGATTAACCTTCGACTCAAAAAAAGCATTACGTCATCTAAGTATCCAAAACTTTAGTTCAACAATTTACTTGTCCATATCCGCTTATACAAATCTTCACTAACTTCACCATATTACTCCTGCTTTTCTCTAACATCTATAACTACATCATCCGAATATTCCTAATTCCACGATATAATCCGCTAAGTCAAGACTCCCACTTGACCGTTATTATCCCCAACTCGGTGGGAATTACCGCCTGTTAGCTGGCTTGTATAGAGAGCTCTACACGGGACGGGGGAACAATATTGTTCATGATATCAGGATCGTATTTGCCAAAGGGATTGGCAGAAATGTGTCGGCAAGGCAATTTAATTCTACCAAGTCAGTTCCATCATTTAAACACTAGTACGGCGTTGTTTTATCGGAACATCCCGCCCATACTTACAAAGGATTTAAAACACATTTATTGTGCGTACAGCTAAGGAATAGAATTTCCTTCGATGACAGGAAATCTTTAAGTCAAGAGTGAATACGTTATTTCTATACAAGTGCGCTTTATCGTAGACCATATCATTGCTTAACACTACCTACATCTGTACGAGAAAGTAGACTCATGTATGTTAAAACATAATCATACAAACATTTATTCACAACTGTTGTGGTCTAAAAAAACGAATAAGACTACAAAAAAACCATTATTAAACACGTACCACATATTCATGTAGTCTATTAAAAAAATATATATATAAAGCAAATAATCCTACCTATTCAATCATTCAATCTTTTTTACTTTTTTTTGCCCAGTTATTTCTGAATACAACAAACACCATTCGAAAAAAAAACACTAACATCTAAAAAAAGACGCTATATTAAAAAAGAAAACATTCTACCAACATCATAAAAAAATCACGCGTAACATTATTATCCTATATCATGCGAACATTTAATAAGGTGCTAACTTGTCACCCGTGACAAGGGGCCTCTGTAATCTGATAATTAAGTTTTTTAAGCGTTTCGCTTGAATTAAAACTGGATTTTCATTAACTCGTGTCATATTCAGGGGTTTTAATTAACTTCGGATATGGAGGCCTTTTATGATATAATTTTATAAAGACAAACATGGTAGACGCATAGCAGGGGAGTCCTTCAAGTGGAGAGCTGTGATAACGGTATTTTTAAACGTGATTTTAAACGAGTTTTTCAGCTGTTAACGTTTATTTTATGAGTTTTGTTGAGCGAGTTTCTGACGAGTATAGTCAACCCGACGTCCATGGTAACATGAACTTGACAACCTTATTTATTTTGTGACAATCAGAGGGATATTATCTGAGCAGTCGTGGTCCAGCGTAACGGTTGCGACTTACGATGTGTAGGTGTGGTCAAACCTAGCCAAGCGCGCTAATTTGCGTACTTTATTTCATCAACTCAAAACGATAAAGAAAAATATCGTGAGGAAACTGGCGTGTCCTAGAATTAAAAAATCGAAGACATGAGGCTTGCGTAGTCGTTTTGCGACCCATTCTCTCTCGTAGAGAGGAGGCTTGAGTCCCAGCAATGCTGATTATGGTATTTCTAGGGTTGCGGGATTACACAATAGAGATATCGATACCTTAGGGTGTTATAACACTAATCGATCGATCATCGATCGATGCTGTCAATCGATGGTAGAATGCATTAGTCGACGTCGAACACGAGTCTTCTAGGTTTGCGTCTCAGTAATAAGTAGTTCGAGTACGAGCAGCATCGTCAGTACGATTCACAAGAGGAATTCACATTTCTAACAAAACTGATGGCGTATATTAATCTGTCATCGTCGATCGAGTCCATCGACCGGCAATCGATCGATTGGATAGTCGACCGGTATCCGTCGATCAATTAAAGCTACCACACCAATCGAGCAACGTCTACCGATGTCGATCGATGACATCGATTGACGATCGATTGATTGGTGTGGTAACACCCTTAGAACGCTTTCACAACCTCCGGTATAACACTCACTAACCAATAAACCAACTAACCATTATAAATCCCTCTCTTTATAATAATAGTGCAAATATAAGAGCACCGATTTTAAGATTATCCCCGAATAGAAAACAATAACCGACTTTTACAACCAAGAGCCTATTTCTGTTGCAAAACTGTGTTCACTACTAAACCCATCGGCTTATGCTTCGAACCCTAACTGAAGTCTATACGTGCATTGACTCGGAATATTGGTAAAGTTTCGTATTGTCAAAAGGTGAAGGTAGAGGATTATGGGCGAGCATTTTCCTCCCTAGGAAAAGAAACGGTTGGAGCATGGCTTTGTATGGGTAAATATATTCATTTCTTTTTATAGACAGCCTCGTAGATCATAACTAATACTCCTCATTAGATACTAAGTTCTATTTCCAGGTCTTAATGATGTTTTTTTTATCCGATATAAACTAGTGCTTGACTGCGATACCACCTGGTGAATCACACTAGTTTATTAAGAGCCTACTCACTCTAGCCTTGAAGACACCCAAATTATAATGGAACGGGAAGACCGCAGCCGGCGAATTGTTCCAGTCCTTTGATTTACGCGGTATACATAACGAGGCGAAACGCTTAGTCCGGACCGTAGAGGTTTCAACAACGTAAGGGTGGTATTCGCCGTAGGTACGTCACTGAAAATAAGATAAAATAAAAAAATAAAAATTCAATAAAACTTTGCTCATTGAATTTTTCAACAGCATAATCAGCTTTATAATGTTCCCACTGCTTAGACTCAGGCCTCCTCTCTAGGAGAGGGAATGAGCCGTAATCTACCACGCGGACACAGTGCTGTTTGGTGAACATCGCATGTCTTTGAATTTTTGGTTCTAGGACATGCCGATTTCCTCACGACGTTTTCCTTCACCATTTTGAGAGCAGTGGTGATGAAATAAATTACACAAAGTAATGCCTGGCTGGGTTTGAACCCGACCTATAACTCATAAGTCGAGGCCGCTACCACTCGGCCACCACAGCACAATGCCTTTTCAATAAAAAAATTATTCTTCTCTGTAGCAACTCTGAGTCTACAAATGATTATTTCCCACCTAAATGCCTTTGTCTTACCTTGTGAATACAGGTGTATTACGATTTTACAGCTGCCACCAGCGACCAGCGTGATAGTAAAAAAAATGTCCCATGGGAAAATACTCCTGGGACAAAAACCTATTCTGTGTGCCTGGATATGATCTGCTTGTATGCCAAAAACCTAAATTCGTTCAGTCGTTTGAGCATAAAGAAGTAACAAACAAATTCACTGAAAAAATTTTGCTTTTAAAATAGAGTGATTTATAGTTCCTTTGAAAATCCAATTTAAAATACATCGTCGCATTAAATTTTAAATCTTCCTGTATGTCAGTGAACGAAATGTATTTTCCATTAATTAATTATTTTCAGTGTTTGGCTTCATGAAAACCGGCACACTTCGCTGATTTCATGCTATTGCAGAACTCGTAATATTAAATGTATGCTTAATTTAATTCTGATTTATTTATAAACCATTCAAAAATTCTTTATACAATTAAAGTATAGCGAACAGTGTTTTCTCGTTCATAATTTTCGGTGATATTTTTTTTTTTTTTTGTACGTGTGGCTTTTAAGGCCTCGCGTTAAAAGCCACACGTACAAAAAAAAATCCTTGGTCCGACCAGATCCGCCCCAATACGTTGGTCCGAACAGATCCGTACCGCTCTTGACTCTACGATGTACAATGCCCTTCAAACCACCAGAGACAGAAACAGATTGAAGAATATCATTAAGGTTAAAGTAATGAAGCAGGGAGGACACAGCCCTCAGCATTGAGGAATACGACGCAAGGAGGAGAATGAGGTTACTTTTAAATAGAGAGCAGCAGGATACTTATCTATATACAAAACACAAAAGAAAGAAGAGACACCTCTACAGTCCGAATTCAGTGTTTCGCTTTGCTGATACTACGTACATCGCAGGACTGGAACAATTCGCCTAATGCGGTCTTCCCAACCGATTTAATTTAGATATCTTCAAGGCTAGATCGAAAAGGATCTTAATAAATTGCACTAGTTTACTCTACCATCAACGATTGCATCACTGTCAAGCCAAGCACTAGTGTATAATTATAATTAAATAGGAAATACTGTAGTGTACCTGTGATATCTTAATCTGGAGTTTTCTATCATCGTCTACAGCCCAACTTTGCTTACGCTATTCAGTTTCAATGCATCCAATTTTTACCTGAGGTAGCAACAATGTCGTCTACTCATTTCACAATGGGACAAGCAATATCTCATCTTCTAGTCTAATAAGTTGCTAAATCACCAATACAAACAATTTAATTAAACAAACCAATCACAATTCCCTACAACTGTATATTGTAACACTAAATTAATATTACCAGCCAGCCTCACAATCAAAATTAACCAAACTTCACATAACTTGCCGATATTAGTGTATGTAAGTTGTAACAGAAAGGGTCCAAGTATACTACCTTGAGGAACGCTTTGTACTTGTTACAACCTGTTACAAGTTTCTATGGCAATTTAATCAGTTCTTTATCGCTGTTCAGCGACCATATTGGTTTGAAAGTTTTGTTTAATGCCATTTGAAGGGTAATTTGGTTTTATCTTTAGCTAAATTAAGGAAATTGCAGAATATGGAGTAATTGAAAGTGTAATTAGCTTGTAAATGGGCTTTCTACCGAATATAAAGCGTAACAAATCATTTTTAATTGACAATGGTACAGAAAAGAAATAGGACTTAATTTCATAATCCCGTATTTAAAGTTAAATAAAAGTATATCCCAGGAAGTTTTAAGACATTGCTTTTAAAAGCATTTGTAGCAAGTTAAATTTAATTTAAATAGCATTACTTATTAGAATATTATACCAACAGTTTATCTTTGCGTAAATAAATCTATAGAAGTTTTTATGCGCATCACGTAAAATCTAAATAGATAACTTTTATACATTAAAATAGTGTGTAACTTGATATATTGCTTAGACTTTGTTTCATCACAATAAATAGATTATATCGAAAGATATACTACATTCATTGACTATTATTGCGGTACGAAGTTTTCCGGGTTAGCTAGTCTTGAAATAAAATTGCAACTGCAAGCAAAATTACTAACAACAATTTACATAAATTTAAGGTGCACAGTTATCGATATAACGCCTCCATTGACTTTCAACTCCAACAAAAAATTCTTAGCGGCCTCATAAAAGCTTATCTCTTCCTCAACGATGCTTTTAAGGCCATCTGCTGCCAATAACACTTCGACTTCCTAAAAAACTGGAACATTACCATTAGGTTCCGTCATTAAGCTTTATTTTCATGAAAAATCTATAGATTCGACATCATGATTGTTTAATCAGGATTGGGGAGGAAGAGTGTCATTATTACCATTATCGAAGTTGTTTTGCTAAGTGGTACTTTACAGCGTTGTTAGCATCGTGTTAGAAAGAGCATCTGCTAAGCTTAGAACGCTGGGTTCGATTTCAAGGTCAACCAAAAAAATGGTTCGGTCAACCTTAAACACTCATGTAAACATAGGTACGCGTGAGGGAACGGACGTCCTCCTGCTTCCTCTCCTCCGGCTGGCGAGAACCTGACCTCGACTTACAGGCACCGTAGGCGTGGGCTTGCAGACGGCGAGCAATGGGTACCTCTCTGTCCGGACCAAGTCTGAGTCGTCAACGGCGCTTAGTGTTTCATAAGCACCTCAAATAAATGTCAACAAAACCATAGAGGCCCAGCAGGACCTACTAAGTTCGCCCGGAGGACACGGTGGAGCACACAGTAATTGTATTTTTCAGTATTACA
This sequence comes from Mythimna albipuncta, assembly GCA_929112965.1. Taxonomy (NCBI): domain Eukaryota; kingdom Metazoa; phylum Arthropoda; class Insecta; order Lepidoptera; family Noctuidae; genus Mythimna; species Mythimna albipuncta. The sequence continues at coordinate 1,191,793 of OV815984.1, forward strand.
ACAACTAGGTTACTAAACGAAAACTAATTAATAATTCAAAGATACCTGTCCAGCCATTTAATTTTTGGTTGTGCTATTAAATATTAAATGTAATTTTCAGCTTCACAAATAATTCAACAGTGTGATGGTAAAATAATTGTACATCATCAAATTAACATACAAGTACTTAGTAACCGAATTTTGGAATATGTTAAGCTTTGTTTTAATTGTAAAAGGATTTATTACTTTCAACTTTATAGCAACAAAATATATACATACCTAATAAGCTTTAGGATTAAAAACTAAACTATCACTTCATTTCCATCTCTTATAGAGATCTTTGTGATTCCGTAATTTGAATTTTAGCACAATGTTACATCACCGGGTAAAGACAACAATTTTTACTGTCACTTAGGATGATATATGTCACCGGAATATTGCACACTCCGTATGATTGTAATAAATCTTTATTAGATTATAATTTGTCGATATGTTATATGAAAAATCGTTTTGTATGCGATAAATTTCATCCGAATTCATTAGTTTCCAACATAACCGTATCTTATTTAGAAAAATAGTTTAAAACTATTCACGATATTTTACAATTTTATGGCGTATGCAATTTTCCAGTAACTTATACGTAAATATGGCATAGATAATATTGCTTAGTAAATATGTTATTGTTAGATATTATTTGCAGCAATAGTACTTTTATTTGTATATTAAAACAATAATCTACAGTAATATTATAAAGAGGTAAAGCTTGTTTTTTTTTTGTTTGTAGGAAATAATCTCTAAAAGTAAGTACTGGTCAAATTGCGAAAATTTTTTCATCGATAGAAAACTGCTTTATTCTTGACTGACATGTCCAATAGTGTCCACTGTTGGACACATTCCCCCCTCACTTTTTTGGCTGAAAAGATTATAATAATGAGAACAGTTATTCGACGATTTCTCTCCGGTAAAAAAAGAGATATCAGTCTTTTCCGACATTTTTCTGTGACCTATATTTATGTCATATTTACTGTTACCTATATTAGCAAAATAAAATCATCTTTATCTTTATCAAACAGCAAAGATATTTGTATCTTTTTATTAAATTCATTCAGTTAATTGTCTCCAAAACTCTCTCAACCTAATTAAAATTTTCGCCAAAAATTCTCCACAATTGTCTCTCGGGGAATATCCGTTGGACATATAGCTGAACAAAAGTTTGCACCGTCGCGTTACCCGTAATTAGGCGAGACGTTACAGGCACATGGCGTGCCGAATTTATGAGGACCCCTAAGTACAGAAGATGGTGGATTTAATATATGGGCGACGGTTTTCAACAAGTTGCGGTGGTATAGCCCTGTTGTGGCTGTTCGAAGGTCGGGTGGATTGGGTGTGGGATTGGTGATTATTCTCGCATTAGGTTGTTTTGTTTGAATTGTTGTTGCTTATTTAACTTTACAAATTTTTACCAAGGGTGCATATTTCCGGGATAGAATGTACTTATCCTATGGGCTATTCTAGGACATAGTTCACCCGTGTTCTCATTCAAATCCTTTTAGCCATTTAAATTTGAAGCAGTTACAAGCATTGTTACTGCTTCACGCTCAACACATTTATATGAAAATATCGCCATTATAATATTAGTGTGTGATATTGAACTCATTTCCACATAACTACGGAACAGGCCCATTTCGACCTGCCGCGGTTTTTTCCCTAGCGTGGACGAAGAAAACTATGTCCCTTTCGCTGGTGCGGGACGATTACCTCAGGTGTCAATCTACCCTGGTGCTAGTGGGTCGAGAAGGACCTACCACGCTATGGCTGAAATATCGCACCAGGAGAACGTTTATGATTTTACTTTACGCAGCCAAGGTGTTATAGATATAGATATTCATTATGCGTACAGCTAAAGAGTGGAATTCCCTGCCGGAGTCTGTGTTTCCTGATAGCTACAACCTAGGGGTCTTTAAGTCGAGAGTGAATAGGTTACTTCTAGGCAAGCGTGCTCCATCGTCGGCCACATCATCACTTACCATCAGGTGAGATAGTGGTCAAACGTGAGCCTATCAATAATAATAAAAAAAAAAATATTTTCTTCAATCGCTTACTCCAAAACTCCCTCCTATCACTAACGTTTTTAGGCGCATAATTTACTGTTTTCTGCACTAGTACGCAAAAGTGAGTGAGTTTACCCTCGCTACTATTTATTGAATTTATTGTATCGGGCTGATCGATAAGCAGCCCCACGACTCGCCGGGTCCCTATTTATTTATTACTTCAAACGTGTATTGAAAAACGTCATTTGGTACACTTGGAAATCAGTCAATATCTCAATGACAAAATTTCTGCACTTGTATGAAAAATTTACTATTCTTAATACGGGTCTTTATATTAATCCTAATTGTTATCCATACTATACCATCATTTCTTTATATGAAAACCATTAAATTTATAACTTCAGTTAATAGCGAACCACGAAATACAAATGGTAAAAGAAATACCAAATCCAATTATGATACTGCATCTCTTGCATCGTAAAAAATGACTAAGTTATTCCATTTATCAGTATTTCGATCACCAATTCTCCTGTAAATATTCGTACTCAATATGATAATACGTATATCCCCAATAGGAGAATTTCACTCCCAAACATATACGTAATCTAAAAAAACTGTATCATGCATTTTCGAATCGATTTCACAAACATTTTATTTTACTTCAGGCAATACTGAAATGCGAATCTCTCGCCAGACAAAAATAAACTCTGTCCCCAATAAAATAAAACACAAATTGAATTGTAGCACATTGGTTCTGTTTTCGACGTGCATCCGACCACTATAACTCACTTCGGAACTTGACAAAAGTTGAAATTTTATCGTAAACTCGAAATATTTCCAAAACTTGTACGAATATCGAAACTTGAGTGATTTACTGTACAACTTGAGAATATAAATGAGAGCGCCGGTGTACAGTCGGCAGCGCAGTTCGCGTATTGCCAATTCCAATGAATATTATAGCAGTTTTTTTTGTGATAAATTGGTGTAAATATATTTTCAACAACAATCTGCATTTTTTAATAAATTACTGTACAGGAAAAAAGGGGACGGAATATCCGTTTTATGATAAAATAATTTATCAAATTGCTGAAAATTGGATACAGATGTCATTATGTGTTTCAATCAATGATGATTGAAACTTAAACTGTTTTACTATTAACGTTTTTTTTATTCAAAGTCAAGTCAAAGTCAAAACGTAATATTACTTTAGTGCTTATGACTTAGCAGCCTCTTTCAAGCATTGCAATTAATTCAGCCAAGGTCACAAAACCACACCACAAATGTAAAATCACCAATGGGGATTGAAGAGCAAAACAAGATGGAGTACCAAGTCGTAAGCAGTTAAAGGGTTAAAGCATTTTAGTAAACATGCACAAGAAACCACCAATTTTCCTTTTAACACTAAAACAATACCAATACTATTAATTATTGTCCTAACACAAAGATGACCTTGGATTGATCGTCGAACGTTGTCATCACAAAACTACCAGCGGCAGCTGGAGATATCACCCAGTAGAAAATGCTTCTTCTTCTTTTTTTCGTGTCGATGCTCTCAATCTATACAATATTTGGCAACCTGGCTCTATTGTTATGCAGGATGAAAAAAAGTGAATATTATCCCAAGAGAACATACTCCCGCTATAAAAAGTAGCCTGTGTTATACCAGGACATGGTTTACTCCTACCGAAACTTGAAGGGAGTGGAGGGAGGCCTTTACCCAGGAGTGGGAGAGAAAAAGCAAAAAAAAAAAAAAATTTTTATACACTCTGCAGCTTCCGTAATTAGCGAGAGACAAAAAAAAACAATAACATCATGTGTATCTCATAGGTGGCTGTGTCAATAAGGCTCATTTAAAAAATATAACCAGACAGATACTGTCTGATGCTGGTCTTTCAAAGAACCAGGAGTAACAATATTAGGGTTCATACAGCCCACTAACAAGCAGATGGACAGACTTACAACGGAGGATTAGTAAAAGCTTTCAGTTGGTTCACCATTCGAGGACTAAAAGGCCATCAAAACACTAATACAATATTCCCCACTCTAAATCACCGGTATCAAAACTAGCCTCGCAAACGCTAATGAAACGCGTCACGAACAATTGGACAAAACAACAATTAAACATACCGTGGCGTAATAGCTCCCCTCATAAACGTTCAGTAACTGACAGATGTCAACGCCGTCAGTTTTCCCGCCAATTTCACTGTCATGGCGCCGAGGTGTTTTCACTGTGTGATGATTTATATAAGCAGTTAGTAGTTTAGTTGGGTATTTTAGGATTATTGTATGGTTCTGCAGTTTTCACAGCAGTCTGCTGCATGTGAAAAGAACTGAATCAGACAATACAGTAACGCTTAGAGGAGTTTACCCAATATTGACGCTTTTTAAGGTAAAATTTTGTTGATAGTATTGGCCCGGTAGAACAGTGGTGGCCAAGAGGTTACGGCTCCAACTTACTAGTTCTAGGTCGCATTACTTTGTTTAATATATTTCATCACCACTGCTCTCAAAACGGTGAAGGAAAACATTGTGAGGAAACCGGCATGATTCTAGGACCAAAAATTCGAAGACATGTAACATTCACCAACCCGCACGGGGCCTGCGTGGTGAATTACGGCCCATTCCCTCTCCTAGAGAAGAGGCCTGAGTCCCAGCAGTGGGAACATTAAAAGGCTGGTTATACTTATGCTGTATTGGCCGGTTACGACTACTTTACTGAGGAAAAATATGCCATACACAGTGGTGTACTATGCCAAATTGAATTCCAAAAAATCGATTATCAATTGATCGAACACTTGAAATCAAACGTCTAAATACTCGAACGTTCATGATATCGAATGGCTAATGAATCGAACATTTAATATGTCAAACACTCAATTAGTCGAGTGTTCAAAATATTGCATGTTTGTTTGATCGAGCGGCCAACGCATTGCACGTCATTCAAACCCAAAGTATTTATTTCAACTAAACCAAATTTTTTTTTTTCATCGATAGAAAGCTTCCTGAGTGACATAGGCTATATTTTATGTACGCAAACGAAGTCGCGGTAAAAAGCCTAGATAGTATCAGACTTTTACTAACTAAAAACTCCAGTTCCTTCGTTGCCTTTCTTACCGGGGCTGAGCTATCTTACGAAACTAACCTGATTAACTCCTTATTCCTTCAGTTACCTTAACTCCTTGTTCCTTCAGTTACCTTTCGCGTTCCACGGCTGCAATAACGTGTCCGAATATTCCCGCTGCCTTAATCTATATATATAAAAGGTGTAAGGGACAGTCCTCCACAAACTTTAAGGGCTTGCTCAGTAGACGAAACTGAACAACCTTCCACAATTTTTTTTTTCAGGAAACGAAAAAAAAAATCGGCCTCGCCATACAAATTGTCCAATCAAGTTTATCAGGAGGCTGATTTTTTTTTTCGTTTCCTGAAAATAAATCTTGTGGAAGGTTGTTCAGTTTCGTCTACTGAGCAAGCCCTTAAAGTTTATGGAGGGCTGTCCCTTACACCCTGTATATATCTAAATATATAATAAATCTGTAGAAGCTTTAAATTGTGCGCGCATCGCCTAAAATGTACGACGTCAATGTAGACAACATTTGTACATTAAAGTGTGTAACTTGTTGTAAGTATTACTTAGGCTTTGTTTCATCGCTATTAGTTGACTATATCGAAAAATATACTACATTCATTGACTGTTAGGTGGTACGAAGTACTGCTTCAGGTCATCTTGTAATAAATAAACCCCGAACATGAAGTATATGGCTTTACAAACATAAAAATTGTTTGAATTAAAACCGTAATAGGTATTAAGGTTGCAATTGATTCCACTTTAAAGAAGAATTGAGAACAATATCCTAAGCTATAACTTGCCCACACCTTTACAAAAGGCATCCATCAAATCTGTTATAATGAACATCCAAACGCGCCCTTATTGGCTAGCGTGCTCACGGCAATATTGTGGTGTATTAGACAAGTTGTGACGAAGGCCTGACGGGTTTATCGTCATAGTGTTGCAAGAAATTAATATTGTCCGACTTAGTTCGGACACCTACATTAATTGGTTAACTCTTTATATTCATTATTTTTAATTAATGTAAAACCTGATTAGAGTTTGTTCAGAATCAGTAACTGAATGGATTTCAAAATTTTTAACACCATGTTATTTTTTTTTTTTTTCAAAAATATTTAAAAAGGTCACAAGTTGGACACCATCGATACTAAGCATAGTACAGGTCACGGCAGGTAATCACGGGTATTAGATTCCAACAAACAGCTGGGTGCAACTGCAAAACAACCCCTCAGTAGCCTGGATGGCTCAGTGACTATGTATTTTTGCTGACATAACAGGCTTATATCTTAATTTTGCATGATTCTATACATAAAAATTCTAGTCGTATTGTGTTTTTATGTAAAGAATATGTTTCAGGTTTCAAATATACTAAAACTGATGTTATATACTTCTGTAATAATGTTATCAAAAAATAAAAGGCAAAAAAAAAATAAGAATATCTACTTAAATACCTACGCAAAAAGAATACTCGCAATAGGTATATTCCATCATATTATTTAACGCGCCAAAAAATAAATGCATTTTTTTTAAACAGTTTACATACTTAAATAATTATTATTTTACTGTTTCTTTCAGTTTTGTTCTAAGTTACATTCTAGGATCTTTCTCAAATGTCAAAAAAGGGCCGTTTAGTTTTTAACGAGTTTAATATTTGATCTATACAATATACATATAAAGAGAAAAGATTTGTATTTTGGTGTATAACGAATAGGTAAACTCTAAAACTGCTGGACCGATTTTAAGAATTCTTTCGCCAATAGAATACTACTTTGTCTCTGAGTGACATAGAAACGCAGGAGAAAACCCTTGACAAAAACTAGTCGTATAAATGATTAAACTTATGTTTTTCCCATTACTACCGACTTATTTGGCAAAATTAGGTTTTTTTTTGAAAATGATTTTTTTTTTTATTATTGAATGGCTCGCGTTTGACTTCAATCTCACCTGATGGTAAGTGATGACATGGCCGACGATGTAGCACGCTTGCCTAGAAGTAACCTATTCACTCTTGACTTAAAGACCCCTACGTTGTAGCTATCAGGAAATACAGACTTCAGCAGAGAATTCCACTCTTTAGCTGTACTGTAATTCAAATCTTCCTCCTTTTTGTTAAGTCCGGAGTAGTACATGTCGCTGATAGTAGGAAGAAGTGGCCATTATCATGACGAAAATTTTAAGACCATGATGCAGCCACGACCCCTGAAAAATTAGGTAAGTCCGACCCATACCACTGGGTCTTAACAGTTCTCATATCAAACAATCTCACTTACAAAATAGAAATAAGCAGACAATCACAAAAAAGTATTCATCTAATATTGCGAATCTGTCAAAATTCCCGCGCTAATTCCCAAACTGTCATGGCGCCGCAATACCTGTCAAAAGTGACGCGTTTATTTTATTAACAAAGTGACAAGGGCATGGCAAAGGTAATAAGATATTATTTTTAATGCTATTTTCTTCTAAGGCCTGCTTTTTGATTTTGGCGAAAAAATTTAAGATGGTTCTTATAACTTTTTCATGGCTTATTAGATGGAAATTGGTTTGGGATAAGGAAATTTTATGTTTTTTTAATAAGATAAGATTTATGGTAGGGAAATGGCTCAGTAAAATTTAGATTATGAAGTAATTTTATGTTATTTGATAGGCTTTTGTTAAAAAAATGTGGATTTAATTCGCGAGATTAATCTCTCTTTTTTCAAGTACCTGAATTATTAAAATATCAGAAAGTGAATATATCAAAGTAACTTCTAAAACTAGGGATAGATTTTTTGTTATTGTGTAATCCCTAGCAAAGAATATGTCTGATTTTTAATTCTTTGTCGAAAAAACAAACTCAATCAATCATTTATTTTGTAAAACATAGGTGGATTAACAGATTATACAATAAAATAGAATTCGCTATGTTTTGCACGAAGGCTGCGTTGACGTTCACTATCGAGGGTCACCAGATTGGAGGCATGTGGAACAGAGAGTAAAATCCCGTAAATCTCCGTTGAAAAGGCAGGATCCGACCAGACAAATGTTATGTCTGGTGGGCAACTGCCCAATAGATGATTTTGGGCTGTTCTGTATGTTGAAATCGCGTGGAGAACTTTAACCTTTCGGTTCCCGTAATTAGAGACACAATGGAAAAACAATGAGGGGTTTAAGGCTTTTAATGATTGCGCGATCCAGGATTAGTTCTTAAATGACGCCAAAGATGTCGCTACAAGTAAAAAAACGAACTTGAATTCGAAAAGCTAAAGCCACAATTCAATAAAGATAAAATCCACACAATTCAAAAACACATCTCTCAAATAGATTAAAAAATAAAAGGATAAGAAAAAGCTTCCAATAAAATTAAATTTATAACAACTGTAAGAACACATTACTATAACAAATAGCAAATAAGTTAAAAACGAACGGTTTCCAAACAGTTCCTCAATTTGTGCTTTTACTCTTTGAAGTCTTATAGTAATTAATAGTGTTGTGAATTTTATGTTTATATGTTATCGATAAACAACAATAACTAGCGATGAAAAAAAATAATCTATAAGGAATTACTATGCTAAGCACTATGTATTCTGCCAACTAACGCTTTAGAAACACCGAAAAATAATGAACGTTCAAGTTTATAGATAGCATAGCATATAAGCATAACCAACCTTATAATATTCCCACTGCTGGGACGCAGTTGCTGGCCGTTTACCATCACGCGGGCTCAGTGTGGATTAGTAAATGTCACATGTCTTCGAATTTTAGTTTCTAGACATGCCATATTCCTTCACTACTCACTCAGTAGACTTATACTGGTAAATATGAAGAACTAAAAAAAAACCCTAAAACTCATAATACATTATACACCGCAAAAATTGGCAACTACCAGACACTATCTTCAACATGCCATAACATAATAATCGACATTTCCGATTTCCAAACCGCAAAACTGCAAACAACTTTATCAGTTCGAACATTTCATTTTAACTAACGAACTTCACGTGCCACCAAAAGATATAACGAGGTGCAGCCAAATTATCGATAACCGCAACTTGAAGCGGACATTTGCGAAGTTTATCGATAACTATGTATCGACTGTGCCCACCACTAGGAGGCGACAGATAAGCATCAGTTGCACAAAGTTAATTAAAAGTCGGTCTGTTTTAAATTAATTAGGAATGATACAACTGTGTCTGCGATATTTAACTGTTGTGTTCTAACAATTGTTAGAAGATTGTTGAAAAACGATTTCAAGAGGTTATCTTTCTATTTAGTAATGAAAGCTATTGTGAGTGCATTTTGGAGTTTTATTTTAGTTTCTTGTGCAGTGTAATGAGTTGTTTAGTTAGTTTAAAAGCGCTATTTGAGTCAATTAAAGACTTTTTATTGTTTCTTTGTGTTGCATCTTTTTTTTTTTGAGGCAAGATTCCAGTCTCATCTGCCAGAAAATTAAAGACACCTAGATGAACACACTCAGACCCGGAACAAGCATTATGTAAACTATATAAATATTTGTTCCGTGCGGGAATTGAACTTACGACGTACAGCGCAGCAGCCAATCGCTCAGCTACTGCGCCAATCGTGTCATTTTTACGAGTTGTATAAATAATATTCCACAATATACCGAAACTTTAACACAACGCCATCTAGTCTCAAAATAAGAGCTTGTGCTACTAATAGCATTTACATAATGCTTGTTCCGGGTCTGAGTGTGTTCATCTAGGTGTCTTTAATTTTCTGGCAGATGAGACAGGAATCTTGCCTCAAAAAAAAAAAGATGCAACACAAAGAATCAAGAATCGTATCGTATCAAGTACTAAGTACCTACTGGACAAATGATACACATACCTACTTGAAAAAATACTACTAATTAACTACTTGATAAAAATCGCTTTTAGCGATAAGATCGCCCATTGTAACACCCTATTAATTTTCTCATGTATTTTTGGTGTCCAGTAAAGAATTTGTTTATCTATCTATACTTATATAAGTATTTCTAAATGCTTGCTGTGTTGTATATTAAAGATAAATTACACCCAGACACAGAATAAATGATCGTGCTCATCACACAAATATTTGTCCTGGGTAGGAATGGAACCCACAAACTCCGGCATAGCAGTCAGGGCCACTAACCAGTAAACCTACAGACCAGTCAAATATGTTGAGTATTTATATCCTCATTTAATTTGTATAAAAAATAATCGAGTAAGTGTCTAAATGTAAGCAAATAATGTTGCAATGTCTCAGAAACAAGATGGCGTAATATGTTATATGCACATTAGCCATAACTATTTATTTCTTGCAAGGAAGTTAGAATGTGAATTCTTAAGCGCATGAAATGTGTGGAATGATACATATTCCTATTCTGAGGAAAACTAGGAGCAGGTAGATTAATATCAGAATATTATTGTGGTTTTGAATTTGTAACTCTCGACCCTAAACCCTTAATCTGAACGTTGGCGTTGAACAATGGAGTGTGCTCGTGATTATACTTGAATATGCTAATACTATAAAGGCAAGAGTTTGTGAGTTTGTTTGTATATTTGTTACTTCTTCACGCTCGAATGACTGAATGGATTCGGATATTTGTACAGTTGCCATCACGGATCTTGAGCGCTCGGCGTCAAACGGGGATCGCTTTGCGCATTCCATACATTGGCGAGCCAATCGTCTTCGTTGTTAGATACATGCAGCAACGCAGGGAACGAATTAGGAGTGACGTCTATGACGCGATGGCGCGGCGAGCCAATCGCTGACACTTCCCGCCCCCGCGTCTCACTTCGCACCACTAAAGAGGCCGAATATTTGACTTCTGCGCAACCGCTCAAGATCTGTGATGGCAACTGTATTATTAACATTTTTGAATTTAGTTTCATTTTTGAATTTATTTCTTCTTGTTTTTTCTTCCAATTGTTTTCTGTCTATCCCATTTTGACACATAATTATTATTTAAATCAATTTAAGTTATTACACACACAACTAAAAACCATATTACAGAAAAAATAAAAAAAATAATAATAATGAAACTCTACGCTAATAATTATTTAGTTACATACATGTTAACTTTAATTGTTTTAATTTCATAACTTCGCTTGAAAATCAAAATCTTATCCCAATTTTTCTGTAGATTTGGTACTGACCTACTTCCAGAGATTACCTCCTATAAAAAAAAAAAACAAATAAAACAAACTTTACCTCTTTATTCTATTAGTTTAGACAAAGAAATCGACAGAAAAATTGGGATAAGATTTTGATTTCGACCAGTGTCCGATTTCTAATTTTTTTTTATCGATGGAAAGCTGTTTTATTCCCGAGTGACATAGGCTATATTTTAAGAACAAGGGTGAAGCTGCGGGCAAAAGCTAGTATATAATATTCCGGTGGACGTTATGTATATACCTACAATGAACAGCATACTATCGTTATTATACATCCTCATCCTAAAGAATATTGCGGAAACAGCAAGCAGTGTCCAATTAGTTGGAAATTGAATCGGTTCTAAATATTGAAGACGATATTTAGTTTGCCGTGGGAGACCACTGCAATAGTCGAGGATGGTAATGTTACGTCTACAGTGCATCTTAATACAGGTATCCTTATTAATAGCTACTAGCTTTTACCGGCAGCTTCGCCCGCGCACATAAAATACAGCCTATGTCACTCAGGAATAAAACAGCTTTCTATCGGTGGAAAAAAATTTAGCAATCGGACCAATACTTGCAGAGATTACCTCCTACAAACAAAAAAACAAAGTTTACCTCTTTATTATATTATAGTGTAGCAGTGTAGAAAACCTAGGGGTCTTTAAGTCCAGAATGAATAGGTTACGTCTAGGCAAGCCTGCTCCATCGTCGACCACATCATCGCTTACCATCAGGTGAGATGGTGGTCCAACGCGAGCATTTCAATAATATTTAAAAAAAAATAATTAAATAGTAAAATATTGTATCTTTATTGAGATTTTACGAATAATTCGTAGGTACTACCACTATTGGTATTTCAATAAAATATTGTTCCACTGTAAATATTTCAGTGTTTAATCGTATTACTCAGAAAACTTTAATTTAATCGAATTTAATTACCATGTAAACCGTCTCGAATCCATCGGATTCCCGCAAGCCTTACCAGGTCATCCAACTTATAGGAGGCCTTCCAACGCTACGTCATCCAATACGCGGTCACTACTCCAAAACCTGTCGGCCCCAACGGTCATCTGTTCTGCGAGCAATGTGCCCTGCCTATTGCCACTTAAGTTTGGCGTTTCTTCGTTTTATGTAGGTAACCTTGGTTCTCCTGCGGATATTTTTTTTTTCTTTCTTCCTGATGGGGCCTTTTTTTCCGGTGGGGAGAATCATCCTATGACAACCCCCGCTCTTGGGCGAAGCGGGAGATAGTGTCAGACTCTTACTGACTAAAAAACCCATCCCATTACTTCAAACCTTCATACCGGGGCTCGAGCGCCCTTACGGATAACCTTGGCCCCAGTAGGCTTCGACCCGGCTGGGCCCCTGCTGTTGCTGACAACCCCTTGAGGCGCGTGGAAACAGCGCGCGCCGTCGACGATTTGGGCTTGCACTTTAACTAATTTTGTCCTTCAGTTATATTTTGTGTTCCGGGGACATTGTAGTTTTCTCAAACAATCCCTCAACCAGTTAGGGTAGACGGATTCATCAGAGTCCTCGTCAATACTTCATTCCATTCATCCTCAAAATTAACTTTTCAACAGAAAATACAACATTTCGATAAACACGTTGACCTGTTTCCGAGATTACTGTCGACTAATGAACAGACAGGTCTGTACTGACTTATACCGGTACACTCGAGTACAACGGTGCGAAACAATCAGCAAACGTTGTTACGTCACACGTATTCGGTACAGGCGAACACGGAGGTTTTTTGTGACAATAAAAATAATTTTATTTATTATTTAGAAGACTTCGACTTACAAACAAACTCAGGAGTTTGTTTCGGTGTTTGGTGGTAGTCAGCTAGGAAACACCGCCCTCATCTAGTTTAAACTGACGAAAAAAAAATTGACGTGTAAAAGTATTTTTTTAATAAAACCTATAAACAAAATAAATATATGATAACTGCACACTTAGCTGTGTATCAGACAATAGTTTTAAAAGAAATAAAATTTGGTTTTTAACCTCTCCGGCCACAGTGTGCCGAAATCGGTTCACCTCGTACCAGCTATTTATTATTTATTTTATTTTTATCTTATAAACTAGTACTTAACTGCGATCCCACATGATGGTAAGCAGTGATGCAATCGTTGAGGCTGAGTGAGTCGTATTCACTCTAGCCTTGAAGACACCCAAATTATAATCAGACGGAAAAACTGCGGCAGGCAAACTGTTCCAGTCCCACCAAAAGTTCCACATTTGGTACACTTGAAAATATAATTTCAACCTCAAAATCAAAAAAAAAAAAATTTTTTTTTATTTGTGGGCTTTTCGACCACTAATGAAAACTTGTGTGACCGTATATCTCATAGAAACAAAAGTCGAGCAACTTCATTTCCTGTCCAACGAAGTTTCAGGAATTCCGATATAAATAATATTAAGTAATATTTCAACTGTAAAATATTTTCACCTTGTTTCACTACATGCGACGGTGTTAAGCGAGTTGATGAGAAATGGGAGTAACTCAATTTTTGAAAATGTACCTACTTTTTACGGAATGCCACCTGAAAACCAATAAAAGCGGAGATGTCACCCTTTTGGTCCGACATACTCGGCGCAATTTTATTGTATCTTTCTGTTGGTACTATTCATCTCTTTTACTTTCTATTTGTTGTTGATCTGTTGAGTTTGTATCGAATAACTGTTTTCTATTATTTTCTTTTATTTATTGATTGAATCTTCATCCAACATAAGGTATAAAGGCGGACTTTATGCCATATGCATTGTCTACCAGTCAACCAATGGTGGTGAAAAGTCAATATTATTCAAACGGTGTGAATAGGAACATAGGGGATAGGAACAAAAGTTTGAAGGGGATCTACGCGTTAATTAATAATTCTTATTTATTCTTTAAACCTGATTTCTACCAAAACATCTAATTTACTACTACTAGTTTATTAAGAGCCTATTCATTCTAACCTTGAAGACACCTAAATTATAATCTGACGGGAAGACCGCTGCAGCCAAATTATTCCAATCCTTCGATGTATACTTTAAAAATCAACGGGTGGTAAGCACAGGTGCATTCACCAAATTAGTTCATCCTAAACCCACAAGATGGCGCCACACATTCCAACCTCAATTTATTATTCAATGTGGCGGTTGCCCCGATTATTTTCGTGGTAAGTGATGAATTGGGTACATATGTTTGAAAAGCCCATTAGCGTGGACCCTTGGGCTCAAATTAACGGCTTTTCCGTAGTTCTATTTCGTTTATAGGCCTATTTTTGTACGGACCTTACATTAAATAGAAATGAAGGCGGTGATTGTGTTTTGTTTTATAGTATAGTACACTAATGCCTTGATCACACGTACCGAGTAGAAGGGCGAGACCGTAAAATGTTACTCGGCCGAGACAGTGATGTAAGCGAGTTGTATAAGCGATAGGTCGAGCACTCGGCGCTGTGTTTACACGTACCGAGTACTCGGCCGAAAGCACTGTCTCGCCCGTTTACTCGGTACGTGTGATCAGGGCAATAGAGAGCAGTTATGGCCGAGTGGTATCGGCCCCGAGTTCTTAGTCGTGGGTTGAAACCCAGCCAGGTGCATTACTTTGTGTAATTTATTTCATCACCACTGCTCTGATAACGGTGAAGGAAAATATCGTGAGGAAACAGGCATGTCCTAGAACCAAAAATTCGCAGACATGTGACATCCACTAATCCGCACTGGGCCCGCGTGGTGGATTAAGGCCAATTCCCTCTCCTAGAGAAGAGGCCTGAGTCCCAACGGTGGGAACATTATAAGGCCGAGTATGCTAAGCTATAGACCGAGGCCACAACTCTGTGTTATTGCATCGCATCGACAAAACGACGTCGCACCGTTGTACGATGAGACAAAGCAAAGCAAAAATTTCATCGTATACGGCGTCGCACGAAATTGAATCCACCATCTTAATTAAAAGCGTGCAGCCCGTTCAAAGTATTGGACACTAAATCGCGCGTCAACGCTTCACAGATTTGTACGTTGCAGCAGCGCACCGAAAAATTTCACAATGCCTAGTGCGACGTCGCAAAGTTTTAAGACACGAACGCACGTACGTCTTTGCGCCAACATCGTCACCGGCCCACGCTAAAAACTAGCGATGTAGAATCATCGCATGTTGCGTGTGGTCACGGCATTATACTGAGCGTTCGGCCATTTTGCGCGGACGTGGTGCATATTTTTCCTATAGAATGTTTATATTTTTGTAAGTTAGTCCTAAGCTTAAGTCATTTCCCGCAAAGCGTTTTTCTCTAAGCGTTTCGCCTCGTCATATAAACCGCGTACGTCGATGGACTGGAACAGTTTGCCTGCTGCGGTCTTCCTGTCCGATTATAATTTGGGTGTCTTCAAGGCTAGAGTAAATAGGCTTTTAATAAACTAGTGCGCCTCACCATCAGAGTTTGCATCATTGCTTACCATCAGGTGGAATCGCAGTCAAGCACTAGTTTATATCAATTAAAAAAAATTAAATTAAATAAATTGTATTTCTTTCTTTATGCTAAATATTAACATACATACAATAACATCTAACTTCTCTTTGCCCACAGTAAAACCGAAATCAGTGGAAGTAGTGACAGGAGATGGTAAGGCCCTGGCTGATGGTTCAGTGTTCGGGCCTCTGCTGGAGCGAGCCAAAGTCAACATCAGCTGTACTGTCAAGGAAGGGAAACCTCAACCGAAGGTCACATGGTACTTCAGGAAGAACCGGGCTGGTGATGTGAGAGAGCTGAACGGTAAGTGGCTTAGAACCTATTTTAGTGTTTTTTTGCAATTGAACTTTTTACAGATACCAGTGTTTTTAACAGGAGTATGTTTGACATACGGGTTACACGAGTAGTATAGGTTCTTCAGAATCAAAACCATTTTTTTATTACAACAGAGTGTGAGGTGTGATCATCTATGTATTGCATAGAGCCGTACAAATATATACATGTATATAATTAACATTTTCTATTTTCATTTAACTTCTAGGATTATGTAAACTTACACATCATTCATTCAATAAATGTCAAAGAGATTCGCGACGACATATGTCATATTCATTAAACCCCAAGCGAACGACGGCGTTCGCTCTCTCATTGTCTTTCTATTGTGTCTCTAATTACGATATTCGAAATGTTAATGCTAATGTTAAACAACTCCAACAGTATCCAAATCTGTTCAGCCGTTAGAGTGTATAGAAGTAATAAACGTACAAACACACACAATCTCGCCTTTAAAATATTAGCGTGATAATTTGTAATTCAGCAAGACTATTAAAGTCATCAACTCCAATAGAAACCACTAAATCTGATTTTAAAGCGCCCAAAACTCAGTTATTAAAACCACGTTACGAACACAAAATCGAGTCCCAAAATCTATAATTCGTGCTACTCATAAATTAATCTACTTCAGTTATCGGCTAAATTAGGCCAAAATCGAGGCCTGTGCCGAGATTTGTGGTCAATCGTGGCATTAAATCAAAACGTATCCGGTCCGAACCGGTTCGGTTCGGATTCAGGTGGTTTTAACCGGTCCGGTCTGTATAGATTTGTTGCGGTTTTCAAATATGGCGACGCAAATAGGAAATTGGTATTTTTGTTTATGTTCTTCGGGCTTTCAGACCTAGCGATTAAGATATTTTGAATCAAATTAAAATCACTTTATTGCACATAAGCCAACATGGGCCAATTGGTCGTTTCCTATGGAGAAGAACTAGTGAAGAAGAAATACAGTTTATTTGCGCGAAATTACACAACCGCCATGAAACTTCATTGTTATTCTTTTGAATGTTATGATTGATTTTACAATTTTAAATTTTCGTATAACAAAGAGGTAAATACATATTATTAAAATTTAAAAGAAATCGTCAGTAACAAAACTTCAGAAAATGATTGAATTCGTGGTGTCGTGAAAATGAATGTTCCGATCTAATTGATTCAATCGCAAAGTTCCTAGGGAAACATTCGAACCAAGGTTATAAAAATATGAATTAGAAAAATTTACTTACAGTTGATCAGCATTTAAAATTATGCGTACAGCTAAGGAGTGAAATTCCCTGCCAGATTCTGTTTCCTGATAGCTACAACTTGGAGGTCTTTAAGTCAAGAGTGAATAGGTTACTTCTAGGCAAGCGTGCTCCATCGTCTACCACATCATCGCTTACCACCAGGTGTGATTGTGGCCAAACGTGAGTCTATCAATAAAAAAAAGGCGTGTGGCACTCGGGGACCGCCGCGGTAAAGCTATTGCATAGCATTTTTATCAGCTTATGCAATTATAATTATTTATTTATTTTATTTATGCTGTATTTTTTTTTTCCTTTATTTTTTTTTTCTTGATATGGTAGAGGTCCAGGTTTCACATATACCAAAAATAATGTTGCATAGAAGTCCGAAGTGTTTGGCTTCGCTTACGTTTTTTTTTATTGAAGTTACACATTCACACATTGAATTGAATTTTGATTGAATGTTCACTCATTTGTTTTCTTATCGGTCACCACGCTCAAAAAACAAATGAGTGGGGGGTGTTAAGTTATTTTCGTTACGGAATTTCTGGATTCGGTCTCCACGCTTAAGGCCCGCGATAGAAGCTATGCAATAGCTTAATAATAAAAAAATAGTTTATATTATAAAAAGTATTTATTCTAGCAAATAAAAAAAATATCATACACATTTGGTAATGGAATGGAATATCGATAGTTAAGTACAAAACCAGAAAACTTTTTGTAATAATAGGTCATTGAAATCACAGTCACCTCAAAAAATGTTCAAGCCTCAAAAACGAAATTCAACAGTTCTCAAAAAGATTCAGCCAACATTCCTCCGTTTGTATTCCAACCTTGTACTAACATAACCACAAAGCAAACAGTTTAAATGCTGGCGGTAGCGGATTCGATTCCCGACCCGTATATATTTATTGTTTGGGTGGCAACGCTGAATGTAAAGCAGTATTGATTCTCTTTGGTCTATCTTTAGGTCAGGTTTTTAGGTGTTATCTAGGACAAAGTTTAAGATTTTTTTTCAATTAGATCTACACTGTATCTCTCGCATTTAGAGCGTCTAACTTGAGATACATTTTCATTGTTTCTCATACAAATGCTCTTATGGCTACAAAACGTGGTCACTTACAATGGGCCTCTTGACTCAAAGTCACCCAAAGGGCGACGGAAGGGAAGCACTGCGCCAACAGTGTCATCACGTACCATTTATAATTTTGACCACTTTCTGTCTTAAATTATACAACCTTATTTTTAGTACATTCGAAACTATTTTTATGTAAAAAATGTTTGTACCAAATTCCATAATTTTATGAAATTTTATAAAAAAAATGTATTTTGAAAAATCACAAAGTTATAAGCTTGTTATGTCAGCAAAAATACGTAGTCATCGAGCCATCCAGGCGATTAAACAGATACCCCATCTGTTTGCTGGCTGGCGCCTTATGCCCGCTATGATCTGCCGTGACCTGTGTTGTACCTACTTAGTATCGGTGGTATCCAACTTGTGACCTGTTTAATTAATATTTTTGGAAAAAAATAAAACATGGTGTAAAAATATTGGAATCCATTTAGTAACTGATTCGTTACAAACTATATTCAGGTTTCGCTTATAATAGACTAAAAATAAGGTTGTACATAATTTTTTTTTTTCGATGGGAAAAATCATCCAATGACAACCCCCGCTCTTGGGCGTTGCGGGAGATAGTAGACTCTTACTGACTAAAAAACCCATCCCGTTCCTTTAAGCCTTCATACCGGGGCTCGAGCGCCCTTTCGGATAACCATGGCCCCAGTAGGCTTCGACCCGGCTGGGCCCCTGCTGTTGCTGACAACTCCTTGAGGCGCGCGCCGTCGATGACTTGGCTTGGTCCGGACAGTTACCGGACGGCCGGACAGTAAGCTACCAATTGCTCACTGTCTGTAAGCCCACGCCTAAGGTTGTATATGGTTATATCATCTGAAACCGGAACCTGATTTTTTATCCCTTCCTCTATTTTAAACCACATCTGTCAATTCCATCAGTTCCATTCGACCTAGGCGGAAATATTTAATCCTAGTTCTAGATATATTTTCAGACCAAGTATTTCATTTCAATCTGTGGAGTGCCGAGACTAAATTGATTTCATTTCAAATGTCTATAGAATCTATTGGAACGTCACATTGCGAGTTCACGCTGTCGAGGGTAGGAACTGGTTCTGTAAGGTGGAATAGAAAGATGGAGGGTAATTTTTGAAGATGTAGTTTATTATTTAGTTTTGGTTTTATAAATAAAATAATATATGACGTTTTAAATAAGAGGTGTTTCTTTTAGTTTTCTTAGGGTTCTGTAGTCTGTACCTAAAAAGAAAAAAACGGAACCCTTATAGAATCACTTTGTTATCCGTCCGTCTGACGGTCTGTCTGTTTATCAAGACCCCTTTATCTCAGGAACGCGTGAAGATACCGAGTTGAAATTAAAATCATTTACTAAAGTCTGCGGTCCCTTGAAACTGTGAAAAAAATAGGCTTCTAAGTTAACGAAAAAAAAAGATACGGCCGTTTATCTCGCAAAAAACGTGTATTTCGACACTCTCAAGGGAATCAAAATTCATAGGGTGCTACCTGTTGACCTAGAATCCTGAAATTTGACATGAAACAAGGTCTAATACCACAAGTATAGGAAAAAATCTTCTTCTTCTTCTTCTTCCTGCCCTTATCCCATATTACTTGGGGTCGGCGCAACACGTTTTCTTCTTCCATTCTGTCCTGTCACCCGTCAAACTATCACTAATTCCCTTTTCTTTCATATCACTTTTCACACAATCCATCCATCTTTTTTTCGGCCTTCCTCTCCCTCTCCATCCATCTACAAAAAATCTAAAAACTGTAAATTTATGGTTACGTCACAAAAAAACTTTTTTTGCGATTCGGAATCATTTTCGAGACTCCGTTCGGGCATTGAACCATTTATGGAACCCTCAAGCCGCGAGTCCGACTTGCACTTACCCAGTTTTTTTTTTTTTTAATTGATGGGCTAGCGTTTGACCGCCATCTCACCTGATGGTAAGTGACGATGTGGTCGACGATGGAGCACGCTTGCCTAGAAGTAACTTATTCACCCTTGGCTTAAAGACGCCTTAATTGTAGCAATCAGGAAACATACTCCAGCAGATAATATTTCTTCGAACTCTTTTGAAAAAAGGTATTTAATTAAGAAACAAATGTGCATTTAGTGCCTTATAAACATAAGTAAAAGAACAAAACTATTTGATGTAGAAATTTGTAGCGATATTTCGATACGTCCAAAGTTACCGATAGAATGAATTTCTAAAATTTTCAACGCTACATCCTTTGTTATACACGCGCTACATTGTAGAACGAGCGGTCGACTCGGGCGCGTCATCATGGCTACCAACACCATACCACCAAACCATGGCTAACATGGTTATCGTTTTCTACAATTGCTGACACCGAGATGGTACCGATTGAAGAACGGAATTTGACACGAAACGGTTGTAACTTAGCTAAGGGGCTGGTATGAAAGGCAACGCAGGAACAGGAGTGGGTTTTTAGTCAGTAAAACACATCCTTGCCCTCTGCCCAAGAGCGGGAGATGTCATTGGATGATTTACCCACGGAAAAAAAGGTCATACTGAAATGCTTACTTTTCAGAGACATAACCTAGCCCAAACCATCTCATATGAATCATATATTACCAGTGCCTCTTTTCTCTAAGCCTTGATGATACTATCAAGCATCAGAATCGAGCACAATATGCCCCACTTCAGAATTCCGTAGCTATCTCTGAAACCATTTGTATGCGGAACCCGACGCAGAGTGATAAATTACACAGCTTGGCACGTGAGCTCTATGATGCATTCATATCGAGTTTTTAGGGTTCCGTGGTTATTTGGTTAACGGTTTTTTAAGTGGAGAAAGGGTTTAATGTGGAAATGAAAAGGGACAAGTATATGTCCTTATTTATTTATTTATTTATTATAATCTTTATTGTACACCAAATGAACAAAAATACAGGACAAACATTTAAAAGAATAAGTGCACAATGGGCGGTCTTATCGCACAGGGCGATCTCTTACTGACGACATTTGGATGGACTGAGAGAAAGGAGATAGATACTTAAGTTACTTACCTAAGAAGTTCTCAAATAAAAAAAAGCCACGTTTTTATTAAAATTTCGGCGTTTTCTACCACTGCAGTTGATATATCTGTGATCACTCATCGACACTATGCGTCACCAGTACATAGTGGATATCCTACCCATACGCACAAAACGGTTTTGGGAACATTATCGATGTATATGTAAATAAAAAGTGCAATTCCTTGCCGGAGTCGGTGTCTCTTGAGATTATCCTTGTTTCAATAATATCACATATACAGTTGTGTAGAAACTTGAGATACAAAAGTGAACTAATTTAACGTCACAATATTCACTAAGAATCAATTTACGATTGATTAGAACAGCCACTAAACACTGCTCAGCTCAATCGAAAATATACTACCAAAAAACCTTGACGTACCTACTAAAGTTTTGACGAAAACTGTCACATTTCTCCGAATTTTTGTTGTTTTTTTCGTCAGATCTTTAGTGGTCAAGGTGCGTCAAGGTTTTTTCAATCAATTCACACTGGGTCAGCATGGTGTTTTATTGTCTATTCCCTCTTCTAGAGAGGAGGCCTGAGTCTCAGCAGTGATGACTATATAAGGCTTGTTATGCCTTTGATATGTAGGTTTATAATGACGAGTCATTATTTTTCTTGACGTACGGAACCAAGCAATGAGTTTCGTGCTTAACCGTTTAAAAGATACGTGTCTTATCCGACTCGTTTACGATATTAGCTGAAAATTTGATACTTTAATGTAAATTATTGCAGACGGGAATGACATTTGCATTTTGTTTTACTACTGTTTTTGTTGACCGTCGATCTGGTGAGAATCGCGGGAATGCGGTGGATGCGAGACGCACAGGATCGGTCGTTGTGGCGACGCTTGGGGGAGGCCTATGTCCAACAGTGGACGCGTTTCGGCTAAAATGATAATGATGATAACTGTTTTTATGAGAATGAGAGGGATTGCTGAAGCTGTAATATGATGACTCTAAGAGCCACACCAATAAAGTTAATTTCACCCAGTAACTGGGCTGAAAGGTCAGATAGAAAGCCGCTAATCTATATAAATTACTAGCTTTTGCCTGCAGCTTCGCCCGCGTACAAAATATAGCCTGTGTCACTCAGGAATAAAGCAAGTTTCTATCGGTGACAAAAATTTTAAATTCTGTCGGTGAAAAAAAAATTATTTGTTGGTTTTCAGGTGAAAAAATTAACTAATCTTATTCTAGAACACATTAGTATTCTAGACATCTTTGTAGGATATAAATATTGTAATAGTTTTGAAAATATGATGGTCACCGAAATTGGCAACCCACCGAAATTGAAAATTTGACACCGAAATTGCAACATCACAACAAAATAGATTTGTTGTATTGCAACAAAGGTAAATCCTATGTTATGTGCCTGTCCTACTTGCTACCGGTTTTGTAAAAAAATCATAACAATATTAAGTGAAAAATATTATTAAATAAGAATAATGTTTATTGTTCATTGTTACAATATATGAAAATACCTGTAAACTATCACATAATCATTCAAATTGTCTGTAACTAATAAGGAATTATAGATATATTTGGATGGTGGTCCGCAAACTAGGTAGAACCTGTATCTTGGGTACCTGAGTTGAGATAACTTTAATACAATAACATTGTATCGGGCGGACATGTAGAGATTCGGTTTTTTTTTTTAACATTTTAAATTATTTCTAATATAATATACCTTGTTTACTCAAACACTAAAATTACAATATGTTATTTCGTATTTTAAATACGTATTAAAACTGTATCTGCATAAATTAGAAGCAGGCAATAATATAGAAGATTATCCTTAACACAACATTGAAACAAAATCCAAGAATTTAGAAGAAATTATGTGTATTATTCTGTGATTTGACTTTGAAACTGCTCAATACCAAGTCAGTACAATTGCAATAATATTGTCATTATCTGCCAAATCCTTTGAGATATAAAGGCGTAATAATATTGCATAATATATTGGTATTATCACAGACCACTGGCAGACTGAAGGACAGCCGTAGGACATAATCAACTTAGATTATATCTAACTATCACGAAAGTCTGGGTTTCAAACTAATGTTTCATTGAGCTTAATATTTCATTAGGGAGTTGAGCCATCTTTACCTACGTACTTTTGAAGGTTTGTCCCTAATGTTTGCTATATTTAGTTATTTAAATTTCATGAACAGTAATTGTACATAGGTGGACGTAATGCAACAAGGCATTTTCTACCAGTCAACCTTTGGATTAAATTAAGACAACACTTGGTAGGTGGGTAAAATAAATAATAGATTTTATAAATAGAATGAAGCATAGTTTAGTTTTTATTGATATGTTGATAATATTATTGTTACTTATAATATAAAAAAATATAAAAACCAAGCAAGTAGCCAAATACGGGGTCATTTTGACCTCGTACCTCACTTTGTATTCAACGTTACGGGGTCTTATAAGCCCCGTATAGTCATTATGATAGTTTTCAAACGAGGTCTTAAACGCCCCGTAGAAATGGAAATATTACAAAAATGAGTGCTGCTATCAACGTATTAACAGACAAACATTTTCCAGTACATTCATAGTTTAGATCAATTTCGGAATATTGAACGAGATTTGTCTATCGCCTTCTACTCCACTGGTTTCGTAGATGGCATCGAGCTAGTGAAATCAATCAGCTTCAGACTACAGAGAGTTATTGGGTGAGCATTTCAGCCATTTATCTTAGTGCAATATTAATATTCTTTACGTTACGATCATAACAAGCAAGTCGTCTGAGGAATGCATTGCCCATAGAAGTAAAACGTGCTCAAACGCTACCGACCTTTAAAACAATGGTGAAGAAGCATAACTTTTCACTATAATGTCTTTATTCTCCGTTCTCAATTTTATATTTATTTGTGTATTAATTGATATTGTACATGTATTTTCATTTAGTTATTAGTTATGTATCATCATCATCATCAGCCTTTTTAATGTTCCCACTGCTGGGATACAAGCCTGTTCTCTAGGAGAGGGAATGGGCCGTAATCCACCACGCTGGCCCAGTGCGAGTTGGTGAATGTCACTTAACATCAAATTTTTGGTTCTAGGACATGCAGGTTTTCTCACGATGTTTTCCTTTACCGTTTTGAAAGCAGTGGTTTTGAAATAAATTACACAAAGTAATGCACCTGGCTGGGTTCGAACCCGCGGCCTACAGACTACTAGTTATGTATGTTTAATTAATATTAAAAAATTCATCCATCCAGCGACTGACTTCGGCAAGCATTGCTTAACTTTAAAAAAATAAATTATATACACTTAATAATAATAATAATAAGAAGTAGGAAACAGAAGAATAAAAGTGATGCTTATTTCTAAAGAAATCTCTTCTAGCATACCTGCAAAAGGAAATTTAGTACACACAAAATACATAGTTTAGAATAAAATAATATAACATACAAAAAAAGATATAAGTAGGTACTATTAGATATAATTATATACATACACGTAACAAAAATACATGTTTGTCCTGTATTTTTTGTTTATGTGGTGTACAATCTACACTAATATAATAAAGTGGTAAGTTTTGTTCTTATGTTTTTTTTTGTTTGTAGGAGGTAATCTCTGAAAGTACTGGTCCGCTTGCTAAAATTTTTAAAAATTTT
The DNA here is from genome assembly GCA_929112965.1 of Mythimna albipuncta. Taxonomy (NCBI): domain Eukaryota; kingdom Metazoa; phylum Arthropoda; class Insecta; order Lepidoptera; family Noctuidae; genus Mythimna; species Mythimna albipuncta. The sequence goes on from OV815984.1 coordinate 1,216,786, forward strand.
AAAAGCTGCTTTATTCCTGAGTTACATAGGCTATAATTTACGTACGTGGGTGAAGCTGCGGGCAAAAGCTAGTAAAGTATATAGAAGTATAAATAATAAATTACTTTTAATATGTAACTATTACGAAATAGAAAGACAGTGTCCTTTCACTCTATGACTACTTTGGAGATCGACTCCGAGATCGGAGAGGTTAGTTTTATTATCATTTTAACTACTTTACTAAATCAAATCTCGTAAAAGATTGTACATTGACATTAGTATTGTAAATTGACATCCTGTTCCGTCCCCGCATTGATGTTTTCGATTCCCAATTTCTAAACAGAACCAAATTCATTACCAAGTCTTTACCTTATCGGGGTCAATATTCCACTCGGGTCGTCCAAACATATAGGTATTCCGAATTAAATAAATCGAAACCCATTCGTAGTAACAGACAAGCTCAGATATTCATAGAAGCCGTTTGGAATATAGTCGCTACATCTACGGAATATATTAGCTCCACTACTGTTCAAACTAAAGGAATTTCAACCTTAGTTAGATTAGTTAAAGTTTTTAGTTGAATGACTTGGAATGTATTTTAGAAAAATCATTTTGAGATATTTGGTATTTTGGCCCGATGTGGTCTTGTTATCTGGTTACAATTGGATGAATAAATAAAGAATGGGTGAACAATTGAAGTAAATTTAAAGAAAGATAAGATATTGTTTTTGGCAGTGAAAGGAACTGTCAATATGTAATGTTCGTGTGAAAGGATTTCACAATTGGAAATCATGACAGCCTGCTGGTCTGGAGAAATATTTATGTTAGTGATTTTGTATCCGTAAAATAACACAATATTATTGTGTGTACATCTTTATTTTATTTATTTGAAAGGATAAAGTGAGAAATGAGTATATTAAAGGAAGTTTGAAAGTGGCGCCAGTGACTGAAAAGTTGAAAGGAAATCATTTGTCCTGGTATGGTCATGTGAAGAAGAGAGATGAAACGCATGTTACTAAAAGAGTTCTGAGTATACATGTACGAGTAGATGGCCGGAGAAGGAGAGGAAAGCCAAAGAAAAGATGGATGGATTGTGTGAGGAGTATATGAAAGAAAAGGGAGTTAGTGATAGTGTGACGGGTGACAGGGCAGAATGGAAGATAAAAACGTGTTACGCCGACCGCAAGGAATAAGGGCAGAATGTTTATTTCACCACCACTACTCTCAATAGGTGAAAGATAACATCGTGAAGAAACCGGCATATCATCATCTCCCTACCTTTTTCGCAACAAGCTTAGCTTGATTTGGCCAGTTTATTTGAGATATACAATAAAGAATTTATATAACTTAGGGTTGGCAAATACTATAGTCAAAACTTTGAAGATATATTAAATCCACTAACATGCACTGGGCCCGCGTAGTGGATTACGGCTCACTGTCACTCCTAGAGAGGAAGCCTGAATCCCAGCATTCAGAACATTTAAAGGCTAATACGAGTAATATAGCTGAATGCAGTAGCAATAAAAAGCAGGATGAAAATAAAAATCACGAAATTTCATTAAAAAAAAAACTCAAAACCAAACATAGAAAATTAAAACACACAAACCTGTTTCAAAGCTCACTATTTTCAGGACTGCAACTTTCTACGAGCCACAAACAGAAATAACAAAAATAATATTTTCTACAAACGAAAAAAAAGGGTCTGAATTGCAAAATAAAAAAGTCTAGCCCGATCGTTTCCAATCTAGTCAGCCATTGGAATGAGTCCCTGCAGAGCGATATCTGTAAATCTGTACACATACAGACACACACACACAAATGTATGTGCATATATGCGTAGTACGCGTTCCGAATCGTTAGTCGTATCGTATCAATTGTCATGGGATGAACTGATGTCGTTGATCCGTCACTCACCATTTAACTGGACTGTAAATTCGTGCTATATGTTGATATTTTTATTTTCTTTTTGATAGTGGAAAATTCATCAAGTGACTTCTATTATGGGTATAGCAAGAGGGACTGTTAAGGCGTATAGTCCCTTGAACCATCTGACCGAAATTATGTGAACGCAACTCTCGCACTCGCCTACGCAAATCTGTACATTTATTTGCGGCCAGCAGCGCCCGTAAAGCGCTTTAAATCCATTTTCTCTGCGAAATATTGATTGATTTACATATGCAATGTTCACTTTGAAGAATATTTAACCACCACATTTTTATGTGTAAAAATGTTTCTAAAGGTCCATCCCGTTTCAAGGGAGTAGGGAAAAGTTGTGAAAATGCTAAATATTTTTTTTGACAAAAGTATTAATTGCACGAAAAAATTAAATGTTGATATTATTGTTCATGAATCTATAATAAACATATATTTTTTTCAAACCAATTAACCAAGCCATTAATGAGGAATAGGCCTCAGAAAATCACTGTTTTATGGCACTTTTCGGGCGCTTGGCCCTTAGGCCGGGTACAGACATCACGAGGCATACCGCCGCCTCAGTGCAAGCCGTGCGCTCCGTTTGGATGGATAGTAGGCGATATCGTCGTATAACGTATTACCTTAGTGTAATCGTTTTATCTACCAGCGCCGTTTCTTTTCTTTTTTATGTATCACTATGTAGGCCGCAGCTGCCATCGTTGCAAACGTCTCGCCTTAACACAGCCATTTTTCTACTGACGAATACGATAAGCTTGAGCATGTGTTTTTTAGGATGCATGCATAAATGTACCGTCGTATGCCCCAAGTTGAGGCAAGCGTGACGAACGCATGCCTCAACGCATACTGGCTTAAAGCATACTGACTAAAACCCACCCATATTTTTTCAATAGCCTTGGATTCATGATAACTTTCTCTATATATACTCATGCACATTTCTCGCTCCGATTACTAGTTTAAATATTTCTTGCTAGAATGCAATCGTTGATGGTGAGGCGCACTAGTTTATTAACCTGGTGTCTGGTGTGGTAAGGTGCCTTAAAGACACCTAAATTATATCATACGGGAAGACCGCAGCAGGCAAATTGTTCCAATACAGGTACTCTTTCTATATACCCATTAAATCCAGGCCAATCAATAATGCAGGTTACAACATGAGTTTTATTTTAAGCACGCTCTCTAGTAGTATCTCAGAGCTCATTGTTACTTTTTTCAACTTCATTAAACATTGCTGATTCTTTTATTTTGGTTCTTCTATTTTAGGATCACGAAACTTTAATACCTTTAGCTATTTGTTCGTTTACCCCTATACCCTTTCAAATATACAGGGTGTGGCGTAAATAGTGGTCCAACGTTAAGGGGTCGATACACCATATATTCAGCTATCACATACCATCATTTAAAACCACTCATAGGTCTCAGAATAAAACTGACCTTTATATTTAAAAAAAAACAACACTTTGTGACAATAATTTGGCTCTAATTTTAACAAAAAAACATTATTTTCATATTATTTTTTTGTATATTACTGCTGAATACATGTGCTATAATATGCAAATAACTGTTTTATTGTAAACTTCAAAATATATAAGAAAAAAATGTTTATTTCAAATTTTAAATAAAGTATTCAGATAATCAATCAATCAAACCAAAACAATAAAAAGAAAGGAAAAATCGGTCCTGGTGTGAAAAGCATGGGCTTTAGTCAGTAAAAGTCTGACAGGCTCTCCAGCTCCACCCAAGGGTGGGAGATGTCATTAGATGATTTCACACCTAAAAAAACTTACTGATTTATACTTTTTTCAATTCAGGAAACCGTATCTTAATCCATTGCATTTCTGAGGAGGAATACATTTATACTGTGTATGTAAGTAACAATGTGATTAGTTGGAACACTGATTGGCAGGTTCTTAATTCAAAACGTTCTATCCGGAAGAGGGATAGATTAATCACTTGAAGAAGGTTTTGTCCCACAGAGGGCTGAATGTGATGGATGAGACATTGACACAGTGTCACAGAGATTGACACGGTGTCACAGACAAATCGACACACAAACTTATACCATAGATCCAGTACATGATTTTGGTCCCCATCGTGGTGGAATTTAACATTGGCACTTTCCAAATTAAAAAAATAATCTTTATTTCTAAAGTTCCGTAACTCAAAAGGAAAACAAACAAACCCCATATAGGACCACTTTGTCGTCCGTCTTTCTGTCAGTCAAGTGCCTTTATCATCTGAATGCGTAGAAATATCGAGTTGAAATTAAAATCATATACTCAGGGGCCCAAGTCTACTATTTTTATAAATTCGTCATTCCAACACGATCCCATTGTCATTTTGCAAAAGTTCGTAATGATCCATCATTGATCGACCAATGGTCTCGTAATAGAGTTGTAGTAGAATGACAATATCGAGCTTAGTAAAAGCAATAACTGCACAATGACGTTCTAATGGTAGGTCACTGGTCAAAGGAACTGTCAAAATTTTGGCAGATGGCTGCAGATTGATAAGCCACTTCCTTCTATGGAGTGTCAGTGGTTGACCATTGGAAAGTCACCATTATATTAGTAGATTACCAAACTTGTCAAAATCTACAATTTTGTAATCAATTATAGACCATTCTGACTTCTTCTTCTATAGCAGACTTGTGGCAGAGGTTTGTGGTCTCTAGAAGCTGTGAAAAATCTACCTTCTAAGTTAACAAAAAAAAGATACGATGTTTATGTCGCAAAAAAGATGGTTGGATGTTTTTGGTTCTAGGACATGCCGGTTTCCTCACGATGTTTTCCTTCAAAGTTTTCTAGTACAACAATCGATATATTTATTTACTTCGCTTCGCGTAAAACACTTTCACAACTTTATTTTACTAAAAAAAAAGAAAACGTTGCCTTTCTATGCTTTTTTTTTTATAATGGATAGGCTCGCGTTTGACCACAATCTCACCTGATGGTAAGCGATGATGTGGCCGACGATGGAGCACGCTTACCTAGAAGTATGTAAAATCCCATACCTACATAAGACACCTTTACTGTAGGTTATACAAATATCTGTTCCGTGCGGGAATTGAAACCGCGGCACGCAACACAGCAGCCAATCCCTCAACCACTGCGCTAATCGTACCGTCACACTAAACACTATCGTATTTCTCTGTCAGTAGAACTCTGTGCTATCATGTTCCGGATCGTTAGCTGTACCATCAGTTGTCATAGGAGACTATAATTCACGGTTTTCATTAACTATCTACACTATCCATTAAACCGTTCGCTTTCTCATTGTCTTGTTATTGTGTCTGGGTTTTCAAAAGGTTAATATTATAAAGAGGTAAAGTTTGTTTTTGTAATTTTTGACTGGCCTGTTGGTCTAGTGGTTAGTGACCCTGACTGCTATGCCGGAGGTCGTGGGTTCGATTCCCATCCAGGACAAATGTTTGTGTGATGAGCATGATCATATTTTGTTCTGTGTCTGGGTGTAATTTATCTATAAGATGTATGTATTTAGAAATTTATAAGTATGTTTATCAGTTGTCTGGTACCCATAATACAAGCTCTGCTTAGCTTGGGACTAGACGGCGTTGTGTGATGGTTGTGGAGTATATTGTGGAGTATATATATTTATTTATTTGTAGGAGGTAATCTCTGAAAGTACTAGTCCGATTGCGAAAATTTTTTCACCGATAGAAAGTTGCTTTATTCTTGAGTGACATACGCTATATTGTATGAACGCGGGTGAAGCCGCGGGCAAAAACTATTAGTAAATATTAACAATAAAAAAAAAACTATAAAATCTTCATGGTTCATATAACTTCATGCCATAAGTTATATGAACGATGAAGATTTTATAGGACATGGCTAGGTGTAGATAGTTTTGTAAATAGGAAAGACAGTCCGACATATAAAAAAAATAAATTAAAAAAAAATATTTCCTGTACAAAATTCATTCGATGACAGGCTAGTGAAACAATTCCATTCGATAGTAGCCGAGAAGAATACGCAATGAGGCACTTTCAATACCCACCTGCTAGGGGCTATGAAATATGTCGAATAGTTTTTTTTTTTTTGTTGTACTTGATGATTTTTTTTTTTGGTTGTTAAAATCGTTCAAACACATCTCGCTCTTGGTCTAAGTGGAAGATAGTGTCAGACTAAAAACTCACTCCTGTTCCTTCGTTGCCTTTCGTACCGAACCTTCCTTTTAGTAACAGACCCTTTGCGACGATGATTGACGGCGAGCTACCCGGTACTCGCCGTCCGCAAGCCTACGCCTACGGTGGCCGGAAAGCGGGATCGTAATCCTGGCGGCGGCTGGGGCGTGCGGCACATACAAGTCTAATGAGGAGCACTCTATAATGTGAATACTAATTTTATAAGATATGTGTCTTTCCACAAAAGTATAGCATAGTCGGCCTTATAATGTTCCCACTGTTGGGACTCAGGCCTCCTCTCTAGGAGAGTTAAAGGGCTGCAATCCACCACGCGGGCCTAGTACGGGTTGGTGAATGTCACGTGTCTTCGAATGTTTGGTTCTAGGATATACCGGTTGCCTCACGATGTTTTCCTTCACCGTTTTGAGAGCAGCGGTGATGAAAGAAATTACATATGTATATTAATGCGCCTGGCTGGGTTTGAACTCGGCCACCACTGTTCACTAACTACGTTTTATTGCTCACCAATAAAATATAGTTAGTGATAAGTTAACATAAATTCTAAAATTATTAAGAATCCTTTTTACCAAAAACACCATCACAGTTAAAGCCACTGCTATAATAAAATTCACTCAGAATACCCAAGCTGGGACTAGACGGAAAGCCTCCAATCTTGGCGCGGAATGCAGACAAACTTTCCATCTGGGAAGGCTACGATTCCAGATATTTCTGCGGTAAAAATCCTTCTTCTGCACTGGTAAAATAATAATTTGGATTATTTTGAATTTATCTTTAAAGAAATGTCAAAGGTAGCTATCGAAATTCAAATTTTGCGGTTCAGTGTCAAAATGATTGGTTATAATGATTGGATTAAAAATCATTACAATACCACTCTATTTTGGCTTACACTATCGAATAGCCATTTCACGAAAAAGACATTCAAATTACTTTTTCTCTTACTCTACGAAACTTTTACCGAATTCCGTACATAAGAATAACATTTAAAAAATAACTGTTGATTCAGCTAGAGGTGACTGAAATAATTGCCTCTTGCAATTTTGTGCAGATTCATAACTGCACCATGTACCTACAGTGTTAGTCATCATTATCATCATCATTATCATTATTTCAACCAAAAGACGTTGGACATAGCCTCCCCCAAGCGTCGCCACAACGAGCGATATTGTGCGTCTCGCATCTATCGGATTACCGCGATCCTCATCAGGTCATCGATCTATCTTGTAAGAGGCCTTCAGATGCTGCGTCTTCCGATATGCAGCCTATAAGTTTAAGTATGTAAAAAAACTCATAACAGACCACTGAACTTAAAAGATGCTGACCTTTTGAGTTTTTCTTCAGAATAATCACACAAAAAAAAAACTAGAAAAAACCGATGTCCATTAGTTTTTATTTTTCTGTTTAACACAGTCAATTATTTATAAAAATAATTTTAATCAACACACTACAGCCAACAATTTTTCTGTAGATAACTTTATTATCATATACTTACTGTAATTCAATCGAAGAGTAATTTAAAAACATGCAAAGTGAAAATGCTTAAAAAAAATAATACACAATGGATGTAAAAAACAACTCTGCTACAGACTGCAATCCTTCATGAAAAATAAATCTGTATCTCAACTCCACATGCCCGAAGCATTCTCTTTTGAGATCAAAACGCTATTTTATTTACAGAACAGTTTGAAGATAAATATTGTGAAGCCTAAGTGAGGCGTCAAAGGGCATCAGCAGATCTATATCTCACTGTCGAAGACGCAGACGGTCAAGACAGTCAAGACGTTGGTACATTAAACAAACATTTTTCAAAGTTCAGCAAGATCACTCTCGAGGATTTTATAAACTGTTTCTTTGTTGGTAGCGATGCAAATAATGGAAGATAGTAGAATGTTGATGGATAAAATAATGTGAGACGTGATGTTATTCTTTGTAACTTTATTGTAGAGCACTGTTGTTGTAAGGATGAATTGTTTTATTTTCACTTTGTTTTAAATCGCCCATAGATTGAATTACAGTACGTATACCTATAATAAAAACGTTTATATCGTTTACATCGAAGGATTGTAACAATTTGCTTGCATCTGTCCGATTACAGATGTCTTCAAGGCTTGAGTGAATAGGCTCTTAATAAACGAATGTGTATCACCATGAACGATTGCAATACTCACTCAAAGAACGCAGTCGAGCACTGGTTCAAAAAAGGATAAATTATTTTTGATATATAAGTTAGGTTTTATTACTTGTAGTAATTTAATAATTAATTTATTAGTTTAATTCATAATAATATAGTTATTGACTTTCAAAACATAATTTATCAATAACTTTATCTTTGTTTGATGAGTTTTCCAGTACTAAGGCACTTAATTTTTTGTTTTAATTTTTATCTATAATGAAGAATATAGTTTTTTTTTTCCTTATTATTAAGAATAAATTTCTTAATAATTGATTACAGTCTAGCCTAAAAGACTAATAAGAAATTTAACTCTAACTTATTTTTATACGGTTTTGCTTAAACTAAGAATAGCGTCCTTTAGCACTTATAGAAGTCCATAGCACTTTCTTAGAGTCTGATATTGATAAAAACACTTTGTTCATGTGTAATATGCATAGCACAGCATTGATCACTATTATACACTAACTTTAAACACTACACTAACTCAAAAGGTTTAGTTCTCTTTAGTCTACGCACTAGGTCCGTATTGTCTAACAGCTAATAATAAGAAGAATATAGTAAAACTTTATTTAGATCACTTGAGATTTAAAAAGAACTCGTTAGCAAGATTAATGCTTTAATAACCAGATTTTTAGATTATGCAATTTCTGTCAATGAATTACTAAATAGTAGTTTAGTGTTGTTTCCTAAATTCATGTTGACTGCATCCAATACTATCATATTGTCGAATATAATTATTTTATCTTCCTAATTTCAAATTGCATTCGCATTGAAATCTTTATCGTTCTGTCTTCCATCTCTTTCTACTATTCTTTCCCAACAACTCGCAACTCCAAAACTCCAACCTCAATACTTTCCTCCATACACAATTTTCACTTCCTCGTCCACATCAAAACTCCGTTCATTAACGAACCTGCAACTAACGCCGAACTTGTTTACACAACATTACCTATCTGTTGTAGAATCACTAGCCTGAGGTCCTAAGACTTCTGGTTTAGTTTTGTAGCAAAAGTAACAACTAGGGTTGCATTGAAGCTTCACTTCCGCAATTGCGGAATTTCCGCATCAAATCGAATCTCCTCAAATTTTTTAGCGGAGTTTGAATGGAAGCGCTCAGGACTTTTCATAATGGCGACACTTGAGTGAGCCCTATGTTCAATGTGGGACATCTTTCGACTGAAATGATGATGATGAAGGGAATACCTTAGTAGTAAGTCATGTTCACAACTCGACTGAACCTTGACTCATCAAATTGACAATTATAGCTGGCCATTTATTGATATGTACTGTTATCACGCTGAGTGATTCGATTTAGTCTTACTTAGTCACTTTTAAAAAAAAATACTAAGAACATATTAACGTTAATGTAGTGCAAACAATTCTTGTCAGTTTCGAGTTTCTACACCCATGTCACTGCAATGTGAGAAATGGTTTGCCGGTTCCAACAATTTTTTTGAACTTGGAAGAAATCACCAAAAGCATTTATTATTATTAAACTTTTGTTAATTTAGTTGGCCGTTCCTATATTTCGATATTAAACAAGAATATCGATTTCTGTTTCTTTTATAGTATCTTTATTTTTCATATTTGTAGAGCTTTTGGTATGTAGTACCACAGTAAATTCGTCAACCCCGATACTGCAATGTTATATACGTCAATTTTTTTTTCCCTTTTCATACTGCGTAAAGCGCTGTGCGTTCGGATCTTGAGATCAAAACTTCATCATTCGCCTCCGTAAAGGTCAAAATTTCCACCTCCGCAAAGGTAGCCTTCCTTACATCCCTAACAAACTTGGTTTTGGTTGCAAAAGTAACCACTTCTAATACTTCGGCCAAACTTCGGCATTCCTTTTCTTAAAGTTTCCGGTGCACTCCGCTACGGAATCCTGGCTTTGGGGTAGCGTTCCTTTGTTCTTGGCTACTCCATTTTTAATTCTTTATTGAAAATGGGAAGGTATTACTTGAAGGTCTCTGGGTGTTACTTTAAGCTTTTTGTAACCATTTGGTGTTTTGATTCTTCAATATTGGTTGACATATTTGTAATTTAATTTCCTGTTGTGACGTTATTTCACACTATTATTATAAAAACGAAAGTTTGCATTTATGTGTGTGTATGTTTGTTACTTTTTCACGTTCAAACGGCGAAACAAATTTGAATAACATTTGATATACAGGTAGAACACATCTTGGAACAGAATATAGGATTTATTTACGAGTTTCACGCAGGCAAAGCCGCTGGCAGAAGCCAGTAATACAATATGAAAAGAAACACAATTTTCATAGCTATCAGACTGAAGGCAAAAATAGGCATTCGAATATTTTCCGACCAATCAAGTTTTATCGAGAAAAAAACCTCAAACCGGTTCGCTTGTATGAAAGGAAAAGAAAGAAAAATAAACACTATCGCGGTTGATACGGAAAAACGATAAGAGTGGGCACCGAGGTGGAAGGTTTAGGGCTCGCGTAGACCTGGCGAAAAGCAGCGATTTCACTGTTAAACTAATCTTGACCTACGCAGTGTTTAAGAAAAGTCTTAAGATCTTGATGATGTTTTTTTTTAAATTAAATAAACTAGTGCTTGAATTCGATCCTACCTTGGTAAACAATGATACAATAGTAGATGGTGAAGCGCACTTGTTTATTAAGAGCCTGTTCGCTCTTACCTTGAAGACATCTAAATTATAATCGGACGGGAAGACGCACCGATTAGTCCGAACATGCTGTTGCGTCCTGCTGTGCCCACAAGGCATCTATACATTTCCCGCCTGCATCACTACACGAAGGTTGAGGAAGTCGTGGAGTATTTAAAAGGGAAGACAAACTAGACTCTGAGATTCGCAAGGGAAGCGCATCACGACATCAACTTCAAATCGTTAGTAGTACGAGTTCTAACCCATCAGTTACGGACAGTTTCTTGATAGCTATAAACGAAAGGTCTTTAAGTCAAGAGTGAATAGTTACATCAAGGCTAGCGTGCTCCATCGTCGACCACATTATCGCTTGCCATCAGGTGTTTAAAAACAAGTTAGATGTTATGTTTATATTAAGAATATCAATTTCGATTCTGCAGCGAAAACTGCGCTGTATTTAACCAAGTCTGTACCAGCCCTAAGAGCCAAAATTATTGGTAGTTTATTTCCAAACGATTGGAGACTGCGAAAACAACATAAAGAATAGTATATCGGTGTCAGCGTCACTAACAGTATCTTGGAAATATGAAATTTTAATGCCTTGCCGTGCAAAAGTTTTGAGATTCGCCTGTAAATATTACTAGGTCGTAACTCAGGATCTTGTGCGAAGTTATTTGGAAGATTGTGAATTTGTTATCATAATATTGTGCTTTGGGTTACTTTGTTACCGATATGTTCTTGCTTTCTTATGTTGTTTTGTGTTTTATAGGTTTTAATGTCAATAGAAATGTGTTCAATACGTGTGTCACAATAATTTTAACCGATGGACGGCCACTGTTGGACATAGGCCTCTCCCGAGTGTTGCCACATCGACTGGTCTTGCATCGTGCGTCTCGGATCTATCGGATTTCCACGGTACTCTTGGTCATTGGCCCATCTTGTGAGAGGCCTATCAACGCAGCGTCTTCTTGTACACGGTCATCATTCCAAAACCTTTCGTCCCCATCGACTGAGTACAAAAACATAACATAACTTGACACGACACAATTTTAACAAAAAAAGACATAAACACACAAAACAAAAAATCATAAAAAAGTGTAAGATTGCAGAAATCGGTGTTTCTGGTCGCTCCCAAAATGAAAGTTATTTTGCACTTTTTATTTATTTTAGCTGAACTTAACAGTGTACAAGTATAGCTACCTAATATAGAATAACCAGTAAACCATTTATAGCTATAGTATCTAAATTTTGTGTCAACTTGTCACAAAACTAAAAAGTTGTAGTAGGTAGTGTTGTAGTAGTAGTTTGTCGTAATGGTCTACTACAAAACACGGCTTGGATACATTGTTGTATTAAGGTACCTGTAGACTCTAGGGTGTACCTAATAGATTTACCTACACAGTTATACCTGTCAAGTAAGATGGAACCTGCACAAATGTGCAATATACTCACTCCGTTTTACCTGTATAACTCAACTGTACATTCCATCTTCCAACCTTCCACCTTTCGACTCCATCACCAGATCAATACAATGGTACCTTATAGCAAAAATTAAAATTACACCTACCAAAAAAATTTAATGCTCGCATTGGTTCCGGTTCATATTCAAAATGAAGTCCAGCTCAATGGCGGTTGTCAAAAAATCGTTTATTTCGACGACCAAGCGTAAAGCGAGGCTTGACAAGCTCACTTGTGAAGCAGTGGACAGTGGTTCTGAAACTGTTTTGGAATGCAATGGGGTGCAGTTAGAATGTGTTCGTTTTGATTAGAGTATTTGCATTTAGTAACTGCAGTTTAAGACGTGTTACTTCAGTAGTGTCAAAGAATACAACGATTTTTATTTTATTTTATTTGTTGATTTAAAAATCGAATTTGTTTGTTTTTTTTTTTAATTTGTGTAACTACGTACCTCTCTACCTCTATGAAATTGGTGTGCCCGACAGGGTTCATGTGTGCACTTGTTAAACTATTTATAAGATCTTAGAAAACTCTTGTGATATTGCAATAAGGAAAAGAATTGATGGACTTTTTTATGATGTTCTTTTCCTAACACTGAACTTCAAATTGAAATTAAGACATATAAACATACCTTTTTCTATGATTACGCTATTGTAAGATAATTCTCGATCTTCACGCGGGCTTAGTCGCCGACGAATACTTGACACAAACAATGACTACGTATCATCAGAAGTGAACTAAACATACCTATCGAAAAAGTTTTTCGGGGGTCACATCTATAATAAATTTGAGCACCACTGTCCCAACCAATCAACGGGCCGTCAACCACGTGATATGGACCAGTAGCGTATCGTTAACCAATCGGGTGACAGCTGACGGCCGATTTGAAACTTTTTTTCAAAATACTCTTTTTTTTTCACATTGCAATCACAAACGTGTGATCAGATTACAACCAGTACTTTTTTTTTAGACTATGCTTTGATAGAAAGCGTTTGATGTATAGCGAGGACTTTTTCGATTGCAATTTCGAACGCGGGTAGTAAAAATAATGGCGGTACAGTGAATATTTCATCTGAATGAAATATTGATGGCGGGATTTGGTTTTTGGGACTGGTTCTAATTTTAGAGGTTTGTTTGTTGATGGTTTTAGTGAGCTGTAGTTTAAAAAAAAAGTTTTAACAAAAAATATTAGTCATACGAAAAAATCATAAATATGCTGATAAATATATTAAATACATATTTTTTTCAAATATTTTAAACCAGCCGTCACCGATTAGTAGGCTTCAGAAAATTATCTACTGTTTTATGGCACTAAGGGCACCTCCAAATTAGCAGCGAAATGCCGCGCGACAGCAGCGCTGCTTGGTTGATCCATACAAAACTATTCTTTACAAAACTTGCTTGGGGTTTAATGAATTAAAAACGCACGATCACAGCGTGACAGCCACGCTCCATCCGCGCACCAGTCTATCGGTCGACCAGTGATGATACGCACTTAGTTTTTATTCAAGTCTAAAGATGAACGAAAATCAGTTTGAAGAATTTAATTATGAGATTGATAGTCAATAGCGAAAATATATAGTAATTCTGGAAGTCAGCCTTTTACTATATGAAATTCAGCTCGTTGGCGTATACCATTAATAGCGGCATTTTTTCTTTGGTTTCTTTTTTATCTTTTTTCAAAATCTTTAAAAGTTTCGTTCTTATCGAGAAACCAAATGTACAACGCTATGATGCTCGAACATACCGTTCTAGTGTGGTGGCCGCGCTGCTACCACTCTGCTGTCGCGCGGCACTTCGCGGCTAATCTGAAGGTGCCCTAAATGAGATGGCCTTAAAATATAAAAAAAAACGTTATGCTACTACTACATTAAAAACTCATAAAACAAAATAATCATTAAAACTCAACACAAAACGACAAAAATGACCTTCAATCCAAACATAAAACTACTATAAACAAACTTCTATAAACAAATTAATTATAAACAAGCTTATTATTAAATTTAATTGGCATTTGACCGTAACGTGCTGCGTAACTATAAAACTAAAAGTTCCACTCCAGGGGTCGCGTTTCATTAGAATTTCTAAATTAAAACGCCAATAGTTTGTCACCCCTGTGTTCCAGTTTGTTAGTAAATTGTTTAGGAACCTTACGTACGTTTAAAATTATACTTTTTATTTCTTTATGAGAGCAGTATTGCAGATATTTTTGTATAATGGCCACCGTTTAGACTGGTCTGTTGGTCTAGTTGTTAGTGGCCCTGACTGCTAAGCCGGAGGTCGTGAGTTCGATTCCCACCCAGGAAAAATGTTTGTGTGATGAGCACATTCATTTGTTCTGTGTCATTATGTGTTATGTAATATATAAGTATGTTTATCAGTTGTCTAGTATTTATAGCACATGCTCTGCTTAGTTTGAGACTAGATAGCGTTGTGTGATTGTTGTGGAATTGTGGAATAAAAATAATCGCGGATGTGGATGACGAGCAATGGGTAGCTCGCCGTCCACCCTTTAGATAAGGCCGGAATCCGAGTTGTCAAAAGCACTGATATGTCAGTAAAATCCGTAGGGGCCCACCATATCCGATAACCGTTAAGGTCAAAGGCGAATTAAAGATATGTGTGAAGTCACCCCGTGCGAAAAAATGGAGCACATTTTTTTTTATTGTTGTTAGGTTCGCGCTTGACCACTATCTCACCTGATGGAAAGCGACGACGTGTTCGACGATGGAACGCGCTTACCTAAAAGAAACCTATTCACTCTCGATTTAAAGATTCCCGGGTTGTATCCATCAGAAAACACAGACTCCGGCAAGGAATTCCACTCCTTAGCTGTACGCACAATAATTGAAATTGGATGATTTTCCCACCTAAAAAAAATGTCAACGTCTCATTTATTTTCAAAAATACCTTGTCCAATATTTCCTTGCATTCAAATCATTTAACCTACATACATAGTCCCCTCCGTCACACCAATACTCCCGTTCCCATTTGATTCAGAAACAAAACACAGCGACTAGGGAAATCACACTCAAACAACTTTAATTAAAATTGAATTAAAATGCTTAATTAAATCGCCCAAGTGCTTGCAACTATTTCATTATCTTCGTCTCTCTCTTGCATACGTGTTTCGTATAGTTTTTTGTCTCTGTTTGACGTTTCTTCGTATCGCCGTTTTAATAGGGGAAGTTTTTGAATTTGGAATGAGTAACTTCTATTTGTTTTTTTTTTCTTTAGCGTCGTTTTCGTGGTACATTTTCACAGAACTTATCTAATACAAAAAAGATGTATAATAACATTTTTTTATGGTGGAAAAAACATCTAATGACAACCCCCGCTCTTGGGCGGAGCGGGAGATAGTGTCAGACTCTTACTGACTAAAAACCCACCCCATTTCTTCGTGCCTTTACAGTAGGCTTCGACCCTGCTGGGACCCAATGTATATTTCTGTACAGGGTAGATTCATAAACAGGGTACCTAGAATTGAAGTACAACAACAGCACAGAACTAGCCGCAGCGAGGCAGCACCAAGGGAAATCACTAGTCGTGTGTTTAATTAAAACTCCATGCGTTATACATATTCGTATGATAATTTTAATATGGACGGGTTTTATTTTAATAAGCTTGTCACTTTTATGGCTTGTGATATTGCTTGATATATTCATTTTTGGGTTTTAGTTTGTGATTGCATGTTGAATAAAAACTGGGCAAGTGCGAGTCGGACTCGCGCCCTATGGGTTCCGTACAAACTTACCTATCTAAAGAGTTCATTTCCCGATCGGAGTCGTGAAGTATTTTCAGTTCAGTCAGCATTAAATTTCCAGTTTTGAGATTTATTCCTGTATTTGTGTTATAAGACCTTGTTTTATGCTCAGGATTCTGGGTAAACGGGAAGTACCTCAGAATTTTTCTTCCTGTGAGAGTGTCGAAATATACGGTGGCATAAATGGCTGTATCTTTTTTTTATCATTCACTCAACTTGCCAATAGGGAGACATATTTATAATACGTGACAATTTTCCATTCATCACGAATAAGATGCATTTGTCCCATTGGATCAAAATACATTGTTTGATTGCTGTCGAACGCTGTTAGTTTATAAGACGCTTCAGAGGATATTATAAGACTCATAAAAAATAATAGTGCTAGTGCTATGCTGTAGATTTTAGGACAACTGTTATCCCGCTTCCTTGTTTCCACCTTTCTTTCTTGGCTTTGCTGTTTTACTGCTCCGATTTTTTCCTGCACACTTGCTTTTTTGTCCGTTATAGGCAAAATGGATAGCTTTATAATTGGTCGTTTTATATAACCATTTTTTGTTTTTAAAGGCACTACTAGAGATTTTTCCACAGCTTCAAAGGATTGCAGACCTGAGTAATATGTTTTTTTTTTACCATATATGTACGTACGTAACGTACCTCCAGGCGTTCCTGTGATAAAGGGTCTTGACAGATAGACAAATAGTCAGACAGACAGACTGACGGACAAAATGTTTTTTGAAGTATCAATCTGTGTATTTGATATTGATTTCAGCTTCATATCTCTCATCATACGCGACAGACAAAAGGACAAACCGACAGACAAAAATACGAACAACAAAGTGCTCCTATAAGGTCCCCGTTTTTGCCATCTTAGCTACGGAACCCTAAAAAACAGGCAAAAATTTACAATCCCAAGGGGTCCCCTAATCTGACGCTGACAGACAGACATAAGAAATGAACGAAACGATTTGACAAAGGATTACGACTCCCACTTCCACCCCTCACTCCTAAAAAGGTCAGCCGCCCATGCAAATAGCAACATAGATTCTACGACTGAAAAACTGAAACGACGGGAATGTTTGAAAAGTTTCTTCCATTAAAGGCAGTTGGAACTAATTAAAATGGCCGTCTCATGGGCCGAAGAAACAGGCGCAGTCGGGAAACAACACTGTATTTGGGTCACTGGTTATTATTTTGTGCTTATTTTTTTGTGAGATGGGTATTTTTAGGGTTCCGTAGCCAAATGGCAAAAAAGGAACCCCTAAAGATTCGTCATGTCTGTCCGTCTGTCTGTCTGTCTGTCTGTCTGTCCGTCCGTATGTCACAGCCACTTTTTTCCGAAACTATAAGAGCTATACTGTTGAAACTTTGTAAGTAGATGTATTCTGTGAACCGCATTAAGATTTTTATACAAAAATAGAAAAAAAGAACAATAAATTTTGGGGGTCCCCATACTTAGAACTGAAAATCAAAATTTTTTTTCATGAAACCCATAAGTGTGGATGTATCTATGGATAGGTCTTCAAAATGATATTGAGGTTTCTAATATCATTTTTTTCTAAATTGAATAGTTTACGCGAGAGACACTTCCAAAGTGGTAAAATGTTTGTCCCCCCCCTGTAACTTCTAAAATAAGAGAATGATAAATCTAACAAAAAAATATATATATGATGTACATTACCATGTAAACTACCAACGAAAATTGGTTTGAACGAGCTCTAGTAAGTAGTTTTTTTTTTAATACGCCATGCATCTAAAAAAAATACACTAATAATAAAACATCGATCAAAGTTACAACGAACTATAAGAACTTTTATATTAAGTTACTTGCTGCAACGGAACCCTCCATGTGCGAGTCCGACTCGCACTTGGCCAGTTTTTTTTTTTATGGGCATGCAATTCGATATACATTTTCACTGTATTTCATACAATCGCTCCGACGCGATGATGGTAGTTATCACACTGCCACGCACCACGCAGGGTAGCGCGTGAAAATGCGCGTACCTACGTACGTACTTGCTAGTACAGATCTGCATTATCGAGTCTGGACGTGACATTCCTCTCGCGGCTGACCGCTGCGGAGCAGTCTGGAAATGTTGGTCGATTGAAAATGTACCAAATGTTGGTCAGCCACGGATACCTATGAATGGAATTGCTAGATACGTATGTCTTGGTTTGCATTGTTAGTCTAAAGGTCGCAAGTGCTTATGCTGGAGTATGACTTCCGAGAAATGGTCCAATGACTTCTTCCCCTCTTGAGCGGAGCAGAAGGTCACATCAGACTTTTGCGGACTAAAACCCACTCCCATGTTCCTTCTTTTGCCTTCGATCCAGGGCCCTGGGTTCTCTTTCGCACTACTCATGGCCCCAGTAGGCTTCGACCCTGTTGGGCTCCTGTATTGCTGACATTTCCTTGAGCCACGCGTGGAACGCTACGCGCCGTTGTAGAATACAGCCCATTCCCTCTCTTATAAAGGAGGCTTTAGTCCCAGCAGTGGGAACATTAAGGCTGACTAAACTTAGGTTTGACGAAAGTACTGTGGTTATCGTAAAAAATTTGTTTCTTTGATGATTGCAATATTTTTCATACATAAATTCATAGGGACCATACATTTTGACGCCTATTCCCAGTTGTTCCCGTCGACTTTGTCACCACTGATGATAAATGGCAAAATACCCAACAGTGACAAAATTTATTATTCATTACCCAAATGATATATTTATTTTTCACTAGCTTCTGCCCGCAGTTTCGCCTGCAAGAAAGGTTTTTTTTCCCAAGGGCACATACCTACTTTCGGGAAAAAGTCTATATAAGTTTTTATCAACTCTGGCTAAGTAACTCTTCGAGCTATCATCATAGACGTCCACTGTTGGACATGGCCTTCCCTAAGTGTCGCCACAATGAACGATCTTGCGCGTCACGCATCCATCAGATTCCCTCAACCTTCACCAGGTCATCGGTCCACCTTGTAGGAGGCCGCCCACGGGCACACTTCGGACTATACAGACCTGTTGCCCTAGCCAAGTTACAACCGTTTCGCTTGCGCCGAACGCTTCGAGTTGACCTTGCCGCCAATTCTTTTGTTCTCACCACGTGACTGAGCGATAAGACGACTTCATTCCCGTACATTTGAAGCTTTCGACAAGCGTTAACTATTGCAGATTAGCAACTTGTACCCAACTAAATGTGCCGTGTGTTATATACATATATCATTAAACATTTACCAGTTACATACATAAGTCATAGCTAAAATACTTCATGCTTTCTTGACAGTCAAATCCCCTACCAACTTTATTATACCAACTTTCCTGACCTCCTAACCCCTTCACTGCAGTACAAGCCATTCTCAAACAGCTCACAAGGAATCTAGTTTCAACACAGTTCTAAGATTAATAATACATGCAAGAAACACTAGCTAGTGTACCAAAACACTGGGACACAAAACATGGTACAATGGACGGGGGGAAGTTAGTCATAGGGCATAAGTGTCGGTCCAATAATAACTGGGCCTGAACAAACCGGCGTCTAAGTTTACAAGGCAGGCTAAAATCTAGCCAAGTCGTCAAAATGTGAAGTGGTGTAAGCTATAAGAGGTAGCGAGGTTAATTTTTAAAGAGGATATTTTTTAATGAGCATCATAAATCTTTTTCTTCATATTATATTATACTAGTTTTGCCCGTGGATTCGCTCGCGCGCGTAATATGTAACCTACGTCACTCAGGAAAAAAAAATAGCATTCTATCGGTGAAAAAAAATTTACTGCAATGACATCGATGAACCTCTTTATTACATTACTAGCCTTTGCCAACGGCTTCGCCCGCGTACATAAAATATAGCCTAGATGAAAAAATTGTAGCAATCGGACCGGTACATCCAGAGATACAAACAAAAAAAAACAGCCTTTACCTCTTTATTCTATTAGAATAAATATAGTATTGATTTTTTAAATACGGGCTTTTATTTTTTAACAAGTTTAACCCTGCTACCGCTTATCCTTTACAACCCCCCAACTTGTACTACCACAGGAATTTAGGACTTGGACTGACAAAGCCGCTGTACACCAACTCAATTACATACCAAGTGCGCTTCTACTAACACACTATTTATACACAACTTACATAATATTTATGCACAACTAACATCCTATTTATACACAACTAACATACGATTTATGCACAACTAACATACTATTTACATGCAACTAGGTAGCTTCGCCCAAGGGCGGGGGATGTCAATGCATGATTTTTTCCCACCATAAAAAAAAAAGGTAGGTTTACCAAATATATTACTTCTAGGCAAGCGTGGTCCGTCGTCGACCACATCATCGGTTACCTTTAAGTTAGATAGTAGTTAATCGCGAACCTAATAATTAATGAAAAACATTAAATGCTTTTTAAACTAATAAGCTAAATGTACATGCTAACAATAATTTGTTGGATAAGGTGGCGAAAGAATTCTTTTTCAAAATATAAAGTAATGCTGTTGTAGGTACAATTACTTTGTTTAGATATATTTCTATATTTTATTTATATTATTAGCAGAGGTTGGAATTAGGTAGAGTTTTAGTACTTCCATCGAAATGTTGATATTAATAATTAATCTTCCCGGGATTTTTAATGAAAAATCCCGTGTGACTGTGTGATTAATAATTATAAAAACCTTATAAATAGACAAGACAAATAAAACAAGAATAATTATTATACAACTTTTATTAGTATTTTTTATTGAAAAAGATCTCTCTACGTCAACTGAGGTGAGGTTAACGGACTTATACACAGTTTCCTCCTTCTCGTTATTAATGCAGGAAGAAGTTTCTGAAATATTCCTGAGAATGTCATAAAAAAAAACTTACTCATTAAAATTAACCTCGGGATTTGAGGTATATCCACTTTATTTATTTGCTGTTTGACATCAGTATAAGTACTTAAATAACTACCTAATTCCGACCTTTGGTATTATGTATTTTAAATATATGTGTATGTTTATTTTAACTATAGGTACATACTTTCGTAACCATGGTTTTCTAAAAAAAAGGTTTTTTTTTTCAAATTGAATTGTATCAAATTGACAGTCAAACTTCATTTGGCACAAATCAAAACTTTCTTCATAGGCATTTTTTTGATGTAATAAATCGTCACGCAACTTCTCCCGGTCTTAGCGAAACCCTAGCGAACTTTCCACCCCTACCAACACGACACTTCACACCTACTGACTATCCCTTTCAAAACCAATAATAACTCTTAAAGAATAATCGCTGCTCCCACCAATTTCTCCTCAAAACCAATCGTTTAAATCCTAAGTACTTTCCACCAATTTCACGTTCATTTGTTTCCGAAAATTGTGGAAACTTCGCCAGAACTCAAGTCCCGGAAAATAAGAGAAAAATCAATCACAATAAGTTGGTAGAACTTCGTACTTAAGGGCCTGACTCAGTTTAAACGTCGAGAAAAGGAGTTTTTGTCGGACGGCGGTATGCGATAGCGAGGCCAAGTTTTGAAGAATTCTTTTGACTTTTTTTTTCGTTCTTATTTGGCGTTCGATTTCTTAGCGTTTGCAACTGGTTGGTTTCTTACCGTTTGACAGTTTATTAAGTGGTTCTACATTTTTTTTTTTGCTTTACTCTAATATAATAAAGAACGTTTGTTTTTAAGCTATTGCATAGCTTCTATCGCGGGCCTTGAGCGTGGAGACCGAATCCAGAAATTCCGTAACGAAAATAACCTAACACCCCTCACTCATTTGTTTTCTTATCGGTCACCACGCTCAAAAAGTGTACTTCAATTAATATCAAAGAAAAAAAAAACAAAGGAAAAAAAATACTGCATAAATAAAATAAATAAATAATTATAATTGCATAAGTTGATAAAAAATGCTATGCAATAGCTTTACCGCGGCAGTCCCCGAGTGCCACACGTCTTTTTTTATATTTTTTTGTTTGTAGGAGGTAATCTCTGGAAGTATTGGTACGATTGCTAAAATTTATTCACCGATAGAAAGATTTCAGATTGGTATTAATCAAATCTGGATCACCAATTAGCTTCTACGCTCGCTTTTTCACTGAGCTTAAAACAAATTGCCAATAATTGCTCGTGCCTCAAGTCCGTTGGAAGTGTCAAAACTCCCAAAAGTTTGGTCTGAACAAAAAAGTAGACTAATCTATTTTGGCTCGTCATTCATAGTTCTATCAATTTTCTTTCCTTGTAAATTATCAAGCCATCTCTTTATGGATTTTCGGCCAAAGTAGGCGAGGGCTTGCAGACGACGAGCAATGGGTAGCTCGCTGTCCAACCGTCCGGTAACTTTTCGGACCGAGCCCAAGTTGTCGACGAACCGTACTGTTCCCGCGCGCCTCAAGGAGTTGTAAGCAACCGTAGGGGCCTAGCTGGGTAGAAGCTTACTAGGGCTACGGTCTGTTTCCAAAAGGCTCGGCCCCGGTATGAAAGGCAAGAAGGAACGGGTTGGGTTTTTTAGTCAGTAAGAGTCTGACACTATCTCCCGTTCTGCCCAAAGGTGTGTATATCATTTGGATGATTTTTACCCACCTAAAAAAAGCCATCTCTTTCTTTGTTAATTCAAAAAGAACATAACTTTAAAACGGCTACACTTTAAAAAAACGCATTCTTCTCCACCCACCGCGAGAAAGTAATAAAACAAAATTTCGCCCCCAAACAGTTTCCTCAAGACTATATTATGTTTATTAGACTCGTATAATATATTGACTAATAAAAATGGTAATTTTGCGGACAAAATGAAATTAAACTGAGGGGCTATGTACCAAGAGATTATCTATGAAGATGAGCAATTTGATATATTGGAGCAATTTAATTTATGACTCGACGAAAGTAAAATGTTTCTTAAATCTGATTATTCGTCTTAAATTTTGGAGGATTATTGTGGCGCCGGCTTACGGATGCGGGAAATATAATGAGGAAATTATGACTTTGTAGTCTGATTTTAAACAGTAAATAAATTATGAAATGATGGCTTGAAAACGGTAGCACGCAATTATTATGGAGTAGTGATCTATGGTCGTTCATTCTGGTAATATCCTTGTTGGCATAAAAATTTAAGGCATAATATAATTTGGCATAACGTTTTTGCATAACTTTTATTGGCATAATAATACTGCTGCATAATAATACTTTGGCGTAATACAAAGGTTAGGTTAGGTTAGTATGTATGTAAGTTCATCTGTTCCCTTATAGCTCCTAATAACTTATCGAAACTCGACATAAGAGGTATCGTTAAAGCAACAAGCATTATGGCAAAACATGCCTAATAGTATGCGTAATGATCATTATGCTGAATTTCGTTATGCCAATGTAAATTTTAACCATATGTTTTTTTCTTATCATCAGTAAACTGTTCATTTAATGTAAGAGAAAAAGGCTAATTTTGTAGAGGATACCTGCAAACGGAGTGAATAGCAATGCAGAAAGGAGACGAAAGGTTTGGTTCTGAAAGAACACAGGTGTGGTTTTAGTTAGTAAAAGTCTGACACGCCCTTTTGCTCCACTTTAAAGCAGGAGAAGTCTTAAGATGGTTTCTCACCTCCAAAAAGAAGGGCCACTAACCACTAGATCAACAGGCCAGAAAGCCATCCGAGGCCATCAAGAGGCCGAGGTCAGTCCAGCACGCTTAGCCAAGTTGTTATTCTGCAATCGTTAACGCTGTAGAAAAATGATGAAACGTATGGAAATGACGTCATCTCAACGTAAAGTCGCGTGGTTGGAACAAACGAATAGAAAATTCGTAGCCAAGTTCACATCGTTCAAAATGATAGAATGAATTTCTACAACGTTTAACGCTACATCCTTTGATAAACAAACGCTACATTGTAGAACGAGCGGCCGACGTAGGTGAGTCAACATGGCTACCCACATATCGTTTTCTACAATTGCTGACACCGAAGCGTTACCGATTGGAGAACGGAATTCGACAGTCGAACGGTTATAACTTGGCTAGCCAGTAGTATACAATTCCTTCAAAACAATCAACATTTTTAAATCGATTACCTCCATCGTACATAACACGCTCCCCACTTGAACTAGTGTGCGCTCCAGTGGCCCGTAGCGTAAGTTACGTCACACATATACGGTCAGGGGAAAGGATTTCTGTGTCTTCGGCTGAAGGCAAGGGTTTTTACGAGTATATCGAGTTCTAGGTTCTAGGAAATACGGGGTTATATTGGATGGACACTGGCACTTACAGTAAGAATTGTCTTCGAGTGAGGCAATTATATTTAACACAGGTCTAATATTTATTTACTAACAATCTACTAAGATTGAAGACGCACAGGATCGTTCATTCTTCTTCTTCTTCTTGCCCTTATCCCATATTACTTTGGGTCGGCGCAACACGTTTTCTTTTTCCATTCTGTCCTGTCACCCGTCAAACTATCACTAACTCCCTTTTCTTTCATATCACTTGTCACATAATCCATCCATCTTTTTTTCGGCCTTCCTTACCCTCTCTGTCCATCTACATATCTACTCAGAACTCTTTTAGTAATATGCACTTCATCCCTCATTGTGATACAGAAAGCCTATTTAAATAGTTCAATACTCGAAACGAGACTCGAAGATATTTCCGAATTGCAAATTGTACTTTTTTTTGTATCGTCACTTCAAAATTACAGTTTTCTGATTTTTTCCTTTACTTGTGCTATAAGACCTTGCTACATGCCAAATTTCAAGATCTTTGGTAAACGCGAAGTATCTTGCAGCATTTGATTTCCTTAGGAGTAACAAAAATATGCGTCTGAACGGAACATAGACGGTCTTTATATTTAAATTAGGTTAACTTAAAAGTTTAATTTTTCACTGCTGCTTAGGATAGCAGACTTGTGTATTAGGTATTAATTTTAGCCTCATTAATACACACGTTCATGAGAAAAGGGGTCTTCAACAAACAAAACAGTACCCTTAACAGTAATAAACAGTACTTTTGTACTCTTCTATCTGTATTTGTTCATTTCATTTTTAAATGTTTGTGTGTATAGTCTATCTAAAAAGTCAAATGACTTGGGAATTTTCTATAATATTTAAACATTAAAAAATACTTATTTTCGATTCTTTTTAAAAGGTTCTTATATTAGCAAACTATGATCAAGATCTCTTAATCAACCTTGATTTCAATAATCACCAGTGTTGACTACATCAAATTTCATTTTGCCCATTTAAGACAGCTTTATACATATATTAATAAATAAACACACAGACGGACAACAAAGTGATTCTATAATGATTCTATTTAGCTGACTGAGACACGGACCCCTAAAAAACTACGAAAATAAATAAATTAGCGATCTCCAAAACATTATTGAGGCACGCATCGAACACAATTCACAATTAGGCCTCGCTTCCAAAAGCGGCTATTAATTTGTGTTGCCAGCGATAAATTTTAGTTAACCCACAGACTGCCGTAGTTTCGGGCGTTTCCTGTTTTTTTTTTTTTTAAATGGTAGTTGATTTCCGCTGCGGGTAGAATAGGAATGGGTATTTATAGTGAAGGCTTGAAGAAAGAAAGGTGCGTGTTGCCAGTATTTTTCGCTAAAGCTATTTTTTTTTTGGGCTGTAATTGAAGTGTTAGGTAGTTCTTTTTACTGGTTTAAATAATAAAGTTATTGAGGTGTTATTTATGGTCAGTTTTCGGTTCAATAATATATATAAATAAGGAATGGAACAATGCGGATTTTTTTTAATAAAAAGCCTATTGTTGGAGTAGTTTTATAGGTATGTAATTTAACAGGAGTACTGTAATCCAGAGAAATCAATAAATCTAAAAGCTGGTAGTAATACGTAAAAATGTAACTACATACACCCATCATGTACCAACTATTTTAGACAATCAATCAAAGATACTTAGAATGAAACGCATATTACTAAAAGAATTCTAAGTATACCGTGGATGGATGGAGAGAGAGAGGGCGGCCAAAGAAGCGATGGATAGATTGTATGAGGAGAGATATGAAAGGGAGTTAGTGATAGTGTGACCGGTGACAGGACAGAATAGAAAAAAAAAACGTATTGCGCCGACCCCAAGTAATATGGAATAAGGGTAGGAAGAAGAAGAATCAAAGGTATTTACAACTCGACAATTCCAATTTAGTTTAAGCATAATCAGTCTTATAATATTCCCATGTCCATTTTTTATGGTGGGGAAACCATCCATTGACAACCCCCTGAATTTTTGGTTCTAGAACATGCCGGTTTCCTTAGGAGTAGTGGTGAATAAATATGATGATCACAAAATAAGCAACATGTCTTCGTAAAATAGGACATTTATTCCCGCCCAATAAACTCATACTTTACATGTTCTTCACAACACCCTTTTATACATTCAGATTCCGTAACTAATTAGTCCAAAACGTAAAACCCCACGAATATAATTAAACCAAAGGTAAGCCTACATCAAAAATCCCCCACAAATTTCCACAGCTATCGTACAGTCGAGGCGTTCATAGCTTCGTCAGTTTAAATATTATTATTTTTTCTAACCGCAGAACACCATCGCTGTCAATTCTGACTGAAAACTTAAAAAATCGTTTGAATCCTACGGCGTGGTACCAAACCAAACAGTTAGAAATTTTCGTTTCGAGTGCATGCAAAAATGAATTTAGCGTTGCGTTTTTCCATACAGTCGTCTATTTAGCGTTTAGTCAGGCGAAAGTGTCTTCGACGGTACTTATACCGTCTAGAGCTTTAACGCTAAATAGACGACTGTATGGAATATTAAAATTTTGTATATTAAATTTCATTTATGTTAAAAATAAAAATAAAAAGATATTTAGATATTTAATGTGCAATCTAATCTAATGTCTAATCTATGGTTTTGTGGGCATAAAAATTAAGTAAATGAATAATGTAGGTACTGGCCACTTTATGAATCTTATGCCCGCGGCTTCGCCCGCGTACATAAAATATAGCCTATGTCACTCAGGAATAAAGCAGCTTTATATCGGTGAAAATGGTTTAGCAATCATACCAGTACTTTCAAAGTTTTTTTTTTTTGTTGTGATCTTAATCAGGACAAGATTTGTATAAAAGTTTGTTTTTTAATCATTTGGCTATCAAATTATAACTTGTGCTTAGCTTAGTCGGAACGCTAATCGGAAGAAATATTGAAATTATGACAGTAATACGTCAGTCAAATAATAGCAAATCATGCGCAGCCTGGAGAATCGCCAAACTTAAGTGACAGTAGGCAGGGCAATTTTTTTTTCTAGTTTTTAAGTTTTTAATAATCGCTTACATGTTAATTGTTTCTTGAATAAATCAATCAATCAATTGCTCGCAGAACATATGGGCATTGGAACCGACAGATTCTGGCGTAACGACCGTGTACCGGAAGACTGCGTTTGAAGGTCTCCTACTAGGTGGACCGATGACCTGATGAGGTGTGAGAGAATCTGACAGATGTAAGACGCACAGGACTGTTCATTGAGGCGACACTTGGGGAGACCTGTTCAACAGTGAATGTCTGTCGGCTGAAATGGTGATGTGATCATGCGTAGAATAAACAAAAAAGATGTAAAAGTGACGATCCTATTTTTTCCGTGAGTGTACCTTTAACACAGGTACTTCTAGCTAAAGGTTTTTGATACATATTTCATGAGCGCGATCCTTCCACCAGATGGTGAAGTTTTCACTTCATTGCTTAGAATTTCGTTTCACCTGACGGAGTAGCTATTCGGTTCAATTGAAACGATTTATTTTTAGTTTCGAGAACTGCGATCGTCGAATTAGAGCGTTGGATAAGTTGGTGTTACTTATGTGTAAGGTGAAGAAATATTTCTCCAATAAATAAGTGAAAAGGAAAAATTATTCAACTCAAAATGTTTCTTTGCGACGATAAATATTTTTTTTTTTTAAATTGATATGTGCTTGACTGCGATCCCACCTGATGGTAAGCAGTAATGCAATCTCTGTTTATTAAGAGCCTATAAACTGTAGCCTTGAAGACACCCAAATTTTAATGGGACGGAAAATCCTTCAAGGTCAGCAATTTTTTCTTTTTTTTTGTGTTAGCTGGCATGTTCTAGACCTGAAAATTCGAAGACATGTGACATTAACCAACCCGCACTGGGCCCGCGTGCTGGTTTACAGCCCATACCTTCTCCTGGAGAGGAGGCCTGAGTCCTAGCAGAGGAAACACTAAAAGGCTGATGCTATGCAGCAAAATTTTGAAAGTGGGGCTGGATGAAACCTTTAAAAATCCAATATATTTTTTTTTAAACTCCATAAAAACATTTTTCATTGCTTCAGGAGATGAATTTTGGGACACCCTCTCTTAGTGCTCGCCTATGAAATAAAAGAAAGCATTGTGCAAAATTTTGCGTTCCTAATCCCAGCAAGTTTGTTTGTGCATTGATTATGTCAGTCAGTCAGGTTCTTATACACACTTATTTTTAATTAGTATAAATATTTATAGTGCTTATTAGAAGAGATCTTGATATTTTTTAAAAGTAAAGTATCAATAAATAATATTTACAAACAGTAAAGTTAATAGCGTTTGTTTACCTACATCCCAAAATGTCACTCAATTTATAAAAGTATTTAATGAAAAACAATGAAAAAAGACTGCGCGTAGTATTTTCTAGTAGCAATTGTTGTGGATGATTGAGTTAATTATGAATTTACTAATTATGATTAATGGTGGGATTCTGTTTTTTGTTTTTTTTTTTTTTACTTTTGACTACACAAATGATATCAGTAACGGTTACTTAGAGATAGAGCTCCATTGGTTTGTACTTAGTAATTTAAAAACAAATGTGGTGTGTTTAGTATTCATAAAAACCAGTATTCTAAATTATTGTCAAAATACAAATAATACGCAACCTATACATTATAACCCACTCGAATAAATACCATCTGTTTTTCTTATAACCCCAAAACAATTGGACAAAGGTAACATAACATTCATCTCTAATAGAAAATACCCGTTTACGTATCCGGCCAAGCCTGAAGCACATTTCATATTTTCGGATTCCAACCCCCTTCCCGCTGTTGTCCAAATACCTTCCCATTTGGTGTAATAAACGGGTCTTTTGTACCCGTATCAATACAGGGTTAAAATACGGCTGGTACCTATCTATCAAAATGATGTATGGACGGTGGAGGGTTATTTTTTATTTTGCAATTACAGTCAGGCTTGAGTACATTGAGATATAGAAAATGATTTTTGGGATTAATTTAGAGCTACATATGCTGCTATTTTAAGTCCTGAAATGTTTTGATATTTAAATTTCCTGTGACATTCCCGTATCCCACTCAGGATTTGCCTAAACCTGACCAAAACGCCAATATTCTCTAACTTACAAATAGTTTATCTACGTACGTCTCAGCAATAAAGTCAAAATACAAGAAAATTAAATATGTGTTTATGACTGATCGAAATAATGCTAATGTTCCATAAAAAGTACGGAAAAAGAAAATAACGAAAAACTATTACTTATTTCTTGGAAATTATACAATCTTGAAACAAGTCTACAATTTATTATAATCATTTTATATGATCATTCTATTCTATTCCAACACTCACTGGGCCCGCGTGGTGAATTACGACCCATTAATCCTTCTCCCAGAGAGGATGCCTGAGTCCCAGCAGTGGGAACATTAAAAAGGCTAATTATGCATTCTATAGGAAAAATATGCGATGTTGAAGTGTTATCATGACACTTCAACATCGCCCATTGTATTTTTTTATGTTGGAAATCATCCAAAGACTTCTCCCGCACTTGATCGCGGTGAACCCACTCTGTTCCTTCCACTCCTCCTCGCTCCAGACCTTAGCCCGTACCAAGGCCCGGCGCGAGAGAGCGTTGCCGCCGACCGCCCCCACAAGTACACGGTGGTGCTTCTCCTAAGCAGGGCACACCTCTAACGTGTGCTCCACCGTATCATCCGGGCAGTCTACACAGTGGCGACACCCGGGCCTCACTTCCGCACGAATCCGGTGCAAGAACTACCTGAATTCACCGTGTTGGGTGAGAACCTGCGTCTTGTGGAAGGTCTTTCCAGGCACGCCTCAAAGAGGGGACTTATCGCCATAATTATGGCGTGCCCAAGCGTGACAACTGAGCTTTTCTTTCTCGAAAACTCAACAGTGAAATAATTATTTCTACTTCAAGTAAGAGAGGTAATGTAATTTTTCACTGCTTTGTTACTAAGATAGAGCAATATAAAGTTATTTCTTCTCATTAAATACCTTTTGTTGCCAAGAATATAACAAACAAACTTTTCCAGACAGATTCCATTTCAATTTTCAACTACAGAAAATGCTATCGTACTGTATTACACTTATATTATAAACCTGAAAATTTGTAGGTATGTGTGTAATTGTGTATGTTTGTTACTCTTTTGCGCTCGAACGGATTTGGGTGAACTTTGAGATACGCGTAGGACATGTTCTGGAATAGCTCATAGGATATTTTGTATCCCAAAAATATTGTTATGAAATGCATGTATAGTAGAAGCGTAGTGAAAGTATTCATACTACACACTACTGTTTTTATAGCTACAGCTACAACCCAGGAATCTTTAAGTCGAGAGTGAATAGGTTTCTTCTAGATAAGTGCGTTCCATCGTCGACCGCATCGTCGCTTTCCATCAGGTGAGATAGCGGTCAAGCGCAAACCTATCAACAATATAAAAAAGATGCATGTAAATACATGCATATATGTATAATACTTTCATCCTGGTAATATGTACTCCTGGGACAATTTTTTGGTTTCACGCGGGCGACACCGCTGTCCGAAGCAAGTTATTTACATCGAAGAAATCTATGTGGTGTTTGGCTATTGTGTATCAATCACGTCTCATGGTACCAGTCACGACTAAATGCTTGGATTCATAATCATCATCATTTCAGCCGAAAGATGCTGACTGTTGGACATAGGTCCAGTCAAAAACCGGTCGCCACAACGACCCATCTTATGCGTCTCGCATCCATCAAATCCCCGCGACTCTCGCTAGGTCACCGGTCTACCTTGTGGGTGGCCTACCAAGGCGTCATCTTCAAGTACCTGATCGTCACTCCACACAACCTTTCGGTCCCGTCAATCAACTGTCTTCCTAGCAATGTGCGTAGGCCACTGCCACTGAAATTTGGACATTTAATCACGCAAGGAAACTCCGAGCATAGCTCTTTTCATTACCTTTTGGGTAACCCAAAGTCTTCTGATGACGCCTTGAATTTTTAGGTTACTTTTCAACTCAATAGTTCATTTCCTTGAAAGAATTTTCCATCTTAGGAGCAGGAAAAGCCGCTAGCAAAAGCCAGTCTATACGAAACCCAGACTGAAATACAAACAACTCCCAACAAAAAGCGAACTAGTGAAATCTTAGCTCAACTCGCAGTTTCAGCTCTTTTCAGGCTGTAAACTAGGCGTTTTGAAACATCGCTGAATTTCAGTTTACAGATCGTTACGAAGCTTAGAACCTAGACGTTGTTATTAGTTCAAATATGGCTTTTCTACAATGGTATAGGATGACGGTTTGTATTTTTTTTTGTTGAGTTTTGAAATCATCGGATAACTCCTTCTGTTTTTTGTGTATCGAGAGAACATGTCGAACTTTTACTGACTAAATTACACATATAAGAGTTCGGCGGCGGCGATTTCTCGCGCCGGGCCTTGGTACAGTCCATGGTCCTTAGCGAAGAGTTCTGGCAAGCGCTCGCCTCCATCTGCGAAGCACTAATGCTAGCAAAGCAGGAGGCCGACCGCATTAGGCAAAGGCGCTCACGCCTCAGCCGCCACTACCGCGACTTTCGGTCACCGTAGGCGCGGGCTTACGGAAGGCGAGCAATGGGTAGCTCGCTGTCCGACCGTCCATTCAGACCGAGGCCAAGTCGTTCCGTTACTGTTTCCGCGCGCCTCGAGGAGTAGTCAGTAACCATAGGGGCCCAACAGGGTTGAAGTCTACTTGGGCCAAGGGTCTAGTTCCGAAAGGGAGGCTCGGCCCCGGTATGAAAGGCAACGAAGGAACGGGGTGTGTTTTTTAGTCAGAAAGCGTCTGACACTATCTCCCGCTCCGCCCAAGGCCGGAAGATGACATCTGCATGATTTTTACCCACCGACAGAAAAAATACCCGTATAAGAGTTCCTTCAGTTGCCAGAGCCACGGTAATTCTCTCGATCAATCCAGCAGTTAATATATTTCGTTATGTTACGCTTTGAATGCGTTATATGTGATTTATTTCACCTAAAATTTTTTAATTGTTTAGAATCCAAACTAATATTATAAATGCGAAAGTAACTCTGTCTGTCTGTCTGTCTTTGCTTCACGCCTAAACTACTGAACTGATTTGTGTGAAATTTGGTACAGACATAGTTTGGAACTTGAGAAAGGACATAGGATAGTTTTTATTACAAAAAATAAAATAAAAAATAACATACAGCGCCATCTATTGGTCAAGAGTCGGCATCAATTCGCCGCCGCTGCCGGAAGTCACTATTCCACGCGAACGAAGTCGCGGGGAAAAGCTAGTCTCTCCATATTTCTTTTTATTTTCCTCAGTTTGGGGTTTCCCTGATCGTATGATTTTTGTTTTCCTCAGTGTAGGGGTCGGTTGATCGATGTTTTTGTTTCCTTCAGCGTAAGACTTCGCTGACTACATGCATGTTGCTGACTGCTTGTGTTTTTGTTTTCCTGAGTGTAGTGGTCCGTTGATCGCACCCGTTTTCATTTCCCTCAGTGTAGGGGTTTCCTGGCCGCTCAGTGAAGGAAACCATTGACTCAGTGTAATTGTGCATTATGGAAAACGCGTGCACAGATTTTTTTTTTTTTTTTTAAAACGAATAATTTATATTTAAAAAATACTCACCTAACAATAATTACAGTAAAATAAAAATAAAAAACCCTACGCTAATAAAATAACAACTACCGTAAGGTGGGGTTACTTTGGACCTAAGGTATAACTTTGACCCGGACTTATGAACCAATAGGAACACAGTAAACACCGTTTCTCATGTTCCTATTGGTTAATAAGCTTAGCCAAAGTTATACCCCAGGGCCAAAGTTACCCTACTTTACCCGGTAACTAAAATCAAACTAAAATAGGGCGGGCTTTTACCTCGGACAAAGGTTAAGCATTGCCATACAGCGTGGCAATGCCGCCAGTCTTTTGGGCACATTACCAGTTGACAGCAATGTGGAAGAGTTTTTTGACGCCTTAATTTAGTAGATATGATTTTACTACAATAGGAAACCGAATTACTTTTTAGTTAAGTCAGTTGGACGCAGTATTACTTTTGTCTTTGATTTTTCATAAGAATAATTTTATTTTGTTTTCTCTTTTTATTCTGTTTGCAAGTTTGAGACCGCAATATTTTTCAACTGCAAAATTGAACTGCAGCCAATGTGTACCTTTATAGAACCGCAGAAAAACCAGCACAATTTTTTACCGAAAAGCTTCGTATATCGTAACCAGCCGGCCTGTTTGATCGGAATGGGCAGGTGCTATAAATCTTCTGGGAGTTCCGTCCTGTGGCCAACATTTATTTTGTTTTGCTGCACGGGTACTGCCTTTTAATCACTGAGATAGATTTTTGCGACGATTTTCGTACTTTATTGGAACAATTTGTGGGCGGGTTTAATGTCATTTTGTTTTTTTTTTCATAATAAATTGGTATTTATTATTCGTTAGCTTGTTTCGAAATGTCGTGATGGCCCAGTGGTTAAGAAACCCGCCTCTCACGCATGAGGTTGCTGATTCGATACTAGACGATGTGATTTTTTAAATTCATATTAGGTATTTTTTGACTACTACATCAATAAAGCAAAAGCTATCAGCGCAATTACTGTCTAAAGGCAAATGAAGGAACTTAGTAAAAGTCTGAAACGCCTTCACGCTCCACCCTAAAGCGGGAAAGTTATTACGATAATTTCCCAACACAAAAAAAAAACCTGCGATACAGGAAAAATTCATCGTGAGGTGTTAGATTTTATTTAACAAGTATCACAATAAACTGTATAAGAACTACAGTATAAAGGTTCAGGTGTACACTCTACGCTGTATAAAACCTGTATAATTTCTTATACAGCTCTTATAACTACAAAAACTGGGCAAGTTCGGGTCGGACTCGCGCACGCAGTCCGTACCGTCCGTAGAATAAAATGGCAAAAAAATCGCGTAAAAACCCCTTAGATATTATTTTGTTTTTAGTATTAGAAATATATAATTTGTGAAAATTTCAAATGTCTAGGTACCGCAGTTCTTGAGATACAGCCTGGTGACAGACAGACGGACAGACAGCGAAGTCTTAGTAATAGGGTCCCGTTTTTTACCCTTTGGATACTAAACCCTAAAAAGGACCCCAAATTATAGAGCATTAAGTTTTAGTGTATAATTAAGTAATTATCAACGAAATGTAAACAAATTATATGTTAGCTCAATAGCACAACCAATATACTTCATCAACAAACGGATGGGTAGCAAAGAGCTGAGCTTGAGATCCTCTCATTTAGCTGCTAAAGAGCTGAGCTCGACGGGATGGCACGCATACTAAGGAGGGATTATACTGTACTTAGTGCGGTTAGAACGAAAAGTGGGATGGTAACATTGTAATTACGAAGACTGAGGAAGGTGGTTAGTGGTATATAACGTAAACATAATGGGCCTTGCAATGATCCCACTGCTTTGATTTTAAGGTCAGCAGTCATCCAATGATTTCTCGTGGTCTAGGAAGGATCGTGGTGATCAGTAGCCCGATTCACGTAATGAAAACCGTAACAATATCGTAGCGATTTAGTCGTTTTGACCATTTCCGTATTCACATCCATCAATCGAGTTTGAACGACACCGATTTTATAGTCGCTTGAAACTAGTCGATAAAACAAAAAATCTGTATTAAATTATCCTGGTAGAATACTCATTAATGTAACTGGAAATAAGTCGATAGGTCGTGAATACCGTTTTTGGATAAGACTTCGATCGAACGACTTTAAAACTTCAACGATATTTGGCTTGTTTGATTTTACGTGAATCAGGCTCCAGAGCAGTGGTGGCGGACTGCTCTCAAATTAGTCTTCAGTGTTTTGAGAGCAGTGGTGATGAAATAAATTACACAAAGTAATGTGCCTGGTTGGGTTTGGACCCACGACCTATAACTTCTAAGTCGAGGCAGTTATCAATGGGCCACCACTGGTCCGCTATCTGTGTACCAAGGTGGAACTCTTTTTCTGGAGCTAGTGTTAAACGAAAGCTACAGTTACTTACGTGTCGGTTTGTAGATGGAAATCATTGTATTTGGTGCCAGATCAATTAAAAATTACATTACAATTATTTTTATTATTATTATTATTGTCAATTAATTTTTATTTTGTTTAATAATTACATAATTATTTAGAGCCATGAACACTCGGTATTTTTTTTATTATTGATAGGCTTGCGTAGTGAGATGGTCGTCAACCACCATCTCACTTGATGGTAAGCGATGATGTGGTCGCCATCGTCGACCTCGCTCGCTTACCTAGAAGTAACTGAGTGTGCATTATAGGATTAGCTTAATTAAGTTTTTATTTTGTAACACTCGTTGGTGATTCTTAATAAACATTGCGATTAAAAATCAAAGAGCTAGGCAGAGACATTTTGTGAGTTAGGGTTTATCTTCACCACTGCTCTCAAAATGATGAAAAAAAGTAATCAAACACCAATCCGTACTGGGCCCGCGTGGTGGATTATTGACGACCATTCTCTCTCCTAGAGAAAAAGTCTAATTCCTAATTCCTAACAGTCTGTTATGTACCCAGACAAAAAATGTTTGAACAAACCTTGAACAGCTAGAATATTCTTCAAGACCAATCTTTCGACCTATTTTTAACAGCATATTCCATCCCTTGTCCACAGGAGAAACCATCACCCCAGACAACTCGACCATAACTCGAGTGCTGCCGCTCACCGTGACTCGCGAGGAGCTGGGTGGTGAGCTCACCTGCATCGTCAGCTCGGCGGCGCTGGACGCTGACATCGTAAAGAAGATCAAGCTGGATGTTAGAGGTATGTTTATTTATTTATTTTAAAATTACAACGGTTAGTGTTTGGTCGGATTGGAAGAGCTGGTTGCGGAGCGGCAATCCAAACATAAGAAGTTCGTTAGAGTGGTGCCCATAGTGCGCACGCAGGCTGCTCAACGCGCGTTCGCAACACACGCCTTAGCTCGTTCATACTAATGGCTACTGGGAGTGCGCAAGCGGCGAGCGGTCCCCTGCAATCAAACCCTGTCTCTGCACATGCGCCGCTCTCCGTGCCCCGCTGCCAGACTGGTCAAGCAGACAACCAATGACAATAACTAAACAAAAATAAATAAAGTTATAACCCCTCGATTGTACATACAATCTTATCTTGTCTTGTCTGTACAACTTGGATGTCCTTGAAAAATGCCGCCGTCGTGAAGTGTCTTCGTGTTTTCCCCTAGTTTGTACGAAAGTTATTTGGTCGAAAATGTTGGTTTCTTTACATATTCTTTTATATATTATTATATTATTTGATTTTCCTAGAAAAGTCCGAAAACATTTTTTGTTTTTTGGTGATTTACGTAAACAGTGCAATTTTCCAGGTCAATGAACCCCTGGCGCTCGAGAAGATAAATAACATATAGGTACATATTTTATCCCGGAAGTATGTTTGCTAGAGATGATTTTCTACAATCACGCGAATAAAACCGCTGGTAACACCTAATATGGTAGGTATTTCTATTTCTTAAAAAAGACTCTTAAAGTACTATTTAAAAGTCAATTTCCGCTAAACTAATTCACCGAGACATCCCTCACGCATGAGTGCTCGTACACGGCTTGCAAGCGTGTGAATTCAATATGCCACTACGCCGGCGTGAAGCGCGCGTGAATTTTATCGGTTTTCGAAGAAATAGTCGCTCTGATGCGTCCAGTATGTACTCTTACTTATGTGGACTGTTAAGGATATTTTATTACAAGATTTTAAGATTATATTTATTATACTTGACTTAAAAATTCTAGAATAAAAAATACCTGAAAATAGGGCCAATAAACAAACATTTTTTTTTATGGTGGGGAAAATCATCCAATGACATCTGTTCTTGGACGGAGCGGGAGATAGTCAGACTCTTACTGACTAAAAAACCCACCCCGTTCCTTCAAGCCTTCATACCGGGGCTCGAGCTCCCTTTCGGATAACCCTGGCCCCAGTTGGCTTCGACCCGGCTGGGCCCCTTCACCCCTTCTGTTGCTGACAACTCCTGGAGGCGCACGGGAACAGTGCGCGCCGTCGACGACTTAGGCTTGGTCCGGACAGTTACCGGACGGTCGGACAGCGAGCTACCCATTGCTCACTGTCCGAAAGCCCGCAACTCAACATAACTCGAAGAATCGTCAAACTTAAGTGGCAGTGGGAATGGCACATTACTCGCAGAACAGATGGTCGATGGGGTCAAAAGATTCTGGAGTGATGACCGCAAAAGACGCAGCGACGGCCTCCCACATGATAGGCCGATGACTTGGTGGGGTCCGCGGGAATCCGATGGTTGCGAGATGCACAGGATCGGTCATTTGGTCCACTAAGTATTTTGACTTCATGCTTCTAATTGCACTAAACCTCCCGAAAAGTAGCTTTCTTTTCCAGTGTTTTTATAATATTTTGGTTCAAACTTAAATAAATAATTTAATATAATAATAGACGGCACGGTTGGCCCAGTGGCTGAGTGATCGACTGCTCCACTGAGTGTCGCAAATTCGATTCCCGCCCGAAACAAATATTTGCCTGGGAGTCTTGTGTCATCATCATCATCATCATCATCATCATCTTCCTGCCCTAGTTCCGTTTTATTTGGGGTCGGCGCAACACGTTTTTTTCTTCCATTCTGTCCTGTCACTCGTCACGCTATCACTAACTCCCTTTTCTTTCATATCGCTTCTCACACAATCCATCCATCTTTTCTTTGGCCTCCCTCTTCCCCTCCATCCATCCACGTGTAAACTCATAACTTTTTTAGTAACATGTGTTTCATCCCTCCTTTTCACATGACCATACCAAGACTACTTACTTACTTGTGTAAGTGAGTTTAAATCTCTGTGAACGCACAGCCTACGATACAGGACTGGTTCCTAGTACTGGGCAAGGTTTTTTTTTTTAAATTGAAGGAAAGAATTTGATTGCTAGACATAATAATCATTATTGACATAAATACGTATTTTAGACGCGTATCAATCAAAAACTCCCCAACTGCCTCTTTTCTTAAATTCCCTAATACTAAATCATGAAATATTGAATTCAAACGCCACTCAAGCCAGCCCTGGAGACGTACATAGGTACCTACTTTTATTCAAATCCAAAGAAAGTTGTGTCAAAGTTAGGATCGAGTTGGAACTGTGGTGAATTATATGGCGAGTTAGCCCCAGTGGGTAGAGGTGATTAAAATATCAGGCGTTTGTTGAATTGACGAGGATAGTCAGTGACGTGGCTGCGGTGGTATCAAATCCTAACTAATATTATAAATGTGAAAGTGTGGATATTTAGATGTTTGTTACTTAATCACGCAAAAACGGCTAAACAGATTTGGATGAAATTTGGCATGCATTTAGACTTTGACATGGAAAAGAACATAGGTTACCTTTTATCCCGACTCCTTAAGTACCTAATGCAACGCAAGCGAAGCCGCGGGCAAAAGTTAGTAAACAGATATATATTTGTAAAACACTAGTAACCTCTCAGGACTATGTATGTTAATAAAATCATAAATAACATTTTTTGTTCTATGACTTTTAAAAAATTATCATATTTTAGTTCACCAAATTTCAATACAAAAATAAAAATATTTAAATTGCACGTTCTAAGTTTTACGAAGTCTATGGAAAGCAAGCGATAGTATAATAGCGGAAGGGAGCGGAGATCGGGCGGCGAAAAGGCTAGATGCGTTTGCGTGTATACAGTCCAGTGCTGTATGTCCAGAGTTGAAACGTGTTAGATAGGACAGCGAAATCTTGAAGGTTTGTTTTTGTTATATGGTATTATGTTTTGTAAAAAGTTATACGACAAAAATTTTTGTTTATGATGTTAGTAAAACAGTCCTGCGAGGTTGTTAGTGTTTTACAATTAACCCTGTATATGTCCGATTGTCCGTATTGGTAAAAATGATACATTTAAAAATCATCATCATTTTTTTTTTTTTTGTATAAGCTATGTTACTTTTTGATGTACAATAAAGTCTATTCTATTCTATTCTAATATCTTTCAAGTATCGTCGGTCCTGCGCCCTGAGGGTTCCGTACAAACTTGCCTACCTACCCTTATGTAAATAGTTCAATTCCAGAATGGAGTCTCAAAATTTTTCCGAACCGCAAAAAAAGTTTTTTTTTTGTGACGTATCTACAAAATTACAGTTTTTAGATTTTTTTCCTATTCTTGTGCTATGACACCTGGCTCCATGCCAAATTTCAGGATTCTAGATTAACGGGAAGTACCCTATTAATTTTGATTTTCTTGAGAGTGTCTAACTATGCGTTTTGCGTTATCTTTTTAGTAATATGTAATAAGTCTAAGTAATAATATATGTCGTGGTTGCTTGTAAAAATAGCCTCATCCTTCCATAAAACTAATAATTCTTTACCAAAAACCCAATAGCTATTGAACCTTAAAATTGGCTCCAATTTTTCTCTCAACCACCATCTCCCAGCTTTGTCTGTATAATTGAGGACATTAATAAAACGGTATCAGCAGACTAAATGAAAATTTATTCCCTCACGAAATTAAACACGAAAAAGTTAACGAATTAGAGTCAAGGGCTTACACGATTTACAAGTTCTTGGATGAAATTTAGTGGTTCTAGATTTAATCGTTTTTAGAACAAAGAGGCTGCGAGAGAATTAGTATTTTTGTTGCAATAAACACTGAGTTTAATGTCTTCTTTCTACATCTACACTAATATTACAAAGAGGGAAAATGTGTATTTTTGTGTGTATGTTTGTAATAAATGAACTCAAAAACTACTGCGCCGATTTCGAAAATTCTTTCACTTTTGGAAAAATACATTCACCCTGAGTAACATAGGCGTCATTCTAGATGAAACCTGTGTGGTTCGGTTCTCATAATGATTTGACCATTACAGATTCTTTACTGTATGGACTTTAAAAGAGACTTTGACCCCTGAGTTTGTTTCGGTGTTTCTTCTGAGGTTAGTCAGCCTCATGTAGTTTAAACTGACTGAAAACCAAATTGACGTGTAAAAGTGTTTGTTGTTTTAAACTTATTTGCAAAATAAAGATCATTTATCAAAATTAAAATGATTTTTTACAGAAATGCTCTACGTATGTAGGTATGTATATAATACCTTCTAGGCAAGCGTGCTTCATCGTCGACCACATCATCGCTTACCATCAGGTGAGATAGTGGTCAAACGCAATCCTATCATTAATATAAAAAAAAAATGTCTATACAAAAAATAAGAAAGATTTTTTTTTTAAATTCACTTCTTTAGGAGAAGAGTTTTAAAAAAAGTCTTTCCCATTCTAACGGGAGTCAAAAGTTTGTATAGAGGAACATACTCCTTAGATAAATAAGATTAATAAATGTTATTTCAAGGCCTAGCCGTACACCTACCAAGTTTCTTTCAAATCAATTCAACAATTTGAGCGTGAAGCATAACAAACATACATACACAAACCAATAAACTTTATAATATTATACTACTCTAGCTGCTAAAATATAAATTTAGCTAAAGTACAGTACAATTCACGAATGATGGCGGCCGTGCAGTTAGCCTTTGCGAACGTTCGCGCATACTACACTCTTCTCGCACACGCACGTCGCCATTTAGTTCCTAAAACACGTTACTGCGCAGCCTTCTGCGCAAACTTCACGCCCGCCATCATTCGTGAATTGTACTGTAGAAAATTAACTCTGTGCTTATCCAAGACATGGTCTGCCCTTGAACCAAATTTCATCTTAATTTGTTCATCTGTTTTACCATTAATGAGTAACAAACATACAGACGTACTCGCAAACATTCTATTATATACGTCATTGATTCGTAACCAGTATATCAACTGCCAGAAACCAGGATCAATTTATCTATGGCGCTTAAACCATCCCTAACTCACCATCCATAAATACAACTATAAACAGTTAATCAACACTTGTTCAATTAGGACGAAAACCAATCTCGAACAAGTCCACACAAGCCAGAACATGGACTCATTAACAACATATCAACTATTTTGTGTCCTTTCTATAGGACATGTCCTATTTAGGACGTGTCCTTTATGTAGGACGGCCGAAGCCCCATCCAGTAATCCAATGGCTGTTTGGCAAAGTTGTTTATTAATTGACAATTTATTGGGCAGTACACTGTTATTGGAAAGGGTGGATGAGGGGATATTAGGATGTTAGGGCGGTTCCCAAGTTTGTTGAAGTGTTAGGCTGGGGGTACACTGGCTGCGGAGTTGCTGCTTCCGTGATAAAAAATATCTCACGAGCAATAGCCACAACATAGACTACCCGTAAAAGTCAAAAATAACATTTGATGAAGTGGAACTGGTGAAGAAGACCAGAAATGGCCAATGGAACTTCATACTCACACATATATCATGATGAAGATAGTTAAGCTATTATGACAATACAAATAAATGAATGATTCTGAATAATTATGTTGAAAATGGTATCATCGAAGTGATCTGATGATGATAATGGAGCCGAAAGGTGGAAGGTGAACATGGGAACATCATAATAAAACAATGTATCCTAGCAGGGTTTGGGTTAATTGGAATTGTCGTGAGAAAAAGGTACTCTGGCTATTAGTGTGTTACAAATTAAAAAATGTGAAATAAAAAACTTTTTCCTTATTATGAAACAAACAATACCGACAAATACTGACTTCCGAAATTTAAGGTTTTTTTGATCGTTTTAGTGATTTTTTTAGTGAAATCGGTTATTTTTTGTTTTGTAAAAAGTTTTTATTTAAATGTGTTTAATCATTACAGCGTGAAAAAGTACCAAACACACACACACACACATATATTCCTACATACCTCTCATTTCATCCATAGCGAGAGAAGTTATTTAATTATTATCTAGTCGTTACCATCGGCTTTGCCCGCCTGAAAGTAGATAAATTGTCCGAACGAAGTATATTCCAGGTCATGATCTATCCGTGTGCAAAACTTCACCAACATATGTTTATCCGCTCTAGTGTGAAGGAGTAACAAACTCTCAAACTTTCATCTTAACTTTTCGAATGTCTTAAGTTACACTGTCCGACATAAGGCTATTGTCTTTCTATTGTGTCTCTAATTACGACATTCAAAGAGTTAATAGTGTGGGTGCGTGATTTTCCACATCAACAAAGAGATAAAAGAGGCCATGAACTTAAAAATAACTTAATTGGCTAATAGCATCGAGCAATCAAATTGAATAACTCTGATTACATCTGAATTGCGCTTAATCTTATTAAGAGGTGTTTTTCTTTTGTTTATAGTTATTTTTTTCATCTCTTTAAAAAACTTTACCTCACCTTTGCTTAACCAACTTTACATAAAGGAGGAGGTTCTCAATATGGTTGTATTTTTTTTATGTTTCTTATCTTAGAAATCCG
Organism: Mythimna albipuncta; assembly: GCA_929112965.1. Classification (NCBI taxonomy): domain Eukaryota; kingdom Metazoa; phylum Arthropoda; class Insecta; order Lepidoptera; family Noctuidae; genus Mythimna; species Mythimna albipuncta. The sequence continues at coordinate 1,259,443 of OV815984.1, forward strand.
TTATTTATGTAAGTACCGATTTGCAAATTTTGAAATTTTTTTATTGAAAGGATATGCTTCTCGATATGTTCCATATCTGTCAAAATCTAGTTCTGTCTGATGACTTTGGATGAATGGAAGATGATGTTGTTGGCATGTCAGAAGTACTGTGAGATTGATGTACGTGTTGTTTATACTTTTATTTACTTATACTATTTGTTTTCTTGTTTTTTTTTTTTGTTACCGGTTGTCCGACCGTTGTAATTAATTAAAATAAAATAAAAATTAAAAAAAATGACTTTCAAGAGGAATAGAGGGAACTTACTCCTCAAAGTATATATATAAAACTATAAGCACATATATAACGATTTTGGTAGATTTCCAATGCGTAGATATATAATAAGGCCACAGACAGCTTAACTTCTAAAAAAACCTATCTTAGCATAAAATTCCCCAATTTTTGCTAGGACTAGACCTACCCTCAAATTACTTTAAACCAATTACCCCCCCCCCCCCCTCTCAGCCTGTAAACTAAACACCCCGTACTTTACATGTAAGGCCACATTGAACGATCGCTTAACCAACTTCGGCACTACACTGCCGAGCAATTTTCAGAGCCCAGCCGATAAATTGCGAGACCATACAGCTAATAAGTGGCAAGATAGTGTACTGTAGTGTTGGGATGATTTATGTCGATAAATGTTGTAAGCATGATAAAGTATGTGACTAACAATTAGTGTTTTGCACACACGATATTGTCAGATATGGCAAAGGAATGTTGACTTGTAAAAAAGGCGGGAGAAAAAAGATTACATGTAGCAGAGATGAGAATGTTGAGATGGATGTGTGGTGTGACGAGAATAGATAAAGTGAGAAATGAATATATTAGAGGAAGTTTGAAAGTTGCGCCAGCGATTGAAAACTTGAAGGGGAATGAAACGCAAGAAACGCATAGTTACTGAAAAAGTTATGAGTCTATACATGGATGGGTGGAAAGAAAGAGGGAGGGCTAAGAAAAGAAGGATAGATTGTGTGAAGAGTGAAGTTAGTGATAGCATGACAGACAGATTGGAAGGAAAAACGTGTTGCGCCGACCCCAAGTAATATGGTTCAAGGCCAGGAAGAGGCTTGTAGGCTTGTAATTTTTATTTATTTAAGGACATCTAACAAAGCATACAACATTATACATATTAATGATTGAATATTCTTACATTTTATAGTGACTTACCTTAATAAAGACTGCCACAGCATTAATTAAACATAGAAATTACTTGACACCTGATGGTAAGCGATGATCTGGTCGACGATGGAGCACGCTTGCCTAGAAGTAATCTATTCACTCTTGACTTAAAGACTCTTAGGTTGAAGCTATCAAGAAACACACACGCTGGCGGGAAATTTCACGTCTTAACAGTACGCTCCATTTTAGTTTTGCGCGTAAGGACGGAATATCCAAGAAGATATCGCATCTTCTACGTACAACGGTTTGTCCGATGGTAGCATCGATTGATGTTGTTGAAACTTCTACGGGTTAAGCGTTTTTCTCCATCGTTTACTCCGCGTGCATCTAAGTACTAGATCAATCTGCTTGCTGCGGTTTTCCTGACCGATTACAGTTTAGGTGTCTTCAAGGCTAGAGTAAATAGGCTCTTAATAAACTAGTGCACCTCACCATGAATGCTTGCATCACTGCTTACCTGATGGTAAGCAATAGATCCCACCTGACAGCGGGATCGGAGTCAAGCACTGGTTTATGTCATTTAAAAAAAAAAGATATCTCGACTGGCCTGTTGGGCTAGTGGTTATAGTGCCCCTCACTGCTATACCGGAGGTCGAATAAAAAAAAAGATCACGAGATAAATAACCACGGCGTGTTCTAGCCTACCTCGATTGAATATCAAAATAATAATCTTCACAACGTAATACCGTTTATAAAAACGAAAACTACTAAAAAGGCAAAAAGATTAAATCAATGCGGGTAGCACAAAAACCGGCTTATATTTCAGACCTAATTTCCCCAATCGCTTTTACTTATCACAATAAAAAAAAACCGGCCAAGTGCGAGACGGACTCACGCACTTAGGGTTCCGTACCGTTCGTAGCAAAAAAATGACAAAAAAACTACGTTTGTTGTGTGGAAGCCCCATTTAAATATTTATTTTATTTGGTTTTAATATTTGTTGCTATAGCGGCAACAGAAATAATAATATTATTCTACAGCTTTCACACAACGCCATTTAGTTCCAAACTAAGCAGAGTTTGTGCTATTAGTACTAGACTAACTGATAAATCAAACTTATATATTTCTAAATGCAAACATAGTAAAAAAAAATACACCCAGACACAGATCAAATGATTGTACGCATTACACAAACATGAATGATGAATGGGAATCAAATCGACAAAAAACAAATAAATACAACAAAAATAAATAATTTGTGAATATTGCAACTGTCTAGCTTTCTCGGTTCATGACATACAGCCTAGTTACAGACGGACAGAGAGACTCCAAAAAAAATAAAAGAATAGGAGAGAATAGGGTTCCGTTTTACCATCAAGTTTCCAGAACCCTAAAAAATCAGGATAAAACCAAGGCCATCCTCAAAAAAAGGTCTAGATCTTGGTCCCTAGATCCCTGGACACAGCTATACACAATAATTAGGTTAAGTAAAGCGGTGCTAGGACGACGGGACCGCAACTTGACGTTTAGGATCTTGGCTGTCATCCCCACGTCTTGTGGGGGGCTATACGCGGTCAGATGATTGCCCTTCAGATATTTATTAGACGTAGAATGGACGAGGTTTTAGTTCTTTTATCTGGGACAGTTTAATTTTGTACAATTTTTCTTTTTTTTTCTTATAAAAGTAATAGAAAAGGTTTGTATTTTAACTCTGTGTAGGTCTCTTTACAGCTAAGGAGACTTCCTCATAGGTACGACCTAGGTTTTTTGAAGTAAAGAGTGAATAGATTACCAAGAGACCAAAAAAATAAATACTTACTATCAGATGAGTATTCAACAATGAACCGCTGTCGCCTAGATGTAACCTATTTCAAAAATAGATTGATTTATTGTTCTAAAGAAGTGTTTTTTTTATCATACATAATTATACAGAATTAGCTTGTGCCCGCGGCTTCGCCCACCTACATAAAATTTAACCTATGTCACTCAGGAATAAAGCATCTTTCTATGGGTAAAACAAAAATAGCAATCCGACCAGTACTTTTAAATATTAGGTTCCTCCTATAGACAAAAAAAAAGTTACCTGTTTATAATATTAGCGTAGATTACTTACTTAGGTATTTATTAGGTTACTAAAAAAAACCTACAATGGCTTTATTTAAAAGCCAGCAGTTTTTCCTTTTTTTTCAACTTACATCGATATCGACATCCCCACATCACTAAAAGTAATGGGGTCGGGAATTTTACCACCTTGCAATATTGGGGGTCGATAGGATCTCAGGGGTGGTCCCACCCGTGTTGGACACCACACGAATATGTACGTACGAATATTTGAGTAGTAGCGAGTAATTAATGTTAGGATTGTTGAGAACTTACTGGATGAAGATTAAGTTAGGTTATGTCTATAACTATAGGTACTTGATTTTGGTTGTGTAAGTCCTGGCTTTTGATGTCTTAATAGGGTTCCGTACCAAAAGGGTAAAGCGGACCTTATTACTAAGACTACACAGTCCGTCCGTCTGTCTGTCCATCTATTATCAGGCTGTATTTATGAACAGTGATAGCTAAACAGTTGAAATTTTTACAGATGGTGTATTTCTGTGTATAAAAACAGAATAAAATATGTATTTAAGTGGGGTAAAGGTAGTCTGACCAGACCTACAAGCATACGACTGCCTATAATGACTGCCAAAGATCTACAAATGAAAACCAGGATGAACGGCTTTAAGTGCTTGCCAAAGATGTCAAGGACGTAAGAAACCAAGTGCACCTTAGTTATGCCGCTTCCAGTTGTTCGTACTCCGTGTATGTTTACGATTTAACTATGCAAGTATTTATCGACAATCTACACTTTTTGATTACTTGTCTCCCCTCTTGCGCCGATTGTGCTATCGCAGTCATTTCTGCCTTGATCAGTTTAAAAAATTTCGCTTGAATCCTGCGTCGTGGTGCCAAACTAAACCCTTTGAACTTTTCGTTTCGATTGGAAGCAAAAATGAACTTAGTGGTGGTCAGGCGGAAGTGTCTTTAATGGTATAACCGTCTGTACAACTTGATTGACCTTACTGTGCACACGGGTGTACGAAATTTATTCGGCCGAAAAATTTTGTCTCTACATCTTCGTATTTCCTGGAAAATGAATTTTTTTTTTACATAAAAAGTGTAGTTACGTAATAATTATACCCCTATACGCGCGAGGGGTTAAATTGTAATTATGTCGAAACTGTTGCTGTACAGTACACTATTAATAACGCATGTAAAATATATTTTTTTTATATATTTAACAATTTATGTACACACAATAATAAAAGAACAGAAGAAGGAAACAGAAGAATAGTACAAAGGTGATGCTTATATTTTAAGATTTCTCATATAAGTTTAGAATTACAAATTCCTCATCATTTCAGCCGATATACGTCCACTGTTGGACATAGGCCTCCCCAAGTGTCGTCACAATGAACAGTCAGTGGATACGAAACGGGGCACTGAGAAATAAAGACTTTTTACTTTCACTTAGAAATCAACGACTAATCAAGCCTTCGGGATCCGGTGGGATGTGGGAGTAGAAGGGTGGGGAAACATCAGGGGACACTTCATATGACCTTGACCTCAAGGACAATGACCTTTACCCCACGTCAAATGTATAAAATGTTGGGGAACGCTTGGGACACCCAAGGGCACTGACCTTGACATCAAGGTCAATGACCTTGACCCCTAAGGTCAAATGTACAAAATGTAGGGAAACGCTTGGGGCACTCAAGTGTATGACCAAGTCTTTTTTCCTCAGTGCCCCGTTACGTACACTCCAACCCAATAAACAATCCTGCGTGTCCAACATCCATAAAATCCAATGGGAAATAAAAATATCTCAAACTTCATAAACGATACCATTAACTAAAAACACTATCACTATAAAGACACTCACTGCACTCCCAACAAAAACTTGAACAATTTTCTCTACAAAGTCATTTTCTGCCCATTCTTTACAAACTTATCCTACGCCAGAATACTTATTAGCAGGATCCTCGCTAATTATGCCACCTAAATTACCGTGCCGTGAGAAATACTGTAATAGTGCTAGCGATGGATAGGCTACCTGTTAGCTTGCTATTTTAGAGGTGCTAACTTTAAAAATGGTACGCTTCGGAATGAATTTTGGTGGTAGTAGGTACCTTTATTTTAAAAGGGGTAATTCTGTCTTGCAGGTTTGATGGTTGGTATTTTGAAGATATGCCCCTTTTCGGCGTAGTAAGAGGGTGTATCAGACTTTTACTGACAAAAAACGCATTCCTGTTCCTTCGTTGCCTTTTATACCAAGGCTGTCTTCCTTTCAGAAGCAGATACTTGGCCCCAGTAGATATCGACCCTTTTTTTTTATTGTTGATAAGTTCGCGCTTGACCGCTATATGACCTGATGGAAAGCGATTATGCGTTCGACGATGGTACGAGCCTATCTAGAAGAAACCTATTCACTCTCGACTTCAAGTTATAACCAACCCTGCTGGGCCAACTCCTTGAGGCGCGCGTGGAACACTACGCGCCGTCGATGACATGGGCTCAGTCCGGATGGTTATTAAACCCTCGGACGGCGAGCTACCCATTACTCGTAGTCCGCAAGTCAACGCTTGCGGTGGCTGGAAATAGGCGTTAGGATCGCTCCCGCACGCTCCCTTAGCTCCTACAATCTCTAAGCTCTCACTAATTTATGATTAAGACCATTGATCATAACAAATCCCCCCTCCATTTTAACTAGGAACATCTCCAAATGTCCAACGGCCCACTCGTCCCACAACGTAATATAGGAAGCAGGATAAATGAATTAGGGCCCTTAATATACACCAATTTGTCGTCAGCCTAATAGATTCTTCCTAATTATTATCATCCCACCTAATATGTAACAGGGCTAACCGGGAAAAATATTTTTATAGACTCAATTGTTTTAGTGATAATATGAGTTATGAGTACATACTATGTATTTGGATTCGTTCGTTCTTTAAGATTGAAGATTTCAGCGCTCGAGCACTGCCATAAAACAGTGACTTTCTAAAGCCTACTCCTCGCTAACGGCCAGGTTAGTAGTTTTGAAAAAAATATAGATTCATAAACAACATTATCAACTATTGATTTTTTCGTGCGATCAATACTTTTGTCTAAAAAAAATATTTCGCAATTTCGCAACTTTTCCGTCCTACTTCTAAACGGCTTGGATCTTTAGAAACATGTTTGTACAGAAAAATTGGTGATTAAAATATTCTTCAAAGAGTACATAACAATGTAAATCAAACAATATTTCGCAAAGCTATATTAATAGATATTTTACTTTGGCTTTGTTTCATCGTGATCTGTTGACTGTATCGAAAGATATAATATAATATTCCACAACTATCACACAGCGCCGTCTGGTCCCAAGCTAAGCAGAGCTTGTATTATGAGTACTAGACAACTGATAAACATACTTATATATTTCTAAATACATACATATTATAAATAATTACACCCAGACACAGAACAAATGATCGTGCTCATCACACAAACATTGGTCCTGGGTGGGAATCGAACCCACGACCTCTGGCATAGCAGTCAGGGTCACTAACCACTAGACCAACAGGCCTGTCATATACTACATTCATTATTCATTGACGGTAGGAAGTTCACCGGGTTAGCTAGTGGTGAATACATTAACTATTTCATTTATACGAAGGCATGGCGTAAAGGACTATGTCGAAGCCAAAAACAATAACAAAAAAAAGGAAAGACGCCAAAACATTCTCCTCACAATTTCTTGTCCAATATACTTCTCATAGAACGTAATCACGTATTAATTAACCTTTCATTTGCCGAAAGGTAATTCTTCCCTTTCAATTACAGTATATTATGCCAGGTCGCCTGATTGGTGATCACAGCCAATCAGACGGACGATAATAGGAGATAGCCACCCCTATTAGTTCGGTGTCTATTTCTGATATAGGATGCGAGGTTGTTTTGTCAAAGTGGTGAAAGATGGCTTTATTATTTATGTACTTCTTATATTCAGCTACAAATATATTCAGCTCTTGGCTGATTAAAAACACTCGCTCAAGAATAGAGTGAGAGGGCGAGTCAGATGGGCTTGTGGACAGTGAGCAATGGGTAGCTCGCTGTCTGGCCGTCTGGTACCAGTCCGGACCAAACCCAAACCGTTGACGGCGCGCACTGTTCCCACGCGCCTCAAGGAGTTGTCAGCAACAGCAGGGACTCAGCCGGGTCGAAGCCTACTGAGCCAGGGTTATCCGAAAGGAACTCGAGCCCCGGTATGAAGGCTAGTCGGAACGGGGTGGGTTTTTAGTCAGTAAGAGTCTGACACTATCTCCCGCTCCGCCCAAGAGCGAGGGTTGTCATTGGATGATTTTTCCTAAAAGAGTAGATTTTTATCGACTAAAACCTACTCCTATATTCCTTGTTTGCCTTAGTTCCTGGGCCTCGGAGTTCTGTTTCGCACAAACCGTGGCCCCAGTAAGCTTCGACCCTGCTGACATCTCCTTGAGGTGCGCGTGGAACACTCAACTCGGGCTTGGTCCAAACGGTTACTGGATGGACCTGTGTCCTTTGATGACCTTTGTGTTATAGGACCAAAATAACTCTTTCAAAAATTACCGCGGCCCTCGGCCCTAGACAGCTGAACACCTAAAATATTCACTAATTAAAGTTCGATCCTGTTCGTTCCCTGCTGTCATCCCTCCAGCTACACCCTAAGCAAAGTTTTTTTAGTCAATAGCAAAGCGTTTTTTTTTGAAAGGTTTATTTTTTGAGTGAGTGGTCTTAGTGTATTGTCGCTTAGTTTTAGGTCTAAGTACTATCAAAGACCTGAACAACGCGAAGAACATTTTGGCTTGCCGTCGAAACGAAAACTTCAAAAGATTTGGTTTGGCGCCGCACCGCAGGGTTCAAGGAAATATTTTTTTAAGTGATCCGGCAGAAATGACCGCGACGTTACATAGGTTTTGGCAGAAGACTTTAATTCTTATTAAGGTCTCCACAGACAAGTCCACTTGAGCTGATGACAACCTCATAGGTTGACCCTGAAGACACTCATAAAATATCCGAAAGGATCAATCCTAGTTGAGAACCCAAAGTTGATCAAATGTTATACTTTCCTTTCATAGTGTAAGGCTTTATGCATAGCACGAGCGTTTTTAAGTCTTAGTCTTATACACCTTTGCATTTAATAGTCTAATTGTATAATTCAGAAGGAAAGAGAAAGAGGAGAGGAGAAGGAGGGGAGGAAGAAGAGAGGAGGATTAGGGGATTACCAATTTTAGAGCAAACATCTAAATTGTCGTGCCATTTTCTTCTTGGTCTACCATGACACCATCTCTCAATTTTAGGGCACTAATTTGTGTTTTACTTGGCAAGTAATCACCTAGAGTTGTTGGCAACAATTAAAAAATAAAGGGCATAGAGCTACATGACAGATGCCCAAATAAAAGCGCTGTTCCAAAAACAATAAGTATCCTTTCTCAGATCGCCCCGCTGAACGCTATGCTACCTTATAAACGCTGCCTGAATCATAAACTGAAACACTGATCTGGCATTTTTTTTACTGCTGCCAAAAATTTGAGAGATTGGTGTGAAGATGTGATCTCTGGATTATTTCGTACTATAGAGCTTTAGCCAGCGGCTACACTCTCGTTGTCTATCCCACAGAAGTTATGCATTTTTTCTCAAAAATAAGTAGTTCTCATTTCTCGATAGAATCAATCAATCTCTATCATAGATAGATCGCAACTTTCAGTTCTAGGTAGATATTGACAAACATAAATTAATATAATTCCATTTTTATGTATCTATATAAAATAATGCCAATATCATGCAAACATTAATTAAAATCAGAAAAGAAGAACGTATTGATATTACCGCATTTAATATTTTTTTATAGTTTACCTACTTGATTCAATAGTTTCCGTTTAGAAAATAAATTACAGAGAAATTGTTTTTTTTTTTAAGATCGCGCAATACCCAAAATATGTGTGCTAAGTGGCAATGGGCAGGGGACATTGCTCGCAGAACAGATGGCCGTTAGGGCCGAAAGGTTCTGGAGTGGCGAGCGCGTACCGCAAGACGCAGCGTAGGTAGGCCTCCTACAAGGTGGACCGATGACCTGGCGAAGGTTGCGGGAAATCGATGGATGCGAGACGCTCAGGGTCGTTCATTATGGCGATACTTGGGGGAGGGCTATGTCCAAAAGTGGACGTATATCGGCTGAAATTACGATGATGACCAAAAAAATTTTCTGATCTGAAACTGTCTGTGGTATCTCGAAACTGTTTCGTATGATTTGTAAAACAATGTAGCGTTTATTATACCTACACACTTTGTTCTTATCAGGCATTTTTTTTATATAAATAAAGTAGGCGTTCCCCTCTTAACTTCATAAAATATTCGTATTAGTTTAATAGGTACCAAATACTTTTAAAATTGTTCACAGAAAAATGCTGGCTTGAAAAAATAATTTCATTTTCTGAGAGCAAATGCTGCGAAAATGCAGGATTTATTTTTAAAATTGAAATTGAATTTCGTTGGTTCTAAAATCAATTTGTTTTAAGTGTTTTTTTCTGATCTTATTTTTGCTGAGCTAGCCATATCTTTAAATGGGCAGTGCATACATGAATATTGTAAGTATATTGCTGACTCGTGTATTCATGAGTTGAGGTAAAAGATGTCTTGATGTATCGATAAAAAGATATAAGTTCTAATTAGAATTAATTCTAATTAATAAAGTAAAGCTTGGAGGAGGCCTATGTCCAACAGCGGACGCAGGTGAATTTTTTTTTTCCTGAAAAAAAAATCTTGTGGAAGGTTGTTCAGTTTCATCTACTGAGCAAGCCCTTAAAGTTTTTGGAGGGCTGTCCCTTACACCTTGTATACAAAACTGCCAAATACTTGAAAAATTGTTAGAAGGTATTGCATCTGTGTTGTAATAAGAAACAAAGTGATAGTTAATGTGCCCGTTTAAACATAACTTTATTAAATAAACACTAAACATAACTTTATTTTCAAAATATTTTTTTCTTTCAAATTATATAGTAAATGTTTCTTTATACTAAATTATAAATTTGAATCTAGACGTCGAATTAAATAAATGCTTAAAACGAGAATGAGAAAAAATATGCAGTTATCAAATTATTAAAAAAGTAACACAACAAAACAAAACCAAACATTTTGAACATTTTAAAACACACACAACAATAACAATAATTTTACCTTTTTCTGTTGAGTTACAAAACATTTTAGCTACCACAAACCTATTATTAACCATTATTTTATTTGCCTCTTCCAGTTCCACCAAACAAGACAGTGATCTCCGGACTAACAGACTACGCGATCCAGGGCACCCTGGTGACCCTCACCTGTACAGCATCGGGAGCCAAGCCTGCCGCCTCCATCCAATGGTACAATGGTACGCAGAAGTTGATCAAGGAGGAACAGAATATTCATGTGAGTAGTTTTTTTTTATCATTTTGTATCAGACAGTTTAAAAAGAAGAAGAAAAAAATTCATAGATTATTTACTTTAAAAATCTTAATAAGGATTTATACTTCACAATCAGGAAACACGGTGGGTGTCAAAATTCGGATAATAACCAGGAACCAGCGCCCCTAAGCTAGGGTTGTCACAATTAAAAGGAAATGCAAATACATTTAATTTGTTTGACGCTTTTGAAGTCTGTTCAACGAAAGGGAAGTCGTTATACGTTGTTAGGAAGTCGTTCGGAATTGTGTTTGTGGTGGAGAGGTTTATTTAATTTGGAGGTTTAATGCAAGCCTATTGTAATGGGGTAAATTAAAATAAGTGTTTTAATTTACCATTCGGAAGAAATAAGAAAAAATATGAATGTGCAAGTTTATAATTAGCAATCCATCATCATCGTCATCATTTCAGCCGAGAGATGTCCACAGCTGGACATAGGCCTTCTTCAAGTATCGTCACAATGACCGGTCCTGTGCGTCTCACATCTATCGGATTCCCGTGACTCTCACTGGTCATCGGTCCGTCTTGTGGGAAGAGCCAACACAAATAAGCAATTATGTAATATTTATAATAATAGCGTTTATTTTTCTCCACCACATATTGCACAAATGACAAATTCACAAAATATAATGCTTCTTTACAGTACAGTACGTCTTCAGGCAACACAATGCACGGCGAATTTCCACGCTTACATTGTTAACACCTCTAAGGTCCGGACGGAATATAATTATTATATTATTCCTACAACATAAAAACTATTAGCAAATACTCGAAACAGTCGACTATATCTTAAAAAAAAATCTTTATTTAAAACAGGAAAACATAATTCCCTACGTGCTTTTTAAAACTTAAAAACTCACACAATATTTTTACTCATTTTTCTAACTCAAAACTCACGTCCTAAAACCATAACTCTTAAAGCAACCGATCGTTCTGTCACCATTTATAATCCACAAACAAAAAAGGTATTTCCATCTCATAAATAATAATTGCAGCAGTCTCTCAATTTGACAGCCCTAAAGTCGCTCACAATATGCTCAAGCCGTGCCGTATTGCAATGAGAATTGAGTTCGCGTACGTGAGTTAGTTTAAATTCGGTAATGAAGACGAGTTTGTGACCACAGAGCTAGTAGAATACTAGAGTGGCCGTAAGAACCACTCTTGCGCCTGGCTTTACTTCAGGCTATGGTCTGGAGCGAGATTGAAAGGGTGGTCGCCTCTTTCTGCGAAACAGATCTTCCCGTCCGATTGTAATTAAGGTGTCTTCAAGGAAAGAGTGAATAGGCTCTTAATAAACTAACGCTTGGTAAGTAATGATGCAATCGTCCATGGTGAGATCAGCAACAATTGTATCACTGCTTACCATCAGGTGAGATCGCAGTCAAACACTAGTTGCCTTAAAAAGGTGGTGCCCTTTTTGTCACGCTAGAGAGAATTCAATAAAACTCAAAAAAGAAATTCAATCGCGTATCGTTGATTTTGTTTTATACTGCCTCGTCGGTTCTGTGTTCTGTGTTCGTGTCAGTGACAACCCTAATACTGAATACGAAAATGATACATTATATTGTTTATGGTACTTTCTTCAGGTACTTACTTGAATTGTAATAGCATCATAAGATTCCCGAGGTATGTTTAATGAGATTTATTTTCTTTTTTGGCTTTACTTATGTGTCTTTATTTTCCACTTTTTCATACGTATCTTAAAAAGCCTCAGTTTTTACAATAGCGTATGCTTTTTTGAGATAAAAATGTACCTTTATACAACGGTATATTGGCAATAGAAACTAAGGGTTCCGTAACATTATCTTAAACATCATTAGATACTATGTCTATATCTTCTTCCTGCCCTTGTCCTATATTACTTGCAGTCATCGCAACACGTTTTCTTATTCCATTCTGTCCTGTCACCCGTCAAACTATCACTAACCCCCTTTTCCTTCATATCACTTCTCACACAATCAATCCATCTTTTCTTCGGCTTTCCTCTCCCTCTCCATCGATCTACATGTCTATATGTTATACCTATAAATATCGAGCAAAATTGGCAAGTTTGTTGTACAAGGAGTCCCGCTTAAATATTTATATTATTCTGCTTTTATTATTTGTTGTTGTAGCAGCAACAGAAATATTTCGTCTGTGAAAATTTGAACTGTCTAGCGTCACAATTCATGAGACACGGCCTGGTAATAGTGTGGGGTATAAGGCACGTTCCAATGTGGAATCAAGTACTGGTAACAGCCAACCATCACGTCAGATATAATAGATAAGTTAAGACAGATAAGATATGTTATAGTTCATAAGTAGCACGTAAGCTAGGTATATAAGTACACTAATAAATGGAGGGTCTGGGGAGTTGTCTTCAGTTGACGATCAGTTGTCTAGAGTCGACACCAGAGACCCTTGGAGTAGCTCATTCCATGTCGTTTATTTTAACCCCCACCCGGCCACATCGCAATAGACTGACGTACAGTGGAGTCTTAAGGGCCAAGCGCCCGAAAAGTGCCATAAAACAGTGATATTCTGAGGCCTACTCCTCCGTAACGGCTAGGTCAATTGGTTTGAAAAAAATATATGTTTATTATAGATCCATGAACAATAATATCAACATTTGATTTTTTCGCGCAATTAATACTTTTGTAAAAAATAAAAATATTTAGCAATTTCGCAACTTTTCGCTACTTTTCTCTACTCCTTCGAAACGGCTTGGACCTTTAGAATCATTTTTACACATAAAAATTGGTGGTTAAATATTCTCCAAAGTGAACATTGCATATGTAAATCAATCAATATCTCGCAGAGAAAATGGATTTAAAGCGCTTTCCGGGCACTGCTGGCCGCAAATAAATGCACAGGTTTACGTACTGCCGCCTAGGCGAGTGCGAGAGTTGCGTTCACATAATTTCGGTCAGATGGTTCAAGGGACAATACGCCTTAATAACAGGGCCCCATTTTTACTCTTTAAGCACGAAACCCTAAAAAGATATTTACGGTTTTGCTCTGATACGGTAACATACTAAAAATATTGAATCAAGACCATTACCATGTCTGAATTACAAAGAAATATAATTCGTTTCTCTATATCAAATTTTCAACCGACCTTTAATAATAATAATAATAAATAATAATATAATTTATTTAATCAGATAACTGAGATCCATCTTATTACAGTAACATTTTTAAGTTATAGTAAGCAGCGACTTTGTCCGCTGTACTTATTTCCACATTAGTGGACAATCGTGTCTACTTGCTATGGCACTCAGGATGCTGTGGCGACTTCCACGCAGCCGACTTATGAAAGAAGCGGTTTTTTTGCGCCAGATACCTGCGAAGCCATCTGTGCGCGTTTCAGTAAACATTGCTGATGCACTACAAAAACAAATTATATTCTTTACTGAATTATATTTCACTTTACCAGATCCACAACACCGCCCTACAATTCTGTTAGAAAACACAACGCGAAACTACTTCACAGGATCCTATTTTTCCCTTTTTTCCGAAAAACTTTCTGTAGCCGAATTGAATTCGATTCAGCAAATCCTGGCAACTCCTAAACTTATTGGCGTAGATACCTGTGTTCTGTGCGTGGTGCTGTGAAAGTTTGCAGAGTAAAACAAGCATTCAGAAAGGGCTAATTAATTTTTCTGTATATGAAAATATTTTGGTCTGACGTTATAGTATAACGGGAGAGTTGAAACCATTATACAACACTATATTTAGTATATACAAAACCTGAATGAGTAACCGAATCGATTCCAATAGTTTTTACACCATGTTATGTTTTTTTCCAAAAATGCATTATAGTTAAAAAAGGTCAGAAGTTAGTCGCCACCTACACTAAATTACATCACAGATCACGGCAGATCATAACGGCCTTTATGTGCCAGTGTACAGCTGGGTGTAGGAACCAAACAAGCAGTCTCAATCGCCCAGATGGTCCGGAAACCATGTAATTGTGCGGACTTTGTGTTTTTTTTTTTATGATAAAATAATTATCTTTTATCCTTATAATAAATCTGTAGAAGAGAAAATTCTGTACATTGAAAATATAAAAAAAAAAATAAATGGCAGGGGGTGTTACTCGACCAACACCGAACACAAAAATGTAATTAAAAAAAATTTTGTCTGTCTATCTGTCTGCTTGTTCAGGCATCACGCAAAAACTACCGGTTCGATTACAATGAAACTTAGTATAATTATTGTTTAATATCCTGGGCACCACACTGGGTACTTATTATCCCGGAAAAGTATATACAATAAAAAACAAACTTAATTTTGCGGTTCGATCCCTAGACCCGATTACTGTACCAACCGCAAATAATAAGTTTGTCGTAGGTTACGTCCCCGCAGTGGAGTTCACTAACCCCCCACAGAAAGGGGAAACGGGTTACCCCGAATTCAACGCAAGCGAAGCCGCGTGCAAAAGCTAGTTATACATATTTTTTTTACATAAAAATACTAGACATATGTTTCGGGTGTTGCATATACTAAAAATAATGTGGTTTATTGACAAAAGGCAGATTCATTAGCTAATTATATAATTGTTTAATTCATCCTTAAACCCATAACCTGAGTAGCTGTTGTTAGTACAGGAAGCACAAATGGTACTCAATATTGTTAATGAAGCTGTTTCCGAGATCTTCTCTCAAAAGATCTCGTCAGCCTAATTCGATGCTGATCCGGCGAACGATAGAAAGATACGGCGCCGGCGTTATTTTGTTGTTTTTTCAGAGGGTAGATGATACGATCCGATTTGAAAATGATCTGGGATTTAAAATGAGGTGTTTAGAAAAACTGTTTTTTTTTTTTATGGTAGGGAAATATCATCAGATAATTTTCTTCCGCTGTGGGTGGCGCGAGAGGCAATATATTAAACTTTTGCTAACTAAAATTCATCTGTATTTTTTAAATTGTCTTTCGCGTGTCAGAGCTGTGGTTACTCTTTCGATTTCTGGAATGAGAAGAATAATTTGTGATAACAAATATGGAAAATTGCCAAAAGTAAGAAATAAAGAAAACATGTTTATTCTGCCTGAATAGACGCACAATTTGTTATAAAAATACAAAAACCAGCTTCCCTGTAAGGCCATGAGTGGATCAGGTATAACTGAGTTGCATCATATGACCATAGATAACACAGTTGTCAAGATTGTCTATTGCTTTTTGACGCTGAACTCAACAGAGACAAACATAAACATAAAAAAAAACTTTTTTTTTAAGTTTTTTATTTCACACTTTTTTGTTGCAATACACTTACAGCCAGAGTACCTTTTTCTCATGACAATTCCAACTAACTCAAACTCTGTTAGGTTAAATGGTTTTATTATGAAGATCCCGTGTCTACATTCCGGCTCCATCATCATCATCAGATCAGTTCGATAGTACCTTATAGCCAAAGTGCATCTCATGACAATTCTAATAAGACTAAACACGGCTAGGATACATTTGGGAAGTATACTCTTTCCAACAAAAAAAGAATTTTTCAAATCGGTTCATAAGCGTCGAAGTTATGCCCGAACATACATAAAAAAAAAATACAAACACCCGAATAAATAAAAGAAATAATTTTACCAATACAATCTAGAAATCCAAGTTGTGCGTCGGTAGGTACTGTAAATGTACTGTAAACATTTAACAATTTGAAAAGCTTGCCTGGGTTTTGTTCTGTCCCACAGCTGAGCTTCTCTCTACGGCGACTCTTTTCATTACTCCCAGATCTGAGCCACTTTTTGGCCAATTTCTAAGGAAGACATCCAAGTCTCCCCACTATCTCTCTCCTGGTCTGCCACGACCCCGTCGTTAAAAAGAAACATATTTTTCTTTCCAAGCCCAAAAAATATCCATTATATTTTCATAAAATAAATAATAAGTAGAATATCCCGCAAGTCTGCAGTACACCGCCAATGCTATACTATGCCAAGTTATATATCTTTTGTTGTAATTTCAAATAGCTGAGGAACAAAATTTTCGCAGTGACTGCCCACCTGCCACCGCTACCGGACTTCGAACATAAAATGCAGTGGAGTCGTGTAGTTTAAAGTGTAGAAAAATTTCAGTTATGATACTTCAAGGAAAAAAGATATATAGTTGTTAGATAATATTGGTCATATCATAGAGATTTATGATGCTTTATGATGACATTAAATTTCATGATGTAGTCGGTGATTTCACAAAATGGTTAGCCATTTCATGAAATTGCCGCTTTAGAACCAACCTATCCCAACCTCGGCCATATTATGATATGATTAATTCTACAATATGAATACCTGTATAGGCATACTTTAGGAATATCAAGGGAAAATCAATCCACCCTTTCACAGTAATTTATGATTTGAACTTCTTGAAAAATACTCAATTTGGGTGTCTTATAAATTCTCTCTCAATATAATATGTCAAACATGACGTTAAAGTATATTACTGTACTACAAAAAAAGTGAGTGAAGAGCTTACTGAGCTTACTTTTTTTTAGTAGGTAGGTAGTTCATTGACAAACAAATGATTGCTAAGTAGCAATCATTTCATTATTATTATGAGCCTATTGTTTAGGTAGGAGTCTAAATCGTCACAAGATTTCTTCTGGACCTACCATTTATAGTATTAAAAATTACACAAAAATTAATTCAATCTATTATAACAAACATAAACTGCCATTTACTTTTCACACAATTTCAAACGCGATTTTGCGACAAATTGCTGCGAACAAGACATTATGTGTCTTGTTCGCAGCAATTCAACTTGTCGCCTCGTTTACAACATCAGGTGAATACAGAGTCTAGGTATTACATTTTAGAAGGAATGTTTTAACTTACCGTTTTAGATCTAAATGTTGGGACATTTTCACTTAAAACTTAAGATATGTTGAATAAACTTTAGTGTGACGTATTTCATGAATTGCTTTAGGCATCCATGTTAGCATTCAAATTATTTTATTCTTCATAGGCTGACATAAGCACTTATAAAACGTCAGCAGTTATTCTAAAGTCTCTCTCTCTTTCACTCACTGGTTTTTATTATGGAGAAGAATCATCATCGCCTCACCATCAATTATTGCATCACTGCTTATCAGCAGGTGGGATCGCAGTCAAGCACTGGCTTTATTTCTTTTAAAAAAAATCGGCAAGAAAATCCACTATTACTTACAAGACACTATTACTTAAAAGACTGACTATATTTTCATGTCTCGGTATAGTTCTTCAGTTTCACCTAAAGTCCACTCAAAATTCACCATATATGTTAACTACTATGTACCTAAAAAGAAACGATCGCATTGTCATGAACCCGGCACAATCAATAGAAAAGCATAATAACGCTTTGCCGGACCAACAAGACGTTTCTATTTCAACGAGAAATTGCAACAACTCAATCCTAGAAAAAGTCAACAAAATAAATAAAAACAAACAAAGTCGACGCCACCCCACTCCTGTTCAACCAAGGTGGCCACTCCAATAATTCAAATTCAATAATTCCTACAAATGAAACGCCTCCGTCTGCTACTCCAACAGTTTTATATTTCTCCGTCGAGAGAAAGCGCTCAAACTTTCTACCTTTTTCTACCCTACACAGCTTTAAATGGTAGAATGTTTGCAAGTTGATTTTAGAAACCGGCTATTGATTTTTGGTGAATAGAAGTTATATATTGCGCTGGTGTTAGTGAAAATGTTTTGTTACGATAGGGAAAAAAAACTTTTTAGAGATATACGGAACAGGATATAAAGTTCCACCAACTCCGTTGAAAAAAGAGAACCCTGCGACAAGACTGTGAAATTCCAAATCTTGCCGTTGTGTCCGGTCCGAGCACGGGCAGTTGGCCGGACCAGACACAACAGCAGGGAGGAGTGGCAGGCTGTCGCCGACTTATGTGAAGCTGTAATGCTCGCAAAGAAGGAAGCCGACCGCATCAGGCAACGGCTCTCTCGCCGCCGCCGCCGGGATTTCGATCCCGATTTCCGGCCACCGTAGGCGCGGGCTTGCGGACTGTGAGTAATGGGTAGCTCGCTGTCCAGCCGTCCGGTAACTGTCCGGAACAAGCCCAAGTCGTCCCGCGCGCCTCAAGGAGTTGTCAGCAACAGCAGGGGCCCAGCCGGGTCGAAGCCTACTGGGGCCAGGGTTATCCGAAAGGGAACTCGAGCCCCGGTATGAAGACTCGAAGGAACGGGGTAGGCTTTTAGTCAGTAAGAGTCTGACACTATCTCCCGCTCCGCCCAAGTGCGGGTGTTGACATTGGATATTTTTCCCATCATAAAAACACAACAGCACGATTTTGACTTTTAGTTACTTGTGGCCTCATAGTTATCATAACACTTTCAATAATAAATCAGGAAAATACAGATGACTACAATAATATTTCACCTTAAAATTACACTAAGATTATAAAAACAAAAGTTTCTATATAAATTATGGTGTTTGTGTATGTTTCTGGATCCGATGGATGCGGGACGCACAGGACCTTTCATTGTGGCGACACTTGGGGAGGCCTATGTTCAACAGTGGACGTCTATCGGCTGAAATGATGTATATGTTTGTAACTTTTACGCTCTAACGCTTGAACAGATTTGGATGAATTTTGGCACACTTGTAGACCATATCTTGGAATAACACATAAGACACTTTTTATCCCGAAACTAGGTTCCCTTGGATAATATTCTGCCGACGTACGAACTCGTATAATCCCCACAGATATTTCAAGATCTCCTTACCTATCCTATGCTCCTCTTCCAAAAAGACAATACTTACAAACACCCACATAATAAGAGCCATGCATAAGTAAGCACGTATCTGCACGTGTGTTCGCTATTTAAACGTGATTAAACGTGTGCAGGAAATGAGCATGTATCTGAACATTTACGATGTTTTATTACTTTATACAGAGATCTGCTTTTTTGACTAGATGTAGGTCTGTTTTATGTGGTCTTAGAATAGAATAGAATAACATATTTTATTGTAAAACATGATTATACATCATAATGTGCGCAAGGTCTTTTTTTTTGTGGGTAAAAAGCGGTTTTCATCATATCAACCGATAAACGTCCACTGTTGGACATAGTCCTCCCCTAAGTGTCGCCACAATGAACGATCCTGCGCGTTCCGCATCCATCGGATTCTCGTAACATCGTCTCGTCGGACCATCTTGTAGGAGGCCTTCCCACGCTGCAACGCACGCGTCATGTTCGTGAACGGGCGCTGACAGTTGAGATTGGTCATCTCTTAGCTGCCAGTGACTTAATTCAATTTCTATTTTTATTATTATTTCTTAACGGCCATCTGTCCTACGTTTTTGCTGACATCTCTTTGAAGCGCGCGTGGAACACTACGCGCCGTGGACGACTCGGGGTCGGACCGGGCGGTTACCGAAAAGCCGAATGTCATGCTACCTATTGTTAATCATAGGCGTAATACCACTGTGCTACGTCCTTTGCCCAAAAACAAAAACTTATATCAAAAAGATGTAATATTTTTAGCAGGATTCAAAACATATTTCACTGGAAGCTTCCACTGGCTCTACAAAGCTACATAGTGTATTTTAATCCTCAAAAAGCTCACTGTTCACACTAACACTATACAGGTGTAAGTCTGTCTGTGCGTGTGTACGTTTATAACTTTTTCACACTCAAACAGCTGAACGGTTTGGGATTAAACTTGGTATATGGGTAGACTCTGACCCGGAATAGCGCATGTTATGATAGGTAGTTTAGTAGGTGCGCGGTATCTTCTCGTCCAATGTACCAGTCTCTCAAGATAAAAGTCTATGACCAGTGTGTGTTGCCAGTGATGACTTATGGCTCCGAAACGAGGTCGCTTACAATGGGACTCATCAGAAGGCTTAAAGTCACCCAAAGGGCAATATCGCTGTGCCCTCGTGAGGGCAATCATCGGCGGCAAGGATCTCTCGTGCCTAGCCATGGTACAGGTCATGATCCGGTGCGAGAAGGAGTGGCAGGCGTTCGCCGACTTCTGCGAAGCAGTAACGCTAGCGAAGTGAGGAGGCCGACCGTATCAGGCAACGGCGGCGCTCACAGCGCCCCAGCCGCCACCGGGATTCCGATCCCGATTTCCGGCCACCGTAGGCGCGGTCTTGCGGACGGCGAGCAATGGATAGCTTGCTGTCCGACCGTCCGGTAACAGTCCGGACCGAGCCCAAGTCGTCAACAGCGCGCCTCAAGGAGCTGTCAGCAACAGCAGGGGTCCAGCCGAGTCGAAGCCTACTGGGGCCAGGGTTATCCGAAAGGGAAACTCGGTCCCGGTACGAAAAGCATGAAGGAACGGGTTGGGCTTTTAGTCAGTAAGAGTCTGACACTATCTCCCGCTCCACCCAAGAGCGGGGTTTGTCATCGGATGATTTTTCCCACCATAAAAAACCCAAAGGGCTATGCTCAGAATTTACCACCACCTTATAGTAGGCCTTCCAACACTGCGTCTTTCGGTACGCGGTCGCCACTCCTGAACCTTTCGGCCCCAACGGCCATCTATTCTGCGAGCAATGTGCCCTGCCCATTGCCACTTAAGTTTGGCGATAAGGCTTGATAATTAGGCCTCTATCAAAATAACTGAATATAGTCTTAATAAGTGATTCACTCCACAACTCAATCACATAAAAAATGGCAAAAAAAAAGTGAAAACCTTTTTAAAACAATCCAGCTGATCACCCACCCGCGTCTGTAGGATTGATGATAAAATAATACGGGAAGGTACTGGTTTTTACGTAAAACCGACGGTGACAGTGAGAAATGACCGGATTAATTTCTTCTGCGTTTATTTGTCAGAGTTACAAAGTCGCTTAGTTAGTTGAAAAATTTTCGACTCGTATTTTTGGGTAGAAAAAGTATAAGCTGAGAAAACTGACGGGTTTTTTTTTAGTTTGTTTCGAAGAAAATTTTTCGGTTGAAAAACTGGGAATTGTAGCTTTACTTTTTTTCGATGGCAAGTCATTAACTAACCCCTCTCGCTCTAGGTGGAGCAAGAGGGAGTATCGATAAGGACTTGGTCCTTTTTCGGTCCGTGCACTAGCTTCTGACGTTTCTAAGTGCCCATGTAGGCCTATGTGAAATAAAAAACTTTTGACTTTGACTTTGAATTTTTAGTTAGTGTATAATTCATTAGCTTAAATTGTATAGAATAGAATAGAACCAATCAATCAATCAATTCTCGGAATCACCTTATCTCTTTCTTTTATTGCACCTACCACTGTTTTTCTCTGCACCACCCAAAGGTTGACTGGAAGAAAATGCCTAAGGCATTAAGTCCGCCTCTGTACTTTTATGTGCATGAAGTATAAATAAATAAATAAATAATAAATACTTTTATTCGGTACAGACACAGCACAACGGTTATATACACAAAGTAAACCAGAATAAAAGTACAAAGTACGCCGAGCGTGCCCGCACTGAAAGGGTTTACCACAGCATTTGCTGGACGTTAGACACCCAGCGCTGGTTTTCAGTGCAATGTAAAATGTCTTTGTAGCCGGTAGGCCATACAGTAGTGAGTCAAGTAACACGGACTCGGTCTTAGCCAGACGACTGGACAGTATGCTACCCATTGTATATTCCACCATGTCCTCCGGGTAGTCAACTAAATGGTTCAAATTCAAAAGTTTTTTATTTCACATAGGCCTACATGGGCACTTATAAAACGTCAGAAGCTAGTGCACGGTTCCAAATTAGTCGTTTCCTATTGAGAAAAACCGGCAAGAAACTCCATAGTTACTCTTTAAAAAAAAAATGGTTGTTCTTACAATATTTTCATATTACAATATTATTAGATACTAGCTGCTGCCCGCGACGTCGTCTGCGTGAAGCCTTTACAGCACTAAAAATACCTAAGGTGCCAGTGTTGCTATAGCATTATAAATAAACAACTTTTAAAATAGCATTATAATATAAGTTTTTTTCGCAAACGAAGCTAGTGAAGAGAGTTATATGGGAATCTTGCTGAGTTCAGCCATAAGATGTGACTGAAGGAAATAGAGAAAATAATGCAGGAATACATTCCAGGACACAAAAGAGTAAAAATACGTATACCTAAAGGTATCATACCTTACAAGACTTCCCTATAAACTACGTTGGTAGTTATACTGCCAGGAGCCAAAGTATAAAGAGAGTCAGGATTGGTGGCGCGGGAGCAAGCGACGTACCGTTGCCGTGTGAGAAGCAACTCGTCCTGAGGTCGACACTTGCTGACAGGGAGTACAGAAATTCCACGGAATAACGTGTGAATCTTGCTCGACAACAGTGTTTATCGAGGTGTAGACAACTTCATTCTTCTCAATTTCCAAGAGAATGCATTCGTTAATTGCTGCAGCCTGATAATTTTTGGGCGTCAAAATGGCCCGCTCACACACCCAAGAATTCTGCTGGTGCGGTATACGACTGATGTCCCCGTACACACAGTGAATGAGTTTTTCTAAGCTGGATACCACTCTACCGAGAGACTCTGAGTAGAGTGCCTTCGCCAAGACTTAGAAGGACATCGGAGAATTCTTGAGCACGTGCATTGCCGCCGAGCCAAGCTCTCATATTAATGGTCAAGCGCAGTGTACGAACTCGTGACCACAACGAAGATCGTTTCGAAGAAGTATTCACCTCGTCAGCCCTCGATCCCCGCTTCACCTCGGGAAATGTTTGCCGGAAATCGCCACTGAACAGAACTGTGACACCATCCATCAAATGTTAGTTCCTACGGATGTCCTGCAGGGTTCTGTCCACGACCTCAACTGTCTTCCTATTGGCCATCGTAAACTCATCATCAGAGAGCAATCCTTGAGCACGTGTCCCTTATCGCTGTTACGTGACATACCACAAACAGGCGTTTTGGCGCTCTCTAAATCGATGGGAATTTTTAACATAGCATGTGCTGTCTTGCCTTCCGGAAGCAGTGTGGCAGCGATTCCCGACGGCGCTACAGCAATAGCAATTTTGCCTTGGCTCCTGACCTCTGCAAGTATGCCAGTGGTAACAAATGTTTTTCCTGTTTCACCAGGAGCATCCAAGAAAAATATTTTACCCTGGTTTTGCCCAACGTTTTCAAGGACGGTGTCATAAATTTGTTTTTGCTCTCAAGAGAACAAAGCGACATGGTAATTTCGTATGGTGGTTATTTCGTCCGGATCGTAATTTGTCTCAGCGTTATACTCCCGATTTCCACGGTCTTGATGTGGTGATGATTGGAGAGCTGATAACCCATATTCGATCAGTGGATTGCCGCCGATAGAAATGACCACATCTTGAAGTGAACTGAGACAGGTGTTCAGCACGCGTTCATCAGTTACTTCGACTTCGTCTCTAGTAGCACGCCTCAAAGCTCGTAGAAAATCTTCAGACAGAAGATGGCGTTACTTCTCCCACAAAGCTACCGGGTTCGCGACTCCACAAAACACCAAGATGACGGCAAGCAGATGATGCATCTGGCTGGGACTGTCACTGACGCTTGCCTCCGCGAGGGTGTCATCCCAATTAGGCAAAAGGCTGCGCGGTAAGTGGGATACTCCACGCCATCAAATGTCCTCAGAAAGGCGGAAGACGTTGGGCCTGGGACAGTGTGATATAAAAACCGCAGAAAATAGCATTCGCCACTATTCGGGGGCACGGTATAAACCCTATCCAATGCGGTGTCCTTGAAATTTCTCTGAAAACCTTTCACAGCACCTCCTTGTCGATGTCGGTTGAATACACCCCTTTGCTTGTCGTACGTGTAATATGAAGGCACCTCGTCATACGTAAGGGATTTCTCAAACTGGTGGTACTACTAACATTCATTTAACTATGTTTCTCTGCCCAAGTTACTTTAATGGCGTAGTTTTTATAGTGTAAAGCTAAATAATAGATAATAGGCTTACACAAAAACAACATTTAAATATGCGTCCTTATATTACACGCTGTCACTGAATGCGTAAGAAAAATAAAGATTCACAGCTCCTCCTCCGTAGATGATAGCGTGATAATATGTAGCCTATATGTTGACCTGACCTCTTAGTAATATTCATGCAAAATTTGAAGTAAATCCATGCAGTACTTTTTGAGTTTATCCCGGACATACATACAGACAAACAGACAAACAGACAAAAATTCTAAAAACTATATTTTTGGCTTCGGTATCGATTGTAGATCACGCCCCAAGTATTCTTTTAAAAAAATATTCAATGTACAGTTTTGACTTTCCTACGATTTTATTATATGTATAGATTATTTAAGATACCTAGGTGGAACCCAGGTTTTTATTCAGTCTAAGTTCGAAACAGGAACCTTCTGAACTTGACCTTGGTGAGAAACTGCATCAGAAGGAACGTGGAGACTCCATAACACATATTTCCGAAGTAATAATCATTAAAAGCAATGACTTTTTCATGAAATAACCATTCAATAATCATGTTTGTTTTTGGCATTATGTAAAAGTACTCTTTTACTTTTAACATTGGCACCTAAATAATTAAAATAACAACTCCAGAAATCGTTCGAATTTCGAAATAAACAACAGATCTTTTAATCAAGAAACACTTTTAAAAA
Organism: Mythimna albipuncta; assembly: GCA_929112965.1. NCBI lineage: Eukaryota > Metazoa > Arthropoda > Insecta > Lepidoptera > Noctuidae > Mythimna > Mythimna albipuncta. The sequence goes on from OV815984.1 coordinate 1,284,604, forward strand.
TCAAATGGAAACAATACAAAAATCTCAATAAAACAGCTCCTCTCAGTACTAAATCGAAGCCCATCTATTTAGATCGAAGTACCTAACAAACAGCACAATAGAAGATGTACGTAGCCGTAATTTTTAAAGCCTGCAAAGAGACGAGGCTGTAGTAATGCCTTCATCACAAAAAACACGAGAAAACGAGCAATTCTCTCGATTTTAGCACAATAGTCTTGGTGCTTGGCCCAAGTGGTGAGCAACAAGCGATTCAGATCAAAGGCTTTGTCGACATAGCGAGTTTTGCAATTGATTAGAATATTGAAAATCTTTAGGATACAAAACAAAATATACGCTAGGCTTCCTTGAAATGGCACCATCTTTTGTTGTTTGCTATGTTTAAAATATATATGTTTTCAACTCACAGACATATTACACACTATCCTTTACCCGCGGCTTCACCCGCATACATACATAAAATATAGCGAATATCCCTCAGGAATAAAGCAACTTTATGTCGATGAAAAAAAAATTTGCAATCAGGCCTGTACTTTCAGAGATTACCTACAAACAAATAAACATAAAAACAAACTTTATCTCTTTATAATGTTATATAATATATATTATACGTGTGAATATTAATCAAACCTAACTATACTAAGTATATAATCGGTGTGTTAATACAAAAAAAATATCATTATAAATTATAATTTATGTACTTAAATATAAACACACCTAACTTACTAAATATGGCATCGAAAAATTCCTCCGCGTCGAAGTCGTCTGAAACAGTTACCCAAAGGACTAGCGGCATTGCCACATTGTTAGGCAATGCTTAATCTCTGACCGAGGTAAAAGTCAGTTCCTGGATCACGAGTCAATTGTAAACAAGGCATTTAGACAATTTGTTAGCTGGCTCAAAAATACATTTGCCAACAAGGTTATTACATTTTTGCCGCTTAAAGACCTTTGCAGTCACGGTGGCAGCACCAACACAGCATGACGAGGGATCTCTGACAACTTCTTCACGTAAGTGAAGAGAACAGGGAGCGTCTAGACGTAGGGAAGATTTGTTAATTTGTCCTTATAACACAGAACTTAAGGCGTATAGTCCCTTGAACCATCTGACTTAAATTATGTGAACGCAACTCTCGCACTCGCCTAGGCGGCAGTACGCAAATCTTTGCATTTATTTGCGGCCAGCAGCGCCCGGAAAGCGCTTTAAATCCATTTTCTCTGCGAGATATTGATTGATTTACATATGCAATGTTCACTTTGAAGGATATTTAACCACCAATTTTTATGTGTAAAAATGTTTCTAAAAGTCCAAGCCGTTTCGAAGGAGTAGGGAAAAGTTGCGAAATTGCTAAATATTTTTTTTTTTGTCAAAAATATTAATTGCACGAAAAAATCAGATGTGGATATTATTGTTCATGAATCTATAATAAACATATATTTTTTTCAAACCAATTGACCTAGCCGTCACGGTGGAGTAGGCCTCAGAAAATCACTGTTTTATGGCACTTTTCAGGCGCTTGGCCCTTAATCAAGGATGAAGGTATCTGCAGGAGAACCAAGGTTGCCGACATAGCACGAAAAATTGCAAAAAAGTGACAATGGGCAGAGCACATTGCTCACAGAGTAGATGGCTATTGGAGCCGAAAGGGTCTGGAGTGACAGACGCAGCTTTAGAAGGCCTATCGGTTGCGGGAATCCGATGGACCGTTCATTGTGGCGTGACTTGGTGGAGACCTGAGGCCTATGTCCAACAGTGGAGGTCAATCGGCTGAAATGATGATGATGATGAACACAGAAGTTCATTTCAAACCGTCATATCCGCTCAAAGTTTACCCCTCATGCCACAACCTAACGCGGACAAGCAGAGGGCAAACGAAAGAATGAGTAACGCGGCGCAGTTTCTAAGACATCATCTATTAAAATAATTGTGCTAAAGTTTACGCTGTAAACTATGTGCTGCTATCTTGACGCCAGGGATGCGAAGGTGTCGATAGAATTATGGAGTCGAGATATTTTATGTCCGTGACTTTACAATGTCGTTAACTCAATATTACCTTTAGTTCCTGCTGTCTTTTTTTAAACTTTGACAGTCTTTAAGGATCGTAAGCCAAAAAATCTGACACCTGTCTAGTCAATGTGTTATCCAGTTACGAACAGTGATAGCCCAATGACCTACTGGTAAAAGCTCTGACGTCAAAGTTGAGAGACGTACACAGCCGAACATTGGCTTCCGCCAAGTGTCGCCACAATAACCGTCTCCGTGTCTGGCATCCATCGGATTCCGTAACCCTTACCAGGTCAGCGATACACCAGTTCCCGTACAGAACGAATATTTGTATGGCATACAGATAGATGTTTCGGGTTCGGCTGTCCTGTGTAAGTGAGTTTATATTTTTGTAAACGCTCCTAAGCTACAGTTATAGACTAAAGTTGGTAGTGAAACATGCCTGATTTTAGAAAATTTATTTTACACCATTAGTGACTACACCATTATTAGTCGGAGCTAAAAATGGTGTATTTTAAAGAAAAGGTCCGAACCTTTTCAATAAAAACCAAAAAAATGACCTATTAGCAACCTCAACACAGCGACTACTAATATTTCTAACATGAATAACAGTATCTCCATATTTCCTTTCAGCCCAATATAAAACAAAAACAAGCTTGAAGGTTTTTTATCGACGTTTTTACAACGTTATTAGGGTCCTACCCTACGGCACTAAAATATTATTGCTGGTTTACTTTGGTGAGGCCATATTTTATACAGAAACCTTTGTAAAGAACCTTCCAAATCTCATTACGTTTTTGTTTGTACAGAATATAATAAAATCGATGTAATAATTTCAATGGATAATATTTTCGAATCTCTGGGAACATGGATTTATTTTAACAAAGGTTAGCCGGTGGAAGAAATGAAGATATCTGATATAAACTAGTGCTTGACTTTTTTTTTCGATGGGAAAATGCGATCCCACCTGATGGTAAGCCGTGATGCAATCGTTGATGGCGAGGCGCACTAGATTATTATAAGAGCCTATTCACTCTAATACACACCGAAATTATAATTGGATGGGAAGATCGCAGCAGGTATATTGGTCCAGTCTATCGAAGCTGAAGCCCGAAGAAACGCCGAACTTAAGTGGCAGTGGGCAAGGCACATTGCTCGCTAAACATGTCATCGATGGGGCCGACAGGTTCTAGAGTGACGACCACGTACCGTAAGACACTGCGTTGAAAAGTCTCCCAAAAGGAGGACCGACGACCAGTTAGGAGTCTTGAAAATCTGATGGATGCGAGACGCATAAGGCCGCTCATTGTGGCGACACTTGGAGGGGGTGGCTATATCCAGCTGTAGACGTCTTTCAGCTGAAATGATTATAGCCAGCGGAAGAAAGAGCTAAATATTCGTTCTAAATAGCTCAACCTTGAGCGAGAAAAAAGAAAAAAGAGGAGTTAGTGTTACTCCCCACGTATCAAGATTATTTGTGCACTAGCTTCCGACGTTTTACAAGCGCCCTTGTAGGCCTATTTTTTTTTTCTCAGTACTGGGCAAAGGCCTCCCCGAAGTCCTTCCAAACTTTCTTCTCCTGCGCCCTCTCAAACCAGGCCTATGTGAAATAAAAATATTTGTTTTTTTTTTTGTTCGTAATTTAAATGTCCTTCATTTATTAAACACAATATAAAAAAAGTATAATATCATAAGATTGGTAATTAAATTATCATTTAGTGTATGACAGTTTTTTTTAAATATATATTCTTTTTTTTAATCTATTAATCTAGCCGTTACCAAGGAATAGGTTTCAGAAAGTCACCGTTTTATGGAACTGAATGGGAATGGGCCTCAAAACATCGATATCGACACTAAACAAAAGCGCATCACTATTTTTAATTTGATCACATTGCACAGCGGATAACAAAGGAGGTTTTCTTACACTTTAACGCTCATTTGACTCCAGCCCAGGACCATGAATCGCCGTATCTTTTAACTTTTTTTCTTTTTACTTTTAACTTTGCAACTTTGTCAAGCCCTCGATAAGAATTGCGCTTGCAAAAATATTATGTTGGTTCTTTAAAGAGTGATGTTTTCATTTACTGTACAAAAGCGAGGAAGACTCTTTTATTTTGTGTCATTATAAAATGCTTTAGCGGCTCTGATTCGTTCTTGTAGACGATTTAACATCGCTAATGACGTAAAAAAAGAAGATACTGGCTAAGGGCAAATGAAGATACACTGTTATAGTAAGTAAAAGTCTAACACTCCTTCTCCCTCTACCTAGAGCGCGAGGAATTATTTCATGGTGTATTTGTGTCCCTGATTGGTTGAGTTGAGTGGGGCTGATGCACGTGTCATGCCCGTGAACGGGTGCCATCGATTGAGACTGGTCATCTCTTAGCCAGTGACTTAATTCGGTTTCTATTTTTAATTAGAGAGTGTCCATGGAGTTTCTTGCACATTCTGCTCCATAGACCTTCGCTTTGGAACGTGCAATTTAGCTTCACTTTTCTTGGACTGACCGAAATTTGACTATTCAAAAGTGCCTGCATATGGTCTATTTGAAATAAATCTTTTTGAATTTGATTGCTGGACAAGACGACATAAATTATTTGTAGTGCCACGTTGCCGTACGGTTGCACGACGTATGTCACCTGTTTCGCGAATGTTAACCGCACTGAACCTTCTCCTTGAATCCAGTCCTAGACTAGATCTATTCGCTGATGAATGGAAGGAGATATTGACTAAATGTCTGGCGATTTGCGAGAAGAGTGAAAAGTTAGATTATTTGTGTTATATTTTTCTTATATTTTCTTTTCTTTAATGTGTTTTATATAATTTGTATCTATTGTAATTAGGTTTGAACACAGTCAGGCGCATTACTTTGTGTAATTTATTTTATCACCACTGCTCTCAAAAACGGCGAAAGAAAACATAGTGAGGAAACCGGCATGTCCTAGAACCAAAAGTTCGAAGACATGTGACATACACGAACCCGCGCTGGGCCCGCGTGGTGGATTAAATAATAATAATAATAATTTTATTTGCCTCAGATACAAAACAGATCCATATTTTTGTTAGTAGTTATACTTAAAAATTTATGTTAGTAACCTAAAATTAAAACGACACATTACTTTTTAACATGCATCTCAATACAATGCCTCAATATTGGACAGTCTGGTCGATTGGCCACAACGCGAAGAATGCCATTGCTACTGCCACGGACACGACTTAGCAGCGATGCGGCCCTCTTACGAAGGATGGCATGAAAGCCATCAATACGTGCATCGGCAAACATGCCAGATGCACTACAGTGCCGTGGCAGCCGCATCAGCACCCTAAACGCGTTGTTATACTGAACGCGCAGGGCGTTGATAGTCTTCTGCATATAATTGACCTATAGACTGCACGTGTAAAAGGATTGGCAAAACGCCCGAAACAATGTCACTTTTACTGCCTTAGTGCAGCGTGCAAATCTACGAGCCAACATACTGCATCTGACAGCCAACCCCGGCGCTCTCTCTCGATATCTTCGCCGTCCAAGAGATCATCCGAGACCCAGTGACCCAGGTACTTGAAATGAGAAACTCTTGGTAAGGACACACCATCTAAGAAGACAGGTGGAACGTGCGTGACCTTCTGGCCAGGTGATTGGAACACCAAGAGCTCGCTCTTCTTTACATTATTCCTAAGCCCATGAGCCCTGGCATAATCCTCACACACGGCAAGCAGTTTTTGAATGACGCTTACAGAGGGACCCAACAACACCATATCGTCTGCGTAACTTATATTATTAATGTATTTTCCATCTATGGAACATCCGACATTGGTGTTGGTGAGTCTCTCAATGAGTCCATTCACGTACAGATTGAAGAGACGAGGTGAGGTTAAGCCTCCTTGCCTTACTCCACACTAACCCAACCTGTACTCATCGGACGTCACGCCAGCCCACTTTACAATATTAATTTGGTTGTTGCCAAATTAAAGCCCATATGCCCTGCGACCTACAACTCGTAAGTCGGAGCCATTACCACTCAGCCATCACTGTTCTCGCCCAGAAACTCTGAACTTCACGATTTCAGCAACTAGACCAACAAGACGCCTTTAAAAACGCACTCATCTCTTCACCACCGTCACAACTCACCCATAATTCATTCCACCTCACTCATTACTCATCCATTTAACCCCTGAACAAAACTCTAAGCTACAGAATTTAATAATAAAGCATACATCCGTGCCACTCGCATTAGAAGACATCAATCGAGCTATAGGTACCTACACCAGTACGTATATCGCAGCATTCTTAATTAAAACATCGTGCCACGAAGGAAAATTCAATTTTGCAAGAATAAGGCTTGAAGAGGAGTTATGGGAGGCTGGATGTGCCTTCAATTTTCTAAGAAGGCAGATCATATAGATAGAAAGAAAAAAGATCATTTTATTTTGCGGAACAAGGCGTAAAGGCCAACACAGTTTGCATTTGCCTTTATTGTTTTGTTAAATTGTGATAAAACTAATGAGTGTAAAAAAAAGTTTCTTTGGGAAAGTTGTTCGTTATCATGAGTATAATCACGTGTAAAAGTATCGGTCACTAATTACCAGTCACCCTATGTATGATCTTTTGGTACCATTAATACTTTTGTCTAAAAAAACTTTTTACAAAAAAAAAAAAAAAACTCCAACCACATTTTCAAGGGACTACACGCCTTAACAGTTCAGATAAAGTCGTCAAATGAATCGCATTAATAGCTGTTGGTAGGGTTTTTGAAGATTATTGCATAATGTGGATGTATTTTTTTTATTTGAAAGCTAAGCTAGCTGCTGCCAATAGCTTTGCCCGCATGTCAGTAGAAAATTGTCGTAATGGAACATACTTCCGGGATAAAAAGTCTTATTGCTATTTCAATACAGGGCCGATCTGTATGTTAAATTCCATCTAAGTCCGACGAGGTCTTCTGGCGCGAAGAAGAAAAAAAATTTTTAAAAAAGTTCAAATTCAAAATCATTTTATTTCACATAGCCTACAAGGGTACTAATAAATCAGAAACTAGCACACGGTTCCAAATTGGTCGTTTCCTGTGGAGAAAAACCAGCAAGAAACTCAATGGCTTAAAAAAAAAATCTTACAATATTTCCATATTACAGTATTAATAGATATTATGTAAGGACAATGTAAACCAGTCACTATCCCATTCTTATTAATACTTTATTGTTACACCATAACTATGGACGACAAAGGTTATCCGGAAAAACAATCAAAATATTAATATTAAAAAAGTGGTCCAAAATAGAAAGTAATCTATGAATCCACGTAGTCTACAATGTTTTCACATTCACACTATAAAAAGACTTTATATAAAAATAATACAGTTAATGAGTTACCAGAGAGGCCACATGTGCAAAAGCAGTAATTGCCAAACAAGCGTGTCTTCAACATAGTCCTAGATGCTCTCAAAGATCAATGACATCCAGAATCGACACCAATATCTGTGTCTAAGCCACTTCCATACACGCTACATCAGTGCCGGACTAACGGTGGAGGGAATTAGGTCGCACTCCGCAATTTTTCATTCTGTCACCGCGGGAGTTCTTTCACACACCCGGAAAATTATGGGCACCGATACTTTGTGGTGATACAGGTACATGAACAGCTGTGTGTATAACCTACACACACGGACCTTTTTTATGGTGGTAAAAATAATCGTCAGACTCTTACTGACTAAAAGCCCACCCCGTTCCTTCTAGCCTTTATACCGGGGCTCGAGTTCCCTTTCGGATAACCCTGGCCCCAGTAGGCTTCGACCCGGCTGGGCCCCTGCTGTTGCTGACAACTCCTTGAGGCGCGCGGGAACAGTGCGCGCAGTCGACGACTTGGTCTCGGTCCGGACAGTTACCGGACGGTTGGACAGCGAGCTACCCATTGCTCACTGTCCGCAAGGCCGCGCCTACGGTGGCCGGAAACACACATGGACCTGGATTGTATGTGTGGGTATAGTAAAGTAGTAGTGGTGGCCTAGTGGTAAAGGCTCCGACTTACGAGTTATAGGTCGCGGGTTCAAACCCAGCCAGGCGCATTACTTTGTATAATTTATTTCATTACCACTGCCTTCAAAACGGTGAAGGAAAACATCGTGAGAAAACGTCGAAAACGAAATGTCTTAGAACTAAAAGTTCGAAGACATGTGACATCCACCAACCCGCACTAAGCCCACGTGGTGGTTTACGGCCTGTTCCATCTCCTAGAGAGGAGGCCTGAGTCCCAACAGTGAGAACATTATAAGGCCGTCTATGCTATAGTGAGTAGGTTGGAACTGATTAAGTTTCATCCTGTGGAGAATTGATTGACTGACCAGTTGGTCTAGTGGTTAGTGGCCCTGACTGCTATACCGATAGACGTACACTGTTGGACATAGGCCTCTCAGAGAATCGAGTCGCCACAACGAACGATCCTGTGCGTTCCGCATCCATCGGATTCCCGCAACCTTCACTAGGAAATCGACCTTGTAGGAGGCCTTTCAACGCTGTGTTTTCCGGTCTCGGAGTATGCTTCATACATTTTCTTACTTTTGATCTTACCGCTCACCTCGCTCTTAGAATAGAATAGAATAACATTTATTTGCATAAAAACACGGTACCGCTCATAGTGGTCAAAGTCGTGAATGGACTTTTAACTTGGTGGGGGATTTCTATGTCTAGTAGTGAATGTTTTTTGGCTAAAATCATGATGATGAACTGCTTCCCATCCTAACAACGTATTTACTCGTACAGGCTACAAACCTTTTTTAAAAGGGTATCGTATTGTTGTTAATTTGAGAGTAAACAATGTGTTCTTTATAAACGTTTGCGTAAAGGGACGTACCCTTGGGTGGCGCGTAACAAATGTGAGCCGCTCATGCACAGGTGACTACAAAAGGCTTTTGATAATAAATGCCTTTTTATGTAACCCTGATATTTTATGTAATGAGACGAGAATAGAGACCTGTTTTTGACGTGACAACGTCTTAAATTAGGTTGCGGCTGGGAGTCACTTATGAAAAAGTGTAACGCTCGGTAACGTTACGATGAGTCACCGAACGAGAGAGAGGCCCGCCGAATGCCTTGCGTCTCTCTCCCACTCAACTATGATCGGTCTGCCGCGCGCGCAGCACTAGAGAATTAGGCGCATTGAATCGGCGCATGCTTGTGTCTCTGTCTTTGTCTTTCTCGAACGTTCTTGGCGTTGGAAAAAAAAAGACGTTGTTTTATGTTTGAAATACTCGTGGACCACGATATTATCTGATAAAGTTTTACCGTGATTCTAGAACGTAACCAAAGAAAATCACGCTCTGGGTAAAGCGAGAGGGAGTGTCACTTACACCCACAGTGTTCCTTCAGTTGCATTTAGCAAGGGTACCGGCACGAATCTTGAGCGCTCGGCGTCAGAGTGGGGATCGCTTTGCGCATTCCATACATTGGCGAGCCAATCGTCGTTGTTAGATACATGCGGCAAGCGCAGGGAACGAATCACGAGTGACGTTTATGACACGATGACACGACAAGCCAATCACGGACACTCTCCGCCCCCGCGTCTCACTGCGTGCCAGCAAAGAGACCGAATATTTGACTTCTGCGCAACTTAAAGCCAGCGCTCAAGATCCGTGCCAGTATCTATAACCCTTTCTAATAATTCGTTGCCCTGGCAGGCATCAACCCTAATTGACCCTTTTTTTTTTGATAGGGAAAATCGTCCAGTGACAACCCCCACTATTAGGCGAAGCGGGAGATAGTGTCAGACTCTTACTGACTAAAAAACCCACCCCGTTCCTTCAAGCCTTCATACTGGGGCTCGAGCGCCTTTTTGGATAACCCTGGCCCCAGTAGGCTTCGACCCGGCTGGGCCCCTACTGTTGCTGACAACTCCATGAGGCGCGCGGGAACAGCGCGCGCCGTCAACGACTTGGGCTTGGTATGGACAGTTACCGGACGGCCGGACAGCGAGCTACCCATTGCTCACTGTCCGCAAGCCCGCGCCTAAGGCAATCTTACTGACATCTTTTTGAGGTGCACGTGGAATTCAATGCGCCGTCGAAAACCTGGACTTGACAATATCACAGATACTTTATGTACCAAGACTAGCTTCTGCCAGCAGCTTCGATCGCGTAATAATAGGTTTCTTGATACAAACTTTGGACTCTCCGTTTTATCCCTTAAGGCGTATAGTCCCTTGAACCATCTGGCCGAAATTATGTGAACGCAACTCTCGCACTCGCCTAGGCGGCAGTACGCAAATCTGTGCATTTATTTGCGGCCAGCAGCGCCCGGAAAGCGCTTTAAATTCATTTTCTCTGCGAGATATTAATTGATTTACATATGCAATTTTCACTTTGAAGAATATTTAACCACCAATTTTTATGTGTAAAAATGTTTCTAAAGGTCCAAGCCGTTTCGAAGGAGTAGGGAAAAGTAGCGAAAAGTTGCGAAATTGCTAAATTTTTTTTTTGACAAAAGTATTAATTGCACGAAAAAATCAAATGTTGATATTATTGTTCATGAATCTATAATAAACATATATTTTTTTCAAACCAATTGACCTAGCCGTTACGGAGGAGTAGGCCTCAGAAAATCACTGTTTTATGGCACTTTTCGGGCGCTTGACCCTTAAGAGGGTGAATTTTGAATAACCCTCTCTTAGTGCTCGTCTTCGTAAAAAGAAACCTTATCCAAAATTTTATGCCCCTAGTTCCAATAGTTTCAGCGGTGATATATCAGTCACCATCACCAGCCTTTTTAATGTTCCCACTGTTGGGACTCAAGCCTCCTCTCTAGGAAAGGGAATGGGCCGTAATCCACCACGCGGGCCCAGTGCGTGTTGGTGAATGTCACATGTCTTCCAATTTTTGTTTCTTAGACATGCCGGTTTCCTCACGATGTTTTCCTTCACCGTTTTGAGAGCACTGGTCATGAAGTAATGCGCCTGGCTGGGTTCGAACCCGCGACCTACAACTCGTAAGTCGGGGCCGTTACCACTCGGCCACCACTTTCTCTTAGGTCAGTCAATCAGTTTTTTTTTTATTTTTTAAAGCTTAGGTTCCCTTGGGATAATTTTCTACGTTCACGCAGACAAAGTTGCCGGCAGCAGCTAATTCTAAGCTAATCTGACGTGTTGTAATTATCAAACATAACTAAAGCCCTTCACAGAATGTTATCCATTAAATATTAAATTCCTATTAGGGTTACGTTGAACATTCTCAATGTAAACAGAGGAGGCAAAACAATCGCGACGCCGTGTAAAAACTCTTTAATGTTCACTCCAACTACGGTAATCCGATTATATCGTAGTGATGGGACACTGATTTGCAGTTTTTTATCGATATAATAAAATTAAGTTTTAAAATCATTTTATTTAACACACACATAGTTGACACTTCGAAGAGCAAAGTCTGGCTGTACCTCGGTTAGAGATTAAGCATTGCCATACAACGTGACAATGCTTAATCTCTGACCGAGGTAGAGGTAATAGTTATCTGTTACACAAGAGTGCAAAGTTACTTTTTAACCGCGTGCTCAATTTTGATGATCGAGCCAGCGAAGGATTCTTGAAGTAAATAGGTTTAATGATGTTTTGAATTCACAAACTTAGTGCACACGATGTTCTATAGTCAATTTACTTTATGCTCTAGCCAATAAAAACGGCTTTGCACTCGGATATCAAAAAACAAATATACTCTCTTTGAAATAGGGAGACAAAAAGTTTTTTTTTTCTTGCTTTAGGAAGTAATCTCTGAAACTACGGGTCCGATTACTAAAATTTTTTCTCCAATAGAAAGCTGCTTTATTCCCGAGTGACATGGGCTATATTTTGTTAACACGGGTGAAGCCGGGCCGAAAGGTTTTGTAGGCGTTGGAAGGCCTCCTACAAGCTGGACCGATGACCTGGTGAAGGTTGCGGGAATCCGATGGATGCGGGACGCACAGGATCCTTCATTGTGGCGACACTTGGGGGAGGCCTATGTAAAACAATGGACGTCTATCGGCTGAAATGATGATAATGATGATGTTGGGTGAAGCCACGGGCAAAGGCCAGTATGTAATATGTGTCGTCAAAAATGGAGACTCTTCCTTCAAAGAAATGTCCGACATCTTAACTTTTTCTATCAAAAATACAAGGTACAAAATGCCTTCATAGTTTTTACAGCTTCTTATCATTTTGCTTGCCCGTCACACGCCGACATGAAATATTTATCGGCGACGCTGAAAAATCGTGTTTACGTTTAGTGAGTCACAAGTAAGCTGAAATGGCTGACGAAATTCCTTACATAAAGTAATCTAGTACATTATGATGTATTATGAATTCCTGTCAGGTTTTCAGCCTAAGACTTGTATCGTGAATATTGCTGGTTTGACAAAAAATATTCATAACGGAAAAATTCGTTGGCTTTTTGTCAGCAGATAAATTGAAGATCTGGCTCTATCTTGCTCGTAACAATTACGGGTTTTGTTAATAATAAATATTTACTTCAGATTTCTCCATATACAACATTAGTATATGTTAGTGTGTGTTATTGTTTGTATATGTGAAACTCGAAACACGTTTCTAGTATTTTTATGTAAATAATCTATGTACAAAATTTCATAACTGTATCATGAAAAATCACAAAGTTATAAGCTTGTTATGTCAGCAAAAATACATAGTCACCGGGCCATCCAGGCAAATGAGGGGTTGTTAAAACCGTATATATTAATACTTTCAAAGATTGAAATTCATAGAGTACTTCCCTTTGACCCAGAATTTTGAAATTTGACACAAAGCAAGGTCTTATAGCACAGGTATAGGAATAAATCTGAAAATTTGTGGAACACATGGTTACTTACTGAAAAGAAAAAAAAAGAAAATTGCTTTTATATACATAACAAAATCGAAGACACCTTAAAATTAAAAAAAAGCACAATGAGTAATGCCAAAAGGACCTCGGCTCAGCATAATGCCAAAAGTAACACAAGGCCACCACCACGCTAATTTTCAGCTGCCGCCCATGAATGTCATATATTCGTAAACAGAAAGTATACATTAAAAAGTCTATAATGTTCTGTACACTGCTACACTTTTTCATCGACAAATCCCAGCACCCCATCACTAGACTAGCAAAAAACTCTCAAAGTGAATATTCCAAGCAATTAAAGGCTTAAGTGAAAAATTTTCGCGAAAAAAAACGAAACGAAAAGCTATAATCTACGCTTATAATTCTACTCATTATGAGAATCACACAAATTAACAGTAAGAAATAAAAAGAAAGTTATTAAAAACTCGAAAATTGACGTTAAAATTTGCTAGCAGTTACATTTTGTATATTAAGTGGAGTTTTGGTAAAAAGAAAAAGGGTTTACCTACAGGTATAAGTCAATTAGGAATTTTTCGCAGAAATTTTAGAAGTGCCTCTTAATGTTCATAGACTAAGCTGCATATGTTTTTATTTTGGCGGTGGTAAACGATCAAATAACTTCTCTCGCTCTGGCTGGAGCGCGAGGGAGTGTATTTTTTTAATAATCTTAACTTTTTTTAATGGTATATTCTAGAGCTTGACTGCGTTGCGATCTCACCTGATGGTAAGCAGTGATGCAATCGTTGATGGTGAATCGCACTAGTTTATTAAAAGCCTATTCACTGTAGCCAGGACTGACTTTTACTGTCCCCTCGAATGCCGAATGTACATACGTCTGTACAACTTGAATGTCTTTGAAAAACACTTAATTGTCGTTTTGTGCACAAGATGGACGAAATTTATTTGGACGAAAATTTTGGTTTCTATATCTTTGTTTTTCCCAGAAAAATCCAGAAAAAGTATTTTTTTGGTGATATACGTAAAAACGCACAAGTACGTAATAATGATACCGCCCGTTAAAATCTGGAAGTGGTATTTTCTAGTTTTCTAGGAACAAAATTTTCAAAAAAAAATTTGAAGTCGTATTAGATTATATACTTATAATTTTCCCACTGTTGGGACTCCGGCCTCCTCTCTAGGAGAGCGAATGGGCCGTAATCCATCACGCGGCCCCAGTGCGGGTTGGTGGATGTCACATGTCTTCGAATTTTTAGTCCCAGGACTTGCCGGTTTCCTCACGATGTTTTTTCCTTCACCGTTTTGAGCGCAGTGGTGATGAAATAAATTACACAAAGTAATGCGCCTGGCTGGGTTTGACCCCGTGACCTACTACTCGTAAGTCGGGGTCGTTACCACTCGGCCACCACTGCTCTCTCACAAAGTGTAGAATTAATATAACTAAACTAAAAACATGACTTTTAGAACACCAAAGAAGTTAAAGAATTCTAATTTAAAATTCTCAGTGAATATTTTATTAGTCTCTTTTCAGTTAAACCAAAAATATCCTTTTAATTAATTCCATGTGATGAAATAAAATAGTGAAGATCAAAGTAATGAAAATAGCTTTTATAGAGAATGTTTTCAGAGCGCGTTCACTTTATGCAATTAAATTCACTAATATATTATCACATTTTATTAATAAATATGATGAAAATGACAGACATAGAAACAGAACTGAAGTTGCTTAATTTAATTTGCCGATGAAGTTTATTGAGATAACTTCTATAATTAATATCTTCAACAATTAATAAGTTTTATTCCCAGCTTTGTTGTAGTAGGAATTATCTAAGTTATTTAGAGTTATTTTCATCATTGTCATTCACAGATTTTGAAAATGTTTAAAAAATATTTCATTTGGTCAATTACAAACAAAGTTTTTGTGATAAAACAGATATAATAGAAGTACAAACTTTTGAAGTTTTCAAACAGACATGTTTGAAAACGACGCCTTTTTTTTAGGTTGTTTATTATCAATTATTTCTCCCAACTCTGGGTTGAGAGAAAGGGATTGTCAGACTTTTACTGACCAAAACCCACCTGGATTCCTTCAGTTACATTTTACGTTCTAGGGTCGCGGTAACTGTTATGAACAATCCCGTAACCCACACTTAACAACGTGGGCCAACCCATTAAAATAAACATATTTTGGTATGTGGCACTTAAACTTTCATCTCAAAAAATAAAACATACGACAATTTAAAAAAGCTTCTGTAACGTATAAAAACGGCCATAATCCACTTAATTACATGTATAAAAGACTCAAGCTCAATCATAAAGATAAAACGTCAGTTGCAGCAGTTTTGGCAACAGTAACGTAATGTCACATGAAGCGAACGCGCCTCCGCGAACGATAAATGGTGTACGCGAAAAAGGCGGGAAGCGGCCATATTCAATTTTTTTTTCTGCCGCCTTTTTTCGTATTCCTTGCATTAAGAAAGTGGGGACGCTTCAATTTTGCCGTCGAAGAGTCAAAGGCTAGTATTTTGTACTTTTTTTTTAGTAGTCGAGTCTTTTTGCTTTTCGTATCTTTAGAATAATTTTGCAGTGACGGGGAAATTACGAAAATGTAGCTGAATTGTGGTGACATCGTCTTTGTTTTAATAATTTTTACTGGTGCTTGACTGCAATCCTACCTGATTGTAAGCAGTGATGCAATCGTTGATGGTGAAATTAAAATTACTTAAATACCAAAAACTTATATAAAATGCCAATTCATATGTTTTTTTTTTTTTTGTTTGATGTCATTAAATGATTTTCCCGCTATGAGTACAGCGAGAGAAAATATTACGGACAAATAACTATCAAACTGCAGTGGCCAATCTGGACATCTCTAAACCGATTGCGAACTCAAGTTGACCGCTGTAAAAACTATGAGGGCTTCCTCGACCCATCTCTAACAAAGTGCCAGTGTGGAGCCGCTGCACAGAACATGCGTCACCTGCTAAGCAGCCCATCCTGCACTAAAACCTGCACTTTCAGGATCTATACGACGCCAATAATAAAGCCGTGTAGGTTACCAAATGCTGATCAGAATAAAAATCTAGTTTGAGAACATCAACACGAAAAAAAGATGAACTATCAAAATAAGTACTTTTTTCATTAAATGCTTCAATTCCAATTTAATACGATCACATACGATGGCGATATATTTCCCTCAAGTTCACGTATATAGCGACATTATACAACATGTTGGTACACACAACAAGATCTCTTAGTAAGAAAATTGTCACCCTATCTCGTCCCCCAGGAGTCGTAAAACGGGACCAAAAGATTATATCTCCTGGATGGGTACTATCTACATAATAATATGGATCGCTGGCAACACTATTTTCTTTTCTAGAATGCGGACTTAGGAAAATTGGATAAATTGTTTAAAAAAAAATATTATCGTATAATATTAAGTTTAAATTAAATTACTTTTATTGGTGTTTTATGCTGATTGTAATAATCCTAACTAATATAATAAATGTGAAAGTGTGGATGTTTGGATGTTTGTTACTTAATCACGCAAAAACGGCTGAACGGATTTGGATGAAATTTGGCATGCATTTTTGCCTTTGACATGGAAAAGAACTTAGGCTACCTTTTATCCCGATTCCTTAAGAACCTAATACCACGCGGGCGAAGCCGCGGGCAAAAGCTAGTGTAAAATAAAGGAAAGTAAAAAAAAAAAACAAAATTATCAATTACCGTTATTGATTCAACAGTTTTTTTTTTTTGAAGAAACTTATAAATTGAAAATAATTCTCATAAATCCCCTTTCAACTTCTCAGTCACTCGCCCCACCATCAAACTTCCTCTATATACTTTCCTAGAAGACTTTGGCCTTATATATAAACTAATATGTAATCTAATTATATCCAAAACTAATAAAATGTCTATAGAAAAAGAAAAGGCGAATCTCTATGTTTATTAAGTAGCTCTTAGCTATACCTAATGTAAAAATTGTTTCTATCGTTCTGTATTAATAGTTATATTTATCTCTTTGTTTCATGTCTCGCAAAGCAGCAAAGAGAAGATGAAAAGGTAAGTCTAATATAAAAACTAAGTTCCCATTACTTGCGTGATCGAATCAGGAGTAAGGATATCCGCAGCATAACCAAGGTTAGCACGAAGAATCTCCAAACTTATGTGGCAATGAGCAGTAGCCTGATTCACGTAATCAAAACCGTAACGATATCGTAACGATTTAGTCGTTTAGACCATTACCGTTTTCACATCCATCAATCGAGTTTGAACGACACCAATTTTAAAGTCGTTTGGTCGAAGAGTCGATTAAAAAAAAATATAGTTATCTTTATTTCATTATCCTGGTAGAACACTTATTAATGTACTGGAAATAAGTCGTCGGTAGATCGTTTAGTTTCGACCCAATTGAGTTGTCGTTCTATCCAATCTCGATTAAGGAACACGTGAATACCGATTTTGGATAGAGCTTCGATCGAACGACTATAAAATTTCAACGATATTTAGCTTGTTTGATTTTACGTGAATCAGGCTACTGGGCTCATTGCCCGCAGAAAAGATGGCCGTTGGGGCCGGAAGGTTCTGGAATAGCGACCACGTACCGGAAGACGTAGACCTGTTAAGACCGAAGACCTGGTAAGGGTTGCGGGAATCCGATGGATGCGAGACGCACAGGACCGTTCATTGTGGCGACACTTGGGCAAGGCCTA
This sequence comes from Mythimna albipuncta, assembly GCA_929112965.1. Lineage (NCBI taxonomy): Eukaryota > Metazoa > Arthropoda > Insecta > Lepidoptera > Noctuidae > Mythimna > Mythimna albipuncta. The sequence goes on from OV815984.1 coordinate 1,302,126, forward strand.
TGTCCAACAGTGGAAGTTTTTCGGCTGAAATGAAGTTCTCATTACAATTTAAAAATCTTAGATCTAAACTAAGACCTACTTTCAAGCTAGAAGCAAAGACTAGATCCTCGTTAAGGATCTTTTGAAACTAAGAACGTATGAATTGAAAATCAATGCGCCATTCAATAAGTTCTCTATTCAAGACAATTAAGATTTTGTTCAGTCCGTGCAAGATAATCTGAAGAAACTGCTATGGGAGATAAGATTAGATTTCAAGAAGTTGGACGTAGTTTTAATGTATTTATTTATTATAATCTTTATTATACACCACATAAACAAAAAGTACAGGACATACATTATTAAAAATAAGCGCACAGGGCAATCTCTTACAGACAACCTTTGAATAGACTGAAAGAACGGAGAAAGATTTGTTTTTAAGCTATTGCATAGCTTCTATCGCGGGCCTTGAGCGTGGAGACCGAATCCAGAAATTCCGTAACGAAAATAACCTAACACCCTCATTTGTTTTTTGAGCGTGGTGACCGATAAGAAAACAAATGAGTGAACAATCAATCAAAATTCAATGTGTGAAAGTGTAACTTCAATTAATATCAAAGAAAAAAAAACAAAGGAAAAAAATACTGCATAAATAAAATAAATAAATAATTATAATTGCATAAGTTGATAAAAATGTTATGCAATAGCTTTACCGCGTCTTTTTTTTTGTATACATATATATATATATGTAGGATGCATGAAAGGAACGTACGAATGATGTGTAGAACGAAGCGTAAGAGAGAGAAAGAGAGAGGAAGGATATGAAGGTGACAAGAAGCAACATGGCGAGAAAAAGTTGGAACAGGAGTGACAGGCGATAGGACGCAAATAAAATCTATTATATTAAGAGGCTTTGAAGACATTAAACAAAGAACGCAGACATCACGTTTTTTTTATTTATTTTCCAAGGTCGCAACCCATATACACTACATTTTTGGGGGCTCGTCCGGGATCGCGACCACATGGAAAAACAGTTGAAGGCGAGGGCGAAAGACGAAAGGCGTAATATTAAGACGGAAGACGAAATACATTATACGATGTCGGAGTTTGAAATGACAAAATTCAGCGGCGAAGACCTCACCTACACGTCGGAAAAATGGGCTCAGGATCTTGAAGATAATGCTGAGATATTTGGTTGGTCACCTCAGCAACGACTGATCATAGCTCGTAGGTCGTTGACCGGGACCGCGGGGCTGTGGTTAAAAACCGAAAAGGTTCACAAGACGTACGAGGATCTGAAAGTAGCTGTCCTAAAGGAATTTCCTGATGCTGTAAACAGCAAAGAGATGCATGAGATGATGGCGGCACGCAAGAAGCGCAGAGATGAGTCGTGCTATCAGTATATGCTGATAATGAAGGAGATGGGAAAACGCGCCAAGTTTCCCGATTACGTCGCTATCCAGTACATTATAGATGGCATTACGGATCTAGAAATTAACAAGATAGTATTGTATGGAGCGGTGACCTATCCGGTGCTAAAAGAAAAGCTGGCGTTGTATGAAACCCTCAAGAAAAGAACGGCAAGGCAGAACGCTGAACGACCAGTTAGGCGGGCTGCGGACTCGTCGAGCAATGAAAATGTATCAGAAACGGCTCATCATTGCTACAATTGTGGTGAAAAAGATCATCGAGCGAAAGCATGCCGTAATGGTTTGAAGTGTTTTAAGTGTAATGAATTTGGCCATATTAGCACAAAATGTACGAATCCGAGCGGAGGAAGCAGCGGAAATTCAATGGCCACGAAGACATCGTCGGCAAAACAGATGTCATCAGAAAAGGAGCGATCATACCCGTCGATAAAACAGGTCGAATCGGATACGAGAAAACATTCGGCTATGTTCGGAGCTACGTCGACAACCAACGACAGCGCGGTATTGGGCGACCATGTCAAAAGTGTCATGACGGAGAACATGACGGAAGATGTCACGCTATTGAACAATAACAAAGCAGTAAAACTAGTGAAAATAGGCGATAAAACAATAAGTGCGTTAGTAGATACAGGCAGTGACGTAAACTTAATTTCTGAGGACTTGTGGAGTGAATTAGATGTACCGTGTCACGTCGACAATGTGGTCTTGGCGGGGCTAGGACTTTCTAAAGTAAGAGCGCGGGGAAAAATATTTGTTTGTATAGAGATCGATGAAAAGTGCTATTCAGATGTAATTTTTCACGTTGTGCCTAAAGGGTCAATGCCCTATATGTTAATAATAGGTCAAGAATTCTTACAAAATGTTGTGATGGTAGTTCGTGAGGGTGCTGTGTTGTTGATGACACAAGATGATGAATGGTTGTCGCGCGTGAATTGTTGTGTGAATTCCATTGAGGTTGCAGGTCACATTTCTAACGCGGATTTAAAGATGGAGGTTATGCGGCTAGTGGAAGAGTACAAGCCCATTCAGATGAAAGAAGCTCCGATTGAGATGAAAATAGTGTTAAAAGACGATGTGCCAATATCTCAGCGACCCCGGAGAATATCACATATGGAACAAAAATTAGTCGAAGAGCAAGTAGACGACTGGTTACAAAAGGGAATAGTGCAAGTTAGTTTTTCTGAGTACTCTAGTCCATTAGTATTGGTCAAGAAAAAGGATGGCTCAACACGGATTTGTGTTGATTACCGTTTATTAAATAAAAAGGTAGTGAAAGATGAATTTCCATTACCCATAATTGATGACCTGATAGACAAGCTGAAAGATGCGATGGTATTTAGTGTATTAGATCTTAAAAATGGTTTCTTTCACTTGAGAATAAGCAAGGAGTCTGTGCCCTATACATCTTTTGTTACTCATCACGGACAGTTTGAGTTCTTACGTGCACCTTTTGGTCTGTCCATTTCACCTAAATATTTCATGAGGTTTGTAACAATTATTTTCAGGGAGTTGATAGCAAAAGGTATTATGTTAATATTTGTTGATGATATTGTTATCCCAGCTGATTCAGAGAACCAGGCGCTGGAAAGACTGAGGCAAGTTTTAGAGGTAGCATCACAGAATGGACTTGAGATGAACTGGAAAAAGGCGAAACTTATCAGACGTGAGATAGAATATTTGGGTCATTTAATCAAAGAAGGTGAGGTGAAGCCGAGTCCAGAGAAAGTTGAGGCAGTTGCTAGGTATCCAGAGCCCAAGAATGTTAAACAGATTATGGGTTTTATTGGTTTAACATCTTATTTCAGGAAATATATAAGAGATTATGCTAAGATCGCTCGACCACTTACAGAACTGCTGAAGAAAGAAGTATCATTTATATTTAATGATGAGCAACGGATTGCTTTCAATACATTGAAGCAAAAGCTGACAAGTGATCCAGTATTGAAGATATACAATCCTAATTTGCAGACGGAACTACACACTGATGCGTCCAGTCAGGCGTTGGCTGCAATACTTTTGCAATTGCACCCAGACGGTGAGTTACATCCAGTGCATTACATGAGTCACAAGACGAATGAGGCTGAAAGCCGATATTCAAGTTATGAGCTGGAAGCACTTGCAGTAGTTCAAGCGGTTAAGAAGTTTAGGCATTACTTGTATGGAATACACTTCAAGATCGTCACGGATTGTAAAGCCTTTGAGCAGACGTTAAAGAAGAAAGACCTGACACCAAAAGTAGCCAGATGGGTGTTCATGCTGGAAGAGTATGATTATGAGATCGAGCATAGAGCAGGCGGCAGAATGCAACACGCAGATGCTCTCAGTAGAAACCCATTCGTGGCAGCGGTGTTAAGTATACAAGAAGACATAAGACGAGGTCAAGAGACAGATGAAGAACTCAAAGCTATCAAAGAGCTGACATTAAAGGATGGGAAGTACAATGACTTTTGGCTTGATAATGGTATCCTGTATAAAGGTGATGAGAAGAAACTAGTAGTTCCAAGGATTATGGAGAAAGAAATAATAAAGAAAGTGCACCAAAATGGACACTTTTCAATAAGAAAAATGAAAGAAGCTATAGGAAAGGATTACTACATCAGAAACATGGATAAAAGTATTGAAGAAGTTGTTTTAAGTTGCATACCCTGTTTATTAGCTACAAGGAAAGAAGAAAAGCAGGAAGGCTATTTGAACCCAGTAGATAAAGAAGGAATCCCGTTTCACACTTTTCATTTGGACCATATAGGACCATATGTAGTTATACTGTTTTCAGTGAAACAAGAAAACAGTATAACTACATACTAACGATGATAGATGCTTTTACTAAATTTATATGGCTATTCCCTACCAGATCTACATCTAGCGCAGAAGTATTGAACAAATTGCGGGTTCATCAGCAGATATTTGGTAATCCAACTAGGATTATAACAGACAGAGGCACAGCATTCACTAGCGGAGAATTCGAAGAGTATTGCAAAGAAGAAGCTATACAACATGTCAAGATCACTACTGGAGTTCCTCGTGGGAACGGACAGGTGGAGAGAATTCATCGCATTCTAATTCCTATGCTAACTAAGCTTTGTGTTGAAGATAAGTCCCAGTGGTATATATGTACATGTAAGTCGGGTTCAGCGAGCTATAAATAGCACTTACCAAAGATCTATAAATACTTCACCATTTCAGTTACTAACTGGAACTAAAATGAAATGTAAAGAAGACATGGAGGTATATAATCTCTTGCAACAAGAAGTGATTCAAGATTTTAATGAAAATAAAGAAAACTTAATGTTGAAAGCCAAGCAGCAGATTCAACAAATCCAAGATGAGAATAAGAAAACATTTGATTCAAAATTCAAAATTCAAAATTCAAAATCATTTATTTCAAATAGACCATTTGCAGGCACTTTTGAATAGTCAAATGTCGGTCAGTCCAAGAAAAGTGAAGCTAAATTGCACGTTCCAAAACGTAGGTCTCTATGGAGAAGAACGTGCAAGAAACTCCATGGACACTCTTTTTAAAATATATTGAGTTACATAGATCTTGATTACATATTTCTTGTCGCTTCTAATATGTGAGCACAATGTTGGTAGATACGTAAAAATAATAGTTTATTATTCTTTTTATTAAATGTAATTAAAAATAGAAACCGAATTAAGCCACTGGCAGCCAAGAGATGACCAGTCTCAACCGATGGCACCCGTTCACGGGCATGACACGTGCATCAGCCCCACTCAGCTCAACCATTTTAAAGGGAACCGAATGACCCAATAACACGTGCCACCACCAGCAAGACATTTGGGTGAGCATGACAAACTCTCAACTGCCATGCTCGTAATGTCAAACAAGTTGTAACCTAATAAAGATGCTCCATGGTGCTTCACATTCACAAAAACTTGAAAAAAAGAAGAAAGTGCTTCTACATTATACAATGCTATTTAGTTTCCAATTAAAAAAAAGTAATAAATTATCATAAGCTCTATTGAAATAAACAAATAAATAAAAAATACATTTCGAAAGCAAAAAATACAAAAAGGGGAATAGTATCTCTTCCAATATTTACAAATATATTTATATATTTATAAAAAAACTAATTTGAAGGTAAAAGTGGCTGTAGTTGTGGAGCAGGACCAGCATTTAGCCAAGCATTTTTGTCAAGGAGATAATCTTCCAGTTTATAATATGCTTGTCTACATAGTGTGCGTTTAATGCATGTTTTAAATTTGGACTCATTTAGTTGTAGAATCTCAATTGGTATTTTATTATAAAATTTTACACAGTACCCCATGAAAGAGCTACGTACTTTAGCCAATCTGAATCGAGGTTGATCTAATTTGTTCCTATTCCTAGTATTAAAATTGTGCCTGTCACTTATCTTAGTAAAAAGATGAATATTTTTCCGAACATACATGATGTTTTCATAAATGTATTGACAAGGGACCGTCAGGATGTTTATTTCTTTAAATAGTTCCCTAAGGGAATCGCGTCTGCGAAGGTTATATATGGCTCTGATAGCTCTTTTCTGCAGTATAAAAATAGACTCTATGTCTGCAGCCCGTCCCCATAGCAAAATACCGTAAGACATAATACTATGAAAGTAACTAAAATAGACTAGTCTCGCAGTATCTACATCAGTTAATTGGCGGATTTTTCTGACAGCATATGCTGCTGAACTAAGCCGTCCTGCCAGAGATGTTAAATGAGGACCCCATTGTAGCCTCGAGTCAAGCGTGATCCCTAGGAAAACCGTACTCTCGACGAACTCGATTTTCTCCTTGTTCAATACTATGTCAGAATAATTGCTTTTAACATTCGGTAACGCAAATCTTATGCACTTAGTTTTTTTTCCATTCAATACTAAATTATTAACAGTAAACCAGTTTTGGACTTGCTGTAGAGCATTATTTACGTCATCAAGGTTTGTGGAACGTCTATTGATTTTAAAAATTAACGACGTATCGTCAGCAAACAATACAATATGTGGTTGTTTTTTTAATAGATGCGGTAGATCATTTATATATACTAAAAAGAGGAAAGGACCCAATATTGAGCCTTGCGGTACACCCATTTTGACTTTCAAACCCGGAGAATTAACACCATTTATCTGAACTTGCTGTTGCCTGTCAATTAAGTAAGATTTTACCAAGCTAAGTGCAAGTTTACCCAGCCCATAATGCTCAAGCTTTAAAAGCAAGGTTTCGTGATTAACACAATCAAAAGCTTTACATTTTTTGATGCAAAAAGGAAGCCAAGTTCAACATATGAACTGGAAGATCTAGTGGCCATCAAGAGAACTCAGTTTGGTCCAGGTCTTAAACTTAAACCTAAGTTTCTGGGACCCTATAAGATTACTAAAGTTAAAAGAAATGATAGGTATGACGTGGAAAAGCTGTATGATGCTTCTGAGGGACCAAAGAAGACCTCCAGCTCGGCAGACAACATGAAAAGGTGGCCAGGTAAGAATGAATGAATGAATTGTGTGAGCGTGATACCCGTGTATATAAGACTACTCAGTATGTTATGAATACTTTTTAGGATTAATCTTATTAGCGGTTGCGTTATGCTATTTTATACAATTAATTGCCATTGTTTTTGTGGTTACATTTTGTGTAAGATGTAATATTTAATGTTTAGTGTTAGTAATAACAATGTTTGTATATCTGAGGGCAGATATGAATGCAGGACGGCCGATTGTAGGATGCATGAAAGGAACGTACGAATGATGTGTAGAACGAAGCGTAAGAGAGAGAAAGAGAGAGGAAGGATATGAAGGTGACAAGAAGCAACATGGCGAGAAAAAGTTGGAACAGGAGTGACAGGCGATAGGACGCAAATAAAATCTATTATATTAAGAGGCTTTGAAGACATTAAACAAAGAACGCAGACATCACGTTTTTTTTATTTATTTTCCAAGGTCGCAACCCATATACACTACATATATATATATATAATATTACTTTGTGTAATTTATTTTATCGCCACTGCTCTCAATATTAAATCGAAGGCAAACATCGTGAAGAAGCATGTTCTAGAATCAAAAATTCGAAGACATATAACATCCACCAACCCGCACTGGGCCGCGTGGTGGATTACGGCCCATTCCCTCTTTAAAAGAGGTGGCCTGTGTCCCAACAGTGGGAAAATTACAAGGCCGACTATGCTATGTTAATGCGCCTGGCTGGGTTGGAACCCGCAACCTACAAGACGTAAATACAAAATAGATAAGTACAGAAGTCAATCTACATACAAAGCAAGCTCGAGCAACGCACACATAGACACCGCTCACGGACACAATGTCTCGGAGCGCCGCGGCCCGCACGTCGAATAAATCCAGCTCAAACGCTCATTAGTGTGCGTCCACCAAGCGTAAGTATAAAAAGTGAAGTACATACATAAGATTGTCTTCCGTACCTATCTATTTTGTGACGTAAATCAGGACCACTAATCCTAACTAATATTATAAATGTTAAAGTGTGGATGTTTGTTACTTAATCACGCAAAAACGGCTGAACAGATTTGGATGAAATTCGGCATGCATATAGCCTTTGACATGGAAAAGAACATAGGCTACTTTTTATCCCGGAAAAACATCTTATTCCTACGGGAAAACACGTTTAGAGTGCGATAACCGAAGTACACGCGGACAAAGTCGCGGACGGTCAGCTAGTGCTCTATAAAACCCTTGGGTACAGAACCTTTAGTTACAAAAACATAAAACAAAATCCAGGAAAAAAAAAACACGTAAGCTACAAATTAACACAGGACAACAATTAACAACGGCAACTTAAAGAAAAGAAAGATATAAATAAAATGCGAACTCAACAAAAGACACACGGCGATTTTGTCGCACCAACCCCAACGCTTGTTATTTTCTATGTGTAGGACCTCTGTCCATTGTAATGTTCTCGTACAAACACTGGCTCGCTCGCAAGCGCACGCGCACGTGTACTCTCGCTCACAGCGCAGTAGTAACTCCGTGGCTGACATAAGCGTCGCTTGACCGAGATAGCGTATATCTATATTTAAGTATAGATACTCCTAATACAAACACTACATCCCTTTCATGTTCAAAAATATTTATTTGAGATTAAAAGGAAACTATAAAAAATTCGAAGCAAAGGTACAGTAAAGAAATATCCTTCCACATCGATTTAAACTTTTGATTAACAGCTGATCCTTAATTCTCATCTCCGTTATTTTAAACAAATCTTTAAATGGATCTAGCTTAGTTTACTTGCTCTGCCCGTTTATAATCATTAGGAAGTCTCAGATTGAAGAAAAAAAAAAATTTTTTTTTTCTTATCCTGATTAAACCTACACTTTTTTTTTTTTAGGTTACTACGTACTCTATATTGCGTAACGCATCATTTATCATGGCACTTAAATTAACCTCGGGGTTCTACATCCTCTGTAACTGTACAGCCAATCGTGAGTTGGACTTCGCCTAATGGACCCTACCACAAATGGTCCCTGGTCTCTACAGTCGCTATTAGCATTGGTTCTAGCACGAACATCTCATATTTGTCCTCCTCATTCACACGGGTTTGTCCCGTCGCGATGAAAGTGACGCAGTGTTAGACAATGTTACTTGAATCACAGAACTCTAAATTATTTAGATGAGACTACCAGTAATTTTAATCAAAACCTTCAATGTTTCAGTGTCGTTACCAATTACCAGAGAGTTATTTTTAGCTTTACCTTCTGACCAACTTCCAACTGACGGTAAATTAACTTTACGATCACGCAACGAGATACAGTTTCGCGATAAGAAGTCACGTATGGCACTACTACAGGACGTACGCTTAGGGTCCAGTCATATCTTATGGTTTCACCCGTTTGAGGTAGCCCGCTAACTGGTATCAGTATGAAATTCTACGACTAGGTACTTGCGAGTCTCAATTCATTAAATCCCAAGCAAACGCCGGCGCCCGCGCACTCACCGTCCCTCCACTGTGCCCCCAATTGACACGATCGAAAGGTTAAATCATAAAACCCGACTCTTTCATAAAAATTAAATTATTTCTTATTCAATTTTTTGTGGCGCAGTTGCCAAAAAATAAACTTTACCACACGTCAAATCGTCTTTAGAACGGCCCCATACTCGAGAAAACTTAGGTAAAAACCACCAGGAGTAAGCTACTAGACCTATAAACTGTTCTAACTGAGCTACGATAAAAAGTAGGGGCAGAGTCGAATGTACGTTATCTGTTTTCTGCTAATAGGTCCTATTTCTTCTAACTTCACCACTTGACTTTATTTCATATCCTAGCAACACGAGTTGCATTATCAAAACAACCCTTTTTTTTTTTACTTTTCCAAATCTAACGAAAATCCGGCTGTAGACAACGATCTTTTAAAACTACATTAAGTCTCCCGACGTCTCTCTTAATAGTTTATCAGCGAATCATTAAGCCAAATGCCTAGTCACGCCAACTATATTCACCTGTACTCTGTTCGAACATAATCATTTTGACTCAGTGGCATCAATTTGTTTTCAAAATAAACGGCTAATCAATAATTTAATATTATTCCAGTTGGCTATAAACTCTAGCCTGTTTTAGTGAGATTACCAACATAATACATCGCTCGGTCAACCTGACAATATTATTGCAAATTGCTCTGAACGTTGAATCTTCTATTTACTCTTTTACAGATCATAGTTTAAGTCAGTGATATCAGTTATTTACTACGGACCACAACATTAAATTTTATTTGATATCAGTAACATCACAGCTTGTAACTAAAACTGAGGGTACATTTAATTTACTCCTTCAACTTTTTTAGTTACTATTTTAAATTCTAAAAAAAATCATTTTTTAGTTTGTTTTCCGACATATCAATATCTAAAAATCATGACAATTTGAAATAGATTGTTTACTTAGTTTCGTATCAACTTTTAATTTCATTTAAAACGAGCAACTTTGAACTACCAGCACACTAATTTTATTCCCTTTATAATTTTACCAAAAAGACACCCAAAGAAACCGTAGCCCAAAGACTAGTTTCTTCTGAACGCGAGAATAGTATAGAAAACCAGCTGATTCGGCAAATATTGTTTTGTCGTATAAATGTTTCTAATGAATATTATGGTAGTCCAATAAAATATAAATATTATGATTTCCTACCTAGCCGACTACTCCTGCCTAACTAACAACTACCTTAAGCTACCTAAATAACACTGAACTACTCGGTCAAATAATATTTACACGCAACAATTCATCTACCCTAGAACGTGGTATCTTCATTTCGAATACGTCCTTCATATAGCTGGTCTGCGTGTTCCTTGTTTCCGGGACAGTCTGCTGGGCGTACCCACATATTCCGCTTGGTAGCTTGCGTTTGATAGGTACACATGTTGAAAATGCTGTCTATACCTCACCTTTTTTGCTCCATTACACACACATACTCGTACATTACCATGGATATCGATATCTATGTACATTACATTATTTTTTAATTATTCACTTTGCTTATTATTTTATGCCTATTAACTTTATGTATTTATCTACATTTCACTCAAAACCATCTGAGCGTCCGAATATCACCACAAGGATCCAGCATAATATCAGCGTCAGGTACTTTTGCCTGACACATGCTGAGCTAGACTCCCATTGGTGCAGCGCGACATGCACACCGCACTATGGGTCTATATTGCTATTTCTCTTTTTTTTTTTCTTGGTACCTACATGTGTTATTTTTTTTTTCTTTCTTTTGTTGTTGTCTATTTGCTTAGTTTTTTATAATCTGTGTGCTTTATGTATTTTGGTGCATGTTTTGTGCTGTAGCCAATAAAGGATTTATCTATCAAAGGATTTATCTATCTATCTACCCGCTCACGCATTATTTTTATTGTTCCGCGCTAGACCGCTATCGTCGTCTTTTACAAAGATGAGTTAATTAAACGGATAAGGTCACTTTATGTGACACGCGTTTGTAGCATACCGATAATAAAATAGTTCAATTTCGATTTAACGCAGAAATAATCGCAGATTAATATTCCAGGGATACGTCAATGTCAACAATGTCAAAATTATCTACGGAGAAATAAGCACTGTCATAAAAGAAATCGTAACAGTATCTATTAGATCTGCCAACGCGCGACGATAGTTGAAATTACAATTGCTTACGTCGTGAAAATTGGCAATTTTTTAAAATGTATCGCGATCATACTAACTGAACTGAGTCCTTACAACAATACCTCCGGTCTAACTTATTGCCCAAATGGAGTATTTCGGGCGTTAGCAAATTGATGATAAATCGACTTCAGGAGGTCTATTGTTATTTACTTATTATTTGTCCAATGGGTGTTTTACAATGTTCGTATTTAATTTTTTATTATTTTATTTTTATATTGAACCTCCGTGAATGTGACCGTGGCATCACCGCGGGCCCTAACGGAATACCAGCGCTGCGTTATTTATCTTTTTAAATATCGCAGCATATGCTGAGTTAGGCGCCCTTTTGGCCTTGCACAGTTTTTAAAGTGTTTCCTATTATTTATATTATCGGATTCTACTGTATGTGTGAGGTACGAATAAAAGTTTTTTCTTTCTTTCTTTCTTTCTTTTTCTTTCTATTGTGGCAACTTGAAAAGTCATTTCTAAACTGTACCCTGCTGTCAATGACAAGTGTATAGTATACAGGAGAACATGAACATTTAATTCTCGCGAGCAAAATATTTCCAATTGAATGGAGATCTTTAAATCACAAAAGTTCCAATTTAATGGATGGTTTTAGATCGCAGTATTTCCAATTTAATGGAGATCTTAAACCCACGAAAGTTCCAATTTAATGGATATTTAAAGATCACAGTAATTTCCAATTTAATGGAGATCTTTAAATCACAAAAGTTCCAATTTAATGGATGGTTTTAGATCGCAGTATTTCCAATTTAATGGAGATCTTAAACCCACAAAAGTTCCAATTTAATGGATATTTAAAGATCACGGTAATTTCCAATTTAATGGAGATTTTTAAATCACAAAGGTTCCAATTTAATGGATGGTTTTAGATCGCAGTATTTCCAATTTAATGGAGATCTTAAACCCACAAAAGTTCCAATTTAACGGATATTTAAAGATCACAGTAATTTCCAATTTAATGGAGATCTTTAAATCACAAAAGTTCCAATTTAATGGATGTTTTAAGATCGCAAGTATTTCCAATTTAATGGAGATCTTAAAACCACAAAAAATCCAATTTAAATGGATGTTTTAAGATCGCAAATGTTTCCAATTTAATGGAGATCTTAAAACCACAAAGGACTTTTTTTCACACAACGCCATCCAGTCCCAAGCCAAGCAGAGCTCGTGTCATGGGCACCAGACGATCGACAAACACACCCATTCACCTTGGAGGTGAATCACACACACCTCGCGTCCATCACACAAACACTCGCCAACGAGGCGGGGATCGAACCCACGACCAACAGGCCCGTCCATTACAAGTACAAATATTAGAATTCAAATTATATCAGTTAATTATTCAAGCAGTGAAGAATATGTTTCCTTGTTCTAAGTGCTCCACAACGCAACCACTATTGCAACTTTGTACACCATATTTATTTTGCCATCACGTTGTTTTATATTTCCAAGCCCAGAAACGGACCATACGTACAGTGTACATCCGCTACAATGTAGCTACATATCTCAAACAACATAACGTCTTCACGAAGGTATACAAAACAAAACGTTGTGGATTATAGAAAAATAACCGTAGGTATGTACTCGTACCTACAAAGTTGAAAGGCGTATATTATGTAGGTTGATATCTAAGAAGCTGCTTTCCCACTCACCCATCGCAAACATCGAGCATGGTTTAAAAGCCAGTTGCTTCATCAAACGCAATCCAGCGCGATGCTTGACGAAAAGGCAACGTGATAATACCTGAATACTCTGTAATAGTAATTCCGTGATTTACTCGAAAATTCCACAAAACTTGTTCCAGCAAATGCGTGTTTTTTTTTTTCTTAAAAGTTTTGAAAAACATTGTCACCATTTAGAATCTTGATAAAATTTGCTAGGCCTTTATGTTGTATTTCTTATTTTACTTTTCACTTGTGAGCAAATTATGAAGTGTCAAAGCCCATGCAAAATAGCAGATTTTCAGAGGTCTTAACTGGATTTGATTTGAATTTGTTTTTATTAGATTTGACCGCTCTTAAGCGGTTGTACGAAAAACAGTGAAAATGCATGGGATGCATCCCCTTAAGAAAACGTTACGAGTATTGTTGCTACCAGTCATAAAATGTAGGTACTTTCCTTTCCTTCTTTTGATTTATATAATTATAAAATACTGAACATACCTTTTTACTCGTCGCCAAATGTAGGACCTCTGTCCATTGTAATGTTCTCGTACAAACACTGGCTCGCTCGCAAGCGCACGCGCACGTGTACTCTCGCTCACAGCGCAGTAGTAACTCCGTGGCTGACATAAGCGTCGCTTGACCGAGATAGCGTATATCTATATTTAAGTATAGATACTCCTAATACAAACACTACACTATGCATACTTAATTAATAAGCATTTAAATTGCTAATGTAAAACAGGATAACTCGAAGAGTTAGTTTTCATAGAAGAGACGTTGGGGATTCTCGGTACTGGAATGTAATGTACTGGAATGTACAAATTTAACTATACTTATATAACTCGTGAGAGCAGTGGTGGCTGAATGGTAATGACTCCTACTTACCAGATGTAGGGTCGCGGGTTCAAACCCTGCGAGGTGCATTCATCATTATCATCATTTTATAATATTCCACAACTATCACACAACGCCGTCCAGTCCCAAGCTAAGCAGAGCTAGTATTATGGGTACTAGACAACTGATAAACATACTTATATATTTCTAAATACATACTTATTATAGATAAATTACACCCAGACACAGAACAATTGATTATGCTCATCACACAAACATTTGTCCTGGGTGGGAATCGAACCCACGACCTCCGGCATAGCAGTCAGGGTCACTAACCACTAGACCAACAGGCCAGTCCAATTTTAGCCGATAGATGTCCACTGTTGGACATAGGCCTCCTCCGAGTGTCGCCACAATGAACGATCCTGTGCGTCCCGCATCCATCGGATTCCCGCAACTTTCACCAGGTCGTCAGTCCACCTAGTAGGAGGCCTTTACTCCAGAACCTTTCGACCCCAACGGCCATCTGTTCTGCAAGCAATGTGCCCTGACCATTGCCACTTAAGTTTGGCGATTCTTCGTGTTATGTCGGCAACCAGGCGCATTACTTTGTGTGATTTATTTAATTACCACTGCTCTCAAAACGGTAAAGGAAAGGAAGGAAATCGTGAGGAAACCGGCATGTCCTAGAACCAAAAATTCGAAGACATGTGACATTTACCAACCCGCACTGGGCCCGCGTGGTAGATTACGGCCCATTCCCTCTCCTAGAGGGGAGGCCTGCGTTACAGCAGTGGGAACATTATAAGGTTGATTTTGCTATTATTATTATGCTACTTCCTTCAAATAGATTTGCTAAAATTCGTTTTTGTCCTATGTCTTATGTAACATTTTTGATTTGATTTCAAGGCTAAGCTTAATGTATCATCAGATTTCTCGGTTTTACCATTTGTAGTAGTATCTATTAATCAGGAATTATAATCTTAAACGTCTTCTGCCGCCTGACACAATTTTATCAATGACCTTGTAAATTGTAATTGATCATTTTATAATCAATCATTTGTACTCTAATCCGGTAGTGAAGATAGGGTTATCAAAGTTGGGAACTGGATTGGAAATTTAGAATAATGATATATTACCTACTAGCTTTTGCCCGCGGCTTCACTCGCGTACATAAAAATATTGGCTATGTCGCTCAGGAATAAAGCAGCTTTCTATCAATGAAAAAATTTAGCAATCGGACTAGTACTTCCAGAGATTACCTCCTATAAACAAAAAAACAAACGTTACCTCTTTATAATTTAATATTTATATATTTCTTTATCCTCACATCGCAATCTTCGCACCACCAATGGAACAAAATTAGTTCAGAATAAGCTATTAATATTTGAGGACACCTTTAATTGACATATTAGCACTGAATCAAATGTCTATAAAATTAAATTGTATAACAAATAAATAAATATTAATAATAGTGTAGATGTAGATTTATTAAGAGGACTACAGTAGCTAACCACTAGCTTAATATTTTTATTTTTTTATTATTTCAAGTACCAAAGACTCATTTCAGTTACAAAATCATTCGTATACAGGTATTATAAAATTACATAAAATTGAAAGGTCAATAACAAAAATAAATTAATTTAAATTATATTAGATTATTTTATCGTTTAGATTGCATTATCATTATTTTGCATTGATCCGATGATTATCATTAAATTAAACTCGTTTTATAATTAAAGAGTCAGGCAGTCAAATATTAAAAGAATTGCATTAAAAATCAAAATAAAATGAAATAATTGTATAAAATTAAATTTCAATTACAAGTCACTATTATATTAAAATAAAATAAAATACCTCTAATCCAAAAACCACTACAATTTCCTAACATGCATTGGAATAGTAACATGTCTGGCAAAAATCTACTTTAAATTCTTGCCTGATTGTTGTTCAATTAAAAAAAAAAATATATGCTACTCTTCAGGATAAATGCACGCTAGATAATGTGTTCGGAACTAATACAGCAAAACCATGATAAAAAAGTCACGAAGATGCTCCTAAAAATTAATTAAATCGAATAAAACTCGGACTAATATACATGCTATCTTTCTGATTGTTTGTCAAATTATTATACAAGCAACATTTTATCATTATAGTGTTTTTATTTTATAATCAAATCTGTAGAGTTTTAGTAAATCGCTAAAATGATATATATTTTTCGGTTCGGACACGCTCAGCGCATCTGTATTCTATTTCTGTACTGTTTTTATATTATTTTGTGTTGTTGCCTATTGCGTCGAATGAATGCTATTCTATTCTTTCTTTTATATTGTTGCGAACATGAGTAATAAAATGCTGGTTTACTAGCAGGGAACTTTATTCACCACAAAGTATAAAAAAATCCAATCAATAATAATCCAAATCACAATTATTACTAGAATTCTGTTACACTATCGCTTAGGTCGTTAGATAAAATCACATCACACACTTAGGTAGTTCGCTCTGGTATCTCTGTCGCAATCAAACTGACCCACTTCCGGTCGGGTTCTCATATTTATATGCGAAGTAAGAAAAATTCTAGAACCATAAATCATTTTTATTGCAAACATATACCTCCCTCCTTTTAAGCGAATTTCGACTCTATTGTTAAACACGAAAGGTACAGTCTCTTATCTAGCTATGTAACTACCTACTAAACCTTATTTAATAATAATAGTGGTAGGTACTTTATGGTGGACTTTTCTAGAACTTGCCAGGCCTGTATACGTACTTCCATTCTAGAAGTTTCGGATAGCAATGCGTTTTAATTATTTGATGCTACTCGTAACAATATTATGCAGTCCGAAAGTGATCACTTTACGTCCTCTAGTCCTCTTAATATGAAAAAAAGATCTACACACTTAAGAAAAATTTACTCGTATTATAATGGCACAAACTTTCCTAGCGCATTTCTTTCTTCATCTCTTTGCTTTTTTATCCCTGAAACTTTCTTTAACCAGTATTATGAGCGAATTTGAAAAGCCAAGCAATTTTTTCTCACAACCTCGTCCTAAGCCACTTCACGACATTTTATATCCAAACTAAACTTTATACAAAGACGCCCTGTCACTTTGAGATTGTCGCCGAAGCGAGGTGAATTTAAAATTCTACTGCCTTTTACTCCTAAAGCAATTATACTCGCATTACAGCCGTTTTATGATTCATAAGTCAAATAACTATATTTTGAGAAACGTAAGCTTCTGTTAATAGGTAATATTATTTCAAGACTTTTAGTGAGCTGTATAAATTATTATGAATAATAAAGTTGGCAAGTTTAATATTCATAATAGATTTAATATTCTATCCGTCTCAGTTATTTTGAGATAAACAAGAGGTCTTTAGTTAAAGTCACTTATAATTAAGTAAAGATGATTAACCACGACTTTATTTTGCTAAAGAATGGCTTTTGCCAGTGTGTTTGTTCATGTAGAAGTTTTATTATATTAAATATCTGTATTTCTTGGGGTTGCAAATACTAATGAGATACAAGTATTCAAACCCATGGCTAAGGCCCAAGGCCTTTTTCTTCGAGAATTCATCAAAGAAGTTCTCACACTCTGAAGAGTGAGGCGAAGAGAAGTGTCAAGTGTCCGATTTACTAACTAAAATTTATTAACTATTTACTAACTAAAATTTACTAACTAAAATTTACTAACTAAAATTTACCAACTAAAATTTACTAACTAAAATATACTAACTAAAATTTACTAACTAAAATTTACTAACTAAAATTTACTAACTAAAATTTACTAACTAAAATTTACTAACTAAAATTTATTAACTAAAATTTATCAACTAAAATTCACCCGTATTCAAAGTAAAAGTTTGGAGTGACGACCACGTTCCGGAAGACGTAGCTTTGGAAAGTCTCCCGCAAGGCACAAGGGATCGACATCTTACTGAGGGTCGGTGGTGCAAGACGCAAACGACTGGTCATTAATGGCAACACTTGGGGAAGGCCCATGTCCAGCTGTGGACGTCTTTCGGCTGAAATGATGATAATTGCAAACTTCCGTTGAAAGGGGAGGATCTTGTGTCTGGTCCGCACAACTGCCCGATATTTGATTTCTGACAGTTATATTTATGTTCTAATCGCACAAAGAATTTTAATTTCGTGATGCAGGATAATTCCTATGTGGCGAGATAGATGTCGCTGATCTTGAAGACATCCCAACAAGATTATTAATTTGTACCGGCGTTTAACCAAATCCTCTTTTATTCACAGGATGACACGACATTTGAAACCAACTCTAACTTTACCTTCGAGGCGACGCGTTTTGAGAACGGGCAGAAATTCCACTGTGAAGCTTCCAATGAGGTGACGGTGGAAACCAAAGACCAACCCATGCATGCCACGAAGGAGGTCGAGATTTGGTGTAAGTACTAGCATACAATATTAGTTTTAATATACAAGAATATACGAAACTCTAATATTTTTATGTAAATAATATTTAAACAAAATTTCTCATAACTGTATCTTGAAGAATCACTAAGTTATAAGATAATTTTACGTTAACAATTAACAATTTTACGTTGTTGTAAATAAATACATGGTCAACGGGCTACTACGGGTGAAAGATAGGTTGTTTTGGTCCCGCAACCCGCTGGATTGGCATATTTATTTGTCGGGTCCAAAGTATTATTTTGTATTGCTAGTACGATGAACTTGAACTTAGAGTAAATAAAATCTCAGACACGTAAGGGGACAAAGTGTCTCTCAACTTGACGCGCAATATTGTCAAATGGCTGAACAACATGTCTCGCGTCACGTGATTGCATTGTAAAAATTTGGGGGCGAGTTGCGGGACACTGGGCAACGTTGCAGAGTCACGTAGATTGAGCGTTGTGCGACATGTTGGGGGACATTCTGTCCCCTGATATATCTGAGACTTATAACAATACCAAATGGACATATTTGATTGTAAACTAAAAATCCATCTGTTATTGCAATTTTTTTTTTTCAAAACCTATGTTTTAACAATACGCATGTTTTCTCCAAATAGATTTATAACAAAAAACGATTTAACCTGCAATCTAAATGTATTCAATATTTTCGTTACGACTTTTCCAGATCCGCCAATAGTTCGTGTGGAACCAAAGAACATAACTGTGGTCGAGGGATCAAAATTACTCCTCAAATGTGAATATGAAAGCAATCCTTCATCATTGAACAGCGTCATTTGGTAAGTCTCAGTAATATTATCTTCCTTAATAGTGTTATTACCATCAACCTCTCCACACTTCATCACCTCATCAGAGATCCAGAATACGAACTTTACGACCAATCTGGAAATATCTTAGCCAACTGCGGACCCAGGTTGGCCGATGCAAAAACAATCTGGGTAATTGGAGGTTTCCTCGAGTCATCTTAAACACAGTGGCATTGTGGTGTCGTTTCATAGGACATGTGTCACCTACTATGCTGCCTATCCTACACAACCACCATTGCACTTTTCAGGACTTATACGAGGACAATAAGGGCCAAAACTGAGACAAAACTGTCTTAGACAGACTGTTGTTTTATGTAATATTGTATAACCGTGTCGTAGACAAAACAGTCTTGTCGCAGACAAGTCTGCCTTGTCGTAGACAAGTCCGTCTAAGACAGACTTGTCTCAAATGTGCGCAGGCCCGAACAGAGCTGTATATTCGTACATTATCGTCATCGTCAGCCTTACAATGTTCCCACTGTTGAGACCTCTCTAGGAGAGAAGGCCTGAGTCCTGATTCCTCGCAGTTTCGAGCTCAACCAGGCGCATTACTTTGTGTAATTTACTTTATCACCACTGCTCTCGGTGAAGGAAGACATCGTGAGGAAACCGGCCTGTCCTAGAACTAAAAATTCGAAGACATGTGACATTCACCAACTCGCACTGGGCCCGCGTGGTGGATTACAGCGCATTCCTTCTCCTAGAGAGGAGGCCTAAGTCCTAACAGTGGGAACATTAAAAATCTGATTACGTATGTATGTATGTTGTGTATGAACCTATACTAGACATTCGTTCTCCATCTTCTCTTCATCACCGAAGGTCATCGTTCCACCTAGCCTGATCATCATAATTTATCTTAATTGATTGGCTGTCTATTGCGATAACAAACTGTTGACAGTTATTAATCTAAGTAATTTGCTCCAGTCATTAATTACGTCACTTCAGGATATATTTCATCTCTTTCCAGTATTAAGCCAATTACCTTCAGGGATTGATTACTAATACCTACTCTTTCAAGGCCAAATTAATTTTAGTATTAGAGTCTGTCTAAAAAGTCAAACGACTTTTTAGACTCTAATAATTTCTGTTCATTTATTTATTTATTTTACAATTTATGTACACACAAATATACTGAGGAGGATAACATTATTAGAAAACTTTGTACAAAGGTACTGCTTATTTCAAATAGAAATTTCTTCCAGCAGACCTGCGAAAGGAGAAATTACAAGAGATGTAGACAGTAGTGTGCAGAAACAGTGTGTGTGTTCTGTTGTGTATTTTATAAAGTATTGACTGATTAAATGTAATTTTAAATGTAATTTTAAATGTGATTTTAAATGTAATTTTAAATGTAATTTTAAATTAAATTTTAAATTACATTGAAGTGCATATTTTGTTAATTTATATGCAAGCAAAGCAAATGAATAGCAAATGATATGTACGCCGTTATTGTTACATACATCAGACTACCATGATGACATTGATTCTTTTTTTATGTTAAATGTATTGTAATGTGGCAGTACTCAATAAATAAATAAATAAATAGACTTGGGAATTTTGTATAATATTTATTCATTAAAAAATACTTATATTCAATACTTTTTATGAAGTTCTTCTATTAGTATACAATGATCAAGATCTCTTAATCAACCTTGATTATTGAACCAGCGTTGACTATATCAGATTTAATTTTACTCTAATAATTACTCAAGTCGTTTAACTTTTTAGACAAACTCTTATTACTAGTGTGAGTACTTATGCTATAATAATTACCGTTTGGTTTGGTTTGATATCACTGCATGCATGACTTCAATTATTTTTTATCCTTTTTGGGGTTCCGTACCTCAAGAGAAAAAAGCGGAACCCTTATAGGATCACTAACAAAGTGGTCCGTCTGTCTGTTCAGATCCTTTATCTTGAAAAATTCAGATTGAGAATCGAAAAATCTTTGTAACTAAATTCGGGAATTGAACTATTTTCATACGTAAGTTTGTACGGAACCCTCAGTGTGCAAGTCCGATTTGCGTTTGCCCGGTTTCAACTCACAATTCAAAAATGCCTGTAATTGGTCTATTTGAAATAAACGTTCCTAATTTCTACCAACCATTAATTTTTGTACCACTGCACACTCCAGGTACCGCAACGGCAAGCGCGTGCCAGTCCACAACACCACCCACTACGAAGGCGGCACCACGGACCAGCACTCCCTCATCATCCTGGACGCCAACGGCGACGACATGGGCAACTACACCTGTGTGCTGAGCAACGCCGTCGGAAACGGGACCAGCGACGAGAGTATTGATGTTAATGTGCTCTGTAAGTTTATCTTCGTTATTATATTTGCTTGATTTACTTCTTCTTTAATTGTGTTTTTCGATTCGTATGCGTTAGCGGTCACCGTAGGTGCTTGCGGACAGCGAACTACCCATCGCTCGTCCGGTAACCATCCAGACCGAGCCCAAGTCGCCGTTGGCGCGTAGTGTCCACTCACGCCTCAAAGAGATGTCAGCAACCGTAAGGGCCAGGTCGTAGCCTACTGGAGCCAAAGGTCTGCTTCTGAAAGGAAGACTCGGCCAAAGTACGAAAGGCAACGAAGTAACAGTAGTGGGTTTTAGTCAGTAAAAATCTGACACTATCTCCCGCTCCGGCCAAGAGCGGGAGATGTCATTGGATGTTTTTCCCACCTAAAAAAGCCTTTTTTAGTACCTAAACCTCATTTCCAACTGCTTTAGTTTTCACTATTTTAGAGAAGGAAATAGTAGAAAAAATATGACGTCTTATGTTTTTTTGAAAATGCCTATTCCGTTTTCTAGGCAATAAGATTTTTGTATACCATAATTCATAAAATTCACTTGTTTTCAGTCAAACCCCAAGTCCGCCTAACCATGAGCTCCCCCAGCCCAATCCTGGAGACAGACCACAAGAACGTGACCCTGACGTGTGAGGTAGTGTCGGGGAACCCTCCGATCCTGGATGAAGTCATCTGGTTCCTCGATGGACAGGTGCTGAAGCATCTGCCGGAGTGCAATGATACTGAGGGTGAAGGTAAGGCAGATTTTAATATTGTTTTGATCATCTGTTATATTTTATGTTAGTAAAATGACATTGAGGTAACGGCTGCACAATACTTCTGTCCAGTACAGCATGAATGCCAGACAACTAGTGCCTGACTTTACTTTTGGCTGTAAGATGACGAATAGAGATGTGCCGTTGCAGCCGATATTGCCGAAATGGAAATTTTGCTGGCAACATTGCCATCGATATTCATACTTCGGGCAATATTGCCGACAATTTTGCTACCAATATTTTCACTTCTCGGTAGCATTGCCAGCAACGACACATCTCTAGTGACGAACGTATGTCAGTTTTGCAATGCCATATCATAAAGATTACATACGAACTAAGCTTAACCGTGGCCATATAATGAAAATGCACAAAGGAAGGAATAGGTATAGGTGAATTTTAGTCAGTAAAAATCTGACATTCTCTCCGGCTCCGCCTTAGAACGTCAAGTAGAAGAAAAAAAAACATTGGACGATTCCCTTAAAAAAAAACTAAAAATTTTTAATAATAGTTTTAATACTAAGCCATTCTCGTGTTCATCGATATTAAATAACTTAAAGCGTACTAGTCCCTTGAACACTTGGTCGAAGTTAAATGGACACATACTCCACACAGGCGGCAATACGAGTATGTGTGCATTTAATTTCGGTCAGCGCCCGGATTCAACCTCACTGACTTTAAATCCGTTTTCTTTGCGAAATATTGATTAATTTAAATATGCTATCTACCTACATGCTGTAGAACACTTGACCAGCATATTTTTTGTGTAAACATTTTTCTAAAGATCAAAACTGTTTGAAAGGAGTAGAACTCCACAAGCAAAAAATATATCATGTCGTTGATTGATGACACTGGCTTTGATAATGTTGTACATGAGTTTATAATAAACATATATTTTTTTCAAACCTATTGACCCAGCCGTTACCGAGGAGTAGGCTCGAAAAGTCACTGTTTTATGGCACTTCTAGGCCGCTAGAGCCTTAAGAAAAAACTAGGCATAAGCAGCTGTTATTTGTAATCTTATCTTGATTCTCATCCCCGTTACAGAAAACCTCTGCAATGAAGTGGATCCCTCGATGCTATTACTCCAAGACACGACTAAGAGCTTCCACGGTAACTACTCCTGCCAGGGCAAGAACTACGCTGGATGGGGCAACGTCAGTGCTAAGACTGAGCTGGTTGTCAATTGTAAGTAAATTATAATATCTGATCATAATAATCAGCTTTATAGTGCGTCTACTGCTGAGAAACAGGTCTTTTGTCTGTGGAAGGGAGTGAACCGCACTACAGAATAGTTTGACTAGCCTGTTGGTCTAGTGGTTAGTGGCCCTGACTGCTATGCCGGAGGGCGTAGATTCGGTTCCCACCCAGGACTAATGTTTGTGTGATGAGCACAATCATTTGTCCTGTGTCTGGGTAAAAGATATCTTTAATATGTTTGTATTTAGAAATACGAGTATAAATATGTTTATCAGTTGTCTAGTACTCATAATACTAGCTCTGCTTAGCTTGAGACTAGACGGGTGTGTGACAGTTGAACAAAAAAATACAGGCACAGTACATGTTTAAAGAAAGAAGGAAAGAAAGACAAACAACAATATAAAAAAAAAACCATTGAACCATATACATAAACTAATTAAAAATAATATAATATTACCAACATATGGTGCGATATTAAAAAGTAGTGTTTGGATCAAACAAAATTGTGGTGGCCTACATGACTGCACATGTGAAGGCACGTGGGCGCGATGCGGCGATCAGTGAAGCGAAGCGGCTGCGATCAGTTTATTTGATATTTTCGCGCAAACTCTTATGGTTTGGCGACTTTTATGTAAATGGTGGTAAAAGTAGCAAGCTCGTATTGAGGACAAAGCCGCCGCGTCGCTTTAAATTTGCCTGAACCACATCGAATAGCTTCACAATCGGTATTATGTTGAATCGCCTATGTAAGACATCGTTGTTTGTTCCAATCGCGCCGCATTGCTTCGCATTCGCTACACTTTTAATTTTCTACATATTACACCACATATATGAATAATAAAACAAACATGGAGGAGGCCTTTGTCTGCGAGTGGGAGAGTTCAGGTTAAAAATAAATAACATAAAATCCATTATCGAGTGTTTTAGGAGAAGAAAATGCTTGACTTTTTGCTAAAATTAATAGTGTTAGTTGCCTACATCACAACATCCACTCTTCAGATCCCCCCGGACCTGCAAAGCTGACGTACTCCCCATGGCGCGTCGTGAAGGGCAAGAGCTTGGTGCTTAGCTGCAGCATCAAGGAACGAGGACGACCTGAAGCTCATAGGTAAGTCACCGAGAAGAAGATGAATGTTGAACCAGCAAACTTGGCTACCTTTAAACTTACGATACTCTACTCGAAGAATCGCCAAACTTAAGTGGCAGTTGGCAGGGCACATTGCATGCAGAACAGATGGTCGATAGGGACGAAAGGTTCTGGAGCGGCGACCACGTACCGGAAGACGTAGCATTGGAAGGCCTCCAACAAGGTGGACCGATGACCTGGTCAGGGTCGCGGGAATCCGATGGATGCGTGACGCACAGAAGGCCTATATCCAAAAGTGGACGTCTTTCGGCTGATATGATGATGATGATGACTCTACTCCCTAGGTTTCGCTGGACTCGTGGAGGACGCGCGGTGAGCGACATCGTGTCCCAGAACTGGACCATCGACCCGGTGACGCTGGATCACCGCACCAACTTCTCGTGCTGGGGGATCAACGCGGGCGGCGGCGGGGAGCCCGCCTACACTTCTATCGATGTACTCGGTATGTATTGTTGCACAGGATTGAACCACAAAATAGATAGGTACAGAATTCAATCTACATACAAAGCACGCTCGAGCAACGCACACATAGACACCGCTCACGGACACGATGTCTCGGAGCGCCTCGGCCCCGCGTGAGCGCGAGTATAGCCGCTTGAGACACGCGACTGTCAACTTTTTTGTGGAATAATGGAGCAAAAAAAAAGTTATAACTTTAAAAAAAGTTATAACTTCAGTTTAGTGGACGGTTTTTAAAATTCAACATTAATTGCTGAATTAACGTTTTTTAAGCTATCAGTATTAAAACGTAATTAAGTAGGTATTTGCTTGTACTTTGATAGTTTGTTTTTACGCTTTGCATCATCGCTTACCATCAGGTGAGATTGTGGTCAAACGCGAGCCTATCCATAATAAAAAAAAAACGTTCCGCAAAACAGTTAGGTAGGTAGATAAGTGCATGACTTTGTAACCATGTAATATTTTTAAAATGTATACCTAAAACGGGGTGAATAGAGACTTAAGGGTGAATAGAGACAAAACTTTGGTTTGATTTTTCACTTTGATACTACAATATCGGCCTCTAACAAAGCATCGATTTTTTAGAATAACAATTTATTAAAAAATTGATTTATTTAAATGCTGAAAAAAATATTCAAATATCGAGAAAATATTAGGTATACGTAGGTATGAAAAGTGAAGTATATACATAGGTTTGACTTCTGTACCTATCTATTTTGTGACTGGACCATCGACCCCGGTGACGCTGGATCACCTGGAAATTGTGATACTAATAAACGGTGACGAAAATTCCTGAAGAAATCTGGTGTTAGAAAATGTACAATCGATATTTTTATTTTATTTTGTTACTAGTTGACCGCCGGGTCAACTAGTAAACTTCGTACTGCCTAAGTCTAAGCTAGTCTTTTCAGCTAAGCTGTCAAAAGATAACGCCATCTGCAAGCATTACAAGAATCAGCATAATTCGTTTCAAAATGCATCATTTCAGGTGGAGTTGTTTTCGTATTACGAAATAGAGTAATATTACGACGATAGAATACGCTTGCCTATTCACATAAACACCCCTGACTTAAAACCCCTAGGATATAGCTACCAGGAAGATAAGGATATAAGGATAGACTCCGGCAGAATATTCCACTCCTTAGCACAATGAATTTATCTTATAGTTCTATATTTTCTATTTCAGCTCCGCCGAGCTTCAAATACGCAATGAACCATTACAGCGGAGCATTGTACAAGTCACAGGTGAGTTTATTTATTTATTTTTATTCCCAACAATCCAAATCAATGCCGAGGTTTCTTATTACTAAACTTACAAACTAGATTCCGTAACAAATTTTAAAAATCTTTGTGAATTCACTCAGAGTACAATAAAATATATCCACGTCGTCCGCTATGAGGTTGAGCGTGCGTCAGAGGCGCCTCGCTCAGTAACTTAGTGCGCGCGCGCGGCACCGCCAGCAGGCGCGGCCGTCGCCGACGCGTCGCTAACCCGTCTGGCACACAAACTTACCCTAGCCAAAATATCCGCATTATGTACCCTCCCCGTTAATAATTAATTACCTTAATCTAAACCTAACCGTAAAGATATAGGTTACGAGTGTGAGCTTCCCTCCTGACCAGTTTATACACCACTATTTTTTAATTAGTACAAATACTTAAAGGGCTTATTAGAAAAGGTCTTGTTATTATTTAAGTAGTCTCAATAAATAATATTCATAAACAGCGAAGTTATTAGCGTTGGTTTATGTCCCAAAATGTCACTCAATTTATGGAAATATTGTGCAGGCTATTGATTAATGAATGAATAAGTGACAATTATTAAGAAAAAACACTGCCTGCAGTATTTTCTACTAGCAATTCAATGGTCAATTTTAGGATTTCGGTTTTTTCTACTTTTGACTACAAACATATGATCAGTGACGGGTGCAGATAGAGCCCCATTTTTTTTTTCGTACTAATTAAAAAGTAGGGGTGTATATAATGAACAGAACCGACCATACCTAGGACTAATAGGATAGGATACATTAGCGGATAAAAATTATAAACCTCGTACAGTTAAACAAACAATATATTTCCCTATCTGCCCAGCAGCACCTTTACCTAGTTCGGTCCGTAGATGGATGGCCATGACATGCCGAGATTCGTAATGTACTTGGCACTTTAACTTAATAGCCTCAGTAAAACAGTAGCCGAAAGTCTATACCCAATGCGTGTTGCCAGTGATGACATATGGCTCTGAAACATGGTCGCTCACAATGGGCCTCATCAGAAGGCTTACCTACATAATAAGCAACTCGGCAGCGATGCTCAAAACTTTGGAGCTTCGACTCTACAAGTGCATCATGCTTAAGCTAGACGTATAAATGATAAAAAATCCTTTGTCCCATATCTAGGATTCACAGTAAATCCATTTCTACAACTATGTTTCAGAACATCTCGCTGTCTTGCACAGTGGAATGCGCCCCGCTGTGCAGCGTGGACTGGCTGAAGGACAACGTCCTCATCGACACCAAGAACAATGACAGATACTATGTGGTGGAGCGCATCATTGAACCTCAGGTTAACAGGAACGATTTTGAAGCTACCGAGTCTACTTTGGTAAGTACTGTATCATCGTATTCATGTCCTTGTCAAAGACTTTGCCTCACACTAGGATCTACTCCTATATCGTTGGTGTATTGACAAATATGAACGCACTAACTTCTGCCAGCAGCTTTGCCCGCATGAAAGTAGGGTTCTCCATAGAAACGTTAGACTCAGGGTTCATTTCTTTAGGGGTTAAAATTTTGGAGAATCCTTTCTAAGGGTTCATCCCAACCCTGTGGGTGCGGTGCGGGTGACCGCACGCACAACTATGTATGTAATATTCATTTCTATGCGCACTACGATGCGGCTACCCGCAGAACGCTCCGGTCGCTGGTGACGCTGGTGGACAAAATATTAACACTGTGGGAATACATTACGATATCGTCTATATATCCTTCCACACAGAGCACACGGCTTGCCCTGAGGCAACGTTTGCAACGATCGTATGACGCGAATGCTCACTATGAGCACACACGTCCACACAGCCTGAGGCATGCGAGTCGAACCATTCACTATGCACGCCTCCCGTATTTTTTACGGTTCCTAAATTTGAACTTAGTTTTGTATGACACAAAGTTGGTTTTTCCGAAATTTGTTCCAAATTCTAATTCTGGTACACCTTCCAGCACTGGAACATGTCCGCATGGCCGTCACATGCCCTGGACCGGAATGCCGACACGGCCACCTACACCTGCAGATCTTCAAGCAACATAGCAGGCAAACCTGTTAACAGTACCACTAAATTTGCCGTCGAATGTGAGTATATTCGTACTTCGGATAATCAACCTTTTTTAGGGTGGGCATCCCTCAAATATCTAATAGTAAACATAATATTCTATAAATAACGAACAACGCTATCTTTTCCCAAGCTAAGCAGAGCTTGTGCTAAGACAACTGATAAGTATACTTGCATATTTCTAAATGTATACATATTGACTAGCTGACCCGGCGAATTTCGTACCGCCTAACTGTCAATTAATGTTACACACAATTCATAAAAGTTATCTACATCGATTTCATGCAACTAAAAACTTCTGTAGATTTATTATATGTATCGATAGATAAATTACATCCAGACCCAGACGCAGAACAAATGATGGTGCTCATCACACAAATATTTGTCTTGGGTGGGAATGAAATAAAAACCTACACCCTCCAGCATAGTAGTCAGGTCGACTAACCACTAGACCTACACCCGCTCTGGTTGAAACAAGAGGAAGTGTCAGATTTTTACTGACTAAAACCCACCTGTGTTCCTTCAGATGCCTGTTTGCGTTCTACTTTTACGGTAACTCTTTCGAACAATCTCGCAGTCTGTCCAATAATAATAGAATAGAATAGAATAGAATAGACTCTATTGTACACCAAAAAGTAATACAGCTTATACAAAATCTTCATTTTGTGAAATAATAATTTCTATGCCCTACAAAACAAAGTGAACTTCGTCCTGAATCACATACACTTTATTTTTCCAAACCCTTATCACCATCTTGATTTCTGTATTCAAATAAGCTTTTCCGAATTCTTCAGCTCACCTATGTGAGCTCGAAACACTTCTGATAAGCTTCTGATATTCTTGTCATAAAAGTAGAAGAATTGGAACTGAATTTCGAACAACGAATTTATTTTTTGCAGATGAACCTGAAAAAGTGGAAGTAGACCAACGCAGAGTGAACGTGACCGAAAATGAAATACCGGCCAAAGTGGTGTGTTCCGCTAGGTAAGACCATCAAACAATAAGGCTACTCTTTTTCCAACTGTGTATATTGGGGTTGGCCTCAACACACGCACGCACATCGCTGCTACAACAGGTAGTCAATGGAGCCGAAAAGTTCTATAATGGCGACCACGTACCGAAAGAAGTAGCGTTGGAAGTCCTCTGACAAGGTGGCGAGTGCACCTGGCGAGAGTTGCGGGAGTCCGATGGACGCCACCACTACACAAAACCACAGGAATAGTCGTTGTGGTGTCACTTGGAGGAGGCATATGTCCAGGAGTAAACATCTATCGGCTGTAATGATGATGATAGATGATGACTACCAACCTAAGTTCTAGAACCCTGAAAATAGAGAGACACCCCTGTGCAATAATGCTGCACATTTTTTGGCTTTTAGCTACCTAGTCGGATACTTTGGAGAAATGCAAATGTGAAGATGATAATACAAGAAAAACAATCAACTGCCCCATATGTTTAGGTTTTCATTTTAATATATTATATTTATATCAAAATATGTCTCTGTTTATTATGTTTACAGAGGTTTTCCCATGCCCTCCTTCATATGGCGTCGCGAAAACCCCAGCAAGACAGCCAGCAAGGAGCATGGCAACAACTCGCTCATCCTGTCGTCTTCAAACACACTGCTACTAGGTCCAGCACAGAAGAAGGATGCGGGCATCTACACCTGCGAAGCATACAATAGACATGGCTCTGCTAAAACCACCATGTTTTTGGATGTTTGGTGTAAGTAATTAAAATAAACGTGAAAATTTGTGAGGTGTGATGTTTGACACTCTTTCACACAAAAACAGTAGTTTATGCATCAGGGTTAGACGTAGGCTATAATTAAAGATATATATAGCAAAAGTAGTGCTAATTTCACGCAAGCGGTAGCTAGTTATATATAATATTGTAAAATAACTTTTTCTTTAGTAGTTATGAATTTAATAGAAATATACAGAAGTTGTCGAACCACCATATTGTTCCCTTAGCCGAAAAAACCGAAAAAAATATTTCTTAATAATGTTTGACAAGAGCAAGGGGTTTGATACAGTTAATCACGGATACATTTAAAAATTACAGCTATTCTATAATAACTTCGAAGTTATTATTATATTATATTATTATTATTATACTATGTTTTATTAATATACTCTGGGCACCAATATTGAGTAGTTTTGAAATGATGTTAATTATTCAAAGTTAATCAACAATACGATGGCATGATTTTGGGTTACCACAAGGAAGCATATTAAGGCCATTATTGTTACAAGTTAAAAAATTTACAGTTACGAATCATTAACGTTGTCCGTATTTTCTTTCAGATATTCCAGAATGTGGTATAAAGCAGTCTGATATTGATGGAGCTCAAACACTAGTATGTACTGCGAACGCTAACCCGTCTGAGGTAAATATAAACAAACATGAATCATAGGCACATTTCCCCCACCGGGGTATGCATCTCTTTACATACTTCAACAACACATGCTACTACTACTACAATTTTTTTTATCAAAGATATGGTTATTATGGTTTATTAGTATTTATGTCTATTCTTGTATTCGTCTTCTCTCTCTCTCATTTATTGCACTTACCACTATTTTTGTCTGCCTTAAAACCCTAAAATGCCTAAGGCACTAAGTCCGCCTATGTACTTTTGTGTGCATAAAGAATTAAATAAATAAATAAACAGTTACAAGTTCCAGTCAGCGCTCCGAGTAAATGTTTCTACACCTAACACCTTGTTCATAAAGATCATGTCAATTTTATGATGCGCTGTTTAAAGTTTACAGCCAATAAACTTAAAAAATACTTTTTTATCAGGTAACTTTCTATTGGAAGCTAAAGAATGACAACGACAGTTTGACTGACGAGAAGATTTGGCAGCAAGGTACTCAGAGCTTCCTTCGTCTGAGCACCAGTGTGGACGTGTACAGGACCTATCTCTGCTACGCTAACAACTCTGTCGGCATGTCCCGTGTTTGCGAGCGTGACGTTATGGGTAAGTTCACTTTGTTATTTACTAACTATGGCACGATCACGTCCACGTCAGTTCACAAATTCAAGGAATCCTAAATCTTACTCCAAAATAAAATTACTGTCGCAATCTTCATCCACACCTGTTCTTAATTTTATGGAATCCTAATTTTGTTTCCAAAATGCAAGTATGTAGCTTAAGTTGCTCGTTATAAAATCAGCTAAAAAAAAACTAAACAGAGTTTCATCAAAACTCGATCATCCATGTTTGAAATTAGCCAAAACCACCTAGGTACTTAATTTCAATAGGATAAAAAAAATGTTTGACACGAATACAACACAAAAAAAAGTTAAGGATAATAAAATTGCGAGTTGGTATAGAATATAACATCGTCTATACTAATATTATAAAGAGGAAAGATTTGTATTTTTGTATGTAACGAATAAACTCAAAAACTACTGCGCCGATTTCAAAAAATCTTACACCATTGGAAAGCCATATTCACCCTGACTAACAGGCTATATTTATTACCCGCGCGAAGCCGGGACGAGCCGCTAGTTTTACATAAGATGTAACTTCCATTTATTCAAAACTCCAAATATCAAAAAAGTGGAAATAGCACTGAAACTACACAAATTAAAAAATAAGAATAACAATATATCTCCGTTGCGGCTTCCCATGAGAGATTGCACAACAACAAGCCACACACAGTCCAAGCGACAGTTTTGCGCACTCTTGTCACTAATCTAAAGGCCTAAACAGACCGGAATGGCAAGGATTTGAGTTTTTACTAATGAACACTCAAACACATCAAAAAGAAATAATACATAAATTGATCCCATGGCATTGAAAGGGATATCATCGCACAATATTAAAAGACGCATCACGGACTCCCGTTGTGGAATGCCGAAGCTTGCTGTGATAAGCAAGGGCATACCGAAGAATGCCAGCGGCCGCTAATATCCATTCAAACGCCAACTATAACTGAAAAGTGCGAGCAGCAGAAGCTACCGTAGCATACTTCGACGTGACGTGGCATGACGTGGCAAGGCACTGGAATACCGCGGTATCTAGGCGGCTAGAGTGCGCTGACTAGCGGCAAAATTATCATGCCGTCCCGGTCTGCGTAGACCTAAGATGTTTTAATCACGTTTATCTTTACCTCTGTATTTATCAAATGTCCCGCTAACAGAACCTTAACAACCTTAAGCCGTATACTGAAAGAAAGCTGGCAGCTTGCGGCGATCTACCAGCACTTATCGGCGCTGGTCCACTCAAGTAACAGTACATAAAGCAAGCAGGTTGAAGCAGGAACTACTTTTAAATCAACTTATTTTTAAATCTATTCAACATGTCACTATCCATTTTTACTTTTACTTATGTATAATGACAAAACAATACGCGCGTTGTACATAGTAAAATAAATGGCTGCGCCAGCGCTGACCTGCGTGTGATGAAGCTTGTCGGAACCTGTCGGCGACTTTCGGCGCTTATCGGTACTGGTTTTGTGCATTTTATAGAAACTCGGCGCCTATCACATGCGCAGATTACCCACGTCGGCCGGTTTCGGTAAGCGCTGGTAGATTGGCACAGGTTGCCAGGTTTCTTTCTGCATACGGCCTTATGCAATTATGTTTGATTAATTCAGTCTGTAGTAAATCAATGTTTTTGATTCACAGCCAACTTGGAAAGTTTTGGTAAGTCGCTCGGTAAATTGGGTTTCAGCAATAATGACAGCATTTATTTAAAATCAGCGTTTTGTAGCATTAACTATAATATGATTTTACAGAAGGAATCTTTTTTTTTCGGCTGTTTACAAGCTTTAATTTAACTTGCTTCGTACTACACTTTAGTTTCGGTCAATTTATTTTTCATAAAAGTGACTTAATTGGCACTCATGATGAAATTCAAAATTATTTTTTTTACTTACCGCACAGCATAAAAGCTTTAAAGGAATTGAAGCACACTGTTTTTTTTTTTACTTATTTTTAGATTATAACAGATTGGAAAATTTATTATATTTATATTTATATTGGAAAAATATGAAAAAAATTTCACATGTCACTTTTCGTCAATTTACAGTCAACGATATTCATAGATTTTTTTTTATTGTAGGTTTTTTCTGCTCAGAAAATATCTTTTACTACATTCATAAGACCTCATAGTACTTTGGTTTCAGTTTAAAGCGTAATACTTTTCCGGTTGAGATGAGCAATTGACTTTCAATCCATCTTTTCTATAAAACCCCAAACGAACGCGTTCGGTCTCTCATTGTTTTTCTATTGTGTCTCTAATCGTCGGTATTCGAAACGCTATACCATATTCTTCGTCCACCATCATGAACATTACTTCCATCAAATAGACCAAAACTTTTACTCCACTTTTCCAAAATGTTCTACTTTGCTTCTCTCTTGATTTGTCATGATGATATTTTTACAATTGTTACTGATAATTTAGTTTTGCGAGGACTTGAAGTTTTTAATGATACTGAAGAATTGGTTTTTCGTGCGATAGCTGGTATTCGCAACTCTTCTCACGATGTATCCGCATCTCTAGTTCTGAAACTAACTTCTATCTTTTCATTTTCGAACTTCTCTCATAAGTCTAATTTTAACAGATAGGCGTTCAATGATAGACATTTGGTTTCACATCAACTTGTCGTATTACGTGTCATCATCATCACCAGTTCATAGTCCACCTTGTAGCAGACCTTCTTTTTAATCAAATCATCTAATATGTATATCTTATCTCTAGGTACGAAAGTCTGGTGGCGTGAACAACAGAACCTGATACTCATCGGGGGGATAGCTCTGGCTATTCTGGTCATCGTCGTGATCCTCTGCATCATAATTATCTGCATTTGTCGGCGGATGAGGGCTAAGTCCAAATGTAAGTCATCCCCCTTTTTTGCTGTTGTCAGTTTGTGTGACAAGTTAGACATGAATTTGAGAATGTAGTATATGTAAATTGGAGACTAAAATGTAAAAATGCACGTAGTACACGCAAATTAAAAAAAAAACATATATGCAGAGAGTATATGCCGAGAAAATTTTAAAATAAGCTTCATGAAAAAAGAAAAGAAAGAAAAAACATTTCTTTCTTTTCTAAAATAAGCTTCAAGGACACTATTTTTCGTTTGATAGCACAAAGTAATTATAACAAGTACTGTTTTTACTTTTTATCATTTTGAAATAGAATTGTTCCTAGATTTTTATGACAGCTAAGATCAAATCTTTGAAGTTTACTTTGTATCACTTGAACTGAAAAACTGTTTAAGTGTTCGTAAGACAAGCTATTAAGAAAAATATTACTTGAAACTGCATTTTATATTTTTAATAATTAACGTGTCATATAGACTGTGATTTTCGCTTGATTTTTTTTTTTAGTGTCGTATTTTTATAAATTGTGTCGTTTGTAATATAAACATCTAAATGTTGAGTAACTAATACTTGTTTTTAAATTTCGTCTTTTCTCATTCGAGCATTGTAACAAAAATCAATGTATTTTCGTATTTTTCGATATCATGTGTATTCTTTTTAAAAAATATATGCATTAGAAATATCAATTTCATTGCCATGTAACATATTGTTACTCACATTTTTTGCATTTTTTGTTGTTTTCATTTTTGGTTTCGCAAAAACTAACATTTATTTTTTCTTCATCCTATTTTTCCCGGATGCTGCTACTAAACACACCATCGTCAACTAACATACAAACATACTAGACAATAATCCGGTCGAATTAGAGGAGCGCGAAAAGTAAGTTTTTCTTTTCTTGTTTTTTTATTATTTTTATTTTTCTAGAATGTCTAGTACTAGTTAATTTATACATCTCTATAGATTTCATTTTTATAGGTATTGTTAGAAAGTTTTTTTTTTCTTACTTCACCGATTTTACTATATTCTTTTATTAAAAATTACTTTATTGTTATAAAAACTTTCTAACAATAAAATTACCTATATTTTTAGACAGTTACCAAAATCCTGACAGTTTAGATCCCTTTATAATTATTATTTTACTTCAAACCAAAATAGCCTGTAGAGTTAGTCCTAAATGTAATAAAACATTATTACCTAGCTTCTTTATTTTATCACACATAATAATTATAATTATTTTTATAAAATTATATTTATCCCTTTCTATTATATCATATATTTATGCGTTACTAATAAATGTCAAAAAAAATAATAAAAAAAAACCTTATTTTTATTTGTGTAGTAAAAGTAATACAAATTTTGCAGCCACGCCATTGGTCCGAGCAGATTCATGGCATACATTGTCAATGCCTCCCTCAAGGTCGCCCGTAGTTGTGCCAATGACGAGGTCATATCATTACGAGTAGAAGGTCAAGGACGTTCCCAAGGTCATTTGAGTTTGAGTTTGAGTGAAGCGCTATATTTTAAATGCTTGGACCAACGGCTGATAGTTTTGGTTGAAAAGTCTGTGAGGGCTAAAATGTGCTGATCATGATAATATTTTTAGTGGTTTGACAGCATTGTTTATTGATTTATTAAAGCATTAGTAGGGAATCTGAAAACCTTTTTCTTTATAAATAAAAAAAATATATAATTATTTTTATTTTCAATTTAAAAAATATGTTAGAGATGCTATGGGTAAATTATTATTAAAATCGAAAAATGAAATTAGCTGTCAAATCATTAAATTAAATTCCACTACATTTTAGCAGCTAAGTTGGGCTTGAAAATAGAAAAAAAAATAGAAGCATGTTTTTGTTTTATACTCTTGACAAAATAACACTGGTTTTCAAAAATATATTTATTATCATTTTATATAATCGTGTATTATTATTATTAACAATTATTAATGTGTAGGTTCCTAACCGCACTAACCCCGGACGTACTAAGATTGACCACGATTAATACTTCAGGTACATTTTAACAAAAAATGCTAAAAAAATAAAAAACAGTTTTCATTTTATTTTAGTTGGAGGATGCTTTCTTATTATTTAAACGCTGTTTGGCTAGTTTTTTTTTTGGATTTTTGGCGTAAAGTGTGACCACAGTAGAAAAATTTGAGTAGTCGACGAAATTGACAAAATTATTTATACAAGTATTTTTGAGTGATGCATGATTTGATATTTGGAAAGCATTCTTCTTGTTACTTCACTATTTCTGTATCTAAGTATTGTTTTTTCATGTAGGTAGTTTATATATAGTACTTTTTATTTATTTATTTTAGTTATTATTTTATATAATTTTACTAAAAGCGTTTTAATTCTTATATCGATTAGGATTAGTTCTCGTATTAAAAATCACGAGTAGGTAAAATACAAAAATAGTTGGGCGTGTTGACTTCAAAATACATTTATAAATTCTTCAGTTTACCACATACACTCACCGCATGTACATAATCATTATTTTTATTTCTTTTTATTTCCTTATTCAGTCCGGATGGTAGCTGTGTTAATGAGGTTTCGATCGCGCAGTCAATTATATCACAAGCATTGCCTGCTCTATCACCTCGGTTAAACCTATCATTCAGCCCAAAAACATGTGACAGGACAAGACTAGTTGATTCACAAAGTTACCCGCACAACTTGGAAATGAACAAAATCGAAGACAGTCAAGAAACTCCCCAAAACACTACTCAAACAGAAACGAATCAAGAGACTGAGCTACAAACACCGAAACCTGAACCTAAAGCTGATGGTAATAAAGGTCAAACTGTTGTGACTCCTAGCAAGTGGCCTTTGAAACCAGGAGTGTTAGTGCACGTCAATTCAAACCATACTCTAAGTCCTAAAAATCAAGCAAGATTACAACAAAATCAACAAGCAGCAAACGAGGAATCTAATTTAGGACTTCTTGAAAGAAATAGAGGTGAAGACAAGTCACCGCCAAAAGTTGAGTATTCCAAGAAAAGTGGAAAACCAAGGCATAATGTTGTATCGGATATTTTCAAAAATCTCCGACGAAAGAGCGAAGATTCAGACGATGACAGCGGAAAATATAAGAAAATTAACAAGACTAACAAAAGAGCCATGTCACTAGTCAATATGAATAAACCAGGCTTTGTAGTTCAAAAGAATCGATTGCGATCTTTATTCCAAAGCGAAAAACCTAACATTATTGTTACTGAAGGAGGTAGTTGTTATAAACATTATTATTTTGATAATGAGTGAAACAATACTTCAAACAAATTCTCATAAAGGCAAAAGACACGATACCAGTCGACGTGACGTCTGGGAAAGGCTTATGTCCAACTGTGGAAGTTTTTAGTCTGCCATTATGATGACTTTCATTAAAATTCTTATAATATTTATATTTGTTAGGTACATCCAAATTCTACATAAACTGATTATATTTTTTGTTTGCATTATTGTATCACACATTATCACCAAACACTACACTAATATCACAACATTCCAAATCTTCATTTTAAAAATCTATGCTTTTAACATTTACATTGCTTTAGCATGGACTTTTAACGACGACTGTAGACCCAAAATCTTAATTGAAAAAGCATTAATTCTGACTACTTTGGTGATTTTTCTCTTTTTTACTTTACTTACTATTATGAGTCAAGTTAATAAAAAAAAAAACATTAAAATATAGCTTAAAATTGGTAATTTTCACAAATTAGACTCACCAAAATAGTTTGTATATGACAAATTTTAATTTACAATCCTCAATCGCTTTTGCATCATAAGCACGTTTTCTGCTTTAACGCTTAAAGCACGAATTATTTGCAATGTTTTCAATGTGAGCATGTTTTTAGTTGTATCGTTCAAAAGGCCTGATAGAATTGTTGCGACTAGTGCCAAAGTTAAACCCTTTACTGATGAAGAACCAAGAAATACAAGGAAACGAAAGAAACCCGGTGACAGTGAGTAGAGCATGATTTTTGCTTTGTTGGTTCTGCTTTTGTGTTTTTTTTTTACATCACATAGGTACGATAAATATATAGAGTAAACTGTTGTAAGTAAATTTGAACCCACAAGTCAAGGATATATTTCTAATTGCAAGTACAACACTTGAAGAGTAAAGTTTATATCTAAAAACAAACATGATTTCTAAATTATGACACTGACGAAACAGCGTTTTTAAACTTTGAATTTGAAATAAAAGCAAAAGAAAAAAATATATACGCTAGATATATAAGTTCGTATTTTAGTAAAATTTAACAAAATAGAAATCATGAATTTGCTCCAAAGTTTAGTTCCATGAAATGCATAAAAAAAAATTCTTCTACCACAATTCTCATTGCACCATTACTCCTTACAGGCCCACCTTCGAATGGCGTAGATAATCCAGCAAACGGCAACCTTGGAGCGGACAACCCAGGTCTCTACGAGAACCTGCCGTTCCACGGACTACAACAACCACCCAATAAGGTATGTTTACTGATAAGTTGATTAATGAAGAGTAGAATTAAAAGCTATAATCATTTGGTCTTTCAGTAACACTGCTTTGAAAAATCGTTTTAGAGAATCACCAAACCAAACTATTTTAAAACCCTTGTCTTTGATATTAAAGTGAATCAAAATTTGTATATTGAAATTTCAAAAAATGAAAGCCATCTAAATCAACAAAACTAAAATTTGTGTCATTAGAGAATATAGTTAAATAACTCAGAGTTTAGGAAAAAAAGTGAGGGCTGTATTATCTTATATTGCTAAATTTATATCATATCAATCTATTTTTATAGGTTACTGAAAGACTATAGATAAAATCTCCTTTTAATAAAACTAGCAAAACTTACAAATTAACTTTTTATGTTGTTTTATATTGTTCTGCTTTAATTATAATTTGCATTTTTGTTGTTTCATGTTTTATTAATTTGCATGTAAAGCCTGTCCAAGCTATACAACCTAGGGTTATTGAAACCAACCCTAAGACCTCGAAAGGAATAGCAGCTTTACAGAAACAACTGACTACAAACCCTTCGTTTACACCAAGACTCGTTTGCCCACCATTCGTTCAAAATGCTATAGGATACCCCATGGCTTCAAACTCTCAATACTCTTATGGAATACCAGTTTTGTCGCCGATACAACAAATGTACCCACTACATCAAACGGTTTTACTAAACCCATACTTACCACAAATGCAAACGTCATTCTTAAAACAATTCCCAACAATAGACGAAGAGATACCTGAAGGCGATAAAAGAAAATTTTCTTCCCTAAACACGAGGGTACATAGAAAACCACCACAGTTTCAATCAATGAGAATAGTAAGAAAACGCAATATAGAAAGATTTTATCCTAACACGGAATATGGAGAAAATTTCAATGAAATCAATAATAACAAGAATGAAAATCCGACGCCTATTACTGAAGATACAATTTATGTGAACTGTCCGGCTTTACTCAGAGTCAAATCTAATATAAGTGGTGTGGAACAATTTGAAAATCTTACAGATTCTATACAAGTGTGTGATGAGACTGATCTGAACAAATCCACCTCTTCTCTAAATAGGCCTGTACCAGCCCCTCGAACTAAAATATCACCTTTTGTTTCACCATCGAAAAATGATCACGTTTACGTAAATTTGTCGATGCCTTTAATAAACACAAAGTTTTCTAAATCCATTGATACCATTGATGCCCCGGTACGGCCAGCTAAATCTGCTGAGGATATACGGAAGACAAAATTTGAAATTTTTAAGACTGAAGTCCAAGATGACAGTGATGAAGAGAAAGAACCAGAAGAAGCCAAAGTAGACCCCTCTAAACCAAATATAATAGGAGCAACTCCTAAAAGAAATCTATCTGTAATATTACCATCTACTTCACTAGTTAAGTCTGTGGTAAAGCAGTTGAACGATGAGGGTATAAACAAAGTCGGGTTGCCAAAGAAGCAAGTGATACCACCAAATAAGACGTTACAAATACCAAAGTTGACAGAGAAACCGGTGCCAAAACGATCAGTTGTCAAACGTAGTCACTCAGTACAAAGTAGTTTCACAGTGGACAGTGATAACGGTCAGGTATAACGCTTATTGTCTTTTATTTTCTGTTTTATGTTCCTTCTGGCTAACTTGTGTGTTCTAATCACTAACAAAACTAATTTCCTTTTCAGAATACTAACATACTCCAACAACAATACATGCAAAAACGTAATCACTTCACAAATCTAAGCAACAAAGGGAAGAACAAGAAAAATTTTCAAATACCACTCCAAAAACATCATAGCTTTTGTTACTTCCAACCTATAAGAGTCGACAAAAGAATCCCTGTTGATCAGGAGAGGTCATACAACAACACAATAGGGCCTCTCATCTACCAACCGACAGAAGCACAGTACTATACAAAAACATTAAACAGGACGAGAGAAAAGAACAGTCAAAAACTAAATCGCTTGAAAAAATCAGAAAGCTTAAGGGAAAAACTTTCTTGTGTAGGTGTATACGATAACTATCAGAAACCTGACTACCCAGAGCCTGAATACAATGAATCAGAAAGGAAATCTTACTTACAATTGCTTAAAGGCAACTACATATCAAACTCAACGAGAAACCTCGGACCCGAAAATTTCACTTCGAACTATTCGGGTCCAAAAGACGAAAAGC
Source organism: Mythimna albipuncta (assembly GCA_929112965.1). Taxonomy (NCBI): domain Eukaryota; kingdom Metazoa; phylum Arthropoda; class Insecta; order Lepidoptera; family Noctuidae; genus Mythimna; species Mythimna albipuncta. Next base: position 1,343,106 of record OV815984.1, read on the forward strand.
CTAAACAAAAAAAGTTAGTGTACGCTGATTTAGCATTAGGTAATCATAATATGAAGTTTAAAAACACTGTCAATTCTAATAGACATTTGTATGATACATATACCGTAGGGTCAGATAGTGCTAATAAAGATACTAACTCTAGTTATAATAAGAATATGTCTAGTACTACTCAGAGAAAAAGTGGTCACGCGCAACCTAGAAGTGACTATGCCACTCTGAAATTTAACGAGATCGATGTCTGAAAGGTGAGTTTCTCATGTTATTGTAAATAAATTTCAAGGCTGATTCTGAAGTTTAAAATTTTAAACATGATCTATATGATTTAATTTCATTCTTGCATACAAATTTTTAGATTCTGCTTTCAAACAAAGCGACATTTTTTTTTTAAATGTATCACTATTCATTACCGAAATTCCATATGTTATTTCATTAATATCAGATATATTAGAGTCCTAGATATGAACTACATTATGAAACAGAGAAAAAGCTTTAACAATAATGAAAATATTTCAAAAAAAATCTGTAATATTGTATAAAAATTCAAAATGAAATATTTTAATGGTAATATGTGACTAAGTGGAATTGCTTTCACAGCATGTATTTTCCGACACGCCATATGAAAACCCCTATAATAAATTGCCTACTCAAGTACCTACTAGTAATAAATTTTAATACTCATACATTTACATCATTAATAATTATTATTGATTATGTCAAAAATGCGAGAGTAAATATTACTATCGCGCGCTTTAAAACGCTTCTTAATAAATATTACCTCACAAACATTCGCCCCCAATAATTTATTCTAGCATTTCCATCTTATTTTATAGCATTAAAGCTGTAAGCAATGCTTGTAATGACCTTTCACATTATAAAATATTGTCAGTCACACTTCTATTGAACATAATTTTTGCTCAAAGTTCTAAAGTTCTCATATCGAATCAAGATTACTTTTTTATTTTCCATGTAAATGTATGAGATCTCAATAAGCATGTATTTGCAATGTTGTGACGTTTTTTATATTTTCTTCTAGGAGCGCTTTACCAAGAGTGACACGTACATTTTTTAAATAAGGTAATTTTATTTTTCAAAAAAACCTTTTCGGTCTCATATCGCTTTTTAAAATCATCGCTTTCTAAAATTTTCATTTTTCAAAATTCTGTTTTCATCTGAAAATGCTCATTGGTAATAATTTAAAACGTATAAACTAACTGCAATTAAAAGTAAAAAAATGCTCGGCTTTTTAACATTAAAGTTCAAAATATTTTCAAAAAAAAAGAAACAAAATTAATTTATCTTAGCTTTGCACTTAACACATATTACCATTGTATTTTATGTATGTTATTTTTTTTTTCTATATTTGTCTAATCATCCAAAAAATAATAATTAAAATATTGTTCATTTAATTTATTTATTTTTCTCAGCCGTTCAGACCTGAAGACCAATTCATCTATGCAGACGCTGACATGAAAGACTACGGGCCCATCAACTATAAAGCAGCATCGATCTACGCTCAAATGAAAAAAGTGAAAGAACAACAAAAATTACAGGAAATATACGATAAAGAAGATATGCTGTGATTACGATTTGGTTGTCAAAGAACGATTTTTTTTGTGACGAAATATAGCGTGTATTCAGTGCATTAATGGTGTTAACAGTTTTAACGGTTGAAAACAATATTAAAAATATTCATATTGCCTAAAAGCCAGTAAAATTTAGGTGTTTTAAAAAACCAGTTGACTAACATTTTACATCTTTATTTTGCATAATTTTCGTTATTATTTAAGCAACGTTATCGCATTTTTTATCGTTTTTGTATTAAGTAATTTAAATTGTTGACTTGTTATTAATCAAATGTATTTTTTTGCATTTTTCCTGTCTAATACTAAGTACCTACGGACTATTTTTTGTACTTATCTCCGTTTTTTTTGTAAATCTTTGGACAACCAAGTGATCAATCTTGACAAAATAATAAATAATGATTAAAATTATTGCTGGAGATATCCTACCCTGTATTTGTACATTTTAGAAGGTTATCGTAAGATAATGTAAATAAAAATAGATTTCTTATATAAATGTAACTACCGAAAGATCTAGTTGTCAGTTTAGTATGAATTTTGTGCTAAATGGTGTTTATTTTGAGCTGAAAATAGTTCAATAGTTGAAATATTTTTGACAATTCCCTGAAAAATAATGCGCAATTTACTAACATTTTTATTCTAAAACTTAAACTGATTAAACTTGCTTAAAACAGTTTCTAGGTAATAGACAAAGTTATGATGACTATTTTTTAAATAGAAAACTTGCCGATCTCCACGTCCGCCATATATAACTTATCTAATCTTTTTCATTATGACAAATGGATTTAATTTTTATCAAAGTAGATCAGTAGTCATATAATATGCTGACATTATCTCATAATTTGTGATCGTCACGTGTTAATTTAGTGGTCATTTTTAATCCGTAACCGAAATTTGTGTTGATAAGACATTTTAAAAATCAGGGTGTGTGTAATTATTACAGAACACATTGTATAAATTTAGAAAATAAATAATGAACTTTGTCTGTTACATCGAAATTGTAGTTATTTTTTTATTTAAAGTAACTTATTATTATTTTTAACAGGGTCCTCAGTTAAAACAAGGATATAATAATTTGTTTTATTCATGTTTATAATTAAGAATTCTATTTATTCTAGAAAATCTATTCTATCTATTATTATTTCTGATAAATAATTCATCAGAGAAAGCAGTAATGAAAATAGTCAATAAATAAATAAATGGATCTTCTTTGTAGCTCAAAAATATTCATGTTTAGCCTGAAGATCACTTTTTTCTGTAATAATTTTGAGCTACGAACTAGATTTAAAATACAGCACAGCAAAAGCTTCGAGTAGGTTGACATAGAGATTTTAATATCCGTCCAAGCGGGAATGTCTACAAAGATTAGTTGATTTTTAGCTTAAAACCGTATCTTTGTAAATTTTAGTGTAAATTACATTTATCGTGTAAAAATTATTAGTCAAAAGACCTAAGACTATCCAAAGATAGATGAATTAGGGTGTGTATTTGCACGAGAATTGTGCAATCCTGCGGAACTGCACGATCGAGTAGATGTGTTCACAGTATATTAAAACAGTGGCCCGTAGCGCAATCGGCATTTATATATTTATACTTTTATTTTTATCTCACCGAATTTTGTACGATTAATTACAACGAATCACAATATTTTATCATAAGTTACAATTTAGTGACAATTTGTATTTTTAAACGTTTCTCTATAACATCGCTTTTAATAACATTGTTGATGTAATTGTGATAATAGTCTGAAATGTTAAATCTGTATTGGTTCCGTTAAAATGTTCGATTATTTTTTTTTGTGAATGGCGCCTTTACAGCTTAGACTTTGAGTTTTTAACCACTGTACAATCGTGATTAAAAAAAAAAAACTTCGTGAGACTAAAACAAATTTTCGTACTTAAATAAGTTTAATTGTCGTACTAATGTAAATATAAACAGGGAGAAAAAAAAAAACAAAAATATCGGCGGAGCGTTTTCCAAATTTGAAAAAAGTCTTTCCTTTTTTTTCATCTTACTTTTTTAAAGATTATTTTTCGATTTGGAAAAAATATTTTGACAGTATTTTTCGCCGATATTTTTCAATTTTTTTTTCTCTAAATAATAAAAGCACTAGAAGGACACTTTGTCAGTGCTGTGACGTGAGCGGAATTTATTTCATTATTTTAATAACAACTAATATTTAGGATGTTTATTCATATAATTATCTACGCTGTACAGTTCTTAAACTCATTAAATTGTTTTGCAAAGGTATAATAATTAATATTTTGCTATCTAAAACTAATTAAGACCATTAAGTTTTTTAATTGACACAGTTATTAATAAACATAAGAACGAGAAGCAAAAACTGAAATGATTTCTAATAATTACATATGTCATCTGTTTTGTCCTTTATTCTTTAAGTCCTCAATAAAAAGTAAGTTTTGTGGAGTGATAAATTGAGATAGTTAATTTGGATTACTTTTATCTATCGAGTTTAACTTTTTTATCCTTTATATAGCAGATTATCTGTTTCATATTAAAAATAATGATTTCTTTACTATCAATCATTTTATAAAAGTGCAACATTATTATTTTTTTCTAAAAAATAGTGAAATAATTCCACAGTGCATGTCGCAACAACGTATATAGAAACAAAAATATTAATAATGGTATTAGATGAGGTTTTGTACATACAAACTTGTTAAAATATGTCGAATAGTGTTATTAAATTAATTTATGGATTTTTAAAACGTGTTTTATTTATAATTTTATGTTCATATGCCTAACTTAACATAATTAAAACTAACAAAATAAAAATAAAGGCCCTAAAGAACTAAAAAAAAGCAATCTAAAGTAGGGCGTATATATATGTATACATAAAAAGTATGTGTAAACTCGTCACAACTCTATTTTTATGAAATAAAATCCGCCATATTGTTTATTTCCGTACAGACAGCAGAAAAATCAAACAATAAAGAATTAAATGTTATTTCTTTATTTTTCATAATCACAGAAATTCACATAAAAATCACATTTCTCACTTACGGCTAAAATATACGGTAGTATTGTCTGGTTTTGTGCGTGTTTAAGCCCGCATTGTCACGAGGACAGCGTGACTTACGTGACACGCCTAATCCTAAATAAACATGTATTGCAAGTGGCTGATTTGTTTACAACATTACAATTATATGTAAAATAATAAAAAGAAAATTAAATCACAGTAATAATCACATTTTTTTGCTAATTTGCATCTACATAAAAAATCGCACTTTTAATTACAACTATATTATGTTTATTTATTGCAATAGGCTAATTTGCCTGCAACATTACACTTATAACAAAAACAATAGAAAGATAAAATAATTAAATCACAGTAATAATCACATTATTTTTTGGTAATTTGCATCTACATAAAAAATTACAGTTTTACTTACAACTATATATATTTATCTATTGCAAGTGGCTGACTTGCCTGCAACATTACACTTATAACAAAAACAATAGAAAGATAAAAATATTTAAATCACAGTAATGATCACATTATTTTTTGGTAATTTGCATCTACATAAAAAATCACAGTTTTACTTACAACTATATATATTTATTTATTTCAAGTGGCTGATTTGCCTGCAACGTTATGATTATAACTAAAATAATAGAAATATAATTAAATCACAATATACGGGTTTTTGGTAATTTACGTATGTTACAATTCTTTAAAATGCTGCATAAAAGAAAGTTTTTCCAGAACTTCAGCCAGGGATATGTTATCGTAATTGTCCAAAATAGTTTTCAATTCTTTGTCATATGCAATAGATCGACGTGTTCTCAACTTTAGTGGTATATTAAATTTAAAATGCTTCAATTTCCAATTTATATGATCAGCCTCATTTTTAAGAGTATCAAGAAACTGAAGCATTTTAGGTTTCCTTTTACCCATTTTATTGTTCAAACGTTTATGCCATGCCTCTGCTAGATTTATTGTCCTATGGCGAGCCCCATGTACATTCCAAATAAACTCTATACTATTGTTTTCTAACCACTGGGCTACAAAATAGTCGTTGAATTTTGTGACTGCATCGTTCTGTGGAGCATTTTCTATGATGTGCAACCAAGCCTCTTCAATGTCCTGTTTCTTTATATGGGCCAATGCAGCACACATGGCTAAGTGTCTCTTCTCTTCAATGTCATTCAATTGTAAGGCATGAGCTTTTTTGGCCAGTGCTTGTTTGAAGTGGAAATTACATCCAAGTAGTTTAACATCAGGAAATATTTTTTTTATGACATTTATCACAGCAATTTCAAAGTCAACAATTATTGTAAGCGGTGTCCAAGTAGGTAAATTTTGCATCAGTGATGTAAAAAGTCGTTCATAAGACCGTTCCTGTTTATTAGACATAAGAACGTAGATTAGTGGGACTATGTTCGAATTATTATCATCGCTATTCACGTCTCCATGTATACAATACAGCTGATAAAATGGTTTACAGCAGCTTGAAAATGTGCCATCCAAAAAGAATGTTTGTACATTTGTTATGGTTTCACGAGCTGTCTCTGTGCAGAAAGCTATTATTCTATTTTCAGGCTCACTGTCATCATCGAATAATAAAAAAGAATGTTTATATTTTTGTGGAATAATAACATCTTCGCATCTTGAAAAATGTGTTTTGGGTACGTTTAGTTCACGATTCCTCACATTGTGTGTTCGCGAAATGTTCGAAAATTTCGGTATAGAATTTAATATATCATAACCCGCATCCTTGGTTGCTTGAAAAGCTTCTTCATACACTTGAGGCATAGGTGTACTTGTGTTCGCTGCTACTTCCTTACAAAGATTTACTATCTTTATATTGTCTGTGCGATAAAAGAACCGTCGTGGCGTAAAGTGAAAACAACATTAAAGATTTTAAGTAGCAACCCAACCCAGCCATCCGTCAAATGCAAAACGTCATAAAATGTTGACACCGGTTTGTTGATTATGTTATTTTGTTATAATTTTCAATTGAAATCTTCAAATAAAAAATTTCACCGAGCTGCAAGGAAAATAATATTTAATATATTACAGTTTTGCCAAAGATAACAAATGGCAAATCACACCATAATTGATCAAAACAAAGTCACGAACTTGGGAAACATTGGTATGCTGTTTTTTTAGTACGTAACACTTTTATTTTAATCTTTTTAGACTTCCTAGGTAAACTCCTGTCCCAGTTATCTCCAAATATATATAAATTAAACGGAAATTCATTTAAACATGACGATATTTCTTTATTTTGTTTTGGTCAATATTTTCGATGGCTAGTATAAAGAGTATTGATACTTTAAATTTATAATGCGTTTCGACTAACTAAGAATATTTTTTTTCAGGCTTGAGTAAGAAAGGAAGTAACTAAAATAAAAAGGGCAAGTGCGAGTCGGACTCGCACACTGAAGATTCTGTACAAATTTACCTATGAAATCAATTCCCGAATTGTGTTACGAAGATTTTTCCGAATTGCAAATTAAATTTTTAAGATTTTTCCCTGTATTTGTTCTATGAGACCTTGATTTATGCCTTTCAGGATTCTAGGTCAACGGGATTCGGGTTTCTTTGATTCTCTTGAGTATCGAAATATACGTATTTTTTCCGACATAAACGGCCGTATTTTTTTTTCGTTAACTCAGAAGTCTGATTTTTTCACAACTTCAAAAGACCGCAGACTTGAGTGTATGGTTTTAATTTTAAATCGATACCTCCAAGCGTTCTCGAGTTAAAGGGTTAACAGATAAATAGACGGACAACCAAGTGATCCCAAGGATCTTATATAAGAGATGATCCCTTATAGGCTAAATAGATTTTTTACGAAGCAACATTATAAATTCTGAAGAGTATTTTATTTTCATAGTCATTAAGTTCATATTTTTTATTGATTAGCAAAAGGGAAAAATGTACTGAGGAAGACAACGAGAAAGTGGTAGTGTGTCCCGTTTTTACCTTAATATTTAACTAGGGAGTACATAAACATGCTGTTAGCTACAATATTCTAGTCAGTGATAATAAACCGATTCCAGTCAAAGTGATAGAACCATTTTCGTTGGAACTGGGTAAGTGGTCGTTGGTGGAACCTACCTAGATAGGCAGTACAGCAGTTTCTTCACGCTATTTTCCTTTACCGATTCCTGTTTGCATTTAAATGTCCATCATCATTACAATCGAAAGACGTCCACTGTTCTACATAGTCCTCCCCCAGGTGTCGCTACAATTAACGGTTTGTTACTCATAAGGCAAAAACTTATAAATGGATGAGTTTAATGATAAACGTTGCAATAATATAGCTTATAACCTATTTTTTTATAAGTTTCATCACTCGAGCAAGTTTAATAAATTGGCTACTAATATTATAAATGCGAAAGTTTGTGAAGATGGATGAAGGTACTCGTATATATGGATGTGTCGTGCAAAAACTACTAGACAGATGAACTAAATCATAAACATTGTAATAATATAGCACATAAGCAATAACTTTGCAGTTTCGTTAGGTCAGCAAATTCAGCCAATAGGATAATTTTTATAATAGGGTGAAGCCGCTGGAAGAAGCTAGTCTAACTGAGTTTCAAAATATCAAGATTTAACAGTCGCACTATAATGACGTCACAATGTTGCTTACACAACAAAAATGATATTTATCTACAGCAGCGCCCTCAAATCCCACGATGGTTTACTTTCCGCACAGACTCTAACTTCAGTTTTTTCTATATTTGGTTGACACTTGTGGGCCGCTTCATGCAAAATTCTGATGTCAATATTCTCCGAAATTTTGATAGTTGCGCTGCACGAACGATTAGAACATCCCATACACTTCCAGATTTATTTTCCCGGTGCAAATTGTACATGTAACCATGTCTCACAAGCATTCGCCGTCCTCTTTTAGATTTCGTAAATGTGATCTGAAAAGATCATAATTATTATATTCATGTTTTAATTTAAGTGCGAAATAAATAACTTAGATTAAAATTAAATTGATATGGACCAAAAATCGATGCAAATAATCGATTATATTTCAAAATATGGCAACATCATCCTTGGAAATATGATCATCTGTCAAATCTGAGTTAACTGTAATCTATCTTCTCATTAGCACGCTCACTATCGTAGTTTTGGGTATTTTTCGTTTATTCTTATCGTGAGAATAGAACACGAGGAATGTTATTATTGAAGAAGTATGAAAATAAAATTATATTTAAGTAAAAAATATGACATAAAATTGAATAAATACACATCTACCGTCAACGGAACGTGAAATGTCAACTTTGACGTCTACCAAGACAATTTATCTAACCTAAAATTTGCAAATGGCGTGCTAGTCTCCAATTTGTATGGAAACTTTATAATATTATATCTCGTAAACCAGGAATCTACGTAACTTAATTTTTTTTAAAGTTTTTCTATTTATGAGTTCCAAAGCAAAGACTAATAATGGAAATTTTAGCCATAATAATATATACTCTTTTTAAAAACAATACTGCAATCAATAATAATATACTTACACCATGTCCACCCGAGCTTGTGCCCGGCTGATTATTATCCATTTTTTCAGAGATGCACCAATCTAACTAACTACCGTCTTTTTCTCCTTCTCTGTCAAATCCATCCAAAGGTTGTCTTTAAAAAATCGCTTTTAGCGATAAGACCACCCATTGTAGCACCCTATTAATTTTAAGTTTCTTATGTAACTGCTTTATTTTTGGTGTACAATAAAGAATTTATCTATCTATCTATCTACCGTCGGTCTAATATATTATGTGCTATAACTTTATGGTAACTATAATATTAAGAAAATCACATTTGCAAAAAAACACCCAAAGAAAACTATAATATTATTACACAGAATACCACACGCGCATCGCCAAGGTCAAGTGAGCCACTGGATGACTGGGCTGATGCATTGACCAGTACGGCTAGAAAGAGATAGATTAAGCGAGCGAGCGAGCGCGTAAAAGCATGTGCAGGAGCGCAGGAGAATGCAAAAATTTAGAAATCATTTTCATTTCGAGCGCTAAAAATCAATAACTTTGTTTTCTACCAGTACTTTATGCAAAAAATATGTACCTATGCAAGCTTGTGACGAATTTACACATATTTTTTATGCATGTGACGAATATACTTTCAATGTATGGAGATTACAAAATGTGACGAATTAACTTTGTGACGAATGTACAACAACCCGAAAAATTCATCGCTGTCAACTGATAATATACCAAAAAGACTGGCGGCATTGGCACGCTGAATGGAAATACTTATCCTTTGTCCGAAGTAAAAGCCAGCCCTTTTAAAGGTCATGCGGAGTGTCAGCAAGAGTTTCAAAAGTTCTTTAAATATTTTATGAGGTCCGAGTGACCCCACGATTCAAGAGTTTGAACTTCAAGCGGCTCGAAAATATAACTAGCAAGAAGGGGGCACATCACATGGGGGGGGAATAGATTTATCAGCGATCAGGCGTACTATTCTCTAATGCTACGTCTACATATTGGCCCAGCCTCGGCCAATCGCTATTATGTAGTCATTGTATAAATGGGGAAACCCCGTTAACACAATGGCGATTGGCCGAGGCTGGGCCAACATGTAGACGTAGCATAAGAAAACTGGCTGTAGCGTCGAGTCGAGAGCACAGTACCTACATTGGATTGACAATTGTTAATCCTATTTACGTATTTTGGATTTCGTCGCAGGGGCATGCGCTGTGCTCAAGGCTGTTTTCTTAGAGTATAGTAGTACAGAATCTAAGCTAAAGCCGATATATTAGTGTCGAACAGTATTATTATAAAACCGATAGTTTGTGAGTATGTGTCTGTATGTTTGTTACTTCATCACGCTCAAACAGCTGAATGGATTTCGATGAAACTTAGCGTACGGGTAGACCATGTCCTGGAACAGTGCATAAAATACTTTTCATCATACTTACATTTGCTGCTATCTCGCGGGCAAAGCCGCTATCAGAGACTAGTAAAATAGATAAATGAGATTGGTAGGTACTCACACTAATATAAGAGTTACTTTTTATGTTTTTTTTTTGTTTGTAGGAAGTAATGTCTGGAAGTACTGATCGGATTGCTACATTTTTTTCACCAATAGAAAGTTGCTTTATTCCTGAGTGACAAAAGCTGTATTTTAAGTACGTGGGTGAAGCCGCGGGCAAAAGCTAGTTTGTTATAAAATTAAAAGAACTTTTCCTAATATTTCTGCTTAAGTTCCAGAAAAATAAACAATACACTGTTGTTCCTTTACTTGAAAATGTAAAAGACAACGATTGATTCAAGACAGTTTATATGCCTTAATTTCCGTTTTTTTGAAATTAAGAACCGCGTACTGGAAGACGCAGCGTTGGAAGGCCTCCTACAACCTTGTAGGAGGACCGATGACCTGGTGAAGGATGCGAGACGCGCAGGAACGTTCGTTGCGGCGACACTTGGGGGAGGCCTGAAATGATGATGATGCTGAATAAATGCAGGAAGTCCCTCCTCCTCCTTAGTTCTTCACTCTTGACAGTGGTCGTGGTTGACGATATTGCATTTTCGTATTTTCGGACACAAACATGATGTTGTAATCTTGTCATGTTTACACTCTAATAATAAAATTATGATAAAAATATATTTTTTGTGTCTTATCTTTAGGTATTTCTATATATATATTTATAGGTGTTATTTACAAAAAACATCTCGCTATTATCTAATTTCTCCGATAGATAATCATGACATGTTATTTAATTTCGACACATTAAAATCTTTTTATTTTTAATTGATATAAACTGTACTTGACTACGAACCTACCTGACGGTAAGTAGTGACGTAGTCGTTGATGATGAGGCGATAGTTTATTAAGAGCCTATTCAGTCTAGTCACAAAATAGATAGGTACAAAAGTCAATCTCATGTATGTACTTCATTTTTAGGGTTCCGTACCTCAAAAGGAAAAAACGGATACCTTATAGGATTACTTTGTTGTCCGTCCGTCTGTCTGTCGGTCAAGACCCTTTATCTCGAGAACGCGTGGAGGTATCGAGTTGAAATTAAAATCATATACTCAGGTTTGCGGTCCCATTAAGCTGTGACAAAATTGAACTTCTAAATTGATACGTATATTTTGATACTCTCAAAGATCGAAATTCATAGGGTACTTCCCGTTGACCCTGAATCCTGTTTGGCACAAAGCAAGGACATATAGCACATGTATAGGAAAACAGTAAATTTGTAGTTACAAACGTAACAAAAAAAAAAACTTTTTTTTTTGCAAATCGGGAATTGTAGTTTGCACGGAACCCTCAGTACGTGAGTCCAACACGCACTTGCCCAGTTTTTATACCTACATACGCTAGGCGATCGTACTAGGGTTAGAATTTCGGTCAGTGAAACAAAAAAGTGAAGCTAAATTACACGCGTAGATCTTTATGGAGAACAATGTGCAAGAAACTCCATGGACACTCTTATAAATCATATTATGAGTTACATAAATCTTGGTTACATATTTCTTGTCGCTTCTAATATGTGAGCGCAATGTAGATAAATAAAAAAATAAATAATTTAAAAATATAAACTGAATTAAGCCACTGGCAGCTAAGAGATGGCCAGTCTCACCTTACGGCACCCGTTCACGAGCATGACGCATGCTCAACCATTTTAAAGGAAACCGAATGATCCAATAACACGTGCCACCAACAGCGAGATATTTGAATAAGCATGACAAACTCTCAACTGCCATGGCGTGCTGCTCTCAACTGCAGGCAGATTAGACCTATTAGTAATTTAATTAAAGAAACAAGACATATATTTTTTTATATTTTACTTTATTCTTCTTCGTCTTACAAAATCTTTTATTTCGAACATTTACTTAATTAAATTATAGTATTTACATTTTTTTTATTAAAATTATTTTTACAAAATTTAGTATCACAGCTTTATTTTTGAAACAAATGTTTCCAATTCTAAATTTCACGTGAATCATTCATGATTAAAACAATTTATAAGACAAAAATACAATACATCTAAATAATATTTCACTTTAAAATTATCTTTCATCATTTATCTCATTAGGCCTACTGCCCACGAACGCGTAGCTTCAAAGACGCGTGTTCGTCATTATACGCTTAGTATAAGCCTGCGTGAAGCTTACATACAAAATAACAGTTGCCATCACGGATCTTGAACGCTTGGCGTCAGAGTAGGGATCGCTTTACGCATTCCATACATTGGCGAGCCAATCGTCTTCGTTAGATACGTGCTACAACGTAGTGAACGAATGACGTCTATGACGCGATGGCGTGGCCTGCCAATCACTGACACTCCCCGCCTCCGCGTCGCACTTCGCACCACTAAAGAGACCGAATATTTGACTTCTGCGCAAGTGTTCAAGATCCGTGATGGCAACTGTACGAACTCTGTCATCGAAGTAGCAGCGTACCGTCGCATCGCGTCTATGATACTACGCGTCCGTGGTCAGTAAGCCCTAGTCTTATTTACTTTGCTAAATATAGCCATCAAATCATTCATAAATGCTGCACAAAGGTCGCTAATTAATGAAAGTAATTAAATAAAATTAAATAATGTTTTGCGCAACGAATTTACGGATTTAAAACAAAAAACATAATTAGCGTTCTAGACTTATTTACAAGATAAAATGCATCATGAAGGCTTGTAATGTGTGATCTTGATAAAACAAAAAAAAATCTTTGGAGACATATTAAATATGCTACTTCTAAACAAACAGTTACATTTTGTTTTTTCACAAATAAAAAAAATATTTTTAGTATCGTGTAGAGTGATTATGAAAAATAATATAAAAACGTAACTACATCTAGCTCTATCTTGCAGTTACATTCTTATATTATTTTTATGCCCTTTTACTGTTATTATATATTTATTTTTAGCAAATGTAAATTTAGACTTTCTACAATCATGGTTAAATTGAATTACAGCGATCAAATTAAATAGTATAAAAAAAAAAACGGAAAAAAATGAACGTAAATTCATATACAACCTTCAATCATACGTTAGTAAATTAAAGGTATTTTCATTCAGTGGTATCGCGTTTAAAAAGCTTACTGTAAAAATATACCTAACTTATACACTATAATTATGTACATTTTTTGTTATTAAAAAATAACTACTTTTTAATGTATAATTAAAATACATACTTACTTATTTTTATTTAACAATAAACATTAGATGAGACTGACACACAGTTTTTTAAAAAACCGATCATAAAGGTATCATGAGCTTTGGAAAATTACTTTTTAACAAATGTTTTTTTTAACAAAAAAAATAATAATATCCTGGTACTTAAGTTTTTTTGCTATTTTTTTCCTTAAATAGTTTATCTCCTCAACCTTTAATAACCTGTCTTTAAAAATACTTGTTGAGACTGTCACAAAATTTATAAGCAGCCATCAATTAGTAGGGGGAATCTGCAACTACTTTTTAAATGCAAAATGGCTGCTTATCTCAATCAAAATTTAAAAGTCAGTCATTCCAACATTCATACTTCCGAATTTTCAAACGACACATATTTTGTGGATATTAACGTTTTTTTATCTGTCAAAGTTAAAGTTGAAATTTTGCCTGCCTGTCAAAGTGACATTGACATGTTTTTTCTAGCTACCAAAATCATAATGACATGTTTCTTCTGACTTTAATAGTTACAGTGCTGCACTAATTTCTGCCGTTTTAAATCATAAACATTTTGATTTTAAAATTAAACAATGATATGTATTTCTGACTGTCAAAGTTATAGTGAGATCTTTTTCTGTCTATCAAAGTGACATAAAGAATATTGTAATAGCGACTTAAGTTTAAGTTGTGTTTGAAAATTCGGTCAATATTTACGCACTTAATCCTAACTTAAAGCTACTTATAAGCTATTTGTAGATCAATAGAAGTCATATTGCCCCCTACCAAAGTAGACATAGTCTGAGCACCACTTCCTGGCTTGAAGATCTGTTGAGCAGCAAGCTGGATAGGCCAGCTTGGATTTTGTTAGCTTGGCACATCTCTGACAGAGATCTAGAAGCTCATCCTGGAACAAAAGGAAAGAATTTGTTAGTTGGTTTTATTTTGTATTTGTGTTTGTTTTATTGTTTGTTTGTTGTATGTTTGTTATTTGTTTGTTTATATTTTTGTTTTTTTTTTTTGCATTTGTGGGCCAGTAGTAAAATTACGAGATGTAGATACGTCGTGGATTCAAACCCAGCCAAGCGCATTACTTTTGTATTTATGTAATTAATATTTCTTTTATCACCACTGCTCTCAAAATTGTGAATTGTGATTGTGTATTCGTGAGGCACAGGCTTGTCTAAGAACAAAAAAGAATTGAAAAGGTGTGACATCCACTTAGAACGTTGTAAAGCTTGTAATGCTATGTTACGCATACGTATTATGCATAGATATCCGTGATATTATGCAATTGCATAAACAATAATGCAATAATTATTGCAATTACAATATGAAATTATTTATGCAACATGCGTCATAATCATAACATATGTTACATTTAAATAATTGAATGGAAATTAATACTTCAACAGGATGCGTCGCAACTCGATTGGGAACACCTTGCAATGGCAACATCTGTGGACGATAAGCTGCATATTTTTAATCAGACGGTCCTTGCCCTCTATGATAGACACGCTCCTGTCATGAGTGTGAAGCTTAAGCGTCCACCGGCCCCGTGGATGACGACAGGAATTCGCATGGCGATGAGGCGCAGGGATCGTGCCTTTCGAAAATTCAAAAAGGATCGCAGTGTCGGAAATAGAGACCTTTTTAGGACTGCAAGAAATCGGTGTAATCAGATGATACGCAACGCTAAACGCCGCCATATTCTTGAAAACATATCTTCTTCTTCTCCTGCCGATATCTGGAAATTCCTCGGAACTCTCGGTATCGGCAGACCACGTCATGTGGATCTTCCTAAGACTATCGCACTGGATGATATCAACCGTCACTTCACTACCACCTGTCATTTGGATTCGCAAATGCTATCTCAGACGGTTGATTTCATTACTAGCCTACCAAGTCCTATCATTGAAGAGTTCCGCTTTTCCCCGGCCACCTTGGACGAAGTCAAAAAGATTATCCTATCCATAAAGTCCAAGGCTGTGGGTCATGATGAAATTAGTCGTTACATGATTACCTTAATCCTCGAATTTCTTCTTCCTCCGATTACCCATATAATAAATTTTTCCCTTGATTCCGGACAATTCCCATCCCTGTGGCGTATGGCTTACGTGCGTCCACTTCCTAAAATCTCTAATCCCTCTCTGCCTAACCATTTCCGCCCAATTTCTATTCTTCCTTTCCTGTCCAAAGTACTTGAGGCCTGCGTCCATAAGCAGTTATCAGGATTTGTTCACCGTAACAACCTTGTTAGCTCATTTCAATCTGGATTCAGGCCTGGTCATAGTACCTCCTCTGCTCTCCTTAAAGTGACTGGTGACATTAGGGAAGCTATGGAGGAAACCAAGGTTACCGTTTTGGTTCTAATAGATTTCTCAAATGCCTTTAATGCCGTCAGTCACGATATTCTCCTATCTATCCTTTCCCATCTTATGGTTTCGTCCGAGGCGCTGGAATGGTTCTCTTCTTATCTTCGGGGACGTCAGCAGTCGGTTCGCGTTGACGAGAATTCGTCGAGTTGGCGTGATCTAGAATCTGGTGTTCCCCAAGGCGGTATTCTTTCTCCCTTGCTATTCTCCATCTTCATAAATTTTATAACTCTCTGTCTTCGGTGTTCGTATCATCTTTATGCCGATGATCTACAATTATATGCGGCTGCGCGGGTGGTGAGTTTGTCAGACGCTATAGAGGATGTAAACCGAGATTTGGAAGCTTTCAAGGGTTGGTCTGATAGCTTTGGGGTGTCCGTAAACCCCGCAAAGTGTCAGGCTATTATTATTGGTAGCCCGCGCATGATGGGTAGAGTGGTGATTAACTCTCTTCCTCCAATTGTTTTTAACGGTGCCGTCATCCCCATCAATCCTAGCGTAAAGGATCTCGGTTTGCATCTTGACTCGACGCTTGGCTGGCAAAGTCAAGTTTCAAGTGTCTGCCAAAGAGTCAACGGGACTTTGCGGTATCTGTATCGTCTGAGGAACTTTCTGCCTGCGAAGACAAAGACAATGCTTGTGCAGACTTTAATTTTCCCTATAATCGACTATGGTGACGTGTGCTACTTTGACCTGAATATGGTGTTGCTAGACAAGCTTGACAGACTCCTCAACAACTGCATCCGGTTTATATTTAATTTGAGGAAATATGACCATATTTCAAGTTACAGAACTGAACTTAAATGGATGCCTATACGCCAGAGAAGAAGTTTGCGCGCATTGACTACACTTTTCTCTCTGCTGAATTCTGCCACCCCTCCTTCTTATCTTATATCAAACTTTTAATTTCTATGTTCTTCCCATGCCAAAAATCTGCGTTCTTCCAATAACCTTCTTCTGCTTTGTCCTTCTCATTCTTCTGATTTTGTCCATTCTTCCTTTCATATACAGTCTATTCTTCTGTGGAATGCGCTTCCTCTTGACATCAGGACGGCCACCAGTCGGTATGCATTTAAGCGGAAGTTGCGGCTTCATTTTCAACAGAAATAGCGGAGTAGTCTCAAAAATCCTTTCGTTACCTTATATAAATTATATATATTTGTATGTATGTAGGTTTATATTATATTGAATATTTAAGTATGTTTATTATATAAATATTTGTACACTTGTTTTCTTATCAAAATATTCTTTTTTTTTTTTATGCACCTGCCATGTTTTCTCTTCACCACCCTAGGTTGACTGGTAGAGAATGCCTAAGGCATTAAGTCCGCCTTTGTACCTTTGTGTTGCATGAAGTTTTTTAAATAAATAAAATAAATAAATAAATAAATAAATTAATTATACAGATTTATTATACATATAAGTCATCGAGTTTTCATCTAGTTTCAAGAAGTTATCCTAATTTCACGGGAGTTGTTCCTGGAATGATGATAACTTTTTTATTCAAATCACCACCAGAAAATTCTACATACATTGCTATTATTTACAAAATACACACTTTATCACCTAACAAAAAAATGTGATAATGTCAGCCAAACTCAGCGTGCAACGTGCCAAAATAAAATTATGAGGTTAAACGCCAAAGATCTCAAAAAAAAAAAACAAGTCACTTTTTTACCTAATTTTGCACATACATTTTTTTTTAAATCTTATAACTATATTCGGTGTTTTGATGTAAATTATTGATAAAACGACTCTGTTATACAATTAGGTTAATTCTTATCCACTTGTTTAAATATCATTAATTATGATGTGCTAAAATCGTGGAAATAAACAGATAATTGGGTTTTTTCTTCCGTCTTCTTGGAATATTTTTGATTGCTGAACTTATTAGGTGCCTATTAGCCAGTATTATCCTACTACAAGAACAATTCATCAGGGATCCATGCTTATCCCGATCTCCGGACACCGTAATCGCGGGCTTGCAGACGGCGAGCAATGGGTAGCTCGCTGTCCGACCGTCCGGTAACTGTCCGGACCGAGCCCAAGTCGTCGACGGCGCACACTGTTCCCGCGCACCTCAAGGAGTTATCAGCAACCGCACGAGCCCAACTGGGTCGAAGCCTACTGGGGCCAGGGTTAGTTTCGAAAGATAGTTCAGCTCCGGTACGAAAGGCAATGAAGGAACAGGAATAGGTTTTAACTCAGTAAGAGTCTGACTCTATACTAAGCCGGCCACAAGGTGAACTGGTGCCCTGGGGAGAGTCCCGGGAATCCGATGGATGCGAGACGCACAGGACCGGTCGTTATGGTGACGCTTGGGGGAGGCCTATGTCCAACAGTGGACGTTTTTAGCTTAAATGATGATGATGAAATATAAAAATCTCAAAACATTTTGACAAGTACTTACATCTGTGTGACATTCAGCTGACTCTGTGAAGACTCCACTGCCGGGTGCTAGCCACGGGGGTCGCGCGTTCGATTCCCGGACGAGGACCGCCAGACACAGGACCAGTAGGACACAAGCTATCGAGTACGTCTGCGGACAAAGAGAAACAGAATAAGTATCGATGAGAAAATTCGACATTTGCGGCCTTACCAAGACGTGTTAAGGCTTATAGTCCCTGGAAACATATGGCCAAAATTATGTGGACACGCCACTCGCACCCGCCTAGTCGGCAGTACGCAAATCTGTGCATTTATTTGCGGCCTACAGCGCCCGAAAAGCGCGTGGCTGACCTTTAAATCCGTTTAATTTGCGAAATATTGTTTGATTTACTTAAGCAATGTTCACTTTGAAGAATATTTAAATACCCATTTTATGTGTAAAAATATTTCGAAAGATCCAAGCCGTTTCGAAGGAGTAGGGAAAAGTTGCAAAATTGCAAAATATTTTTTTTAGACAAAAGTATTAATAGCACGAAAAAAACAAATGTTGACAATGTTCTTCATGAATCTACAATAAACATATATTTTTTTCAAACCTATTAATTGCTATACCTGGCCGTTACCGAGAAGTAGGCTTTAAAAAATCACTGTTTTATGGCACTTTCCGGGCGCTTGGGCCTTAAAACGTAAGTCGTACGAGCGAGAAAGGGCGACGGATTTATACGCCCTGTGTAGCTCCGTTCCTTAACCAGTTTATTTTAGGTCGTCAAAGAGCTCATGGAAGAGCCTCACAAAATAGAAGTACATACATGAGATTGTCTTCTGTACATAAGTACAGAAGACAATGTCATGTATGTACTTCAATTTTTATACCTACGTTCGGTGGACGCACACTAATGAGCGTTTGAGCTGTAACTGTTCGACGAGTGTGCCGAGGCGTTCCAAGATATCGTGTCTGTGAGCGGTGTCTTTGTGTGGGTTGCTTGAGCGCGCTTTGTACGTAGAATAGATTAACTTGTGTGCCTATCTATTTTGTGGTTGGGGTGTGAAGGAGAAACAAAAAGGGATAATTAAAAAAAAAGACAAAAGTATGTATGGTGTCACCCAGACCCGGAATAATGATATCTGTAAATCATACAAAAAAAAAAGACCCGGAATAATTATATCTGTAAATCATACAATTCAAACTAATATAAGTAATCTAATGTGAAACGTGATGTCGTAACGCGATCTATCAACATTCAAAATCGATTAAACCTAAAAAATAATTATTTATTACCGACACAAGATTATTCTAAGTGATTCTAAGATACCTACAGAATCATTATCACGAACTGATTGCACCATATTACCACCATACGATAACCCTGTGTATAGGAACAGCAATATTTTGTAACCAAACAATTACTTTATCTAAAACAATAATTTATTACAATCACTTAAATAAACAGAGATAATTAATAATGATAAAAACCTACTTGGAATATAGGCCACTGGTGTTTGTGTCTCTAATATGGGCTATTGGAATCGATCGTGGGTCATGACTTCACGTAAACACTTTAGGTCTAAACAATGGATAGCGGGTCAAGAAATTCATGATTTTGTAATAAGCAATTTTTCCTACAGATGTCGCAATGACTGATAAGTTATTGCATAAGTACCTAAAGAAAAACGCTTGTACACGTTAATTTTTTTCGATTAGACGAGACAGGTGTTTCTTAGCTGGCTACCCTGAGAAGAAACACCAAAACAAACTCAGGGGTCAGAGTCTCTTATAAAGTCCATACAGTAAATATGTAATGGTCAAAACCACATGACAACCATGCAGATTAGTCTGAGATAATCTTTTGAAGAAAGAACCACACAGATTTGAATGGACCTGTCCAATCAGTGCAAGCATTTGTCAGTTGGTCGAAGCTCGTAGCTATTAAGGCACTGGCTGAATTATTATTTATGGAATACTACATATATTAAAGTTGTTATGCACAACAAGCTTATCCAATAGTAAACAACGATTACAATCAAAACAAACAAAATAGTACTATAGTAACCCAATTCATAAAAGTACTTGTCAATTGTGATAACAAGGGCTTAGCAGTCGTAAATCTTGATAAGAACGAAGTCGGGTCCATTACTGTTATTATAATAGTACTATTCGGGAGATATATAACCTAGTTAGCAAGAGTACTGGAAGTACCATCGTGTTTTGATCAACACTGATTTGGAATGTAGTACAAGGAAAATGGGATTGAAAACTTCGAACTGTTTACGTGGTCCAAAGGATGTTCTAGCTGATTGGGTCAGTGGATTTGCGTGAAGTTTTATCAAACTTCGCACAAATTCACTCCTCATAAATGTCGCTGTATATCTAATGACATCGATGACGCCAAATCTACCCTAATACAGATAAAATTTGTTTTTTCATTGGTAGGAGGGAATCTCTGAAAGTAGGTACTGGTACTTTTATACTTTTTTGTTTCGGTAGATAAAAATCATCTAAATGACATCCCCCACCCTTGTGCGGAGTGGGAGATAGTGCCAGACTCTTACTAACTATAAAACCCACCCCGTTTCTTCTAGCGTTTCGTACCGGGGCCGAGCCGCGCCGTCGTCGACTTGGGTTCGGTACTGACAGTTACCGGACGGTCAAACAGCGAGCTACACATTGCTCGCTGTCCACAAGCCCGCGTCTACGGTGGCCGGAAATCAGGATCGGAATCCCGGCGGTGGCTGGGGCGCTGTGAGCACTGTTGCCTGATGCGGTCGGCCTCCTCCTTTGCTAGTACCTATTACTGTTTTGCAGAAGGAGGCGACCGCCTGCCACTCCTCCTCGCCATGGCCTTTACCAAGGCCCAGCGCGAGAGATCGCCAGCGCCAATCGCCCCCACAAGAACGGGTCGATGCTCTGCCCAAGCGGGCCACACCTCCACCGTGTACTACATCGTGTCCTCCGCACAAATCCGGTGCAGGAAACTCCC
Source organism: Mythimna albipuncta (assembly GCA_929112965.1). Lineage (NCBI taxonomy): Eukaryota > Metazoa > Arthropoda > Insecta > Lepidoptera > Noctuidae > Mythimna > Mythimna albipuncta. The sequence continues at coordinate 1,364,543 of OV815984.1, forward strand.
GAACTTACCATTTCCGGTGAGAACCTGCGTCATGCGGAAGGTGAGGACGCCGTGAGGTCTTTCCAGTCATGCCTCAAAGCCCACAATTATGGCGGTAAGTCCCCTACCGCCATAATTGTGGCGTGCCCAAGGTACCTTTAAACTTGTGTTTTTGTTAAAACACCGCAAATACATAATAAAATTGTGGCGTGGTCGAGCGCGTGCTCTTTCCTGCACTATTGACTTGAGTGCCCAAACGCGGTAGGATAAGAGCGAGTTTTTAAGTAAGTGTATTGAAAAATTCTTACTTAGCTTATATATCTACGTGCAGAAAAAAAACAGTAAAGATTCTGACTTAATAATTAATTAAAAATAAAACACAAGATGGTGATTAGCCGGGTCACTGGAGGTCCATTGATTTATTTATTCTCGCAAATTGCTAATTAAAGGTAAAAAAACACATTCGATATTGTTTCTGCGTGTTATTTATTTTCTTATCTCGTAGGGGTTTTAATGAAGCAACAAAATCATATGAGTCTATGGGAATGATTTTGTTACCTACCTTGTGTGTTTTGATTTGAGCTTATACAATTTTTATTTAAACATTACAGGTTGACAGAGATGCAGTGAAGTTTTTTCAACGTCATACTTTAGATTGATTAGTTAGTTTTTTTTTTTGATTTAGTGTAGGTAAGTTACATCGTAATCTCTAACCTTTTCCCAACTACCTAGCTTGGGGTCAGTTTTCCAGTTTGACCAGATACGGCTGTTTTACATGAAGCGACTCCCTGCATCAGTTCACAATCCACTTACTGAGCGGCGGCTATCTCTCACGCCGAGCGTCACACACAGAGCTCCGGCGGGATCTCATGGTGAAATGGCACCAGCGACTATCGCAACCCAGTGCTCGGCACGCCACAATTATGGTGGTAAGTCCCCTCTTTGAGGCGTGGCTAGAAAGACCTCACGGCGTCCTCACCTTCCGCATGACGCAGGTTCTCACCGGACATGGTAATTACGGGAGATTCCTGCACCGGATTCGAGCGGAAGTGACGCCCGGGTGCCGCTACTGTGCGTAACGCCCGGAGGACACGGTGGAGCACACAGTTGAGCCCTGCTTGGGCGGAGCATCGCCGTGCCTTCGTGAGGGCGATCGGCGGCGGCGATCTCTCGCGGCCTTGGTACAGGCCATGGTCCGGAGCGAGGAGGAGTGGCAGACGGTCGCCTCTTTCTGCGAAGCAGTAATGCTACCAAAGGAGAAGGTCGACCGCATCAGGCAACGGCGCTCACGCCCCAGCCGCCGCCGGGATTCCGATCCTGATTTCCAGCCACCGTGGGTGCAGGCTTGCGGACGGCGAGCAATGGGTAACTCGCCGTTCGGCTATCCAGTAATCGTCCGGACCGAACCCGAGTCGTGGACAGCGCGTGCCGAAGTGCTCTAGGGCTATAGGTAGGCTTCTGAAAGGCTTCCCGAGGTCCAGGAATGCTAGGCAAAGAGGGAACATCAGTCGTCAGTAAAAGTCTGTCACGACTTTTCGCTCCTCCCTAGGGCGGAAGAAATCATTAGAAAACATCCCACCTTAAAAAAAGTCTAATCACATAGTAATCGAATAGTAATCAGATATGAATAATTTTACATTATATCACTTTATATCAGATTATCTACTCCATCAATCAATTACTTAATCATCACGTAATATTAATCGGTATTTATCGGTCGAAATAACGAGGTTATTAAGGCAAAATTGTAAAAGTATAAAATTCGTCACATGATGACCGAGCAAGTTATTCATGAAATCACCTGATTGTAATGTCACCAGATTATTGTGAATCCTGTTAATATTTGTCTTTATTTCCGTATAGTTGAGTACAGAACAGATGAAGGAAGTTTGTAATATTAGTGTAAATGTTAGACACACTTTCAGTGATCCGAAACATTTATCATCGTCTAACTGCCTCACGCTAGATTGAACCCGGTATACTGATAGTCTTATCTTTGGGCTCAATATTCTTAGGATTTGTTCGAAAATTTACACTTACAGAATCATATGTCACGCCATAATTAGTTCTTAATTCTTTATTGTACACACAAAAACTTAACCTTAATACATTCATAATTGACAATTCATGTACAAAGGCGAGCTTAACTCAACAATGAGTTTTCTCCCAGCAAACCTTAGTTGTATTAAATCTTTATTAACCTTTTGAATGTCATAAGTTACACAGTTCGACATAAGCAATTGTCTTTCTATTGTGTCTCTAATTACGGCATTCAAAGAGTTAATGATGTATAGCTCATTAACTTTCAGCCTATAATCATAATTAATCGGCGGCACCTACCTACAAAAGTTCTACACCAAACTTCAAGGGCAAAGTACTACACAAACACAACAACAACACAACCCAAACCAAACCAACCAACTAATACCCAACCAACCCGACCCAACTAGAGATGTGCCGTTGTCGGCAGTATTGCCCGAAGTATGAATATTGGTGGCAATATGGCCATCAAAATTCCCACTTCGAGCAATAATGCCGACCATAGGCACATCTCTAAACCCAACCAATACACACAAAGCGTTCTGGGAACACATTCATTATGCGCACAGTTAAGAAGTGGAATTCCCTGCCGGGGTCGGTGTTTCCTAATAGACACAACCTACGGAACTACCTACTGTTTAAGTCAAGAGTGAATAGATTACTTCCAGACAAGCGTGCTCCATCATCGGCCCCATCATCGCTTTCTAAAAGGTAAGATAGTACCTAGTCAAACGCGTGCCTATAAACAATAATTAAAAAAAACTCTTTGCTACTGCTGGAACATATGTAAAAATACCCATTAGCTATACAGTTATTTTCCAAAAATACCAGGTACATTTGATAAAAATAACAGGTAGGTAAATAGTTGTAGGTAAACGTGCTTTGAACATGAGGCGTTGTGCTTATAAATAAATCGAGGCGGAGCTACAATAATCAGACCTGCGCCCACGCCGCTATAACCTCCACAATCTCCTAGAAAACGGTAAAAAATCACCGCCCACTGCCACGCCCTGCTAAAGCTCCTCCCCGTTTCTGCTTCACTAATTGGTAACGGATACATGTACCACGTGCTAGATCAAAGGCCATATACATGATAATACTCAGGTTACTAACATTTCTCTTAAGTGATTCATTTTAATTATAATTACGCTAATGCCAATTAAAATAATTAAGTTTTATCGCTAAAGGTGATGAAACTATCAGTACAGGTTACTGCGGAGCTGATTATTAAAAATAAAATTAAAAAGGTGAAACTTCTAATATTTCAACAAAATTTCGTGTACTGAAAATTTTTACCAAAATTGTTCTTATACCTAATCGGATTATATTCAAAGTTTATGCCTGTGACAAAAACCTTTTTATTATTATTGATAGGCTCGCGTTTGACCACCATCCCACCTGATGGTAAGCGATGATGTGGTCGACGATGGAACACGTTTGCCTAGAAGTATTCTATTCACTCTTGCCTTACCCCTAAGTGGTAGCTATCAGAAAACACAGACACACAGCCAAGGAATGAATTCAAGGAATGGAATTTCATTCCTTGGCTGTGCGTGCAATAAATGTGTTCCCAAAACGCTTTGTGCGTATGGGTGGGATGTCTACTATGTACCGGAGGCGCAACGCCGTACTTCTAAGTGGTCCGATGATGGAACGGAATAGGCGGAATTAGATTATGCAATTTCAGTGAACGTTCCCCGAAATGTAAACGATAGAAAACCGACGGGCTAGCAACTCGGTGGCGATGCCCAAGGCTTTGGAGCTTCAACTCAACACGTGAACCATTGCCGATGAATTTTAAATTTATTTAGCGAAAAACCATAACAGTTTTAAGTACGGGGCTACTTCACAACTTTCCGACATACATTATTTAACTAAACCTTCCAAAACGGGGTTCTAAATTTAAATTCTTGTCTTTTGGAAACCAAAATTGTCTTCACTGAATGTGTTTGTTTTCATACTCGATGTAAAGGACCTCAGAAGTATAGGTATTTAAAATAGCGACGACAAAAACAATGCTGTTTGAATTAAGATAACACCAGTTTGTTATGATGAACTGTCGCTAACAGCAAGTCTGAGAACAGCATAGTAACTAGGCGAATAAGATACCATTTTTTATCTTTAAACTTAAACACTATGTCTGGGCATGATATAGGTAAAGACATTTTCGTTAATTGGTTTTATATTCCAAGCCAGGTCAACACGTATCCGGTTTTCATCATCATATAGTTAAAAAATTTACACCAATATTGAATTTAAAGTTCACTGCAATATCGCAACATTTAACATTCAATTCAAAAGTAAAAATAGGAGAATTTACATTTTTTAAGGAACTCGAATGTTATTTAAATTAACTTCACAATCACCTGTGAAAAACTTCATGTACAAGTCTTAAGAATTGTTATTTAACCTTTGAAAAAGAACACATAAAATAAATACGGATTGTGTTACAAAACCAACTCAAATGTTAAAAAAATTACCGGTGCAAAAAGTGCCAAATAATATCAAAGTATAAAACAATATAAATTCAACTCACCGACATCTTTTTGACTGCCATTATTCCAAGATCAGGAACCACAAAACACAAAGTACCCGTACCCGCTCCAAAAAATATACCAGTTTTTCAAAAATATTTATCGAAAAATACCAGGTACGCCAATAGTTTGTCCAAAAAATACCAGGTACGAAAATAGTTTTTTCCAAAAAATACTAGACTCATCTAATATTGACGTGAAAAAATACCAAATTATTTGTAAACGATATTTTTACTCGTATTTGTATTAAAGGAGGTGTGTATAGCAGCAACGTTTCAAACAAAATGACAAGTGCAAACGGTGATTGTTGACTAAATCGTATATTTATACATTGAGGCAGCGCGTGCTAGTGCTGTGATAGAGATAATTATTTTTAGGGGTCCTTATCGGAGTTTTAAAACGCTTCTGAAAATAAAGTTGCTGTTACTTTAGCTAGTACTTAAAGGTGATAGTACACCGGCATTGAAATATTTACATACTTAAGGACTACAAAGTCAAAAATTTTACAAATGTTCGGTTTTTTTTCTGTGACCAGTTCGTAGATAAGAAAAAGTCGCCAAAAATGTTATTTTTACAATTTACCGAGTATTTTGGAACTAAAATAGATTCAGCTAATTTAAAATTATTTACTTTACCCAATTTTTCTTTAATTAAAAAAATATTATGATATTAGTAAAGAGAGAGTAAAGTGTTGGTTCTAGAAATCTTTAACTATCCATATATTCCCTATCTTTTTTATTATGAACAGTTCATTTTAGTATATGTAATACTTATCTGTGATTGAATATGAGTGTGTCATCCAGTTTCCAATACCTTTCATAACGATAAAGTATGCGTTAACATTTACAAGATCTTGAGTAATGATAATCTAAAGTCCATTTTAACCCCTCGAGCGCCGATTGTACATACGTCTGTACAACTTGAAGACCTTGAAAAACGCTTAATTTTCATTTTGTACACACGTCTGTACGAAACTTATTTGGCCGAAAATTTTAGTTTGTATATAATATATTTAATAAATTTATTTGGTAAATTAAATACACAATGTCATAGATACAATTTAAATAGAAACGTCAATTAATGTCAGTAAATAACCCGCCCCTGATAGTTCCCGGTGCAAAGGTGCCCATAACACTCGCCGCTTTACCTCGCTGAATAGCGATGGCCATTCTTTGCACTAAGAACGACCTGGACCGGGAGTCACTCGTTGCCAAATTACTTTTTTTTTAATTATTTGTTTCTATATTATATTATTCCATATTTATTATATTATTGGTTTTTCCTAGAAAAAACCAAAAAAAATATTTTTTTTATTTTTTTTTTATTGGTGATTTACGTAAACAAAGCAATTTTCCGGGTTATTAAACTCTGGTGCTCGAGGGGTTAATTATAATAATTAAATAAAATGTAATTACTGAAAGTGCTAGCCATTTTTCAGAATTTTATGGTTGTTTTCTTTATTTTAAATCAGTCAACCAGACATTTTTTTTCATATTATTGTTTATTTTTATAAAATTTGGAACTAATACTTGAAGTCCTTATTGTATTAACTTTGCTTTTGTTACTACTTTACATAAAGCTTAAATATTTATTATATTCTTTATTGTACACCACATAAACAAAAAATACTGGACACAAATTATTAAAAATTAGTGTACAATAAGCGGTCTGTATAGCTGTAAGAAATTGCCCTGTGCGATCACAGGGCAATTTCTTACAGACAACCTTTGGATGGACTTAAATAAAGAAGAAAGAAAAGAAAACAAATGAGTAGCTTGAACTGTAAACGATTTGTCAAAAAAGGATGTGGAATGCGGACGATTTTCCTATGATGTCAAGGTCCTAGGATGTGTGTCTCAAAGGAACTGTATGCGTTCTTTGAAATAAAAAGGAGAAGAAAGATTAAAGAGCACATTATAAAGCAATGAAAGTATATGAGCATTCCGACGAAGGCGAATAGGAAGCCACAGAGCTGAGTACGAAATAAATAAAATGAAAGTTACTTGTGATTTGTTAACTTGTATCAGGTTTAATATATCTATAAACCGCCATGACTCATAATTAACCTGGACAAATGACAGATAAATACCAGACGTTGTTATTGTTGATTAACATCTTGCGATTTCATTTTAATGAGGTTTCTTTATCTTTATGCTAATAAAAGATGTGAACTTTGTCCGATTATATATAACATGGAAAAACATATATGTATAAGAAGAGTTATCGGACGTAGAACTTTCCTTTTTATTTTTAAATGAATTTCTATTGCTATGCAAACGGGATATTAGCCCAAAACTGATTTCCATCTGTAGACTGATAGTAAGGTTCAATTGAAAACCAACGTCAGGCAACTGCTACGAAGCGGCCTGGCATTATGCTGAACTGGATCTATTTGGCGCAGCCGTGAGACACAAAATGTTTATTTATTTAAGTTACAATAATGTTACTTTATTATGTGTATCTGTGTGCTAAATAAACCCATTTTCTTTCTTTCCTTTTTCTTTCGCAAAACGATAAGTATTTAATAAGATCTGGTCAAGATCATAGAATTATAATTTTTTATTTGAGTTTCTAGCTGCAACATGTGAAACCTTAACTACTTAAAAGAGCAGTCTTGTTATGTACATATATTCATATCATCATCATTCATTCATTTCATTTTTTCATATTTTTTTGTTACGATTGCAGGTTTTTTTAATTATACCCATGTATGACGGTCAGTGTTTTTTCATTTTCGCTTTATTTTCACTAGTATCTTACACTCATGCAAATTTCGTTTTATACGGAACCATCAGTCCTAAGCCAAACAACTCTAGCTATTTTCCTTATTCATCATTATCACTTAGGGGCTCGTGGCATAATAGTTACCGGAACACGCAACATTATAACTACAGTGATGAAGATTTTCCAAAAGTCAAATATTTCTGGTGACCTTAGGTTATCCACGGACATGAGCTGAGAGTGTGGAGGTCAGATGGTGTGTTCGAGGAATTACTCAGCCTAGGTAGTACAATGAACGGGTGATGTAGTTACAGCATAATAACTGATATTACACAATTACCTACACATTTTGATTTCGGATGAAGTGAGCATGCCTTAAGCATGCTCATTTTACCTAACTACCTGCAAAACACACTAAGCTTTTTCTGGTAATTTCTTCAAGATCTTCGGGAAAAAGATCGTTGTGGTCTGAATCTTACGAAAAGTAAAGCCTATTTTCGTTTTTTACTTTATTCACATTTTTCTCACATACTAATAGAAGAAACGTAACCGAGATATTTGTAATACCTACATGACATGATTAAAAAGTGTCCATAGAGTTTCTTGCACGTTCTTCTCTACAGAGATCTACACTTTGGAAATGTGCAATTTATAAAAAATTTTCTTGATAATTCAAAAGTACCGATAAATGGTTTGTTTAAAACTAGCTTTTGCTCGCGGCGTCGCCCGCTCACATAAAATATAGCCTATATCACTTAGGAATAAAGCACCTTTTTATAGGTGAAAAAAACTTATTAATTGGACCAGTACTTTCAGAGATTACCGCCTACGAACAATAAAATAAGCTTTACCTCCTTAAATAGTATATTTTGTGATGTTAAGATTCGATCGTTAAAAAAACCTTTCGTGGACTCGTGCATAACATAATTTTTATTTACGCCTTACGAGAAGTATGGCTTTCTTACAGATCTTTACTAGTGATGTAGATCTATATGCATGACCCTACGCACTCTAGGCCGAGCCTCTCAACAAACCATCCTGATTGGCTAATTTTTTACTACGTTAATCACGTGTCTTTGGCTCGTGCCTACACTAAACATAAACAGAGCATGTCACGTGCATTGGTTTTTGCATTCGCCACAAGATGTAGCAATAACTTACATTATTTCAAGATCGTAATTAATTTATTTCACCGGTTTCGAGGTCAAGTTTGTAATTGAGGTTATCGATGGAAAATGTGAATCACAATGATAGTGTTAATTGTGTCTTATTTCAATATTTTTCTTGGATACTAAGTAACATTTCTTTGTGCGTATCAAAGAATCATCTTAGAGTATTCTTGACGATACCATTAACCCTCGGTCCGTCGCGTGGGGTCTTTGAAAGCCTAGGTGTTAGAATTATGTAAAATTAACACATTCAAAACTATCCAAGATTTATGGTACTTTAGGTACCCTTCGAAATTGGATTATAGTTCACGTGCATCACCGCTAATTTAAGTTCGCAAGCCTGCGCTGTAAGATATAGAAGTGTTTTGTGCGCGCGGGCCTTGAAAGACCCCACGCGACGAACGACGTAAGTAAAAATGTATGGTTGATTTCTTGTGTACGATGGGTTTTTATTATTTTTGTACTGTTTATGTTTAAAATTAAGTTGTAATTGACTTCTAAAATGTGTGAATGACAACAACAACGTATATTGAATTGGTAAGAAAATGAAACTGATGATGTTATGATAATGAGGATGAAAATGAAATCGCTTCATACCTGGACGAAAGAAGTCAACATAACACGGATTCGGAACAAGCATGTGATGATTTGGTTCCTACAGAACAACCTCGGGAATCTTTGGAGAAACCGGATCAGGTTTTAGAGTCGTTGAATGAAATGCACATGAAGTTGGGAAGTTCATAAAGGGATGGTGATGAAGAGCCCTTGATAAACATATCATCACAGAACTTTTATACATCAAAAAGAGGCAGAATTGGTCCATGGATGGTACTTAACAGTTGATGATCGTGTTGATTTCGCCAATACATGCCCATGCCCAGTACATCGGCAAAATAAAGGATCAAGTGGTTTTCTCTGGTGGATGCCGTTACATTGTACCCAAAAAAGTTGGAAATAGGCGTCGGAAAGCAACTAGAAGGTTTATGTTTTCAAGACACGGGCCCAAACAACAACAAATGCCCTTTTCAAGAGAATGAATAAAAAAGAACACATACCAAAGCGGTATGTACAGTCTGTGTCTAAACCAAAAATTTGTCGGATTTCATTTCATAAAAGTTGTATATTTTTTTTGTTGGTGGAATCCAAATTTTATATTAAATTGTTAATTGGTCTAGTGTGATCTCATATAGATATAATATAATTTAAAGTTTATTGATTTAGTAGTATTAAAACAAAAATAACTGCGAAATGATCTCAAAGAGTGAATTTTAAGTTCCTAATTTTATTTTGTAAGTTCAGATACTAAATATATGAATACTTTTGATTTATTTGATGTAGTTTTATTGACATTAAATAAAAAAATAAGAAACTGCCAAAATAGTGCGAAAAATACAAGTTATAAAGGATATCATAGGTGTTATACTGTTGGGGTCTTGAGGGACCCCACGCGACGAACCGCGTTATTAAAAATGCGCGACGGACCGAGGGTTAAATACCAGGTAATATCTAATAAGTAATGAACCTGTTATATACGCATTTGTCAATACTTGGAAGTATTACTATGCAATAAATAAATATGCATTGGTAAGAGCAGTGGCGTCCGAGTGGTAACGGCCCCGACTTACGAGACGTAGGTCGCGGGTTCAAACCCAGCCAGGCGCATTACTTTGTGTAATTTATTTCATCCCTACTGCTCTCAAAACGGTGAAGGGAAACAACATGAGGAAACCGGCATATCCTAGAACCAAAAATTCGAAGATATTTGACATCCACCAACCCGCACTGGGTCCGCCTGGTGGATTACGGCCCATTCCCCTTTCCTAGAGAGGAGGCCTGAGTCCCAACAGTGGGAACACTAAAAAAGGCTGATGGATGGATTGGTAGCTTACGGATACCATGCCGGCGCAACTGCTCGCGCCACCATGGTGCCATGGTGAAATAATAGCCCTAAGTCCCATCTTTGAGAAGTGGCTAGAAAATCGCATCATACCTTCCGCACACATTTTCCACCTCATTTAAGTCCTCACTGGACATAGCCAGTTAGTTCCTATTTCGGATTGAGGTGGAAGAGACGCCCATTAGATGGATCGCCCGGAGGACATGGTGGAGCTTACGGTGGAAGTATGCTCCCCTCGGTGCTGGTGACCTCTCGCGTCCGGCCATGGTGCAGGCCATGGTCTGGAGCCAGAAGTAGCGGAAAGCGGGGGTCCTCTTTTTGTGAAGGAGTAATCGAGCGGAGGAGATAGCTGCAACCAAGAGTCCCGCCCATATAATCACGCCCCAGTCGCCAAGGCAGGAAACGCCCAGGCGTCGGGAGTCGTAGGGCGATTATCGGCTATCGTAGTAGATGCGGACGACGAGCACCCGTAGCTCAACGTCCAGCCATCCGGTAAGGATTAAGCCCAAAACGACGGCGCAGGGAAAGACACTAATGTAGTAGTATCAAAATGGTCCGTAATCGGTCTCCATACATTTTATATGGAAACTTGCACAGCGACATTAGATCCACGCCACGCGACGTCGTTCTACATACATATCAAGCGTGGTCCACATGTGCATACACAGGCTATATTTCTGCAAGACATCATGGTGGCGCGACCAGTCACCGCTACCAACAATATGTATACAGCTCTATAGCGAGTTACTCACCTGGTGTCCGTTTGGTCGCGCAACCAATTTGGTGGCACGACCAGCTCGGACGTGTGCGACTCTGGTGTCTGTATGGTGTCTAGTTTGGTAGCTCAGGGCTATATTTCTATTTCATGGTGGCATGTGAAATATAGCCCTAAATGTAGTTATAGCTTTACCGTCACAATAATAGGCTAGTGGCCGAAAATAATGTAATTAGTCCGTCTTTTAGATTATTAAAAAATAAGGGACACGTATTTTTTTATTTGTAAATTAAACCATAAATGACAAAGATATAGCCCATAAAGTTACGTGTAAAGTCACGCCGTGCTACATTTTTTAGCATGGGGTGACGTCACACGTTATTTTAATAGGCTATATCTTTGTTATTTTTTGTTTCATCGAAAAAATAAAAAATACGTGTCCAATATTTTTTTTATAATCTAAAAGACCGACTAATTACATTATTTACGGCTTAATAAAATGTAATTATTTTGACCCTGGACACAACCCTATTGTAACGTACACATACCTACACACCTTAGTGTTTCGCACACATTTGTGTACCAGGTATAATATCTCTTGCGTACTTGGCTAATCTCTATTAAAATTGGTTACCAATGATCGAAATTCGGTCGCAAGGATTATTAATAAGTAATGAAATAAAAAACAGCAATAAAATTGTTCTTATTGATTTTTTCATATCTGAAATGTCATATAATTTCAAAGTACCTAATCTTATAACAATTAAAGCGAAGGATTTAGTTTTATTCATAAAAATCACTAAAATATTTAGAAACTGCCTAGTAATATTTTAGAGTAACTTTGAATATTTTTCATAAAGTATGAATAAGATGCTGAATTGTTCGAGAGTCACCTTCTTCAGAAGGAACACGCGTGAGTTTTATTCAGTAAAAGTCTGACACACTCTCTCGCTCCACCCAGAGTAGGAGAAGTTTTTGATCATTTCCTACCTATAAAAAAAAAGTTATTACAATACCTACTTACTTTTCTCAGGTTTTAATGACAAGTCTCCAGGACCGTAACTAGAGGGTGCCTGCGCACCGCTGGCAAATTTGAAAGTGGCGCCAAAGAAAAAAGAAACATTTTTTATTATGGCAACAACGCCAAGTTGCTTCGTTGTCTTTCATTCCGGGGCCGGGTTATCCTTTCAGAAGCGAATTAAGCAGCTTTTTATCAGTAAAAAACAAACAAACAAAAAAACAAACTTCACCTCTTTATAATATTAAAAAAATATAAATCTATTCATCTTTAAATGTCCTCGCTGGATATTAATAATAAAATGCCCGGTGAGGACCTGCAGCAGAGTGATTAAACGTACCCAGTTTGAACTTTTTAGGGGCGCAATTTCAGAAACAGCACCAGACGTATAAAAGCCTGCGTACGCCACTGCCAGTCTCGTGGGTTATCTGATACTAAAATCTACCTACGATTAAGCAGGTGGGTGTTCTAGGCATCTGTGTGTGTACCCACAAAAACACCTTGCAACTGGGTTATCAACTACCTGTATTAAAACAAAGATATATGTTGATCTAAATTAAGTAGGTAGAAGAATTTAATAAGTCTGTTATTGATTGATTATTTAATTTACAATAAGTTAGAAATACATTAGAACGAAGCACACGTGTAACACGTCTGATTTGTACGTAGAACGAGGTCGCGTGGCGTGGATCAAGTGTAGCTCTACAAGTCTAGTTTCCATGTAAAATGTGTGGAGTTCAACGTGCCCAGTAGCCTGATTCGCGTAAAATCAAACAAGCCAAATATCGTTGAAGTTTTATAGTCGTTCGATCGAAGTCCTATCCAAAATCGGTATTCACGTGTTCCTTAATCGGGATTGGATAGAACGACAACTCAACTGGCTCGAAACTAAACGATCTATCGACGACTTATTTCCAGTTACATTAATAAGTATTCTACCAGGATAATGAAATACAGATCTTTTTTTTTTAAATCGACACTTCGACCGAACGACTTTAAAATCGGTGTCGTTCAAACTCGATTGAAGGATGTGAATACGGTAATGGTCTAAACGACTAAATCGCTACGATATCGTTACCTACGGTTTTGATTACGTGAATCGGGCTAATGATTGGCGTGTGTGGCTCACGTGAGTACAGTGCAGTTCTACCTTCACATGTATTTGTTTTTATTTTTGATATGGCCGACGGTGGAGCACAACACGCTTCGTTTGACCACTGTCTCACCTTATGGTAAACGATGATGTGGCCTGCGATGGAGCACACTTGCCTAGAAGCAACCTATTCACTCTTGATTTAGAGATCCCTAGGTTGTAGCTATCAGGAAACACAGACTCCGGCAGGGAGTTCCATTTCTTAGCTGTACGCACAATGAATGTGCTCCCAAAACGCTTTGTAAGCGAGATATCTACCATGTACTTATTTCATTTCCATAACAAATATGGGATAATCAATTGTGTAAAGAATCTAATTAGATTATCTATACTATAATCTAATTAGATTATCTATACTATATTACTATATTTATATATAATATTATAAAGCTGAAGAGTTTGTTTGTTTGTTTGAACGCGCTAATCTCTGGAACTACTGGTCCGATTTGAATGATACTTTCAGTGTTGGGTAGTCCATTTATCGAGGAAGGCTATAGGCTATGTTATTTTTTCAAAATTATCAAAATAGTTATAAAATTGCTATTTTGTAACACAAGGTGTAAAATCGAAAACCTATTTTTGCGTACGCTGCAAAAACTATTGACAATAGAACAAAATGATGTACTACGGGTTTGTAGATCCCATTAAGCTATCATGGTTTAATCACAATAACCGATTTTGTGTTCAAAATAATTATTAAATCGTCTGAAGAAGAAAAAACTACGTTAAATATGTATCGTAATATTAATTTTTATCGAAATTAAGCATTATGTTATCAAGAGTATTTATGTAGAAGTAAAATACTTTTTGTTTCATCTCAATCGGATATTTCGTTTAAAAGTTATCACGTGTGTAAGATGTTAAGAGTTGGTACCTATTAATGAGTTATGGGCCATAGAGTTTTTTATCAACATAAAATCCTGTAATAATATTTTTCGAAATATATTTGTTGATGATTGTAAGTATAAGATCTTTGAAGAGTATAATAAATACATTTATGAACGCGGTAATTTTGGGAAATACTGATCTGATATGAAAACTGTTTAAATATTCAATAGTCCATTTATTGAGGGAGGTAATTATAGGCAATATTTTATCTCGGTATTTCCACGGAAACGAGAAAAACGCGGGTGAAACTGCGGGGCACAGCTAGTTTAATTATATTACTTTTCCCCAAGTTTTCAATCACGAGGAAGTTGGATGCACCTACTTGCTATTAAGTATATCACATTGTGATATCCTAAACGCAATCTATTAGGATTGTGATAATAATATAATTTTAAAATCTTTTTGGGTACAGTTTTATGACGTTTTTCACTCAAATATAACAATGAGTAAAGTCTGTATGTATGTAGGTATGTACGTGTGTGTGCTCCCAAACGGCTAAACAGATTAAGACCTTTTTTTTATGGTGGGGAAAATCATCCAATGACAAACCCCGCTCTTGGGCGGAACGGGAGATAGTGTCAGACTCTTACTGACTAAATGACCCACCCTGTTCCTTCTAGCCTTCATACTGGGGCTCGAGTTCCCTTTCGGATAACCCTGGCCCCAGTAGGCTTCGACCCGGCTGGGTTCCTGCTGTTGAAACAGATTAAGATGAAAATTGAGACACAATTTTATTGTCCTGAAGCCAGTTCTGTCCTTCTTTTAAGGTGGAAAATCATCCAAAGAGTTCTCCTGCTCTATTGCGGAGCGGGACAATTCAGCCTCTTACTGACTAATACCACACCTATGTTCGTAAATGGCTCATCATCACTACATGAATGCATGTCGACGACTCGGGATCCGTTCGGATGGTTACCGGATGGCCAGACGGCGTTCCCATTGATCGTCGCCTGCAAGCTCACACCTACAGTGGCTGGAAATCAGGGTCGGGATCCCGGTGGCTGGAGCGTAAGGAAGTCATTTCCCTCACGCGTGTGGCCGCCTCCTTCGCTAGAATTACTGCTTCGCAGAAGGAGGCGACCGCCTGCCATTCCTCTGACCTGTCCTGGGTTTGAGTTTTTATCCTAGATGTTCTGGCACCTCGGGCTCTCGGAAATCTTCGGCTGCTATCGAATTTTGTCCATCAATTTCAAAGACGTAGTTAGAAATGTCGTTTATACGCCTAAATAAAGGTAAAAAGCCAAAGACACCCGCCTTGTGACACCCGCTACCGATCAGTGAAAGTCCCATCAAAACCGATCCAGCCGTTAAAAATAAAAAAAAAAACAATATTTCACATAAGCCTACATAGGCACTTATAAAACGTCAGAAGCTAGTGCACGGTTCACAATTGGTTGTTTCCTATGGAGAAGAACTGCTGGAAACTCCGTGGTTACCCTTTTAAAAAAAGTGGTTGTTGTTACAATATTTCCATATTATAGTAATGATAGATATTATGTAAGAACAGTGTAAACTAGCCGGAACAAACAAGCAGACCAATTATATATTTTTTTAATTATATTTTTGTCACAATGTGCATCTAGTGAAAAAAATATGAGACCAGTGGCGGCCGAGTGGTAACGGCCCCGACTTATGAGTTGTAGCCAGGCGCTATACTTTGTGTAATTTATTTCCTCTGCTCTCAAAACGGTGAAGGAAAACATCGTGAGGAAACCAAAAAATTTAAGACATGTGACATCCACCAAACCGCAGTGGACCCGCGTGGTGGATTACGGCCCATTCCCTCTCTTATAGAGGAGGCCTGAGTCTCAACAGTGGGAACATTATAAGCCCGACTATTTTGATATTACAAATAGACACTTCGATGGATTTTTTCGATTAGATGGATGGATTGTGTGAGAAGTGATATGAAAGAAAAGGGAGTTAGTGATAGTTTGACGGAACAGGACAGAATGGAAGAAGAAAACGTGTTGCGCTGACCCCAAGTAATATGGGGTAAGGTTAGGAAGAAGAAAGAACAAATAGACACTTCAATTTAATTTATATTTATGTATAGATGTGTAAATAAATTATAAATAATAGTACAGAATCGTATTCTAATAGTAAATAATAATACATTGTTGGTAGTATGTCGTGTAAGCGTATTATTATCAGGATGTACGCGGATGGGCGTGTTGGTATCGCGCCGGATCAGTGGAGTATCACTCGGTTATCACTATGTCGGTTTGCAATTGCGTTCACCCTGAGTAAGATTATGATCAGGGTTAGCAAGTGAAGAAAAACTAAATCTTACCCAATATGATACTGATAATAATACCGATTGAAAAGCGTGCCAAGAAGATCATAGGCAATGATGCACTTGTGAAGTCAAAACTCCACCGGGCCTTGGTCGAGGCCATGGTCCGGAGCGAGGAGGAGTGGCAGGCGGTCGCCGACTTCTGCGACGCAGTAATGCTCGCTAAGGAGGAGGCCGATCGCGTCAGGCAACGGCGCTCTCGCCGCCGCCGCCGGGATTCCGATCCCGATTTCCAGCCACCGTAGGCGCGGGCTTGCGGACAGTGAGCAATGGGTAGCTCGCTGTCCGGCCGTCCGGTAACCGTCCGGACCAAGCCCAAGTCGTCGAAGGCGCGCGCTGTTCCCGCGCGCCTCAAGGAGTTGTCAGCAACAGCAGGGGCCCAGCCGGGTCGAAGCCTACTGGGGCCAGGGTTATCCGAAAGGGCGCTCGAGCCCCGGTATGAAGGCTTGAAGGTACGGGATGGGTTTTTTAGTCAGTAAGAGTCTGACACTATCTCCCGCTCCGCCCAAGAGCGAGGGTTGTCATAAGATGATTTTTCCCATCGAAAAAAAAAGTCAACACTCCAAAGTCTTGAGCATTTACTCCGAGTTGTTAGCCTGTCTGTTTTCTATCTATAAAGAGCGGCGAAATAAAGCTCTAATAAAGAGCGGTCTACTAAAATCAACTTTTCATTTGTCTTCTGACGTAAAAGCGATTGTTTTACTGGTAGTAAGTACTCTCTATCAAGGTTGTCGACATAGCACGAAGAATCGCCAAACTTAAGGGCCAAGCGCCCGAAAAGTGCCATAAAACAGTGATTTTCTGAGGCCTACTCCTCCGTAACGGCTAGGTCAATTGGTTTGAAAAAAATAAATGTCTATCATAGATTCATGAACAATAATATCAACATTTGATTTTTTCGTGCAATTAATACTTTTGTCAAAAAAAAATATTTAGCAACTTCGCAACTTTTCCCTACTCCTTCGAAACGGCTTGGACCTTTAGAAACATTTTTACACATAAAAATTGGTGGTTAAATAGTCTTCAATGTGAACATTGCATATGTAAATCAATCAATATCTCGCAGAGAAAATGGATTTCAAGCGCTTTCCGGGCGCTGCTGGCCGCAAATAAATGCACAGATTTGCGTACTGCCGCGTAGGCTAGTGCGAGAGTTGCGTTCACATAATTTCTGCCAAATGGTTCATGGGACTATACGCCTTAAGTGGAAATGGCCGAAAGGATCTGGAGTATCGACCGCATACCGAATGGCGCAGTGATTGAAGGCCTTCCACAAGGTGGACCGATAACCTGGTGAAGGTTGCGGGAATCTGATGGATGCGGGACGCGCAGGATCGTTCATTGTGGCGACACTTGAGGGAGGCTTACGTCCAACAGTGAATGATGATGATGAAGTAACCTCTAGGCTTACCACCATTTGGTTGACAACCCTAGTTAAGTACAATGGGTGAATGAGAACGTAATGTTACAATGTCGTTATCAATAACAACAGCGGTATTATTCTGTAAAATCTCACACTCGAGAACATTAAGTTTTTGGTGGATAGAGCGAGATGAAGTGACTTTAAGTAAGAAAGAAAATAAGGATTATATTTAGCTAGTCTTCAGGATTACAAAAGATAGCACTATCAGCCTTTTAATGTTACTACTGCTTTGACTCCGGCCTCCTCTCTAGGACAGAGAATGGGCCGTAATCCACCACGCGAGCCCAGTGCGGGTTGGTGAATGTCACATGTCTTCAATTTTTTTGGTTCTAGGACATGCCGGTTTCCTCACGATGTTTTCCTTCACCGTTTTGAGAGCAGTGGTAAAATAAAAATAAATTAAAACTGGCCAAG
Organism: Mythimna albipuncta; assembly: GCA_929112965.1. Taxonomy (NCBI): domain Eukaryota; kingdom Metazoa; phylum Arthropoda; class Insecta; order Lepidoptera; family Noctuidae; genus Mythimna; species Mythimna albipuncta. Next base: position 1,382,790 of record OV815984.1, read on the forward strand.
TGCGACTCAGACTCGAACAGGAAGTGTTCCGTACTATAAAATTGAAACAATAAAATCGAGTAATAACGCCGACAAAATCACGTTTCTTCTATGGGAACCCCTTTATTTTTTAACTTTATTTTATGTATATTATTTTTTTTTTGTACCAGCAATAGAAATACACATTTTTTTTAAATTTGAACTGTCTACCTTTTACGGTTTACGAGATACAGCCCGCTGATAGATGGACAGCGGAAGCACAAAATAGATAGGTACAGAAGACAATCAGAAGACATGTATGTACTTCACTTTTTACACCTACGCTCGGTGGACGCACACTAATGAGCGTTTAAGCCGGAACTGTTCGACGAGTGGTCTGAGACGCTACCGAGACATCTCGTCAGTGAGCAGTGTCTTTGTGTGCGTTACTCGAGCGCGCTTTTTATGTTACTGTAGATTGACTTCTGTACCTATCTATTTTGTGGCGGAGGCTTAGTATTAGGGTCTCATTGGCACCCTTAGGGTATGGAACCCTAAAAAAGTGACAGTACCTATAAATATAAAATATTTGACGACACATTACGCTTAGCGCGGTGGTTGAGCGAATGGCTGCTATGCTGCTTGTCGCGGGTTTGTTTCCCGTACGGAACAAATATTTATATGGTCTACAGATAGGTGTTCCGCTTCTGGGTGCCTTGTATATGTGAGTTTACATGTTTTTGAATGCACCCAAGAATAGGAGTTATTTCTAGTGAGAGACAACACGTACATCGACTGGAACAATTTGCTTGTTTTTTCCTTTCGTTGGGTAAAAATCATCCAAATGATATTCCCCACCTTTGGGCAGAGCAGGAGATAGTGTCAGACTCTTACTGACTAAAAAATCCACCCCGTTTCTTCCTGCCTTTCGTACTAGGGCCGAGCTTCCCTTTCGGATAACCCTGCCCCCAGTAGGCTTCGACCCGGCTGGGCCCCTGCTGTTGCTAACCTGCCCTTGAGGCGCGCGGGTACAGTGCGCGCCGTCAAGCAATTTGCTTGCTGCGGTCTTCCCATCCAATTATAATTTGGTGTCTCCAAGACTAGACTGAATCTGATTTTAATAAACTAGTGCACCTCACCATCAACGATTGCATCACTGCTTACCATCGGGTGGGATCGCAGTCAAACACTAGTTTACATTAGGTATTAAATCATTAAACCCCAAGCGAACAGCATTTGCTCTCTCATTATCTTTCTATTGTGTCTCTATAATTACGGCAATCGAAAAATTAAAAAAAAAACCTTAAAAAATGAAATTATATCATGTGCGCCTCACAGTTGCCAATAAATAGTTTATTTTAGCAATATTGCCAGATGGAAAAATACTGTCTGATTTTGGTCTTCCAGTTAACTTTGAGTGACGATTTTGAATGCGTCTTCTTCCAGAATATACTGGTCGTCCGACGTTTGATGATAGCTTTAGATAAACATGGCACTTGCACCGACGTATCTTGGCACGAGGAAGTGATACGCTTTGGTGCATGCAGTTCATCATGAGCGATGATGCACTGATCCGAATAAAGTCGGTTGTTCCACAACCAAACCGGATTTTTCAGGTTTCTGATAAAATGTTAGGTTTCCGACGATATACAAGTCTTTATCTTCAAGGCTAGAATGAATAGGCTCTTAATAAATTAGTGCGGCTCACCATCAACGATTGCATTACTTACCATCAGATGGAATCGCAGTCAAGCACTAGTTTATATCAATTAAAAAAAAATACGTCAATTGTAGTACATATATGCGAAACTTGAAACACGTGGTAGTATTTTTATGTAAAGAATCTATGTACTAAATCACAAAGTTAAAAGCTTGTCATGTTACCTGGTTGTCCACACAATAAGGTAGTTTCCAGGGTCAAAATAATTTATTTAGTCCGTATTTTAAGTTGTAAAAAAATATTGGACACGTATTTAACAAAAAATAACAAAGATATAGCCCATTAAAGTTACGTGCGACGTTATCCCGTGCGAAAAAATGCAGCACGGCGGCGCGCGGCGTGACGTTACACGTAACTTTAATGGGCTATATCTTTGTCATTTTTGGTTTAATTTACAAATAAAAAAATACGTGTCCCTTATTTTTGAATAATATAAAAGACGGACTAATTACATTTTTTACGGCAACTAGCCTAGTACATGACCATCCGAGCGGCTGATGAGTGGTTTTGCTCCCGCACCCAGCTGAACATTGGCACCTAATACCCGCTATGACCATTCGAGACCTGTGTTGTATTTAGTATCGGTAGTGTCCAGCTTATGACCTTTTTAAAATATTTTTAGAAAAAAAATATAACCTGGTCTGGAATTGATTCGAGTGACTGAATCTGAACAAACTATTTTCAGGTTTCGCATATACTAAAAAACTAAAAAACACGCTTTCATATCAAACTAAAAAGTGTAAAATAATTTTCAATATAGGTAGAAAATAATAATAATGAACGAAAAATATTAATATCATTGTGAAAAAAGCGTGGGGCGCTTTGTGCCATATTTTTCGTAAATCGAGCACCCCACGCTTTTTTTAAACTATATTTTTATTTTTCACTAAAAAAAACGGATTATTGTATTGTCATCAGTCTTTGATGGGTGTGCAAAGTTTGAAGAAAATCTGATCGCCCAAAGTAGGTCGAGCTCAAAGGCGTTGGTTACAAACATACAGGTGAAGCGTGTTAAAAAAGCGTGTTAAAAATAATGTTGTATAAACTCGCCCCTAAATTACAAGCTTGCAAGACCAAAATAAGGTACCTAATTGATTTCAAATATCTTAGGTATATCTACTAGCTTGTGACCAGGGGTGCCATTCTCTATGAAAACAGCATTGATCGCAGCGCTGCCCGCAGCGACGAATCGAGAGCGCAGTACATTGGACTAACAACCCAATGTAAAGGTCCATTGGGTTGTTTTTATAGCAAGCTTTCATAGCGCAGTAAACCCGTAGGTATAATTCGATGGGGTTGTGTCCTTTAACTACCGAGTTCCTACGGCTACCTTTCGATTCCATCGTCAGGTCAGCTCCACGTCATAATAATTTTGTATTTTCATCTGATTTACACATGCATGCAAAATTTCTGGTCAATCAGTAACCCGAAAGTAGATCAAATTTAATTTACAAGATTTTATTACGGACAATTATTACAAATATGGGGCAGGTGAAACTAAATAAAAGCTTGTAATAAAAAAGAAAAAATAATTTTATTTCATTGCAACAGAAAACAAATTAAATTATAAAATACATTTAACTAATTAAAAATAATATAAATACACTAAAGGCCTAGCTAAGACGTCATAAAACTACTCCTCAAAAGACTGGCGGCATTGCCACGTTGTATGGCAATGCTTAATCTCTGATCGAGGTAGAAGCCAGTCCTTGGGTCACGCAAAGAGTCAACTAAGCGTTTGGTAATTCTTTAAAAAGCGTATGAGCACTCGGACCCCACGGCCCAAGAGTTTCAACCCCAAAACGGCTCAAAAATATAACAGCCGACGAAAAAATGTGAGTCGTAATAAGAAGTAATCTATGAGCGGGTTCACATTAGGTCGGACCGACAGTTTTATCGGGCCGACAAAAGTGTCGGATCCATATTGGCATATGTATTTCAATAGCGCCGTTCACATATGGGTGACCCGACAAAACTAACAGAGCCGACACTTTTACCGGCCGTTCAGCCACGATTTCTATCGGATCGGCGGCATAATATTGGCGTACTGGCAAGTACAGCGCTGTACACATTGGTCGGCGTGAAGCGCCGGAGCCAACCGCCCACCACCCTTTCTCCCGCTCATTCCCCGCTTTCGGCACTCAATCCAGGCAGTAAAACGACCGTGCCGACGGTGGTGTTCACATTAGGTCGGGTCGGCAGCATCTAGTGTGAACAGCAACAACCGACATTCGTTCAACGGTAAACTGTCGGTCCGACCTAATGTGAACCGGCTCTAAGAATTCGTGAAGTCTACAGTGATATCATCAAGGAATCACGACGTTGTCACACCTGCGTGGATACCTTCTGTCACGCCAACGATCAGGTGGCATGCATGGGTGGGCACGATACGGTGATATGAAGACAAATGACGGATTTGTGGTGCACTTACTTTAATTTACTTATTGTAATAAATTTGATAAACAGGTTACATTGTTTTTATGAATAACTAGCTGCTGCCTGCGGCTTCGTCCACGTGGTGATAAAAAGTTATATAAAGGAAAGGGATAAATGATAGAGGTGATAGCGATCCCCTATGTACGGGATTCTCTAAGAATTAATAAGTGCCATTTCTTTATAGACTCTTCTAAAAAAATGTACCTACAAAATAACAATATGACATAGTATCATCATCATCATCAGCCTTTTTAATGTTCCCACTGCTGGGACTCAGGCCTCCTCTCTTGAAGAGGGAATGGGCCGTAATCCACCACGCGGGCCCAGTGCAGGTTGGTGAATGTCACATGTCTTCGAATTTTTGGTTCTAGGACATGCCGGTTTCCTCACGATGTTTTCCTTCACCGTTTTGACATAGGATACATACTTATAAATAAAAATCTGTCTTCATACTATATATATTTTTTAAATTAATATAAACTAGTACTCGACTGCAATCCCACCTGATGGTAAGCAGTGGTGCAATCTCTGATGGTGAGGCGCATTAGCTTAAGAGCCTATTTATTCTTGCCTTGAAGACACTCAAATTACAATCGGGCGGGAAGACCACAGCAGGCAGATTGTTCCAGTCCTTCGGCATACGTGATATAAACGACGAGGCGAAACGCTTAGTCCGGACCGTAGAGGTTTTAACAACGTATGAATGGATACTCGTCGTACGTCAGATTGTCGTTAATTAATTTTTCTAAAATAAATTTGATGTTGCTTAAACGAAAAGCGTTGAAGAATTTCGCAGATTCAACGATAAATAAAAATTAACTTACTTACGACTTAATTAAAACACATGATTATTAAAGAAATAAGAAGAAGGAAAAGAAAAAAAAAGGAAAAGAAAAAAAAAAAGAAAAGAAAAAACGAAGAAAAAAAAATTGGAAAGTTGGTTGTTTTGGTGGAAGTTGAATAAATAAAGACTTGCTTACCATTTAAAAAAATTAAAGTTTGTAATTCTTTTTTCATGTTACATTATCAAAAATTGCGTTAGATTGCGTTGAAATATATAAAAAGATTTTAAACCATGCTCATGTTGACGATTAACGGATCGGAAAGGGCTTTCTTACGGAAAAAGCTAAAAAATATTTTTAGGAAATTCTGGGTACTAAGTGGTTCAATCTCCGAAAACATTTGGTTGGTATATTTCATTGAAAAAAAAATATCTTTTTTTTTAAAGTTTTACAATCAAACACGTGATATTGAACTGCATATCTTACACATTGTTATCATAATCACTCGTCATTGTTTAATCAGGGAATCGTGTCCCATGTCGCCGAGTGACGAACATGCGGGCATGAGACTAGGTCGTGTTGGGTTCGAGAAAACCCACTGATACTCTTTGTGTAACCTTGGAGATTACTGAAAGTTATTTGTTTTTGCACGATTGAGAAGGTAAGTACTAGAAGATGAATGGGTCAAATACTTCATATTACGCCAAAAGAGATCAAGTGAAAAAAAAAACTGGGCAAGTGCGAGTCGGACTTTCGCCCTGATGGTTCCGGACAAACTTACCTATGTTTAAGATTTTTCCGAATCGCAAAAAAAAACAAATGTGAGGTAATTCCTATATTTATGCTATAAGATCTTACTTTATGCAAGATTTCAGGATTTTGGGTCAACAGGAAGTACCCTATGAATTTTGATTTCCTCGAAACTACTCGAAAGTGTCGAAATGTACGTTTTTTGCCACATAAACCAAAGTATTTTTTTTTAGTTAACCAATAAGTTTGATTTTTTTACGACGAGACGAGACGAAAGGTCTTGACAGACAGATAGACAGACAGACAGACAGACGGACAGACGGACGGACAGACGGACGGACGGACATCAAAGTGATCCTTTGTGGGTTCCGTTTTTTCTTTTTGAGGTATGGAACCCTGAAAACAGTCTTGATTGCTTTTGCAGCAATCGCACCTGATAGTAAGCAGTGTTCAGTAGCTTGACCATCACCGATTGCATTACTGCTTCCCATCAGGTCGAATCGCAGTCGAGCATTAGTTAAAATGTGATAAAAAAAAAAACTTCGAAATATGATTAGGTAGTCAATTTAAAAACTCATTTCGACTTCACTTACAGGAAAAATAACAAATAAAATATGATCAACCCAAATAGTAAATAACTACTGTTTACAAGAACAATAACATGCCGTTTAACTTGAGGTTAATGTAACCTAACCTGGGTAAACCCGGAGTGAACTATATCCTTATCAAACGTGAAGTGAATTTGCTAGTAGGTAAATAAAAGTTATTTTTAATTTTGTTTTGTCAAGGAGTTGAAGTCTTTTGCAATTATAGCTCACAGAATAACTTCGGTCTTCTTTTCCAAAGTTGGAAATCATCCAATGACTTCTCCCGCTCTAGGGTGGAGCGAAGAACACATCAGACTTTTAGTGACTAAAACCACACGTGTATTAGAGGAGGCCTGGGACTCAGGCCTCCTCTCGCAGTGGGAACATTATAAGCCCGACTATGCTAAGCTAACCTATGCCTCAAATTGGTGACTACGGCTACCTGGCCAGTGTCGCGAACCCAAATAGCGCAGAGGAGCAAGAGAGTAATGAGAAGCGAGGTTACGGACTGCGTCTATCTATCAATGCGGAACCCATTTTTTTTTTTTTTTGTTGGAATTTTTGAGATTTTATTATTTATTATTGTAAGTTTTTTATTTTGACATTTGATTCTATAAAATCATGTATTTTAATTTTTTTTTATGACATTGTTTTCATTATTATTCTTATTATTTTTAAATTACTTTCATTGTTATTATTATTTTTGACATTGTTTTCATTATTACTATTACTTTTTCATTACTTTTATGATTATAATGTTAATGTTTTTAAATTATTATTAATGTGTGCCTGTAATTTATATGTGTGGTGTTATACTGTAAGTGTAAATTAGCAATAAATAAATAAATGCGGTGTGGAAATGCAGACTGTGTGAACCTAGACGTCCTAGACCGAGTTCTTGAATACGACGAGTAATATGTTAAACAATGGTTTTGTTACACCAATAAGCCAGGCAATTACTGTCCATTCCAGGTTGTCTGGAAGAGATCGCGGAATGCAATAAGGCCGTCCATTTTCCTTTTTGTATGTGTAAAGGTGTACAACAAAGTTTAGTTAAAAAAAATATAAGCGGGTGATGGGCCAACAAAGGCCCCACTATTCACTCTTAACGCGATCCATTTCACAACCATAAACTGAAGTGTTAAAAGGTTAGAGTCCTAAAAAGTGTAAGGTGCGTTGGGTTAAGATCGGCATTGGGGGTAAGAACGTATAAATCTATATACCACTTATTTAGCTTTCTTTTGAATGCCAGTTAAGTTGCTGGGCAAGGTGGAACATAATGACGCGGCACGCAATATGACTAGCATTAAAAATAAAGCTAAATAAGTGGTATAATTTATATTTATACGGTCTCACCCCAATGCCAATCTTACCCCAACGCTTTTTATAGCTCCATCTCACTTTCTTGCACGCACGCCTGCCAGTTGTGCACGCTGGGCAAAAAAGAATAGGAGGTAACGCATATCCTGTAAAGAAGCTCCACTCTGACACTGTATTTACGATGGATTTTTATTTGGGTGTATAAAAATCATCCATTTGACATCCCCCGTCCTTGGGCGAAGCGGGAAATAGTGTCAGACTCTTACTGACTAAAAAATCCACCCCATTCCTTCTTGCCTTTCATACGGGGCTGAGCTACCTTTCGGAACTAGACCTTGGCCCCAGTAGGCTTCGACCCGGCTGGGTGCTGTTGCTGACAACTCCTTGAAGCGCGCGATTACAGTGCGCGCTGTCGAAGACTTGAGCTCAGTTTGGACAGTTCCAGATTGGTTTGCTCGCCATCCGCAAGCCCACGCCTACGGTGGCCGGAAATCGGGATCGGAATCCCGGCGGCAGCTGGGGCGCTGTGAGCGCTGATCCGCCTCCTCCTTTACTAGCATTACTGCTTCACAGTAGGACATGATCGCCTGCCACTCCTCCTCGCTCCGGACCATGGCCTTTACCAAGGCCCGGGACGAGAGGTCCCCACAAGGCCACGTTGCTCCGCCCAAGCCGGGCACACCTCCACGTATTTGCGATGGGTCAGGGAAACCCCATTTGGCCAGATTATCTCTGCAGCGGCCAACATGAGTCCCCAGTCGGTTGAGATATTTCCAGATTGGACACTGCAGTTCGTGATACGGAGACAGATGTCATTGTCTTAGTAAAATAAATTAAAAACAACAACAGCTTAATTATCAAGCATTTTGCAAAAACAAGGAAATCCATTTTACCGTTATTTTTACTTGTTTTTTTTCGACCATTTTAACTCAAATTATATTATCATACGGACACGGTTAGTCAACATACAGTTAAAAATATTTATGGATAAGTTTACACTACTTGCTTCTATAATTAGTTAATTAATTAGAATATTATTTTGTAGGCGTGATCTTCTTACTCTGATAGGGTTAAAGGTCGATTTTAAGATATGTTTTTTATTGTTAGCATGTTATTACTTAGTAGAGGTCTTTCACGCCTCTCAGGAGGAATTTTATCAGCTTAAATACGTACACTCTTCCACGTAGTGATTGTAAAAATAATAGCTTTAAACAAAAGATTAAAACATTTTTCATCATTGTCGAAAGAAGGATAAAAAATCATTAAAATTCTTGTCTTCATCATCATTTGAACCAAAAGACGTTCACTGCTGGTCATAGACCTCCTCCGTTTCAGCACAATGAACGGTCCTGTGCATCTCGTGACCCTCCACCAGGTCATCGGTCCACCTTTTAGGAGGCCTTCCAACGCCGTGTCGATACGCCGTTGCCTTTTCAACCCAACTTTTCTGTACTTTGAGCACAGTGAGCGCCCCGTTGCTCTCCGTCCGCAAGCCCATACCTACGGTGCCTAAAAATAGCCCTGTGGCTTTAGCGTTTCCTGTGGCAGCCGGGGCGTGGGAATTATCTCTCTTTTATGCTTTCCGTCAACTCCTTTGCTCACATTTTTGCTTTGCAGAAGGAGGTGGCTACTTCCCATGACGTCTCGCTCCGTACCACCGTACGGAGCGAGACGTGGTAGAAGTAACCTATTCACTCTTGACTTAAAGATTCCCGGATTGTAGCCATCAGGAGACACGGATTCCGGCAGGGAATTCCACTCCTTAGCTGTACGCACAATGAATGAGTTCTCAAAACGTTTTTGCTGGAGTGGCGACCACGTACCGGAAGACGCAGTATTAGAAGGCTTTCCACAAGGTGAACCGATGACCTGACTCCAATAAATGATGCACAGAACCATTCGTTATGGCGAAACTCGAGGGAAACCAACACCAACAGTGGACGTCTTTCGGCTGAAATGATGATTATATCAAATTCAAAGTCAAAGTCAAAATAATTTATTTCAAATAGACCATTTGCAGACACTTTTGAATAGTCAAATGTCGGTCAGTCCAAGAAAAGTGAAGCTAAATTGCACGTTCCAAAGCGTAGGTCTCTATGGAGAAGAACGCGCAAGAAAAGCATGGACACTCTTTTTAAAACATATTATGAGTTACATAGATCTTGGTTACATATTTCTTGTTTCTTTTTTGATGTTCACATAATATATTTCTTCCTGATGAATTCAAATTAGGAATCTCCCGAATCGTCTGTGTCCAGTGAAGTGAATCGTGACAGAAAAACAGTTTTAAAAGACCTATCAGAAAAAAAAAGAAATCTTAACAGTTATCTTAATAAAGTAGGCTTCATTTTTGTTTTTATTACGTAAGTTTTATTTAAAAAAACGATAAAAGAATCACGCGTTATGTGCAAATAACGCACGCTATTACGACACCCGTGCCTTTATCTCTTCGTTACTTACTCGGACTTGAACCAGTGGTCGTGGCGTGGCAAGTCGTTAGTCGCTAAGTGTATTATCTTTCTTTGACGTTACTAACGAAAATTCAAGGCTGTTCATCGTTAGGTTGGCGAGATAACGTCGTACGATAAATTTAAATACAATCTTTGATTTGATTGCCAAAGTGCGTGGCAATGCCGCCAGCCTTTTGGGCACATTACCTGTTGACAGCGATGTGGAAGAGTTTTTGACGCCATATTTTAGTTAATTGTAATTAGCGTAGGATTTTATTATTTTTTTTAATTTACTATAATTATGGTTTTTATATTTGTATGTAATAAGTTAAATTTATTTAAATAAAATAATAATATCTAGTAAAAAAATGCGCTAAAAAGAATAATAATCATATTCCACAACTATCACACAACGGCGTCTAGTCCCAGGCCAAGCAGAGCTTGTGTTATGGGTACTAGACAACTGATAAACATACTTATATATTTCTATATAAATACATACATATTATAGATAAATTACACCCGAACACAAACAAATAATTATGCTCATCACACAAATATTTGAATATATCTTTGATATTTATAAAGGTTTTATTTTGCAAAACAACCTTCTGAAATGTTAGACTGTATCGTAAATTAAGAGAGATTATACGAAGGAGGTCATCTGTATAATTCTAATCACCTTACTTCACAGATATCGAATGGATTGATGAAGTCTTTCTGCGAAGATACGAAGTGGACTTACGTTTTGTTTGTGACTATTCTGGGTTATTTGTAAAACACTAATAACCTTTTTTTTTCGATGGGAAAAATCTTCCAATGACAAGCCCCGCTCTTGGGCGGAGCGGGAGATAGTGACAGATTCTTAATGACTAAAAACCCATCCCGTTCCTTCAAGCCTTCATACCGGGGCTCGAGCGCCCTTTCGGATAACCCTGGCCCCAGTAGACTTCGACCCGGCTGGGCCCCTGCTGTTGCTGACCACTCCTTGAGGCGCGCGGGAACAGCGCGTGCCGTCGATGACTTGGGCTTGGTCCGGACAGTTACCGGACGGCCGGACAGCGAGCTACCCATTGCTCACTGTCCGCAAGCCTGAAACACTAATAACCTTGCAAGACTGTATTGCTAATTGCATGCAGAAGGTAAAGAAGGTATATGGTATGGTTTGGTGGTTATTACTGATACTAGTGGCTGTGCGACAGGTATTGTGTCACTGCAACGTTTAAGGCTTAGTCCCTTGAACCATCTGGCCGAAATTAAATGGTCACAACTCTCGTACCCATCTAGGCGACATTGCGACTATCTGTGCATTTGTTTGCGTCCTCAAGGAGTTGTCAGCAACAGCAGGGACCCAGCCGGGTCGAAGCCTACTGGGGCCAGGGTTATCCGAAAGGGCGCTCGAGCCCCGATATAAAGGCTAGAAGGAACGGGGTGGGTCTTTTAGTCAGTAGGAGTCTGACACTATCTCCCGCTCCGCCCAAGGGCGGGGGATGTCAATGCATGATTTTTACCACCACAAAAAAAAAGCTCGCCCGCTGACTTTTAAAACATTTTTTTTTGCGAATATTTCGCAAATAAAAATTGTTTGATGTACATAATATATGCTATGTTCACTTTGAGGAATATTTAACCACCAATTTTTATGTGTAAAAACGTTTCTAAAGATCCAAGTCGTTTGGAAGGAGTAGGGAAAAGTTGCGAATGTGAATAATTGTTGTATGTAATAATTTTTTTAGACAAAAGTATTAATCGAACGAAAAAATCAAATGTTAAAAATGTTGTTCATGAATCTATAATAAACGAATAATTTTTCTAACCTATTAACCAAGCCATTCCAGAAAGTCACTGTTTTAAGGCACTTTTCAGGCGCTTGGGCCTTAAAGGGATAATATATGATGACTGATTTGATCCTTTCCGTTTATGTGTGTGGCCCAAGCAGAGCCACGAGAAACAGGTAGTCTATTACGTAAAAACATTAATTATTCAAATCTAAAATTGACATGACCTACTTATTTGAAACGTTATCTAGTGTTCCTGTTACCGATTTTTACAAAAACATCAGAGATAAAATGGGCAAAGACTGTTCTATATAATATAAGGGGATATCCATTAAATACGTTAAAGCCTGGTACCACGGCGCGGCGTCTGACCGCAGTATTTTTTCACTTTGTGTACAATTACTGGAACGGATCTTGAGTGCTCGGCGTCAGAGTGGGGATCGCTTTGCGCATTCCATACATTGGCGAGCCAATCGTCTTCGTTGTTACAAGCAGCAATGCAGGAAACGAATGAGCGACGTCTATGACACGATGGCGCTGCGAGCCAATCACTGACACTCCCCGCCCCCGCGTCTCACTTCGCACTACCAAAGAGACCGAATATTTGACTTCTACCCAACTTGAAGCCAGCGCTCAAGACCCGTGACGGTAATTGTACAATACAGCTGACGTATCTTTTGGTGGGCCCGAATTCTGCGCAAAAGGCTGCGCTCGAACGTTTTTTAGGAACCAAATGGTGGCGTCGCGACTAGTGCGGGGCAGAAGTTTAGGCTAGAGATTGACTCTATGTGAACACAATCGACCCTTTATTCAATCAAATGTTGCTATCAATTTTTATCGATTTGGAATTTGTTGTTTTTTTTTATATGAGATATTGAACGAAATAGATTTACAAACATTGTTCTCGTTAGTGATCGAGATTTCGACATGATTTAACGACTACTAGAATAACGTATATTTGAGAATATTTTAAACCTCTATAGAAAACTGAATATTAATATATTTTTATTACGTAATTGCTATTTATTGAAAAAAAAACGATTAACAACATCACCCGCAGACACGCGTATTGTACGCATACATCTCTCTTTGTCAATAACAATTTTTTTACGAGTGTACATGCGCAGAGCATGTTCAGACTCGCAAAGTTACGTCGGCTGAATAGTAAGTCTCCGTATAGTGGCGTATGTCGAGCACTGTTGAGATATATAATAATGAATCGTTAATCATAAAAGTAAAAAAAATGTATATTATATATATACATTTTTTCTATGTGTATAAATATAACATATAGGCCTCTCGCAAATCGCCGCCATAACGACTGGTCCTGTGTGTCTTGCATCCATCGGAATCCCGAGACCAGTACCTCTACTATGAGTTTAAAGCAAAAGTATTTATCGATACTCGATATGGACTACGTAAATATTTTGTATGGCAAATTTTACAGCGCCTCTAGCGGTCATTAACGGAACCAAAATTTGCCATACAAAATATTTACGTAGTCGGTATCGAGTATAAACTCATGGTAGAGGTACAGGTTATGATATTCGTGTAACGTAATTTATAGATGGGTCCCAATAAACTTTATGTAGGTAATTACGTCTTTGCCACAAAAACCTTGTTGAATACATGTCTAGGGATATAATTTTATTACGCGGGTTTGGGATTAGTCTGATATTTACGAGATATCTTACTTTTTGTCCGAAATGATAAGCAGGTGACCGTTTTTTGGCGTATTCTTAATTATCAAATCAAGGTTTATTACAATGATTATAAAACCAATGCTTTATCACGTTTGTCTGTCTCAAGCAACTCAAAAATTACTGAAGCAATAGATAGTCATTTATAAGGAAGGCTTAAGCGTATAATATTAACTCGCTTTTGCCCGCGGCTTCGCCAGAGTACATAATACATAGCCTATGTCACTCAGGAATAAGCAGGTTTCTATCGGTGAAAAAAATTTCTTAATTAGACCAGTATTTTCAGAAATTACCTCCTACAAATAATCTCTTTATAATATTTTAAGTATAAATTATGCAATATGCGTTTCAACAGTCGATTGAGAAGCAAGCTATGTGTATCGGTAATGATGCACTTGTCGAGTCAAAACTCCAAAGTCTTGAGTATCGCCTGTCGGTATTTAACGTTTACCTAGATTTTTTGCAGGCCTAGCTAAGTTATGACCGTTTAATTTCTAATCTTTTTCGTGGATCTTTATTACTATATCACATGCGCTACATAAAATGTTAAAGATGGTTAAACAAGTGCACATGGAACCTGTCGGGGACAGCCATTTCATAGAGGTAAGTAGGTAGAATTAAAATTTTTAGGAAACAAAGTTAAAACATAAAGGAAAAAAAAAATCGGATACACAATACAAATAAAATAAAAAATCAATAACATGGTATAATTTCTGAATTAAGTTTGTTATTTAACCGTATAGGCAAACATTTTTTTAACATAGTTTACAATTAAGTAAATTTTATTTAAATCAATTTAACTTAATACATACACAACTAAAAACTATAATTACAGTAAATTACAAAAAAAATATAATAATAAAACCCTACGCTAATACAACTAACTAATAACATGGTAGATAAAAATAATAAAATGTCAAAAAAAACTCTAAAAAATCCTTTGTTCTGACCACATGACAGCGTTGAGATGATGTCATTTCCATACATTTGAAACTAGCTTTTTACTAGCGTTAACGATTGTAGAGCATAGATAAGTTGATAACTTGGCGATACCTTCAAGAGTGTGCATTGGAATCACACTATTTAATTCCGTTCCATCATCGGACTACTAGACGTGCGGCGTTGCGCCACCGGTACATGGTGGACAGGTGGACATCCCATCCATACGTACAAAGTATATACGTATTCATTATACGTACAACTAATGAGTGGAATTGCCTGCCAGAGTCTGTTTCCTGAAAGTTATAACCTAGGGTCTTTAAATCAAGATTTCAAGAGTGAATAGGTTACTTCTAGGCAAGCGTAATCCATTCTCGGTCACATCGTCGTTTACCATCAGGTGAGATAGTGGTCAAACGAGAGCCTAATCAGTGGTCCAATGGCAAGCCCATAAACCAATAAACAAAAAAAAAAATATTTAAAAAAGAACTCGACACCGATGCCCAAGACCTTGGAAATCTCCTTAGCCCTTTTAAACTTGCATCGAAGAGCTGACAGACGCCCCGTCCTTGAAAAAGTTCCTGTCTTTGCCCGTGTTCTGAAGATTCACTTTGTACACTTCTACAGTCCGGACTAAGTGTTTCGCATCGTCGTTTATACCGCGTACATCGAAGGACTGGAACAATTTGCCTGCTGCGGTCTACCCGTCCAGTTATAACTTAAGTGTCTTCAAGGCTAAAGTGAATAGGCTCTTAATAAACTACTGCGCCTCACCATCAACGATTGCATCACTGCTTACCATCAGATGGGATCGCAGTCAAGCACTGGGTTATATCATCACCCTCGACCTCGTACCAGGCAGTCTTAAATCGAGACTGGGGTTAATACATTTGTGGGCACGAAGGTATCTGGTGACTAAAACCAGTCAGGCAGGTTTTTGTCACCAGATTCTGATACCTAGGTAGTTTCTTCATTTACGTTCCAAGGGCGCAGTAACTCTATCGAACAATTCCGCAGTCTTAGGCTTAGAGGAACCCTATGACCATTGTATAATATCATCATCTTCCTGCCCTAGTCCCGTTTTATTTGGGGTCGGCGCAACACGTTTTTTTCTTCCATTCTGTCCTGTCACTCGTCACGCTATAACTAACTCCCTTTTCTTTCATATCGCTTCTCACACAATCCATCCATCTTTTCTTTGGCCTACCTCTTCCCCTCCATCCATCCACATGTAAACTCATAACTTTTTTAGCAACATGCGTTTCATCCCTCCTTTTCATGTGAATGTGTCTTGGTATGGTCATGTGACCATACCAAGACAAACGATTCCCTTTCAACTTTTCAGTCACTGCCGCCACTTTCAAACTTCCCCTAATATACTCATTTCTCACTTTATCCATTCTCGTCACACCACACATCCATCTTAACATTCTCATCTCCGCTACATGCAATCTCTTTTCATCCGTCTTTTTCACAGCCCAACATTCTGACCCATACCGTATGACAGGCTATATAATACTAGACGTATAATTAAATAAGCATAATCAGCCTCATAATGTTGTTAAAAAAAGCATGAAGAAATCGGAGGATAGAATTACTCAAGGAAAGTTTATCGCCTTAAAAATACCATTATCTTATAGAGACAAAACAAAGTTGACCCCTGTGAAAACCACAGTAGGTATGTTATAATAATCTTGCAAACCGGATTTCGGATAGGGCGGCGGTCAAGCACATCGACTCGGCTAGGTAACAATGAAGATGTTATAATGATACAGCACAATTCACTTTGAAAACACACAAGTGTACTAAAATTTCTTCTACACTTGCTCACTATCCTTCTATAATATAGGGACAGCCCTCCACAAACTTTAAGGGCTTGCCCAGTAGATGAAACTGAACAACCTATAAGTAATTTTTTTTCAGGAAACGAAAAAAAAATTTGGCCTCTCCATACAAACTATCTAATCAAGTTTATAATTTTGTATGGTGAGGCGGATTTTTTTTTCGTTTCCTGAAAACATTTTTTGTGGAAGCTTGTTCAGTTTCGTCTACTGAGCAAGCCCTTAAAGTTTGTGGAGGGCTGTTCCTTACACCTAGTATAATTTTGTGCCAGCGACTTCCCCCGTACGTCATTAGAAAATATTTAGCCTGTCACTTACACCTATAGCGAAATCTACTTACGTATTTTGCGTATTTTTAGGGTTCCGTATCTGATAATGAAAAAACAGAACCCTTATAGGATCACTGTGCTGTCCGTCCGTAAGTCCGTCTGTCTGTCTGTCAAGACCCTTTATCCTTTACCTTTATCGCTTGGGGTTTGAGAGGAGAGGCAAAGTGTTTTTTTTATAGGAAGTGATATCTGGAAGTACTGGTCCGATTGGTAAAATTTTTTCACTGATAGGAAGCTACTTCATTCTTGAGTGACCCAGGCTTTATAGCTAGTAAGTTATAAAATTAAAGAAAATATTTTTGTAACAAACCCAAGTGCATTCCCTCTACCATTGCTCATTCTCCTTCTATAACTTACTTAGCTTCAGACTCATGGTTCACATGACAGTACAAATTATATTTGTTTTCTACTGTAAGTACTGTAATAAGTTGTAAGTGTAAGTATGCGGGCGAAGCTGCGAACAAAAGCTAGTAGTATAATAAAACTCATGTGAAATATCTGGAGGGTGGGTTTAATTTCTTCTTGATTTACAACTTGAACACGTCTGCATTCTACGCTGTCCCCGAGCATATAGGCCGACTCAACCCGTCAACCGTCATGTGGTTCCGTCACCTCAGGATGACCGTTGCAAAATTGGTGTTGCCTGTGTAATAAATAAAATGTCCCAATATAATCTGACTAGAGTCTGTCTAAAAAGTCGAACGACTTGGATAATCTAATTAATAATAATAATAATATTCCACAACTATCACACAGCGCTGTCTAGTCCCAAGCTAAGCAGAGCTTGTGTTATGGGTACTAGACAACTGATAAACATACTTATATATTTCTAAATACATACATATTATAGATAAATTACACCCAGGCACAGAACAAATGATCGTGCTCATCACACAAACATTGGTCCTGGGTCGGAATCGAACCCACGACCTTCGGCATAGCAGTCAGGGTCACTAACCACTAGACCAACAGGCCTGTCAAATTAAATAAACTACTACTTTACTACTTACTACTTGCCACTACTTCTACTACTACTTACTTTATTACTTGGGTAATTATTTATTAGGGTAAAATGAAATCTGTCAACACTGGTTGAATAATCAAGGTTGCAAAGAGATGATCATTGTTTATTAATAGAACCATAAAAAAAGTATTGTATGTAATAATAGATAAATACTCGTCATTTTCCTGCCCATGTCCCGTTTTATTTAGGGTCGGCGCAACACGTTTTTTTCTTCGATTCTGTCCTGTCACTCATTGTATGTAATATTTAGAAAACCTTTTTTTATTCGTTTAAAAATTGAATTTTAGACAGACTATAAAATGTGACATCGATTTGTTAATAGAATATATTATATATTTAAAATCCTAACACTCGACCACCCTGACGTCATGTACGTAAGCAAATTAGCTACACAACCTAACTGCATAATAAAGAAAAAAAATCAACAAAGTCACATGACAGGTGATATCAGAAATATCGGTAAATAATTACGATAAATATAAACATTTTAACGAATAATTGATAACATGAACAAAGTCCGCGCCATGATCTCCGGGTGCAAATTCTTAACCTTAGATATTGAGTCACTTGTCACTATCATTCAGGAAGTTGTTCAACGATATCTTGATGAATAACAGATCGATAATTTGGAGACAAAATCGTAATATAAAGCATGAAGTCCTTGAAAGGTTAAGCAAACCTACAGCGCGTACGGTTCCACGCACGCCTCAAGGAAATGTCAGCAAACCATAGAGGCCCAGAAGGGAGACTCGGCCCCGGTATGAAAAGCAACGAAGGAACACGGTGGCTATTTTAGTCAGCAAGAGCCTGACACTATCTCCCCCTCCACCCAAAGGCGGGGGATGTCATCTGGATGATTTTTACCCAACGAAAAAAAAGGGCCTCAGCAGGGTCGAAGCCTACTCGGACCAAGGGTGTGTTACTGAAACGAACTCGGTCGTAGTATGAAAGGCATCGAAGGAACAGGGGTGGATTTTTAGTCAGTAATAATCTGACACACCAGCTCGCTTCTCCCAAGAGCGGGAGATGTCGTTGGATGATTTTACCAGTGAAAAGAAAAGCACACTACCTACAAACACTTTCACCAGTTATGATACAGTTTCAGATGGAAAAAAGTTTTTCGTAACTCATAGGCGCTCCTTGACACCTCTCCTAAAGAAAGAACCAAGCTTTGTGAGGAATATCATCTACTACTATCCGACTTCTTAAAACCTCAGTAATATTTATAATCTACCGCCCCGATAACAATTGCAGTGGTTCATATGGAAAGCAATGGAAAGAGCTATGCTCGGAGTTTCCTTGCGTGATCACATCAGAAGTGCCTCAAATACCTATACACATTATGAAGGATTTAATGAGTGCCACAATGATTTTGCAGTTAACGTAGCCACCTACTGAGTAGCTCGCGGTAACCGTCCGGACCGAGGAGCCCAAGTCGTCGACGGCGCGTAGGTACTGTTCCTGCGCGCCTCAAGGAGCTGTTAGCAAACCGTAGGGGCCCAGCAAGGCCGAAGCCTACTAGCAGTGCCCGATGTAAGAGGGGGGGGGAAGGGGTGGCAGCCAGGCATCTGCCCAGAGCGCCAAAAAATTAGGGGCGGCTAAATAGACTTATTCTTATCTTCCAACCTAACCCAAGTTGGCGAGTCGAGAATTATATGTGCCACCTTCCAACCTAGTTCAGGTTGGATAGTGGAAATATTTTGTAAAGGGTGGTAAAATAATCTTTGCCCGGAGCGGCTAAATTGCTAGATTGGGACCTGCCTACTGGGTCCTTGGACCGAATCCTGAAAGGAAGGTGCGACCTCAGTATGAGGGGCTTAGGAGGAACGTGATGGTTTTTGACACTATCTCCCGCTCCGCCTAAGGGCCGGGAGATGTCATTAGATATATGTAATGATAATGACCTGTAGGTAATACTCGGCGTTTAGTATAAACTACCTACAGGTCATTGAACTCACTCAGCTGACGTTTTCTTAAAGAAAAATAAAATTAAAAAATAAAATACCTTTTTTCGTAAAAAACTAAAACTCGTATTAATTTACACATGTACGAAATTAATTTCTTTAAGAAAACGTCAGCTGAGCCTGAATGACCTGTAGGTAGTTTATACTAAACGCCGAGTATTACCTACAGGTCATTGAAATCGCTCAGATTAAAATTTAGCGGTGTATAGTATAACCACCGAAAAAAAAAATAGAAAAACTCAATAGCAATTTTTAACCGACCAAGGAATCAAACCCACGCTCTACAATCGTGCTTGCCAATGTACAAAACAATAAATATTAGATAGGTAACCACTTCTTTAAAGAAAGTCATATCACGGGATATACGCAACTCAACAATGAGCGAGATAAGAATAAATAAAAAAGATAAATATCTAAAAATAACACGTCTTCGAAGCTAATCGGAGCATGATTAAAATAAATGATAAGGTGATATAACAATATTTACGTTTCCTAAGTTGTTTACTCATTGATTCTAGACAAATAGGTAGACTGGTTGAATGTAATTAAATTATCAATTTAATCGCAGTAGGTATTTTCCGTATGGAATTACAAGTAGGAATTTTTTGTAATGTCTTCGTCTTCTTCCTGCCCTTGTCCCTTCTTATTTGGGGTCGGCACAATACGTTTTTTTTCTTCCATTCTACCCTGTCACTCGTCATGCTATCACTAACTTCCTTTTCTTTCATATCGCTCTTCACACAATCCATCCATCTTTTTTTTGGTCTTCCTCTCCCTCTCCACCCATCCACATGTATACTCAAAAATCTTTTGGTAACATGCATTTCATCCCTCCTCTTTACATGACCACACCAAGACAAACGATTCCCCTTCAGCTTATCAGTCACTGGCGCCACTTCAAGGAGTTGTCAGCAACAGTAGGGGCCCAGCCTGGTCGAAGCCTACTGGGGCCAGAGTTATCCAAAAGGGCGCTCGAGCCCCGGTATGAAGGCTTGAAGGAACGGGATGGGTTTTTTAGTCAGTAAGAGTCTGACACTATCTCCCGCTTCGCCCAAGAGCTGGAGCTGTCATTAGATGATTATTATCATCGAAAAAAAAAAAGGGGGGTTGTCATAGGATGATTTTTCCCATCGGAAAAAAAAGTCACTGGCGCCACTTGTAATGTCTGTATCATCAGTTCAGCCAAATCACGGTACTGCGATCCCACCTGATGGTAAGCAGTGATGCAATCGTTGGGCGCAATACTTTATTAAGAGCATAGGCTCTAGCAACTCTAGCCTTGAAAGCACCTAAATTGTAATCTGACTAAACAAATTGTTTCAGTTCTCAATATCATTAAGGCAGGGCGCAAAAAAGTGTGTCTTGTGTCAGATACAAGCTACCGATGAATATTTGATATCTATAGCATCAGTATGAAATCATCTGATCTGATCTGAAGACTGGCCTGTTGGTCTAGTGGTTAGTGACCCTGACTGCTATGCCGGAGGTCGTGGGTTCGATTCCCACCCAGGACAAATGTGTGTGTGATGAGCACAATCATTTGTTCTGTGTCTGGGTGTAATTTATCTATTATATGTATGTATTTAGAAATATATAAGTATGTTTATCAGTTGTCTAGTACCCATAACACAAGCTCTGCTTAGCTTGGGACTAGACGGCGTTGTGTGATAGTTGTGGAATATTATATTATATTATTATTATCTACTCCCTGCGCATACATAAACATTTTTTGTGTTCAGTTGCTTCCACTTAAAACACCATGACGATCAAAAGTGTTCGATGTCGATGGAACAAAAAGTGTCTCCGTTTACACAGCGCCTAAAAAATTATCATAACAGACACTGAACCGAAAAAAAATGCTAGGCGTCGCCCTATATAATTTTATTACGGTAATTATGCAATGTCAACTAAACGTCATAATTTGCAATCAAGCTTGACGAATGACGACCAAGATGACATGATAAGAATAACATGACAGTAGTATTAATGTCTAGTAAAATCACGAGATAGACGATTTGTATACAAACATACCTACATAAAAACCGGCCAAGAGCGTGTCGGGCCACGCTCAGTGTAGGGTTCCGTAGTTTCCCGTCCGTCACAATAAGTGTTCCCACTTATGAGTTTAAAAAAGGCTATTTGTTGCGTTGAAATACTAAGTACGAAACTATAATAAATATGGAACCCTAAAAACGGGCCCACAAAGGACGGTGATAACTAAAACAGTGTGTAAGTAGTAGAAATTTCAGCGATTGTGCACTCGTAAAATTACGAATATATTTAAGAAGCAATGATTTTTACCACAGTAGGTCATGAAAGCATGGAAAATCTTAACATCGACTTTTAAAAAGATGACGTCATTACGCAACGCCATCTATCGAACAATTTATGAACTGGTTTTTACCTTAACATTTTGATGAATGGTATTAAAAAAAAATAGTTTTGTTCTAAATTGCCTTAGCATGTTCCTGATATAAGTTTTATGTAGTTATAAGATGATACCGCCAATGCCAAGGAGAGACCAACCGAACAATTCGATAATACCCGACCCCATCAACTTAGGAAAAATCCTAACAGCGCGAACGCGTAATAGCCCAAAGTACAGTGTCATGTCTCGGGGAATTGGGTTACTAATTAATACATACATAGGTACCAGAAGTTTTCGGTGGTAATTTTGGATTGCGAGAACCGATTTTAATAATTCATTTTTTGTTTGAAAAAAGATACGTTCAGGATAATAAAATATGTAAACTAAGTTAAAAAATGCTTGCATATACGATTATACTACGAACTTAGTCCAGAAATTATTTTGTACTGCCTGTTTGTCTTTTTTGACAAAAAAATTTTTTTCGTTCAAGTTCAAAATGACTTTCCTAGAAAGTCCTTATAAAGTTCTACTTTTCAGATTTTTTTCATATTTTATAAACTTATGGTTCAAAAGTTAGAGGGGGACACACTTTGTTTTTTTACTTTTGGAGCGATTATTTCCGAAATAATTTCATTATCAATAAATGATTTTAGTAAACCCCTATTCATTAAAAGCTGAAATACCAATATATATATATATTGGTATTTCAGCTTTCTAGTTCTAACGGTCACAGAGGTTAAGCGAGGACGGACAGACAGACAGACAGACATGGCGAAACTATAAGGGTTCCTAGTTGACTACGGAACCCTAAAAAGTCAACATGAAACAGCTGTGTACCGTGTGCCTCACGTAGGAAACTCTTATGACGTAAGAATCATGCTAGAACTACACGACGCACACATGTGACATGCCTGATTTGTACGTAGAACAACGTCGCGTGGTGTCGCGTGGCGTGCGTGGATCAAGTGTAGCTCTACATTCTACAAGGTGTAGGGAGAGTGACCGACGCGCCCAGATCGGCGTGTGTGGTACACATGTGCGCAATGTTGTTCTTACCTAGTTTATATAATAATTTCAATGCCCTTAAAAAAGAGGGTTTATATTCAAAAACCAACGTCATGTGAAAATAACATCATCGGGGAATTTATGAGCATCAACAAAATCATATTCATTATTATATTATTTATTTTCTTCCTTCCTATATTATAAAGTCAGAGGCGTAAAGTGGACTAATTTAGACTTGGGCGAAGTGGCATCAGTAACGCCTTATTCTTTTCGAAATTTGAAAATGAGACAGCGACTGTCACAGCCTAGTCTTCGACCACATCATCGCTTACCATCTGGTGAAATAGTGGTAAAATGTGAGGCTATCTATGCTAATATAATATAGAGGTGTGTTTCCTGATTGCTACAACCCGGGAATCTTTAAGTCGAAAGTGAATAGGTTTCCTACCTTTGTTTTAGAATTTATAGACTAGGAGGTCCTTTGAAAAACGAATAATATCAATCATTGCTGTCCACAGCGTGTGCAAAAAAAATGTATGCATCGCATTGTCAGTGTTTTTTGTTCATTTTGGTTTTTACAGTGCATGTATCAATGCGTGCATACAAAATTTTTTTCTTTCTTTCTGTCTTTATATGCGTCGTTGTCGCAAAATCGCGTTAGTCTTTATTGGGATCCAACCCCTTAGACTTTTCCATTAGTAGTCAGAACTTTGTCGCCTTTTTCTGTTGGGAATGGAACAGAATTCATGAAGGGCGGTATGTGGAATTTTTCATCTCTGCTTATTCTACCTTCGAGAAATGCAAGCGTAATGTCATTAAATGGTGGGTTGTTAGAAAGAGTTAATGTAGCTCAGGAACGCAAGTGATATACCATGACGTTCAAAGTTAGGCTGCCCGCCCACGTCCGATAATCAGTGACCGATTTTTTGTAGGAGGAAAATAGAACACACTGGTAGCAATAGTACAACGCACACGTCCTACAAAAAGTTGGTCAGAAATACAGACCAACGTTACAAATATACAAAATCGGTCCAATTATCTGTCCAACATAAAGTCTGACTTAGGCGGGCAGCCTAAGATTATTTTAATCTTGTTTCCGTGTGGGTAAGAGATGGTGCTAGACAACCTGTATAGCTCTGTCTCTTACCCACACTGAAAAAAGATTAAAACAATTTTACTTTAAAATACGTCATGGTCTAAGTCTGTAAAAGTCTAATACTCCCTCTTGCCCCGACCAGATCAGGAGGAGGCATGATGATTGGTGTCATATCATGTCATTCCTTTGTCGTCCTTTGAATTAACCTGGGTAGGTATTCTATCGAGATTGACTTTCAGACACCTTACCTATGACCTCACGTACGATAGATAAAATAATACCTATTTAAGTCCAAAACTCAAGTAGCGAAATTTGGAGAGATGGGCTAGGATCGTCAATCATTTGGCACCTGTACGGTTCACGTACAGGCAAAACGCTAACGCCGCGACCTACTTTTTACTACTCATTTTGTTTACTTTAAAAACGTGTAATTATATTAATTTTAGTTGACCGATAGCTGCCGTAGCGCTATAACCGCGGATTAGCATCCAACTTAACTTTGTGTAACTTTTGAGAATATACGTAATTATTGTGAAGTCTGTGGTTTTTGTCAACTCACATCCAACTGTAAGTAACTAACTACCTCTGAGCCATACATAAAAGTGGTCCTTCGAGCCGGATAACAGGTGCGTATTGTCTCTATTAACTTAAATCGGTCTAGCTGGTATAACAGAAGAGCGGATCGCGTTAGTAGGGTGACGAACTGACGACGCACTCAATATCCAGAACTTGCGGAAACTTCGCAACTTTGGTGAACTAGTACCTGAGGTGATACAACTCTACTCTACCAACGGTCAAGCCAATAACTTATAACAATGGTTCAGAGCGTAACAGAACTGATAAGCCGTCAAGAAACCATCTTCAGGGACTTGAAGCTTATTTGTACCAACTACAAGAAGGATAGTCCCACCAGGAAGAACTTGGCGTACCTGGAGGAGCGTCTCTCTAAGCTGAATAACAACTGGGAGAAGTTTGTTCACAACCATCAACTACTGGAAGAGTCTGGAGTGACGGACCTTCAATACTTCAACGACGACATTTTTAGCAGTACGAAGAAGATGTATGAAGAAGTGCTGCAAGACATGCTGAAACGTAAAGCAGAATTGCCGTCTGCATCTACTAGCAAGACGGAACAGCCACCTGCGACGCCTAAGCAAGCTATGAGGCAATCGAAATTTACTTTCGACGACATCAAATTCCACGTACCTCTTCGGGAAACAAGTGAGTCGACGGAAAAGCAACAAGATCTTTTGCGTCAACAATACTGCAACTTTAGGGCGTTTGAACGCACTGTGGAGAAGATAAGCATATCATTGGCGGTACCAATGGAAAAATGGGAGTTAGAAGACAACTTGAGCACCCTGAAAATGAAATGGGAGCACATCGAAAGGGTAAACTGGGAGCTAGATTACATACTACAAGATGAGGACTCAGTTTATCAGCAGAAATACAATACAGCAGAAAACTTTTATGATGACCTGAAAAGGAAACTACAACACAACATCTGGAACAACGCACATTATGAAAAATCTACGCCAAGAATCCAAATACCGGAATTTCATGGAAACTATAACCAGTGGTTGACCTTTAGAGACCTCTACCTGGAAAGCGTACACAACAATCCGACACTTTCAAAAGCACAAAAAATGCAACACTTGAAAACAAAACTGAAAGGTGAGGCGGAGAAACTGGTCCAGCATCTCGGCATCAGTGCTGAGAACTATGCGTCGTGCTGGGAGATGCTGACCCACCGCTACGATAACAAACGGCTGTTGTTCACGTCATACATGAACACGCTCCTGAATCAACCTAGTATCCAGCAACCAACCGCTGCAAGCATACGGACTCTTCACGACGTCATGATGGAGCGCTTGAACGGGCTCAAAAACATCGGGCTAGATACCACCAATTGGGATCCAATCATCGTTCACCTATTGATTCAAAAACTGGATAGTGTTACGTACAACGAATATATAAAGGAGATTAAACATCCTAGGGAGTTTCCCGACCTGGAAGAGTTCACCGGGTTCTTGGAGTCCAAATTCATGTCTCTGGAAGCTCTACAGGGAAATAGTCAAAAACTATCGCCATCAAACAAACCATGGAAATCTGAAAAGCCAACGCATAAGGGATCAGAAAACCGAAATAACAACTACAAAAATAAAACACAGGGGTCATCGTACTTTAACAAGTCACAAAATTCGCCAAAAACCTTCTTCACGACAGCGAAAACATGCCCAATATGCAAAACTAACCACGTTCTGATGAATTGCAAACAATTCTTGGCTATGAACATAAACAAACGGAGTGACGCAATTCGTAACTTGCATATTTGTAAAAACTGCTTATTCAGCCACGGGGAAAAACAATGCAAATCACGAAAGACGTGTAAATTGTGTCATAAGGCACACCACACGCTTATGCATGAAGCTGAAACTGAACTATCCAGCAACAAACAAGTGAAAAGGGAGGAAAACCCATCGCCGACCCCTTCGACTTCCTATGGGGTCAACAACGTAACAAACGAAGAAAAAGAAGTGTTGTTGACCACCGTACTTCTGAAAGTTAAAACAATAGATGGAAACTTCATCAACTTGAGAGGTCTACTTGATCAAGGCTCCCAAGTCAGCCTGATCACGGAAAACGCGGCACAGCGCCTCCGACTACAGCGACGTAAAGTGAGCGCTGTTGTATCGGGTGTAGGAAGCCTTAGCGGTAACTGCAAAGGGGCAATGAACTTAGAGTGTCAGTCAATACATTCAGATTATAAATTCAACTTTGAAGCATTAATTATGAAAAAACTTATAAACAACTTACCTACCGCATCCTTTTCAATCAGTAACTGGGACTATCTGGAAAACTTAAAACTAGCAGATCCACAGTTCAACCTGTCAGGCCCGATTGATCTGCTCTTGGGCGCGGACGTCTATTCAGAACTTATACTAAACGGCGTCATCAGGAGCGATAATAGATACCCAGTAGCTCAACAAACCAAAGTAGGCTGGGTTCTATGCGGGAATGTAAAGACATTCAACTGCTTCGTGACTCTCAACGACTTCGAAAACATGACAAGATTCTGGGAGACTGAGGAAATTCCAGACAAGTCCTCATCAGCAACTAGTGAAGAACAACACTGCGAGGAATATTACAACGCAACCACAAGAAGATTGGCGAACGGACAATATATTGTACAAATGCCAATGAAGCCAAATTTCGAAGCAAACTTAAAAAATGCGAGGTCACAAGCTTTAGCACAGTTCCTTCAACTGGAAAGGAAAATGCTGAAAAACAAAGAACTCGGTTACGAGTACAAGCGATTCATGAACGAGTACATCGCTATGGGACACATGAAACCTGTCACAGGAGAAAGTAGGGGCCAAGTCTACCTACCTCACCATGGCGTTTTGAGAGCCGAGTCCACTACAACCAAGCTAAGAGTAGTGTTCAACGCGTCGTACAAGACAAAAGGAGAGACCAGTCTCAACGATCACATGTACTGCGGTCCGAACTTACAAAAGGATATACTGACACTACTAATCAACTGGAGAACGTACAGATACGTCTTTACGGCAGATGTGGAAAAACTTTATCGATTTATCTGGCTGAACGAAAATCAACAACATCTACAAACTATAATCTGGAGATCTTCCCCTAACGAACCACTACAAGATTGGCAGTTGGGCACAGTAACTTATGGAACGAAAAGTGCACCTTTTCTAGCAATGCGCACTCTACATAAACTCGCAGAAGATGAAAAAGATTCCTATCCAGAAGCTGGAAACGTCCTGAAAAACTATTTCTACATGGATGACTTGGTTTACGGGCAGGACACTATCGAAGCATCAAAAACACTGGTCACTCAGCTAATTGAGTTGCTGAAAAAAGGAGGATTTAACTTGAGAAAGTGGAAATCAAACGAACCACTTATCTTGGAAGACTTGCGGGATGATCAAAAAAGCTGCAGTACAAACATCGACTTCAGCCCAGAACAAACTACAAAATCAAAAATGTTGGGCATGAGATGGAATCAAGACGACGATAGTTTCATATACCAATGGGATTTACCAGTCATGAAAAATCTAACAAAACGCGTACTGCTGAGCGAAATAAGCAAGCTATATGACCCACTTGGATTGCTATCGCCACTTACGATAAAAACAAAACTTCTATTTCAAAAAATCTGGATCAGCAAAATCAACTGGGACGAACGCTTACCCGACGATCTCGCTACAGAATGGGAAACCATAAGAAAAGATATACAGTTGCTCATCAAACTTTCCATACCACGATGGTTACAAAGTCTAGAAAACAACCTAGAGATACACGGGTTTTGCGACGCAAGCGAAAAAGCTTACGCGTGCGTGATTTATAGCCGAGTGAAAAATCAAGCCGGTGAATACAAGACAACACTAATTACAGCAAAAACAAAGGTGGCACCAATCAGTACTAGAATAACTGTGCCAAGAATGGAACTTTGCGGGGCCGTTTTACTGGCCAAACTGCTAGAAAAGGTTCAGAACACTCTCTACAATAAAAACCTACATATAAGGTGCTGGAGTGACTCTAAAGTCGTTTTAGCGTGGTTGCAGGGCGATATAAATCGATGGGAGAAATATGTGGCTAACAGAGTCAAACAAATAAATAGCATTATCTCGCCAAACTGCTGGAACTATGTGAAGTCAGAAGAAAATCCTGCTGACTGTGCAACTCGAGGGCTCACACCTTCTCAACTCTTAGATTTTAACCTATGGTGGAATGGACCAGATTGGTTAAAAACAAACATGCCAAAAACTCATCAAGACAATTGCCTGACCTACACAACAAACATTGAGTTGCAAGAAAAAAACTGCTGCGCAGTCACATTCAAAGGTTGTGAAATAATTGACACATTACTGAATAAAAACAGTAATTATAAACGTGTAATACGAGTGCTTGGATGGATTCTACGATTGAGCAATATTCGTAAGCAAAAACGCACACTAAACTCCGTCAATAACTTAGCCGACTGCGGTAACAAAAAAAGGGTTATGTGTTTGTCACCTCAAGAAATTATGGGAGCAACAGAATTGGTCATCAAGAACGTCCAAAATGAAAACTATGGCGACGAAATTGAACATTTGAAGAAAAAACGACCAATATCAACAAAAAGCAGCTTGCTGAAGTTAACTCCATTTCTCGACGACAGTGGAATACTGCGCGTGAAGGGGCGACTAGGCTACTCAACTTTATCTCCCGAAGCTAAACATCCAATCATACTTCCGCCTACAGGAAGATTAACGGAGCTTATTATTCAAGAGGCTCATCGCAACACTCTCCACGGAGGCGCCCGGCTTACTTTGGCCCATTTACGTCAAAAATTTTGGGTCATTGGAGGCAGCAGAACAGTCAAGAAGGAGCTTCGACAATGCGTCCGATGTCATCGTTTTAAACCAAACCGAAACGTCCAACTGATGGCAGACTTGCCAAAGGAGCGTGTAACTCCATCGAGACCGTTCACAAACACGGGCGTCGACTATACCGGACACGTTGATGTGAAAATCAACAAAGGAAGAGGAGTCAAAACTTGCAAGGCTTACATAGCAATTTTCATATGCATGGTGACCAAAGCTGTGCATTTGGAATTGGTGTCGGACATGACCACGCAAACGTTCCTTGCTGCATTCAAAAGGATGTGTGCCCGCAGGGGTACACCCCGACACGTATTCTCCGACAACGGAACAAATTTTGTGGGCGCAGCAAAACTACTTCAACAGGAATTTGAAAAACACAGTACGTTCAAGACTTCAGAATTCTTTGACGAGATGAGCCACTTACAAATTGAGTGGCATTTCAATGCCCCTCTTTGGCCAACAGCTGGAGGTCTGTGGGAGGCTGCCGTTAAAGCAATGAAATATCACTTACATCGAGTACTGGGGGAACAGAAGCTTACTTTCGAACAATTCACTACATTACTAAATCAAATTGAAGCCTGTCTTAACTCTCGTCCGCTGTGCCCATTGACAGAAGACGTCGAAGACCTGGAATACCTAACTCCCGGTCACTTCCTCATAGGCGGCCCCCTACTGTCACTACCGCAAGAAGAGCAAGATTTTGCTGAGCACGATCTAAGAAACAGATGGAGGCTAGTTGAACAAATGAACGTGCACATCTGGAAGCGCTGGTCGAACGAATACCTACACCAACTTCAAATCCGAAGCAAATGGCAGCAACCAAAAGAAAACCTGAAATAAGGAAGCCTAGTGTTAGTAAAAGATGAACACTTACCTCCTGGTCGTTGGGCCATAGGAAGAGTCCAGGAACTTCATCCAGGCGCTGATGGACAAGTACGGGTTGTTACCTTGAAAACCAGGAAAGGGTCACTTAAACGGCCAATAACGAAGCTTTCACCTCTACCGCTGAAACACGAAGAACCGAGAAGAGACGAAGAGGATGATAAAAAAACTCCTACTCCGGAATCTAAAAAACGGGGAGGGGCAACAAAACACAAGAACAATTGGCTGTCACTTGTTCTTTTATCCATATTAGCAATTACGGAATTTGCTCAGTCAGCGCCAACTACTAGCAACTTGAAGGTTACAGCTATACCAAGCAATCATCCGATATACTTCGACGAAGCAGGGAAAATACAACTAATACATGACGAATGGACTCTATTGGTTTACTACAACTTAACGTCATACTGGCAAGCAACTGATCGGATTAATGATTATGTCAACCAAATAGATAAACTATGTCAAAGGATATCACATGAGTATATGCCTTGTGAAACAATTGTCAGCCACCTACGTCATGAACTGAGCCACCTAGCCGACTACAACTCGATGCTGCTCACTCAACACTCGAGACCAAAACGAGGATACTTTGATGGAGTTGGGAAGCTAGCAAAAACTCTTTTCGGAGTGCTCGACGCAGACTTTGCCGAAAAGTACGAAAGAGACATACAAAATCTACAATCTAATGATGACTACCTACTACAACTTATGAAAAACCAAACATTAATTGTAGAGGCTGAAAACAATATAATAAAAAGAAACACTGCCTTCATGGAAAAACAATTCAAGACCTTGAGCGTCTATATGAGCCAAACTTGCAGCGAAATCACAAAAATAGAGAACAAGGCACACATGCTATTCACGATGAATGACATAAATTCCGCTGCCGTGACGTCAACTTTGATTTTAAGTGACTTGAATCGAATACTGGAAATGTTGATAAATGCCCTCGCCAATATTTACAAAGGACATTTAGATACTCGTCTATTCCCAGCCAACCAGCTGATCGAGCAGCTAAACATCATATCCGGAAGGTTACCACAGGGATTGTCATTACCTGTAAAGGACATTCAAACGGATTTGCAAAACATCTATGACCTCATTCATGTGAAGGCTCGAATAACAAACAACTATATGCTATTTGAAATACACATCCCGCTACTGAGCGATGAAGACTACAAGATATATCGAGTCATTCCGATACCGTTCCTTAGACATGGAAATCTAAAACTCATACAACCAACTTCCAGTTTCATCGCAATCAACTTCAGAAAAAACTCTTATATCAAAATGGAAGATCAAGACATGCGCCAATGTACTTCATACGGAGAAGACGAATTTATTTGTATCTCACGCAATCCGGTGTACAATTTGCACGATAAAGATGCCCCATGTGAGGCCCAAGTCTTCAATCAACAAGAGTCTTTATCATGTATCCTCAATGACGTAACATGCAAGGAAACCTGGACAAAGCTCCACAAACCGAACATGTGGCTATTTACATTATGCGGGAAACAGCTGATGCGCGTTATATGTAACGATCAAGTTACGCCAGCGGTCATCGACGGAACTGGAGTCATTACCTTGCAATCAAAGTGCATACTACAGAAAAAGGACGCCACAATATTTACACAGAATCAGCTGGGAAGTAGTTTTAACATGGAACCAGACATAGAAGTTCCAACGATAAATTCCACAATAAACCACATCTTTGACTTCGGCTGGAAAAATGCTAAACTGAACATAACAGAACAAGGGACGCCAACTGCAGTAGAAATAAGAAAAATAGACCAGCAGTTAGAATTCCAAAAAAGCAGAGAAATCTTACCAAAGGTGTCTGAGTCTGACTTGTCAAGTCACGACATTTATCTCTACTCCGTTACTTCTTTGTTGTTGGGAGGAATCGCTGTGCTTGCCCTCTTTGTTATTATGAAACGATGCTGCAAAACAAAGAACGGTGCCAAAACAAGAACGACACCTAGAGGAAAGAATATCTTGGGAGAGGACATCGAGCTACATGAAATACATTCGACAGCAGCGGAGCCCGTTTACAGCGAAGCAAGACAGCCGAAGAAAGTATTTCACTTTGACGATGTGAATTGAGTGACAACTATTACTTTTATACTTATACACATTTACTATTGTTTAATATTTACTTTATACTTTTTTATATTAGATATTATTTGCTTTGTAATGGATGTTCATCCCACTTTTCCCTCGGGAGCATGTACGGTTCACGTACAGGCAAAACGCTAACGCCGCGACCTACTTTTTACTACTCATTTTGTTTACTTTAAAAACGTGTAATTATATTAATTTTAGTTGACCGATAGCTGCCGTAGCGCTATAACCGCGGATTAGCATCCAACTTAACTTTGTGTAACTTTTGAGAATATACGTAATTATTGTGAAGTCTGTGGTTTTTGTCAACTCACATCCAACTGTAAGTAACTAACTACCTCTGAGCCATACAGCACCTGAGCGTGGATTTACGTATATAAATAATCATGTAGGCCTTCTGTCTCTATATAAGATAGTATGCTTAAAAAATTCCGTAAGTGGAAGAGTCTGCTGGGGAAAAGGAAGTAAATGAATCGTCCTGTCGGCGAACAGTCCAGATCTATCTATACCTACATACATATAAATAAAATTGGAGTGTCTGTTTATAATATTGAAATAACTGCTTTTTACCACATGCATATGAATATATATACGGGACATAAACCGAAATAACATTTTTTTTTAATTTTTGTCTTTCTGTCTGTCTGTTTATCCGGGCTAATCTCTGAAATGGCTGGACCGATTTTGACGGGACTTTTTTTGGTAGGTAGCTGACATAATAAGGAATAACATAGGCTACTTTTATTTTAGAAAAGTAAATTCAAAATCCTGTAGTCCACGCGAACGAAGTCGCGAGCACAGCTAGTCTTTTATAAATTTAGGAACTTTTGGTCACAGTTAGACCATGCTAGCCCCATCCTAACATATAAGTAAAGCTACCTAGAACCTGATCAACTATTAGGACTCGGGGAGTGATGTAGCGACATCTAAACCTTACTCACTAATTTATAAACAGCGATAGCTGCGTTAGAAAGGGGTTCAGACAGTATACATTGTCCAGATCTTAGAAGAACGGTTGCGGAATTGTAGGCAAATGGTAAGCTCTTTGATTGTTTGGATCCAAGAACGACCTATCTATGAGTAAGCCTAACCCAGACCTAAAAATAGCTTACAAAACATCACAAATAAACTATTTATGCAGGGAGTCTGCATAAATAGCCGGCTATCAGTGCAATTAACTGTAGTTATTTATTGTTAACTTATTAATGTTAACATAATAACAACAAATATGTCGTCGGCGGGTCAAGCGCACCTGGTTTACGATTGTCTGGTTATTTCCATAAATAATGCGTAGAAATACCTAGTCAATATAAATGTAAACACTATTTAACATGTTGGTAATAACAATAATATTCCACAACTTTCATACAACGTCATCTAAACAGAAGCATAATCAGCCTTTTAATGTTCCCACTGTTGGGAGTCAGGCCTCTTTTTTAGGAGAAGGAATGGGCCGTAATCCACCACGCGGGCCCAGTGCAGGGTGGTGGATGTCACATGTCTTCGAATTTTTGGTTCTAGGACATGCCGGTTTCCTCTCGATGTTTTCCTTAACTGTTTTGAGAGCAGTAGTGATGAAATAAATTTCATAAAGTAATGCGCCTGGCTGGGTTTGAACCCGCAACCCTATAACTCGTAAGTCGGGTCGGTACCACTCGGCCATCACTGCTCATCTATCAACGTCATCTAGTCCCAAACTAAGCAGAGATTCAATTGATAAAGTTACTTTTCCTACATATTACAGATAAATTACACCCACACGCTCGATGACCTCAGTAGAGCTTCCGAAAGAGTGGAACTTCTAATGAACATGGACAAAACCAAACTCGTGGTAAACATCCATGTAGCACCCAATCCTATTAAGATCGGAGACTCTACACTCGAAGTTGTGGACGACTATGTTTTAAATATATTGGCTTATTCTTTCGCTTTATAATCTCGAAACTTGTCATGAATAACTTACCTAGGTAGAGTCTGTCTAAAAAGTCAACCAACTTGGATATTATTAGGGTAAAATAAAATCTGATGTTATCACCACTGGTTCAAATTTAAGGTTGATTAAGAGATCTTGATCATCTTTATATATATAATTCTTCTGTGAGTGTGTATGTCACTGAACTTCTCTCAAACGACTGGACCGATTTTGATTTATGTATTTCACAATTTATGTACACACAAAAATAACAAAAACAGACACTTAATACATAAGAGACGTTAGTACAAAGGTACTGCTTATTTCCAAAGAAATTTCTTCCAGCAGACCTGCGAAAGGAGAAATCAAAAAGAAATGTAGACCATAGTGTGTAGGAAGCAAAAGAAGAATGTGTGAAGTCTTAATCCAAAGTCATATATAATTATATATACCTAAAAATAATATATACCTACAGCTATAAATATATACTATACATAATACATACAATATATAAATAAATATCACAATTGAGAGGAAAGATAGTGCTCTTTTAATCGATTTTTAAAAAGCGAGATCGAATTTAAATCTCGAATGCTAGGCGGAAGTGAGTTCCACAACCTCACGGCATGGACACAGAAAGAATAGGAGTAGTAACTGGATTTATGGGGAGGGGATTTAAGAAGGGATCTGAGGTGTGATCTGCAGGGCGCGTCACTAGGACGAGCGTAGGAAAAACGATCACGAAGGTAGGAGGGATAAGATGGGTTGTGTAAGATATTAAAAAGAAGACATAAAATCCGAGTATTCCTGCGAAGACGAATAGGGAGCCACTTGAGTTCCTTGCGAAAATGAGAGACATGGTCATATTTTCGTAATCCAAAAACAAACCGAATGCATAAGTTTTGTAATCGCTCAAGCTTGTTTAATAGCTCCTCAGTAGCATCCAGGTAGCAGGCGTCGGCATAATCTATAATCGGCCGAATAAGTGTTTGGGCTAAACTGATTTTTGTTTTCAAAGGCAATAGACCCTGGAGACACTTAAGCGAGTGAAAAGAAAAATTTACTTTTCGACTTACCTCATTAACCTGCGCGCGCCACGATAGATTGGAGTCAATAATAACACCCAAATCCTTGGCAGTTTCGGAGTATTCAATGCGAACGCCATCAAGAAATAACGGCGGTAATGAAGAAACCACAGCCGCATTGCGAACGAATCTACTGCCTATGATCATAGCCTGTGATTTTGTTGGGTTGATCTGCAAACCAAATGACTTAGCCCAAGCACTGACACAATCCAGGTCATGATTCATAGCAGCAATAGCAGAATTTGCGTCAGCAGATGAAATTTTTTGTGTGTGTTCAAGGGGATCTGGGAATGGTTTAGATTCACAATTTTGTCCGCTAGACAATGGTTTTTTAATTAATTTTCAATTTATTAGTAGTTGTTGATTTTGGAATGTTTTACATTGGATCCGACAGACGGCGCTACCATCGCAGTGTCAAATTTTAAATAATATTCGAATTTTAATTTTAGTCTGTCCCGACAGTTAGCGCTGCGATCAAATTAAAAAAAAGTTTTATTATCATTGTTAGACAGGACAACGTCTGTCGGGTCCGCTAGTTGTTTACTAATATGAGAACAGTATAAAAAGTATCGAATAAAAGTATTTTTTAAATGATTAAATACTATACAAAATTCCCAAGACGTTTGACTTTTAGACAGACTATAATTAAATAAAGATTGATATGAAAAAAAACACAATGTGTGCATTGTCAGTGTTTTTTTTTTTTGCCTGGACCTATTTGGCGCAGCCGTGAGACACATCTCAATGCTGTGCCAAATAGGTCCAGTTCAGCAAAAATGCCAAACAACTCCTGGTAGTTGCCTGACGCTGGTTTTCAACTGAACCTTAATGAGAGTGAACGGCAGTTATTTATCTATTATTAGTTATTAACTTATTAGTCTTAGTGTAAGCTAAATAACTATACCCCGTCAAATTTTGATCGCTTTAACTCCGTGGCGTGTAGATCTGGTACATGAAACACTATCGATTTGTAAAGATAAAATTAAAAAAAAAAAGTACCTTTTTTTAAAAACTCGTATTAATTTACGCATGTACGAAATTAATTTCTTTGAGAAAACGTCAGCTGAGCGAGTTCAATGACATGTAGGTAATTAATACGCAACGCCGACTATAAAGCCGGGCATTTGCCCAGAGCGGCAAAAAATGAGGGGGAGGGGGGGCAAATTGACTTATTCCTATACCATCCACACCCAAGTTGGCAGGTTGAGAATTTTATGTGCCACCTTACAATCTACTTCAGGTTGGATAGTGGAAATATTTAAGACTTAAGACTCATGACTTATATGGTTATGGGTATGTAAACGGCGGCGAAAATTATTTTTGCCCGGAGCGGATAAATAGCTAGATCGACCCCTGCATAGCAGCGTCAGATAGTAACGTGTTGTTGATGTGGGTATGGGCTTGGTGCACGGAACTGGTTCTACAGGTTATGTTACAGGCTCGTGGTATGGAAAATAGAGGGCGATGACGGAGACGTAGTGTATGCCTGATGGGAAGTGGAATGTTAAAGGAGATGTACTCAAGCAACGAGAGAGCAGTGGTGGCCGAATGGTAATGACTCTGACTTACGAGTTGTAGGTCGTGAGTTCAAACCTTGCCAGGCGCATTACTTTATATAATTTATTTCATCACCACTGCTCTCAAAACGGTGAAGGAAAACATCGTAAGGAAGCCGGCATGTCCTAGAAATAAAAATTCGAAGACATGTGACATTCACCAACCCTCACTGGACCCGCGTGGTGGATTACGCCCCATTCCCTCTTTTAGTGAGGAGGCCTGAGTCCCAGCAGTGGGAACGTTAAAAAGATGATGACTCAAGCAACGAAGAATTGAATTGGGAACGACGAATGTATTGCACAAGTTGATCCGATGACCTATGATGCTGAACGGGAAATGACCTGACTGTCCGCCAAATTCCAATTGACATTGACCTCGGTATGTATGATGAAAACAACAAGATGTATTTCATAATACACTGGTTTGGTTTGGTTTACTGGTTCCGCGAACTTAATATGAATCCACGACGAAAACTAGCAAATTAATGATCAATTATAATTAATTGGGTATTTACGTAATTAAGCTAAAATATTTAACAGTTGAACTTCAGATAAGTCACCTAGTGAAGGGCAAATTGTACAGATGGTAGAGAACCAGTGGCGTAGTGAGGCGTGGGCAATGTGGGCCCTCGCTTAAGGCCCCGCATTCAAAGGGGCCTCGCGTAAGCCCTCGCTTCTTTAAGAAGGATGGTTTTCTTATAATAGATATGCTCTTCTTTGACCACTTTTTCACCTGATGGTAAGCGACGATGTGGTTAATCGCTAGGTTGTGACTTACCTACCTATCTTACCTAATACTTTTCGATTTGTACTACAACGAGTGTCGCCGCTTGTCTCACATCCTTTAACTCCACTACAAGCAATAAACCCGTACGAACGCGCATTACGCAACTAACAGACCATGCACATTTAGATTGCAAGTTTGCTATTGGTAGTTGAACTATGAGCATTGTCCTACTTTGTGTCACCGCCCACAAGCCTGCGCCTACGGAACCACCAGGGCTGCAATAATTTATCCGAAAGAGTAACCGCAGCCCTGCAATACAAACGCATCTGAAGGAAGTCGGTTGGTGGGTTATATCGTATCAGTAAGTTTGAAACTCCCTTTAGTTACGCACAGAGTCAAGTCCACAAAAAGACACATACTACATAATATTTATTTACTAACTCCCACAAAGTGGACCAATGACTTGGTGAAGACACTGCTTGAGAAGAAAAGCACAGAACCGAGAAATATATCGACCCTTG
This sequence comes from Mythimna albipuncta, assembly GCA_929112965.1. Lineage (NCBI taxonomy): Eukaryota > Metazoa > Arthropoda > Insecta > Lepidoptera > Noctuidae > Mythimna > Mythimna albipuncta. Next base: position 1,421,031 of record OV815984.1, read on the forward strand.
TTGAAGGCCTATGTTGAAGGTCAACAGTGGATGTCGTTCAGTTATGAAAAATATAATAGTGACAGATCATGCTGAGGAAATTTCTGTCCTGCTAAGAAAATTCGTTTTCAATACATTACTCGAAAACCCGCTCGTAGCCCACTGCTTTTAGGATCGCAGTAGACTGTTTTCCGCACTAGTGCAAAAAGTGCGCGTGCTACTTTGTGTCACACGACATTTACCGTATCAGATCGGGCGCGCGTCGTCCCCCACGAGTCGCCGGTCAACCCCCGTTTATTCATTTCAGTGAGTGTATTGAAAAAAGTCGTTTGATACACCTCCAAATTTGTCACTGCAGCCCATAACACACTCGTCTACGGCTCGTGCGAATTCCACCTCGGTCGCAATGACAAACTTTTTGCACTTGTGTCAAAATGTACTATTCCTACTAAGGCAATCTCCTTTTCTTGCTAAGGCAATTCCTTTCTTGCTAAGAAAATTTCTTCCCAAAAAGGAATATTCCTTCCTGCTAAAGGAATTCCAAGGGAATGTTTGAATCTGTCTTTTACAATATTCCCAGTGACTAATCAATAAATTACGAGTGTAAAATTATACGCTTTTTAATTAATTAACCAATTATAATCAACCGTAGAGATAAACTCTGAACACGACTATAAATCGTGTCTGGTTTAAAACAAAGATTATAACAAAAACATTCATTATTTTTATTTATGTTTCTTGAACTGTCTCTATGTATAAATAAACTGCGTGCCTATTCATTTTATCATTTAGCAATTATGACGGAGTTGAGGCGGATGTGGAGTGAATTTGAAGAAGTTTACTTGACTTGCTTACAGGCTATTTACTTGGTACCTACTTTCCAAGCGAATTACCTTTTTGCCACACGCTTATCGCCAACATCGAGCATGGTTCAACCTCTCGTGTGCCGTAATTAGAGACACAATTAAAAAGTCATTGTGTCTCGCGTGGATCCACGTTTAGACACACAATGGGTTAAAAGATTGATGCTTCGTCTAACGCGATGTTTGATAAAGCGAAAGAGAGATAACGCCTGAAAACTTTGTTAGCATTCGGTAATTCTGTGATTTGCTCGAATATTTCACGAAACTTGTTCCAGGAAATACGTGATTTTTTAAACCCTTAAAATTCTTTCAGGAAAATTTTGTCATTCAGAATCTCGAATTAAAGTAAAAGGCTTTATTGATGCACTATCTCACAATGGGCCTCATCAGAAGGCTCAAAGTCACCCAAAGAGCAATGGAAAGGGCTATGCTCGGGGTTTCCTTGCGTGATCGAATAAAAAACCGGCCAAGCGATTATACCACAAACTTAGTCCAGAAATTATTTTGTAGAACCTTTTTGTCTTTTTGTACAAAAACTGTTCTTTATATCAAGTTCAAAATAATTCTCCTAGAAAGTCCTTATAAAGTTCTACTTTTCAGATTTTTTTCATATTTTCTCAACTTATGGTTCAAAAGTTAGAGAGGGGGGGACACATTGTTTTTTACTTTTGGAGCGATTATTTCCGAAATTATTGACATTATCATAAAATGATTTAAGTAAACCCCTATTCATTTTTAAATACCTATCCAAAAATATATCACACGTTAGGGTTGAAATTAAAAAAAATCACTTCCCACTTTACATATAGGGGGGCTACCCTAATAGAACATTTTTTTTCCCATTTTTATTATACCACTTTGTCGGCGTGATTGATATTCATATTGGTACCAAATTTCAGCTTTCTAGTGCTAACGGTCACAGAGATTAAGCGAGGACGGACAGACGGACAGACAGACAGACGGACAGACAGACATGGCGAAACTATAAGGGTTCCTAGTAGACTACGCAACCCTAAAAAGGGGTTATTTCAATATTACAAACAGACACTCCAATTTTATCTAAACGTATAGATAGGTTGGCACTTGACCGCTATCTCACCGGGAAAGCGACGATGCAGTCGACGATGGAGCGCGCCTACCTAGAAGTAACCTATGCAGTCTTGACTTAAAGATTCCCGGGTTGTAGCCATCAGCAAACAAACTCCGGCAAGGATTCCACTCCCTAGCTGTACGCACAATGAATGTGTTCCCAAAACGTTTCGTGCGTGTAGGTGGGATGTCCACCATGTACCGGTGGCGCATCGTCGTATGTCTGGTAGTCCCATGATGGAACGGGCGCGGGCGGAATTAGGTTATACAATTCCGACGCACACTCTCCGAAATGCAATCTGTAGAAAACCGACAGGTTGGCAACTCGGCGTCGATGCTCATTTTTACAGTTCCGTAGCCAAATAGCAAAAGTAGTTTCCCGTCCGTCACAAACTCACAATAAGTGTACCCACTTATGAGTTTAGAAAAATGCCTGCATATACGATTATACTACAATCTTAGTCCAGATTTTTTTTTGTAGAACACTTTTGTCTTTTTTGTACAAAAACTGTTCTTTCCATCAAGTTCAAAATAATTTTCCTAGAAAGTCCTTTTAAAGTTCTACTTTTCAGAATTTTTTCATATTTTCTAAACTCTTGGTTCAAAAGTTAGAGGGGGGGACACACATTGTATTTTGTTTTTTTTTTTGCGATTATTTCCGAAATTATTGACATTATCAAAAAATGATTTTAGTAAACCCCTATTCATTTTTAAATAGTTGACTTATCCTTGTCCTAGTTGACTACGGAACCCTAAAAACGGGACCCTTGTCTGTCTGTCCGTATGTCACAGCCACTTTTTTCCGAAACTATAAGAGCTATACTGTGGAAACTTAGTAAGTAGATATATTCTGTGAACCGCATTAAGATTTTTCGCAAAATCTTAATCTTCTTGAATTAAATTTTGGGGGTCCCCATACTTAGAACTGAAACTCAAAAAGATTTTTCATCAAACCCATATGTGTGGGGTATCTATAGATAGGTCTTCAAAAATGATATTGAGGTTTCTAAATTGAATAGTTTACGCGAGAGGCACTTCCAAAGTGGTAAAATGTGTGCGTGTCCCTGTAAAAAAAATGTATGAAGTACATTAACCATGCAAACTATCAACGAAAATTGGTTTGAATGAGATCTAGTAAGTAGTTTTTTTTAATACGTCATAAATCTAAAAAAATACACTATTATTACAAAGAACTACAAGAACTTTTATATTATGTTACTTGCTGATACGGAACCCTCCATGGGCGAGTCCGACTCGCGGTTTTTTTTTGTACTAATTAAAAATTCTCCCAATCGCCGTCATAAAATAAAACTCAAAGGTAACAAAGGAACTATTAGTTTTATTGTCACGTCAGCTTGTAGTAGTGCGGCGCCAACTCCAGCAGCCACTTCTGCTCTATGGTCATCATCTCGCGCATGTACGTCTTGTCTCCCGTGCTCTGAACACTTGCGAACATTACCCTGGAATACGATTGTGTGATTATTAACTGTGGTGGATTAGAGGTGAGATATACCAGGTAGAATAGAATAGAATAGACTTTATTGTACACCAAAAAGTAATACAGCTTCAAAAACTTAAATTTGTGGGCACAATTATGGCGGTCTTATCGCTGAAAGCGATATCTTCTAGACAACCTTAGGATGGATAAGAGCTTAAAATAGTATACGGGGTAGTCTGTGGTGTACTGCTAACTATATAAAACACAATACTCAATTATAAATCCAAACTAATATTATAAATGCGAAAGTAACTCTGTCTGTCTGTCTGTCTGTCTTTGCTTCACGCCTAAACTACTGAACCGATTTGTGTGAAATTTGGTACAGACATAGTTTGGAACTTGAGAAAGGACATAGGATAGTTTTTATTACAAACAATAAAATAAAAAAATAAAATTTATTCCGGACATACAGCGCCATCTATTGGTCAAGAGTCGGCATCAATTCAGTACTATCTGCCGGAAGTCACTATTCCACGCGAACGAAGTCGCGGGCAAAAGCTAGTATATATATACATATTATAATATGTTACACAATTTAATTAGTAAAAAGGGTAGAAAAAAAAGAGTAAAGTAGGGTTGGTGGAAGAAATTAAATTACGTAGGATCAGTATATTATTGGAGAGAAAGGAAATGGTGGTGGAGGTAGAATGCGTACTGAGTCTTAGAAGTACGCATTAATTTACCCATGTACGAAATTAATTTCTTTAAGAAAACGTCAGCTGGGCGAGTCCAATGACCTGTAGGTAGTTTGTCCGCAACGCCGACTACTACCTACGGGTCATTGGACTCGCTCAACCGACGTTTTCTTAAAGAAATTAATTTCATACATGCGTAAATTAATACGAGTTTTGAAAAAAAAGTATTTTATTTTTACAAATCGATAGTGTTTCATGTACTGGATCGACCCTCCACGGAATTAAAACGATCAAAATTTAGCGGTTTATATTTAAAAAAGACGAACCATTTGGGCTGCTGTACTCTATACAGGCAGCTGTCGGGACTGATGTGCAGCTCGGCGCCGCGGATGCCGCAGTACGTGGACGAGGACGTCAGGTAGGCGGCCTGCGGGAAGTAGCCGGACACCACGCACTTCATTACACGCTCTGTTTTGCCTGTAAAAAGATATAGAATTACCAAAAATAAATATTTACGACACTTATGAAAAGGCATGTCTACATGTAAAAAAAAGCGCTATTCTGTCTGAGATACTTAGAGGTCAGACGCGACCCTATAAATATTTTTTTTTATAAGTTAAAGACGTCGCCCTGTCAGTCGGGCTTTTATCAAAATATTATAAAATTAAAATATACTAATTTATATTTACCTGGGCCTAAATCAACACCTTCAAAGACTGCGTCTTCCATTTTGAATTTCCTTTTGATTAGCTTTTCTAAGCTGTCTCGAACTTCACAAGCCTGAAATTTATAGAAAAAATATTATATTAAAGTAAAAAACCAAATCACACTAATATTATACACGTGAAAGGTTAGGTATATGTATTTCTATTACTCCTTCACATTTGAGTGTAGCTTAAACGTATTTCGATAAAATTTGAAAAAGGATAAATAGGGGTACTTGAATATTTTTTCTTGTTATTCTTGTTATATAGATGACTTAAAGGACTTAGTATCCAAGCCAAAAATCATTGGCTTGGATACTAAGTCCTTTAAGTCATCTATTCGTAAAGATAGTTTATTTGTTAACCATAAGAATATAAATGGACATATTCTAATGTTGTTTTGTAGTATTTGACAGCAAATGTATCAAATCAGCCTTCTCAGAGAACTTCGCTGAGGTAGCCAACACTACAATGAAATTCTCAGCTCCGTTTTACCGAGATCGCGTTCTTTTATTGATTCCATATACTGTCCACGGACGGCGAGCAATTGGTAGCTCGTCGTCTGACCGATAAAGACTAAGCCCGGAGAAGAATGTAAGGATGTTAGCGCTTTACCACTATCTCACTGATGTGGTCGACGATGGAACACACTTACAGTTGCCATCACGGATCTTGAACGACGAGCCAATCGTCTTCGTTGTTAGATACATGCAGCAACACAGTGAACGAATGAGGAGTGACGTCTATGACGCGATGGCGCGGCGAGCCAATCACTGACACTCCCCGCCCCCGCGTCACACTTCGCACCTCTAAAGAGACCGAATATTTGACTTCTACGCAAGTGTTCGAGATCCATGATGGCAATTGTACCTAGAAGTAACCTATTCACTCGTGACTTAAAGACCACTAGGTTGATTTAAAATGTCTTACCTTCTCCATAACCTTATAGTTAATGTAATACTTCTGGCACCATTGCTTGCACGCTTTTGCATTTCTCTTCTCATCTTGAGAAGACTTCAGCTTTAAGTATGCATCCATAATGTTTAGGTACATTATTATATCACCTTCTGCTACCTGGAATAATAAAACAAGGAATTTATCAGTATATGTCATCTTACTATCCTTCAACATCATCAGAGACATACGGATAGACCACATCTATACATATAAATAAAATTGGAGTGTCTGTTTGTAATATTAAAATAACTGCTTTTTACTACATGCATTAGTTTAATTAGACTGTAATGTTGTATAAGTAAATTGTAAATGAATAAATAAATAAATATGAATGTATATACGGTACATACACTAAAATATTTTTTTTATCATTTTTGTCTGTCTGTTTGTCCGGGCTAATCTCTGAAGTGGCTGGACCGATTTTGACGGGACTTTATTTGGCAGGCAGCAAGGAGTAACATAGGCTGCTTTTATTTTAGAAAGACTAAATTCAAAATCCTGTAGTCCACGCGAACGAAGTCGCGGGCACAGCTAGTCCTAGAATAATAAGCATAATAGCATAATCCGCCTTATAATGTTCCCACTGCTGGGACTCAGGCCTCCTCTCTAGGAGAGGGAGCGGGCCGTAACCCACCACGCGGGCCCAGTGCAGGTTGGTGAATGTCACATGTAGTTTTGGTTCTAGGACATGCCGGTTTCCTGACGATGTTTTCCTTCACCGTTTTGAGAGCAGGAGTGATGAAATAATTTACACAAAATAGTACGCCTGGCTGGATTTGAACCCACGACCTACAATTTGTAAATCGGTGCTGTTTCCATTGATTAAAATACTATGAAGCTATATCTATGAAATTTGGCATACGGCTTTAGTACTAGTATATGATTACGTAGGTACGATTTTATCTATGTATTTGCAATAGACACTGAGCTACAGGGGGGTCAAAAGTGGGTCGAAACGGTTCGAGTAAATAGTGCACGGCATGCGCGCGGCCTGCTGGAACTTGGCTTGCGCACTACCGTGCGCTTAGATGCTGTTTAGAAATCAGAATCAGAAACGTTTAATTCAAATAGACCAGTTACAGGCATTTTTGATTCGTTTAAATGTCAGTCAGTCAAACAAGTGAAGCTAAATTGCACGTTCCAAAGAGTAGGTCTCTAAGGAAAAGAACGTGCAAGAAACTCCATGGACACTCTTTTAAATCATATTGAGTTACATAAATCTTCGTTACACATTTATTTTTTGCTTCTAGTATGTAAACACAATGAAGATAAGTAATAAAAATTAAATAATAATAGTAACAATAAAAATAGAAATTGAATAAGTCACTGGCAGCTAAGAGATGACCAGTCTCAACTGACGGCGCCCGTTCACGAGCATGACGTTAATACTCTGAATGTTATTACTCTGAGTGATTTATAGTAGCCTGTCTGCACAACGGTGGTTATGAGGAACATTTTGTCCACTTGCAAAATGAACCGAGCGGGCAACTAAACCCACAAGTACTCAGTGGCATAATTACCTCAAAGTTGTTCCTTCGGCTGATCTTAGCGTTAGCGCTCTCTTGCCCACCGCTGGGCTTGAGGAACACGTTGTCCACTTGCAGCATCGCGGCTATAGAAAGCGCTTCGTCGATGCATCCCCATTCACCTGGACATTGAATCAATTGTTGATTAGCATGCAAGTCGTGCGAACGAGAAAGAGGAACTATAACCTCTCAGGCACCAGTGTACCGAATATGGTATATAATATAAAATAATATAATATAATATTCCACAACTATCACACAACGCCGTCTAGTCGCAAGCTAAGCAGAGCTTGTGTTATGGGTACTAGACAACTGATAAACATACTTATATATTTCTAAATACATACATAATTATAGATAAATTACATCCAGACACAGAACAAATGATCATGCTCATCACATAAACATTTGTCCTGGGTGGGGATCGAACCCACGACCTCCAGCATAGCAGTCAGGGCCACTAACCACTAAACCAACTGGCCAGTCCAACACCAGTGGACTGGCACACACCAATAGTAACACCTCGTACGAGCTAACTTAAACCTTATTACGTAATAATAAGGTTTAAGTTAGCTAGTACCGAGGTGTACCGAATTCAGTACTCTGGTGCCTAAAGGATAAGTATATACACACCCTATACAGAGTTATTTTGTTAAACACTAACAACCTTGTAGGACTGTATTACTAACATCATAAACAACAACTTTTGTTCTATGACTTTTTACAAAACATAATACATTTACCAAAAACAAACCTTCAAGATTTCGTTGTTCCATCTAACACATTTCAACTCTGTATGTTGCTGTACCTACCTACGCGTCCCGCGCACGACCCCCGCTCCCCTCCGCTATTGTACTATCGCGAGCTTCGCATAGAGTTCGTAGTATTTAGAGCGTTCAATTTAAATATTGTTATTTTTGTATGAAAATCTGATGAATTAAAATATGATAAATTTTTAAAAGTCATAGAGTTAAAGTTGTTGTTTATAATGTTCTTTACATAGTCATAAGAGGTTGCTAGGGTTTTTTTTTTACAAAATAACCCTATTTACGTGTTTTATTGATAAAAATAACTTGACATATGTGCTATTTGTTTATTGTCGGTTTGCAAAACAAATAACAGATACTACCCCAGTGTTGTCTTTTTTAATCCAAAGTTTGATGGAATGGGCCGTAATCCACCACGCGGGCCCAATGCGGATTATTGGATGTCACATGTCTTCGAATTTTTGGTTCTAGGACATGCCGGTGTCCTCACGATGTTTTCACGGTGATGAAATTAATTAAGTACTCAAAATAGTACGCCTGGCTGGGTTTGAACCCGCGACCTACAACTTATAAGTCGGGGCTGTTTGCACTGGGTTAACACTGCTCTACGTCTAGGAACAGCACATTGTACCCTTATGACAATGTGGATCAATCATTTAATAACAAATCCTATTTTTACTAAGTATGTTTTCCTCACGATGTTTTCCCTCATCGTTTTGAGAGCAGTGGTGACTGGGAGAGAATGCCTTGTTGCATTAAGTCCGCCTATGTACCACTACTGTACGTGAAGTTTAAATAAATACTGACCACTGTTACAGAGCATGGCGGCACACATGGGCTTGAGAGGCAACTCCGCGATGATCTCTCCCGCAGGCGTCAGCTCGCCCAGCTTGTCTATAGCCTTCAGAGCGTACAATGTTTCTAAGCCGGACAGGATGCTTTTAGCTGGCGGCGGTGTTGGGAACGTGAACCTGGAAATATAATGTAATAATAATAATATTCCACAACTATCACACAACGCCGTCTAGTCCCAAGCTAAGCAGAGCTTGTGTTATGGGTACTAGACAATTAAGAGTCCTTTTACGTTTCGGCTTTACGCAAATTTAGGTATTTTACGCACCGAGCGCTCGAGCGGACGGCTAACTGCGCCACCGATACTTTCATTCATACTTCTCGCTCGCACTTAATACGGCGACTAAACGATCTGGATTTTCCGTAACTTAAAGTTTCTTAGGATGAAGGTTAGTAGGTGGAAATTGTTGACGTGTTATTTCAATTTTATAAAATGAATTTATATTAATTGATTTTTCTTATATTATTTTTTATGAAATATGTTTACATATTTTTTTTAATTGTTATGCAGTAATCGATTATAATATCTACAGTCAATAGCATATTTGTATTAATTGCATATATTACTAGCTGTGCCCCGCGGTTTCACCCGCGTTTTTCTCGTTTCCGTGGAAATACCGAGATAAAATATTGCCTATAATTGCCTCCCTCAATAAATGGACTATTGAATATTTAAACAGTTTTCATATCAGATCAGTATTTCCCAAGATTACCGCGTTCATAGATGTATTTATTATACTCTTCAAAGATCTTATACTTACAATCATCAACAAATATATTTCGAAAAAGATTTTTACAGGATTTTATGTTGATAAAAAACTCTATGGCCCATAACTCATTAATAGGTACCAACTCTTAACATCTTACACACGTGATAACTTTTAAACGAAATATCCGATTGAGATGAAACAAAAATTATTTTACTTCTACATAAATACTCTTGATAACATAATGCTTAATTTCGATAAAGATTAATATTACGATACATATTTAACGTAGTTTTTTTTCTTCAGACGATTTAATAATTATTTTGAACACAAAATCGGTTATTGTGATTAAACCATGATAGCTAGGTATATGTTCTCGCGGACTTTTTTGTAGGTCTTAATGGGATCTACAAACCCGTAGTACATCATTTTATTCTTTTGTCAATAGTTTTTGCAGCGCACGCAAAAATAGGTTTTCGATTTTACACCTTGTGTTACAAAATAGCAATTTTATTACGGATCCCTAATTTTGAAAAAACAAACAAACAAACTCTTCCGCTTTAAAATATTAGTATAGATAGTAGTATGGTTGCTTGCAACAACCAAATGTAATAGAATAGAATAAACTTTATTGTTCACCAAAATACTCGTACTAACAATTTCACAGAAAATTAAATATTATTAATGTAATATATTTAATTAACAAATATATTAATTATGGAAAGAGAAGAATGAAGAGAGTATTTTTTTAATTATTACCCGACAACGGAGGGAACTTACGATTTTGACGGGCTATGTATGTATGTATGTTTGTGAGTATGTTCATTTATTCCTTATAGCTCCTAATCTACTTATCAGAACTCGACACATGAGGTATCGTTAGAACAGTCTTAATCGTTCGCTGAACATATGCTATGTGACGTGTCACAAAACACGATATGGCGCCCTCTAGCGGACAAAAAGTAATGTGTTAAAAATAAAAATGGAGATAAATACGCCGTGTTTGGTATCATTTGAAAGGGCTTAACTTGTGTATTTCCAATATGTTGCTCAAATTTAAAGTGACGCCCTCTAGCGGACAAAAGATAATGTGATAAATGTTAAGATAAATACACCGTGTTTGATATCATTTGAAAGGGCTTCACCGGTACTTTGCAAAAATATCAAAAAACAATGTGTCTCGTGGTCAAAAAGTTTTGTGTTAAAAAAAAGATAGTCCTCTAATGATGTCGTCCTGTCAGTGCGTGCCTGAAGGTTAGCAGCGTGGCTCCCCATTTCACTTCCTTCTCCTCTCCTCCATTCACTCTCAAATTATGAAAAGGAACGGAAAGAGTAAAGTTAAACAGCGGCTGCACTCCCTCTCTCACAAAGTGCACCTCTCAAATATACGAGGTCTGCAGTTAAATCTCGTTGCAGTCCATCACCACCTGGAGACTGAAAAAACTAGCTCTACTATTCCTTACGGAGACGCAGATCAGAGGTCCGTCCGACGTGTCGTATCTTTCATACCCAGGGTTTACCTTGGAGCACAACTTCAAACCACTCGCGGGCGTATGTATGTGTGCCCGGAACCACATCTGCTATCGGCGTCTCCGCAATCTTGAAGACTCCAGGTTCTCAACGCTTTGGGCTTTGGTCGCCACAGGCCTAGATAAAATAATCTACGCTTGTGTTTACCGCTCGCATAGTGGAGACGTCAGGGCTCACACAGCATCTGAGTGAGGCGGCAGATGCGGCTCAGCAGCGGTACCCTTCCGCCCAATTGGTGTTACTGGGGGACTTTAATGCGCACCACCAAGAGTGGCTTTTTCTAGCGCTGGAATTGAATCTCACCCAGCTGGTTTAGGGGGCAACGAAGGTACCTGATGTGGATTCGCACACAGCCAATTGCTTGGACCTTCTAATGAACACAGATCCAGACCGCTACTTAGTGTCGATATCTTCGCCTTTAGGCAGTTCTGACCACTGTCTGGTTAAATCTGTGTCTATTTACTCCTCGCCCGATCCTAGACCTAGAGGCACTCGGCGTGTTTGGCGATACAGTTTAGCAGATTGGGATGGCATGCGGTCTTTCTTCGCATGATATCCTTGGCAGCCCACTTGCTTTTCTTCGAAGGATGCATCGTCGTGCGCTGATGCCGTGACACATGTGTTACGACACGGAATGGAGTACTACATCCCATACTCTGACGTAGCAATGTCGGACCAAGTTCGAACTTGGTTTGGCGCCGAGTGTTCTCGCGCCGACGCGAAAAACATGCGGCATACCAAGCTTGGGCCGATGCTCGTATGCGCAAAGCCAGCGACGTGACTCTTAAGAAGAAGGCCTTTAACAGGGCTGCCAAGTCCTGCAAAAAGATGTTGAGAAAGTCTCGGTTCGACCACATTAGCCGAACAGGGAACAAACTTGCTTCATACCCCGCTGGTAGTAAAGCGTTTTGGTCCCTGGCAAAGTCGGTTGAATCGAACTTCTTCTGCCGTCCCTCAATTCCGCCACTACTGAGTCCCGACGGGACACTGGCCCACACCGCTGAGGAGAAAGCAAACCTAGTGCAGCCTGTGCCCAAGAAGGGCAGTAGAGCTGACCCGGCAAACTACCGACACATCTCTGTTACGTCCATCCTCTGTATGAGTATGAAACGGGTAATTAATAGAAGCTTCTGGCACACCTGGAAGCTAACGACATCCTCAGCGACCAGCAATACGGCTTTCATCAAAATCGGTCTACTGGGGACCTTCTAACGTATGCCATTCACATCTGGAGCGAGGCCATTGAGAAGCATGGGGAAGCGCTTGCCGTGTCCCTTGATATCTCGAAGGCCTTCGATAGGGTCTGGCACGAAAGCCTTATTGCTAAACTTCCTTCCTTCGGTCTATTCACTGGTCTGTGTGATTGGATCGCAGACTTCTTCTCATTCGAGTGGTAATTGATGGATGCTCGTCCCTGGATGGATGTAATTGATGGATGGTGCTCACTGTTTTTGCTGCACATAACCCGGAACTTTTGGGTATGCAGACGGCAGCACTGTTGCTGAGAGATATGTGTCTAACGCACGAGCTAGTGGGTCACAGATCCAGTCATTTCGAGAAGCTATGGTTGAACGCTTGAACTCATCCTTAGAGGCAGTCTCAGAATGGGGCAATGCCAATCTGGTCAAGTTCAATGTGACGAAAACCCAGGCGTGTCATTTCTCCGCTGAACGGAGCCAACTCCACCCGGCTCCATCTTTCCGGGGTGTAACCATGCCAATTACAGACCACATTGAACTTCTTGGGGTAACGCTATCGTCTACCCTTAATTTCGGCTCCTACATCGAGGCAAAAGCCCAACTAGCTGCCAAAAAATTGGGGATCTTAGCAAAGGTGAGACGGTATTTCACCCCGGAACAGCTGCTCAACCTCTATCAAGCGCAAGTTCGATCGTGTATGGAGTACTGCTCTCATCGTTGGGATGGGTCAGCCTAATACCAGCTGGATGCACTAGTCTATTGAAAAGCGTGCCAAGAAGATGGCAATGATGTTCTTGTGAAGTCAAAACTCTAAAGTCTTGAGCATCGACGCCGAGTTGCTAGCCGGTCTGTTTTCTATCGTTTACACTTCGGGGAGTGTGCACTAGAGTTACACAATTTAATTCCGCCAAGTCCGTTCCATCATCGGACCACAAGACGTACGGCTTTGCGCCACCGATACATGGTGGACATCCCACCTATACGTACAAAGCGTTTTAGGAGTACATTCATTATGCGTACAGCTAAGGAATGGAATTCCTTGCCGGAGTCTGTGTTTCCTGTTAACTATAACCTAGGGGTCTTAAGTCAAGAGTGAATAGATTGCTTCTAGGCAATCGTGCTCCATCGTTGGCCACATCATCTCTTACCATCAGGTGAGATTGTGGTCTAACGCAAGCCTATCCATTAAAAAAAAAAAGATATATACGTCGTATTTGGTATCATTTCAAAGGTCTTCACGTAAATATGCTTCTTTTTCAACCGCTTGTGTCATTGTTATTTCTGCAGTTTTCTTCCACATTTTTGTTACTGTGTCTTGGCATTTGCTAAATAACCGGAAAGATAAGGTAGGCAAATCCATCGAAGCAGACAGTTCATTTAGATTTGAAAGTCCAATGCCAGTTATTATCGCCACCGAAACCGCACCTAAATTGACATTCATGTCATTGTCAACATTATTTTTGGAAGTTTTTAAATTAAAAAACGTTTTACAAAAAAATAAATAACAAAAACCATCAAAATCGTTTTAATTTCGGAATTCGGTATTTTTCGATATTGTTTGTTTCTTATCTAACACCGACTTCCGAAATTAAAATGATTTTGATGATTTTAGTGTTTCTTTTTAGTGAAGTCGGTTACTTATTTTTGTAAAAAGTTTTTTTATTTCACACTTTTTAGTGGCAATACACTTACAGTCAGAGTACCTTTTTCTCATGGCGATTCCAATTAACTCAAAACCTGCTTGGAGACATTGTTTTATTATGAAGTTCCCGTGTCTACCTTCCGGCTCCATCATCATCATCAGATTAGTTCGATAGTACCTTATAGCCAAAGTGCATCTCATGACAATTCTAATAAGCCCAAATACAAGTAGGTAGGAACGGTGCTTATCTTCCGGCTCCATCATCATCATCAGGTCACTTCAATGATACTATTTTCAACATACCTATTCAAACCATTCATTTATTTATTTTATCGTAGTCGCATAACTTCGTTCCAAAAAAATACTATCCTATTTTATGTACATTTCGACAGCACTATTTTAACATCTTCGAAACCATGAAAACGATATACATGACGAAAAAGTTGATAATTTCTGACAGCCGCCATCTTAGATTTACATTTTGAAAGCACTTTCGGCTTCAACAACCTCAAAAACCATGAAAAAGACACCCATATCGAAATAGTTGATAATTTATTGCAGCCACCATCTTGAATTTACATTTTGACAGTACAATCGGTTTCAACACCCTCGAAAACCACGAAAATGACACCCATGACGAAAAATTTAATAATTTCTTGCAGCCGCCATCTTGGATTTATATTTTGACAGTACTATCGGTTTCAACATCCTCGAAAAACATGAAAACGACACCCATGACGAAAAATGTAATAATTTCTTGCAGCCGCCATCTTGGATTTATATTTTGACAGTACTATCGGCTTCAACACCCTCGAAAACCATGAAAACGACACCCATGACGAAAAATTTAATAATTTCTTGCAGCCGGCATCTTGGATTTATATTTAGACAGTACTATCGGTTTCAACGTCGTCGAAAACCATGAAAACGACACCCATGACGAAAAATTTAATAATTTCTTGCAGCCGCCATCTTGGATTTATATTTTGACAGAACTATCGGCTTCAACAACCTCGAAAACCATGAAAAAGACACCCATTTCGAAAAAGTTGATAATTTATTGCAGCCGCCATCTTGGATTCACATTTTGACAGAACTATCGGCTTCAACACCCTCGAAAACCATGAAAAAGACACCCATATATATATAATATATATATAAATCAACTTTTCTAGCCCCCTTTCACTTCTGGAAGGGAACTTCGTTCCAATAAGCGACTATCTGTGTGTGAACTTTACACATATTGAATACCGTTAGAAAATAAATACAAAGATCAAAAACGGCGTTCGTAGTTCACACGCACACAACAGCAATGCGGTAGCGTCTACGCGACAATCAGCGCACACAATGATAGTATAGGAACGAAGGCGC